>OX421977.1:22910048-24265048 GCA_949128135.1 Parasteatoda lunata | reverse complement strand
TATTCTTTTAAAAAACATTTACATTAATAACAACATTGTTCACAACGTTCCCCTTTAAGTCAATACATATTTCGGTTCATGATGAACCGTAGTATTGATTAATCAAGTGTACGAAGGATATGATTGTATAATAATATGTGATGTAAAATTTATAATTTTTCACAAAAAAATCAATTGCTAAGACTGAATTTTTAAATATTATGTTAAGACTAGCTATAACTTTTTAAATAAAAATTAAAACCACTTTTCCTTTTTATTATTACGACCAGTTTTAAGAATCAGCTAGGTAGACATTTTTTATTTTGTTGAAATACTCAGGAAAGAGTTCTCTATGTAAAACTATTAGACGCACAGCTTTTACTGTTTGTAGAAAAAAAATATTAAAATTTTAAGGAGTCAAAAGGCCGAAAGTACCAAGATGATTGTTATTTAGTTTTTATTCTATTACTTCCATAATAACTTGGGGCATGTAAAAATTCCTATCTGGCATATATTAATTGCTCTTATATACCAGGGAGGGTAACTTAATATTCATAAGATATTAAGGTAATTAATAATAATTATCAGAAATATTGTAAATAAATTGAAATATTTTAAGGTAGTTCATAATTATCAGTAAATATTTTAAAATTAAAGTTAAACAAAAGGCATGCACTTATTGATGATAAAACTTAATAATGTTGTTAATTTTACTTATAATATCTACTTTATTCATAATTATGCCCTGAATTTACCACATCAATAATACTTATTAATGCTTAATAATATTGGTTAATTACGGTAATTGTACAAACAGGTGCTATTACGGTAATAGTACCAGTTGTTATTACGGTAATTTTACAAACAGTGATCTCGATGTAGTAAACTTTTTGTGGTTGCTTCCATTTTCCGTTTTCTTTTAAATACAAAATGTACCTCGAATGCAAAGGGTCAAAAATACCTAATACTTCTTACCTAATATTATTTAATGAAAATATTTCTGATTTATACTCAAGATAAAAGTATTGATGTAGATGTGATTTTGTAATAGAGATTTTTTTGGATACCTAAAGAATAATAAAAAGAGATTTCAGTTTTTCGAATATTTAAAATAAAATATTCCAGTTATGCCATAATAAGCCAAAAGCACGCCAAGCATATTTTGCTTTAAATGTAACGTATTTGTATGCTTTCATTGAAATATAAACCTTGATGTTTCAATGTTGTCGCAGGTAGACTTGTAGTAAAAATCCAATAAAAAAGCCTTTTTTCATAGTATTTCGATAAAATTTGTAATAAGAGTTATATCTTAATAGTTAGCACATAAATGACAGAATACAAATTAAAATTGGTTTTAGTTATAACATAAAAAGTATTGCACAGTGTATATTTTTCTTATTATATCAGATGACTTTTCATTAAGCTTTGAACCCTTTAAAACTTTTAAAAAAATTGTGTTTTTGCTAAAATAAAAGAAACACGTATTTAATAGTTTTACATAAGGAACATACTCAAAATTAAACGGAATCAAAAATGTTAATAGTTAGTCTTGTTTGCTTGATTTTTAAACAAATTGCTCTCAATATATTTATTGTTCTCAATATTGCTCTCAGTATTGTTATAGCACAAAAAGTATTGCACCGTGCATATTTTTCTTATTATATCAGATGACATTTCATTAAGCTTTGACCCCTTAAAACTTGGAGAAATTTTTTTTTTCCTAAAATAAAAGAAACACGTGTTTAATAGTTTTACGTAAGGAACATACTGAAAATCAAACGAAATCAAAAATTTTAATCGTTAATCTGGTTTGCTTGATTTTTAAAAAAATTGCTCTCAATATATTTTAATTTAGATTGTCTGAAGAAGAAAAATACTTAAATTTGGCTGCATTACCATTAAACATATTTACAGAAACAAAATGTTACGTTATTCTCTTGTGTAAATATAAATTAATTCTTGTGTAATTATAGTTACCAACATGGAACTCCCGACAATGCAATGTGAGAATGAAATTACCCACTTTATATGGTGGGGTAAATGAACTTAAGCAACCATTAAATTACAATGTCTTCTTCCGAGAATTTTAATTTTAAACTTTCGAATAATATCTAGTAAGAACCTAAAAGTTGATTTAGCAATTTTTAACAAACATCTAGATTAAAATAGTAATAGATAATAGATTTAAAAAAAATAGATAAAAGAAAGAAAAAGAAATTCTTTTTAACTCTGACGTAAATTGAAATTTTTTTATGGCAATAAGAATAAAATGTTTTTAGCCAATGAGAATGGCTGTACAAAAACAAGACTAAAATAAGATCTTTAACCGTGAAACCTTAATTTTCAAAATATCCCACTTAAAAATTTTACCAATCAGCTCTTCAAATCTGAAGAAAAAAAATCATATTAAAAACTGCAATTGCTAATTTTGCAGATTACCAATGCAGGAAAAGCGAGTTAATTTTAAGCTTTCTGTTTATGAACATTTATTATAAAAATAGAAATATTTGATTGAACTCTCTTAATGGAACATCATAATTACGCGTTTTAGTTTTTTTTTTTTTTTGCGTTAAATGTAATTCTCAAAAAACCCTCAAACATTGGAGAGTATCACCTACATCCAATAATTGGCAGCATTTTTTTTTTTTTTATTTAAAAAATTCATTTAATTGCATCCACTCTTCATCCTTTTAAAACATTCTTACAATTCATTTAAGAAAATACGTAAGAAATTCTTGTTCGATAAATCAATAATAGAAATATATATCTTTATTCAAATGATTTTAGTACTTAAAGTGCTACAGGTAACTTCAAAAAATATATTTTTATCACAAAGTATAGGTCATATAAGTTATTTTAGAGTTCATTAATTTCTTATAATATTTTAAAATAAAAAGGTTTCACATCCATAAAAAAGTTGCAATTTCGCCCCCTTGACAATGAATTAATTATTTTTTACATTAACCTAAAATTAACAGTTTTTAGTTCTAAATATCAGGAAATGAAATTTAACGGACTTACAAAATTTGTATTTTTCTATATTTCACTATAACTACATTTTTTAATTTTTTTAAAAGCAAAATGTTTAGTTTTTCGGTAATATTTTGAATTTAATGTTCCCGACTCGCACTGACCACAGTGCTGACGTCAAATATCCTTAGAGATAAAGGATTCATGAATTAGAATCCCCATGCCGTCGGGCTAACCGTATGAGGTTTCTGTTGTTTATCTCTTAATTTAACACAAATGCGAATTAGTTCCATCAAAATGTCCTCCACGAAGGCTATTTTATCCAATGATTGATACAGGAGTTCCTTTGTCTTCTGTGTTAGGTTCAACATTACAAAGCTACGGAATTGAACATTGATAGTCGTAAAATCAGAATTTGATTGTTGGTTGTTTGAAGCTGGTTATAAAATAAAATAAAACTTAATTTAGACAATAAAGAATAAAAATAATTTTTTAAAGAAATTTTTTTTTAGTTTTCTTTGTAGCATCAAATGACTATTTAAATTCTTATTTAAGTACGTGGTTTTACATTAATATCTGTTTGAATAAAGATTCAATTGATAACGAAATAGTAATTATGACCTAAATTAATATGAAAGAGTTGTAATACGTTCATCTAAGTTGATATATATATATATATATATATATATATATATATATATATATATATATATATATATATATATATATATATATATATATATATAGTACATGTTTAAAAAATTGCATTTATAAAAACTTATAGCATCAATTCAACGAAGAATTAAATTTTTTTGTTTATATTTACTGATGCTGATTATACACTCATGTCCATAAATTAAGGATAATGAAGTTCAGACACAGAAAGAGACAGAAGCCAAACAAATTTGACTTATTTGTAAAGTCTATGTATTAAACAAAAGGTAAAGAGCAAAAAAGATGCTATATGTTTGACATAATAAACAAAAATTGCGATTTTTACTCCCAGGAGCAAATTTCAAAAAAGAACCTATTTACAAAAAACAGTATAACATGGTTAGTATGATGGTTAATACGGAGTATGTCTCCCGGACGATGCAATACAGGCCGTACAACGCCTAGGCATGCTGAGTATCAAATTATCAATCTGATCTTGGGGAATATTACACCAATCATTAAGCAATGCCCTCCAGAAGTCCGTTAGACAGGTGGGAGGGGGTTGACGGGCTGCAATTCGTCGGCCAAGCATATCCCACACATGCTCTATTGGATTCAAGTCCGGTGAACATGCTGGCCAATCCATACGAGTGATGTCCTCCGATTGAAGGCATTCGTCTGCAATGTTTGCACGGTGAGGACCGGCGTTGTCGTCCATAAATAGAAATTCAGCACCCATGGCGCCCCGAAACAAACGTACATGTTGTTCCAGAATGACATCCCTATAGATGTCGCCTGTCATCTTTACACTCTGAACATGCAGGTCAGTTCTGGAACCAAGAATAATTCCTCCCCAAACGAGCCATCCTGCACCACCGTAACGGTGTCGTTCAATGGTGCTGTCTTGGTGGTAACGGGTACCTGGCGCTCTCCATATGAAAGTCCGGCGAGAATCAGACTGCAAACTAAACCTGAACTCGTCGGAAAACATCACACAAGACCACTGTTGTGGTGTCCACAATGCATGCTCTCTACTCCAGGCTAATCGCAGGCGACAGTGAGCTGCGGTAAGTGGAATACATCTGACAGGCCTACGAGCATATAGACCAATGCGCCCTAAGCGTCTGTACACGGTCTGCCTTGAAACTGTCGTGCCGGTAGCTGAAGAGAGCTGACGAGACAGGTCTGATGCTGTGATCCGTCTGTTTCTTTTGGCAGTAACTGCCAAATACCGGTCTTCATTCGGCGTTGTAACTCGGGGGTGACCTGTGCTGTAACGTCTACTCACATTACTAACATCTTGAAATCGTTGCCAAAGCCTGGAGATGACACTCTGGGCGATTCCAAGTTCCTCGGATACTTCCAGCTGGGTACGTCCACATTCCAGTCGTCCGATGATTCTGCCACGTAAAAAATCATCCAAATGCTTCCTTTGTGCCATAACTATGCGGTTATTGCACTGAAAGGCTTTTAAAGCGCTTGTGAACAATTTTACTTCTTTGCCACCATTCCTTATACACCCCTCTCTTACACTCTCGTCATTGTGACGTACTACCAGCGTCATCTAGTGGTTTCCTGTAATTTGCATATTCTTCTTCAGGATGTGTGTGATAATTCTACAGGTGAAATTTTAATTTTAGAGTTTGATTTCCGTGTGATTCTGAATTATCCTTAATTTATGGACATGAGTGTATTTTAGGTTCAAAAAATAGGTTTTAAAAGGAGTGGTACCAACCTATGTAATTTCTAGAAGCTATGATAATAGCACTTACTGAAACATTCACCAGGAAAATTATTTTCATTTTAAGCTTACATTTTTTTTAAGAATTGCCTTTAAACCAGCTTCTAATGTTTGAACTTTTTACAAAACATAATTTAAAAACTATTTTTAATTCAAAAATAATCTAAATGTACTTATTTTTACTTGAATAATAATTATTTAAATGTTTAGTTCTTTAAAATATAAAACAGGCAATGTTACGTATGCAGAAAATGTTTTTAATTGGGTAAAATGCGAATGCTAATTTCAAAATATATCTTTTAGAAAATACAAATGTAAGGGTTTTTATTTTTCCATTACAATAGCTTCCCGAATTGCTTTTTTAAAGTAAAAGTACCTTTAAGAAAAAATTGGTAGCATGTTTGCATATATATTAAGTGGAAATTTCTTCCGTTATCAAAAAATTTTTTAAAAGTAACAAAACTGCTTTTTTTCAGAAAAGGAAAATATTTTTATATTATTGATATAATTTTAGTTTATGTAGTATGTGCATTTAGTTTGATATGTTGAACTTTTCTAATTGTGTGTGTTTAGAATTAAAAAGTTGAATTAGCTGTTTTTGAAGCATGTTTCAAAAATGGAACATTGGCATTTAAACGGTAAATAGTAGTATTTTCTAGTCTGTGACACTTATAAATAATACAAAACAAAATATATGAAGGGAAGAAATGAGTTTAGAAATTGATTATTTGTAAGAGAAATAAAGAAATTCTGAGAAAAGCAATTATTTAAGACATTGTCCGTAGAGGATAGTATGAAATGCTCAAAATAATAAGGCAAATACGAGACCAGGAAAGCTAACTTTCTACACTTTTTGGAAAAATTTCTCACAATGGTTAGTTAATTTAACGTTTAAATGCATGATTCTATGTTTGTAAATTTGTTTTTTTTTTTGTTTTTTTTTTTTTTTAAGTAGTAGCTAGCAGATTATAAGAATCGTAGAAAATTTATCAAATATAAAATATTAAAATGAACGTAAAAATCAAAATAATCTTTAGATGGCCATTTTAAATTTTTTAAAAGAGGGGAATTTTCGTTTTGACTTTTCGCGCTACTGGTCATTCTTTATTTTTTAGCGATTTAGGCTAAATTGTTTTCCAGTTGTTGAATCTAAAAAAAATAAAGTTTAAACTATAATGAATGAAGGAAGTATTTATTTTTTGAATTTTTTCATTCTGAATTACAATTTATTATTTTCGAAAATGCATTTTTCAGCTATAAAAAAGTGAGTGTTCATAAATAGACAGTCAGGAAAAATTTTCGAAAAATATTTTTTTAACTAAAAATTTTTCAAAACATTTTAATGAATTAATTTAAAATTTAATAACTATAGAGCTTCACAAAAGCAGAAGTAATATTTTATTTCATTCATTTATTTTAATATTCATTTTCATTATTTCATTTGTTTTTAAAACTTTATAAACAAGAAACGCTGCATTAAGTCTGAGACAATTTTGATTACGCGTCGATAAAATTAAAATTGCCGCTTCTGTTTAATCATTAATTAAGATAAAATAAATTAATAGTATACAAATAATTCTATCAGAATTACTAGTTAATTTTGAAATTCTTTGAAATTTGGATAAAAACTACATGAGTAAAAAGTAATACGATGCTTTTCGTGAAATAATTACTTAACTATTATAATATATTCAGTAAATTCTGCTCTTAAATGTATTTTTAACAACTTTCAAACTGTTTATCATTTACTGGAAGTATATTTAATACGATCTTTAAACTATAAATCTTCATTTTTATCATTTAAAATGACTATTATCTGTGAAATTGTTTAGGATTTGAAAAACCAATTTTTTTTAAAAATTTAAATGTGAAAAAAAAAAAATAATATATAAAAATTCTATAAGCTAATAATTTTATATTTTTTATATAAACAATATTTAAAGTGTTCTGTTTTTTAATTTTTTGAAAAGTATTTGAATTTAAAGGTTGCAAAACAGCAAGCAAAAATGGACTACTAGAACACGGCTTTAATTATCAAAGCATCTGTTTTTAAATCACTTTCTTGATAATTTTTATGTGATTTATAAAAGTTTATCTGCAGGTATATTAGTGCAGCTCGTAGAAATGTTATAAAAAACATTTCAAGCTTTCGACTAATTAAATAATAAACACGTGTTTTTAGGGCTATTTTCGTTCTAATTCACAAATCTACAAGAAATACACCAAACACGAAATATTTACATGCTGTTAACATTTTTAAAATTTTTTTTTAAAATCAAATTAAAATCTGCTTCAATGTTATTAAATATTTCAAGAATAAATTGCAGCGTAAAAAAATTTTGGTAAAATTGCATGAATGGGTTACACAGCAACAATCATAAACGACATTGCATACATAAGATAAGGAAATCAAACTGATATATTAATTATGTGCGACGTAAAAAATGAAAAAAAATTAGGAAAACACTGGGAATTTAAAAAGGAGCTTTATTTAATTGATCATAATTACATTTAATATTATAAACTTTTATTAACTTTTTTATTTAAGGATCAAAGCCTGTAGATCTATTTAAAAAAAATTCGAATTATCTTTAAAAACTATACTATACAGCATATAAACTTAAATGGTAAACAAAACGAATATAAAACACCATTGTATTTAAATATTCTTAATACTTCAACCCCTCCTCCATTCTTAATACTTTAATTAGTTTCAAACAATGTATTAACTATTTTTTTTCACCATCTAGCTGTTGCCCACACGGAATTTCTTTGATTTCAATTCTATTTCCAAATGATGTTTACGATATTGGGGAAAGTTCTTTATGTATTGAATTTTAGTAAAAATTTAAAATATGTCAGGCTGCCATTAAATCACGCAAATCACCGTAATCACGAGTTTGGGACATTTCAGCATAATAGGCAGCTGATGTATTAAAATTATTTCCATCTCAGTCATGACATAAAAAAAACTCATCCCAATGCTCCATTACTACTTCCTCACTCACCTCTCGAGCCATTGTATAACACGGTGAAACCTCTCGATGGCGATCTCTTTCTGATCAACTGTAAAATGGTCGTTAATGGAGGTTGGTCGTACTTAGGGGTTACCTCCATTGACTTC
Source organism: Parasteatoda lunata (assembly GCA_949128135.1). Taxonomy (NCBI): domain Eukaryota; kingdom Metazoa; phylum Arthropoda; class Arachnida; order Araneae; family Theridiidae; genus Parasteatoda; species Parasteatoda lunata. Next base: position 24,256,580 of record OX421977.1, on the reverse strand, counting down.
AAAATTTTATCGAAGTTACAGGACTTTTTCTCAAACTATTTTAATCCGTGTCATTTTCTTGGTGTGGAAATGCCATTTGAGTTGCAGTCAGGAAAACCGGTTTGATGAATAAAATTTAGCGACAATAAAAATGATCCCTACTAATATAATTGTATTCAAAAGCAAATTTACCAATTACGAATGATTGATAATTGATGAGTGATGATGAATGATAAACAATTATGGGGGAGGGGGATTGTTTAAGTTAGCATTTAATTTTACATCATAAAAACTAGTTAAGTTTAAAAAATGAGAAGCGGTTTGTTTGATTGAGATACTAAGTTTTTCTCTAAAATGACTTTTTTATTATTATATTTTTTCACGTTTCCTTATTTGATCTTTTCTGCACTTAGTGCAAAGGTTTGTCCGGTCAATGGCAGAGGTGTTCTCTCCTAAAGGTGTTAAAAGCACACAGTTTATAGATAAAATTCCGTGTCTTCCAAAAGTGGTCATAAATAGAGGAGGTAGCTACATAGAGGTGATCTAGAGGTGATATATATATATATATATATATATATATATATATATATATATATATATATATATATATATATATATATATATATATATATATATATATATAGCTCAATAAAAATTAATGACAAGAGAAGAAGAAAAATTAAATAAATTTTTTAAATATTTATTTTAAAAAAATTAAAAATCCAAAAAATAAAATTAAACCTATTAGAACATAATATTAGAAGACACTCCTTTTCGGATATAATCGTGTGAGCTAATGAGGAGATTATATCTTTTATTTATTTTGCTTTCCGGATTTTACTATTTTTTTTAAAGATAAATAAAAAAATTTAAATATTTTTTTAAAAAATTGTTTTATTTTAATAATTTTTCTTCTTTTCTTGTCATTACTAATGATTTGCCGGTTACTAATGATATTCGGCAATCACTGATAGATGGGTTAAGAGTGCAAAACAATGATAGCAACGTTTCAGTTCAATATTTACCATTAGCGCATTTTGAATGTCAATTTTAGTCATTGAAAAAATAAAATGAATTTAACAAGTATTTCCTTTATTCAATAATAATCGATACTAATCAGGAAATATCGATACTCAACGGACTTGAACTTTCGCATATGTATTCCAAAATTAATTTTTTCAAAGTTTCAAAATATAACTTAATCACTTTTATCGCTATCTTCTATAACTCTTCATCTGTGACTTTGATTTCTAATATTATTACTTAACTGAGAAAAAGTATGGTGTAAAAAAAACTACAAGAATATGGTAAAATTTACCGTATTTTTGACTCCAATACCAAAAAACTCAGTTTTTTTCAATGAGCTTTTTTCATGATTTTGGTAAAATTAAAAATAAAATATATCTTTATAATATGTGATAAAATTTGTTGAATGTGGTAATATTTGATAATTTTATCGTGATTCCTTAGATCATTGCATCTAAAACCATTTATTAGGTTAAAAATTTCTTTAAGTTCTCGATTTTTTACTAAATGTGAGGTAATAAGAACACCAGAATTTACAGTAAACCATTTCCTTGTGAACGGAAAAAATACCAAAAGAAGGATTTAATTACTGTATATTTTGGTCTTTAGTACAGTATATTCTCGATATCTCAAATTTGAAGGAACGCTAAAATATTTCGAGATAGCGAGTTTTCGAGACAAGTTCAGAACTAAATATTTTCTAAAAAGTAGAAAATGCATTCTTAGATAGTACTCTAAAAAGTAGATAATAAAAATAGCTCCTAATAAATATGTATGTAATGATAATTAACTATAAGTCTAAATACAGTAATGTCAATTTTACTTTTAAAAGTAAGACAAAAATAATTATGCCTTAAATAGTAAATAATTGGTTTATAATAAACTTTCATTGTGATTTTTTCTAAAAAAAATCTTTTTCTACTACAAAAAATATTCGACACAGCAAGTTCAATATACATAGTTCAGTTCAATATAGTTCAATTCGACATAGGAATTCAAATTAACAATTGGAATTTTTTGTTGTTGACGTAACAAAGTTTTCAAGATATAGAAATTCGAGTTATTGAGAGTGTACTGTACTAACATTATGTAATTTTCTTAGCACAATCGTCATCACTCTACAATACGGTAATTTTACCAGAATTTCTTTCTCCTTATATGTTAAGTTCACCATACGTAAGGAGGGGAGAGTTATAGAAAGTTCAAGAAATAAATTTCTTATCCTCTTTTCGCTCTTACTAAAACTAAAAAATAAAGCACATTGAGAAAATAATCAGCAGTCACATTTTTTTTACTCCCTCCCTATTTTCCGAACATCATTCCATCTTTAAAATTCTTATCACGAGTCTCAAAGAATCGGAAAGTTATAAAAAAAGTATAAACAATAAAATCTATTAATAAACTTTTAACAGAGAAGTAATTAAATATAATGCGTTCTTCGACAATGACAAAACATGCAACCTTGAGACATAAGGGATTATAAATTTTCAACCGTTCTAAAAACTGTTCAAAAAAATAAATGTCATTACAAGCAAGAATTTGACTCGGTTAAATATTGTCAGCAATATTGTAAATATTGGAGCTTATAACAGAACATGTTTTTTTCGATTTTCAAAATTTCACGTCGATTAAAAGCTGTCCCACTTTTTACATATTTACCATAAATACTTTTAATTAAATTGCTCAGTTTATTTAATGTATGTATATTTAGTTGTATATTGTATGTATGTATGTTTATTTTTTTTAAAAATTTATATTTATTTGAAATGTATATTTATTTAAAAATAAAATAATTATAAAACAAATTTTAGTTTCACATTTTAAAAATGTAAAGTATAGAATGTAAAGTTTAAATTTAAAAATTGAATGCAAAATGTAACATTAAGGTCTCTTGAAATCTATATGAAAACCTTTATATAGCCCGAAACGTACAGAACTTGGTTGATAAATGGTTAAAAATGTAAAAAAATTGTATTTGTTGATTAAAATTGAATTTTTCCTTTTAATTATTGTTTTTATTATTGTTAAAAAGGGGGGGGGGGTTAAATATCATTATTGTAATGTAACATTAAAATGTAAATCTGCGAAATAAAAAATTCAGATCTCCCATAATCTACTGCAAAGCCTTAACTTTTAGTAACAAATAAGGAAATTTTAATTCAATGTTTTTTTAAATCAAGTAGTAATAAAGATGCTGAATCGTACTAAAGTTTTCATATAGATTTCAGAAGTCAGAAATATTATACATTGAAACCTCCAGATAAGACCACCATTTTTGGGGGTCATTGAATTTTTCCCATAGATTTTGTGAGGAAGAAAACCTTTAGAAGAGACCATGAAGACCTCTTCCGGTGACCGGACAAATCCCTGAACCAAATGCGAAAGGTCAAATTAGGAAGCGAGAAAAAATATCAAAACAAAAAATATTAACAAAACAAGTATATTAAAATGTATTCAAAATATTTGTGTGAGGCTTCCTAAATATTCTATTTAGGAAGTTTTCTTAGACAATCTCTGAAAGAGATCTAAAACCTCATGTTGCAATCAGAGAGCCCTAAAAACGATGTTGTACAGGATTTATTTTCACAGTTGAATAAATTAGAAAAAAAATTTATTTAAGAAAAACTGAGAATCTCAAACAAACAAACAAGCTAACTGACTTTTATGATATAAAATTAAATGCAAACTTAAACAAAACACATAATTTTTCATTTATTTAAAATAGTTTTATCATTCATAATTGGTAAATTTAATTTTTCTCATAATTATATCAGTATGGATCTTTTCTATTGACGCTAAATTTTATTCATTTGTCCGCTTTTCATGACACCAATATAAGTGGATTTTACGCACAAAGGAAATGGCACCGACTAAAATAAAAATCGATTGTGAAAAATCATGTACCTTCCATAACATTTATATATATATATATATATATATATATATATATATATATATATATATATATATATATATATATATATATATATATATATATATATATATATATATATATATATATATATATATATATATATATATATATATATATATATATATATATATATATATATATATATATATATATATCCGTCGTTGAACTGCCGAACCAATTTTTGGGCTTACGACTGCTAATATTCAATTAAGTAGCCTTGTATTTTTGAACCCAATCCAGAAGAAAAAGGAACTGGATTAAGTAATGGGAGAAATTCGCCTTCGTTTAGGACTTTTTTGATGGAACTAAACCGCATTTGTGTTACAAGGAGAGAAAAACCACGAAGACCTCTTGCGGTTAACCCGTTGGCAAGGGGACTCTAACCCCTGATCCGTCTACCACTGATGATATTTTGCGGTAGCACTGCGGTCTGTGCAAGCCGGATGCAGACTTCGTATCGACCAGCCATCACTGGGATTCGAACTCAGTTCATCTCTTTGTAAGGCGAACGCTCTATCCCCTGAGTCATCGCGGCTCTCTATAACATTTTGAAGTAATCCCTAACAATGAAGGTAATTCCCGAGAACGACCAACAACCTATTTAGAGTGGAACAAAGAGTGGTTGCTCCTGAGAGGTTTCACTTTATTTTATTCTTTACTTTTTAGCTGTTGTTACAAGGAGTCTAAATATTGCATTTTATTCTTTACTTTTTAGCTGTTGTTACCAGGAGACCTAAATATTACATTCTACTTTTAGCTGTTGTTGCAAGGAGTCCTAATTATTTCATTTGATACTTTCTTTTTTAACTATTTCTGCCAGGAAACCTCACTATAACTAATGTAAAGTAACACTTAGAAAATTATGCATAAAATGAGATTTTTATAGTTGGAGTTTAATTTAAACTTTTGAATCATTAATATGTAGTGGTTTGGAAAAACACTAAAAGTCAAATTTACAAAACAAAGATTCATTCATACAAACATAAGCTTAGCTACCACTAGAAGAAATTTTCTCCAAAAGCATAGGAAGTTGGCAGCTCTGTATTAATACGCACAATAAATATTTAAATTAAGATTTGAAATCAAAACACAATGCCTTTTTTATAGCTAAAATGGTCGGTAAATGACAAAAATATCCACTTGGTATAAACAAATATGCATAGTGTACAAAATAAAAAAAGAAAAACGCCTAAATAACTTTTGATCCAATTATTGGATTTCCACACAATAAGAATCAATCTTCATGATTTGAGATCTTAAGTAGAAATGAGCTAATTAATTTGTGCCGACGATTTTTAAAGATACAGAATTATACACAATCGCACTTTGTTGGAATAAATATTCCTCTTCTTTGGATTTTTGACCCTCAATATAAGGAGTTAGCCGCAATCTAGAAAATGTGATCCCAATAGTTTAGTCAAGAAAGCAGTCGAAAGTCTGAACCCTTTAATATTTATTTCACTTTTTTGCGTATTTCAACGTATCTTGAGAGCTTTTTAAGCGAGTCAAAAAACTTTTACGTACAATTATATTTATTTAAAGATAATTACACGAAAAAAACTATTTTATTAAACCTTTTTTTTTTTATTTGATGATAGTCGAAAAATTTTGAATTGTAAAGTATGTAAATTTTTACATTATTTCCAATCATAAATTTTTTTTAAAAAATTAACCTTACATTAAAATAGCTCAGAATTTTCATTGTAATTACCATTTTACGTATAAAATTCAAAATCGAATTCAAAGTTAACTTTTCAGATATGTAAAAATGCGTAGTAAAGGTTTAATAAATTTTGTTAAATCTTGAATATATTTCATTAAATTATCTGTGCGTAGTAGTAAATTATCTATGTGTATCATTAAGAATCAACTTTTATAAAGCAAGACGAAAAAAAATTTTGATGTCATACCCCTCTACAACTACGGAAATTCAGTAGCTTAAAAAAATATTTTTGCTGTCGCAATTTTTTAAAAAAAATAAGGAGTAAACGTTTTAATAAATTGGAATTTAAGAATATTTTAACCACCACTTCATAAATAATAAAAACAGATATATATTAAAGATCTTATTAAGGTTTGGTTTCATTATAAATGCTTGTAAACTTGTACGGTTGCTAAAAAAGATTTAGCAAAATGTTGATATTTTCTAACGATTTAACTGCTCAAACATTAAAGAGTTAAGTAAGGTAACAATTAGATCATATCAACATATTTTTTTAAATTATTTATTTGTCGTGGTAGGCTGAAAATTTTTATGAAACTTTAAATTGAAGATTTAACATCACCTCCTACATCAGAAAACCTTCACACGGTTTCTTATGAGTAGTCTGCACAGATTGTTTAAATAGCGAACCACTTGTGCGCAGGAACCCAAATTCTATTTTAAAAGTACATGAGAGAAATTTACCATATACATTTGAGAATTGAATCTGTAGTGGTTGACAAGTAAATAAAACAAGCCAATTATATTCATAAATTAAAAAAAAAAAAAAAAAAATTTAGACATATATTTGCTACCACTTTCTAATTTTTAATAGATTTCATATTAAACGGTTCTTTCACTAATTGGTTTATCTTGTTTTTGCCACCACACAGTAGCAAAATTACAAAATGTTTTTAAATCAATGTATATTTCATGATGTATGGGATAGGGGCCGCTGCGCGGCCCAGGTGCCCAGTTATTTTAAATAAAGCAAGCAAGCAATTGGTTTATCTTCATAGAGGTCTGATCAGACTACCTACAAAAAAGCGTGTGGAGATTTAATATGTCAAAACGCTATAATGTTGCAACCATTTTACGTTATCTTCTGTTAAATTTCTTTATAATAAACAAAAGTCCACGATTATAAATTAGAATTTAAAGCCTTATGTTTCTAAAATATCGCGATAGATAAAATATCGCACGTGTTTTGTACTTACATCTGAAAGAAATGAAATAATACTTTTACTAGTTTTAGATAAATGATAATTTTAGATAAATGATATTAGATAAATGATAATTCTAGATAAATGATATTAGATAAATGATAATTTTAGATAAATGATTATTTTAGATAAATGATTAGAGCAAGTTTACTTGTCAAGCGGCTGTAGCGGGTTAAAGTATAAATTTTGCTGAAACTTTAAACATAAAAATAAAATCTAAATACATTGCAGCAATGAATTAATAACACAAACATGATAAGATGGCTACAACAAGTAGTAATTTTTAAAATAAATTTCAAAAGATTGTAAGAAATTTTAATGGCTTGCTTTCACACCTTTTGTATTCCAAGAACTTTAATATGCTGTTTGAGCTAATGTAAACATTAAATCATTTAAAATAAATGGCACAATATTTTCATATAATTTCTAACATATTCATAAAATAACGTGGTTACTAGTTGTTGGGATACAAAAAGTAAGAGTTAATGCCTGATTATGATGACTCTGTACAGGTGTCAATGGAGTGCAAAAAGTTTATTTTAAAAATTAACATTTTTCATCGCTTGAGGACGAAATATATCGTCTTCCACGAGAGATCCCTTCTGCGCTAGTGGCAAGATATCTCGCACTCTTTTAATTTTAGTGCTAAAAGTGAAACTTGTAGAGCAGAGAATAGGAAAAAGCTGCGCTATTGCAGTGATCAAAGTGTTAAGTTGATGTGTTTTAGCATCTAAAATGATTGGCATCTAGAGATGAATCAAAATAAAATGAGAAGCTTGCTCTAAACTATGTTTCTTTTGTTTTAAGTTGAAATTGCTCGTAATTGTGTCAGGAGGAAACGTTATTTTCAGAAGGGTTGATGTAGTTATTTATTTTGATAGTTATGATATGAGGCGTTGGAGGTAAAATGTGCAGCTATTGGTCTGTAGTTTCTATTGTTGCAATCTTTTTCAAATTTGAAGATTTCATTCAAATTTGCTGTATTACATTCTATGGCTTTGTCAAAAAATCTGCATTAAGTTTATGTATGTTATGTGCTGCATATATATATATATATATATATATATATATATATATATATATCTTACAATAAATGAAGTGCTTAGTGGAAGCAGGTAAGTGACACATTCAGGGATATTTATTAATCAGGGAAAATAAGATAAAGTGGTTGCATCTATATGGGTTTAATGTAACAGAACAGATTAGCCTTTCCTTTTAATTTTGACACAACTGTTCTACATTAGTTTTGAGTATGATTGCGTGATTTTTATTTCTACGTATGTTATGGTAAATAATAATACAATGAATTAATAGCCCCACCTTACAATAAATCTATAAGAAATCTGTTCGTATGCCACATTATATGAAAGTGAACAAATTACAAATCAATTTGCCCAAATTGTATAAATACCCCTGAATTAAATAGATAGTGTCCGCTTCCAATAGTATCTTTTCGAAATACGAGGGAAAGAAAAAAAAATATTGAGGATTCGGTGAATACATAAAGATTAGTTTCATCAGAATTGATCTCTGGTCTTACAGTCAGCCACTTAAGTAAAAGTTGCCCCAGTGCAAAAGATAGATTATTCTGCGATGCAGAAGACGAGACAAGATAAGAGGTGTTTCGTGTCCTTTTCCTTCCTGTCTTTCAATCTAGAATACGCCATGAGGGTTGAGGAGGGAGTGATGAAAAATGACACAGATAAAATGGAGTGGATGGGGGAGGAAAGTTGATCTGGGCTTTCAACAGAGTTATCGGTTCGTTTTCGGAAAGATAATGAAATGTTATTCGTGAATCGGGATGGATAGAAGCAGGTTCGTTTTTGTTCTAATTAGGGATGTTAAAGTTAGTGGGTGAACGTTATTAAATATTGTGTCGTTGACATTTTTTAGTCATGGGAAAGGAAATCGTATGAAAATCAATTCTCTGATGCTTTTTCAAATTTGAGGAGCATATTTTTTCGTGATACAACCCTTATTTATCTCATAACAAAAGAGAAACGGGTTTGATATCAAATAGTTCAAAATAACGTTTGCAAAAGCAGGAAGGAAAGAGGGTTGTGATATATATTGTTCATATTCTTAATCCCAGTTATATGTTTAGAGTTTTAAAAATAAATAAAAATAATAAAGGAGCTGTCATTCGAAGGAAATACACTGTTACTTTATGTCCTTATGAAATATAGTTGCAGTGACAAAGAAGATAATTACATTCAAAAGTTAATAAAACTCATGCAATGAAAAACTTAAACAGTTATATTTTTAATCCATTCAAAGTTTAATATTTCATATTTATCATCCTTAATACGAAGTTTTCGAAACAAATATTAAAAATAAAGCTATGAGGGGGTCTTTTAAACATCTTAATATATATTTTTTTTAAATTAAAAAAAGGAAGAAAATTTGATGAATAAATAAAAATTCGCTTGAGATAAAGCCTTTCTTAAAACTATTGATTACACTTAAATAATCAATTTAAATCATTTTCAATATATATTTCCATATAGTTTTTCGTTTTTACGAAGAATTATTAATATTAAAAAATTGCGAATTATCCCTATTAACGAATAATATTAATAATCTCATTTTGAATGCATTCATTGAGGTAAGCAGTTATTGTGGTAATAGTTTTCTTCTGTAACTAATAATAACTATTTAATCAGTGAAATATTTAGAAAAAAATTGAGTTATAATTTCTTGCTTTTTTTTATTCGAAGAACGTGCTTAGTAGTTATTTTTTAACGTTATTTTTTATGTATATAGGAAGTATTTAACGTATGAAAACAAAACTTAATACAGAAAAACAACAGAAAAAAAGGAAAGGCTTGAGACAATTTAATAATAATCCACATTTTTAAATTCTTCTGAAAAACGTTTTATGTGAAAGACACTACAATTTCAATTTAGACATCACGATGTTTCTGAGTATTAAGACATAAACTCTAGAACATTCAGTAAAGTTATAAATACCTATCCCAAAACAATACTAAAGAATAGTTTAAAGTAAAAAAGAAACATTTCCAGAAAAAAAGTGTCTCATACCTGCATTTAACATTATAGAATATAGTGATTTATAACTGGGACATAGAATATAGTGAACATAGGATATTGTGATGCTAACAATATTTATAATAACAAAGTTAAAAACAGTCTTAAAGTTAAAAACAGTCAAAATATAATAAAATCTTTAATGAAAGAGTAAAAAATAAATCAAAATGGTTTGTTTATAAGTCATTAAAATAATCTGAAAGAAGCATTGCATAATAACGCTTTTTTTGAATTAAAGAAAATGGATCAAATCTTTTGTTAGTGTCTAAACTAATACAAAATACTTGATAAAAATTAGTGATAATAAATTAATTATACCAAAGTTAAAAGAATATTTGGTAAAGAAATCAAAACATATTCCTATAAAGTTTTATTTAGGTTTACTTATATATCTGACGGTAACTTAATTATATCCAATTATAAATAAACAATATAAAAATCGGAATATTAAGGACAAATAACTTATATAAAGGAAAAAATTAAAACATTAGGTATTTCAAATTTGTTACATAAATAATATTAGCTATGATATAATTTATATTATTTGTTAAATACTTAGCAAAAATAATATTATCTCTGGTAATAATAGAAATATTTTTGTCTTCGCAGAATATTGCAATATTTTGTTTTATATTTGATGAAACATAAACAATATTTAGGATTATTAACATTTTTAGATTTGTTTTTGTTATTGTAGTAACCTTTTTAATGTTTTTTTTTTAATTTCCATAGCTACAAAAAAAGAAGCACTAACTTTTTTCAATGTTTAAACTGAAGGAAGTAACAATTAAGAGGTTTTTTAAATCTACCAATGCCAAAAATATAAACATGACATCATGATTATTGAATCATTTGTTATGGAGATGGGGATTTGTGTGTACAATAATTTTTTTTAAAAAAATTTGCCTGAAAAAATTATTAATCATCATTTTGAACATATCAAGCATTTCTTTTTATTGAAATCTGAACTGTTAACTTTATTTTTAATTATACAAATAAGATAATTATATATTTCGATTAGTATTTCTGAAATAATTTTGGTCTACTTCAGCCCATGATATGAGACTAGAGTTGACAAGTCATAAAACTTATAATCATTTTATTTTTACTAATAAGAAAGCAAGGGAAATCAAAATTTTAAAAAAATTCACCTTAAAAATTCATTCTTAAATAAATATTCTTAGTACTATTTTTTAATGAATTTTAGACCATATATTATTTTATTATTAACAACTGCAATATTGCCACCACAGTGTAGCAAAATTTCAAAATGTTTTTAAACCAATGTTTATATTTCACGATGTATGGGATAGGGGCCGCTGCGCGGCCCAGGTGCCCAGTTCTTTTTAAATAAAGCAAGCAACTGCAGTATATTTCGTTGAAGTTAAACAAGTCTGTGCTTAAAATAAATAAGTTACTGCATAAAAATTCTATTTTTAATATTTTTCGGTTGAAAAATTATTAATTAAGTGAAATTTCGTTTTTATTTCTAAAAATAGTCTGACTAATCAACACTAAATCAACTAAGAGGTAGGTCGTGCAAATTGTGTGAGTGAACCATTAAAAGAATATTAGGAGCATACTATATTTTACAACTGCTGCAAAATTAATGAAATTTCATGAGTAATCAACCTTTTAAACAAATAAAAATCTTAAAAAGTATTAAAGCATATTTTTCTTTTGTTTTTATGGTACAAAAAAAAAAATATTTTCATTAAATAAAAACATAAATTTGAGAAAATTAGTAAATAAATTTAATAATTCCCGAAATCAATTTATTTTTACAAGTCGGGGAAGGGTTATTAACTAACCCATATTATTATAACTGAAAGCATAATTCAAACAAGTGCACAATAGTCCAGTAACTAGGTGTTTATACTTACCTCTAAGAGTCAATATTCCTTTTAAGCATAATTTTTTGTTTGATATATTTGATCAATAAAGAAACATAAACAAAAATTAAATATTAAAATGTGTAATAAGCCTATTCATTTATAACCAATTTTCTTCTATTTTTTAAAAAAATAAGGAATAAAAAATTTTTTGGTTCAAGTTCAATGATTTATTTTTATTATTTGCATTTATTTTTTTAAGTATTTTTAAACCCAAAACAAATTTCTTATTTCTACTCTATGTATTTGTTCTTTTTTTATATCGGTGAATTAAATAAATAAAAATATTATATACAATATACAATCAGTGAATTAAATAAATAAAAATATTATATACAATATACAATCGGTGAATTAAATAAATAAAAATATTATATACAATATACAATCGGTGAATTAAATAAATAAAAATTTTATATACAATCGGTGAATTAAATAAATGAAAATATTATACCCAATAACTCAGTGTTTACAAATGATTTTCATTTGTGTCAATCTCCATTGTTAAGTACTGCTAAAAAAAATTTCATAATATACGTTCCTATTTTAAATCCATCTTTTAAGTATTTTTAATTTTATAAGTCGCAGTTTTGATTTGTCTCACAAAAAAAAAAAAAAAAGTTTTGATAAATTAAGAACTTAAGTAAGAAAACCACCACTTTTAGAATTTTATTTTAAAAAAATAAATAAATAAAATAATGTAGATATCCAAAAATATATACAAGCTCTCAATAACACCAAATGACACATCATACAAGACTTTTACTGCTAACGATTCTGACTCTATTTCTCTGACCTAGTATATAATTTATGTAAATAAAAGTTAATTACGTTGTTAAAATGTAATTCTGCGTGCTAATTATTTTATAATCAAAAAAGAAAATGCAACAGTTTTTCAGAACACTCCAATCTACCAGTGTACTTAATTTAATCCTAATTATAATAAATTCTCCGTTGTTCTAAAGATTAATTTTATTTTTAAATGTTTTTTTTTTTTTAAATTTATATTTTCGATTACTTCAATGATGGTTACGAAAGTATTTGATCATTTAAATTTATATAATTTTGTTATTAAACAATGAGAGAAATATAAACTATTTGTTTCTAATTTTTTTATGAGTAAAGCAATAATTAAGTTTAAAACACTTTCAATACAATCAGTGATAGTTATTGTTTTGATCAAAGCGGTCACAATTAATAGACAACCTTTGCAATACATAAATCATTCAGCACTGAGTCCGGAAAATTTTTTGAAAAATGAACCCTGTAAATAGTTTTCTCCTTTACCAGATATAGCGGACAGGAAAAACACTCACTGGGTTTGAGTAGGCGGGTTTTATATTATCGTTGTTCCTTCACTGCATAAAATTTGTTTATGATGGTGTTTATCGGTTTGGCCTATTTTTAGTACCTGAATTTTGCTTAGCTGTTCATAAAAACTACGCGCAACAAAATTCAGTACGAATTATATGCAGAGTGTGCGCAACATAAATGTTACCTAAAAAATAAAGAAAAAAGATAAGAAAATGAAAACTAATTGATTAATATAAAAGTTTCCTAGAAATGATTAAGTTGAGTTTAATAAAATCTAATTTTCCTCCAGGTCAGAGTTAGGAAAATAAATTTAATGAAAAATTGTTTATGAGATTAGTTCGAATATTCATGCCATCTAATAAATGAAATCTGAAATAGAGCATTTACACAAAGCAATGAATGAATTTAATGTATACAAACTAGCTCTTTTTTTTTTATTTTTTTTTATTTTATTTATTTATTTATTATTTTTTTTTTTTATAGCAAACATTGAAAAAAAAACCTAATAAGTGCAAATGTGAAAAACAAAGATTATGCAATAATTAAAAACAAAATAAAATATTTGATTTAATATGCACTTTCAGGAAACGAAATCACACTGCTGCCAACTTGTACAGAAGTATTTTAGAGAGAGAGAGAGTTAGAGATTAGTTGTGGAGAAATATTTTAGAAAGTGGTAGTCTTATAATAGTTATAGTATTAAAATTTTACTAAAAATTAAGCTATTTCACCAACACGTGTTAAAATACTTACTAATATATCTTATATATATAGGTTTGAATTATTGATTTATCGTGGTAGGTAAAATAATTTAAGATTTATTTTTAAAATTAAGATTTATGCATTATAATATAAATATTACTATCATAACGAAAAAAATTTCTCAATGGCTGTACAAGTTGGAAACTATGAAAACGCATTTTAAAACAATATGAGCTATTAATGGAAATTTTAAATTCAAAATTTGCACAATGCTTCAAAAAAGAGATATTTAATATTACTATTAGAAAAAAAATGGGTTATAATATATTTTAAAAGACAGTATTAAATTCGATATGGGATATAATCAAATAAAAGTATACCTGCAATTCAATTATTCTATTAATCTGTGCAAATTAATTATTAAGAAATATTAAATATTTAGTATTTACTATTTAAAAAAGAATGAGATTTTAATCTATAAGGTCAGATGCAATTCGAGTTTAAAGAATGCAACTTGACCATTCAAAATTGTGTATTTTCACAAAGCTGATTTCAAATCTGTTATTAGCTTCTTTCTACAAGATACAATTTTTAAGCAATTTATGATATTTTCACCAAGAATTTTTAAAAGTCACTCGAATGAATACTAAGTGTCTCCACTTATCTTCTACGTAGGGAATGGTAGAAAGAATGCGATTATACATTTTAGTTTATGATGCTAAACGTTAAAGTAATATGTTTTTTGTCTTAAGTGTCATATTCAAAAGAGCAGACAAGTTTATATGTATGTATATAAGCTTATACGTTCATTATGAGTTTGTACATTCAAACAAAAAAAAATCACGTCACTCGAATTAGGAAGATCAAATACTTGTAATAATGCAAAGAATTTTTTTTTTCCCATTGATGAAAAATTTTGAAAATTTTGGTCGTAAATTGCAGAATCCCAGTATTATAAACTTACAGATTTTTTTTTTTTTTTTTTTTTTTTCATTTACAACTCATGCACTGATTTGCTCTATTCACTCATTTATTCATTCAAACACTTGCAAAATTATAAACCCATTTCTACAGTCACACATCTGTGCCTCAATCACTAATTCATTCAATCATTAGTGATTAGATTTTTCAATTACCATGTCGGTATTTGCCAAAAATATCATTTTAAAAAAATATGCAGCTTTCCAAACAAAACTAACTAATCTCCACACCCGATTTAGATATGATGAAGTGCAACAAATAAAAAAAGAAATAATGAGCAGGTTTAAAATAAAAAATAATGAGCTTACCGAGCAAGAGCAATTTAATATCCTTGGCTGCTTGGATTCCATCTTCTTTCAGATTTTTTTCAATCTGCTTACTCCTAGCCAAAGCAGCCCTTTCCTCGGCACTCATTGCACATCCCATGGCCGACAAAAAGGGTGCGTTCCACTCTTATCTGATAAGTATCCGTAGCGGACGTGCTTTTACGGGTATACAACCGATAAGAAAAATCCAACAAAAAGGGAAAAAAAAAAACGAAAAGAAACACGGGATCCTATAAAATTTCTTCTTTATAATCTCCTATTTTTTTCAACAACCAATGATGATGATGATGATGGCCGAAAGGTCCAGATGACGCCTTCGAAAGACCATTGCAGTGTGGTCCAAAGACTATCACCGACGATTTATAACCTTTTCCACACCTCTTCGAATTTTTCGAGGATGATGAAGATCGCCAGGTATTTTAGAGAAGTGTTTTAATCCTTGTGAAAGCGGAAAAGGGGGTGTGTCTAGAAAGGGGTCTTCGATCTACTTCGAACCTGTTTCCCGATTTTGGGAAGAAGGAAGGTGAGGAAAAAAAAAAGTTATGCCGGCGACCACAAAGTACTACACAAGTGGCAGTGGTGGGGTTCGAAACACCCAGTTTTTCGGTTTTGCACCGGTTCACTCTTCGGCCACCCTCCTTTTTCGAAGATTTTCCTCTACCTGTACTCTCGTCTTTTTCCCCCCTACAATATCCCGGACCGCTTTTCCCTTCAGTATGATAATGAGAGGCGACCAAAGGCTCTGGCCAATAGTTGCGCGTAGGGTCTTCCACCCGCCCGCGGTTACCATGGAGACCCGCATCTCTGCTCTGTGGAAGCTGTATGACGTCAAACTGGCGCCAGTCGCCATTTTGGCTGGCTGCGGCGCTGATGTCGATGGGGGTTGGCGGGGACCGCCGGGAGAAAAAAATCGATGCGATTGTCTGCAGTATCGTTATCGAAAATACTAACTGATGGATGTGTGGAAAGCGAATGTAAACCTGTGCGCATTTAATTCAAAGAGGGAATCTATCAAACGGGGGCTTCACTATGTCCCCGTCTGTCATACCCTATTCAAGAAACAGGAAATCTTCTTTCAAAGATTCTTTTGAGAAATTAAATCATTTCAAAATTAAACTCACTGCTGAATCTTCTTTAAATTTGCACACCTTCTTTCGGTAATCATTAAATGTCTTTATTTTGAAGAGTGCACGTTGAGAAAAGGATAATTAACTTTAAGAGGATGTAATGTATGTAAGACAAATGTAATATAATTTTATTACACTTACTTTAACTTTCTTAATTTTGTCATGAAATATAATTTTAATTACTTTGAAAAATTTGTTTCCCTCTTAAAACTTTCTACAGAATTTACTTAATTTGTTTTAATACAGTTTTTGACTTAAAATGTCTTAAATTCTTAAAATGTATTAAATGCATAAAATATTTATTTGTTTTAATTTATATTATTTTTAAATTTTTCTCGAATTATTAAAACCATTTAAATATTTCCTTTCTTAACTTTTTAAAGATAACAATTTAATCGCTGTTCAGTATAAATAAATTTGTTTCAAAAATTTAAAAATATATAATTTTGATCATAAAAGTTTTATTACATTATGTATTTTTTTTTTTCCATTTTATTTTTGTAAACTTTACTCTCAAGCTGTTCAATATAGAGTTAAAAATACCGAGAAAAATATGTCGAGTTAGATTCAAATTATTTAATAATCTTTCACATTCAAATAATCCTGCAACTATTTAATTTTGGAGAAAGTGAGATTTTTCGTTTATTACAGAAAGATTCAAATAAAATATTTACAGTTTTATACTTTGAAGTCCTGAATAGACGTTAAGATCTTCAAAATTGTTCACAATAAAATTGTTTTTCTTATAATTAAAAAAATATTTACAATTTATCATACGTTTTCAGAATCAGTTATTAATACTTAGAATCAGATAATAATAATAATAAAAGATGAACTCTTATAATGAAAAGTCCAAATTTTTAAAACTAAATAAAAAAAAATATAGAATTTTTACCTAAATCAATTTACATTTGAAATATTTATAAAATCAAAAAATTTACATTTACTAGACAATAAAAGTTATAATGGGAAAAAATGAGTTATAAGTCCAAGAGAAAATATCACTAATTAAAAATAAAAATCTTGAAATTAAGCATAGATATAAAAACAGAAGACCAAAAATTTACTATAATAACACACTACTAACACACAAAAGAATATCATTTTAGAAGTCAAAGAAAATAACATTTATAAAATAAAAAATGCTATAAATATGCACCATGAATTCAAATAAAATAACATGTAGATAATCATCAACAACTTAAATATTTACAGATTTACAAAAAAAAAATTAATGACATTTTTATTTAGTGGGAATTGAAAATAATAATGCAGCAAAATGTTTCACAGGAACATAAGAAGCACATTTCATCAAAAGAAAAGAAAAAAAATCTAAGAATAATTTATTGTGGTAAAAGCAAAGAAAATAACTCAATTTTTATCCAGATAAAATATTTAACTCAAATACTTGCAAATAAGAATGACAAAATTTTCACTAAGGCAGGCTTTATAATTTATAATACGGATAGAGAGACAAAATATTCAAGTTCTAACTATTTAAATTAAAAAAATCACATTTATGAAAGAAATATCGTGGAAATATTCATGATACTTGAAACTCAATATAATAATTAAAATTTTATCCGATTAAATGTTTTTAACTTAAATACTTCCAAACAAATAACATTTTGAATATTCAATTCAGCAGAGAAGACTCTAAAATCTTCAAAATGAGAAAAGAGTTTAATGAAATATCCAAACAATTGTGAAACAAATAGGAAATCTCATTTATAAAGAAGAAATATCAAGGAAAGATTCATGAATCTCAAACGCAATAAAATAATAAAATTTTTAGTCATATAAAAAGTTTTTTAACTACACTTAAACACTTTCAAACGAATATCATTTACACCTAGAGAACACTCTAAAACCTACCGTACAATAAAAAGAGTTTATCAGTTTAGAATTTGTTCTTTAATTTAAATACTTACAAAAAATTCAAACGAACAACATTTACACCTAGAACAATTTAAAACCTGCGATACAATGAAAGATCTTTCCAAAATATCGAAACTATCATGATATAATCATGAAATTTAACTTATAAAAGAAATATCATGGAAATATTTATGATGACGACCAATAAACTATTAAATTTCTATTCACATAAAAAGTCATTAACTTAGATGCTTATAAATAATTATGTTTATAAAGAAATAAATTCTTATATAGATTATCAAAGCAATTAAAGTAATAAAATTTTTAATAGGAGAAAAATCTACAGCTTAACATAATTACTAAAACATAAAATTTTCATTGAGATAATATATTCTTCAGTTGAAGAAACCAGATAAAAATCATAAAGAGAAGCAGCATGAAAAGAACTCAACATTTTTAGTAAAACAATTCAATAAATCGTTATTTCTTTAATCGTTTTCTAAATTTCAATACCATTTTTTTGATGATTACTATGAGCTTATTTAGTCAATTTTGGGTTATAAAATATCCTTCTATATTAGCTTTTCACAGTTTTATTCTAACTCTAATCGACAATATAGGAATCCGCATTTAATAATATTTTAACGTTAGGATACAACATCGTTAAATAAATGAATCAATAGAAAAAAAAAAGCAACATTTAGAAGCAAACGATTCTATAAACAGTGGTTTTTCCAATTTTTATTTATAAATTTTACTGTTAAATAATGCAAGAATTGATAAATTATTTCTTGTGTAATAATCTATTTTTTTAGTATTAGATTTCAGCTATTGTGAAATTTCAGAACTAACTTAAATACTATACTTCTAATCGAAAATGATATTAGGATGCAGTACTGATGATATAAGGATGCAAAACCATAACATTAAATGTATCCATCAGTATTAAAAAAAAAGATTGCTGTTTAAAAAAAAAAAAAAAAAAAAAAAAAAAAAAAAAAAGAAAGATTTAAGAAATTAAGGTTCTTTAAAATTGCTTTCTAATATTTAATTTTAAACTTTTATTGATGAATAATATAATATTTAAATACAGTATTTTAGTTATAAACAACAAGTTATTGTTCATTAAATTGTAACTTATGCAAAACTTCATCGTTAACTTAAACATAAAACAAAAATATGATTACACATTTTTCCTATACTTTAACATTACATCATCATTGAATATCTGCATCAATGTATTAAGAATACATGAAAAAGGTATTTTTTTTATTTCCGATTTCTAATTTTAAACTTTATTGAAGAACAATGTAAGCCCTATTAAAACAATATTTGGGTTAGTACCAACAAGTTACAGTCTTCAGTATTAGATTGTAACTTGTGCAAAAATTTTTCTGTTACTTAAACATAAATCCAAAATACGACAACGTATTTTTCCTATACTTTAACCATGAAAGACAATACATAAGTACAATGCCCAATAACGTCATCATAACGCTTTTTATAAAGTTTCACCAAGAACCACTGCGCACTCCTAGCTACTCCAAAAGTAGTCGATTAGCTTATTCCATAAACGATTATATTTTTCTCTGTGGGTGCTTAGTTTTAAATGTGAGTTTTTTTTTTTTTTTTTTTTTTTTTTTTTTTTTTTCGCTTGATTGCAATAAAACCATTGGATAAAGATAGGATTCCTTAAATCTATAATAATGTTCGGAATTTTTTCACGTCATGCTTTTATGCAAAATTTTACAATCACTTTTAAGTATTTTATTTTAGATTTTAGTTTTATTATACTAAAAAATATGATATGTCTGTCAAATTTATGTACACAACAGTTAATTTCATTCTGTTAAACCATAAATTCTACTATAAACAGAAGTAAAAAAAATCTCCATTAATAACGCCTTTCATAAATTATTTTTTAGTTTAAAAGAATTAATTGCGCATGTAATTCATGTAATTATGTATTGTATGTCTAAAATGAAATAAGTTTAAGAACAAGAAAATGGTGAGAAATTTAAAAAAAGTAGTAATTTACATTACAAAATTACTTTTGCCTGCATTAACATCCGACATTATAACAGAATCAACATAGCCTTTTATAGAACTAAAATAAAATAATAACCAAACGATTAAAAAGAGATTCATAAACTCGAATAAAAATATTAAAAGAAACGATAGACTAATCAATTTAACTAGTAGTTAAGCTTTTTATTGTAGAGTGGTTCTGAAATCGTTTGGAGGAGAATTTTGCCATTTATCCATGTTTTAAAAAACGCGTCGCGTTCTTAAATGCTCTAGTATTAGAGTGGAAATTTTTCATTTATTTCTCAATAACAATAACATTATTTAGCACCTGAAAAATTATTTAAATAACATTATTTAGCACCTGAAGTCAAATTATTAATAATATAAATTTTTATATATTATTATGTTTGTAGCTACCTGAAAATTTTATTTTCACTAAGTAAATATAATTAGACTCGAAGGTGGAAGATATGAAATTTTAATTCGAAAGTGGAATCTAATATTAAGAAATGTTCCGCTTCTTTTTAACAAAACTGATAGCAATTTTTAATTTTTTCCAGTTGCATACGAACACTGCATTAGAACATCTTTAAACGAATGAAAAAGAATTTTTTTTTTCTTTTTGGAAAACGGTTCTATTAAAAGTAGTTTTCTTAATCAATATCTAAGTTTTTTGTTTTAAAACTTTAATATAAGGTTTCAATGGAACATTATCACAGCAATACATTTAAGTTTGCATTAACATAAAAGAATATCATTTTAGAAGTCAAAGAAAATAACATTTATAAAATAAAAAATGCTATAAATATGCACCATGAATTCAAATAAAATAACATGTAGATAATCATCAGCAACTTAAATATTTATAGATTAACAAAAAAAAAATTAATGACATTTTTATTTAGTGGGAATTGAAAATAATAATGCAGCAAAATGTTTCACAGGAACATAAGAAGCACATTTCATCAAAAGAAAAAAAAAATCTAAGAATAATTTATTGTGGTAAAAGCAAAGAAAATAACTCAATTTTTATCCAGATAAAATATTTAACTCAAATACTTGCAAATAAGAATGACAAAATTTTCACTAAGGCAGGCTTTATAATTTATAATACGGATAGAGAGACAAAATATTCAAGTTCTAACTATTTAAATTAAAAAAATCACATTTATGAAAGAAATATCGTGGAAATATTCATGATGCTTGAAACTCAATATAATAATTAAAATTTTATCCGATTAAATGTTTTTAACTTAAATACTTCCAAACAAATAACATTTCGAATATTCAATTCAGCAGAGAAGACTCTAAAATCTTCAAAATGAGAAAAGAGTTTAATGAAATATCCAAACAATTGTGAAACAAATAGGAAATCTCATTTATAAAGAAGAAATATCAAGGAAAGATTCATGAATCTCAAACGCAATAAAATAATAAAATTTTTAGTCTTATAAAAAGTTTTTTAACTACACTTAAACACTTTCAAACGAATATCATTTACACCTAGAGAACACTCTAAAACCTACCGTACAATAAAAAGAGTTTACCAGTTTAGAATTTGTTCTTTAATTTAAATACTTACAAAAAATTCAAACGAACAACATTTACACCTAAAACAATTTAAAACCTGCGATGCAATGAAAGATCTTTCCAAAATATCGAAACTATCATGATATAATCATGAAATTTAACTTATAAAAGAAATATCATGGAAATATTTATGATGACGACCAATAAACTATTAAATTTCTATTCACATAAAAAGTCATTAACTTAGATGCTTATAAATAATTATGTTTATGAAGAAATAAATTCTTATATAGATTATCAAAGCAATTAAAGTAATACAATTTTTAATAGGAGAAAAATCTACAGCTTAACATAATTACTAAAAAATAAAATTTTCATTGAGATAATATATTCTTCAGTTGAAGAAACCAGATAAAAATCATAAAGAGAAGCAGCATGAAAAGAACTCAACATTTTTAGTAAAACAATTCA
Source organism: Parasteatoda lunata (assembly GCA_949128135.1). NCBI lineage: Eukaryota > Metazoa > Arthropoda > Arachnida > Araneae > Theridiidae > Parasteatoda > Parasteatoda lunata. Next base: position 24,234,418 of record OX421977.1, on the reverse strand, counting down.
ATAAATCGTTATTTCTTTAATCGTTTTCTAAATTTCAATACCATTTTTTTGATGATTACTATGAGCTTATTTAGTCAATTTTGGGTTATAAAATATCCTTCTATATTAGCTTTTCACAGTTTTATTCTAACTCTAATCGACAATATAGGAATCCGCATTTAATTATATTTTAACGTTAGGATACAACATCGTTAAATAAATGAATCAATAGAGAAAAAAAAGCAACATTTTGAAGCAAACGATTCTATAAACAGTGGTTTTTCCAATTTTTATTTATAAATTTTACTGTTAAATAATGCAAGAATTGATAAATTATTTCTTGTGTAATAATCTATTTTTTTAGTATTTGATTTCAGCTATTGTGAAATTTCAGAACTAACTTAAATACTATACTTCTAATCGAAAATGATATTAGGATGCAAAACCATAACATTAAATGTATCCATCAGTATAAAAAAAAAGATTGCTGTTTAAAAAAAAAAAAAAAAAAAAAAAGATTTAAGAAATTAAGGTTCTTTAAAATTGCTTTCTAATATTTAATTTTAAACTTTTATTGATGAATAATATAATATTTAAATACAGTATTTTAGTTATAAACAACAAGTTATTGTTCATTAAATTGTAACTTATGCAAAACTTCATCGTTAACTTAAACATGAAACAAAAATATGATTACACATTTTTCCTATACTTTAACATTACATCATCATTGAATATCTGCATCAATGTATTAAGAATACATAAAAAAGGTATTTTTTTTTATTTCCGATTTCTAATTTTAAACTTTATTGAAGAACAATGTAAGCCCTATTAAAACAATATTTGGGTTAGTACCAACAAGTTACAGTCTTCAGTATTAGATTGTAACTTGTGCAAAAATTTTTCTGTTACTTAAACATAAATCCAAAATACGACAACGTATTTTTCCTATACTTTAACCATGAAAGACAATACATAAGTACAATGCCCAATAACGTCATCATAACGCTTTTTATAAAGTTTCACCAAGAACCACTGCGCACTCCTAGCTACTCCAAAAGTAGTCGATTAGCTTATTCCATAAACGATTATATTTTTCTCTGTGGGTGCTTAGTTTTAAATGTGAGGTTTTTTTTTTTTTTTTTTTTTTTTTTTTTTTTTTTTTTTCGCTTGATTGCAATAAAACCATTGGATAAAGATAGGATTCCTTAAATCTATAATAATGTTCGGAATTTTTTCACGTCATGCTTTTATGCAAAATTTTACAATCACTTTTAAGTATTTTATTTTAGATTTTAGTTTTATTATACTAAAAAATATGATATGTCTGTCAAATTTATGTACACAACAGTTAATTTCATTCTGTTAAACCATAAATTCTACTATAAACAGAAGTAAAAAAAATCTCCATTAATAACGCCTTTCATAAATTATTTTTTAGTTTAAAAGAATTAATTGCGCATGTAATTCATGTAATTATGTATTGTATGTCTAAAATGAAATAAGTTTAAGAACAAGAAAATGGTGAGAAATTTAAAAAAAGTAGTAATTTACATTACAAAATTACTTTTGCCTGCATTAACATCCGACATTATAACAGAATCAACATAGCCTTTTATAGAACTAAAATAAAATAATAACCAAACGATTAAAAAGAGATTCATAAACTCGAATAAAAATATTAAAAGAAACGATAGACTAATCAATTTAACTAGTAGTTAAGCTTTTTATTGTAGAGTGGTTCTGAAATCGTTTGGAGGAGAATTTTGCCATTTATCCATGTTTTAAAAAACGCGTCGCGTTCTTAAATGCTCTAGTATTAGAGTGGAAATTTTTCATTTATTTCTCAATAACAATAACATTATTTAGCACCTGAAAAATTATTTAAATAACATTATTTAGCACCTGAAGTCAAATTATTAATAATATAAATTTTTATATATTATTATGTTTGTAGCTACCTGAAAATTTTATTTTCACTAAGTAAATATAATTAGACTCGAAGGTGGAAGATATGAAATTTTAATTCGAAAGTGGAATCTAATATTAAGAAATGTTCCGCTTCTTTTTAACAAAACTGATAGCAATTTTTAATTTTTTCCAGTTGCATACGAACACTGCATTAGAACATCTTTAAACGAATGAAAAAGAATTTTTTTTTTCTTTTTGGAAAACGGTTCTATTAAAAGTAGTTTTCTTAATCAATATCTAAGTTTTTTGTTTTAAAACTTTAATATAAGGTTTCAATGGAACATTATCACAGCAATACATTTAAGTTTGCATTAACATAAAAGAATATCATTTTAGAAGTCAAAGAAAATAACATTTATAAAATAAAAAATGCTATAAATATGCACCATGAATTCAAATAAAATAACATGTAGATAATCATCAGCAACTTAAATATTTATAGATTTACAAAAAAAAAATTAATGACATTTTTATTTAGTGGGAATTGAAAATAATAATGCAGCAAAATGTTTCACAGGAACATAAGAAGCACATTTCATCAAAAGAAAAAAAAAATCTAAGAATAATTTATTGTGGTAAAAGCAAAGAAAATAACTCAATTTTTATCCAGATAAAATATTTAACTCAAATACTTGCAAATAAGAATGACAAAATTTTCACTAAGGCAGGCTTTATAATTTATAATACGGATAGAGAGACAAAATATTCAAGTTCTAACTATTTAAATTAAAAAAATCACATTTATGAAAGAAATATCGTGGAAATATTCATGATACTTGAAACTCAATATAATAATTAAAATTTTATCCGATTAAATGTTTTTAACTTAAATACTTCCAAACAAATAACATTTCGAATATTCAATTCAGCAGAGAAGACTCTAAAATCTTCAAAATGAGAAAAGAGTTTAATGAAATATCCAAACAATTGTGAAACAAATAGGAAATCTCATTTATAAAGAAGAAATATCAAGGAAAGATTCATGAATCTCAAACGCAATAAAATAATAAAATTTTTAGTCTTATAAAAAGTTTTTTAACTACACTTAAACACATTCAAACGAATATCATTTACACCTAGAGAACACTCTAAAACCTACCGTACAATAAAAAGAGTTTACCAGTTTAGAATTTGTTCTTTAATTTAAATACTTACAAAAAATTCAAACGAACAACATTTACACCTAAAACAATTTAAAACCTGCGATACAATGAAAGATCTTTCCAAAATATCGAAACTATCATGATATAATCATGAAATTTAACTTATAAAAGAAATATCATGGAAATATTTATGATGACGACCAATAAACTATTAAATTTCTATTCACATAAAAAGTCATTAACTTAGATGCTTATAAATAATTATGTTTATAAAGAAATAAATTCTTATATAGATTATCAAAGCAATTAAAGTAATACAATTTTTAATAGGAGAAAAATCTACAGCTTAACATAATTACTAAAAAATAAAATTTTCATTGAGATAATATATTCTTCAGTTGAAGAAACTAGATAAAAACCATAAAGAGAAGCAGCATGAAAAGAACTCAACATTTTTAGTAAAACAATTCAATAAATCGTTATTTCTTTAATCGTTTTCTAAATTTCAATACCATTTTTTTGATGATTACTATGAGCTTATTTAGTCAATTTTGGGTTATAAAATATCCTTCAATATTAGCTTTTCACAGTTTTATTCTAACTCTAATCGACAATATAGGAATCCGCATTTAATTATATTTTAACGTTAGGATACAACATCGTTAAATAAATGAATCAATAGAAAAAAAAAAAAGCAACATTTTGAAGCAAACGATTCTATAAACAGTGGTTTTTCCAATTTTTATTTATAAATTTTACTGTTAAATAATGCAAGAATTGATAAATTATTTCTTGTGTAATAATCTATTTTTTTAGTATTAGATTTCAGCTATTGTGAAATTTCAGAACTAACTTAAATACTATACTTCTAATCGAAAATGATATTAGGATGCAGCACTGATGATATTAGGATGCAAAACCATAACATTAAATGTATCCATCAGTATAAAAAAAAAGATTGCTGTTTAAAAAAAAAAAAAAAAAAAAAAAAAAAAAAGATTTAAGAAATTAAGGTTCTTTAAAATTGCTTTCTAATATTTAATTTTAAACTTTTATTGATGAATAATATAATATTTAAATACAGAATTTTAGTTATAAACAACAAGTTATTGTTCATTAAATTTAACTTATGCAAAACTTCATCGTTAACTTAAACATAAAATAACCAAACGATTAAAAAGAGATTCATAAACTCGAATAAAAATATTAAAAGAAACGATAGACTAATCAATTTAACTAGTAGTTAAGCTTTTTATTGTAGAGTGGTTCTGAAATCGTTTGGAGGAGAATTTTGCCATTTATCCATGTTTTAAAAAACGCGTCGCGTTCTTAAATGCTCTAGTATTAGAGTGGAAATTTTTCATTTATTTCTCAATAACAATAACATTATTTAGCACCTGAAAAATTATTTAAATAACATTATTTAGCACCTGAAGTCAAATTATTAATAATATAAATTTTTATATATTATTATGTTTGTAGCTACCTGAAAATTTTATTTTCACTAAGTAAATATAATTAGACTCGAAGGTGGAAGATATGAAATTTTAATTCGAAAGTGGAATCTAATATTAAGAAATGTTCCGCTTCTTTTTAACAAAACTGATAGCAATTTTTAATTTTTTCCAGTTGCATACGAACACTGCATTAGAACATCTTTAAACGAATGAAAAAGAATTTTTTTTTCTTTTTGGAAAACGGTTCTATTAAAAGTAGTTTTCTTAATCAATATCTAAGTTGTTTGTTTTAAAACTTTAATATAAGTTTTCAATGGAACATTATCACAGCAATACATTTAAGTTGTGCACAATTTCAAAAACATATTTTACACTTCTTGCGCAGCAAATAAGCTACACTTTAATAGATGTGATCTTAACCTTAGCGCAAAGAATAAGAAAAAAAAACAGATATTCCATTGAAGAAAATTGAATACAATTTCTACAAAGCACCCTTCTAAAGATCAAATTCCTAAAAGGAACGAATGAAATGTAATTAACATCCCATTTCCAATGAAATAAAGGGCATGTTATTCAGACGAAATGTTTATGGTTCATAAAAATGAGCTTTAATATCATTAACCAAATATTATTGCTATCAAACGAATAGGTCATTTCCGTCTTTACGTTTCTAGACAAGAAGATGGTAATGTACTCGATGTCAATGATATTTGATTTACTGCATTTTCATCTTTTATGGAAGTTTTAAAAAATATTTCTTCAACTTTTTTATTATTATTATTTTTATTTTTTAATTTGTTTCTTTTAAAGCACTTTTGAAACATTTTAAAATACCATTAAAACATTTTTCATTAATTTAAAAAATGTTGAACTATATGAAAGTAGAAATGAAATGGAGTGTAAAAATTTAAATCTAAACCAAAAACATGAACGAATAAAAGTAAAACTTGTTATGAAATAAAAATAATATGTTTTTCAATTTTGAACATAATTTTAATAAAACATATCTTTGGTGAGTTCGTTTTTCTGGACGCAGCTCAAAATGCTTATTTAAGAAAATTAACGTATATCAAAATACTTAGTTAAGAAAATATACATATCTCAAAATGCGTATTTAAAAAAAAAAACATATGATTTGATTCAGTTTTTCAAAATTCTCTTTTGAATATTGTTCATTTTTTCAAGATTAGCCAATGAAACCGAAAACAAATCGTCATTCATATCATTGCATAAAACACTTAGGATTTTTTTTTTGTAACTTACTCTCTTTTTAAAAAGACTTCAAAAGACAACAGTTCTTTTTACATTGTTGCCACGGGTTCTACGAAATTATAATAGTGATTCTTGTAAACTTACACAACCAAACTACATCTTTAACATATTACAAGTTCTACCGAGCAACCCGGTTTCTAAGTCCAGAATTTCGCTCCGTAAAAATTATGCTTAGTGTTTAAAAAATACCAAAAAATCCTCTCGAAGTAAATTTAGATTGGAGTTTGAAAAGGCTTGACTTTGTGTGGTGTCCATTTTCTTAAATACGCATTTTGTGCTGTGTCTATTTTCTTATAAAGGTTTTTGTGAGCTGTATCAGTTTTTCTTAAAACGCATTTTGATCTCTGCCCATATTCTTTAATTACGCATTTTGAACTGTGTAGATTTTCTTAAATACGTATTTTTAACTGTGTCGATTTTCATAAATTACACACTTTAAGCTATGTCGATTTTCATAAACACGCATTTTGAAATATGAGCAAAATAAAACGCTCACTGACGAATATTACATTAATTTTCAATGTAAAAAATTAATTTAAATTCAAATAATTCAATCAAAATACAACAATAGCTTATCTTGGACTTAAAACATAAAGTGCTTTATCATAATAAGCTTAACAATGTCTTAATAGTAAACAAAAGTTTAAATTACTCTAATGATTATGTTAATCAAAGAAAATAAATTTCAGCAATTTTTTATACTCAGAGATCAACTGACGAATGTGAATGGAATGTCTTTCTTATAGAATTCATGTAAATTACTGGTGTTTATGAAATAAATTTAATATATCTATAGATTCAAGTATTCAATATTTGTATACTGATTTTTTAGTATTTCGTCTTATTATGAATCGTGTTTTCATCAAGACCGTATTTATCACGTTTTTTGACGCAATGAACAAACACTGTTTCTATTTTTAGACAAACTAGAATGAGTGAAATAGAAAGATATCGTTTTCTAGCAGCTATAAGAAAATTTTAATGCCGTCATATTGTCAAAAATGTATTAAAACCTTTTTATTCAAAATTTTAACCATTTTCCGACAAACTAGAGTAATCAAATATCAAAAGAAATAACTCTGTCTTGCTGATGATGCAAGTTTCAATAGTTTTAGGACTATTCTACATAGAACTTTCATTTTTTTTCTTTACAAATCTTTTTGTCCACTTTCGGGCGAAATCAAACAAAAAGCTAGTTAAGAAATCAAAGAATTAAAGAAGCTGAGTTTTTCAAACGAACTAAAAGGAAGAAAATAGTTTAATTTTTTATCACCTGTAATTAGAAAACGAGAAGTTTCATCACATTCTGCAATAATTAGCTTTGGTATGAAGACTAGACGAATTTAAATGTATTAATCTGAATACTTGTTACAATAGAAAAATAAGTATTAGAGATTTTTCATAATTAGTCGATTATCTCTGGAGCCATTAGACGATTAATAAAATTAATATGAACCTAATACAAACATAATGTAAACAAAATACCTATTAAATTATTATAATACATACACAAGATTGCACATAGCACTAATCTAAATCGGATGATACGAATACAGAATTGAAAAAAAAATTAAATAGGGAGAAGCAGATATATGGGTTTAACATGGTGGTCACATGTCTCAAATCATGATGTTTAAACTTTATTCCTATAGCTATTGCTCTTACTCGTTTAGCCACATATTTTTCTGATCTTCGACAGTTTATTACATTTTATTACTTGTATTGAACAGCTGATCCGATTTTAAGTTTTGGACTTTCAATATTACGACAATTAATGTCCACAACCTTGTACTTTTGAGCCTAACCCAGATTACGAGGTAACTTTTGTATCAATCAATGGGACAAACTAGCATAAGGTGGAATAATTTTCGATGGATCTATCCCGTATTTATTTTTCATGGAGAGAAAAACCATGAAAATTAACCACGATTAGGCGTGAAGCAAGCAAATTCTAACCCATGATCTGCCAACCATTGAGAATATTCTACGTCAGCAGTGTGATCGGTACGATCCAGGAACAGAATTTGTATCAACCAGCTACCACTGGGATATGAACCTAGGTCGCCTCATTGTGAAACGAGCGTACTATCCCCTTAGCCAACGTGGTTTACCTTCGATTGTTTTTATTTTTATTTTATAACCAGTGATGGACAGCCGAACCAATTCTGAGTTTACTACCATCACAGTTCAACGCTGTAGTCTTATAATTTTGAACTCAGCTAAGAAGAAAAGGGAGTTCCTGGGAAAAACTAGCCTTCGTGGAGGGCTTGATGGAACTAACACCCGTCTGCGTTACATGGAGAGGAAAATCACGAAAACCCACCATGGATGCCAGACAGCAACAGGATTCTAATCTACGATCCGTCTACCATCGAGGCTATTTCGCGGTAGTACTGCGGTCGTTGCAAGCCGGGTGCAGAATTCAACCACTACGCTGGGTTTCGAACCAGGCCCACTTCATTCGGAGACGAACGCTCCATCCCCATAGCTTCCGCGGCTCGCTTTCGATAATTTTCATGTAGCAATTTGAAATTCCAATCACCATACCTAGCGCTGCCTTCGTTCCATACAGTTGAAGTCTGGAGCTCTGTCTTATCAATTGATACGGCAAATATTTTCACTTTTTCTGAAAATTATCTGATCCCTTATAAGCTATATGTGGTTACACATAGTCATTTATTTAAATGGTATCAAGGCCAAAATATCCTTTGAATAGAATAATATGGAGATGCCAGAACACATACCTCTTACCAGCCACAGTACCTCTTTAATCCTAAGATCGGATGCAATTTGAAAATACTTGTTTCTCTTCCATAAAAAGCGCAAAACGAAAAAAGCAGTGAGAGTTACTTTCGTTACGAGAATTTAGAGAAGAAACAAAGGATAACCCACTAGAATATATTAATACTTTTAAAAAAATTTATGTCTGTAATGAAGTAGTAGAAGTATATACATATATATAAATATATATATATATTCAAAAAATTATTCTGAAACAACATAAACATATATATATATATATATATATATATATATATATATATATATATATATATATATATATATATATATATATATATATATATATATATATATATATATATATATATATATATAGCAAAATAAATGAATACAAAAAAACCAGAAAAGAAAAAGAAAAAAAAAATAAGTATCATTTATTGCGCATAAGCTGCAAGTAAATAGAACTCATAAAATAAGTTCAAAATGAAGATAAAACAAAGGTAAATAACAGACAAATGAAAAAAGGGGGGCGAATAATAATAATAATAAACAACTGGGGAAAGAAAAAAAAAAGAATTAATTAAAAAAAAAAAAAATCAATTAAAAAAAAAAAAAAAAAGATTAAGACATATAAAAAAGATTATACCTTTTATTTTCCGGTTTTTTAAAAAAACTTTTTCCTCTTTTTTTTTTTTTAATTAATTCTTTATATATATATATATATATATATATATATCTTATATCTATCTATATATATATATATATATATATATATATATTATATATATATATATATATATATATATATATATGTATATATATATATATTATATATATATATATATATATATATATATATATATATATATGTATATATATATATATATATATATATATATATATATATATGTATATATATATATATATATATATATATATATATATATATATATATATATATATATATATATAAGATTGTTTATGTTGTTTCAGAATAATTTCTGAACACAACTAATAAAACCATCAATGCCATAATGGCCGATTTATCACATTTTAATTGCCAGGTAGTGAATCCTTTACTCATTTGATTTGTAATTTGATGTTGAAAAAACCAGAAATGAAACTCATCGAGTGTAAGAAGCCCTAATAAGGATTATTTTCTCACTCTAATAGGGATTTTAACATATATAAAAGCTCATGATAATTTTTAAGTTTCGGACTTCATATAAAAATGTTTTCAAATATATTTAGATAATTCTTTCAGATATAGATATTTAAACTCTGAAATTTAATTTTTTTAGCTTGGTACCCCTTGAAAATAATTACTTTCAGTACTTTTTAGAAGCTGCGAAGAGATTGCTCTTCATTTTGAGTGGAGAAGAAAGTGATAGTTGTTTGAGAGAATTTTGTACAAGAACACTTTGTGAATATGCTAAACGTAATAAAATTATTTGGATTTGAAAAACAATTAACTATACTTTAAAAAAAATATTTACATTTAGAAAAACGGAGAAAGTGAGACAATAAGAAACAACAAATGAGAAAAACTTTACTATTTTACAATATTATACGATTATCTTTATGCTTCAAATAGGTAATGCTTTGGTAAAACAATTCAAATTGGTAATGCTTTTTCTTTCCTCTGAGTATTTCCTCCATATTCTTAAAAATTTCTTTTTAGAATTGAAAAAAAAAGAGAGAAAAAAACAGTCTTATATGCATATAAAAAATGGCCTTTTAAACCCGGCAAATTTCAACCCTGCAAGTGAACAGCGAGCAATAGAACAGCCCACATAGAATTTCTTAAGAAAAGTGAAGCAATTCTTGAACTAATGATCCAGGAGTAAATAAATACAAGCATACTCCTTGTATATTTTTCTGCTCCCCTTCGTAATTTCAAGTTTTTATGCCGTATTGATTTTAAGCAGCAAAACAAAATGTGACGTTAGAAAAAAAAAATTTAAAAATAAAAAATAAAACATTTAAAATTACAATTACTTTTGAACACATTGGAAATTTAGAAAAAAGCTTTAAGTAAGCTCACAAACAAAATTCCTAAAGCTCTTATAGAGCAACAAATTTCTATTCTGCAGGTGCTGTCCTGCGGCCTGGTGACAGGCATGTATGATATTTTTTGCTGCATGTTTTAACAGTTAATAAACTTCTTTCCGAATATTAATTTTTTATTGCACTATACGCCATGTACATTCATTTGAATGTTGTGATCCTTCTCATTAACTACATTAGTTCTCCTCAACTCTCCATTATGCTTGGAAATATATTTTACTCAGATTTGCCTCTTGGCTACAGTAATTTTTCTAGTTCAGTTTTTCATCTTTTTTTCCCTCTTAGCTTTTATGGTTTTTTCTAATTTTGTTTTTTACCTTCATTTTTCCGTTTTCCATTATCAACTTTGTATTTTTTTTTTTCTTCTTCAAATCATTTTTGTTCCGTTACATTCACGTCTGGCAAGTCTTGAAAATGGGTGCCTATTTTTGAAGCGCTTGAGACAAGTCGACTGTTATTTCCTAAATATAAATCAAGCGAAAAAAGTTTTCAATCGTTTAATTGGGTTAATAGTTTTTCTTTCTTAATTACTTTATTTATTTATTCATTTTCTTTATTTATCTTACCTATCCATTTATTTACATTTTAGAATGAAAGAGCTAAATTGGTTTCTAATCGGATACGAAAGCAATCGTCTTAAGTTTAGTTTCTATCTCTAAAAGCATATTTCCAATTAAAATTCGATAAAATGAAAACAAATTATAAATTAAAACATATTAAGTTAAATAAAATGAAAATATATAAATTCTAGGAATAACACATTTGATACGGCAAGAAAAAATAGACTGATAAAGAGAAATAAAAGCTTATTTTTACCTAAGAAAAGAAACCACTCACTTTTTTATTAATTTGAAGTCAGTTTTACAACACCACGCCGATAAATTGGGTTACGCAATAAATAACTTAAAAAAACTTACTACCACTTTTTATGTACTTCATTAACCTGGGGTTATATTTATTTATCCGAGTAATTTGATTAGCTTATGCAATGTATTACTTTAAAAATATTTAAATCACTTTTTATTATTTTTTTAAATTTTAGTGAACTTTAACGTTTAAGACAATAAGTTTATGAATTTATTACTTAAAGGCAGCCTCATTTCCTAGTGATGCTTTACGTAAATCTATTTCTACCAATGCCAAAAATTGGAAACATTCTATTTTTGATACTAAATGTTGGGTTGTCTTGGTAGATCCTTAAAATTATGATCTGCGGTTGGAGGGTGCGTGATTGTGTTTTCCCTGTAAAACGGAATGTGACGTATGTATGTTGTCTTACGATCATCATCAGGGATGTTTCCCAGACCGTCGCCAATAGCCGATTGTGCAGCTCTAGGGCGACGTAAATAAAAGAACCGTACCTTACCGCCTTTGTAGATCCCCATAATTGCCAGAATTTTATGAAATTCCGTTTAAGGTGTTATTTTTGCACGCTAAATCAAATACAATAAAAAAATATGTTTCTTCAGAAAAGTGCGTATTTGCGTCAAAAAGTATATTCCTTCGCGGTTACAGTTAACTACGAGATACAATTTAAGAGATTTCTTTGAGCTATTGCCTTGGCACTTTACAGAATAAAAATCCGACCAACCATTTAAAAGTTCTAAAAGTAATCGGGTTTTTTTTCTTCCTGTGCTGACTGTACAGTGAGGGAGAAAAAAAATGGACCATTCTGAATAACTTTTGCTCCAATGATCGGATTTTCACATTTTGGAACTCAAAGGCTCGCGTAGGTAACCTCAAATATGCTAATTAATTAGTGCAGTTTAGTGATATTTTAAGTTCGTAATTTTAATTATTACATTAGTGATATTTTAAGTTACGTAATCAGACACAAAAAACGTACTTTCCCTGAATAAACATAGCTTTTTTTCGACGGTCAGGAGAGTGTTCCAAACTTTGGACACCTTGATGTTAATTTTACTATTTGCGTATCTCGAAAACTTTTAAACAAATTGAAAATTTTTTACACTTAATGCTAAAATTTATTTATCCAGAGATAATTCCATACAAAGAATAACTTTTAGTAAACATGTTTTTTTATTTTTTTATTTAAGAATGGTCGAAAAAACTTTGAATTGTAAGGCATCAAATTTTTGCATCATTTTAAAGAATATCATTTTACATGGCTAAATACAAAATCTGAGCAAAAAGTTGTTGAGAAATCGAGTTTTAAGTATTTGACTTTTTTTTTAAATTCAATTTCCCACAAACTATTAAACCGATTTCGCTCAAATTTTGTATTTTTCCATGTAAAATTATATTCTTTAAAATGATGTAAAAAATTGTATATCTTACAATTCAAAAAACTTTCGACCATTCCTAATTCAAATAATAAAAAATTATCAATATTTATTGAAAGTTATTTTTTCCACGGAATTATCTTTGAATAAACGAATTTTATAATTGGGTGTAAAATTTTTTTAATTCGCCTAAAAAAAATTTCGAGACATAGAAAAATACGCAATTAGTAAGATTAACATTCAAACTTTGGAGCTCTCTTCTGATCGCGGCTACTATATTTTGGGATCAGAAATCCAAAAAAAAAAGGGAAAAAAAAAGGCATATTTGTTCGGAGAAAGTACATTTTTGTATCTGAATTCGTAACTTAAAATATCGTCTACATTTCTTAATAAGCATATTTAAGGTCACCCCCACGAGTCATTAGCATTGAGTACTAAATTCCGATCATTACATCAAAAGTTATTCAGAATTGGTATTTAAATTGGTATCAAAACTTATGTTTTCATATTAAATTCTCGATTTGAAAAGATTTTCAAGAAAGATTTTAATTGAGAAAATTTTTTAGTAATTTGTGTTCTAGCTTTTCGATGCTGGTGAAATTTGTAGCAAATACCGGTTACAATTATCAATGTTATTCACTACCTTTAGTAGAAAAATACTGAAAAAAATACTAAATAATTCATAACATATAGTGCATTCATAAACTCGAGGTGAACTTTTTGATCAGTTAACGATCAAAATGTATCATAACTTCACGGACACACTGTATATTAATCCGTTTACCCATTGTGCCTTGCTTTTTTGAAAAGGACATTGATTTTCTTTCAAAGAAAAAATTTAATCTACCATAGTTCTATGAAAACAATATAAATATTGATAATTGGATGGCATGCTGCTTTTTCAAGCTAAAGTTTTAGATAGTAGAGAAAAATATAGATATCTACCACTTGTATGGTGTAAATAAACAATTATGTATTAATCCTTTTTAAAGATGTAAAAACTACTTTTTGTGGCTGGACATTAATGCGTCAACCATTTAATACTCAATCATAAGAAGCAGATGGTGTATGTGCGAACCAGTTACGTAAACAAAATAATTCTACATATTTGTTTAAACCAGGGGAATATTTTTTTCTGTTACACTTTAGTTTTAAAATTATGCTGTATAATGTAGTATTGTGTAGTATAAAATTATATCTATATAATTAATCCAATTATGCCTAACCACAAAAAGTGGTCTGCATATGTAAAACACAAGCATGGAACAAGTGGCAGTACGTATTTGCTTATACGAAGTCCCTCGGCAGCTTACCACTTTAGTTTTAAAAAAAAAGCACTGTGCTATGACTTCACATCCATCTATAACAATTTATATATTATGGTAGTTAGTTCCATCTTGTTTCAATAAAATAAATTTTAATTAAATCTTGTTCTACCACTTTCTCCTTTTTTAAAAAAAGAACCATTTTAAAAATAAAAAGAAGACTACGAGTTACAACTTGGTAGATATATATTAGCAGGGAGAGAACTACAGAGTGCAGATCTTGTTTTTGTAAAATAAATCCTAATTATGAAAAAATTGAGCTGCCACCATTATTTTTCTTATAATGGCAATTCTTTGCTATCGAAAAGAATGATGATGACTGACAGGAATTTTAGGAGCTCTTTACTACAACGCGCTTTTAGCTCACTTGCCAAGTACTTTAGGAGTGGATGTGTCTTCAGGGCTTCCACGATCTGGAAAATTTTTCAAGTGGTAGTAATAGTGAGATAAATCTAAATGGATGAAGCATTCAATCAATATTAAATTTAGAGGAAATATATATATAGGTGCAAAAAAATCACTCGGGAATAATTTCGCAATTCACAAATGAAAGATAAATTTAAGCATTTTTCAGTAGTCTTGAAAAATCTCATCCACCAATTCATTATTTTTTCCACATCGTGGGAACTCTGGTTTTACAAAAGATGGATATACGGATTCACAATTAGGCTACCACATTTAGAGAGTAAAAAATAATACATAAAAAGACGGTAGTTTTTAGTAGTTAAAGTTCTAGCTAAGTTCCCAATTTTTCTACCATATTTAGAAAACAATCTAAAACATTGCAAGGTAAAACATTGCAATATGAAAAGTTGGTTGTAGTTGTGAAAATACATTAGGTATACAATTTGGCTAACCAAATTCCGAGAGCAATACAAAACATTGCAACGTAAAAAGTTGGATGTTTCTAATTGTTATGATACATAAAGTTCACAATTTGGCTAGCACATTTTGAGAGCAATATAAAATATATAATTGTAATATAAAACATTGTATTACAAAACATTGCAATGCAAAACACTAAAATATAAAAAACAGGTTTTTCCTAGTTGTTACGATACATTAATTTCAGAATTATTAACCCTTCCCAAAAACCTATTGAAAAAAAAAATTCATAGAGTTTTCGATGTATATAAAATATGTGTATTCTATCCTGAGCGAAAATGAAAAACCTACGAAGTTCCTCATCTCTTCTTATCTCATTCTGATGATTTAAAGCTTTTTTGTGAATAATATATTATTTGTATAACTTTTGTGCTGGTTGTAACTCTTATTTATTTATGACTGTTAGTTCAAGTTTTGCTTATCTTAAACCTGTGTTCTTTCTCTATACTAATTCTGAAAATGGCACAATTTGTTCTTTTGAAATGAAGACAGTTTTGTGAGAATGAAAAAACGATTGTGATATAATTTCTAACTCTTGAAAAGTTACGTCAACGCTACATCGCCTGTGCTCATGAAAATTTTTATCTAACTTAAAAAATCACGCCAAATTGATGATTTAAAAAAAAAATGATTCATAATCTTTTAAATATTTAACCTATTTGCCTGTTCCAAAACATAGATAATTCTTTACTATAAGATTATAAGTATTGTTTAAAATTATAGTTTAAAGCCAAGAAAAAGATAATAAAGAATTATTTTGATACATGATTAAATATAAAAATAAAAACTTTCGGGAATTGTGGATTAATTAGGAGATAAATATAATCATGATGAGTTTAAAACCAATGTCACTTCTGATTGATATCCCTAATAATACTAATTCCCTAAATGTCTTAGTGATATTACTCGAATATATGTTTGATACCATTACAATATTATACGCATATTCGAGCTACTTGAGAATTTAATCAAAAAAATAAGTCAACGGAGCACATCTTTAAGCACACGTAGTTACAAAAAAAATCATAAATTACTTTGCCAACAATTTTGGCAGACCAAAAATTTAGAAATGAAAAATTAAAAAAGATTCATGACTAAAAAAGTTAGAAAAAAATTGAAAAATGAAAAAAATTATGTTTGATGTTTCATTTCAAAATGTTCCTCAAGAAATTTCATAAATTGTATCCAATAGGTTAGAATTTTGAGAGTTGAGACTTTTTTCTTAATATAAGGAGATAATAAACAATTTCAAAAATTCAAAAATTTATATATGAAAATTTATTAAAAAAAAATTCAAAATTTCATTAAAAAATTCCATTCCCTCATTCAAAAATTTATATATGAAAATTTATTTTAAAAAAAATTAAAACAAAAAATTAATAAGTAAATTATAACTTACATTATTATAAAAAAAAAGTTTGATACACAACACGTTTATATAACATAAATATAAAAAAAATTTCATAGTTATTACATTTTAAAATAAATTATTTTGAATGAAATTATGTTGCAGAACAAAGTATTCAATGTCTAAGATTGAAATATATCATAGCAAAGTTTGTAAACAAAACGTTTCTAAAACTTAAATAATTTTAGTTTCTAGATAAAGAGTATTTACTTTGAATCATAAATTGTTCCGCATGTATTCTGTCCAGAAAATGCTTTTATTCATCTCCCTCCCCTTCAAAAAAATAAAAAATAAATAAAATATTTAATCACAAGGGAGTTATTTTCAAACTTACCTTTGCAGAAAAAGAATAAAACATTTTTGGCACCATTTCATGCAATTCGCAATTCTCTTTAGTGCAATTTGCTTACATAAACAAAAAGAACCGCGTTTCAGAAACTCATTATATTTTATGTTTCCATAAAGGTTAATATTCAAGGGAAAGTTAACCCATCTTCTCTGAAGCTTTAATTTTAAAATATTGCACGCATTATGAATAAATATTTCTCTATCTATCGATCTAATATATCTATATCTCACAATAAAGATTAAAAGGAAAAAAGAAAAAAGCGAAGAAAATTCATAAGTTTTATTTACTGCGCATAAGCTGCAAGTATATAGAACTCATAATATAAGTTAAAAATCTAGAGAAAATAT
Source organism: Parasteatoda lunata (assembly GCA_949128135.1). Taxonomy (NCBI): domain Eukaryota; kingdom Metazoa; phylum Arthropoda; class Arachnida; order Araneae; family Theridiidae; genus Parasteatoda; species Parasteatoda lunata. Next base: position 24,217,270 of record OX421977.1, on the reverse strand, counting down.
GGCAGAAAAATTATTAAAATAAATATTTTTTAAAAATATTTGGAAAAAAATTATTTAAAAAAAAAGAAAGAAGAAAAGGATAAAGCCGGAAAACAAAATAATGAAAAGATATAATCTCTTCATCAGCTCACACGATTTTATCCACAAGAAAAAGTGCTTTCTAATATTGTATCAATATAGATTAGATTTTGTTCTGTATTTTGTTTACATTTTAATTTCTGCTTGATAATTTTTATTTCGTATATATTTTCTAAAAATATTTTATTTTAATAATTTTTCTTCTCTTTTCATTGATATTTATTATTTTCCACGTTTTCTCGATATTTTTAACTTATCCCGGTTTATGTGACTAACACCCCTAAAAGTTTGTCACAACATTTAACGCGACTCCATCTTACATATAACGTTTTAAAATTTGTACATTTCATTTAAATATGTCATTTTAAAAAAATCTGTAGCTTTAGGAGCAAAACTAATTTTTAGACTTGAAATCCCCACATCCGAATTAGGTAAGCTCACTCAAGTATTTGTATAAAGGTGTGTAGTACTCATACTTTTTTTATTATGTTTAATAACCGACGTTTTAAGCTGAGACTCTCGCTATTAGAAAAAAAATGTGAAAAATCCTCTGCGGCAAGAAATGTCTTAATTCTAGGATAGAACACAAATGCCAGGCAATGCTTCAAATATATTTCCCGAGAAATTTCACTCATAAAAAGTCTCTGTAACAATTAGTGAGAGGTGGGCAGAGTAACCTCAATTTTACTATGAATCATGAAGTCCTAACTAAATTATATAATTAAAGTATAAAAATTCCCCAATCACATCGCTTCATTAGTTATTATATATAACGGAAATCGAAATAATATGAATAATTTAAGAACTTTTACTATGAGGCTTAATAGATATAAGTTGCTAAGGTACAAATTACTGGCTAAACGGTCATTTTACACGAACTCATAAACTAGAAACAGATTACAAACAACAGCTCTGATTTTTTTTCCTCACAGCTTTCAAAGACCAATAAGGAACTGTGTTTTACCATTCATACCATATTTATGAGAAAGTCCAAGCCAAAGTTACCCCATCTCCCTTAACAAATGGTATTTTTTTAGTTTTTGGTCATTTCACGAAAAAATCACGATTTTACCGACATAACATATGAAAACCTTCATAATATTTTTATCATAATATAAAACTAAAATAAATAATGCCCTACATATATGAACAAAAGTCACTGAAAGTCAATAACCATAATCAAACATTGAGACATCACTAGCGAATCCAGCAACTAGCTAGAACTATAAGCACAATTCAAATATTTGATGCAGCTTGTGGCTCACATATCTAATTTCAAATTCAGTTTCGCTTAAATAATCTGTTTTATAGTTGCATATTGAAAGCTTATATTTAAAAACTAAAGTTAAAAAAGCTGCCTTTCCTTTCTCATTTTTTTCCGACAGGCTGCTTGCTTGCTTCTAATAGTTTAAAAAAAAAAAAAATCAAAATTACGTGATTTCTGTCCATTAATTTAAATAGTGTTCAAAGCTCTTAAATGATTTTACCTGATTCACGGAAGACTACAACTAGATATTCATAGCTGGCAACTTGCAGTAAAGTACTTTAAATTAGTTACGCCGAATTACGATTAAAAAAATTTTTTTAATTATAATATGAAGTGAAAAACTGTGGCTATGAGATATCGGATAGTTATTATCCTTAATTTTATTTTAATTTAAGAAAATAGTAATTGCGATGAAAATGTCAAATTAAGTTATTTAATTGAAACACTGTATACATTTATCATATTGTAATGATGTTTTTTTAAATAGGAGAAAATAACTCACTATCTTCCAGCAATAATATTCAAAGTTTGGATAAGGGTTAATATTATTTATAAAGTGAACAAAAAATTACTTTATACATAAAAAATATTTTCATTTTAACTGATAATTTTTTTTTTCTTCTGGTGAGTGCAATCTTTCCTACGCCACTGTCGACTTGTACAATTCTTAGATGCGCTATAAAATGGTAATAAAATAAAGTATGAAAAATTTCCTAAGAAAACCAGTTTGTTACATTTAAAAACATAACCTCTAAACTAATACGTCATAAAACCATGTTTGAATTACACTGGGAAAGAAATTTTTTATTGCATTTATATAAATACTTGATCTTATCTAATTCGGGTAATTATACAATTACGCCTTGTTCTTAAACAAAAAAATATCACCAAACACTTACACCTGCCATTACAGTAGACGAAATTTTTGAAAAAATATTGGTGTTATGGGTACCCAAAACATAAATTTATTCATTTTCTCTGCTTTTCTAGGTAAATTAGTTAAATTCACTGATGTTTCCAGTCTAATAAAATTTTCTGTTCTGTGGTTACTTGTTAACTTATTTTTATTCATATATAATTTCACGTTCGTAAATTAAATCTATCCCAGATAGCAAAATAAGTTTTATTTTCACTCAGCAAAAACCTTTTAATGTAAACCTTCTAACCTTAAAACGAGATCTGTGACAATCTGCTCCATTCCACTCACATTACCCTAATCCAAAACCTTGGAAAACAAGCTTCTATATAAAAACCTTAAATCGAGGTTTTCAAGCGTGGAAAAAATCCTTAAATAAAGCTAGTCTCAAGCTGAAAATAATCTTAAATCTCGGTAATTATAAGGTTTCTTTTCGCAAAGTCTTGTAGGCTCAGCTAAAAACTCTATGTCATGAATGGATAATGCAATTTGATCCAATCATAGTGTGACATCAGCTAAAACGACATTATGGACCTAAGTGATCATTTTAGCTAAGTACTTTTTAAAAAAGCCTTAAAAAATAATTTTTAATTCTTTTAAGATGAAAGATTTGACACTGCAATATTTTTGCTTTATTTAAAAAAAGGTTTTTAGTACAAACATTTTCGTGACAATAGAAAGAAAATTCTGACACAAGGTTGCCGTAAGGTTACACGTTTTCTGGGATTAGACTCTTATTCTATCCCCCTAATATGGACTTAGGCTTCTGAACAAACTTCACTTTACTAATCACTCTAATGCTGAATGCGATGTGATACTGAATGGACTTAGTTAAAATGTAAAGATTGAAAAATTGTAACTAAAACAAGAAATAAAATAAAACATTTTTTTCCCTTCCTTTTAAAAGAATTTTTTTTTTCTTTGTTGAAGTTATTCTTTATGTCTCCTGCAACTTGTCAAAATAATTTTTAAAACAATTGTTGCATCCTTGTCAACTAATTTTACAAATATTTCCCATAATTTAAATGGTAATTAAATAATTAGAACATTAACAAAGCATTATACAGAGCATAACTTTTTGGTAGAAAGTTATGCACTAAAATATAAATAAAAAATTTAAAAAATAAGTTTTTGAAATCTATAAGCTCTAATAAAAGTGATTTGAATGACCAAAAACTACAATACAATAAAAAAATTGGAACCAATACTTATTAAGAACAAAATTTTATTTTAACGTGTATTAATGCTTACAGTTAAAAAAATGACAGAAATATTGTATTTCAGACACAAGACTTTAATGAAAAATTCTCATACGACAATGCAATTATGAAATAGAAAAATAAAAAGCATTGTAATATTTTTTTATTGTATAGGTTAGTTAACATTTGTTAGTTTTATTTGAAGAGTAAGAGTTAAAGAAAAACAGCTTCAGTTGTTTAAAACATGAGCATTAATAGATATTCTTCAAAATTAAAGTTGCTAAGACTGTTTTTGCGAATGTGCAGAAGATGAAATTTTTCTCTTTAGAAAAAACAAAGGCCAATAAGTTACACTTAATGTTTGTATTAAGAAGCTCCAACTGAAAAAAATAAATAAATATTAGTGCATATTAAACAAGAACAAAATGATGATTAAAATTTCTATGCAAATTAAAATGTTAACAAAACTTGTTATTTTAAATTCTGCAATGAGTAAATATATAAGGTGTCCTTAGATTATTGGGGCAAACTTTAAAGTAGTATGGGATATTACAAGGGGACAATTGCTTAGCAACTCATGGTCGAAAGCGTCACAGGAAAGTAGTATGACAGGTACAAGAAACAAAGAGACATAAGACTGAGATCATCTGAAATACTTCATTGGTCAAAGATGTTACATAAGATGTGGTAGATGATATGTGAAAATGTCACAAAATTTCAAAGTTTCCACATTGCACGTGTTACACCGTCATGAAATAGATTGGCGGACTTTTTCAAATACACCTGGATTTTGTTAGATATCCACAACAGTATAGACGTTTCTTGTAACCAGATTCATTTCGGAATCCACAGTTGTAGCATACACAGCACTTTTCAGTTCAACCCAAGAAAAGATATCCATGGTGCTCAAATCATGAGAGCATGGTGGCCAGGAAACTGGTTCACCACTCCCAATCCATTTTGTGAACACCACCACCTAGTGACGAACTGAAGATGCTTTCGACTAAGGGTTGCTATGGAAATCTGAAACCTTGTAATGTCCCCTACCTACCTTTAAATTTTGTCCCAATAATCCTGGGACACCCTGAAGAATGTAAAGTATGAAAAGTACTCAGCTTAAAAAACTATTTATTTAATAATCAGAATAATGAATAAGTAATTAAAATAATATTTTATCTCTTCATAATTTCCGTGGAACTAAATATCATTTGACTCAAGACACATAAATATTCCTTACATAATTGTAAAACAAAGTTTTATTATACTCTTTCACATAAAATAATAAAGGAAACTAACGTTCTTTTAATTCCTTACAAAAACTAATAAAATTTGCTTTAGTTGTTACATTTTTAATTTTAATTTTTTTAAAAGTGACGCATCAAATAGCTTAGAAATCGATACTATTACTTAAAATAGATTACAATCATAAACTGGATAAATATTTGATATTTCCTTCAGAAAAAAATAATAAAATTGATCATAATAATGAGAAGAAGAAAAATCTCTTTCACGTGGTTTCGAAGAAACTTGTCATTTAGATTAAGCTGTAAAAATATTCATATATAAAAGAGGGAATGAGCACACAAAAAATAAAATTTCCTTAATATAAAATTTTCATATTAATCGTAACTACCATTATATATTAACATAATAAATTATTTGTTTCAATAGAATTTAAAAAAAGACTATCAGTCAGCTACATTTAAATGGCAGTAATCGAGCAGTATGATAGCCCCATAACTGAATACTCAGATTTTAAATTACTATAGGTAAAAAATATTGTTAATGAAATAATAATAAAGTTTTTTACCATATTCATTTTTTCCCCACTTTATTCTGGTTCAAGATTAATGTTATTCCCAAATTTGGCATACAACTGCACTTTAAGGTCTGACATAGTTTGCTTTATAGATTCTTGCTGTTCTTTCAGAACCTTAGCTTCTTCTGAAATGCTCTCTTTTTTATCTGCAAGCATCTCCTGCGCTTGATCCATAGTTACAAAAACAAAAACGTCACCTATTCTAAATGTGATATCGTTAAGGTACATGTTAGATAGATGCTAAGCTCAAAATTATTTAAAAAATCTAACATTAATTTCATCTTACAGAACATAACATTTTAAATATATTTATGAAATATATTGAACATTTTTCAGAACGTTACACCTTTGAAATATTGTGAATGTTTTGTCTTCAGTGCTTAGTTGATTGCTTTTGGTAATCAGAAGAAGAAAAAAAAAATTTCTCAGAAATTTATGTGCACACAAGATTTTTTTTCTAAAACTGACAGCTAGAAACTCCAACTGTTTGAGACTATTACGAATAATTTTTTAAGTACTAGGGAACAAGAACCTTTTTTAACAAAAAGAAATTGTAAAAAAAAATTATGGAGTTTAAGAATTCATATCTAAGACCTTATATGCATCTCTTTAAATTGCTTGTGTTTAGAGGTAGACAAAATTCCTTTAATTCTAATTTATTAAAATATTAGCACAATATGCAATATTCAAATGGACAAGGCTAAAACAGAATCACATGCAGAGCTGCAAAAGGGAAATGGATAGATCTTACCAGGAGTAAATTCCAAATAAAAAACAGCCAGATCAAATTGGCGTCACAGCTACAGTTGTTGGGGAAACAGCAGGAATCTTTTGATTCACACTGCTCTTGATGTACAGTTTTAGTAGTTGCTCATTTGAGCTTTTGTTGCAAACTTCTTAATAATAAAGATTCTTTGTCCTTATTATTCTATTTATTGCATTTTCCATTTTCACCAAAAGAGATCATATTTGAGTTTCACCCTTTGCTTTCAAACTTATATTGCTTAAAGAAAGTTGTTTCTTGTATATCTGCAATATCAATCTAACAGTTGGGACAGTTAAAATACCCTGCCTTGGTAACAGAATTTACTGAGTCAGTCAGCCGCATCTACATTTATAATTTCAATTTTATCTGTGATGCAGGTACAATCGGAGATTGCTGTAAAAGATAGGTTAAATAAATCAATACAGCAATATTTACATAAAGTAGATAAAAATTCTACACAAACATTTTTGTAGTTTAATTCTAAAAAGAAGTTAGATTTTTTTAGTTACAGATTTCAAATGTTTTTAGGAAGTTACAAACTTTTAAACTTTTTTTTTTTAAAATTCTGAGGTGAGAAATAATCAGTATATGCTGTAGAAATTTACAGCACCCACTGCCACGTCATAGAGTTTTTATCAAGAGGCAAGCGTGAAATTTTCTCTCGGATAAATTGCAGAAGAATTGGTTAGTAAAGTGATCCCATTAAACAGCAAAATATTTTGGGACAAGTGTTGAGGTAGAAAAAAAACTATGCGAAGTACATAATTAAGGAAATCTTAGTTATTTTGATTTCAAAAATTAATTATTTACAATGTACAAACTGCTTTGTGCTGAGCCAAAAATAAAATAAGGATAAAAATTATTTTATTTTATGTTATAATGAAAAATATTGAAGTTGCTTTTAAATAAATAATAAAATATATATAAAGGATATGGAGTTTTTTCCTCATCAGCACACATTAGAAGCTCTGATTCAGCATCCTCTAAAGCTTGAAGTTCATTCTAAAATTACAAAATAAATAATTAAGAAAATGTTTGACAAGAAAAAAAAAACATTTTTATTTCTTGGCAGCAAATATCATAGCTGCCAACCTCTAGTTATAAAAATGTAGAAGATGGACAAAAAAAAAATGCAGAAAAAAGCCTAAAAATGCAGATTCACAAGAGCATACTAATTACCAATAAATTTATAAAAAAAGTGGATTTTAATTAATTATGTTAATTAATTAATTATTTATTTATAAATCCACTCAATAGGAGCATAAAAAAACAATAGTACTCACCTTTTTTTAAAACAAAAAAGGAAATATTTTTAAAAAAACTTGACCAGCTAATTGATGGTAAAATATTCATTTATTAATTCTTGATTAAAAACGTAGCTACAGCCCTGCCTAAGGCTGTTACAAGAGGAACAGCAACGTCTGACTTAAAGAAAATACTAGCTATCAGACGGACGGGTAAAATGCAGAAGATCTTCTCTTCTGCGCATAAAAGCGGAAAAAATAGCTAAAATAAGTAAAAATGCAGAAGGGTTGGCAGCTATGAAATATTTATATTAATTTATATATTATTATTACTTACCTCTTTAGCCTTGAGTTCATCCATTATATCATCTAATCTTGAATTATGTCGAGCAAATTTATTAATCTTTTGTTGATCTTCAAATGATACATGCAAATCTGAATCCTAAAATTTAAAACTCAATATAAAGAATCTAAATTTTTACTTCCATTTTATTTTGTTTAACAACACATTAAAAAAATAGCAACACTTTTGAGCATGGTATTTATCAACAAGTAAAACTAGCTTTAGTCTACTAACTAAAATAGAACCTTATGGAATTTCTGTTATGAAATTTATTTATATTATATAAAAAACAGTTAAAGTAACTTATGATAAACAAAATGGCAATGCTTATTTATACAATGATACCATATGAATCTCAAAAATTCAGCTCAAGCTTTTTCTGTTTCATTTGTGCTTCTAGTGTTTAAAAGCATTCAAAAAAATATATTTCAACAATTTAAAAGCATAAAAGTACCTAATAACAGAAAATATATTTCATCCAAATAAAATATTATAACTTTTTTTAAGAAGAAAGTAAATAAATTTCTTACTTGGATTTGAGATCCATTAAAAAATTTAAATTTGGAAGCTATATGAAACTTAAAACAGTATTACCCAATGGATAAAAAACTTAAAGTAATCATTTTGGAAATTTTAATATTTCAGACAATCTAAAGCCAATAATGTTGTGGATCGCGAAAACATTTTAATCAAAATCACAGAGTTTCAACACAAATAAGAAAGTGTGCATAACATATAAAGAACCCACTATTTTGCAGAATAGTTCCAGTCTTTAAAAAGAAAAAATCTACTTTATTTTTTTTAGAAAAAAACTATGCATTTGATTTTTCTTCGGACCTCTATTTAACGAAGTCGCTAAATCCCGAAAAAAAGTTCGTTATATGGAAAATTCGTTAAATAGAAAATCATCTTTTGAAATACTAACACAGCGTAGAACAGGTTTTAAATTCATAGATATTAGAAATAATTAAAACTGCAATTGATGCACCTTCATCTTTTAAATTATTATCTATTATTTATTTTATAAATCTTCCCCATAAAAGAAATCTGCAATGAAAGTAAGAATAGAACAAAATATTATCCAGTGTTACACTATCATGCTACATATATTTTCCCCTGAATAAAAATGCTAAATTTTTATATATTAAAATTATTGCTGCATATTATAAATGTAATTTTAAACATATTGCTACTGATAAAGTCCGTTAATTTTGTCTAAGTATTTCGTTTGAAAAAGTGCTTTTTCTCATAATAGGTCTCACATTTTTGTAATGCACTAAAAATTTCTTCAGGTGTATTCTCTTCAAACTGCAATCCACGTCGAATTGTTTCAAATGATTATAACATTTCATCATATGAAGGTTTGCTAATTTCTTCATTATTTACGTCTTCATCAGCCTCACAATTTATGGCTGTATTGTTTTTATCTTTAACACCGCCCAAAATATCCAATTCATTTAATGTTTCGGTGGTTTCAGCTTCAGAATCAATAGAAAGAAAATTATCAATCGGTACATCATCATTAATTTCGTAGTTCTTATCTGTACCCACATTTTTTTAAGTTCCTCTCCTTGTCCTCACTTTCCAAATTCTAAGAATTGACAAAGAATCCTGCTTTAGCAAAACTGTAACGAATGGTACGATCTGTAACATAATAGGTCGATGCTTTGGATATTTCTATTATGCTTTCTCGCAAATTGATCTTTGGCAGTAATAACTTTTCGTACAATTCTTTTGCGGAAGTGCAGTTTCAAGTTTTGAATCACCCCTTGATCCATTGGTTGTAGCTTGGTTGCAGTGTTTGGAGGCAAGTAAAAAACTTTAATGTTTTTCAGTTTTTTGTTGATTTCCTTCGGATGGGCAGAGCAATTGTCGAAAATTAGAGCAATTTTGCGATGCTCTGCAATCATAAGTTTGTCCAACTTTTGAATCAATTTTTCACAAATTTCTGACATCATCCATGATTTTTTGTTGAATTCATAATCAACCTCCAAAGATTTTGCCCCCTTAAAACATCTTCGAGTTTTGCTTTTTCCTATAATTAAGGGTTTTAATTTTTGATTGCCTGTCATATTTGCACCTAGCATGATAGTTATTCTTGCTTTGTTATACTTTCCTCCAAAGCATTTTTCATTTTTAAATGTTAGGGTCTTTTGAAGCAAACATTGAAAAAATAAAGCCGTTTCATCAGCATTAAATATGTTTTCTGGCTTATAATCTTTCAAAATTTTATTCAGAGTCTCTGCAATCCAACTTTCACAATCTTTATCACTGATGTCATTACTTTCACCAGACATAACTTTTCCTATAATTCCCTGTTTTCTTTTAAACTTGTCAAGCCAACCACTACTTCCTTGAAATTCATCATGTCCCAATGCCTTTGCAAATTACATTGCTTTCTCGGTTATTAAAGGTCCAGAGATCGGCACATTTTTATCTCGCATTGCGTGTATCCACTTCAAAACTGCCTCATTCACATCTTCATAGACGCATGTTTTTAAACGTTTTGAACAAGGATTTGGTAAATCAATGTTTTCAATCTTATAACGGTTTCTTATCGTTGATAAGCTGCTTGAAGGAATACCAAATTTTGATGCAATTTCTTTATTTTCACACCTCTTGAAGAATTAAACTTTTTTCTTAAATGGTCAGGCACTTTCGCTTCGACATTTTGCAACCACAAGAAAAGCAACAAGCAGCACTCTGATCAGCAATGTAAAAACAGGAGGCGACTTCAAGAACGGAACTCTACTGAGTGAACAACGAGAATGTTGAAAGTTTTTCTAGAAGGGAAGTTAACAGTGGGGGTGGGGATAAAGACACTATGAAGTATGGGGCATGTCAATAAGGGACCTCACACTTATCCATTCTCTCTATCTTCTCTGCTCATTTCCTATTCAAGGAATTTGACCCTTTCTCCTCTTTTCCAGAGGTGTTGCAATTCCTGTATGAAATGCAAACAAAAAGAGAACGGAATTTTACTGCTTTCTCTAAAAGTTAAGGGGATGCAAAAATCAGTTCAAGGTCATTTCCCCCATATAATGCATTAACAAGTTTATAATTTTCTCAAATATTTTCGGAAATAGGGAAAGTAGATTTTAAAAAAAATTCATTAAATAGAAAATTCACTTCGCTATTTGGAAGTTATTTAACGAAGAAATTTCCAAAGTGTTCTTAGTTCCATGTAACCCTTCACATTAACAGTCAGCACAGAGAATATTGACAGTAGTGACATTTAACCTTAGGAAAATTCAGTCGGATATAGCAGACTAATGTTTAGAAGGCAGGGATAGTTAGCCTCAAAAGGACATCAGTGTAAGATAGGAGATAATGGGGCAAAACGGTCCACTTTTCCATTTAAAATTTTTTTTTAAAAAAGTAGCGATGCTTGAAAAAGTTATCAACCATTCTTTAAACTTTTCTTATAGTGACAAAAATTTTTACAACAATAATTGCAAACTGCATTGTTAAAAAACACTCTCAAAATGAACACTGTTCCCCATCTTCAGGACCAACTTTTGTGGTTTATATTGAACTAAAATAATTTACTTCATTTTACTATTCTAGTGAAATGAGTATTTTATGAGTATTTCTAGTTAGTATTTTATGAAATAAAATTACAACTAAATAAAAGAAAGCAGAATATTCTATTTAAAAATAATATGAAATGAAGAAATTTTATTAAAAAAAAATGAATCAAAATCAGCGAATGTTAAAATTTTATAATAAAATATAAAGATGTACAGCAAAATGACATCCTCAAATTTTCTGAGGACACACATAGATTAGGAAGAAGAAGAATATAATTATTAAAAAACAATATAATAATAACTAATATAATAATAACTAATATAATAATAAATTGTAAACATTCATATATATATTAGTTTTTATTTGTTTGTTAATATATAATTCTAATATTTGTCAAATTAAATAGTAGGGGAGAGTAGCTCACCTTGGGACATTTTTATTTTTGGTGTTGGGTAATATAATGAAGTATAAAGCTTTGCCTTTAGAAGCAATCAAATTTAATTGTTCTAATCCTAAGCCTAAAAGTATGATATTTTAAAATATACTACTAAGTATATAGTACACCTTGGGACAGATGGAGGTGGCCCACCTTGGGACACTAGATATGCATAATTAATCCTTATTAAAAATATTTTTTTAACAAAAAGATATTGTGCATGCAAAGTATTTTTTTATTTATATAATCTGTGCTTATTAATAGTTATTATTTCTTATTTTAGGAACTCATTAGACGTAACTTATCACAAGAATTGGAAGCAAAAAGTATAAAAATAATGCAGCAATTCGTGCTAACAATGTTGAAAAAGCAGCTGCAAATTTTATCAGAGGAAATGACTTGTAAGAAAGCTGCAGAATTCTACAGTATTAGTAAGACCACTCTGAACTGCAATTTTATTTCCTTTAAAAAAAAGGAGCAGCAAAATTCTAACTTTAAATATATTTTAAATGTACAGAATCACAAAATATTCACAGATGAGGAAGAAACAAATTTGGTACACTATATGTTACAAACCTCCAAGTACCATTAAGGATTAACAATATGTGAAGCACATGCACATACATATGAGTGTGCTTCGTCAAACCAAATGAACATTCCTCCAAACTGGGAGAATGTAAAATAATAAAAAAATCTGGGAAGATGAGGATTTAATGCTATCAGAATTAGGGAGGAATACATAAAGAAGAAAACCAGTAATTAGTGATTTATGCAATGATAACAGTGATGATGATGCTTGCAGCTTAAATGAAATGAACAGTGAAAGTGAGAACAAAATATTTGACGATAAGAAAAAAGTAGTGAAACAAGATTACATATTGGAGATTTTGCTCATATCAAATTTACTGGTAAAAGATCTGTTGTTGTTGCCTTTGTAGGTTGCGTTGAAAGAGTTGATGGAGATGAGTAAGAGTTATCAGTTTTGAGAAGAGGGAATCGATCTGCAACATTTATTTATCCCGAAAAAGAAGACAAATCATACATAGATTCAAATGATGTTTCGTTAAAACTTAAGCAGAGCAAAGCTTTGAACGCTTTTTAGGTTTGGTATTTGACTCTAAATCAAATTGGATTTGCGTACAAGAAATTGAAACTAACAAAATAAAACTTTATTAACAAAATTAAAAAATGTAAATTTACTATTTTTAGAAAATTTCACCGTAACTTTTCACATCTTTTTAACTGTCCCAAGGTGCCCCACTAGGAGGTACACCTTGAGACAAATAACAAGGTAACTAAAAATTTAAAAAAAAAATTTCTATGACAGATACAAAATCAAAACCTAGTTAAAAATGTTTTCAAATGCTACAAGAATACCAGGTAAAATTTTGACAATAATTGATCAAAATAAAAAAATTTAAATTAAAAAAGTGTCCCAAGGTGAGCCACTCTCTTCTAATTATACTTTTACTCAAATGCTTATTATTTTTAAAAATTTATTATATATTAAAAAAAAAAAAAATTTTTAATAGTATAAAGATATTTATTATTTGTTAGTATTAATACTTTATATTATATTTATATATACGTAAATTTAATTAAAATAGCTAAGCTATTAAATTAAATTTTTACATTTAGTCACATTAAATGGCGGTCCACTGTGAAATTTAATATAGACTAATACTGAAATTTGAATACCAATACTGAAATTTTATATAGATTATAAATATGAAAATAATTTTTAAAAACATAAAAACAAGAATACTTCTCCCTTCTAGAAATACTATTTAGTACTTGTAGGAAGTAATTCAATCTTTACAAAATTTAAAAAAAACTTTAAAAGAGGAAAAAATACTTTAAGCAGCTCATAACATAAAATTTGCTCAAAATAGCATCCTTGGTATTTCCTACGTACAGTTTTTTTTTTACTTGTATACAACTAGTACCCTGCTATCATCTATGAAACTTTGTATACGCAAAAAGATATGAATAGAAATAGAATTAAAAAGGAGTAGTCCACTGTGACCCTTTCTCCCCTATACCAGGCAGTGGCATTTAACAATAAAAATACATCAGTGTAGGGCAAATCGGGCAATGACACTCACATCCCTAGATAATTAGAAGGCTAAAAATAATAAAAAATGATTATTCTTGATTAATTATTGTGCTTGATGTTTAATTTGAAGGAAAAAAATTAGCCATTTCAAACTCAACAGAAGAGTGCTATGTTTTGTCCCTTCATGTTGCAAGGATATTTCCGCATCATGAGCTCTCTCGCCCACTACAATCACCAAGGCACCCAATAGATTTTAAAACTTGCACATTTACAAAAAATTTTTTTTAAAAAATAGATGTTAGCATGGGAAGGGCTACGAGTTATACCCTTCAAGTTTCTGTCCTTCAGTGATGTCTTCAGTTTCTAGCGAGTCCATACCTGGAAATTACCAAGACTTGGGAATTGTTTCGCTGCAGATCAGGATAAGGAACTTTTCCCCAAGTTTCTTCTCATAGAAGATTAATAGATTTGCTTAAATGTTTAGCAAACTGAATTTTAAATTTAAACATTAGAATGTTAAATTTTGAGAATTATAAGTGGATAAAAAATATTTTATACATTCATTTTAAATTATTTAAGCAACAGGTGCAAGTTGCAATAGAGATTATGGTACTGAATGGTCCCGAAAAATGTTTACTTTAAAGAAGTAATGTAAAAGAAATAATTACGATGAGTATCTAACAGAATTGAAACTGTTGAATTTTATAAGAAGTAAGAGAAAAATATATTTTAAAAATTTTATATTTTAGGTTAACTAAAATCGATGACAAAATAAAGTTTAATGACAACGCAAACATATTTGAAATGAAAAATTGTTAATTTACTTACAACGCTGGCGGCCATAATTTTTAATGAATAAACGTTTTTCTTTCTTAAACTATTTTTGGAGAAATGTGCCAAAATTCCTTTTATTTCAGGTCACTCAGGTTTAAAAACAAGAATACACGATCGCAAATCACTTGAAAACGTTTCCTGCTGCCTGATTCTGTCAAAATTAAGACATGCTTAATACTACTTATTTCTGTCTTTTTAAAGTGCCATAATTTTGGCCTAAAACATAATTCTCACTGCATGCGGTTTACGGTACTCTGAACAGATAATACTGGACGAAATAATAGTTTTAGTATTTTATTTGCAGCAATCTAGAGCTGCGCAATGAACTACTGCGAATGGTCTGTGAAACATCCTTGAAGGTGCCCGATGGCATGCCATCGCAATTGTTTCCCTATGCAGAGGAGATGGCTCCCCCGCTAACGACCTACGCACGAAGTCGAGCACTATAGGGACATTAGCATTTTATGCGAATGCACGCAAGAATAACTTTTGAAACTACGTATGCGAATTCGGAGAACTTGATTGACGATTTTTTCGAGATTAAATATAGTTCCCCAATCAAGTTCTCATTCACTTCTCCGAATTCGCATATGCAATATTTATGCATTCAGTGTGAATGGCCCTTTACGATAGAGCAATGTTAGGGCCAAATCAAACCGGATAAGTATGATCATTCACTTCAGCATACAAAAAAATTGCAACCAATGTACTTTGATCAAAATAGTTATCCGCCCACTCACTGACCGCAGTCAGTGATGTGTGACTTCGATGATCTATTGTGTACCGTATCTTATGATCACTGGACAGAATACTTTTATTTTAAATATTCAACATTTTCTTCAACAAATTACAGAAAATAGCTCGGTTAATTGCCACTGGCTGCGTTCATTGATTTGACTGTTATTGCATAAGATAGGAAAGTTAATGCATTTTACCATTCTTACAATGAAATATATGTATACTCGTTTTCATCTCCGAGCTTGCATGCTGTGAAAATCGTTCCACTTGCAATAATCACCAGTTTTCCGGACCACACTGCCCAACTACTTATGTATTGATGGATATGTTGAGGACATAAGCGTATTTTACTGTCTACTAATAGCTTCAGAACCACCACCAACTTTTTTTCTGCTCTGGAATTGCGTTTGAGGTATGCATGAGTCGAGAGTTCTTCATGGCGTCTGCTAATAACAACATAAGCCTCCATGGCAAGAAATCCTAGATTAATTTTCCTGTAATTATCTTTTCCTGAGCAACCTCTCTTAAAATGATTATTTCAACAGATTTTAATACTTGTACAAAAAAACTTTTGTTTTGTTTAAAAAAATAAATGAAGTGTCCTTGTCGTTACTTGTACATTTGTTAACTCTCATCTTTCATTTTATTATTCTTATTTATAATTCAAACAAATAAATTGTGAAAGCTTTTATCACATCACATATGCAAACAGGTTATTTGATTAATTCATCTAATATATCCCTTTCTTACAACTTTGTTCAAGTTCAGTAAAGGGAAACTAGCATTTTTAGTGAAGGGAAACTAGCAAATTTGAATATCATTACAATTAAAATATAAGTTACATTCACACTTTAATTTCTACATTTTTTCAAATTATTTGAGATGAGTTTTTAAAATGGATATCAGTTTTTTTTTTTTAAATTTTCTTATCATACAATAAATAAATGCTATAATTAATAATTGATTTTAAGAAATAATTCATAATTGTATAGATTCCTGACACCACTATTTTGGTTACACAGCAATGATTTTGAATCAACCAAAAAGCCTTTCAGGTCACATAATGACATAACTTAACACTCAGAGTCTAAAAAAGGAAGGGTAAAGGGTACATACAAATCTAAAATCCACAGTGAGAACTTATGAACGAATTTCATATAGAGTCATATTACATTTTTATTGTGTACAATTGTTTTTAAAGTATGCGAAATTCTACACAATCTTTGTAGTGTGTTAAAAAAATCAGAACATAATTTTTCAAAAAAAAAAAGGGAATTTTTTGAAACAATATAATTTTAAAATAGTATAATATCTCAGATTACTTTTTCAAACTACAAACTAATTAAAGTATAATTTGCTTGATTTAAATGCAACAAAAGCACATTTCAGCGCAAAAGAATAATAAATTAAACAATTTTTAATTTCTGGATTTTTTCTTTTTTGAACAAAAATTTCAGTAATTTTATTAATACTAAACAACTCATAGCTTCAAATCAATGCATGGAAAATTTTTATAGTTCTATTGCATTAAAAATTAATAAATAATTGTTATGAATAAGTTAATATTTTCTCATACCAATATATAAAATGTGTAATTAAGTTCAAGTCATTTTAGAGTATCAAAAATCTCAAAATGTAAAACGATATGTATATGTTACTTAACATTTTTGTACAAAAGTAATTTAGTAGATGATCCCTAAATTCATCATTTAAAATTTCTATGATATGATTACTGTATTGTTAAATGGAATCTATCATTTTTAAAATCATATGAAAGAGACAAATCAATAATTGTGAAACTACTAAAGTCAACCCTACAAAATTTGTTACTGTATTTACTAAAAATAACAAATAAGCAAAAGTAAAATTATTAATTGAGTTTCTTTCATAGAATGAAAGCATGGCCAATGCAGATACCCAAATTCTGAAGGGGATGATATTAACTTATGCAGTTGCAAAAGTTCTCTAAGCTTCACCACACAAGAATTTTCTTTAAATCTCCAAAAATATTAACTTTTTCACCTTTTTTTTTTTTTAACTTTGACGAATTTAAAGAAAAGAAAATATTCTTTATTTGTCTGAAATATTCAGAGGAAGTAATAAACCTTTTTAATTACTAAGAGCGACATATACTCTCACCCAATGATGCCCATAAGTGAGTGAATTCCCAAAAAAGGTTTAAACAGTGAAACTTATGAGTAACATACCCGAACCATGTATATAATTAGCGATAGCCCCCTAAGTTGGAGCTATCGAATATTGCGATTTTTACTAGCATTATTAATTAAAATAAAAATCCAAATCTTTCGATTCTTTAAATATAGTTTTTTTAAAAATTGCACTTGTTTTCTCAGAATATGCAAATATCCTTGATGCATAACGAATGTCTCAAGTACATAAATCTTTAAAGAATAAAGAAAATTAATAAATTACAGAAACAAGAATGAATAAAGAACAAATAATTAAACAAATTTTCTGAATTAATTCTTTATTACAAGGCTTGGAAACACTTAATAAGAATATTTGTTTAAAAATATCTGTTAAAATAACAGAAGTACTATACAATATATCGGAAAGAAGAAAAAAATACTACTAAAAAAATTAATTTTATTTATAATTGTGCAAATTGATGCAACATATGTACCTCCTGGAACAAGAATAAAGATTCAAAGATATGTTTTTTATAGTTGCAAAGAGTAAAGTTCTATATCCTTTCTACTTTTTTATTAACATTTAATATTTTTGAGTTATGTCAATTTTATTGCAAGGCACGAAAACTACTGATACCGAACAACTGATATTTAAACTAAAATACTCATCCAATAATTTTGTTAAAGACTTTATTTGATTGGTGGATGTGGTTTTTAAAACCATTTTTTAAAATTACGTCGAAACAAAAAGGCGCGTGTTAATTTCTGGAAATAGAAGAATCAATTGGATAAATGTCATCAACTCATCCAATAGTTTTGTTAGAGACTTTATTTGATTAGTGGATGTGGTTTTTAAAACCCTTTTTTAAAATTACGTCGAAACAAAAAGGCGTGTGTTAATTTCTGGAAATAGAAGAAGAAATTGGATAAATGTCATCAGTACATAAAAATTTTAATAGGTTATTTCAAATAATGTTTGACACTGAAAAAATTTCGGTGAATGTTTGTTACTTTAATGTAAAAAAAAAAAAAATTATCTTTTAAAAGGGATTTTAAATAAAACATTTGAATATATTTAAGAAAAATAATTACTTGACTTACAACTTCATGACTTCAAAAAATTTAAGTTGAAATTGTAAATTAAAAGAATTATTATTAGCAAATAAATAATATTTATTTTAAATATTGTTACTAAAAATAAATTTTATGCAAAGTAGGCTTATGACATAAAAAACATATCCTGAATTACTTTTAATCTAATGAATTTATTTTTTACCTGATGCAACTTTCATAGTTTAATGGGCAATGCCTGCAATATGCTAATAAGTTAGTCCAAAGTAAAACAAAAAAATATGAATAAATATATTTTTTTCTTAATGGAATCAGATTTTTGAACTTCAAAGTATTGAGAAAAGTTGCAACCTGGAAGATATAGTCACAATAATTTAATTTAAAAACCAGTCAAAAGAAATGGACTCTTATTATAATCTTAAAAATAAAAAAAAATTAATTTTATAACTTAAAATTAAATAAAATCAGTTAAATAGATCTGGGGAAAAAAATTCAAAACACTTTTAAAATTTTTATACTTCAAAAACTATTTTACCTTTATTGTCAAAATTTATAACTTAAAATTGCATAGTATAAAAGATTACGAATCTACAATGCAAACTAAAGGTCTGAATAGGAATAAAAAGAAAGAAAGAAAGAAATGTGGAATTCTTTTCATAATTATGTTGAATAAATCTGCATGTTTTACATAGAGGATTTTAATCTTAACAAATTAAACAAATCATTTGATCTTAGAAAAAGAAAAAAATAACCCCAATAGTTAAACAACATAATTTAAAGTACACACAGTAATTTTGAACATAAGGTATCATATAACAAGTTTTATTTATTAAAAAAAAACTTTTTTTTCACAAGTATTATAAAGTAAAGCAGTATTATAAAGTATTTTTAAACATGAAGTATCGTATAGCAAATTATAATATATAAAAAATTTTTTAATTACAATAAATTATGATATCCGAAGATATCAGAATAGAAGAATAAATTCGTACAACTTTATTTCATAATTGTTAAAACATTCAAATCTTCTGCCGAAAGTAATTGTTAACAGAAAAGTCAGTTTATAAATCAGTAAATGATTAAAGATTCATAAAGCAATTATAAATGTTTTACTAATCAATGTAATATTAATCACAAAAGTTAAATTAAAAAACAATATTAATCCAACCTTGGAATAAAAATACAAAAAAAAGAAGAAAAAAAATTCTCTGTTGTGTATCGAAAAAAAACCTTCATTTTTTAAATAAACTAGAAGACTTTTTGGAACAATTTCAGACTTAATTGTGCTTCGAAAAATAAACAAATAAATAAATATTTTCCTTAATAAATAAAATTATAATTTTGTTTTATTATTAATATAAAAGTAATGAAAAGTTCCAAAATACAAAATGGATATTAAAACATTGATGCACATGAATAATAAAAAAGAGATTAAGATAAAAGTTACATTTTTAAATAATAACTCTGGAATAGAAAGCGACACAAATTGTTGATTAAGGCATTTAATAATATTGCAGTTCAGAATTTTAATCCCACAAAATGATTACGCTATTTCCAAAAATGACAAAAAAAGGCACCAACAGTTTAATGTACAACAGTAATTTTATATGACATTCAATAAAATAGTTTATTGTTCAAACTACATTTAAATTCATAAAAAATACTTTAGAAATGATCTTATACAAAAATAAATAATATATTCATTTTTATAAAAACAATACTCTTTCAAAAAATATATCACATAAAAATTATATATTAATAAAAATTATACTTTTAAACATTCTTTTTAATTGTAAATTTTAAAAACTTAACTAGTAAAAATAATAAATTTAAAAAATATGTCATACCCTTTTCTTCTATAAAAGGCAGAGTCAAGTTTTTTGTCAGAGCAAAAGTTCTTAAATACCCTTAAAGCTTCAATGTTATGAAATTTTTTACTTTAATTCACTTCAATAATTTTTAGGAGTTGTAGTTTTATCCTGATAAAGAACAACACTTTTAAAATAAAAATGTTAAATGGTATTTAAAGATCTTTACATCAATTTTCTTTAAATCTAATTAATCACTTACAATAGATTATGGGATATAATTTTTCCAATATACAGTGAAACCACGTTCAAGCGAACATTCTTGGGACCAAAAAATTGTCCGTTTACGGGAAGGGTATCCTAATAACAAAGTTTAACATTGTAAATTTTAAAAAAATATTTTTAAGGATATAGAAATAATTAAATAATCTACAATAAATATCTACAAGGATATTTATTTAAACTTATATATAAAAAAATATAAACATATTTTTCTATAAAAAAATATATGAAAAAGTTTGATATAAATACATAATTCTAAATGCAGTTACAGATAAATGAATATTATTCTCCTATTAACACAGATATTCAAGTTAGTCATATGATACCGAAAAGGGGCTTTTAGTGCTCAGCCAGTTTCAGTAATTATATTTACAACCCCAACACCTACCTTTCACTTGATAGGAAACATGGTTAATACCCCCGTGAAAGTAAACATCACATGATGCACAGAAAAAAAAGCAATGCATAAGGACCTATGGAGTTGATTATTCACAATTGATCATCTATCAAGTGTCTGAATAAATGTTTCATTTATATGAACAGCCCAAAGATTATATTTCTGTTTTCTTTTTTTACCCCAGCTGTGTTAAATACAGTCCTCAAATTGATACGAAAAATGAAAGAAATTTTTAGTGGGGAAGAAGCTTTTAGAACATTTAAGATTTCATTTCAAAATCAGGGGTATCGTCCGGATGAAATACAAAAGATGCCACAGTCTGAAATATTTCACAAGAGCAGTTTAATTTTCTCTCCTTTCCTTGTAAAGATAAGGCAAAGTGTCAGAAGAAAGATTGATTATTTAGTAGTGAAATAGCTTAACAATATTTTTAGCTATGGATAACACAAAAAATTAACATGCTTTAAAAATGGGAAAAAGTTGCATTTTTCTTCTTCTTGCAATTTAAAACAGAAAGACTTTTTTTTTTTTTCAAATTTAGAAAAATTTGTGTCCAGCTTGAAGAGATAGAAAATAACGTTTCAGGACAAAAATGATTGTCACGATCTGGTTAGGGAAGTGTCCGCTTCGCGGAGTATGTACATAATGGTTCATTCATAGAATATTCATGGGGAATTAAAAATATGTCCGTATTGAGAGGCATCTATTTTGCAGGAGTGTCCATAACAGGAGGTTTCACTGCATATATGTTTGTGCTTTAAATCTTAGTTGAGGTTGCACTGATATAGAAATCTTTGAAGCAGAAAACAAATTGTATAGCAACTTTAACACAAATTTTAATTTAAAAAGAAAAAAATATATTTATTAGGAAAACTATAACCCTAGCAGTGTTTGAATTGAACTAAATAGTTAAAATATTGTCTAAAATATTTAAATACCATAAATAGTTATCATATATTATGTAGAACTTGTTTAAATGCTAAAAGACTAGAAAAAATATGTCAAAAAGGTGCATCACAGAGAATCCTAAAAAAGAAAAAAGAAGAATATAATAGTCTAGCGTATTAAAATATTATTTTTTTAAAAAGACATACAGGAGAATACCTACACTGATAAGACCAACTTAGCTTGCAAGCTCTGTAGGACTTGACTGTGTTTATTAAGTAGAGAGCAGAGTTTATAAGACCTAAAATCTAAAGAGCGAAATAACGAAATTAGGCAAATGAAAACAGAACAAGATTATGATTTATGCTACATTTGAAGAGCTGATTGGTTTTAAGCCACACTGCTTTTATTTCTTGTTTGCAAACCTCCAATGCATGAGATCTACAAATCCTTAACATCTCTAGCAGCAAAATAATTTGAGCTCTCATTGGACCAATATTCATGAGTCGTGGCTTAATAAGAGTTCAAAGAGCAGTTATTTTCCGATATGGTCTGATTCACCTGATATTTTACAGGCACTTTACAACCAATATCATATCTATATAGAGTTGTTAGATTCACTTGATATTTTATATTCATTATTCAGCTAATATAGGCCCTATATTGGCTGTATATAGGGCCTATATTAGCTGAATATATTAGCTAATTTTGAGTCCAACTGAAGCCAAGGTAAAATTCTTACCAGGAATTCATTTACACTGTTTACATCCAGACATGCTAATTAACAGCCAGCACACAGGTTAAGATTACTGGTTTTCTGTTTGTAGCCAAACACACTTGTAACAACATTCAAAGACTCTCACTTACTATATTCATCCATTCACATCTCTGAAACTTAATGGCTCGGAAAAATAAATCAATAATTCATAGTTAACTAATATTAAAATATTTCCTAAAAAAATTTCAATCTTTAAGAAAATTCCAGGCACAACATTTTCTTCCAAGGCTTTTTATTTAAAACTCAACACTTAATATAAAGACGAATTCTTTTGTAAACTTTATATATAAAATTGAATAAAATTTTGTCTGTTTTAAAAATAATTTCAAATTGGAATATTAACACCCATGATTCTTTAAAGGGTCCAAGAGCATAAAATTTATAAAAGTTTGTTATTAAAAGTAGCATATTTATTGATAAAATATTAATTTAAAATATGTCTATTACCCACATGTTTTTTATTATGTTTTAAATAGTAAAATAATTTTGTGAAGTCGTAACTTCTAAAAATTTGTAAGAGTTACATTTGCCGATTTGGGTGTTCAAATTAACCTTACATTTTATTTTGCTGTGTAAAAACTATATGACTAAGAAGCTTGACATTACGAAAGTGTGTAAGAAAACTTACAAGGAGTATACTGCAGTAAAATACACCATATGAGCTGCTTTACAATTCATTGTTAAAATTTGGTATGCTGAATGAGCCATATTTGTTTATGAACTTTACACAGAGTTTTTTTTTTTTTTTTTTTTTTTTTTTCTCTTTTTTCTTCTTTAAATATCAATTTGTTTAAAAGTCATTGCAATTTCAATGCTTTTTTAAAAATTTTTTTATCCCTTTTTTGCTATAGGTCACATTTTGCTATGCTGCAAAAAATCTATAAGATTTGAATCTATGTAGAAATAAATATAGGGAGTACGATGGAATAAAAAAGCTAGTTTTTATTAGATTTGAAGACTAGTTTTAGAACAATTAACTCTTAAACTAGTAGGGAAAAAATTCCATGTTCGTTCGATCTGTAGCCAGTTTTAATGCAACCACGGAAATAAAATTTGGCGTATTGAAGAACCATATCTCTTTGTGATCGTAACTCAAATTTTATTCAGCAGTTCAAATTTGATCCGAATTTATTGCAAATTTCCGTCTTTTTCATGATTTTTTAAGTTGTTTAGCTTTAAATATTGACTATTTAAAGTGAGAAAACTAATTTTATTTCACAGTTTCCTGTTAAAATTTGTCAATATTATACCGTTTTAATTATAAAGCTAATGTAAGTTTTATTTCACTATTACAATTTGTTATTGCATATTCAAGCACTTTTTTGTGACTATTTTCAGCTTTTTTGCTTTAAATACTGATTTCATCCATAGTTGTATTGTTTCTTCATTTAATAAACTCACACTAGAGTAGATGTTTTAAAAATCACGCAACATCACATACATCAACAATTTAATTTTTACTTTCTAAAGCTCATCTCTGTGTAGTAATTATATATATATATATATATATATATATATATATATATATATATATATTCATCAAAAAATAGCTAATCTTTTTGTTATTAGCTAATCTTATAGAAATATTTTTATCAAGAAATAAACTGTCAAAAATCAAACTATTTTTGCAAAAATTCAGTTTAAGTAGTGACAAAAGTTTTATTATAATATCAAAAGCATATGAATTCAAAAACAAGTCTTTGTAATAATTTGATAAAATACTAATACTTTTATAAAATTCAACTTAGCGAAATGAAAGTTATAACAAATTAAATTTTATGAAGGGTTCTTTTTTAATAAATTTTATTTTTTAGGAGGAGAAAGTTTTTAAGAATTTGATTTTCGTAAAAGTGTCTGTTTCGTTCAATTTGAATTTTGTGAAAAGGAAATAAAATTGTACTTGAAATGAAAGTTATAACAAATTAAATTTTATGAAGGGTTTTTTTTTTAATTAATTTTATTTTTTAGGAGGAGAAAGTTTTTAAGAATTTGATTTTCGTAAAGCGTCTGTTTCGTCCAATTTGAATTTTGAGAAAAGGAAATAAAATTGTACTTATTTCCCCATGATAGATCCTTGTTAAAAGTTTTTTTTTTTTAATACAAATTCTTATCCTTTAAAATTAACAATTCTGAAATGAAGAAGTATTTTTTAAGCATTACTTTAAAAATAAAGAGAATTATAAGATTTTAATGACTCAATTTAAATACGAATCCTACACTAGTGTAAAAACTAAACTAAAAAAATTAACTCAGTGTCACGACTGCCCATGGAAGATTAAGACCTAATGTACCCATCTAAATTTTCTAGACTTAAGGCTCTGGGGGACAAGAACACATGTCCCAATTAGATGGTCAGCCAAAAGCGAAACCCACAATGTGGTATAAAAACAAATGCATGAAAATTGACAACTGAAAACAAAATTGAAATATTTCTCATTGTGCGATTTCTGACTTTAGAAACAAAGGATTTATATAAGTTTTATTATGAATATAATGATTATTATTTGTACTTATATGTTTCTAGAAAAGATATATAATTAATTTTTTTTTAATCATATGCGAGACAAAATAGTGATGGAACCGTCTTATTACTTTTGACAAATTAATAAACTCAGAACAATGCCAATGTTAATTTATATCATGATTTAAATCTAACAACTAATGGATATGCTTCAGAATATACTTACAGAGGCAGCTGCTTTGTGAGAATAGCCATATATTTCAACATTCTTTGATGCATTTATAAATATAATTAAGGCGAGACTTGTCGCAAAAGACAGGAGGGTAGCAGTTAGCCAAAACATGATTCCCTAAAAGGAAAAAAATATAGATAAATTTATCTCTGATAATAAAAATCTTTATCATTATTAAATGTTTAAAAATTCAAAACAATTTTTTTATAGGTATGAGTACTAAATCTCATTTCTGCTGGTTTTTATTAAAACAAAAATAAAACGTGGCACATTCCACTCGACCATGGCTAAATACTTAGTACGGTTTTTATAGCTCTATCTTTTAATCCATTAATGCCCGATTCCAAACTGCGGTTGACATATGAAAAACAACAGAGTGTTAAAAGTGGTAGTTCACGCTTGTTTATATCAAGTATATATACACGCATACACACCTTTAAAAGTCCCATATCCAGATGTTTTACTGGGAGGTCCTGTTTATTAAACACTTTAACAATAAAAATAAACAAACTTTCAAGAAAAAAGTTTTTATTTTTTATATTTGAGATCTGTTAAAAAAGTATAAAAAGATTACAATACTCCATTTTTTACTTGATTTCCGATTTTTGTATTAATTTTAATCTGATTTTTTTCTATAATATGATAAAAAAAAGTTTGGATATTACCAACAGGAAATCCTGAGATTTTAACTTTGGAGGCATCTCGTAACAGCTTTAAAAAACTACACAAGTTTTTCTCTTGTTGGGCATAAAGACTGCTGCCAAGAGTCAGTGACTCAGTTTCAGAATGTGCAAAACTCTTGCGTTTTAAAAATATCAAGGATCTGAGATGAAATTGTCACAACTAGAGCGCTTCATAATGGAATCAATTAAAAGCATGATTTGTAATATACAGATCAAAGAGTAAAACAAAAAAAAATCGCAATATTAAAAACTATGTGAAAATTCTAAAAACTTTGGAAAATGTGATCGACAAAACCACGTAGACAATAAAATCGTTACAAATCCAGTGCCTCAAAAAATGATTTCTTCAAATCTGTGATTCAAAAATTTGCATACAAAATAATATAACATTAAAAAAAATCAAGATTTTTAAAAACCTTGTGAAAGTCCGTGACAATAAAGGAAAAAGGACCAATAATGCTACTTAGTTTTATGAGTGAATCATGAATAATGCAGTGCTTAAATAAAGTGATTCTTTAAATACGCAATGCAAGATTTCCTGTGTGTGATAATGTAAATCATTTAAAAACCTGTGTGTGATTAAAAAATCATTTAAAAACTATGAAAATTTGTAGCAATAACTGACAAAAATTAGATCATAAATCCTTATTTGATTACGGGAGAATTGTCAATAATTAAGTGCATAAAAAAGTAATTCTTCAAATGCGCGATTCAAAGTTTGCCAATCCAAAAATAATGTATTAAAACACTGAGATTTTTAAACACATGTGAAATCCATAAAAATGACCAAAAAAACCACACGGATTCAGGGTAGAATCCTCTATCATTGAGTGGACCGAGAAATAATTAAATTAATTGCTTGATTCGGAATTCTGAGCATTTCATCATAGCGAAATAAAAAATCAAAATAAAAAAAAACCAGGTGGAAATCTGCAACAGCTGCCAAAACTGCGATTGTCAAACCAAGTGGATTTATATGCTGTTGAATGAAATTGATGTTAATTATCGTCCGTTTGTGATTTTTTATTAAATAAGGATATGATGTTTGTTTACCTCAGAGATCTTTTATTCAGAAAATTCTATTTTTGGGACTTGCCGAAGTCCCATTGATTCCGGTTGTGGGACTTTCCACTGTGTGATTAATTAAGCAAAGATGGAATTAATGTACATCTCTGATAAGATGTATGCTGGTTGTTTAGTCTACAACTGGGGCTGGACTGATGATTCCTACCTCTTCACCAGCAGACTATAATTAATCTTACGAATATAAATTGAAATCAATAATGCATTAAATCAATAATTAGATGAATATTTGATGAAATCATCTTCATTTCCTTTTTATATAATTAATTAGATATCTTCACATTAGAGTGATAGTAATTTTAAACACACTTAGAATGATTAAAATTTTTAAGGAATTGCAGTAAAACGTTATAAAACTTCAAAAGTGTAAATTTGATGTAAACTAAAATTCATATCATTTTTGAATTAACACTTATAAACTTCAAATTCAAATGAATTAGGTTGTAAGGTGATCATTTTCTTAAACTTTATAGTCATAATACAAATTCCACTTTTGCAAAAAACTTATAGAATGTATATGGTACACGATATTCCTTTTGGTCACAATTTTGAACAGCAGCCATACAGACTTATATGGGGAAATTGGTATAAAATTATTAAACTTATAAGCAGAAAAAATAGCCAATGTTGAAGGAGAAAAAAAATTTAAAAAAAAAATTTTTTTTTTGGCTGAACTCTTCTTTTTTTTTTTTTGGTTCGTTTAAAACAAAAACAAAAAAAAGTAGTATTTTGAATGAAGAATGTCATAAATATATGAACTTGAGAAATATATTATAATAACTAAAGATTTCGAAGACATTTATTTATAACTTTACAACTTATTTATTAGTTTAGCATGCAAATAAATGTTTAGTATCTAAATGTTGGTTTTCGGAGTGCTTGTATAAAAGAAGTTTTGCTCTTGATAGTTTAGTTCATACAAGAATTTTATATTTTAGCATTCACAGAAACATCATTATTTAGCAGTATACATTTTGCAGCATTTATATCAATTAATCGTTGCAATGAAATTTTTTTTAATGAATGAATACAAATTTTAATATAAAGGATCAGGAAATATTAAAGACATTGATTTTTTTTTTAATTAAAATATATTTAAAATTAATAAAGTAATGAAAAGCAAATATAAATATGAACATATAGCTGCATAAATATAAGCACAAAAACTAACAACAGCATATTAGTTATCATAAAATAACAAAAGTATGTTAGTTTTAAAAACCAAACTAAGTTTTTCATTCTATTAAAAAAAATATATATATAATAAAAAAAAATATTTGGATTTAATTGTGGTTTAAATCAGCCAACTAGTAATACTAGAATCTTCTAATACTAGAATTATTTTAACTCAATCACAATTTGCACAAACAAGATACTTTTTGATTCAAAAATGTGTATAAACAAATACAAATTTCCCTGCTTCAAAATATTCACTTAAATAATAGTAAATGCAAAATGAAAAGTTAAATAATAGTAGTTGTAAAAAGTTTCGAACAAAAATAAATATACATTTGTAATGTGTTAGTAAGAACCTAGTACTAACCTAATGCTGCTACAAAACAAATACTGTAGGGTGACCCGGGGTAATTCACGATCACTCTGTTTCTGGGGTAAATAATGATCACCCAAGTTTTATTCAGAAAAAAGTATTTTTTTTAAAATTTGAGAAATAGACAAGAATACTTGTACACTTTACTAAAGTATAACTACATTTATTTAATAATAGTTTTTTGTTTAATCTAACAAAATAAGTATCTTTTAAACTGCTTTCTGTATTTTCTATTTCAAAGATAGGTTTCAAAATGTGCACATTTCTGTAAAGATCCCCCTCCTTCTCTTAATAATAAATATTTTGAGTTACTTTCTTTTTCTTTGATATAAAAATAGTGTAAGCTTTTGTTTAATTGTTTCACATCTACTGTAAACATTATAATAGATTATTGGAAACTATATCAAATGTTGCCCCCTACAGATGGGGTAATTATTGATCATTGGGGTAATTCCTGATAATTGTAATTTCTTCTTATAAATAGTATAAAAAATAGCTAATAAATAGCTAATTGCCTTTTCTTAAATAACAGTTCATATTTATTAAGTGGAACAACTAAAATATATTTTAACTGTAATCACAAAATTTGTTTTTAACTGTATACAAAACAAATGTGTTCTGATTTGCACCATTTCTGGTTTGTTTTACCTTGCTTTTATCTTAATTATATGTGTGTACATTGTTAGAATAATTTTCAAGTTTATAAATTAGCCTAATATAAATATGGTGAAAAATTATAAGCCTAAAAAGAATAATAAGCTTCTAGAAAGCAAAATTAGTGAATTTCTTTTAATGATTGAAAATGAAAATTTCAGTGCGAGAGCTGCTGCCAGAGCAGTTGACATACTGTACTTAACTTTACACTCTCACTTAATGAAGTTAAAATATCCAGCAAAAGTTACCCATGTGGGAACTCTTTCTTATATTCCAGCAGAACATGAGAATGCTTGCCTAAAATGTATTGCACAATGCAAAGAATTTTGGAAAATTTAAAGTTTTAATATTTATTATTGCTTTTAAATAAATAGTTTTATTAGCTGCTTAAACATATCTTTTATAGTCCAACCTCCTCGGAGGCAATGGCAGCCAATATTCCATGGGGGATTATTCAGGAAAATAGAAACCTTACCAAAACTTATCATCCGCCTTGGAACTAGTCACTATCGAGGTATGAAGATGCTGGGAGATGGCAATAGTAGAACCTACCGTCTCTGCAGTAACTGTGATGATATTCCACTAACACCAAAACATATTTTTGACTGCCCTGCCATTTCAAGATCCCTGGCTCTGCTTGGGGAATTCTCTCCCTTTGACATCAAGAGTCTGTACTCCGCAAAACATCAAGGAGTTAGCCGGCTGTGTTTTGCGCACTCATGGATATCTATAGTTCTCCCCATGGACACGACACCAACCAACCAACATGTCTTTTAGGTTTATTTGTTTGATCTTGATGTCTTATTTGTTAATTACCATTGTTTAATTATTTTTAAACAGCCCCTTTACCGTAAAAACTGGTGATCAGTAATTACCCCAGAATTGATCAGGAATTACCCCAGAAATGATCAAGAGAAGGGGTAATTCCTGATCACTAAAAATTTCAAATCTTTTAAATTCTAATTAGATTTTCAAACAAAAGAAGGTAGCACATGATTCATCTCATATAGCCTCAAACTTCCAGTAAATATTAAAATTCTATCTTGAATAGTTTTCTCACAAAATAGATGTTTGCATTTTTTGATCAGGAATTACCCCAGGTCACCCTACTTAAAAAATACATAAGATTAATAATATAATTTTTTTGTAAGTTAAGATAATGCATGAAAAATAAATAAAGAGGTTAAAAATCTGAGATACTAATTTAATATGCAGGCAGTTATACCAGCTAAATTCATTACATACCTATGAACTATTCAAATGTGTCAAATGATAAATTAAAAACTACATATTGAATGCTTGCATTTAAAGCAGGAGATGTCATCCTAATTGGTAGGAAAACAAAATTATAATATTCTGTTAGGTTACAATTAGTATAAAATATTTCCCCAAAATATTCAGGTAAAAAAAAAAAAAATAATAATAATTATAAAATAATAGCAGTTAGCACTGATTTTGGTCTGTAAAAATAGAGTGCTCAGGATTTGTAGACTTAGGTGCTAAAATTATTTTTAAAAAAATAATAAATCTTTTTAGTCTATTTAATTTGTTTTATTTGATATTAAATTTAAAAATTTTAAATTAATTATATATTTAAAAAAAAATTCTTTTAATAAAATTAGTTAAATAATTAATTACAAGTTTTTAATCAGATCCATTAATTTAAAAAAATGGTATTTGAGTTCAGCTTTCAGAAATCTATACAGTCACATTTTTCCCAAAATAAAACATAGGAAAAGACAAGTTTTATGAAAATTATTCAGCTTAATTAATACTAAAAGAATACAATTAATATCTAAACAAAATGAACAAAACTTCTTTTAAAAAAATGTGCTAAAAAGCAGCAGAATTTTCAAAAAAAAGAGAGAATAAAAATAGAAACAAATGTAGCAAAGGAAATAAAACAAAATTAAAAATATGACCACTGAAGCCGACGTCTTCAGGGGGTACCGGCCCCAGTGGCCAAAAAACAAACCCTTTTCTATTGAGGAAGATGGCAAAAGCCTAAAAACCTTCCTCAGTACCCCGAAGGTTTTGTTTAAAAGTCCAGGAGAAAAAAACATGCAAGACATAAAACTAATACAGAAAAGAAACTTATACAACTCATCAGAAACTCATATTCATCAGAAAATAAAAATCAACAGAAAATAAAAACTTACATAAACAAGGTCAGACAGCGAGCTCTAAAGCAAACCAAATGAAAAGAGAGCGTTGTTTTCCTTTGGTTTAAGTGATTCTTTTTCATTTGGTTTGCTTTAGAGCTCGCTGTCTGACCTTGTTTATGTAAGTTTTTATTTTCTGTTGATTTTTATTTTCTGATGAATTTGAGTTTCTGATGAGTTGTATGAGTTTCTTTTCTGTATTAGTTTTAAGTCTTGCATGTTTTTTTCTCCTGGACTTTTAAACAAAACCTTCGGGATACTGAGGAAGGTTTTTAGGCTTTTGCCATCTTCCTCAATAGAAAAGGTTTTGTTTTTTGGCCACTGGGACCGGTACCCCCTGAAGACGTCGGCTTCAGTGGTCATATTTTTTATTTTTAATTTTGTTTTATTTCCTTTGCTACATTTATTTCTATTTTTATTCAGCTTAATTAAAACGCTTTGCTGAAACAATGGAATAAGAAAATTACGATTTTGGAGGAATTAACTTACTAGAATTGTTCTTTCCATCAAGAGAAATGATATATGAGACACAATGAATGAACATAGAAAAATACAAGTTATAATCATACAACCACACGTAGCAAGATAAAAATAAGTTTCAGCTGCACTTCCAACAAATCCTCCAGTGGAATGTGAATATGCTGGTCGGCAAGAGTTACGAATCAAATCCAAGCATGCATAGCAAATCACCTAAAATATATAACTAGTAAGATATACATAAAAAAATTAACACTGATTTTCTGAATTTAAAAAAAATAATAATGTAAGTGAAAACTTTTTTAATTAAGTTTTCCATAGTATACTATACATTTTGTAAAACCTTGCAAGATTTTAGAGAAAATGCAATTGCAAGCTTAATATTTTAAGCATTAAGAAAATATGAAATAAATTTTATATATATTATTAGAGATAGTAAAATTTATCCATTCAATTAAGAAATACAAATATTTTCACTTATAGCCATTTTTTTTTTTTTTTTTTTTGCGTCTTAGAAGAATGTTCCTCTACAATAGATTTAGTGTAGGTAAATAAATAATAACTCTATAACCATAGACCCAGAACACTCTGAAGCTGTTGCTTTCCTAAAGCTGGGACTAGTGCTCTAAATTTTCCCATGGTCCAGTAATTTAATTATATCCTTCACACATTCAAGTGGCCTGCCTCATTGTAACAACATTGTCTGGTAATTAAGTTGCTATAAAAAAGACTATTCTTAGCATTATAATACATTTATATTTTAAGATCAAATATGAAAAAGGATTTATCAGATCCAATTCCTTTTTTAAGAATGAATATATAAATCAAATGGGATTTAAATTAAATTTATATTTTCTACCTGAGTAGTGGATTATGTTATTATTTTTTAAATCTTTTTTATAATACAGTAGAGCGCCGATTATCCGAACTGCTCGGGACCGAACGTGGTTCGGATAATTGGAAAGTTGTTTAAAGTCTAGTTCAAATTATTTATTATTTATGCACCATCTTCCCTTCACACTTTTTCTAGGCTTAGGACTGGCAGTACTATCTAAAATAGCTCTGGCGTGCATAATTTTTTTTCCCTTCTATTTTTAAATATTTTTTATTTTATTATTTTTTTTAAACTTTTTTTTTTCATTTTGAATTATTTTCATTATATTTTAGCTTTTTATAATTTTTTTTATTATCAATTACTGATTTTACCACATTTTTCTTTATTTTCCATTGCAAAAGAAATCCAGCAAAGACTTTAGTTTCAAAGAAATTGCTCTTTTTTGAGCAGCCATATCCCTTATTCTTTTTAAATAAATCAACTGAACTGGATCAAGATCATTTTGACGCTTTAGCCAATTCATTGCAATATCTAATGAATTGCATGCTTCTATATAAGAAGGTCCACTATTTAGAATTTGATCACCTACTTCTTGCTCTTCATCTGTGGAGTTCCGATTTTCATTCAAAATTTCAGCAACAATTTCATCATCATTTAAAATTTGAAATCCTGGATCGTTTTCAGTGTCTCGACACCAGTCTTCTATTTCTTCTGCTGTATAACCTGGCATATTTTCATCGGGAAGATCTACTGGTTCGGAAACTTCAGTTTCGTTTATTTATTTAATTTTTTTTTTTTAAGAATTTTATTCCAAGATTTAAGATTCCATCACTAATCATTAACCATAAGTAACAAGTACCCATCCCCCAATTGTTAAACTTCAGCACATATCAATTCATAAACTCCTTCCTCATTTCAACCATTGTAGACTGTCAAATTGAAGCTCGCATTCTTGGAAGATATTTTACAGTTGAAGAGGACAAAAAGGGATATGTAGGTTTAACTGTATAAAAATACATGTATGTATTGGCTACTATAAGAAAACTGCTAAAAAAGGTAGTAAATTAAATATGGTCTTCAGATGTAGTAGATATTATTTATTCTTCTAAATTTAGAAAAATTCTCGATAAGTTAAAAAGTATTCTAAACTTTAAAAAAAAAAAGAAGCAAATTTGGACTTGGTTCGGATAATTGGACGTTCGGATAATAAGGGTTCGGATAATCGGCGCTCTACTGTAATTATTTTTAATTTAAAATTGAACCTCAAATGCACACGTAAATATATAGTAGAACAGCTGGAGTCAGAGCTTTAGTTTATTACCTGGGAATGAAGCTGAAGAATTGAAAGTTTTACGGCTCGTGGTCCCTATTATATTTATACATGTAAAGAAAAAATTAAATAAATTATTACACTTACTATTTCACAAACATTGAGAATGCCATAAAAAGTACATAAGTACTTATAATTCCAACCAAGAAGTTTAGAAGTTTTTGTTTCCAAGGCAAACATTTTCAAGAAGAAAAAACCTAAAGCATATCTAGACAGGTAAAATTAATTATTATAATATCATATATAGATCTTCACAAATCATGTAAACATAAATATTCAGTTCATAATTCATCAAGTGTATCAAAAGTAAAACATAAGAAAACAGCGTTACACTTAAAATGCATTAAAATAGACAATTCATACAAACAATATTTCAAGCCAAGTTACTCATTCAGCTAATTAGAAATAGGATGATGTTGTAATGGCTATAATGGTAAAAGATGCTGAATATTAAAAGAGCATGTCACACACTGAATATATAAGAAATTTCTAATAGTATCAGATATGATTTTCATAACTGAATAAGTTAATGATAAAAAATAAAAAGATTATCCCTTAGATACACACACCAAAATGATTGTCAAATTTTGATGAATGACAGATATACAAAAAAAAAAAAAAAACTTCGTAGGGCAAACTCAATGCGTGAAATTATCAACCACACTAGGCGAATCAATATAAAAGCTTAAAGTATTTGTAACTACAAATTACTACAAATACGTACTTTTAAAGCTTATTGTAACTACAAGAAACTGGAAGTCATAATTAGTGAATTAAAATGGAACGAACAAACACCAATATAAAAATAACCCCATATAATTATCTTCTAAAGGAAAACCATTACTTATAGCATGGTTATTTAATGATCAAAACTAAATCTATTTGTATCATATAATTCATATGTTTGTTTTAAACAGATAATTGGTATGTTTACATAGTGTTAGATAGGTTTGAGTCTACTGTTGGATATTTATCATTTAAAAATAACCCACAGACGTGCCTTTTTTAAAGTTCAATAATTATTTACTTCCTATGTTCTCCTCTAAAAAACATAAGGAAAATTGCAAATCCAAATATTAGGAGTGCAATGGTATTTTTGTTTTGCTTGATATTAAATGAATATATGAAAATAAAAGTATTGTTAGATAACAATAAAGGTAAAGAGAAGAAAAATTATGATAAATTCAATATGTTTTCAATTGAGACATTTTTTTCCGATAAAAATCTAGAGAACGGGACCTGAATAATATTTTTAAAATTAATAATTTTAACTTGGCCATAATAAAGCAAATGAAATTAAATAAAAAAAAAATGGTTAAAAAAAAAAGGATGAAAAATGCATCTCACTAATACAATATTATTTCAAAACAAAAATCCACTTTTTCAAATAGCAATAAAGATGTACATTATTGAAAGCATATTTTTCAAAAGCAATCTCATTCTTTTTAGTTGCAATTCTATATCCTTTTTTTTAATTGGAATTAATTTATACGAGTTAACAGCCTCAGAACTCAAATTAAAATAAGAAAGCTTTGAAAGAGCGAATAAAATTTTGTGCGCACTTGCGTCATGACAAATAAAACTTAAATTTATTACGTTTAAATTAACAAGTCATTACCGTCTTTTAAATAAAAATTTAATGTAGACGTTCTTGGTTGTTGTTTCTTAGTTTGTTTAGGAACGAGGAAGGAAACCGGCAGAAAGATAAGAAATAACGTTTCTGGCTCTCTATTTTTACCCGTTTATCAACCCCATAATTATAGGTTTTTTTTTAGTTGCAAATTATATGTTCACAACGCTCGGATGCGCTATCTGGGGAAAAGACCGGTTCCATGCCTTTTCCTTTTCCTAATGATTTTCGTATTTAATTGTTAAAAATGTATTTTAAAATTTCCATGACACTTTATTTTAGAACTAATGTAGTTTTCAGTTCCATAATATTTCCTAACTAAAAAGATTTAAATCTATTTGAAAATCAAGACAGAAACTAACGTACTTCCTTCTTCTATGACTCTCCTCACGCGAATGGTGAACCCATGAATCGTAGTGTTGCCATATGTAGAGAGTTCTGCTCTGCGGCATCTTTAACCCATCTTAATCATCAATGGTATATTGTCGAAGG
The DNA here is from genome assembly GCA_949128135.1 of Parasteatoda lunata. Lineage (NCBI taxonomy): Eukaryota > Metazoa > Arthropoda > Arachnida > Araneae > Theridiidae > Parasteatoda > Parasteatoda lunata. Next base: position 24,181,084 of record OX421977.1, on the reverse strand, counting down.
TCTGGAAAACATCCCTGAGAGTGATCCGAAGACATATATCCTCACAATTTTCATCCTGAGAGGAAGGAATGTTTTCCTCACTTTGGTACATTAAGACCTGAGTGCGAAGTCGATCACTTAAAGGTAGAACAGTTTGACGAAGCCACTCGCCCTTATTGGTCTCTTTGTAGCCTGATCAAAGTGGTCACCCACGCACACAATGACCGCAGCCATCAGTGACGCTTGACTTCTGTGTTCGATATTAGCCAATCAAGTTCTTGCTCGAACTTGATTGGCTTGAAAACGTCTCTTAAACACACCATGGTTTTGAGATGTTGTCTTTCTTGCAGTTGTGGCGCAACGCTTGCTCCCTAATCAAATCAAGCATCTTTTTATGGAACATTGTTACTGTATGCGATTCACATACCTAGTATCACTGACGAAGAAGAATGAAAATATGATTCGTGAAATATATTTGCACGCGAAAAATTCACCAATCAAGGACTCCTTCTCTCTTGATAGTGATCGAACGTGAAGGAATGGTATGCAGTGAAAGCGATTAATTTAAAAATTTTGTAGTAGTACTTTATTTACGCTACATTAGAGATGCGTAATGTGCTATTGATTATCCAAAGACATGCCATCACTATTTTGATCCTCTGAAGAAGGAATGGCTCCCGTCTTTGGTAGCCCAACTATCTGCGTCTTTCGAACATTTTACGGGGAAACAGTTTAACGGACACCCTTTGCCCCTTCGCATTTTATTTAAAGTGATCACCCACTCAAACACCGACTGCAGCCAATTATGCTTGACTTCGGTGATCTATTGAGAACCATATCTTATGGTCCATTGTGGGACTGAAAATTTAATGTAACTGTGAAACTATACGAGTATAATATTTTGTTCATGATTCCCCATCACAACGTAGTATTAATTTTCACACAAAGTAGACGCTTATTTGATGCAAATAAGCACTAAAGTAATACAACCAAAGTAGGGATTGCGGCTCTGTGATTTGTATGTTAGAGCTATGAGCTTTCAAAGTTACTTAAATTCTATTGCTTTTTCTTGAAAAACCATTGTGTACTGTCTGAAAGTTGAAAATCATTGAATTTGAAACAAATACGTGATAGAAAGAAATCTTGATTCTGCACATTTTAATTAATAAAAAAGGAATCTCCTCAGAACGAACTGAACTGATTCATTCGTAAATCATTCGTCAATTATTCAGAAAATACATCGAAAAAAAGTGTGACAATATGATATTCCAGGTAATATATAATTTTTTTTTGTTGTTATTTGGGAAGAAAAAAATATTGTGGTGAACAAATGACGGATACAGCCTTCTGGGATTTTCACAGTAAAACAGTGACAAGGTGATCAAAATGAGCTACAGGTGGCGCGGTGTAGAACTCTCTAACTATGGCAATACTTTGCATGCTTTCACTTTTAGCGTGTAGACAAGCACTGGCAAAGTTAGTTCGTCCGTCTCGATTTTCAAATAGATTAAAAACTATGCTAGGACACTATATGGAACTCAAAACTGCATAAGTAAAAGAATACAAAATATTTAATTCCATAATAACAGAACTTTCTTTGAAAAAACGCGCAAAGCAGCAGAATTTTCAAAAGAAAAAATAATTGAAGCAATAAAGAAAAAAGAAAACAATGGAAATAAAAATATGGCCACCGGAGTCGACATGATTAATAATAAAATTGATATCGCTGATAGAATAATTAAAATTGGTATTTTTGATAAACGAATGGCTTTTAAATTTAAAGTTTTTTTTTTTCTGTAACTTAAATATTAATTTGTGCTATAAAATTTTCAAAAATTTAGTTTTTTCATTAGCTTTCACCATCGAGCCTAAAAAATAAAATTAAAACCATCGCACATAAACTTTGGCAAGCATACTGGGAAGAAAATGAAGAAGGCTATACAACAAAATCATATTACCCTGAAGTAGACACAGACCGACTTATAGGCCATCCAGCAGCAATACAATTCCTTACAGGACATGGCTTCTTCCCCTCATTCTTACACAGGATGAGCGAATAAACACAGACACATGCCCATGCGATGACACAGGTACCCCAAGTCACTACATACATGACTGCCCACTAACTGAATCGTACCACATCAAAAAACCCAATGAACAAGGCAGAACGATATTTGCAGACAGTTTCAAAAACAAACATATTATGCAAAAACTAATAAATATTTTTGCCATAACCAGGAACATCACAGACAATATGTCATAAACCTAGTAATAACTTTGTAAAAATACTGGCAGCAAATACAATCATGAGGAGTCAGGGCTCCAGGCAAACCATTGCTGCAGCATAAAAACACAAACAACCCCTGACCAACAAACATTTGGCAGGTAATCAGTCAACACAAGCTGTTGTCCGTGAGGCTTATATTAAAAAAATAATAATAATAGGTAAAACACACAACATAAGCAAAACATACATACCCCACAATCAACCACGGACTGGTTCACAATATCAGCCAACGTGGTTGATCACCACACACGCCTCATCACTGACCCTACTCCCAGTCACTGGGGGCAAGCAGTGAGTCCGGAGCTTTTCAGCTACCCGTGATAGCCATTTATGTTAGATGTAAAAAAAAAGAAAGAAAAAAAAATAATAATAAAAAATAAATAAAATAAAAAACCTGTGACGTGACTTATATTGTACTGTTATTGTCGATGTCCATCCTTTGAGTCCATAATGTAACGCTGCTAGTCAATCAATATAAAATCACTAATTAACATCTGATGTGATTCTGATAATTTGTCACTACTAGGCCGGGATAGCCTGGTCGGTAGGGCGCTGGGCCCATGTCCAAGAGTTCGTGGTTTCGGTCCCCGCCGGCCGAAGACTCCCCGTGTAGTAAATGGTGACTGATGCACGTTAAATCTGTCGAGTCTCAAAGTCCTCCATGTTCCCATAACAAATCAATACCTCTGGGGGTACTGATCCAGGAGTTTCCTTGTCTTCTGGATTGGTTCAAAATTACAAGGATACGGCGTTGAACATTAGTAGTCGTAAACCCAAAAATTGAGTCAACTGTTCAGCGGCGGTCATAAAATAAAATTAAAAAAAATTTTTTAGAGTTAAAAATTTGCACTAACTTTGAATGTTTTCAGGAGGCTGCGAATAATTTCTTGAGAAATTTGAGAAATGATAATTTTCCTTATAATTATTGTAATGTTAAATTTTTGATTAGGAAAATGGTTGATAAATATTAGTTTATTATTTCTATTAGAAGGGCGAAATTAAAGTCTTGACTGAGCAGTCCCAGTTAAGCATTTATAGTAATCTGTTACGCAATCTTTACCTTTCCTATCCTTTTTTTCTTCCTACTGCGCATTTTAATAGAGGGCGTTATTTTATTTTATTTTAAATGTATCTTTTACATTGAGCAAGTTTCATGAAATTGCTTTTTGACCAGTTTACTGTGAGTTTTTGCATTTTCATTTTTGTATTTTATTCTCAAGATTTTGTTTGAAATTTCTCTTCTGATTTGATTTTATGTATTTCTTCCTGGACTTTTGGAAAACCTTCGGGTTACTGAGAGAGCAAATTTTGACATTTGTCTGGCTCTCTCAATAGAAAAGGTTTTGCTTTATGGCTTCCGGAGCTGGTACCCCCTGAAGACATCGGCTTCGGTGGTTCATATTTTTATTTCCATTGTTTTATTTATTGCTTCAAAACTGCATAAGTACATAGTTCTTAAAGGAATGGTCGTGGAAATATTGAAAAATAGTTTTGACTATTGAATACAGAAAATATCATAGTAAATTCCCATGATACTGAGAGGGAAGATATGGAACCGGCCTCCAGATTGCGTATTAATGCGCTGTGATTACGAATTTCCCATTGCAGTAATAAATAGTTGGGTGGAAAAATGTGTTTCTGAGGGTGATCATAAAATTAAAAATGAGTGGCTATGTATCAAATCTTCACTACGGACCACTATTGCTGTGAATGAATAACAAAACAACTAGTAAAAAAATGAAAATTACCAAATTAGAAAAAAAATATTAAGCAGCTTATATTTAAATAATGAAATTCGGAAAAGAAATAAAAAAAAAACATAAGGTAAACAAAACTCTATAAAATATTATTTTTATACCTCACACCAGTCACAACACCGCTTTCAAAGATATGTTAATGTGTGCGGACATCTAACATAAAGCTCGCGCTTAGACCATCAAGTCCTAGCTACAATAGTGATTGAGTCCTGGTATGATAGAGGGTAGGTTTAATTTTATTTTATTTTATAACCGTCGTTGAACAGCCGACCCAATTTCATGGGTTTACGACTACTAATGTTCAACTCCGCAGCCTTGTAATTCTGAACCAATCCAGAAGACAAAGATACTCCTGGATCAGTACCCCCCAGAGGTTTTGATTTGTTATGGGAACATGGAGGACTTTGAGACTCGACAGATTTAACGTGCATCAGTCACCATTTACTACACGGGGAGTCTTCGGCCGGCGAGGATCGAACCCACGACCTCTAGGATACGGGCCCAGCGCCCTACCGACCAGGCTATCCCGGCCCCGGGTAGGTTTAATTAAAAATTTTAACCAGGGATAAGCGTCGCTTATCCTCTAATGTCCTATAAATCGACCTATGATATATGATTTTATTTTATATCTTCGCACAGCAGGTGAGATCCCCTCAATATCTTTGAAAGAGGCACTGTGATTTTATAACCGCTGTTGAACAGTCGAACCAATTTAGGGTTTACGACTACTAATATGCAACTCCCTGGACTAATCCGCATTTGCTCTACATGGAGGGAAAAACCACGAAAATCTTCCATGGTTAACCTGACGGCAAGAGGACTCTTAACTCATGATCTGTCTACCACTGAGGATATTTTACGTCAGCACTATGGTCGATGCAAGCCAGATGCGGAATTCGTATCTATCAGACTTCGCTGGGATTCGAACCCGGCTTACCTTTTTGGAATGTGAACGCTCTATCCCCTGAACCACCATGGGCGGTACTTAGGCACTGTGATTGGTTTGAATATAAAGATTAGGTTTTTTGAAGCTCATTGTTCGTCTTTATAAGCATCTTGGTCTTGAATTAATTGACCCTCTTTATGCCATCCGATATTCAACTTCGGACTTGAAAATAGCATTATTGAACGGAAAGGATCAATTGCCGCATTAACAACGAGAGCATTTTATTCCCTGCAAGAAATCATTGCGTGAAGTTCATAGATCATTGAATATTAATAATGAGGGAATTATGGACTAGTTTTGTTTGCTCGATTCTGCAACAACTATTTCATGCATTCTTCTTCTTACCTCGCAGCACCGGAGAGTGCTTACACATGATCATGTGTATGTATTATAACCGGGTGTCTAATGTTAATGAGAAACTTAAACAAAAATCCCTTTTAATTGTTCAATTAATTACCCCCTTTTTTAAAAATAAAAAAAAAACTAATTTCGATTCCATAATTTTAGATTATTCATATTTGTCACCCCCCCCCATTACAAAATTTTCCCCCAATATCGTAGATTATATCCCCAGATACATTGTTTAAACATATGACAGCTACCACTTCTGTCATTCTCTCACCGTTATCTGCATTTACTGCAACATTCCAGTTGCCCAAGGGCATACACAGATATGAAAGAGACGACTGTCCATTTCGTGGACTGGTATTCTAAATGGTACTTCAGTCTAAGTCAAATTATTCATATCGTGAAATATTATATAAAAAAGTACTCATATCGCAAAAATGAGTTAGGCCAAAAAATTTTGAAAACCGTCGAAATTGGAATAAAGGACACCTTGCATAACTGTTAAATTTTTATTTCGAAAAAATCATATTATAATATTTTCAAATTAAATTTTATTTAAATCAGTTTTAGAGCCATTAAATAAGAATTTGTGAAAATTCGAAGTATATCTCTAAAATGCTAAGTTCAGAAACGCTCACCGTTGAGAGAGATCTAAAAATTCGTTTTTGAAAACACTTGTGTATTTTTTTTTTCTTTAACAGCTAATAACATCGAAACTACAAGCAATTCTATCTGGAGTACTTCGCATACAAATATTGCAGTAATTTCTTTATAAATTAATACCATCGTAGTCTCGACAAATTAGACTTCATTTACTTTGAAATTAATTTATTCTAGAAAACTGAAAATTAAAAAAAAAAAGTCATTTTTTGTTGTTTAATTTAAACACTACGACGGTTTGGAGAAATGCAAACTTATTTGGATCATTCTCAAACAATCTCAAACTCTTCGTTACAATAAAGGCTTAAGTTTTTGAAAATGAAGAGTACTAAAGGAAAACACTATAAAATCTCAAATTTAGGAAGAATTTTTTATTTTTTCAATTCGAAACTTGTCTATAAGTCATATCCGTGGAAGCCATTTCTTACTGAGATTTAGCCTTATAGCTAATAACTAAAACAATTAATTAATCTCATTAAAGAACACTTTCGATATAGAATGTACTGAAAGTAGAATTTATAGTCATTCTAAACTTCGGTCACTTCCCAACTAGCTAGAGTGATTAGATCTCAACAGGAACTTGGTGCCTGCTGATAATGTAAGTTTCAATCGTTTTACGACGGCAGCAATCAGCAATTATCCCCATTTACAACTAATCGTCAAAAGAAATTTTGACCACTTCCAGTTGAAATTTGAACACCACGTTGAGAGCTCAAATTTCAACTGTTTTGTGCCTAATGGCCATACTATTACATCTATTTACAAAATGTTGAAAGCAAAATTTAGCACCATTTTACCACTATTAAATATTTTGACCAATGCCCGACGCAAGCAAACTGACTGATACAAATAATTAAAATAAAGATTGGCAGTAGTATTACTTTATTTACGTCGAGTTAGAGCTGCACAATGGACTAATGGTGACGATCTGGAAAATACCTCTGAGGGTGATCCGAAGATATGCTGTCAAAATTTTGATCTTTTGAAGAGTGAATGATTCCCTCGCTTTGGTAGTCCGACGACGTACGTACGGTGTAGCTTTAAGAATTAAAAAGTACGTTAAGTGTACTAAAATAAAGAAAATAATTGCATTGCATAATAACTGTGGATATCCTTTATTTGTTTAAATAACTATACCAATTTGTGTACAATGTCCGCCACTAAATCATTGTCATTAATTAAGTTCAGATTACTTTGAAAAATAAGTTTAAATTGAATTCGAGATTATTTCTTTAAAATAATTCAGTCGTGAAATTTGTATTTTTTTCTTGGAAGAATAATATGTTTAAAAACATTTTCCCGAATAATTTTTAGGAATAAATAGTAAAAAAAAAAAAAAAATACACAGAGAGGTTATAAAAATTTTATTTTCTAACAATTCGTACAATATTTCAATGTAATGCATTTGTATAAATTGGATGAATCCTTTTACAACATTTTGATATAAAAAAATCATTTAGAGAAAGTAAATATTTACTTTTAACATAAAACATTTATAAAACATGACATCATATGTAAAAGCGATGAGTAAAATTTCTCTCTGGTTCTGCAGATTGAATTTTCACATGATGGAAAGAAAAAAGAAAGTGTGGGGCGATATTTATTTAGAAATTTTAAATCGTATAGAGACCTACATTCTGTTTTATTCACTAAATGTTTTTTTTAGCTGGGAAATATAATTAGTGCTTATTTTAATAATAAAATAAAATTTTCATTCGAAAATTTTATTTAAACAAAAATGCTCTGAAAAAGAGCAAACAACAAAAATAAAAATGATTGTGGGAGTATATTGACTTAAGAATCATTAATTAAAAAACATAAAATAATTTTTAATGATGTATTTATCTTGGATATAAAAAGTTTTCGAAATTCTGTTAGTTCAAACAAGCTTCGCGATAAAAACAGAGTGAAAAAAAAATCAGTCTTCATGTATAATATCAGATCATGTATAATATCAATAAATATTTGCGATGTAGCAAAAATTTTCTTCAGGGCATTTATTTGGCAAGATATTGAAAAATGTATAATGAAGAAAGCATATTTCTTTTTAGACGCTAATATAAAGTTGAATTAAATAAGAATTTATGTCGATTTTAGTATATAGCAAATTTGATAAATAGTTGAATTTCTACGTGTTTAATATAAAGTCACAGGGATACTTTTTACAGATTTTGCAACAAGTATAATTTTTTAAGCAGTCATTTAAATATATACTGCTGCTAAATTACAAAAAAGAATGAATTTTAAAATGAAAACAGACACGCTTATAATTCATGATAGTGTTTTTAAGATAATTTAAAAGCATCATAATAAAAAACATTAATTTTTCTGAATTCTGTAAAAATATTAAATTTCTTTAAAGAGTCCAAAATGTCAAAATTATGAATAAAAATACTGACTTTAGAATTTCCAGACAAACTTTCTTTCAAACTTTTGAATTCTTTTTAGTTTTCATTTAAATTCTTACTTATTTTAATTACAGCAAAAAGTATCAACTTCAAAGCAAAGTACTCTCAAAATTAATGCTTTCTTTTTCACAATTATATATTTTCAGAAGGTTCACAATGTTCGTAATAATTTTTCATAATTGTAGAAAAAATAGTTCAAGATGATAATACAATAAAAAATAAGTTTATTCTTTATTAAACTTTTCTTGAAGGAAGTGAGCAGTTTTAAAATTTCCTAATTGCAATACAATTTCAATATAATGCACTTGAAATTTTTGTTCATGAAACTTTAATTTAAAATTAATCACCATGATTATCTGTTTATTGTGAACTATAAGGGTTAATTAGATGAATTAAATTTTTTTTATGGAGTTTAATATGATGAAATGAATCTTTTGCTTATCACACAATGACCCTTCACGATTTTAATGCCAACAGTTTTTACATCTTCTAAAGATCATATCCCCAAACCACAGTGACTTGCCAATCTTGTCACAACTATCAATAATTCAAGCAGGAAAACAAAATAGCTATTTGCAAACGCCTCTTTTTACAAATTTTTTTTGCATCTCCAATAAGCTTACAGTCAAGCTTTCAACTCATTAAGACCATCAATGATTATTTGAAGTAGCTGTTGGTGGCGCCACTGCAGTAGATGTTGCTGGTGTTCTTGACTGCTTCCATTCCATGAATAAGAAAAATGTACCAGCTCCATATGCAGCAAAATTGAAAATTCCAAAGCACTGAGATAAAAAAAAATCATTATTAATTATCAAAGAGGGATTAATTGACGATAATGCGAATGTAAACATTTTTTTTCCTACTTAGTGTGAATTGAGATTTGAATTAACAAGTATAACTTTTGATCAACGTTTAGCATAGGCATAAAATAATTAACAAATTTCTTGCATTGACATACAAAGCGTAGGCAGTATAGATAACTCAAAAACAGTAAAAAACCTGAATAACCGTCCCCCCAAAAAATCCAACCTAGAGGCAAATTGTTTCTACTTTTTCTACTACTCAAAAAGCCTCTACTTTTGACACTTTGGATATTAGAGGAAATTTTGATTTGATAGCACAATACCGTGTAAAAAAGGTGGAAAATAAAGGAGTCAAGATATAATATTATGAGAAAATAGATGAGATTCATAAGATTATGAGAAAAAGCGCTTGATAATTTTTATTATTTCTATGAATTTTTCCTCAAAATTATAGAGTAATAAAATTATGTAAATTGTGGTTTTAAGTAAGTAATTTAAAATTACAAATTTTTCATTTTTTAGATTTTTAAAAAATTTATTTTATTACAGTTTAAACTGAAGAAAATCGATTTGGATGATGCTAAATAATTCTTATAACATTAATTGCACAAAAATAAAAAATATTTATCAAAAACAGATGACTGTATGCAAATTAAATACTTTCCCAAAACTGCGGACTGCAGTATAGTACAGTCATAATGTTGTCAGAAAAAATTAAAAGAGAATGTAAAAAACTGCACGCTTTATATCTCAAATTCTGATTGGATGACGGCGTCGTATTTTGAATGTATCGAAAAATTCTGATGTAAAGAGGAAATATTCAGCATTAGTTTATTTGTGAAAATTAAATTAAAAGTAATAAAAATTAAATATAGCAATGAATATGTAATAATTTTCATAATTTTATATTAAAAATGAAAAGCATATTATATTTCAGAAGTAATATTACAAGATAACGCGAAAACATGAAGAAAAAACAACATAATTTTTGTTTTTCGGTATATTTTGTCCACCTTTGCAATACGAGCAAAATGGGGCAGAATTTTTCGAAAGAAGAAACTTTAAAGAAGACAACAAAAAAAAGTTTAGCTAATTACCTCGTGGAACGTTTTGGAACTAAGTTTCGAAAGTCATTCAAACATTGTAAAATATCAAATGATAGGATATAAGCTATCAGTTTGTCAAGAGTATTACCTAATCCAACAAATGGAAAAAATGTACTATAATTTCAGACTAATTTTTCTGATAAAAATGTAACAGTAAGGTGAAATTCCTATTTATATTTCTGAAATAAAAATTTAAAAGTTACCTTTAAAAAAATTTTTTTTTACATATTTTTCATTACATTGTACTCTTGTTGGTCCAAAAAGTAAATTATAATGTTTGAAAGGATTATGAATACTTAATTTGGCTATATTAAAACTGCCTACACATATTTTTGTTGGAAATTTAATTTTTGACTTTTGGCCAAAGATTACGGTTTTCTGGCCCACAGTGGGTTGCAAGAGTTGAAATAAAATTCTATTACAGCAGTTAACTCAGTTAATTTTTGACCAAGAATCAAGAAATATACGCGAAATAATCAATTCGCATACGATCCAAATTAATCTTTATAAAAAAATAAATAGAGAAATTTGCCTCTATATCCGTCATCAATAGCAAAATTTTGATAGCTAGTTTTTAAATAAATAATTGTAACTAAAGTTTTTGAAAACGTTAATATCGTGACATATTTTTAAAAAAATTCTTCTATGTTTATAAGTTTGGTATTGAATTAATTTAAAATAATGCCTTATTTAGCTTTTATGCTCTTATTTAAACCAGAAATCCCAATATGCTGATCAAAATCTTACTTGTAAAAGAGGTTAGTATTTTAATTTTGAGGGGAAACTGCGGTTCTCGTCTGTTTATTTCAGTGTCACAAATTCATCAATTTTACTTTCAAAACTGTTTTTTTTTTCTTTTTAATTCATAACTGAAACCTCAACTGATTTAACTTAATGATTTTGATGGCTTATTTACCCAACTCGAATTATTATTTAACTATACATGCAGAATTTTAATAACGAATTTTATCTTTAATCAAAGGAAACTAATCATTTTTACTTGCTAATTAAATAAGCTGAAAGTAAGAATTATGAGAGCTTATACTAATAAAATTTATATATAAAGAGAATATTTAATATACAGACCCCAGCAGCTATGTAAGATGAATAGTATCCATGATGTGTAAGTGCATAATGATAATCTCTTCTATTCGTGGCACCCAGCTGAGCCACAGACACAATAAAATACAGCACGGTTCCAACACCAGTGGCACACAGCTCCTGAAATCGCACGATATAATGCATCAGTTTCATAGATGGAATTAATAAATAAAATATATATTGCAAAAACAAAGTAAGAAAGATACAAATTGTACAGTACAATATTTATGACGCAATTTTTTCTCTCCCTGAGTTTAGGGGAGTCTCGCAGTGACTAATGTGTGTACCATCATTATGCCTCCAACTTGCTCTTTAAATAATGACTTATATTTTTCGAGCTGCTATTAATCAAGAGAGAGCTGCAGGTTGGTGGGTGTGTAATTTTTATCCCCCTGGTCTTAATCTTTTATCAAAGCAATCTTATCATTTTTACTTGTTAATTAAATAAGTTGAAAGTAAGAATTATGAGAACATGAATGTTTCCACTTTAAAATACTATTGCAATGGTTTTAATGGATCTGCCAAGCATATATATATATATATATATATATATATATATATATATATATATATATATATATATATATATATATATATATATATATATATATATATAATATTACAAAAATAATAATTGGTGATGAGATGCATTATTTTCATCATTCTGGATTTTGATTTAAATATATATTATTTTAGGGGACCGAAAAACTGCAAGTTCGAGCAAGATTTCTATCCCCCCCCCCTATTTGTACTACAACGTTATTGTCTTATATGAAAACATTGCTGAAAGCATAAGAAGCAATGCGGAACCGTAATTTTGTGCGAAACATTAAGATCATGAATTCAGATACCAAAGCTACAGAAGGCAACTAGTAATAAATATGTTATCAAAAATAAACTAAATTGTATCGGGAAATTTTAACTCATAGAAATGATTTTGGTTAGCTAAAATTCTGTTTCATGAGAAGTAATAAGCAAATAGAACTTAAAACATTTTGTTGTTTTCAGAGTGAAAAAATTAAGACAGACATTTTAATCTGTTTTAGAATAAATTGAAAATGTTTAGTTCATAAATTTCGAGTTTAACTACTTATCTTACAAGCTTCAAAGTCACATACAACGTTATCTCAGATTAACAGTTTGGTTCAACTTCCTCTTACTGCCGATAAGTAGAAGTGCATTAGAATCGGTTAATCTCATGATCGATTATGCACTAATAGCTTTACACGAATGGATTAATCTGGGATAGGGGTCAACCATAAAAGCATTTAAAACTCCTTACCTAAGATTTAACCTTAACTCTCAATTTTGAAAGGTTGCGTAAAGAGCTATGAATTATTTTTTTCTTTATATGGTAAAGAGTGCTATAGCTTAAACCAATTTTTACTTTCCATTTTGTCATTATTTCATTTTGAAATCATGTAATTATTCAAATACATTAGAAATTTAATTAGAAATACATAAATTCTTTGTCAGTAAATTAATATTTATGCACATAAACTTCAGAAGAAGAAAAAAACTTTATTAAAGTAAGTTACAACACTGTGCATACCGTACGTTTTAACTTTTACTATTGAACTATTAGAAATCTCTTAATGAATAATACTTATTTTGAGGTTTTTGTTTTCTAAATTTAATAGCTGAGTAAAAATTCCATGCCATTGAAACTTAATTTACTAAATATTTAAGTATAACTTACATTTAACTTAAAATTCTAAATATCATGTTGGTGAATCATGGAAAACTCTGTGACGTCTGTATCACGAAAAAGCTTATAAGCTATTATGTTGGTGTACTTAGCAGAACTGCTAACTACTACGCTTTTTGCAATATATTTTAAAGAGTGGTAAACAATTGAAAATTAAAGACTTCAGAATTGTTGGTAATTTTTCCATAATTTTAAAAGCCTCACCACGAATGAGATGGAACAAAGCGGAGTTTCATATTAGCTTTTAAATAACTTACATGCAGTAGTGTGGAAAATAATTTTTAAGTAAATTTACAAAACAAAGAATTATACATTAAAACATGAACTCAGGTACTACTAAAAGGAATTTCTCATAAGGGGTAGAAAGTTTGCAGCCTTGACTTGGACAAATCGGTGCAATAGTCGGTACAATTGCTGATCAGTAATATAGCTGTCTAATTACAAATAATGCATTAAAAAAATTTTTTTTTAAACAAAACATAACAGATTAAATAATTTTAAGTTTTATCCTTTTCTGGATCCGTGTAGCTATTCTGGCAGCACTACTTCTAAATAAATTACGAACCAATAAAAATGTAAAACTATTCGCTTCTATACTCTGTCGGAAGTTAAGAAAAGACCATTGCTATATAGAATTTAAATCATCCGCGACTGCATATAGTTCCGTTTTATTTCGTTATAAAATTATACAAATATGCTTTCAAAACAATATAAGAGCTTTTAAAAGTTTAACACGTCAGGCAGAAATTTAATTCGTGCAGTCTTTTACGATATATATCATAGAATGGCTGAAAAGAGGTTATGATTTCGTAGTCTTAGTGGAATCCTAGACTTGATAAGTAAGAAGAACATTAGTTCTTGAAATTGAAACAACTATATGACGTTGCAAAAGAATTGGATTTGATTGGACCACTAGAAGTGGCGCGTCTTATGCTGACAAGCTCTTAAAAAATCATATGCGAGATAAATATTTTTTTCTTTTGTTTCGTTGTAGAAGAAAATCGTCTGAAAGAACAATATTTATCATTCTTTTATCAGTCTCTTTAAATGCGAACAGAAAGACATATATTTGTTACGATTTTTCGATATAATTTTTATGAATTCTCATTACTTCTTGGCTGATTATTGTTGATAACTGTTTTCATTATTATTAATAAGGAAGAAGACTGTGCAACGTCGTTTCATGATTTGGCAGTATTGATATACGTTCGAGCTGGATGCTTGCCATCCATTTGGCGTGCACTTAAATGCTAGCAAGCTTTTTCCATTGGGATAATGTTTTTTTTCTAAAGTTGCAAAAGAATATAGACATCTACCTTTTTTTTATCAGTCACTGTTTTTGAAACACTATATAACTCAAGCATATCTCTCTCTTTGCCTAGAATTAACGATCTACAGTTATTATTACTGACGTGCTATCAGTGTAAAATTTCCAAGGAGAATTTACTGCACCTTTTTACACGAAGCTACTTTACTACTTTATTATTTACCTTAACCCTAAAAGGGTTAAAAATGTTTAAATATGGTATATATTTTTCTTATTTTCCTTGCAAAAATGATTTACTAATGAAAAATGATTTGAGCACATGATACAACATAATGTGGACATGATGTCATATTTGAAGAACATAACTTTGTGCAACATAATGTGAACATAATGCAAAATAATGTGAGAATATGTCAACCTAATGAGCCCCTAATGCCAACCTAATTCGACATCCTTTGAAATTTGAAATCATCAACCAGGGTATTTTGGGAAGGAGCTTCTTCATCGTGAAAAGTAGATAATAAAAAACAAAAGAGTGATAATAATATAGATGACAACGATGGAATAGATAGTATTATGTGAATATGATGTCACATAATGTGGACATAATGCAACATGATGTGTACATTATGCAACATAATGTAATTTAATATGAGCATATTACTACCTGATGTGAACCTAATTCGACATCTTTTGAAACTTACAATTAACAACCAGGGTATTTTGGGAAGGAGCCTCTTTATCGTGAAGAAGTAGATAACACAAAATACAAGAGTGATGATGAAATAGATGGCAACGACGAACATGAAGAAGTTGGTGTAAGTGGTGACGACTGGTGATCCACATCCCATGCATATGATGGCAAACAGCTAAAAAGAAACACACACAAAATCAACATATATAGTAAATATATAAGCATCGTTTTTTATACTACTAAGTACATGTAAACTACTAAAAAACTTAGTAGTCCTTCGTTGGTTATTTATTTTTAGAACAATTTTGTTATAAAATTAAAAGCGCAGATACAATCCATGAAAACAAATAGTTTAATTTTTTATGAATAACTAGTAATTCATAAACTTATTTACATACTTATTTCTTATCATCAGAACTATCGGTTAGTTCTGGCTGCGAAAACATTGCAGAAACAAGTACACGCCTGCGTTTACAATAATGCCAAAGGTACTTTGTTAAAAGAAAGTTATAGAATTTTTATACTTTAACTCAGTGCTAATGTTCTAGCTTAAAGAGACACAGCAAAACAAATTTAAACTTGCAACGAAAGTGTCCGGAAGAACTAAGTGGTTCTGATATATACATTTAAGAGTAAATGCTCTACCACTTTTTTTATATAAGTATTTTTTTAAAATTGTATAACAATTATGTTAGATAATTTTAATAAAACCTCCCTTAATCAACTCCCAAACCGAAAATATGATATCTTAATCTCGCGTCTCCGAAGCAACACAATCCAACTTAACGAAATATATGCAAAAATAGGATTAGTTGACTCCCCTTTGTGCGATCACTGTCAATATCCAGAATCTGCTATCCATTTTCTCTTTGAATGCAAAAAGTTTGAACATCAGAGACAGGCTCTGCGAGCCTCAATAGTTCAATAGAGTTTTCCCACTTTTCCTACATCGTCTTCTTAGTTATGACCCTCATGATAATCTTCTTAAAAACTTAGTGGTTTTCTTAATTTCTACTAAACGTTTCCAGTTTTCAAACCCATAATTAAATACAGTTACAAATTATTAAATGTTTTTTTTTAAGCCTCCCTGATCGCCTGGGAAAAAGAGTTTCAATTACATTTTTTTTAAAGAATTTTCGTTTGATGAACGTGTCTCTCCAAAAATGTTGGACTCACCAAATGTTGGATTTATTAATCCAACCTCTCCAAAAGTGTTTTGGAAATTTTTTTATAATTTCGATCTCCAGGAATAATACTAAGTTCACTATGAACTTGTTTGGCTTCCTCAAGAACAGCGTTCACTCTCACTTCTCATCACCAGCAACAATACAACTCATCTAAAACTCCATTCTACAGCAGAGGGGATAAAAGCGTGAAGCAGAGATCCCCTACCAACCAATGAGTTGATTTTCATTGAAATTTGCTTAAATTACAGTCATTAAGACAAAAAAAAAAAAGAAGCTTCGTGCATGAAAAATAATATTTTATTTAAGAAATAATATGGTACGTGTAAGCACAATTGGCCATTTCGTTAAACACTAGTTTTTTTTTTTTATGAAACTTATTTTATTTATAGAACTTGCTACTTAAACATTCTTGATCTCTTTTTCCATCATAATGATTCTCAAATAGAATAATTATGCATTTTCAAAAAGTCGAATTTGGCTATAACCGTTTCAAGTCAAGGAACTAGAGTAGTTTAAAAAGTTTGCATCAGAAAGTGTTTACTCTAAATGAATTACTAATATTTTATCGACGTCTTCAGAGCTCTTGATATAATGCAAAAAAATCAAACTATTGAAAGTCCACTTAGCATAGAGAAATATGTACTACTACTTTTTTCTTGCAGTTGATTTCCAAATCTAGAAACTAAAAACTACTTAACTCAGTGGGGCGGCAGCTCACCGAGGGCCAAGGCCTACAGCGCCCATCTCAATTTCATTGACATTGGGTTCAGGGGTGCAGGAGCAGATGCTGGGTGGTCAGCCAAACGCGGAACTCCCAGTGCTTAGTACTCATTTTATCGACCCGCAGAAAGGCTGAGTCTTTTTTTTTTTTTTAAAGAGAAAAAAGAACTGTTTTATTTTCACATTACATTCAACATATGAGGTTTTACGAATCTTGCAGTTATGTTTAACAGCAGAAATGTTTGCAAGAAAGATAATTCCTCGAGAACATTTATTAGGACCTAAGATCATAACCATTAGCCAATTTAACCTTTTATTTATCTGTTTAGTTCACTTACATGTAATTGTAGACTAAAAACTTTTGCAATTCATTAAAATATTAATACATTGCATTTGCTACCCCCAGGACAAAAGTTTGGGATATTGTGAGTTGTTTGAGGGTATTTTTAGGTTATTTTTTAGAAACAAAAGATTTCTGCTTACCATAATGAAATAATAAATTTTCTTATTTGAATCGGAATTCAAGTTGTTAGCTTTTTTTCAAACTAAAATGGTAAGTGACAGAAAGAAATATGGCGGACAAAAATGTTTTATTTATAATGTTTTAAAAGATTAGTGCATTACCAGAGATGAGGATTGCTTCGGATTCAACAAAATAGTTTTAAAAACGGTAGAGAACTAAAATGTGAATACTTTCGCTTAGTTTTACCAGTTTTTTAAAAGGCAAAAGGCTTTACAACACGGCTTCACTGTAAAAAAAGTGACCTATCACATAAGCATTTTTAATAATTAGTTGTAGTGGTGAGTCACAACCCTATAAATCGAATTAACTGAGCCAAGAATCTTACATTAACAGACTACGACAGGAATATAATTATCCGTTATCCAGAGCAAGTTGGCATCTCTGCATTACATTTGCTACCAATATGTTTCAATTCTTTTTGCAAGACTTTTTAAAACTAAAGGGATACCTGAAACGAAACTACGCTAAATATACTATCACCTCTTTTACCTTTTCAGTATTTCCCAGTTTATGCTATAGGAACAAATGGGTTAAAAAATTTAAAAAGAGCAAGTAAAAAAATAAAACACGTATAAATATATTCTATTTAAAATTTCCTTCTGTTAAAAAATTGCTTATTTGATTAACTAGTTTAAAAGCGTTGTTTCGACAGATTGGACATTTAATAGAACTCTGTTGTTTCTAACATCGTTTGCCAATTTTAAAATTTTTTATAACTATTTTAAGCTAAGTTTTACGAAATAAGAAGTTATTTCTTATAAATATAATTTAGGTCAGTTTTGTTCTCCTTTACTTATTCTTAAGAGATCTTTTTATGTCCAGCGATAGTCCTGATTTTTTTTTCTTCCCTTTTTTCTATAATGTAACATCTCAAGCATAACCGTTGTTATCTAAGGAACAATTCGACATCAAAAACATTTTATTGAAACTTGTAACCTTGACTCTAAACTCAGTCTTAAAATCAATTGTTTTGTTGTATAGTAATTCCTGTGGTCTTTTCTATACGCTTCTATCTCAACTTCCAGACAACGGTGAATGAAAGAATACGTGTCCTTGTAGAAGTAAAAATATTTTTTTTTTTACTTTTTAGAAAGTATAGAGAAATTTGTTACTATCATAAATTCCTCGGACGGTTAAGTGTTGATTCTTTAGGATATGTTTCCACATTTTACCTCGCTCTTACATTTTTTTTCCTTCATAATTTGACTATTTGTTTTTTGACAAAAAAATAAAAATCTTTATTATTGATGTACCATTGTTAAGCTTAACTAATTTTCATAGCTTTATACATTTGTACTCGCTATACAGTTCCAGGAAATAAATATATATTATAGATCCAGTAATCTGGAAATATATCAAAATGCTTCCATTAACAATTCTATTCAATGTTTTATCTTCCTTTCATTGAAATAGTTTCATATATATGGCGAAATACTCAAAGGGGATTTAAAACATTTTTCTGGGGCAGTCTAACACTTTGCGGGACAGAAACCTTTAACACGTTGAATAACACCCTAATTTGACATGGCTTGCCCGTCTGGTCAAACGGTAAATAACTACAAACTAAACATGCAAATATTGCACACAATTTGCTAGTTTTTTAAAAGGTTTAGCAGGACATATCTTATAAAAGTGGTGAATTTTATAAGCTTACGAATTGTTTAGGGGTGAATTAGTGGACAAATAGTGATGGATTAAAATTTACTAAATTGAATTTATTAAACCAAGAATCACAATTAATAAACTACCAATTGAAAATATTTCTTCGCTGTCCGGAGCAAGTTCGCATCTCCGTGTATATAAACAAAACTATTTTTGTGTGTTCTATATTGCATTAATTTCTTCAAACCATTTTAGTAACGATAATAATATTAAAAAAAATTAAAAGCATTAAAAATTGTCTCGAATTATGGGTTTCTAATAATCTTGGTTTCGCCGGACACCGGTGACCACCGTGGAGCTACGAACAGACTCAGTGCCAGTCACCGGTGACCCCCATGGCATTCAACGTGTTAAAAAAATATAATCAAGTATGTCTAAGAAAATAGTAGTCAATTTTAGTGGTTTATATTATTGTGAAAAATAAGAGGTATATTTTTTTGCCTAACTCCCCAGAAAAAGTTTAATGAAAAAGTACTTAAATAACTACAAATAGAAGCTAGTAACTTGCATGATTCTTCTGTACCATCTCCTTTACTCAAAAACTACAAATCATGACAGTAAAATATCCAACAAATTTTGTTTCGTAACTGAAATATAGGTACTCATTTGAACAAGTTGCACCAGAAATATTTGCAAGTCAATTATTCTTCACCTACGTAGTGGTATCTAGAAGGAATTTCTCTAGGTAATAAAACTATTGGGGGTACTTTAAAAGTTGTATATATATTCTTTAAGCAACACTTTTGAACATAAAGAGTTCAAAAACCTCTACACATCAGCAGACATGAGTTGAATTTTTAATGAACTCTCAAAAATTATTCTTTTTCTTCATCTAGAGTGATCCGGTGAGTAAGTATCAATTAAATCGGTTGAAGTTCTTTGGGCGAAAACAGTAGGATGGTGATGTTATTTTCTTAGAACATCATTGCGATAAGATTATCATATCTAGCCTTTATACAATGCATCGTTTAGATAAAAACATGAAGTTCAAAAATGTCGATTAAAATAAAAGCAATTATTTACGTGAATATTTTACAAATACTTACTCACTAGGAAGTGATACTTCCTGGCATATGTTGTTACCAATTACGGTTGTTTTTTAACCAACCTTCACGCTTCAGTAATTAAACCAGTCAAAAGAATATCTACTTTTAATATTTTATTGTAAAGTGTAATAAATATATTCTCTAGCTATGCATATTGCGTAAACGACCTTAGGCTTTAACCCTATTTACGCCAACCATTAAACATGACCAGTGAAACGTTTAAAAAAAAATTCGGTTCTTCGAGAAGGGATTAGTACCCTCAGGGGAGGGGAAATATTCTTTTGTGTATGTAATACTAAATCCTGATAGAGAATTTCTAGAAAATTTTTAATCTCTGCAAATTATGATTCCCTTTTTTTCCGTTGAAGTACGGAGGGAGGGATTAGTCCAGTGCTATAGTCATTTCTTATTTTCGCAGTTCTTTGATGTATTAACCATGGGTCAAATTTTAGGTACAGGAGGTTCAGAAAATTTTATATAGTTTTCAGATATGTCATTAGAAACTTTCTACCTTAAAAAAAATATGGTAACAAACAAGATTTTTTCAATTCTTTATCAGAAAAAAATTTATGTGTGCAAAATGCTGTTTAGTACACCCAAAGAACATAAATAAACAAAAAATATAAACTTCCGAAATTTTTTCCAGGTATCCTCTATTTCGAAGACTATAAATAGCTACTTTTTTGTTAGTTTAAAAATTTAAAATCCTTCTGATGGTTCTAATAATCAGGGGAAACATTAAAGCAACGCGTATAGGTGTAGTATAGAGATTAGGCTGGCTCAGACCAAGATCCCGGTTCTGACGCGGGCTCATGATGGAGTTTTCATATACATTTTTACTAATTTCAAACTTAATATTTTAAAATATGTTTGGATCAGTTATTAAGTTTATAAATTTGCTATATTATTATGTTTAAGCAATTTAAAACAATTAACATCTGAAAATAAATGAACCCAAATTAAGTATCTGTTAGACGGATGTTTGGGCAATTCTACGCGGTATCTTCAGCATTAGCGTAATAATTAGCATCTAATTGAAAACATACTTTTCAAGACATGTTTAAAAACAAAGGAAGAAATTGAGTTTAATATAAATCCAATAAAATAAAGTATCTGATAGACGGATGTTTGGACAACTCTACCTGTATCTTCAGCAATAGCGTAATAATTAGCATTTAATTAAATACATACTTTTCAAGACATGTTTAAAAGTAAAGGGAAAAAATGGAGTTATTTTTAGAATTCAGTCTTGATGAATTAGAGACTCGCTACAAATATTTGAAGTTTTTATTGAATCGTTTTATTTTAGAAATCTGAACAATAAATCTTAAACATTTAATGTTTACTAATTTCCGTGTTCATGCGGAAGATAATAAAATTTGTACACGCGTTTTATTTCAAAATGCACCTGCGATTCCTTACATAAACATAAAATTGTAAAAGTAGAACAGGAGAGAAATAAAATGCTGAGTAGTTGAATTAAATCAGAGAGTAAAATTCATATAAACAAAAACTCAGGATATTTTTTTAAAAACCATTTCTCGATTTTAAACTAAAAATAAGAGAAAACAGAAAATGAAAAAAATTTAACCTCAAATTTAAAATCAATTATTCGCATAATTTCTATTCTCACATTCTTTCATTGAGTTTCACTTGGTAGGTTCTTGCGTCTTTTTGAAAGATTTTATTTTTACGTTTGAAATGGTATTATAACTTATATTTAAGTTTAAGAAAATTTATTTAAAAGGATTTTAACCACCACTACACATAAACGAAATAAACAAATATATAAGTGTATGATAATATACTAATTTTATGGCTCTTCAAAAACTACAAGACCATATATATGAAATCGAAGACTGGTGCTTAAAATGGAAAACTGCAGTAAACGCTGGAAAATCACAAATATTAATTATACAAAAAAGAAGAATTAAAATATTTCCACAATTTCAGAGATGCCAACTTGCTCCGGACAGAAAATATATACTTTAAAGTGGTAGATTATCAATTGTGATTCTTGATTTAATAAATTCAATTTAGTAGATTTTTATCCTCCACAATTTCTAAATAATTCGTAGGCTTATATAATTCATCAATTTAGAGTACTTATGCCATGCTATACCTTTCAAAAAGCAAGCAAAAATAGTCAAATAATTGCAAAATTTACTTTGCACTTATCTACCGTTATTTTAATTATTTTGTCGTGTCCGGAGCAGTTGGCATCTCTGCAATTTCAACCAAAAATGTTCAATATACCAATACCAATAGTTAAAAAAGCAAATTATCTTGGCCTTATAATCAATAGCAAACTCACCTGGAATGATCATATCAAAAGCACAATAGATAAAGCAAATGCAGCAATAATAGCCATACAACCATTAATATATAATCAGAATATGTCACTTAAACAAAAGAAGCTACTATATACAGCAATGATCCGCCCAATACTCACCTATGCCTCACCTGCCTGGAAAACGATACCTCAACATCTACTGAAGAAATTAAACCAATGCCAAAACAAGATCCTTAGAAAAATAACCAGTGCAAGATGGTTCATACAAAATACCAATATACATGCAGACCTCAAAATACCAACTCTATCACAGCATATATACAAGCTAAACGCAGATTTTTTCGATAAAGCCATAGAATGTAAAACAGCAAATTTTAATGAAGTCTTTAAATTTGAAAATTATATCAAAGATAAAGACTACAGACCAATAGCTGCACATTTCACCTCCGACGCTTCATATCATAACTTTCAAAACAAATAATATCATCAACCTTTCTGAAAATAACTTTTCCTCATGCTGATACAGTTCTGAACAACTCCAAAATCAAACACACACAGTTTAGAGCAAGCTGCTTATTTTATTTTTGATTCCTTTTTAGTTATTCAAGCAAAGTGTTTGAAACATTCATAAAAGCAACTCCACTGCCTGCTTACCTCAATGCTCAACCAAAATTCCAGATGAATGGGATAGGGGTGCCCAATAAAATAAAAACACTAGGACTAGGACTAATTTTATGATTAAGTTTTTGTTAAATTTAAAAATATATATATCTGCCTATATTGGTTATTTCATAACCACTTGGAATGGGAATGAAATGGGATGGCTCATTTTTCAAAAAGAAATAACTTGCAAAATAAGTGTTCCATAATTGTCATTCTTCACAAAAACAATGCAATTTTATTTGATATAATATACAAATTATATTAAACTATACATTTGGAACAGGAAAGTGTTCCCTTCAAATTTAAAATAGATTAGTAACAGAAAGAAATAGCTACTTGTTATGTTAAAAGCATACAAGCACCAGTTAAGCCTCCACACGGTTTTTTGTAGGTAGTCCGATCAGACCACTATGAAGATGAACCAATTAGTGAAAGAACCATTTAATATAAAATCTATTAAAAAATTAGAAAGTGGTAGCAAATATATGACTAAAAATTTGTTTAATTTATGAATATTATTGTTTTGCCATATTAACTGTCAACCACTACAGATTCAATTCTCAAATATATATGATAAATTTCTCTCAAATACTTTTAAAATCTAAATTGGTTTCATGCGCACAAGTGGTTAGCTTTTTAAACAATCTGCGCAGACTACTTATAAGAAACCGTGTGGAGGTTTTCTTATGTAGGAGGTGATGGTTAAGCCAACTTTCTCCACTTAGAGCGCATTTTTTGTAATAGCGGTAGCCAAAAGACAGGAAGAAGAAAACCTGACATAAGCCTTTGAATTATTTAGAAGTAGTAGTGAGTAAAAAACCCTATAAATCGAATATACAAATAACCAAGAAGCACACATTAAAAGACTACAACTTGAAAATATTTATCCGCTCTCCGGAGCAAGTTGCTAACCTGCCAACTTGTACGGTCGCCGAAAAAGGTTTTACAAAGCGGAAGTAGGTTAAGAATTAAAGTAAGAAATATTTTCTGAACTTTAAACTAATTAAATATTTAAGAGCTAAATAAGTTTCTGACTGACTGATACCTAATTAGAGTACCTAACCCTGAGGGTTATTTTCTCTTTCATCTGAATTGAATAACAATTAAGGGTAGGGAGGAATAACAGTTAGAAGCTTAGTCAAAATTGGGTGAAAAACACTTATAACGTATAAGAACGAAGTCTGGAATAAAAGTGAGCAAAATAAATGTATTAATCGAAAAATATAAGTACAAGGAAAAGAATTATAATATTTATAAATATATACAAAAGAGAGAGTGAATCCCTGAGCACTCCTTCGCAGGGGTGAAAGCGAGACGGAAAATGGGAAAGGCTGGTAGTGCAACCTTTTCAGTTATAGCTAGTTTTGGGGAGGAGTTTACTTAATCATTTTTAAAATTTTTCAACAATATCTACTTAATCTTCGAAAAGTAGCAGTTTTATATATATGCTAAAATTCTAAAAGAAATCTTGATAGTTACAGATATTTTATTTTTGTTCGAAAAAATGCTGGAATGAAATGTCTTACGTACCAGTTTTTTCTCTTTTCCGTCTTGCTATATAAGGGCTTTCACCCATGCTCTTTCGTCTCGTCTCCCCCCAGTAGCCGGGCTTCGCAGGTGCACAATATTGTCTAATTTGAAATATTAGTCTAAATTAAGGCTAAAATGTTTTGACACTACACCATCACCAATGCAGAATAAAATAAACTAATAAATAGATCATATATGCATAACTTTTTAATTATTGATTTGCCTAGGTAGGTTGAAAATTTTTTTGAAACTTTAAACTAAAGAATTAATATGTCAAAACGCTATAATATACCACTTTATTATACCACAAGAAAATTTATCCTCAACAGTCGTACAAGTTGGTAACTATGAAAAGGGTAGTTGAAGTGAAATATATATATTGTTATAACAGTCAAATATTCTTGGTAGCCATGCATATTTTATGTCTCCCCAAAACAGGCGATAATAAATGATTTTATTAAAGTTTTCGCTCTTTTTTCATCTTAATATACAGGGTGTTTATAAAGTCCCGGACCCATTTTGATGTTTAATAACTCATAAAATAATAAAGATAGATTAAAATTAATAACATAAAAGGTTAGATAGACTCAAAAAGTTTCATGACCCTTGTCAATGAACTTCCACGTGTGCCCCCTTCGTCGCACGGAGAATATCAAGTCGAAAGTCAATTTCACGCCAGGTAGCGGCAAGCATGTCGGCATCCACAGAGGCTATTGCGGTTGTAATTCTGGCTTTTAGGTCATCAATGTTTGACACGATCCTCCTATAAACATTGTCCTTTATAAATCCCCAAAGAAAAAAGTTCAGCTGCGTTATATCAGGTGATCTGGGTGGCCAAGGAATTGGACCTCCTCGCCCAATCCATCTTCCTGGAAAATGGTCATTCAAAGAACTACGGAAGACGTCCGGAACGTTTCTTATCTAAGATACTTTCAGGTTCTAGAAAATTATTTTTCCACCGCAAGATGCTGCTTTTGGATGGAGGATCTTTTTGGTAAATTCTTCTTCAATTTCTCTTCAATTTCACTATCGATTTCGTTTCTACGAACCACCATAAAATCTGTGCTTTCTCTTATGGTGTATGCATTCTCCTTAATATCCGTTCGAATAAAACATCACATAGAAAAGTACTACACAGAACAAACACATCAAAAGTAAACGTAACATTGCAATAGTTGCCAAAAACAAAAGAGAGAAAAATGCAATTAATAAGCAGATGATATTTAGAAAAGTACAGATATTTAGACTGGAAAATGAAATTATCTGAAATTAACCACACGCGCAGACGATATTTACAAAAGTAAAGTTATTCATCCCTGAAAAGGAAAATATATGAGTTATTCCATCAATAAATGCCATAAGTTTGTTTATATTTTCATTATTTTATGAGTTATTAAACATCAAAATGGGTCCGGGACTTTATAAACACCCTGTATATTAGCTTTCATAATTGATTTGAATGTGTGATTCACTTTACTTACTTTATTTACAAAAAATTGGGTGCCTGGGCCGCGCAGCGGCCCCTAACCCATACATGATGAAAACTAAAACAATGTATAAAAGAATTTTGTATTGAGCATCATTATGGTAGCAATATAATGTATGATTCAGACTTCAGAGCTCGTAGTGTCCTCTAAAAATTTTAATTTTAAACGTAGTAACAAAAGGTAGAAATTAAAATGTACTTCTATAAATTCGTGCTCCCCACTATGTTTAATTTTTCCAAATAAACATCATTAGTAACAAAATTCTTTAGATATTGTGAATAATGCATGGAATGCATCAAAACATCATTTTGCTCCAGATATCGCGATATGAAATTTATGTAATATAAAGGCTACTGTTAAATCCAATAGAATAGATAAGCTTTAATACCATTTAAAACTTTTTTCGACGAGTGCTGAAAGTAAGTGTAAGTTTTTATTTGTCCGAACAATGCGAATTTTCGTTTCAAAATGCGAATTTATTAAAATAAAACACGTTAAGAGTTTAAGGTAAGAAAACTCGAACAAACCCCGCGAATCAACATATATCTTATCAAAGGAAATAAACCTTTAAGACAATAAGGTCATCTTCCCATGATACCGTTATGATGGACATAATTCCCTGAACCCTTTAATCTTCAGAAATCTAATTCCATCGTGGACATAAAAATCGTTGTTTTTACAACACAAAATGCACGCATTGTTAGGCCTATTATTCGGACACAACAACAGTTATTCAGATACTTTAGCAATATTTGGAATTTATTGAAGCGGCAACAGGAAGAAAAAATTACGGAAAGATGAGCACATTTTACTCGCTCCTTGATGCGTTACAATGGAATTCCTTTCACAAAGAACAAAACTAACAGAAAATTACAACAAAAGAAAAAAAGAACGAAAGAATGATGTGTTTTCGGTGTTCTTTTTTTTTGTTGGAGTAACTTGACATTGAGTGGAGAGTTGTAAAGGACGTAAACATCTACCAGATATTTGTTTTCTAGCTCTCGAAAAAAATTAATTTTGTATATTTGCCAAAGAAAAAACTTTTTATTCGTTACAAAATAACGTTATTATTTTTTCGTTATG
Source organism: Parasteatoda lunata (assembly GCA_949128135.1). NCBI lineage: Eukaryota > Metazoa > Arthropoda > Arachnida > Araneae > Theridiidae > Parasteatoda > Parasteatoda lunata. Next base: position 24,153,826 of record OX421977.1, on the reverse strand, counting down.
ATAGTGACTGATTTTTGAGTTTTAAACCAGTGGATTAAGGGAAAATAAAACAGTCTCAACAATGAACAGTTTATTATTATTTTAAATTAATAAATTATAAATTGATTTATGAATATCTTATAATTATTAATTAATTATAATTAATTTGTGACTTAAATTTAAATTAATTTAATTACACTGTAAATTTATAAAAGTATTTGTTTCCTTGCCTTCGTAAAAGTTAATCTGGTATGTGTGCAAAAAAAAATACTTTACATCCGTTATTGAATATAAAAAAAATTTTTTCGTTATAGAAGTGACTGATTTTTGAGTTTTAAACCAGTGGATTAAGGGAAAATAAAACAGTCTCAAAAATGAACAGTTTATTATTATTTTAAATTAATAAATTATAAATTGATTTATGAATATCTTATAATTATTAATTAATTATAATTAATTAAATAATTATAATTAATTTATGAATTAAATTTAAATTAACTTAATTACACTGTAAATTTATAAAAATACTTGTTTCCTTGCCTTCCTAAATGTTAATCTGGTATGTGTGCAAAAGAAAATACTTTTCATCCGTTATTGAATATAAAAAAAAAAAATTTCGTTATAGAAGTGACTGATTTTTGAGTTTTAAACCAGTGGATTAGGGGAAAATAAATCAGTCAAAACTATTAACAGATTTATTATTATTTTATATTAATAGTTATAAAATTTTTTTATGGGTAATTTATAATTTGTGAATTTAATTTAAATCAGTTGAATCAGTCTTAAATAATTAATGAAGATATTTGTTTCCTTGCTTTCGAAAAAATTAATCTGGTATGCATGCAAAAGAAAATACTTTTCAACCGTTACAAAATAACATTTCTTTTTTCCTAAATGATAGTGACTGATTTTTGAATTTTAAACCACTGATTTATGGGAAAATAAAACAGCCATAACAATTAACAGACTTATTAATATTTTAATAATCGATGAAATATGATATCCTGTAAAATTTTTTAAATAGAAGTATTCTCCATATCAGTGGTTTTCAAAAAGTTTGCAATGGAGCCGTAGAGTTCTGTGGATGAATCACATGGTCTACTATTAATTTTAACTATAGCTTTGATTTTTGAAACTTGTAAATCTATTTATATTTAATCAATAATAAATTACTTATTTATTACTTCAGTTATTTAAAAAAATATTTATTCATAATACCAGTGGAAATATAGCAGAATTAAAAAAATTTAAGTTATTAGTAGTTAAGTTACTAGTAGTTATTTAAATAATAATACATCAAGAGTGAGTTATAAAAAAAGATACCCATTTATAAAAAATTTGTTAAAATTAATATTTCTCCCTAAATTTCTCCCTTGAAACCAAAATAACTAAATCCATCAATTAAGGAAAAAATTTTCCTGATAACCCTTCTGAACATTCATGATAATTCTTTTTCTCTTTTATTTCAGCACATGAAGATGCTAATGAAAAACTAGACTAGGTATCCCTCCAGTCCAACGAATTCAATTCTCTGACGTAAAATCTAATTTGGAATCTATTATTAATAAAACAATTAAATATTTTTTTTTAGATTAAATATTTTCAAAATATCTTGTAGTGCATTTAGTTAATATATTCGCAAATGCTAATAAACTTTATTTATGAAGTCTGTGTTTTTCTAAAAGAAGGATAATCACTTAAAAATGCATAACAGAAAAAAAATTAAATTTGCTGCCATGCATTACTACCAGTATGAAGATTGGGTATTGAGTAAAACTTTATATAAAAAAAAAAAAAAAATAAAAAAAAAAAAACAAGCGTGAGGATGCTATTATTGCGGGTAATAATGATGAAAGCGTGCCAATTACTAAATTTAAATATTTTATAGAGTGGTAGACATTTCAAAGCTTTCAAATCAAATCAAAGCTTTCGAAAATCCAAGCTTTCAAACATTTTGGTAAAATTTTAAGAACTTCACCACGATAGAGCGAGGCTTGACTTGACTTGACTTGACTTGATCTGGGCATTGCTGAAGTTCCTGCCCCCGGCAGCGGGCACCCGACTTCTTCATCTGTATTTGGCTGAATGGCGACTGAGACTTTTTGCATAAAGAGTGAGCGAGGAAAGAATAGGGCTGCAAATGAACTTTTAAATCATTTATATGTAGTGGTGTGGAAAATAAGTTCACATAAATATAAAATAATATATTAAAGCATAAATTAGGTATCACTGGAATAAATTTTTTCAGAAAGCGTCGAAAGTTCTATATGCTGAACTGTAAACTTTCTGCGCGGTTTGGAAAAATTTCTTACAGTGGTAGCTAAATTTACGTTTTAATGTATTATTCGCTGTTCTGTAAAATTGATTTAAATTGTTTAATTAAATTATTTAAATTTACTTTAATAAAATTATTTAAATTTACTTAAATAAAATTATTTAAATTTACTTAAATAAAATTATTTAAATTTACTTACATTAAATTATTTTCCATATCACTATATGTATATTATTCGAATGCTCACGCAACTCTGTTTCAGTTTTCGTGTTTTGAGGCTTTTAAATTATCTGTAAAGTTATTAAAAATGATGAAAGCTTTAGTTTCTAATTACCTACCACTCGATAAAATATTTTTCAAAACGCGTAGTAGATCGCAACCCTGTAAATGTTACAGTAAACGTTAATATTTTTACAACTTAAACTGTAGCAGCCAATCAATTTATTTGCATTATATGGTAAATGTAGAGTTGTTAAGTTTAAGTTAGGGATGCCACAGGCGACTATAAATGAAAGGAAAAAAAAGTGGTAGAAACTCAATTCACTCTTTTTTTTATTATCTCTTCAATTACTCAATCGTAACAACCATTATGACTTGCATTTCAAATTATTCTTTTTTAAGACAGAAACATTTTTAGCATTCACTTCCAATAGTAAACTGAAAATATAAGCGATAAAAAGTTTGCTAATTTAAATTTTTTTAATAAAATTTTGAATTTTATTAGTCAGCACTTTTTGCATTTTCAGTTGTCCGTGACAACCCTTTAAAATAAAAAAAATTAGAGTTCCTACTGTTAAATACAAGGGCTCAAAACAAAAAATATATAATTAGATGTTTAGTAAGGGGACAGTGACAGGCCACGAAAATATAAAATGAATTTTTGGTTTTAGAGTTGTTTTCTACTTTTGTTCGAATCTTATTTTCAAAATTTTATCTTTTGATAAACCTATTAATAATTTATGTTTTTCATTGAAAACTTTATTTTACAAACATGTTCAATTTATAACAAGTATATAGCCACCGCACGGTTTTTTATAAGAAGTCTGCGTAGACTATTTAAAATGTGAACCAGTTGTGCGGATGAACCCAAATTTTTTTTTAAAAGAAATTCAGTGAAATTTATCATATATATTTGAGAAATGAATTTGTAGTAATTAACAAGTAAATAAGACAAACCAATAATATTCATTAATAAAAATTTTTTTTAGAGAAATATTTGCTATTACTTTCTTAATTTTACTAGATTTTATATTTAATGACTCTTTTGAACATTTGTATACCTTGATAGAGGTTTAATCCTGTAAAAAATCGTCTGGAGGATTTCAGTAGTAGGAGGCGTTGACTAAGTCACCAAATTATTATTCTTAAAAGTTACTCCATATATTCTGTTTATAGATATTCTTTTAAAACGTGTTACCCTAAACAAAATCATTTAAAACAAACTGCAATTTAAATTATAACAAAATTTTGAACTTAAAAGCACAATTACGGGAGAAATAATAATAATTCGTCGAGAAGAAACGTAATAAAACGCGCATTTTATTATTAACGTTAATGATACTCAATTTTGGTGATAGTTACTGATTGGAACAAAAAATAAGCTATGTACTAAAAAGCAAAATCAATAGAGACAATAACCAAATTTTTAAACATATATTTGCTACCATTTTCAAATTTTTAATTGATTTGTATTAAATAGCTCTTTTGTAAACTAGTTTACTTTCATTGTGGTCTGATCAACCCATAAAAAGCAGTGGGAAAAGGCTCTCAGTTATAGGAGGCGTTGATATAGCTCAAACTTATATTGCCATGCTGTTCTTTAAGACAATCTAAAACACATTTTATTGACTACATGTATTTATTTAGTTGTTTTTCATAATTGTACAATTCGCTATAATTGTCCTATACATTAAATTATTAAAAAAAAAATTCCGATTTATTTCCTTCATTTTTGTTACGTTTAGTAATTGAAGTTACAACAGATTTTAGCCGTTGATAGAACGTCGAGTGCAAAGGCTAAAATTGTCATTTTATAACGAAAGTGTCGATTTTCTTGGATAAATGTAATTAATGAAATAATTATTATACCACTTTTTTGCCGGTTGGAAATATTAAAGCGGTGCTTAGGAAAAGAAAGGTCCAAATTGTTCCACCATGTGATTGATTTCCAACGGTAGCAAAATTTGAGAAAACTTAACATAATTGTGCCTTAAAATTGATCTGATATTAATCCACAGACATCGTGTAGGGCCGTTAAGGAAATAATTTTCTTAGTATTAGCAACATTAGCGTTTTGACGTATTAAATCTTAAAGTTCAATGTTTCAAAAAAATTTTTTTAATCTATCGCGATGAATCAATCATTTAAAAAAATATTTTGCTTTTAGATAACTTAATAGTTTTGTTTTTTGAAAATTCTTTCAAACTTAATTGTTTTAGTACCACTAGGTAAAATATTTTTCAGCAACCGTACAAGTTGACAGGTATGCCAAAAGCATCACCTCCTACATCAGAAGGCCTCCACGCGGTTTCTTATAAGTAGTCTGCGCAGAGTATTTAAAAAGTGAACCACTTGTGCGCATGAACCCAAATTCTATTCTAAAAGTACTCGAGAGAAATTTATCATATATGTTTGAGAATTGAATCTGTAGTGGTTGAAAAGTAAATAAAACAAACCCAATTATATTCATAAATTAAATAAATTTTTAGACATATATTTGCTACCACTTTCTAATTTTTAATAGATTTCATGTTAAATGGTTTTTTAGCTAATTGGTTTACCTTCATAGTGGTCAGATCGGACTACCTACAAAAAACAGTGCGGAGGTTTTCAGTTATAGGAGGCATTGGCCAAAAGGCCTTTAAGAACTAAACTGATTAGTGTAAAAAAATTTTCAATTTCTTACAGTACTTTTCAAACTTTAAAGTAATCATTTCACGGTAGCAACATTCCAGACAAATTTAAAAGCTAGTGGGAAAGGATCAAGTAAACCAATTTTTTTAACTAATTACTATCGACCAAATAGCATTTGAAAATTGAATTGTGTTACATCTGGGCAAAAGAATTCCTAAATTAGACGTTAAATTAAAGTCTATAAAATTTGCGATGACCTCATAAAATATTTATCATATCATTACTTTTTAAATATTACAGTCTTTGATCATCCTGATAATACTCGTGGTAGATTAAAATACGTAACATTATCAAACCAATAATTCAACTATGTTTAAAAATACTTCCTGTGATCTCATGAAATAATAACGATAAAATTTAAAACTAAATACAACGGGGGAAAAAGTGATATATTATTTCACGGAAGAAAAAAGAATTAATTCCTTAAGTTTTCTCACTAAATATGTCACCTTTTCACGAGTAAGTTTTGAAGAATATGTAAATATCCTTTTTAAGCTCTTGATAAAAATTAAACAACAACAATCTAGCTTATAAGAATAAGCCCTTCGGGGAAATCTTCTTTTACAATAAGCCGTTCTCACACTTAGACGGCCTCATTGTAAACAATCTCTACAAAGTAAACGTTAACTTTTTATATTTAACCCACATCCTATTCAACCAAAACTTTTGTTCAAGATTCTGACCTTTAGACATCAAATAAAAGGTTTTTGAATACCAAGGTTTTATGATTTTCGTAAATAACTTATCGTCTAATTTTAGTTTTTCTTAATTAAAAAATTTTTTTGCATTTTCTTTCAGTCTTATTTATCGTTTTTAATCATTCCATCTTGAGGAAGATTGTTTGAAATTGTCAAGTAAAGTTAATTTTAAAAAAATAAAAAAATCAGAATATTTGTTTCAATTAATAATTGTTTTATTACATGCACCCATTAACGTTTAGTAATCCATCATTTATAGCTTTTCTTTTTAAAAAATGTTTAAGGGTGGACAAGAATGATATAAAATATCGATGTTTGCTTCATTTCCATCACCATTTTTAAGAAAATTTAAAACCAGCAGAATCCTGCTCTCACTTTTTAATAGGATGTCGTAATCTCAGTTTAACATCATATCATTTAATTTTATGACCCTTGCGAACTATTTTTCCAAGCAGTAAAGAACTCGGCCTTTTTTCAGAACTAATTTCATTGCAGGATGTTAAAACAACATTACGACTAAAATGATAACGTCCAGAGAAAATAAAAAAATAATAATAAATAATATAAAATCTAAAGGGAGATTTTTTTAAAGGAAATTAAAAAACTCACTGCTTTAACACTCCAATGTAATATTCTGATCCGTCGTGGCTCCGGGGATAAAGCTTTCGCTTCCCACTAATGCGTACCGGGTTCGATTCCCAGAGATAACTTGTCAATGTGCATTCCGCTCCCGGCTCGCCCCAACCACAGTGCTGATATCTTCAGTCGTAGGTGGATCATGGGTTAGAGTTCTCTTACCATCAGATTAACCGTGAGAGGTTATCGGGGTTTTCCTATCCATGTAAATGTAAATTCTCCACGAAGTTTAAATTTCTCCCTACACTTGATCCTGGGTTTCCATTGTATTCTGGATTGCGTTCAAAATTGCAAGGCTACGGTGTTGAACATTGGTTGCCGTAAACTCAACATTAAGTCGGCTGTTCAACGATGGTTATAAAATGTAATACTTTAAGAACAGAAATTTCTAGTAGAAATTCTCTAACTGTATATTTTCTAATAATTAGAAAGTTATTGAATTTCTGTATTTAGAAACTTTTTTTAAAAATTTTACCGGGATGCTGGTAGGAGATTTTCCATTATATGTCCATAGCTGCCAGCATTTGCATTTCTTCATTTAATCCTTTCCGGTGAAGTGCAGCCATCTTGGCAACACTAATCCAACAAGCGTCATACTAATTGCTAACTTTGAGACTAATTGCTTTTAAAAGTCTATCAACAGCAATTCTTCAAATAACAAGCAGCTGAAGTATATCCCTTTACTTAGAATGTACAATTTAACAGTGTTACCAGGGTCTGAAATTTTTTTTAAAAGTAGTAGCAAATGTTAGATATATCTAGATGTTTTAAGAAACAAATCAATTTCTAATAGAAAGAAAATACATAAGGCTGTGAAAACTACCCCATGAAAATATTTTTTAATTCTTCCAGGGGTGCCAACTGCTCCGATTTCTGTCAAAAGTTTTAATAAATCGGTAGGAAATTAAATAACCAAATAAGGATAATTACGCTTACTTTTTATAGGAGTAATCACGAGTTTAATGCAATAAAGTTGCATTTCATATGATACTTTGAATTTTTGATATGCAGTGGTAAAAAAATTAATTAGAATGAAAAATGAACTAAAAATACCCTAAATGTCGTTGCGACTAAAATATCATTTTTTACAAAGAGGAGCAAGTTGGCCTCTTTGTTCTCAAATGGAAGCTTAATTTACACATAGTATAGAAGTTTTGAAAAATTTAAACTACCACTTATTTATTCTAATTCATTTATATTGATTAAGGTCGCAATAGATAATTATCTGCCTGACTAAAATTTTGAATCAAAGTTTGCTTATCCGGAAGTGTTAAAAAAGAAATAATTGAGTTACGAGTTTTTATATTTTTGAAAAACTATATAGCAGATCAGAAGTTTAGGGAGTGAAATAGGCCAAACAAATTGAAGTAGCAAATCTCATTTGCAAGCGTAAATATATACACATTATATACCGTAGATTGAAACAGTGCTTTGGAATGTCTTCATCCGAATAGATAAATATTAATCATGAAATTATCTTCCAAACATTTCTTTAACTCTTTAATGGGTCATTTATTTCTAGTAAAGGTAAATTAAAGTATTTTTGGAATTGATATAAGAATCGTAATTGATATAAGGAAAAAAAAACTAATTAAGTGTATAAAAAATTATTCTAAATTTAAATGCCTTTTTTTGGTGGTAAGTATATATTTACCACGACCTATTAAGAACTTATCGACTTTTATTTTTCGTTATTTATAAAATAAATTTTATAACTGCTACAAACTTCAAAAGGAATTATGTATTTTATAACTTTTATACGTTTTCTTAGACTAACAAATGGTTACCAAATTTATTCAAACCCACTTCAAGAAAGCTGAAGTTATTATCAAATGGAAACCTAAATTAAAAGCGGTAAAAAGTTTACCATGGACTTTAAAAAGTGGTGGTAAGTATACTTATCGCGGCTTTCGAAAGGGTCACTGGTAAGTGAAGAGTTATAGCAAACATTTTTAAAGCAACTAAAATAATTAGAAAGCCAAGCCAACGTAATTTCAAGTTGATGGGGAGTCTTAAATAATTTAAAAGTAGGGACGAAAATGAGACAAACGTCGATAATTTTTTTACATTTGTGACTATCTCCACTACGTAATAGTTTTCAAAGAAAACATAGCTGTTAGAGAATTTTAGACTAGCAGACTTTTTCACCATTCAATTGCGCTTCGGCGATTTATCATACATTCCCACTCAGATGAATTAGTTAGAGTCCCTCACGGGGCTGATGCTAAGATAACTACCACATATGAGTATGAGACTAGCAGACTTTTAAGCTGTGAAGGGGTAGCTAGAATTTATTTAATCTTACTTCCACTAGTAAAAGCTTCAGGGACTGTGGGAAACCGATAATTACATATTTCTCAAACACCTATATTAACACATTGCTGACCGGTCACAAGTTAACTCGTGTTTTCGTGGCCAAGCCTAGGTGACCGGACACGAGTCATAGCAGTCATGTTAGTAGTGATCTCATGGTAACTATTTTAAAAAGTGGGCGTAATTTTCAATACTTTTCAAGTTTTACTATTTAACTCTCTACCAATTTATTATAACTTTACGAAATCTCAAATATTTGTAAAACTTGTGATGTATCATTAAAATTACACGTAGGTGGTGATTGTTCTACTTTATGACAATACTAAGAGTTGAATAATAAATAAAAATCTTTAAAGTATAATTATCCTCTTCAGACCCAATGTATCACCAACTTGGGAAAAATTATAGAGTGGTGACGAACTTTTCTCAAGACTGCAGAAAAATTCTTTAACTTTACTTCCAATTAATTTTATAAGATCAGTTTTGAATTTTTCAACTAACAATAAACGAAATGAAATTATTTTTCAGCAGATATGAATACTTTAAAGTATGTATATTTTTCAAAATATAGCTACCACTTTAACAAATTGATAATATCAGGTCTGAAGAGGTTATATTGTTTTACTTCCACATCCGTTCTACAGAAAAGTTGCCAGTCAGCAATGTCTCAGACTATTGGTGCTCTGTTATCACTTCATGTGAATGCAAAAATGTTTGTTTACGAATAATACAAAATGTAAGTCATAGTGGTAGATGCGATTGAATAATTAAAGTGGTATTAAATAAGTAAAAGAGAATATATTTTCTACCACTTTTTACATATATAGTCGCCTGTGGCATCCATGTAATGATGAAATTATCCGCAAAAAGAGATGGAGTTTGTATTACTTCTTCAAAACAACTCTAAAAGTAGATTTCTTAATAACCAAGCTCGACAATTTGTTCCTGACTTTCACTTCAAATTGTAAACACAAAAAACGATTAAGTACAAAAAAGCCGACCTTTGGACATTAAATTAATAATAATATTTTAATACTATAATAGAGGATAATATAATAGGAACAATGACTCTTTTGTGAAATAAGAATGAGTAATAAAAAATAATTGAATAATCGACACCAACAACGGATATCTAACATCTAGAAATGTGTTTCATTTATTTTATCCACTTAAAAACAATTTATAAAACCTATTTATAACCTTGAGGAAGGAGGCGGTATTTTATTTTATTTCACAATACAAATATAATAAATTTATGTAAACAGACTTAATGTTATTATCCGAGGGATTGTTATTTCCTTTTAAAAAAAATGCTGTTTAAATACAGACAAAAGAGAAATGTTCTACTCAGTTCCTGTATATTTATTTTTATTAATGCATAAACCATGGTCTCTAGTTTTAAAGTTTTATTTCACAGTGGTTGTTTAAATAAATATATTTCAGCAACCATTCAGCACACTTCTCAGCGCTTCAATATTACAATAATTTTACATACATGCAAAAATGTAGATACCATGTAAAAAAACGCTAAAAAAAGAAGGGGAAAAAATTAATAAATAAACGGATTACGTTGACTAGCATTTTATTCGATCGGATCTTCACGTTCTAGAACTTGATCTTGATGATTCGAGGGGATGACCTCATATATGCTAATTAATTAATGCACACGATAGTGTAAGTTACAAAATCAGAATCTTTCTCTAAATAAGCATACCTTTTTTTTTCCGATTGATTCGGATTTTTGAGCCCGAAATAAAAGGGTAGTCACAGTTTGGAAAATATACCCCCTATAATTTGGACAGGACAATAGTTGAAAGGTTGGACCCCAAAATGTTAATATTTCTTTTTGCGCATTTCATTATAACTCGAAAACTTTTCAAGCAAACTGAAAAATTATCGCACGTAATTATGATATTTCTTTATCCAAATGTAATTCCGGGTAAAAGATAACTTTTATTAAATATTTATTATTTTTTATCTTTTTTTAAATTTTATTTAAAAAGAGTCGAGAAAATTCTAATTGAAAGTTATACTGTTTTTTATTTTTTTAAGGAATATAATTATGTAAAAATACAAACTTCAAGCGAAATAGGTCTAATGACTCCCGAGTAATAGAATTTAAAAAAATTCGTATCTTCAAAATTCGATTTCTCAGGAACTATTTGAGGTCATCCCCTCGGACCATTAAGATTGAATCCTAGAACGTTAGATTAAAAGTTATTTAGGGTGGTCCATTCATTTTTTTTTTTTGGCAACTGTACGTCAATATTTAAAGTATGTTGTAATATATTAATTGTAATTCGTTCCGCTGACCTGTCAATTACTCCAGTTTTTGTCCCAAACAACTGACTTAAAATGATTGAAGCATTCTAATTACACCGTCCTTTTAAAAATAACACTAAGTGCAGCTGTATTAACATATTGCATTCGTTCGTTCATTCGTTGTAGTGGAACTGGGCGTCTGAGGCTTAACATATTGCATGCAGCAACTTTTCCAAAAAATATTATGCATGAAAATGTTAAAAAAGTGGTAGGAAAGATTTCATAAAACCTGTAGCAAACTTAATACTATAGCTACAACCATGGCTGAAAGCCCTTATATAGCGAGACGGAAAAGAGCAAAAACTGGTACGAAAGACATTTCATTTTAGCATTATTTCCGAGAAAAATAAAATATCTGTAACTATCAATATTTCTTTTATAATTTTAGTCTTTATATAAAACTACTTATTTTCCAAGGATAAAGTAGGTATTGTTGAATAGTTTTAAAAAGAATAAGTTAACTCCTCCCGAAAACTAGTTATAACTGAAATGGTTTTACTACAAGCCTTTCCTCTTTTCCGTCTCATTTTCACCCCTGGCTACAACTTCAATTTAAGAAAAATTGCGATGAACGAATATAATAGTGACTACATACATACTGAATCACTTATGTTTGTAATCACGATTTTTTTTTGAAAAACAGAGTGGGAACGAAGTAGTTTTTTCTACCGCTTTTTAAACTTTTGTACGCATCGCATAAATTTTAAAAACGTATTTACACGCGACCCACTTGCAATGATCAAATTATATGATCAAATCCCGATATTTCGAATCTTGATACATTTGCGTGATATCAGTAACCTTTTGCATTCTACTGTCTACTATACCACCTGCTCTCTGCTGAAGTCTTAATAAATTGGTTGGGAATTCAAGGCAAACCTTGCAGAATAAAGATAATCGCTCTCACTCTTTATAAGAGTCAACACGAAAAAATTGCAGTAACGTTGCAATTCATATGACTCTTTGAATTTACGATATGTAATGGTACAAAAATTACTTAAAACGAAAAATACTAAACAACAAATCGTTACCACTAGAAAATATTTTTTTTACACAGCGGAGTAAATTGGCATTTCTGCAATATGCAGGGCTGCTAACTTTCTTACCTTTTTGAGATAAAGTTTCTTCTATATCTTTACCCTTTCTAAAACTGTGGTAAGTACACTTAACACCAATTTTTAAAGTCAATGCTAACTTTTCTACCACTTTTAATTTAAGTTTCCATTTCTTAATAGCTTCAGCTTTCTTGAAGTGCTTTTGAATAAAATTGGCAACCATTTAAAAAAACATATAAAGTTATAAAATGCATAATTCCTTCTGAAGTTTGTAGCATTGATAAAATTTATTTTATAAATAAAGAAAAAAGAAAGTCAATAAGTTCCGAATGGCATAAAAATTTAAGATAATTTTTCATTAGCTATATGAGTTTTTCTTTTCTTATAACAATTTCTATTCTAATATGAATTTCAATTCCAAAAATTCTTTAATTTTCCTTTACTAGAAATAAATGGCCCACTAAAGGGTTAATATATGATTCTTTCTTTTGTAAATTTGATTTAAAATTGTTTTCCACACCATTACATGTATATGAATCAAAAGCTCATATGGAACGCCTCTCTGTTGCAGATCTCACAAAACAAAAAGAGTTTTAGAATGTTGCAGAGATGCAAACTGCTTCGGACACGCCAAAATAATTATTAAAAAAACGGCATATAACTGCAGAGGAATTTTTGCAAATATTTGACTATTTTTTTTTGCTGTTTAAAAGGTATTGCATGGCATTAGTAAAATAACGTGGTGAATTATATATCCCTACGAATTAATTAGAAATAGTGGTGAATGAAAGTCTACTAAAATGAATTTATGAAACCAAGAATCACAATTGATAAACTACCACTTTAAAATATATATTTGCTGTCCGGAGCAAGTTGGCATCTCTGATGTTGACAAACTTATTAACATACTTAGTTTTTTTGCTGTCTACAACCCATAAAATATGTTACTGAAAGCATCGTAGTGAACAATTATCATAAAAGTACATCAAAGCAAAGCACTATGAAATTCAATGTGTTTATAAATTAATATTCCGTTACCACAATATTAATCAAGGATAATCACTTCCATTCTTTAAAAAGTCACCACGAGACGACTGCAAAAAAGTTGTATTTGATATGTACTTCGAAATGTAATGGTGAAAAAGTTACTTAAAATTATAAATACTAATTTACCACTAGTAAGTACTTTTCTACAAATGTGAGCAAGTAGACATTTCTGTGAATAATTCTAATATGCTTTTTACATCGCACTACGCTAACTACGTAGTTCCTACTTATTACCGATCTATACTTATGACCCAACCACAACTTTAAATTATTGTTTATTATCTAATAAATAAACTTTTAAATTAAAGTGGTAAAAATTTAAATTTTTAATTGTAAGCAGGCCCGAAAGAGAGACAGAAAAGAGAAAACACTAGTAGTAGAACTACTTAGATAAATTTTGGGAGGTATAAATTTATTTGTAACAATAAGCAATTTATGCTATAGAGGGATAAAGCAATTCAATATATAAATTGAATCCGTTAAAAAAATTCGGTAATTATGGATATTCTATTATTCCTGAAAAAAAGCTAAAAAATGAAATTTAATTGCTACCAGTTTTTATGTTTACTTTTCTCCTTTTTGATATATATCCACTTGCAATTTTTGCACCAACTTGCAAATCTGTTTGTAATTGGAATTCGAAAATAATATTTGTTTTAAATTTTTTAAAATTTAACTTTGTTAAAACGATAATTATTCGATTTACTAGTAAAGTAGTGATGGGCAATAACAGGTATTTTCAAATAACAGGTTCCAGCTGTTACAATACAAAATAATACCTGTTCCAAATACCTGTTCCAAAATAACAGGTCTTAGAAAAAAATATTCAACTTTTTTATACGTGAAAGATAGTTTAAAATGGCAAGTATTTTTGTAACAGATACATATTTTTCTATTAATTTGACAATATTATTAGGAAAAGTATTTTTTTTCTATGGGTAAGAAAATATAGCGAAGGTTTTTTCTAATTAATTTTTAAACAATATGAAAGCAATTATATATTAATTTCTCTTTTATTCTCCATTGTTTAAGTTCAAAAAAAAACTATGTTACATCCTTTTTTATGTATATATAGTTTTTTCTTTTTATGATTATACTTTAGAAGAGCAGGCAGTTCAAAAGATATCATTCAGAATTAATTTCTTACATTCGAAAACATTTCAAAAACATTTTTGTTAGTGTAATCAAATATAATGAATAATAATAGAAACAATAGTTTTCTTTACGAAATATAGCCCTTTTCCAATGCATTGTAAGGAGAAATAAGTGACAGCGAAAAAATTATTTTGCAAAATTTGCATCTTTTTTAACAATCATTAAATAATTTAGAAAGCTTAGAGAACTAAAAAAAGTTATTGCAATGTTCAAAAGTTATTGCAAGAGTTATTGTTTCTAAATAAAAAAGAATTTAGGAGTTCCCTATTACATTCTTTTGACGATATAACTAGAATATTTTCATTTCCACAAGAGGAAGAAAATGGAATAAAATTGTCCAAACGGAATAAAATACTTCACAAATATTGAGACAAATTTGAAATTAAAAAAATTTAATATCTGAATTTAAAACGCAACATTGCATAACATTATTGTTAAATCATAACAATTTAAAAGTCAGACATTACATTCTCTATATGAGAAAATTTAACCAACATTTTTTTTTTTTTTTTAATTTTACAAAAGAAAAAATAAATAGAACTTAAAATACAGATATAGACAAGTTAGAAATTTTAAAAAAATTAATCACTGAATTTAAACATAACATTGCGTATCATAATTTTTAAATCAAAACAATTTAGAGATTAGACATTACATTTTCTATATGAGAAAATATAGCCAACATTTTTTTTCATTTTACAAAACGAAAAAATTAATAGAACTTAAAATATAGATTTAGACAAATCAGAAATTCAAAAAATTTAAATTCTGAATTTAAAACACAACATTGCATAACATTATTGTTAAATCAAAATATATAGAGGTTTTAGTTGTGTAACAAAATTTGTAAGTTTAAATATATAAATAAAGCTGATTAATTTTAAATCATTTGTGAAATCGAATATCTAGTAAACAAAGTTGTGTTTAAATTACTCTTTTTTTTAACTCCTACAATTTTGGCAGGGGCCCCTATTTGCTGCCGCTCACCAGCCCCCATGATTACTTCGCAACCATCGTCGTTTTTTTTTTGCGAAACAGATCGTTTTTCCAGATCTGAAGGTACTCGCTTAATTTAAATATATTCTCTCCTTCGTTTAACCCCCTAACTACAATTCCCCAAAGATTTGTTTTGTGATTATTATTACGATCCCTTAGTTAACTAATCACTTCATTCTAATGCCACTTTCGTAAAATTATTTATATTTTCAGACATAATAAATTTAGTGAATTTTACTGAAGGTGATTTATAATTTCATTTACTTAAATACCTAAAAGTAGTCTGTGCATGCATTGCAACCTAGTTGAATGCAACTTTTTAAATAATTCGAATAACATCATTTTATAGTTTTGAACTAAAAAAAAAATACATGTTTACCAAAATGTAATTGATTCAGTTTTACCAATAGTTTTGAACTAAAAAAAAAATACATGTTTACCAAAATGTAATTGATTCAGTTTTACCAATTTGCACGAGCTAAAACATTTAACAAATTAAATACAACTAGAGCATAATCCGATATTATTTTAAGCATTTCTAAGAAAAAATTAACTATTCAAAATAAACACCAGTATACGAATATTGCATAAGTTTTAAAGAAACAAACCTTTTTATAACAATTCTAAACTTTTCTTGGATTATTTGATTAATATTTTCCTTTTAAAACAATTAGCACATTAATTTAAAAATATTACATACTATGTAGCCTCTAATGATAATTTTTATGTCAAGTAAAATTCAAACTATTAAGGGACGAAAATTCACCCAATTAACTGTAATAGATTTTTTTCCCTTTCCTACTGAATATTATCATTTAAAAATATATTATTTATTTTCTTCAAAAATTCAAAATGAATAAATCTTTTAAGCAACAAAATAATAGACAATGCCAGTGAGACATCTATTTGTATAAGAGTGGACGAAATTCAGCGAAATAATAAATCACTCTTCACGTAGAACATTGATTGAATTACCACAACAAATAACTACTGATGAGAGTCAATTCGCAACCTCGAAGGTCACGGTCGACCTCGAAAACGAAAGCCGAAAAAGGAACCCACAGCGAAAGCTAGGGAGGTGGGGGGCCAATGGCGTAAAGAGGTGTCTGGATTCTCCAAGTAAAACTCCTTGGTTAGATGTCCCCCAAAAGACGATTGTAATTAATGCAGAAAACACAGTAGGCAGCAAAAAGAACCAATAAAAAAAATGGGGAGCACTTTCAAGTAAATGCAGGCCACAGTTACTCTATTGTAAACAATTCACTATTTCTGAATTTTTTATTAAATGTATAAAATTTAAAAATTTAATTGCCTAAAACTTCATTACTTAACTTCCTAAAATAGGTTTCTAATAAAAATAATAGCGATGTAATTAGTTTTAGAGTCCTTAATCGCTAACTTTAGGCTTCCTTTGGCTAAAGGTTAGGAATTATTTCTCATTGTTTTTCCTTTCATTAGTTTCATTTACGTTTCTATTTCAGTAGATAAAATAAATAATAGTTATTTTATCATTCACAAAATATCATTTGATAGATTAACACGGAAAAAAAATATTTACATATTATTCTACTACTCTTCATCCTCTCTCTGTACTATTGTACTACCCTTTATGCTTCGTCATCTGCATAAACATCGAAAGTTACAACTCTAAAACTTAAAATTTTTATATCTTAATAATTAATAACTAGATTTTTTTGGAATTTCAGAAATTATATAAAAATATTGTACTATGTAGTTTAAATGATTTCGTATTTATATATACATAAGTTCACCATATTAAAGTATACGGAGTGCAAAAGGATTAAAGATAGGGAGAAAAATATAGTGTTTGATAATATAGCTTGCATATAAAGAAAATATAGTGTTTAAATATAGCTTGAATAGAATATACTAAACATACTAAGATATCTAGAACATACTAAATATAGTTTTAATAATTTTAACAACCCCTTTTTATATTGAAATAAAAAGTAAAAATATTTATTGCTTGAAAACAAAAAAAAATGCGAAAGAGAGAGTGTAAGACTTAGGAGAGAAGAAATTAAACAATAAGACTCATATTTTCTAGGAAAATTTCGTGAATTTTTTTTTTTTCTATTTAACTTGTAGGAAACATGGAAATAGGAAATATGGAAAATGCAATTATAAACAACCTGCCCCCCCCCCCCCCATATGCCCGAAAACCCAAAGGGCATGGAAGACAGGTCACCGTGCCCGGCATTGTTGCAAATTAGCTTAAACTGCAAAATAGTAGGAAAGGCTGTGACAAAATACCATCTGTTCCAAAATACTAGCTGTGAAAAAATATCGCCTGTTCCAAAATACTAGCTGTGACAAAAATATCGCCTGTTCCAAAATACTAGGCTGTGACAAAATATCACCTGTTCCAAAATACTAGCTGTGACAAAAATATCGCCTGTTCCAAAATACTAGCTGTGACAAAAATATCGCCTGTTCCAAAATACTAGGTGTTAAAAAATATCGCCTGTTCCAAAATACTAGCCTGTGACAAAATATCACCTGTTCCAAAAATACTAGCTGTGAAAAAATATCGCCTGTTCCAAAATACTAGCCTGTGATAAAAATAACAGGCTGTTCCGATATAGCATGTTTAAAATATTAGGTGGTAGTTTTATTAATATATTAATAATAGGTTGTTAAGACACAGAAGTAGAACCACAAGGGGGGGGGGCTAGCAGTTGACTATCAATAATTTTCAATGTTTTTTTTTTTTTTTTTTTATTTGAACCTTAGAAAGGCTATTTTTTATTAAGAAATTTAAGACACCCTAAATGTGTTTTAACAATATAATTGCAGAATAATCATTTTCTTAGGAGTGAAAAAAAAAAAAGGCATTTAATGATTTACTTCGGACGCAAAATAATTTTAACGAAACGAAATTTAAGTACTATTATTAATTTATGATTGGAATTAATATTTAAGTTTATAGAACGACATCTAGTTTTATTAGAACTAAATTTTATGACTTCTATTACAGCTCTTTTATTTTTTAGACTATGAAAACACAGAAATTGAGATTTACCATGATTTCACATATACGTTACAAAACTTATCGTATGCTACTCACGTCCCGCAGTGGACTGATCGTTCAATTCTGCTACACGGTTCCCATCAGATCACCGAAGTCAAGCATCACTGGCTGCCGTCAGTGTGCGGGGTGGGTGACCACTTGGATCAGTCTGCGTAGAGACCGAGGGTGTGCGGTACGGGGCCTCGTTAAACTGTTTTACCGTAAAGTGCTCCAATTCGCGCGCAGGTCGTCGGGCTACCAAAGCGGGGAGGACATCCCCTCTGCAGAGGATCAAAATTGTGATGGCATGTCTTCAGATCATCCTCAGGGATACTTCCCAAACCGTCGCCAATAGCCCATTGTGCAGCTTTTGTGCGACATAAATGAACTACAACGTATGCTACTCACGCGAGAAGTTTTTAATTCTTGCTGATACAAGTAAACAGTTTTTAAAAGTCTATAAATTGCTTTTAAATTTAGAAATATCATGTTTACACTTACAGGGAGGGGGGAAAAAGACTGTTGAAAAAATTTTGTTCTATTGATTGGATTTTCACGTTTTAAGTGTACGTATAATAAAATACATTCTTTGACTAAACCGATCGTTTGTTCGATGAATTTGGGTTATTTGTTTTTCCTTTTAATTCTATTTGGGCTTGTTAATTTTACTTTTTACGTATTCCATGCAAAAAAAAAAAAAAAAAAAAAAAAAAAAAAAATTAAACGAATTAAAATTTTTTTATTCATTATTATAAAATTTGTTTAACTAAGGGAAATACAATGTAATATTTTTGAAATTATTTCTTTATTTATACTAATTTGTTTAATAATGGTTGAAACAATTTTGAATACCAATGCACATTAACTCATGTATCATTTTAAACTAATTAATTTTAAATGCCACAATGCAAAATTCGAATGAAGTCAAGTCTTTTTGAAATTTTTTAACTTAGAAACGATTTGATCAATAATGTTCAAATTTCGCATTTTAAAATTACACAGTTAAAATGATCTAAAATTTACATAGCTTAAATTTTAGTTTTCTTCTAATTATAAATAACAAACAATAATAAATAATTATTTAAAATTAATTTTTACATTCAATTTTCTTTGGATAAATAAATTTTATAATTATGTGATCAATATTTCCAACTAGCTTTAAAATTTCTTGAGATATGGCGATAAACTGAAAAAAAAAAAAGTGAATAATAATACTAATTGTACTTAAACTTAGGATTTAAACGACCGCTTTTTTGCTTAAATTGTCGGGACCATACTTTACAGATAGCGACTCACCCTCCAAATCAAAATTTGTTGAATAAAAGATTTTGTTTTTCAAGTAAAACAGTTTTTGTGTCTGGTTCGATTCTGTATAATTTTTAATGCTAGCTAATTAGCATATTTAGGGTTAACCTTAATATATATATATATATATATATATATATATATATATATATATATATATATATATATATATATATATATATATATATATATATATTGTAGATAGCAGCATAAAATATCTAATAATAAATAAAAATCTTCCCCAGCAAAGGTTGTGCTTCTCCCCTTTCAAAAAAAGGTGAGTTCAAAGTTTTCAAGACACAGGAAGGTTTGGGGGGGGGGGGGATTCATAGAGTGGCTCACGTTTCATAGGCGGTATTTGTTAATTTTTTCCCAAACCTATACAAAACTGCCTAGGCATGATTTTTGAATGCAGTTCTAGTGACACCACGCAATATGAAAAGAAAAAAAAAAAAAAAAAAAAAAAAAAAAAAAACTATATATAGAAATATTAACTATTGAACTAGAGAAAATAAGCTATATATAAACATTTTTAGAATAATTCATTTGATTTTAGCAAAGTTACTCGTTAAATTATTAGATTTAAAACAGCTCTAAAAAAATTATAATACTAGAAATGCAAAACTTAAGTTTTGTATTTCTAGTATTATAATTTTTATAGACCCTCGCAATGTCTGGCTACGGCCCTGTAATAATAAATAAAACGTGATTTTTTTTTTATTATTATAAACTGTACAAAGATTGCCAAAAAAAAAAAAAAAAAACAGTTTAACATTTTAAAAAAAGTAGAAAAATAAATTTTTGCCAAGATAATTGAATTAAAATTTTTGCCTAGTATTTTGGAACAGGCCTTTGGAAGTAACCTGTTATTTTTATAACAGGTATGATTAAATAACAGGTTCCAAATACCTGTTCCAGAAAATATTGGACATCTCTATAGTAAAGCGAATAATTAAATGATATTAGAGTTTAATTCCAAATAAATATTTCTAGTACCACTGCTGAAAAAAAAATGTCAAATGTGTAAATCGTTTCCCCCCCCCCCGGCTAGAATCAAAGACGATTTTGATTATCTACATTTTGTGCACTTTTTCGTAAAGAATCTGTTTCCTCGATAAATCACTGTCCTTAAAAATAACGTAGATGATTGAAACTTTAAGTGGCTTAACTTAATATGTAGTGTACCAGAATACCCATCTCACTCCTTCATCTGATTAAATGGTGTGTGGCTGGGATTAATGGCGTTTGGCAAAAAAGATCAGAGTGTTGGCTGTGTAGCCTCTGTGAAATTACAGTCATATCTGAGTTTTAAGTAGAAAGTAATAACTGAAGATATAGCATTATCTGTTAATTGATATAGAATATGAGTCGTGTATATCTATTATGGGGCACAATTAGGTTTATAACTAAGGGTGGTATACCCCCAAGGCAAGAATCCCCTTTTTTCCTTTCCTCGCCTCGGGAGCATCCATATATGAGAATAGCGGGGGGGGGGGCTATGTGTTTGTCTTATTAAATTTACTTGAAAGGTTACCATCGAAGAGAAAGAAGTTTATTATCGGGTTATGATTTCTAGAAGCTGGGATCAACTCTTTATCCAGGATATGTTAAAATCTGCTGTATTTGAATTAGCTTGCATTTAGTTGACTGATAAATTCATGTACTGTATCTAAATTTAAATCTCTTCTCAGGTCTTTGTTCTTGATATAGAGCGGAGCACCAGTCATTCTTCTAATGATTTCATTTTGAATAGAATTTATTCTTTTAATTTGGGTAGTAGTGATACAATTCCAAGCAGGGCTTGCATACGTAATAGCAGGCCTTATGAGGGTTATGTATAAGAGCCTTTTAAGGTTTAAAGGCAAATTCGAGTTGTAGTTCAGTATAGGTCTTAAACTTGAGTAGGCTGTCATGGCTCTTTTACAAACTTTCTCTACGCGGTTATTCCAGGTTAGCTTATTGTTTAGAGTTAGTTCTTGGTAATCAGCTTTTGTATCCCTTGGAATAATATTGTTGAATAATATGACGTTATCTGTGATTGATTTATTTTTCTTTCTGATCACTAGCAGTTGAGATTTATCCGTGTTGATAGAGATTTTATTAATAGCACGCCAGTCTTCTATAGCAGAAATATAATCGTTTAGTTTCTTTATAGCATGGTTAGGGTTTAAGGATCTTGTAGCTAGTGCTGTGTCGTCAGCATAGAATATAATTAGTAGATAATTTATATTTCCTTCCTCTACCGGAAAATCATGAGTTTATACGAGGTAGAGTACCGGCCCGAGAATACCCCACTCCGATTCTAATTTGTCTTTTATCTGATAGTTAATTGCTAAGTTTGATTCGATGAGTGGAACTTCAGGTGATTTTTTAAATTTTTATTTATTTTTATAAAAGTGAAAAAAAAAAGTGGCAATACAAGTGTTTCAATTTTAGTTTTTTTTGTATAAGTACGATAAGTTTAGCGAATTAAGAGTTTTTTTTATTCAAAAGTTTACGATAAACTTAGGAATTTAATCTCTTCTGGATGGATGCAAGATACCTTATTTTCTGTCTTCTTTTAAAGTTTTGTGATAGTCATAGTTTCCACCATCATCCGATTTTATTACGTTAAATAAGTAATGTAGAGAGTTTTTCTTCGGCAACACCACATACGCCTCGAACACAGATCAACTATACATTCGAATTCAGTTGTTGTGCTCTTTAAAAATGTTAAAATAATTTTAAATAGTACACAAGTAATATTATCTTGATTTCTTTGTAAAATGGTTATTGCATTTACAAATAAAAAGTCTAATATCTTCGTTATTAGTGGTCAGAGTCTTTATCAAAGTACAATGGTGTCAACTATTACACTTTTACATTAATATCTTATAGAGTAGTACAGACATTTAAAAAATAAATATTTCAGAATAATTGGTTATTTTGGCAACATTTTAAAGCGAGCGTTCTGTAATTAAGTGACGTTTCATGTGAACTTTTGAATCATTTGCATGTAATGGTATAATAAATAATTTTAAATCACTAAGATGTAGTGGAATTAAAAATTATTTCTTAAAATACATGCAAAGCAGTCCTGCAACCCTAGACTTAATCAGTTGTGAATCAAATCAAATGTACATTGCTCACAAGAAAGAAGGAAAAAAAACGAATTATTATGAATAATTTTTAATCTAATGATCGGATTTTCGCGTTCTAAGATTCAATCGAGAGGGTGACTTCAAATATGTTAATTAATAAATTCAGACGATATTGTAAATTTCAAAATCTTTCTTTAAATCAAAAATCTAGACGTAACTCAATATTATAACAAAGCTCGTCCAATATGGGAATGTAATAAACCACAGCTTTTCTGCGATTTTTAAAGATAAAAGAAGATAAAAACAGTTAATTTTTGCGAATAAATGTTGAGTAACTAGAAAAAAAAATATTTGAATTAAAGAAAATAAAAAATATATATATATAGTTATTTAAATGAATTAAGAAAAATTTAAACCCTTTTCTTAGAGGATGGCGAAGTAAAATATAAACAAATCCAACAACGTTTTCGGGAAAATTTAACTGGAAATATATCGTAACAAGAAATTGAAAAAAAGTAAATAAAAAAATAATAATAAATAAAAAAAACATAGCAAAACATATACAGCATAACTGATAATTATAAAATCTTAAACAGATATCAATATTTTTTTTTAACAATAATATTATCATCACAATAATATTTACTATTGTTAATTATTATTTCGAAATGAAACATGTTTAAATAATTTCAATACAGTGTAATCCTTTGCATCTAAGGCTCTTTTCACACTTAAAAGAACGATTCCCACCACTAAGAGTTTAAAAGAAGAAAAAAAAACTGTTTGTTTAAAAAATATTACATAACACTCTGAAAGCAATTTCTTTAAAAAACATTAAGTATAAAAATTTTGAACATTAAGGGTCTTAGATTATTTATGATGTAAGACAATAGCATTCCAAAGCAAAAAGTTAAAAAAGAAAATTTTACTTTTTCTTTACTTAGGATTAACAGCTTATGAAATATAATCTTTAGTATCTCTATTCTCTGCACTTCTTCAGAAATTATATAAAACTTACAATTGATAAATTGTATAAGGCACTTATCCACATTGTCAGCGCATGTAAATTCTGCTCTTTCTTTTTTCTTTATTTATTTTATTCTTTCTTTACTTCGCTTTTTATTTATTCAAATAAAAAAATTTAAAAAAAAAACAGTTAAATTTGTCGTTTTTCAAGCGTTCAATCTATTACCTGAGACGGCGTAATTTTGACTCATCATGTTCATGTAAACCAAATCATTTAAACATTATGATCACATTCAATTCCTAATTTTTGCTGCATGTTTCTTTTTATAAAGCTTATTTTATAAAGAATATTTATGTTTATTAATTGCAAAGTGATATTACACCATCATGAATAATGAGAATTCTATCTAAAATTTAAAACAATGTTAGTTATAAAAATGCTCAAGTCTTAAATGTTTCATTTTTTAAATTTAGAACTATTTATATAAGGCTATAAGATACAGGATATTAAAAAATATGCTGCAACAATTCAGTTTATTGTTTCAGAGAAACTATTGCGACACATATCGTAAAGTTTTGTCGGATTATGCTCGTTTTATATAGCTTTGTATTTACTTTTGATTACATGCTTCAGGATTACTATAAAAAGGATTATTTTATAATATTTAAATATATTTCGAGTTTTTTGATAATGCTTTGTTTGAGATCTCTTTTTCATTAAAATTTAGATTCCTGAGAAAAAATTTTTTTTTTTTTTTAAATAGTTATTAAGTTTTCTTTAATAAGATAAAGGAAGGGAAAATTTGTTCTGAAACAATTTAATATCAAGTATCGAGCATATATTGAAGATATATTTTTCGGTTCCAAAATTAGTTTTGAAGTATAGTAATAGTTAAAATAAATAGTTAACTAATCCAGATAGGCCAACTTGTTCCGTACAGCAAATAAATATTTTCGAGTGGAAGTTTATTAATGTATGATTCTTGATTTAATAAACTCATTTAATTTGGTTTTTATCCACCACTATTTCTAAATAATTAGAATGGATATATAATTCGCAACTTAATTTAAGTTTTAACCACACTGTCTGTAGAAAAAGCAAAACAAGTTTAAAATAATTATAAATTTTTTTACTCATATTACTACCATTTTTATGTTACAAGTACCTATAAGAAAGACAAAATTAGATCTGGAAATTTAATCATGAATTCTAGCACACATGAATAATCTTTAATTTCTTAGAGCAATTCTTGGAAACAGAAAATGTTTCCCGTTACTTTTTACGTTAAGGCTGCAACTTTCCGCGCTTTTCGGAAAATTTTCTGATAGTGGTAGTTTATGTTTTAAAGTATTATTCTTTATTTTGTATATATGATTACAAAAATTTTTTCCACGCCACTAGCTGAAAATTATTCAAAAGTTCATATGAGCCGGCGTTTTGATCCATCTCTTTCCTAGAGAAGCTTTTAAATTACTGTAAATTCTGAAAACTTTGTAAATGTCTACCACTCTATAAAATATTTCGTAAAAAGCGTAGTAGTCGGCAACGCTAGAAATACTAGATATATGCATTTATACTAGAAAAAATAAATTTCGTTAAATCACACTTTCCTTAAATCACATTACGTTCATATTAATTAACGATTCAATCAAATCTGTATTGAAAAAAATTTATATAGCATTGGAGAAAATTTTGCGCGTCATAAAATAAATTGATAAACATATCAAGATAAATATTACGCCCAATCAAAATCACTTTGAATCCTGTTATTAACAATTAATTAATAATTAATTAATTACTATTTAAATAATTAATATTAAATTAATAAATCGTTAAAAATATTATAGTTTATGTTGGGTTTTTTCAGAATTTGTTTTAATCTAGTTATTATAGATATCTAAACACTTGTTAATGTAGCTTGCTAAAAAATCCATTATGTAAAGAAAAAAACTAATTTTAAGAATACATTTATTATTCGTTAACCAAATGAATACACTAAATTTGAAGGAATAAAGCTTCGAAAATAACACGTTCCAAAAACTTACATTTCGAAGTAAATATTATTTGATTAAAAATCTGCAGACTAATGGAAGATTCATTAAGAGTTCAAAAAAATATTTTTTAAGAATAAAATTTATAAGTACATATAAAGAATTAATCACTTTGAAAAACTGCGTATAAGGATATTTTTTTTAAAAATATATAAATAAATATCATAAGACGAAACAGAAACCAAAACAGTAAGGCGGAAGAATAGTGCGTAGTCACGAAATAACCCGTTATTAAATCAAGCAAAGATAGCTCGGATGCCAAAAGATAATTAAGCGAAAGATAAACATAGGTACGAACCAGTTGCACGAGCTTCAGAATTCCAGGAACAGTAATGAAATAATAAGGGTTTAACTCCAAATTATCAGCTATTCCAGTTGATTCAGCTTTTGTTGTAACTTTTACTCCAACAGAATGAGAAGTATCGGTTTTGTGAGTATTTGTCGTTTGCACACTAGTTTCGGAAGGAGCCATCATTTTGGAATTCCAGGAGAAAGAACGGAACCGTTCGAAGTTGAGATGAAAACTATGTGGAGGTTTCCTCTCCGCATTCGAAGATAGGAACCTGTTTCCTTCAACTAATGCACGTTTGAATGCGTGTGTTGTGTTAGCACCTTAGAGCGAATGGCCGCCTATCATCCGTGACCGTGATTCAGGCTGTAATGAAAGCTGAGATGGTTTGTGGTAGAAAGAAAAATAAAATAAAAGGTTTGTTCGGGTGGGACGTAGGTTTGCTTGTGCAACTACCTACCTGAACTTCTCGAGACGAGAGTGGGTTTTAGTTCTTATATGTATTTTGTATTGTTTATATTTTTTATTTCGTCATTTAGAGTAGGTGTATAGTTTTCTCTATTTATTTTCGGGCAAAGTTATGTACTCTCGGATAATCATATCCGAGAGTACAAATTTTTACAAATGTACAAATTTTTACTCTTTCTGTTTCTGTCTCTCTCTCTCTTTATATATATATATATATATATATATATATATATATATATATATATATATATAAATATATGTTACACTTTGAAACAAACATTAACATTGTAACGTGGTGTGGCTGGTAATTATTGAAAAAGATTCAGGAACATGGATAAATAATAGAATTTTATAAAAGTAAGAGCCGGAGGCCCAAAAAGGAGAACATTACATGCTGGTGGATGGATAGACAATTGACCTTGTAAGAGAGGGCATTTATATCCTTCTGAACATTATATTTAAATATTAATCGGTCTTAGAATGATCAATTTCCCAAGCTACTAAAGACATAACATCACATTTTCTAAGATAATTCGATCAATATCATTACTTTCTTTGTATGAAAGGTTTTAAACAATTGCGCGTTAGATATAAGCTCTCTCTATATATATGTAGAGAGAGAGAGTTGTATAGAGCACAATTATATATATATATATATATATATATATATATATATATATATATATATATATATATATATAAGATCAAAATGTAGAGAAAACAAGGGAAAAATTACAGAACAATGAAAGAAGGGGGGGAAAATAAAAGAAGGGGGGAAAAATAACAAGAAACCGAAAAGAAAAAAAATACCGAAAAAAGGGGATAAAAATTTTTAAAAAATCCGGAAAATATTTATTTTCCGGATTTTTTAAAATTTTTTGTCTTTTTTTTCAGATTGTTTTTTTTTCCGGTTTCTTGTTATTTTTTTATTTATTATTTCCCCCCCCCCCCTTCAACCATTTTAGTAACGATAATAGTATAAAAATATTAAAAATTTACTCGAATTATGTGTTTCTAAAAATATTGGCTTCGCCAGTCACCGGTGACTCCCGTGGAGCTACGAACAGACTCAGTGCCGGTCACTGATGACCCCCATGGCATTCAACGGGCTAACAATGATTTTGACCGACATAAATAAATATTTAAATAAATATTCCTGCATAGAAGTTATTGAATGCCCCCAAAATTAAACGAGTTAATTTTACCGAAAGTTATGATATCGCTTCCACTTAAAGCTTCTTTTTAACATATGGCTTTATTGGAAGTCAAATCATATAATACAGGCAACTTATACAAAAATCGAGAATATGAGTAATATGAATACATGAGCAATATGAATACATAACATTTAAAATGCGTGAATAATAAACGAGAACAGTGAATATTAAGGATAACAAAAAAGTGAACTTCAGTAAAAAGTGTAAGACAAATGGAGACAAGAAAGACTTACCGAGACATTTTAAACTAGAATTTATGAGTTGGCACGTATGCATCAGTGCGCATATGCAAGTTCAATTTCTTCTATTTTTAACCCTTCACAGCTTCCCTTTGCTTATCAGTAAAAATACAGTTTAAATTTGATTTTTTTTACCAGGATTTCGAGAGTGAATTTTAGTGTCTCCACTTCTATGCTACGTAGGGAGTGGTAGGAAGAATACTGTGACACATTTCAGTTTATAAAGCGATATAAGGTCTTTTTTTTTGGACTTAAGTTTTATTTTTAAATTGAACTGACTAGTGTATACGTATGCATATAATCTAAACATATTTTATAATCCTGTAACCTCTGTAAATTGATATTGCGGAACATACATATTTTAACATTCATCTTTTACGGAACATTTTATTTTATATTTTATAACCCTCGTTGAACAGAAGACCCAATTTTTGGGTTTACGACTATTAATGTTTAACTACGTAGCTTTGAAATTTTGAGCCCAATCCAGAAGACAAGGGAACTCCTGGATCAATTATTGGAGAAATTTGCCTTCGTGGAGTAGTTGACCATGAGAACCTCCCACGGTTAGCCTGACGGCAAGGGGACTATAACCCATGATCCGTCTACCACTGAGGATATTTCACGTCAGCTCTGAGGTCAGCGATTCGAACCCGGTTCACCTCATTGGAAGGCGAACGCTCTATCCCTTGAGCCATCACGGTTAGTTACGGAACATTCATCCTTTTAAACAGAACATCGTTATGTCTGTACATTGAAGCCCTTGCAACTCAGAGTCACTCTCGGGATTGCTTCATTTGTTGGTCTTCTTTGTGCACCACAATCTATTCATTTTCTAGTACAGATAAGACACAGACGTACATTTCGAGACTTCAGTATTTCCTGGAATCCCCCCCCCCACATTGGAGTGGGGCCAAGCATGTTAAAGTTCAGTTTTATAATCCAGTATATTAAGACAAAAAATAAACTTAATCGAAAATATCCTTTCGGAAATTTCTGTTGCTTTCCAAGCAAAATAAATTTCAGATTTAAAATCTCCACAACCAGATTAGGTTACGATGAAGTACTTGTATAAATGCAACTAAACATTTGTTCCTCAGTGCTACTAGTCACTTCTAAAGGGCGCATAAAGAAGGTGTTAAAGTTTTCAGGACGGGCGAGTCATAAATATAGTCGTACGGAACCAGTATCAGGATATTAAAAAAATAAAAAGCGGTAGCTTGAGTTTTGGCATAGCTAATTTGACAGACTTATTTTTGCTTTCACTTTAAATCTGACACATCCGGTCCCTGCATGTTAAAAGCGTAACTATGCAATTTTTAATTTGAACTAAGTAGTGGTGAATTAATTAAAGTAAATTATTATTACTCCGGCCACAAATAAACTACCTTAAAAGTAGTTTGGCTGCCAGTTTTATCTTTTTTAGCCTGATTATCGACCCCCTGAGAATGCATATGTGCACTTATTCGGAAAGGTTAACGGAAATTTTTTTTTTGTATATTTAAAGTGTTGCTCAGTTTTATACCTGACCAGGTTATATTTTTTGAACAATTTTGATCATTATTTTATGTAAATGATTTACATAATGATTATTCCTCAGAGTTATCTCAGTAGTATATATTCAAGACTGACATACATTATGACTTATTATATATATATATATACACAGGGAAGCTAACTGCTCCGCTTTCCGGAATAGTTTTAATAAAGTAGTAGCAAACTGTATAGTAAAATTCCTTAAAGAAGGATAGTTACGCTTACTTTTTAATAGAGTAATCCGTAGATAGATGTTGTGACGTTGCATTTCAGATGATATTTATGACTATGAATATTTAGTGGTGTGAAAATTACTTAAAATGAAAAATACTAAACTAAAAGTAAATTAAATTTCGCTACCACTAGAAAATACTATTTCACAAAGCTGAGCAAGTTGGCATCTCTGTATATATATATATATATATATATATATATATTCATCAATTATTACACCCAGATTTAAAGACTAGGCAAAAGGAACAATATCATATATTTGAAATTTTTTCGTATTTCATCTACCTCAGAAACTGATAAGGATACGATGAATGAGCAAAGGCCATGATTGGCTCAGCTACCCAGCTCAATTTGGTAAGTGAAGTAAAGTGATTTTAAATTGCATTATTACCTAAATAATAGTCAAGTGAAAGCGATACTGAGTTGTTCTGCTCTGAGGGAAATATGTGTGAAATCTTGAGTTAATAAATTCAATGTAAAGATATGTTGCTTATATATTGTGCACCACTAAGTAAGAATGATTCAAAAGTTCGCATAAAATGTCACTTTGTTCCAGTAATAATGTAGCACCCGTGGTCGTGATACCACTTTCTTTTTCGTAAATAGAAACCACCTTCTTAAAAAAACGCTTGTTTACAAACATTAATCAGACTAATCATAAGAATTAGAGTAATATCTATTTCATCAAAATGTGAATTTAAGTTGGTCTAAGCATAACAGTACGCCTACATTTTGCTATGCTACTGAAAGAGTCATATTATGAGGGGGAAAAAAAATTGTTAAATGAAATTAAACCATAGCACCACTAACATTATTCTGATGCTATTTAACTTAAACAATAAATAGTGAAGTGATTAATAAATGAACAATAACAAAGTAAATAAATATTATGAATAAAATTTTTTCAATATTTTGGTGGTATGCAATTAAATGACACCAATTGAAATAAGTAAAAGGAAACTGTCATAAAATTAGACTATATTAAGATAATATTTATTTGATGAACCTATAATAAAATTAACTGATATTGGAGCTGAATAAAAATCAATAAGTTTTAATGTTCGTGAAAGAATTTCAAATGTATAAATTGTTTCCCTTCCCCCGGCTAGAATCAGAGATCATTTTGAATACCTGCCATTTTCTCACTTTCCGTTGAAATTCTTTTCGAAATTTGTCTTAAAAGCAGTTTTTATTAGAAGTGTAAAGGGTTTTAGCTTTTGGTTATCTTATAAGATTTCGTTTTTTTTTCCATTTTTACTCATAAATAAAAAAATAGTGGTATGTCAGTATAACGTTAATAGAATTAAGTTTTTTTTTTAAATAAATAAAAGTAGAATGATCATTTATTACAGAAAAAAATCCTAATTGATAGGAGGTTTTAGTTCCTGTGTGTGGCCACCTCCAACACTAATGCACGATGCAATACGGTCGGAAATCGATGCATGCAAGTCCTTACAATGTCATGTGGCATCTCTATCCTCAGCTGCTGTAAACTCTTACAAATTCGACTAAATTAGGATGCTGTCCAAATAGCCTCCTTCCCCCCATTGAACCATAATCGGTCGTATGACAAATCTTAGGCTTGAACAGGCCAGGAAAGAGTGATAATGTGGTGAAGACATTCCTGTGACATTTTTGCTGTGCTCGGTCAAGCATTTTTCAGTCGAAAAATGGCTCTTGAGAGCCCTGCCAAGTGACTGGAAAGTGTCACAAACGTGACGCTAGGTTCTTATGGTGTCGTGGATCATTATTAGGAGTGATATACGTGATGGCACTTCATACTATCACACCAACTCTAGGAGTGGTGCGCTTCTGTACACCTTAGACTAGAAGCGTTTACAAAAGGGTCTTCAAAGAAGTACTCCATAGCCATCACTGCCCGAATTGATTGTGAAATCTGATATTCGTCGCTGAGGCCTATCTGATTCCATTCGGTTGCATTGCAGTCCAATCCCCTAAAGCATGACATCACTCTGTTGTTATTGTTACACATCCCCTTGATGTAGGAAAGCCTACACCAGGTCCAAAAGACCCCGTCGCCTGAGAACATCAGAAATCTTCTCCTGTTCAACCAACAGTTGCCTCCAGGAAGCTCCTAGGACAAGCGGGAAGAGAACATGAGCAGGAGAAAAAAAATCTTTTCCGCATTCTGAACTACATCACTCTAAATGGAGGCAACGGTGGGTATCAACGCTGTCTACGATGTAAAGCAGTAAACTGCTCTTACAACTGGTTTGATGGTATTGATAGCCATCGAAAACGACACACATCAGCTCCTGATATTGTATAATGATTGCTTGAAAAATCTTTTGAAACATCCGGTTCAGACTGCAGAAATGAAAAGGAAAAATTAAACATTAACATAGTATGTATTGATTGAGAGCAAAACGCTGACTGCGTCATCTTAGGAGTTTCGAGGCATATAGACGTTGGACAATATTTTGGAAATATTTCGTTACACACTATATGCAAACAATCTTTCTTTCAGCAGGAAATGTTTTTGTAGATTTTATATGATACAATTGTTGGTACAATTTGAAAAATCATGCTTGAACCTGTTATAAATGGTATCCCTTTTGAGTGTGCAAACATTGCATTAACAAAAATGATCGTAGAAAGATTAAAATTTCCTTCCTTTTTCCACCATCACTATAATTAAAAAAACATTTTTATACTATAAATATTGCAATTCGCTTTCCTTTTCTCAAATCTACCATGGTTAAATCCTACCATAATTTTAATTGGAAGGTCTCCGGAGCACACTGACTTGCTACCTAAGTCTGAAATTAAAATTGTTTGAACAATATAGGATTCTGATCAAGATTCTTGGAAAGTTTATCTATTTTTGTATATCTATATATATAATTGGAGAAAGTTAAATCTGATCAAACATCTACTTTTTATATCAGGGGGAATCAAAGTTCTGCTTGACAGTGGTAGACAATGGAACTTCTCACCACACCGAGAAAGATAGAAATTAACAATCAATAGTTCACTACGTTGCGCTTAGGAAACCAGTTGATTTATCCTCACCAAATTACACAATTAGTTGCAACATTCTCTAACAGATAGCGCTGGTCATCAGAAAAATTATTAAATGATGTTTTCCTTTGCATGACAGATAATTCCAGCTGAAATATTTGCATGAATGTCTGTTAGTTTTGCCAGGTAGAATAACGGAAACTCCTTCTCGAAATAATGAAATTACCAACATCCGGTTATTTATAATGGGTAAAACTGTTGTTATATTTCACTTTGGCAGTACATTGTAAGAATGCATTACTATAATCGTATTATTGTTATCACTAGTAAATTTAGCATAAAATTGAAGCATTAAAGACAAATTAAAGGGATAAAAAAATTCGATATATATTTGAAAGAAAGACTTTTCTTGCTGACTCAAAATATCTACATCACGAGTCATTATTTACAAAAATGCTTCATCATCGCAGATAAATAAAAAGCGTAAAACAAAAAATTCACATAAAATACGTATTTTCTGATTTTCTTCATTAATAAATCTGTTAGAAATTTTTTTTTCTTTATGATGTAAGCTAATCTATCAAGGCCAATAAAGGCTGTTGCATATTCAACACCTGCAAAGATATAAAATATTCATTGCGCATAATTAAAATCTTTGTTTTCAGAATGTTTTCATAATAAGTTTCAGTTTACGACGAAGGCAAATGGTATTGGAGTATTTTCTGCCACTATGAAGAAATTTATGCGTAATCTATGCTTCGCTGGAAAACTCACTTGAAATTTGTACCAGTGGTGCCAACGAACGAATGGTTAGCTGAGACGATATCAGAATGGAAAAATGATTGAATAAAGATAATTTGAGTTATAATAACAAAATATAGATCTTTAGCGAAATATTTCTTTTTCTGTGCCTGCAAGGTTTGAGCTTAGTTATTTGAATAACGGTTTATTAAGTGTCGGAACTATTATAAACATTTTTGTCCTTTTAACACAAGCGGAAAAATGCCATTATAAAGTAATTTATGCGTATTATACGTAATTGTTAAATAGTCACCAAACGTAACCTGACACCTTCACTAAATGCTTTGTCATTTATAAGATGTAGTAGTTATCAATGCATTATTTCATTCTGAAATAGACTGACAGCAAAATATTTTAGTCACCAATTTTTATTTATTCCTAATAAATGTATGACGAGTCTCACTCGACAAATGGCGCGAAAGGGTTATGCATGTTTAAGCAAGATATAAAAGTACATTTGTCTACAATTGCAGAGCTTCATAAAAAATTATTTTCAAGTGGTAACGTAATTCAAGTTATTTTTAGTTTAGCATTTTTTATTTAGAGTAATTTTTCCACCATTTCATATCAAAAATTCAAAGTATCGGAAGAAATGAAATTTTAGAAAAGTTAAGTTGTGGTGACGCTTTTAAAAAGTAAGCGTAACTATCCTTTGTATATTAGAAAAGTTAAGTTGCGGTGACGCTTTTAAAAAGTAAGCGTTACTAAACTTTGTATACGAGTTTAAAAATTTAATTCGCTACCAATTTAATAAAAGTTTTGAAGAAAGCGAAGTAGTTGGCACCCCGTCGTTTGCATTTTCAGTTTACATTCTACCGTTCTACCGTTTTTGAAAAATATTTTTGGTATTATCAGCAGTTCGCCGGTGTGATCAAGTCAACATCCCGACTACTAATAAGCAATTTATAAACAGCCACAAATATGAATATTTACTTAAAAAATATTTATGTGAAGAGGTAAGAATTTTTTTATACTAAAGTAGAAATACACACAGGTGTTGACCCGGAAGTCTTAGCGCAGCGCAATAACAAGAATGGTTGCGAAAAAATAATTAATCTCAGCTCACTACAATAATAAAAATGGATTGCGGAAAAATAATTAAGCTAAGCTAAATTTGTTTATCTTTACCAACGATAAAAACTTGCCAAATCTTCTACTTTTTATATTTAATGTGGTGGCCAAAAATATAATTACACTTTAATCTTCTTCAAATAAATGGGGTTTAAAATTATTTCTACTACCACTACATTTAAATAATTTAACCATATATATATATAAAATTGTGGCAATTTTAATGTTATACACTACTTTCCAAAATAAATAAAACAAATTACAAGATGAATGTAAAAAAGGCAGCTAGCGTCCTCGGGTGCCCAGATATTTTATACAGTTTAAGGACGAATTTTATCCCACAACAGTTGAAAGCATAGAGAATCAATAAACAATATAAATTAAATTTTATGTGGAAAGTATTAATAATTAGGGTTTTAAATATCTATTATGTAATTAGAACAGACTTGCGGTAAAGTCACACTTCAATTATTCAAGAAAGTTTAGTTTACCATTATACTTGTTCTTATTTGGCCTAATATTTAATATACTCGAGTATATATTGTTAGAAACACCAGCATTCTGCTGTCATGCCCATTTGAGCATGAAAGTCAACACCTGAAAACTCATTTTAAACAGTCATTTAGATCCTAAGTCGAATCCGTATTCAAGCGTATAAAATGAAGTATTAAAATAAAATAAACAAAGAAAAACAAAAAATATTTTATGAAATGGTTACAGTTACTTAACAGATTACGTTACAGATTGATTGATGTGACGAATTTCTAATTAGGGGGATTAGGGTCTTTAAAGTTGAAATGGAGATGTAAAATTTTAATTTTGGAAGATTAAAATAAGATGTATCATTAAATAGAGATCAAATCAGGTCATTTGCCCGACACATGATTGTTCAACAATTCAAATGCTGAACTTCTAAAAAGCCCCTCTATTACGTTTGCCCACCATCTCACCTGTCAGACGGACCGTTTGCCCGACATTGCAATGTCCCATGGATATGTAAAGAAAATGAATGCAAAGGTAGGCAACCATATTCTATAAGGATAACGATTTTTCTAAAAACTCTTTTGAAATGTTTACTACTTGTATAGATTTTTTATTGTATCTCTTCCTTTTTTTCCTTAAAAAAATTATCTGTCATATTTATCTATAATTATCTATCATTAGGTAGAAAAAATTATATGATATGATAGACACAAAATTTTTGTTTCACCAACAGATTAATATTCTATAAAATAATTCATTAGCCAATCTTTGTCGAAATGATTAGGAAGTTTGTAAGAAATCTTACTCGACCCACCCCTAAAAGATGACATTCGGAAAAATCAACAAGACGCCACAATAGGCCTTACTTTGCCTTGATAGGCCTTACTTTGCTTACTTTGTTCACATCTTTTTTGCAGAATTGCAAAGGGTTCTTTTATAAAAGAAAATGGCATATGGTATTTATCCTTTAACTCAATGGTAATGTTCTAGTTAAAGAAACATAGCATATATAATGCAAATATGGGCATACATATTCAAACTTGTAACAAAAGTATCGGACATAACTAAGTGGTCCTTCTGATCTATACATTCAAAATCAAAAGCCTTACCACTTTTTTTGAAGGCACCTTTAACGTCCTTGGAACCCTTATAATTGGGAGTGTGTTTTTTTCGCGGACATAATTTTTAGCAGACCTAGTATAAAGCAAGTGATTGCTGTCAACTTCTTATTATCCTCAAATTCTCATTTTTAAAAGTCTTGATTAGAATGGGTGACGTTAGAATTTACTGTCAAATTATATGACCTGGTCAAGAACTTAATTTAAGTCAAACGACATTTTCTTCTTATCCTGCTCCTGACGATGGCATTTTCTTCAAAATATTCTTCTCACGATGGCATTCTCCTGACAATGCAAAACATCCTGACTGTTGTTCAATTCAGATGCAACACTGTGCCTTTTATTTTATCAATCGTCGCTTCAGCCCCATTGTCCATATACATCAATACATTTCTCCAATCAATATAATGTTCATTTGAGTAATTATCAATGAATCAAAGCTTATCTTCAACTGTTGTATTCTATACTGTTATATTCAAAGGCACAAATGAAACAAATCTTCGATGAATCCGGGCGATTATATATGTACGTTCATTTAGTTGCTTTGCAAATTTAGAACTGCCTTTCAATAATGAGTTCACGACTATCAATGTTCAACTCCGTACCATTGTAATTTTGAACTAAACTCAGAAGACAAGGGCGCTCCTGGATGAAGCATTGAGACAAACTAGCTTCCTCGGAGGACTTTTTGATGGAACCAAGCCGCATTTGCGTTACACGGAACGAAAAACTACGAAAACACGGTTAACCTGACGGCAGGGAGATTCTAATCCATGATCGGTCTTCCGTTGATTATATTTTACGTCACGTCATGACTGATGTCAGTGTGAGCCGGGAACAGAAAGAACCGCTGGGATTCAAACCTAGTTTTCCTCACTGGGTTATGAACGCTCCATTCCCTGAGCCACCGCGGCTCGGTGATAGTATTTGTACTTTTTGATCGTAGCTGTAACTGTGTTTATTAAGCTTTATGGTTTTTTAAAGAAAAGAAATGGCTCCAAAATGGAGAAATTGCTGAATGATGGGTTAATTGTTACTTCACTGACGTTTCAAACATTGCGTTTCAAACATTGAGCTAAAATGTCAGGGTTAAGTAATATAATATAGATATTAAATATACTTGTACCTAAAATCAAAACATATATGTAAAAATGCAGTGTTTTTATAGAGTCCTTCAGCCTTCAACAATGAATAATAAGAAAAAGACCTTAAATTTTGTATTTGTAAAAAATAATAATCCATAAATGCTCAAATGGCAGTCTATAAATATTTTCAGTTGACTGAACAAAACTTTAGTGCCTCTACATATCTATCATCCTTAAGTACAAAAGAGAGCGTGATATGAAGAAATAAAATTTAATGTCAAAACCTTGAAAAATGGATGTGACCACAAATGGAAGAAAGCGCTGATGTTATAATATTGCCAGATGTGCCATACATCGTGTATTTTATTGTTTCAAATTCCCATATAAATTACGTGTTTTCTCTTTCCTTTTTGTTTAAGAATATGATGTAAACGTAACTGCCCATTTGCACAGTTACCGAGGAACATTATTTGATATTAGCCCTTTCACGCCGATTATCAAAAATAAGTGCCCCATGAAATGTTTTCAATCAGGGTATAAAATGATAAAACTAGTAACCAAACTAATTCTTTAGCAGCTTTTTTTTGTGGACGGAGTTATTAAAGTTTGATTTATTTGATTTACAACTTCTTAGTTCAAAATAGAAATTAATCAGTTACTCTTTCAGCTAATATTGATTAGATATGTGATTTGACTAACACTAGTAATTTAACACTAGTAATAATGAAAACAAAATAAGTCATTGCGTTTTTTTTTCTAAGTTTTTCAAAGTTATATACTTATATAAAGGCTAAATGTGAATCAATAATATATGTTCCCTTTTGTCGGATGACACTTTGCCATCATTCGGTGAGCTTCAGAATTGCTCGTTCATAGATGGACCTGTCTTTACATAAGATGCCAAGATGGACCTGCCAAGTCTCCTGTTTTTTAATGAAGACTCCTGTATTTTACGACTATCTCCTTTTCACCTGTGCATTCTCAAATTTCTCCGTATTTGTTGAAGAAATTGAAAGAAAAAAAATTCCCGATAAAATAATGGCAAAAATACTCCCCTTATTCTTCAACAGATGGTGCTATTGCCAGTACTGCCGCATGCTGAGTGTTTATCTTTAAGGTAGATATATAATATATAATTACTTTAAAGATAAACACTCAATTACTAATTTATAATTATATATTATATATATTATATAATATATAAATTATATAATATATAATTTTAAACCATTATATTATAATGGTTTAAAAAATCTTATTTAGAAATTAAGATTTATATACTTTTTTTTTACTTCGCTAACTGTAAGTGCTTATATTATTTCCAATTTTGAATTTCTCTTGATGACTAACAAGACTATGCATGATGTATCAAAACTTTACTTGTAGCCTAAAAAGGGTCGCTAGTAAAATCTCCATTTTTTTATTCCTCCAATGTTGGCTGGTATGTCTTTATTTTGCGATAAACTTAAAAAGGTTCCGATATACAGTCTCATCTTAATGTAACATTATTTACCGCTTGGAGAGAGTGAAAGTCTGACGGTGCAGTATCGGAAACTATGGTGGGTGAAGTACCACTTCTCATCCAAGCTCTCATAGTTTTTGACAGGTCGCCAAGGATGTGTGTCGTCTCGCGTTGTCGTGGTGGAACACTACTCCCTTACGATTGACGAGCTCAGAACGTTTCTGAATGATTCATTCAAACTGTCCAGCTATCTTCAGTACAATGAATTAATTGTTCCATTCCTTGGTAGGAGCTCAAAAAACCCCACTTTTTTCCAGTCCCAGCATATTGAGACAGTAACCATCCTCCGATTAATTTCTGGTTTTGAAGTTGTTCATGGCGAGTCTTCACTTCGTTAAAAAACCGTTTGCGCACCACATTGTTGTAAGCAATCCACTTTTCATCACGTATTATCATTTGTTTAAAAAAATAATTTTCTTTACTTTTCATGAGCACATTGCAGATGTTTATTTGTGGCGGCAAATGAGTTTCTTTGAGTTCACGCCGAAACAAAATTTCGAGCTTGCTTAAGTATCCTAGTTTCTTTAGATGAACGTGCGCACTTTTATGACTGATCTTTAATCTCTCTCCAATCTCTCGTGTAGTGTAATGTGTGCTTGGATCAATGTCTTTATTTTGTTATCATCAATCCGGGTAGACCTTCCTAATCGGGGAGCATCTTCCAAATTTAAATCACCAGTTCAGAATTTCTCTAACCAGTTTTGAAATAGACGTTCTTGCAAAGCATTTTGTCACCGCAAACTTTGCGCAATTTTTCACAAACTTGACGAGCGCTTTTCCTTTTTTAAATAGTAAAATATAAACACTTCGATATTTCATACTCAAAGTGCTGTCAAATCTCCAAAACTCTACGAAATGTCTATATTTGCTCTTTGCAATGATGCTTAAACTGTCTGCTATCGATGGCGTAAAAACTACTATTGCACTACTGTCACTAAGGGTAAAAAAAAAAAAATATTAAAAAAAACCTCAATGACATTTTACTCAACTCAATAGCAAAACCCGCATAAGCTAACGTTTCTTTTTCTTTTCTGATTCAGACTTTTGTATGAAAACTTTTATGAATCGCCTGTCTCAAAAAGTCAACATTATCTGAGTTATTTTGAAATTGCCATTAGATTATCCAATTTTGATATCATGAAATTTGATGTCTGTTTCCACTTAATTTTGATTCTGGCATTTTTTTGTTGTTGTTTATATTCATTTTGAGGCAAGACTCAAAGGACCATCTGAACAGCTTTAGAAACAATTGCAAGCCATTCAATATTGATTTGGCGTTCTTTCAATATTAGCCAGGCTTTAACTTGTGTGGGTAACTCCCTTGAAAGACCTTCGACAATATGACTATAGCTTGCATTTATTTTTCGTCCAAATTCAACCTTTTCAGTAAATATGAACGTAAGTCCTTAGTTCAGCCAAAACATTTTAAATCTTAAAATCATCGGAGCCCCTTGGTGGAACGAGGTTATCTTCCTGAAAAATTTCAATGATTTTTTTTTAAACTACAGTTTAAGCAATCGCTTATGTGTACCACTTTAAAGTAAATGACCGAATAAATTTTACATTTCCATAAATTGTCTAAGTTGTAATTTACTGTTTGTTTTTAAAAGTGCTTGAACCAGGACTTGAACACTAATGTCTGGTTCTAACATTTATATACACTCTTTCATACTTTATTTTGATTTTTAATTTCGGGAAAACTTACAATTTTGAATTTAAATTGACATTACGAATTAATTAATTAAGTCCACTATTTTCAGTAGCAATTAAACTAGTTGAAGAATCCTCATTAGTGGGCATAATTGTATTATTATAATTCACATTTAATTTGTAATGTTTAGCTCTTCTGGGGGGGAATTAATAAATTTAAAAATAGTTTTAAATTATTTAATATTTTATTTAAGAAAAAAAAACAAATATATAGGTGATTCTCACGAAATATGACAATTCACTGTCCCTTGCTTCAAGATCGATTACTATTATACTAAAAGAACTTTTTTTAAAAAAAATTAATAAATAGCATCGCTGTTAACATTTTAAAATGGCTCTGCACTAGCAATGACTGTTTTGTATAGTTAAAAAAATTAATTGAACTTCAAAATGTCATTTTCCTTGCATGTCTCAAACAATGTTTCCAATAATAACTAGCTTCAAAACTTCCCATAAATTTTTCAATATCTAATTTTTTTTATCTCAACCGTTGTAAGCATTTCTAGAATATACGCAGAAGGTATTATTTACAAAAACTTCGTTTAAAATAATTTTTGCTGTCAATAATTTGTTTGTCCCAAGAAAATCTGTCATTTTCCTGGCTACTTTTATTTAGTGCTTTATAACCAAAATAGTTAGAGCCAGCAATCAATATCTTATGTTAATAGATTGATTAGATACCCTCCTATATGAACATGTCTTGTTACATGAATAAAGAACCAATTTTCTGGTTCAAAATCTATTTCAAAAAATTTTTCAAGGTGAGTAGGTTTTTGTGTTGTCATTTTCCTGGCTTCTTGATATCATAAATAGCATAAACTACATAGATTTATCTGAGTTATTTTAAGAAATCCTGTTGTTTTTTACAGAATATAACCATCTTAGGCCAAAATATTAAATCAAAGTAAAGTTATGTGCTATAAAATGGTGAATTTGTCATTATCCTGGCTCTCATTTTCCTGGTTTATAAATGACATGAAATTGAAACAGTTACCAGAAAATTTTTTAAACAGTTGAATGTAAAGTAAATATTAACCTAAAATCAAGTTTATGTAAGATTGTTATATGACTGAATGTAATCAAAGTTTTCTTTTATTTAATGATAGATTACTACGCACAATTTTATTCTGTACATATCAGCAACAAAGACATTTTTGATTTTTTCTACAGTGGATAAAATAATTAGTTTAGGCAATTCATGGTCCACCTAACATAAAGGCCTAGGTTTTGTTACTTTCTAATAGCTTAAAATGACTCTTTTTTCAAATTTATAAGCTAATATGTCATTTTCTTGGCATTCAAGATTTGGTGAATTTCTATTTTATTTTTTTTCTCGAGCAAATGTCAATTAGCTACACTGCTGTCTCTAAGGTATTAATAAGTGTAACTAAAGAAGTATACAAAAAAAAATTTAGATTCTTTTGAAGACTTTAAATTTGAAGAAATTTTGTGGTCCGAATTGTCATGTTTCGTGAGAATCACCCATATTACTTATGTTTAGAACTTGAACAAAGGCGTGATTTTTGAACAGTAAAAATTAATATGAAATATTACTAACTTAGGATATCTTTCAATTCTATATTTTTTCCAAATTATTGGACATATGAAACGAACATAATTACACTAAAAACGTTTCAAACATAATGTCGAAGTATCTAAAAACTTTGCTAAAATTAATTTACATAATTAACATTAAAAAAATATATTGTATTTTATTAACTGTTCCAGGGATTTTAATAATGCCTTATAACCCAAAAATATTTCATTTTTTTATCTGTAATCAGTAACACTAATACCTCTATAAATATATACATAAATGCAATAATATTACGTTTAGCACTCTTATCAATCAATAACTTTTCTTAGTCGTTAAAAGTTTTCATTTTTTCTTCATTGAAAATTCAAAAATAAATTTATACACATGTACAATATTATGTATAGCACTATTGTCAATCTATAATTTTTTCTTAATCATTGAAAGTGCACATTCTTTCTTCATTGAATAATCAAAAATAAAAGAAATGTTACTATTTGACACTTTAAATCTCCCGGTTATTTGTTGGAAAGAGGTGTAAAATCTGGAACTATTTTTACATTGCTTTTGTTAACATAACCTTCAGTTGAAAAAGTGTACTAATCTTAAATATAGAGTTGCTTCCTGTATGGAAATAAAAATATAAATAGTTTTAAAAAAATAAAGATCTTATGGAAAGATTATTTATATTATATTATTATTATAAAGCATAAATAGGGCTACCAACTACTACGCTTTTTGCAAAATATTTTATAGTGTATGAGGGCAAAAACGAAAGCTTATATATTTCAATTAATTTTGCTAATGCTTTTAAAATTTTATCACGAGAAAACAAAAGCAAAGTGTCTTTTTATATAAACTTTTGAATCATTTGCATGAAAAGAGGAAAAAGTAATTTTTAATTAAATTTACTACTCTTTTATATAATGGATCTTATTATCACTGTTCCTATAGCAACAATACCAGTTGATTTTAACTACTTTTTATTGTGTGATAGTTTGGCGATTTTTTGTACTGCCTTCTAAATAAGTTATTGATGTAAATTCACTAAAGATGTTCATCAGAACATGGTCATTTATTGACATTTGTTATGAATATATTTTTGAGAATTGCAATTTATTAATTTTGGCAATATTTAAAATTGAAATAAAAAACTTTTATTTTAAAAGCTAAATTAATGAAGTAGAGGTATTTATTTGTATATGAGAATTGAGAAAAATTTCACTGATTGTTATCGACACAAATGATGTTTATTATTATTTTTTTTCCCATCCCGTTTGAAAAATGGGCATTCAGCTGGTATGAAATTTAAATAACTAAATGGAGAGCATCTAAAGTTTTCCTCATTTTTTTGTTGTCAACAAAAATACATTTATGGAAATAATTTAATTTTCCTGCAATCGATACGAATAATAAAAAAACACAGTAACTTTTTGATAAGGAAATTGTCAAAATTGTTTTTAACCTAAAGTGATTAACAGCCTTCCATTTTTCAAATAAAAAATAAATAAAAATTAAACAAT
Source organism: Parasteatoda lunata (assembly GCA_949128135.1). Taxonomy (NCBI): domain Eukaryota; kingdom Metazoa; phylum Arthropoda; class Arachnida; order Araneae; family Theridiidae; genus Parasteatoda; species Parasteatoda lunata. Next base: position 24,110,191 of record OX421977.1, on the reverse strand, counting down.
AGCCTTTTATTTTTCTTGAAACATAAACATTCTGAACATCTGACAGTAAACAGATATTACTTAATTTTAATTTCTAATTCGTGTAGTTTAAAAATAATTCATAATTAAGTAATGAAATAAAAAACGTTTAAAGAGTGTTAGTGGTCTTTTCTTAATGAGTGAGTGTATAGAGTGCAAAATCATGACTTAATGTTTCGAGGGGCATCCTGTCGGCACACACCAAAATGTCTCAAATGTGGCCAGGAGCACCTGACTCACCTTTGTAAAAAACCCAGAACAACACCAGCAACATGTGCCAACTGTGGAGGGGCTCATCCTGCAAACTATAGACAGTGCCCAAAATATCCAGCTTCCAAAACCATCATCAACAATAGACCTAGCTACTCAAATCACAGAAATGCTCCTGGCTACAATAACTCCAATTCCAACTCTTATGCAGATATTTTAAAGTCATCAAACCAAAAAAGCACCAACACTCTACAACTTGACACAACAACAATAAAAGAAGCCAGATCATTACTTGCAGAATTAAAGCTCTTTGTAGGATTTATGCAGGACAACGAGAGTTTTAACATGTTCAAAAGAATTCAAAAAGCAGCCCAATCAAACCAACAAGAAGAAGAAGATGAATATTAAAGTAGCACAAAAACCTTTCATCAACATATATTTTTGGAATGCCAACGGAATACTAGCAAAACAGCACGAACTAAAAAATTTTATTTTAGATCACAACCCGGACATCCTAATAGTTACAGAAACTCATCTCAATCCAACCTTCAACTTTACAATAGCAAACTATAAAACATATAGATGTGATAGAAGGTACAGAGGAGGCGGCGTAGCACTACTAGCAAAAAACAGCCTGATCACAACAGAATATAACTCTACAGATGACAGTGGCTATGAGCAAATATCAATACTTCTAAAATATCAAAATCAGAACATCAAAATCACAGGTATCTACAACTCACCAAGAAATAAACTCACAGACGACGACCTAAGACTCCTATTTCCACCCAATCTGCCAACAATTGTAGCAGGCGACTTCAATGCTAAACATACAATATGGGGCTGCAATAATTCTAACCATACTGGAACTCTGCTTAGAAACCTCATCATAAAATATCAACTTACCGTTATAGCTCCTACTTCTCCCACATATATTCCGAATCTACTCAACCACAGATCTGACATTCTAGACATTGCAATAACCAACATCCAAGTCCCCATGGTCGCCTGCACCCTAAACCACCTGTCATCTGACCATCTGCCTGTACAACTGCTCGTCGGGCTAACCATCAAACACTTTGAAAAACCTAAACTGAAAACAGACTGGAATCTCTACAAAAACATACTCACCATTAACAATAGCAGTTTACCAACCCTAGAAGACGAGCCTACAATAGAAACATATATTCAACAAGTACAATCCGAAATCCTAGAATCCTATAAAAGATCAACAGTTGAAACCAAACAAATTGCTCATCACTACAGACTCCCACTTGAAATTAAAAACATCATCAGACTTAGAAACTACTACAGAAAGCGGTATCAACGAACAGCAGATCCTTCATACCTCAGTGAAATCAGAAAACTTAATAAACAGATTAAAAAACAAAGTAAGAAATACAAAAATCAACTCTGGCAAAACAAAGTCGCGTCCCTCTGTACCAATGATAACTCAGTCTGGAAAATGGCAAAATTATTTAAAACAGCACCGCAAATAAACAGACCAATCAACGGACCAACTGGCACAACATACTCAATAGAAGAAAAGTAGAAATATTTGCAGATTCCCTTCAAAACCAATTTTCGCCAAATTCAAACTCAGATCTAAATCACCATAATTCAATCACCGAAAAAGTAAACAACTTCCATGAAGGTCATCCAATACCAGAAACAATAGAACCTACAAACAACGAAGAAATCTGTAATATAATCCGAAACCTAAAAAACAATAAAGCTCCAGGTGAAGACGGAATCAAAAATATCATGATAAAACTGCTACCACTAACCTATATTCAGAAGATCACACATATCATCAATAGCTGCCTTGCATTAAATCACTACCCTCAAATCTGGAAAAATGCATCAGTTATTCTATTTCTCAAGAAAAACAAAAATCCAAGTTGCCCTGAGAGTTACAGACCAATCAGCCTACTAAATATAATTGGAAAAATCTATGAAAAAATAATTTACAACAGAATCAAGCCACTTTTAACAGCCCTTCCCGATGAACAATATGGATTCCGACAAAAACTAAATACAACCAAACAGCTACTTCGAATAATAGACTACGCCGGAAGAGCAATAGTAAACAAAGAAACAATAGTTTTCCTAATGATCGACATCTCAAAAGCATTTGACAAAGTATGGCACACCGGTACAATATTCAAACTAATGCAACTAAATTTTCCTCCTGGACTCATCAAACTTCTATCCTGTTATCTCTCAAACCGAACATTTCAAGTGACTATCCAAAACTGCATCTCATCAAAAAGAAACATCTTAGCCGGAGGACCTCAGGGCAGCATACTTGGACCAATTTTATATATACTTTACACCTATGATTTCCCTATAAATAAAGCAGATTACAATAGCATTACAGCCTTCTACGCAGATGATACTGGTATAATAATCAAATTCAGAAATCCAAACTTAGCTCTAATAAAACTACAAGAACAAATAGATGAAATAGAAGACTGGTGTAGAAAATGGAAAATAGCCGTAAACGCCGACAAATCACAAATCCTCATCATACAAAAAAGAAGAATTAAAATTTCACCTCAATGCAAACCGAAACTGTTCAACATTCAAATTCCAATAGTTAAGAGAGCAAAGTACCTCGGACTCATAATTAATAGCAAACTCACTTGGAGCGACCATATTAAAAATATAATAGACAAAGCAAATGCAGCAGTTAATATCATCCAACCTCTCATCTATAACCAAAATGCCTCACTAAAAATCAGAAAATTACTATACACCTCTATGATCCGACCTATTCTTACATATGCTTCACCTGCCTGGACTACTATACCCGAACACCTAATGAAAAAGCTCAACCAATGTCAAAATAAAATACTCAGAAAAATCACTCGTGCCAGATGGTTCATACGTAATTCAAATATCCATAAAGATCTCAAAATTCCGTTTCTATCCGAATATATATATAAATTAAATGCAGACTTCTACGATATAGCCATAAAATGCAGCACAGCCAACTTCAATCAGATTTTTAACTTCGAGAACTATAAAAAAGACGAAAAACTAAGACCAATAGCCGCTCATTTCACCTCCGACTCCTCATACAACAACTATCAGCATAAGTAATAGTCATCAATTCCAGCATCTATAGTCTACATCAATAATCCAAAGCATCAATAGCATCAAACACTTTACCAATACTGAAATCCTGACATGTTACTTCACGTTGACAATCAAACCACAGCCATCCACAGTTTAACAGCAAGTTGCTCTTATTATTTTCATTTTCTTTCAGTTATGCAAGCAAGGTGCTTGTCTCCCAGTAACAGCCACCCCATAGACTGCTGAACTCAAACTGTCTTTTATTTTAACTTTTTTTTACTTCATGATATATGGGATAGGGGCCTTCTGCGCGGCCCAGGTGCCCAATTTGTACAAATAAAGAAAGAAAGAAAGAAATGTTTCGAGGGAGGTGGCCTAAAATATGTTATTTAATTAGTGTGTGGGGGCGGTATTATCGACTATGCCAACCTTTAACTATTAAAAGTCACTTCAAAATAAAATTGAGGTTACATGTTTTATATACTAATCAGTTCGTATTTATTATTTGTAGTGGTAGTTAGTTACACCCCCATTACTCCCCTTCCAGAATTTTATGTGTGATAGAATTCGATCAGGGGTGAAAGCGAGACGGAAAATAGGAAAGGCTGGTAGTGAAACCTTTTCAGTTATAGCTAATTTTGGGGAGAAGTTTACTTATTCTTTTTTTAAATTATTCAACAATATCTACTTAATCTTCGAAAAGTAGCAGTTTTATATATATGCTAAAATTTTAAAAGAAATCTTGATAGTTACAGATATTTTATTTTTTTCGAAAAAAATGCTGGAATGAAATGTCTTACGTACCAATTTTTTCTCTTTTCCGTCTTGCTATATAAGGGCTTTCACCCCATGAGTTCGATGAATAGATTCCACTAGTTGATTCATGCTGTTTTCATTTCCTTTATTTATTTCATTTTGCTCATTACATATTTTTCTTTTTTTTATATATATATAGCATTTCGCTCATTATTTATTTATTTAAATTTTTTTTAATAAAAAAAAAAACTATCAAAAAAATTCTATTACAGATAAAATTCTGAAAGGGGAGTAATGTGGCGTAACTACCACTATAAATATTAAATACCAAAACACTAGTATATAAAACATGTTAATTTGATGCTATCATGAAGTACCTTTTGATAGATGAAGGTTGGCATAGTCGAATATACCACCTCCACAAGTGTTTAATATTTTAAGTTACGAAATCAGACCCGAACACGTACTTTCTCTATATAAACATACATTTTTCGACTGATTCGGATATCTAACTCCCAAAATAGAGGGGTAGCTGCAATTTGGGCAACATGGTCTCAATAGTTTAGTCAGGAGAACGGTTCACAGTTTGAACCACTTGAATGTTTGTTTTACTTTTTCCGTTTTTAGCCATATTTCAAAAACTTTTTAAGCGCATTGAAAAATTTTTGAGCACAATTTTAAAATTTGCTTATCATAAGATAATTCCGTGCAAAAAATAACTTTGATTAAGTATTATATATTTTTTTTTATTATTTCTTTTAATAATAATCAAAAAAATGTGTATTGTGAGGTATAAATTTTTTTTACATCGTTGAAACGAATGTAACTTTACAAAACAAAGTACAAAATTGGTGCAATATTGATTGAATAGTTCCTGAGAAATAGAATAGGGAAATAGAGAGACGGAATAGTTCGATTTCTCAGGTCTATTTGGCTGATTTTGTTCAAATTTTGTATTTTCCTATGTAAAATTGCATTCTTTAAGAGAGAGGATGGAAAAAAATTATATATCTTATGAGGGTGATTTGAGAAGAAGAAATTACTTTCTTTCAAACAGGCTAGGGAGACGTTGTTTCTATTGTATTTTAATGTGCTGAATTGAATGTAACCAATGTCGAGATGATAGTTTGGAAGTTATATGGAATTTACATTTAAAAAGTACGAGTTTGCATTTGTACCTATTTACTCATCTGACAATGCTATATAAGCAAGTATAGCATTAATACCTATGTAGTTGTTTTTTGAACTGAATGAGGCTATACAAGTGTCAAAAATAAGTGCCGAAATAAATTTTTCTTATATTCCAGCAATTAAAGAGGAGTTTACAGAGAAAATAAACATATGTATTAAAAATTGCAATGACGCAAATTTTTGACATTGGTAAAAAAAATGATTCCCACGAGCCGATCACAGCAAGTTCGGCGTTTTGAAGGAGCTCTTGTATCTCTTGAAAGATGCGGAGAAGGTTAGTAGCCTTGCTCATGATGTTCTTCTGTCTCTTTCCTGTCGAGCCGATCACAGCAAGCTGTGATCGGCTCGTGGGAAAGGCTCAGTCCTAGATGTTGGATTAGGCTTGGGCTTCGTAGAGAAGTGATTGCAGCATCTCACTAGTTCGGCGTTTTGAAGGAGCTCTTGTATCTCTTGAAAGATGCGGAGAAGGTTAGTAGCCTTGCTCGTGATGTTCTTCTGTCTCTTTCCTGTTGATTTCTTTGGTCGTTCACAGCAGCCAGTGAGGCAGGCAGGATGTTTACAGTTTACACATGTTGGAAGCTCACTAGGTAGTTGTGTGCAGGTGAAGTGCGCTTTCGCACATTTCATGCATGCAGGCTCAGGGGATGGGCGATTTCTCTGGGTGCGCCCGAACTTTTGACACCGGTAGCACTGGATCTGGAAACGGCCGCCGCGAAAACGCTCGGTCCGTACCGTGAGAATAAAGCTGTAAAAGTAAATATAACATTAAATTTTAATAAATAAATAAGAACTGGTAGAAAAAGTTTCAGTGTGTAAGCTTTTAATTCACGCAGATACTTAAATATACTCTAACATTAATTAAATAATTAAAAAACGGTCGCAATATTTTTTAACACGTCATAAACCTATCAATCGATGAGATGATGTAATACTGAACCCCAAATTAATAAACTAAATATTTTATTTTATATATTATGAAAGTTGTGGAACAGCCGACCCAATTTTAGGTTTACGACTACTAATGTTCAACTGCATAGCCCTGTAATTTTGAATCCAATCCAGAAGACAAGGGAATTCCTGTATCAAGTATTGGGAGAAATTTGCCTTCATGGATGACTTTTTGGGGGAACTAACCCGCATTTGCGTCACATAAAGAGGAAACCACGAAAACCTCTCATGGTTAATCTGACTTCAAAGGTACTCTAACCCATGACCCGTCTACCACTGAAGATATTTCATTTCAATACTGTGGTCGGTGCAACCTGGATGCGGAATTCATATCGACCAGCCAACGCTGGGATTCGAGCCCGGTACACCTCCTTGTAAGGCGGACGCTTTATCCCCTGAACCATCGCGGCTCAATAAACAAAATAGAAAGTGGTAGTAAGATCTTTTCTCATATAAAAACTAAGAAAAGAATTATTTTCTTTCCTAATGATCAGGCTATTTTGTCACGCCTTATAGAGTGTATTATTCCGACAATTTATATAGTTTTTTCTTCATTTTTTCATATAACTTGTACCTATTAAAAGAAAAAGCTTATAAGGTTTCGTTTGAATTAACAAAAACATAATATCAAATTGTTAAGAAAATCACTTCAATGTAGCTTGTTTTCGGGATGATTAAAATATACATGACTATACTAAGTACATTTTAACAGTTTTAACATAGGTGTGAAACTATTTTTTCTTCTTCTTTTTTTTACACGAAAAAAAGTAAATTACTGAAACCATACTGAAATAAAACGGGTTTACTGCCAGTTTTCACTTTAATCCGTCTTACTTTTAGTCCTGAAGTCACTAATGAAAAATAAACGCAAAAAATAATTTTGTTATTTATGTACAACCATCTAGTCTTACTCGTTTGATCTCAAAATCTGTTGTTGCTGTCTCAAGGGGAAGGCAAGCACATTTCGCATCAGAACTTTTTAGAACAATAGTTTAGATTTCCGATGCTAATTTCATCCTTTTATTTTTTTTCACCATGAATTGCCGATGTCAACATCGTTTTGATTTGCGGAAATGATCTAATGGCGTCGACGTACAAACGCCCATCGAATAAATATTCCAAGAGGTCGTTTGGAGGCAGATGTGATGGAGCGAATCTGAGACATCGCTTGAATATAATGACAATGGAAAATAAACGTTGCTATGGATACACATGCCAATGATATCTTTCTTGATAAAGTAGACACACTATTTTCAACTGAATGATGAGGGAAAAAAATAATGAATTGTATAACTTTATTGAAAGTCATGTATGCGAAAACTAATTAAAAAATCGCTGAACGCAAAAAATTGCTATAGTGAAACAAAAATTTAAGATTTCAATAAACTAATTTTAAAATTACCTAAATTATGTATATTTTAACCTTAAATATATTGCGTCTTTATATAAAAATTAAATAAATAAATTTAACGGCACTTTATTATGTTTCCAGATTCAAAGTTTTAAATTTGCGTTAAAAAACAGTAGCATCGTTTTTATCTCCAACTATCGTTCTGATATCAGAATCAAATTATCTGCTAAAATAGAATTTCTTAGATATTGGGTCGCTGCCCCGATTGAGGTCACGGGAATTGCAACAGAGGTTCTCACAAATTTTTGCAATTGTGATATTTTATATATTGTAGTAATAATTTTATTAATAATAATTAACATTATTATTAATAATTAATATTATTAATAACAATGAATAAATATTAATAATAATTATTATTTATTTTATTACTAATATTTTTTTTATAATAATTTTACGTTATCAAATATTTTTACAAAAAGTATTTGAACATAGATGTAGATAATATCTCAAAGAATTTACCCGTAGAGAATTAACCTAAGTAATTGAATTTATTTATTTTTTTATTGTATTATAATTTTGAAGCTTGTGACTTATTTAAAATGTTAACATTGTTCTATGTTATAAAATTAAAGTTAATGACCTGAAACCGCTATAGTATTTACAGACAAGTGAAGAAACTAAGTTGCACTAACGCGAATATCTGATTAAAGCAATGTTTATCCTGCGACATTTACGTATATATTCTAAGGTAGCCACACCAAAAAGTATAAGAAATCCTGTACTAGAGCATAATTTCCAATATGGAACCTATGTACTCACCCCCTCCCAATCTTTGACACCCCTAACATTTTTAGAGAGGTGCAAACAAAATTTTCGTTATTTGAGGATTTCTTTAGGGTCGTTTACAAACTTTAGGGATTAAAACGAAAGTAAATCGATGAAATTAGTTTGAAGTACAAATAAAAAATTTTTGGTCTGTTACCTAATAATTATTTGAATATCTTACTCAGAACATAACATTTGTTAAATCAGCTATGTATTTAAAATTCTTTAAGAAATACACTTCATTCATATTCTTTTTTATAAATTTGTAACTTTACATTTTTAACTTTGAACGGCGTCATGATTTCCACGTGAATTTTAAGGTTTTTTACTCTTGCATCCTCCCTAAATTTCACCAAAATATCTGATATATAACACTGGGGGAAAAAATCTTTTTCTTTTTTTTTCAGTCGTAGAAGATTTTTAGATCTTAAATACTTTCGCATTCTTAATTTCAAATATGAAATCAGTTTCTCTCCACAAACTGCAGTTTTTATACAATTTAATAATATGGCCCGAACCATGGTTTCATAACATTCGGTTAAGTGAAAACTGAGTTCCAGCACTTCTCTGCTACGTAGGGAGTGGTAGGAGGAAGGCGATATTACAATCGAGTTTATGACGAGATTTGTAGAAGTGACATGATTTTTGCCTCAAATGATATTTTTAAAGGATCAGAGAATGTGTGTGTTAATAAACCTATGCGTTTTTTTATGAATTTAACATTAAGGCAAAAATTAAGTAGACTAAAACATAATAAAGTAAAATTTCGGAACAAAACTAATTTCCGCCGGCCGAGGACTCCACGTGTAGTAAATGGTGTCTGATGCACGTCAAATCTGTCGAGTCACAAAGTCCTCCATGTTCCTATAAGAAATCATACCTCTGTGGATACTGATCCAGCAAAACTTACACTCAATTTCTTAAATATTTTAAAGGATGTTTTTTGAATTTTCTACTATCTAATAGAATTTCTTTAAATCACCCTTGTAAATATATACTCACAATAAAGAATAAGAAGTGGTAGTTCAAACTAGTAATTGCTCTGGAAAAAAAAATTATCACCGACTTTTCACCTTTGTTCGAATATATAATTATAAGTAAGCTGTTGTAGTTTACTGACTTTGTTCCTAAAAGGGAAAGGTGAGAATAATGAATCGTTCTATTGTTACTAACTCTTTTTTTTTTCTGGGTAAGTAGCAGCCTTGATAATATCAGTCAGGGCTACAACTTACCTAGAAAAGATAAGAGACTCACGGTAAGATTTAAGAACATTTCATTTTAATCTTTCTTTCATAAAAAAAATTACGTACAAAAAGTACCACTGTTTATCGATAAGTGAAAGATAAAATAAAATTGCACCTTTGTTACATTAGTTTCCCATCAAATTGTTTACCTATGCCCAAAAAAAGAAAAAATTAAAATTTTCTTATTACCAGTTTAATCGTTTCCGGTTGAGTATGAGCCCTGTCTGGTGTCATTAAATAAACTTTATAAAATTTTCATTTTTCTTTTTATGCATTACTACTAAAAACCAGAATCAAAACGTGAAAAGGAAATATTGTTTTTATTTTATTTCATCTAAAATTGACGGAAATGTACAGATTTCTCAACAACCATAAATGTTTGACAAATCAATGCCAAACTCTTGAATGTTGAAGAACAACCCCGCTTCAAGGTTATGACGTCAAAATGCTAGTCGCTTCCGGAGATTTGTGATTTTCAGATTTATCATTCTGACAAGAATGTGAAATTCGCTCATTTGAAACGTTTCCAAAAAACATAACACTTGATTTAAAGCATATCAGAGTAGCTTAAGGCTATGGATGAGATTATTACCGTCTAATAATTTAAACATTTATTTTATTATTTTCCGAAATAGTATTAAGATCTGTTTTAACATTAATAGTTAATTAAAAACAGAAACGTTTAATTTTTATCGTCTAAACGCAAAATAATTTGTTGGTTGTAATGAAAACATTGTATTATCCGAAAACAGTATCAAAAAATGTTTTAAAATTGTTATTATTTTGTCTTTAATACCACTTGCCAATATCCAGCAAGCCTGCTTGGTGAGACCAAGCGAATTTAAGGAGGAGCGTCCATTTCTTGTTTTTCAGCAGCTTCATCTATGGTCAAGAATACTTCTTCAGTCACACACACACGTCACAGCCCGTTTTGACGGGTGGACCAATTCGTACAACCTTTTATACATCCCCAGGTCGTAACTTTGACCTTAACCAGAGAAAGATCTAACTCCAATTCAGTACCCCACCAAAGATATTGATTTCTTTTAGGAATTTGGAGGACTTTGTGACTCGACATATTTAACGTGCACCTGTCGCCATTTACTACATGGGGAGTTTTCGACCGTCGGGGATCGAACTCATCTCTCTCGGACATGGGCCCAACGCCCTACCAATCAGGATATTCCCGCCGTTGTTTTAATATGTATTAATTGTAAGTTATTACGGAAACAATGCATGCTTGAGCTGCAACTGCTTTAATACTGGTTTAATATTAGCTGTATTTAAACTGTAAATCGTATTTTTTATTTATTTATTTATTTATTTGTATTTATTTATTTATTTTTATTTATTTATCTATTTTTATTTATTTATTTATTTTTATTTATTCATTTTAATTTTCTAACCGCCTATCATTTCAATTTTATCACGGGATCGTAAATATCGCTATTAATCGCCATCCCGAGAAAATCAGGCTCAGTAAAATCTAGGCTGTTGAGCCTGTAGCTTCCAAACTATAAGTTGCTATCTATAGTTCGGGTAAACAAGGCATAAACATTGGTAAAGCTAACACTAAAAGATATCAGATTTAACTTCTACGGAATTTCCGAAGTTTATTTTGAAGTATTCGAAAATATTTTTCCTAGTGCTACCAAGAGAAGTATATTAATATTTAATAAGTTAGAATTAAAAGAATTTTATCCACTCTAAACACAAACAATTACAATATTACACACACAGCATTATACCAAAAACATATAACTTCAAATAGACGAATGCACAGGGGGCATTCTTGGATATAGGTTCAAATACCGCCGTAATCCTGGGTTTATCTTTGTGTTGTCTTTCTCTGAATTGTGCTATTAGTTCATATATATTGTAAATTAAAACATTCCATTTGTTTAGAAGAAGCTCTGCGTTAGACAAGTTTCACTGTAAACAATAAACATAGCTGTCAACTCCACCGGTTTTCCATCACCTCCTACATCAGAAAGCCTCCACACGGTTTCTTATAAGTAGTCCGCGCAGACTATTCAAAAATTGAACCAGTTGTGCGCACGGAACCCATATTTTATTCTAACATTGACTGAGAGAAATTTATCATATATATTTGAGAATTAAATCTGTAGTGGTTGACAAGTAAATAAAACAAACCAATCATATTCATAAATTAAAAAAATTTTAGGCATATATATTTGCTACCACTCTCTTATTTTTACTAGATTTTCTGTTAAGTGGCTCCTTCGTAAACTGTTTTATCTTCATAATGGTCTGATCGGACTACCAATAAAAAACCGTGTGGAGGCTTTCAGTTGTAGGAGGCGTTGGGTTTTCTCGAAAGATCTTATTTTCATAATTAAAGTGGTAGCGAAACTCTTGTTATTCCATTAAACTTTTTGAATTATAATAATAATTATAAATAAGTTTAAACACCTCAACATATAAACAATAACAATAAATATACAAAAGTATATTAATGTACTCTAAAGTGCCGTATCTCTATTCAACAAAAATTTAAAAGCTATAATTCAGCACACAAACTAACAAATGTATGTTGTATGTCGATGTTCAATCAGGTCAAAATATATTTTAAATTTGAGTAAGGTTGTTTTTCGATGTTCAATCAGGTCAAAATATATTTTAAATTTGAGTAAGGTTGTTTTTCGGAAATGTAAGTGTTCAGAAGTATTGGAAGGCCAAAGAACTAATGGCGTCATTGCTAATCTTCTGGGCATTTGCAATAAATAAATAAATGTTTTTCGAAAATATATTTTGGGAAAGAGTGGAAGTTGGCAGGTACGCAACAAATAATAATCCATACAGCCTAAAATGCAATGAAAATAAAATATTTTAAAAAACCGGTCAAGAGCTATAAACTAAAATTTGCAGCTTTTCGGGTAATTTTGACAACTTTTTTAAACATTCCAAAGTAAATAAGTATAACAAAAAGATGTTTCATATAAGTCTTAGAGTTATTTCGAAGCAGCGGTGAATAAAAACTCCATAAGTCTAATTTACTAAACCAAGAGTTATGCATTAAAAAATTAATTTTGTTACCACTAGAAAATATTTATCCGTATTCGCGAGCAATTTTGGCAATTCCGCAAAGTTTGAAATGTCTAGATCAGTCTAATTATAAGTATCCAAATACTTTTTGTTCTAGTTTCTAAGCCTCTTGCCAAATATCAGCAAGCCTGTTTGGTGAAATCCAGCGAATTTAAGGCACATGGTGCGTTTCATATCTTTCAGTGACGCCATCTATGGCGAAGAATACGTCTTCAGCCACACACACACGACACAGCCCGTTTTAAAGGGCAGACTTCATAAATCTATTCATTCATGAACGGATCGCAATTTTGAGCTGATCTAGAGAACGATCAATCTCCAATTTAGTATTAAGTATTGATACGTTACAGGGACTAGGAGGACTTTGTCACCTTTCAGATTTAACGTGCACTAATCACCAGTTACAACACGGGGAGTCTTCGGCCTGCGGGTATCGATCTTACATAGTTCGACATAGTTTCTAAGCCAATTCAACTAGCCAGTTCCTTTTTTCATTAATCCAATGACGCTGGTAAGATACCAGTGACCGTTATATACATGTATATATATTTCTGACACTCTATTTATAAGTAAAAATATAGCTCGGTATCTTTTAATTATAATAAACATATAATCTTTTCTAAAATAATTTGTCATATGTTCAGAATTTTATTTGTACTAAAATATAAAAAAAATAGTTTGAATTTTCTTTTTTTTCATTCATAGCCAAAAATTTATCAATAAGTAATTTTGTAAAGTAAAGAAAAATTAATGAGTAAAAACTGTATCGCTTAGATCTAAATAAATGCAAATAAATGCTCATTTTAAAAATAGGAAGATTTTATCTTTTACGCATAAAAAATAAACCAATGTTTCAAGCACTATTTCAAAATCATAAATTATTAAACAGCTACTTATAATATTTTTCATTTATTTTGACTTAAATTAATGCAAATAATGAAGAAAAGTATAAAATATATGTTGAATCAAAATTATGCACCAAAGGGTTATGGTACTTCAGAATATTGCACCTTTGCAACAGTAATCCAGAAAGGATAATAACCAATTACAGCTGTAAGAAAACTTGAAAAAAAAATTAAATTCTAAAATCATAAAGGAGTCGAAATTTCTAAACTCTAACAGAAAAAAAAAAAAAAAAGAATGTGATAATTTTTTACCAAACTATAATCATTAAATAAACGTTTATGAATTTAGACTTAAATTAAAATAATTTTCAAAAAAAAAAAAAAAAAAAAGAATAAATTCCTAGTTATAAGTTATTGAATTTCTTTCCACACAGTGATAAAAAAAATATCTCAAGATACATTAATGGAAATTAAACAAAAATATCAGGTATTCTGTAAAATAGCATAGTACTTTTTAAAGAAAGTTTAAAAACATCGCCCGGCATGTAAAATGAAAAAAAGTCATCGAATGTTTTTCAATCTGAATACTTGATTTTTAAAATAAAGATGGCTTTTTTCTCTCTGGCTTCCGAAAAAATTCTATTTCATTCTTTTGTAATTAAAGTAAAGCCCATTTATTCTCCGACATAATTAGTTTTTTTGTTCTTTCGTTGTCTTTCTTTTTTCGCATTGCTATGATAATCAATCAAAAAGTGCAATTTAATAAGAAATGGAAGCTAACAAACAGTGGAAAATATTTCATAACTGGAGCTGGTTTTGAATACCGGACGATTTTTTCTTTCGTCAGTAAATTCTATATTTAATTCCCCATTTCACACAGTTTTCATTTCACTTCATCAATAGAGAGAATATTATTTTATTTTAAAATAATTTCTTTCTTTGTTATTACCTTTTTTTTTTAAAAAAAAAACCTTAGCAGTTATTAAATTTTCTTTGGAAAGCAAATACCATCTTATAAAATATCTGAAATTTTGGGTTAATTTCCTTTTCTGGTTTAAAAGTTGAAATATTTTTAATAAATAAGTGCAAAAAAATTCAATTGCTTTCAGTTTACTGAAAAAAAATTTTTCTTATTTTTTTAAAAAATTATTTTAACTTATGATTTAACGATTTAACTCGTAAATGTCTATTTAATGCATATAGTGCCATGAAAAGATTATTAAAGATGATACATGAGGTTTATTAATCAAAAATAATTTTTAAACTTCTTCATAAAATAAGTTTAAAGGGGGGAAAAAAGTGAACGAAATTTTAAATACGTTAAAGTTCTCGAAAAACAAATTTTTGACTTTAAAAAAAAAAAGATTGTGTTTAATTAAAAAAAAAATGTATTAATCGTAAATGAAATTTTGGAAAGCCACTCTGGCAAAAACACTTTAAAATAAATACGGAAATAATGGCACAGATCAACATTAAAATCTTTAAGTGATCATTACATTATGTTTCTGTCCTCGTAAAAAGCATTTCTTAAAGGCAAATAATTTTAGTATTAGAATTATGCAATCAATATTCTTTTTCTAAAATGTAGTTTATTTATGACCCGCTAAATATCCTTAATACCATCAAATACCCATAACTGTTTTAGTCCCCTCCCTAAAAGTTTTCACCCTTCAATTAGTGGGAGGGGAGAGGGCAATATTACCCACGTTTGAAACGTATAAATTAATTGAAGGCAGATTTATTGTCATACAAGAGAACTATTATTAAACAGCAGTCTTAAGCCAAGCTCAAACTTTATTTTTATAATGCAGCAAAAATGATAGAAAAAAATTTTCTAAAAAAAAAAAAAAAAAAAAAAAAAAAAAAAAAAAAAAACGCTATTGAATTTAAAAAAAAAAAAAAAAAAAAAAAAAAAAAAAAAAAAAAAACGCTATTGAATTTTATTTATCTCGCTGATAAGTTGAAATTGCGAAAAGTGCGGTATTCTTGTTATGAATGATTATAAACAAGAACATTTCGTCTCTTCTTCATTTCCTGAAAGAATTAATTATTCTTTACCAATCATTACTCAGTAAACTATGCTACAATCATGCATTTTCCAGAATTTTATACAATTCGCGATCGCAACGAACTATAGGGGGCGTTGTTGTATGTGCCGAATCCCTGCGATTTCCATATGAACAGTCATTCAGTTACACTGGAGACGTCTTTAATGTAGCATGTAGCATTGTAACGTTCCATCTTTATTGTGGCTGATTAAATTTAAAAAAGAAAAATGTTTGTTTTCTTTCTTATGCAAACGAAAACAAAATGGTATCTCTATTTTTTTAGAGAAGGAACATCCAGAACACATCGGAAAAATATTTGTAAATAAAGAGAAAAAAATAGGTATATTCTTATAAGAGTTCAAACCTAATGCCTGAGAAATAGTTTTAATAAATTTAATGGTATAACATGAAAGGCCCATTAAAATTTTAACGTAAAATAAAGAATGCTTACGAAACAAAAAAAAAAAAAAACAAAACAAAAAAAAAAAAAAAAAAAAAGAATCGTTCTTTTTTTTGTCGCCATTTTTTAGTGTTACGAAAATGCGTCTTTGGGACTTGCCAAAAACAAAACAAGATGCAATTTTATTTTTTTAGGAGCGAAATATTTTATGGAGTGAAATATAACGAAAATGTACCAATGTCCATAACATGAAACTTTATCTTAGTAAACGTCCGTTTTGGAAATGTTATTTCTTTTTGAATCTTATTTATTAGAGTTCATAATGGCTATAGAATCAGGTGAGAGAAAAGTTTGTTTTGAATCTATGCCAAACTCTATATCGGCCCATTTTCCACCGAAATCTGATTGACTACTTTGATTTTAAACAAAGTGTTTCATTTTAAGATTTTTTCCAAAAGTTTTAAGTGTAGATTGGCGGCACTTAAAAATCTGCCAAATCTGTAGCTGTGGTACAGATTCGGTACGTAATTCGTACATAAAATTCGGTACAGATTCGTACATAAAATTCGGTACGTAAGTACCGAATTTTTCTTCCATACTTTTCTGAATCATATTACTTCAAGAAATTAGAATATGTAAGAAGTGTACATAAACACATAATTTAATACCATTTAATTTTTCAAAAAAAGTATTTTGACAACATTTTTATCAAAAAATTATATATTAAAAAACGTAAAATAAAGAATTCTTAGGATAAAAACAATTTTAAAAATTCCTCATTTTTCAATGAAAACTTTTGCATTGTTTCTTTTTTTTAATTCTTATAGTATTTAATCAGACGTAAAAAAACCATTTTGTAGAGAACGATCATCAAGTAAGAAAAAAAATTATTTACAAGCAAATTTTTTATTATAAAAATCATAACACTTACTTGATTTATAAGTCCGGAGAATTCCAAAATGATATGTTCTTTGTTTGAAAACTTTATTCTTAAATAATATATACACAGTTTATCCCTTCATTACTTTTAGGTAACATACCACACATCAAAATTTCATAATTGTAAGATCTCGATATGAATTTTAATATGTAGCTTAAAAACAGAATAGCTGAATTCTAGTTGAAATTCTTTCAAAACTAAAAAACACTTACCAAGAAAACGATAAAAAATTTATTTATAATCAGCACAAAAGATACTTTTTCAAGTAATTCGGATTATTCTTTATTGTTGTTTTCTGAATTATGTAGATACAGAAATATATACATTTCTATGAAGAAGAAGAATATTCTATAACTATTACAGTTCTGTATGGAATTCATTGGAACACATTTATTCATTGGAATGACGAAAGCAATGTTGACTTCATTTTAACTTGTAATGAATTGAAGACAGAAAAATTATTTTACCGCAATACACACATCTGTAACAGTAAGTGATCATGAAATCATGTTATGTTGTTGGTAATAGAAAGGTAAAAATTATTGAGAAGTTGTTCTTCAAATGCTTGGCGTGTTCTGCTTCAATGTTTGGCATGTTCTGATTAGTTTTTTCAAGAAGTTTTACCTTTTCTTTAGGGAAATTTTGCTTCCTATTTGCTGCTAAGAAAATGGCGTCCGTCATTGCCAATGGTTATGTGGGAACTAATGCCCGATATTTACAGTCTCCCGCTAGATGGCGTATCGAGTGTTGCGATCGCGAATACACTAATAAAAAATATTTTTGATTTTAATAAAAAATAAAAAATATTTTTGACAATTAAATACGAAAAATAATAAGAAAGTGGAACTTAAAGTGGGATAGGTCAAGACATGGAACTGTATGCGATCGAGAATTATAATTTATATTTGACTTTTCAATGATTAAAAAAAAATCGTAACATAAATGAACCTTTATAGTTAATAATAATTGATCAATTTAAATTAAGTGTAAATGTTCTTTCTTTTTCTCGATTTCTTATTACTTTTCATTTCGGCCGGGCTATTACTCTTTTCCCAGTCTTTGGAATATTTAATTTTCAGAGAGGCAAAGTATAAAAGGAGAATATTATTATCCGATCTGGGTGTCAATTTCTAAAATGCAACAACAATTACTAAGAGTCTGATTGGTGCATGGTGCCCGCAGTTAGTTTCTAGATTTGTTAGTAGGAATAGGCTTGAGATCTTAAGTTTCTCGGCAGCATGCCTGACACTCTTTTATATTAAAGATTTGTAGCTGAAGTGAAATAAATGACGAATAACTTCTGCTACTGAAACAAAAATGGCTGCCATTAATTTGTTTACGTTTTGGTATGCGTAAAGTTGGAACACATAAAAATATGGCTATTCAAATATTCTTTCCTACTTAATACTTAGCAAGTATGAGGTAATTTGAAAAATAAGTATTTAGCTTAAAATAGCTTT
This sequence comes from Parasteatoda lunata, assembly GCA_949128135.1. NCBI lineage: Eukaryota > Metazoa > Arthropoda > Arachnida > Araneae > Theridiidae > Parasteatoda > Parasteatoda lunata. Next base: position 24,091,805 of record OX421977.1, on the reverse strand, counting down.
ATTGTTTTTTAATAATTTTTTTCATTTTGTTAATAATTTGGTTCGTTAACTTAATAGTTTCTTGTATTTAATATTCTTGAATTTCAAATGAAAGTTTTTTTTACAATGACAATACTTTGTTCTATTGGAATATTGTGTATTATATTTAAGTTTAATTGTACTATATGTATCGTAATGTAATAAACTTATATTATTTAAATAACATTCTTGTTTCAGATAATAAAAAAATAAAAAAAATCAATCTATAATGTCGAAGTTTTTTGAACTCAATATAATATATAAATAAGTAGTATAAGATTTTGAAATTTTAATATCGGATTCATATCATTTTTTAGATTTATGCTAATTGCTACTCATTCATTTACATATTTAAGAACTGTTTGTCTGTGTTCCGTAATTCCCCCCCCCCTCTCACATAGCTTTTCTGGTGTTTATTCTCATAAGATAGGATGTGAGATAATCATATTTTTGAATTTTGTTATTACCCTAATTTCGGGTGTTATTTTCAAGTTCTTCCAGTGTACTGTGAAGCTTGTTGATAAATTCTTTGATTTTTTAAACGTCAAGCTTTGATTACAATATCCGCTCTGTGATCTTACTTTTTTTTCTGCAAGAAAATGATCATAACTAAGTGCATATATTTTTTGCTCTTTTCAACAAAGGCTTATGTTGAAAACAGAAATCAAAATACTTATTTTAAACTCCATTATAAAATATTTTATAAACTAATGGAGTTTAAAATGAGTCCACTCATCAGATACATGAGCAATTAAAAAAAAGTATGATATTCCTTAGAAATACTTAATGAATACATTTTTTTTTATTAAATCAACCATTTAAGTATATACAATTTTTAAAATTTCAAATTGAAGTACAAAAGAAAAAACTGTTAGTGATTCTAATGTATCTTAGTGATTCTCTCTTAGTGTGCAAAAAAAGAAAACTCTTAGTGATTTTAAAATTTATTTCCAAATACCTTAATACTTATTCATAATACTTTGTAGCATATGGTAAGCTTTTGCTGTTTTTGACAATTTGCAATAATCAAAGTGTTGGCATTTGCAATAATCACTGGGATAAATAGCCGCCAATGATGGGATTGTAGTCTAAGGGTCTGCGAATAATACCTCTCCAGTTTGATCGATCAAATATTCAACTAGAGTACCGAATATATACGATCTTGTGAGATTTGGCAAAGATTCAGGCAGTCCTGGGAAAAGGTTTGGTTTAATTAAAAAAAGAATAAAATTGCTACAAAATTTTTTATTGTGAAATCGCTAAAAAATATCGCATTCGAAAATTTTTCACTTTAAAAAAGTAATGAATTAAAATAGAAAATTAATCTTGCGGAATTTTTTTTTTGCAAAACAGAATAATTAAAATTGTCTTCTCTAATAAACAAAAGTGTGTTAATGAAAAAATTATTAATAATTTAAACAATGTACAAACTTAACTTTCTAAAAATATTTTGAAAATATTATTGTAACTATGACAATCTATCTATCTATATATATATATATACAGTGTTTTCACTACAGTGCGAGAATCTCGCATATTTCTTTCTTTTCTCGCATTAAAAAATTATTAACGAGAGAAGTTCGCTCACTCTATTAATCAATTTAAAAATGAGCGAATCTCACGAATTTTGATAAAAATTTCGTCTTACGCTATTTTATATAAAATCTGTTTAACTTTTCTTCCTTTATCTTTCATTATTTTCAACACCGGTCCTTGTCATCTAGCTTTCCTACTTACCAGTATTGTTCAGAACCAGTGCGAACAGCAGAACACAACACCCTTACCCCCGAACCCCTTTCAGAACACATTTCTCTGCAACCACATGTTAACCGTAGGTAAGGTTTCTTCATGTAAGAGGTTTAAATTTTTTGTGCTTGAATGTAAGATGGACAAATACCTTGTTAAGGCAACATCTTCTACTCCGTAACGGACAAATGAAAATGAAACAAATGTCTGTAGAAACGGTCAAAATGAAACAAATACGGATATTCAACGGATACGGATCAAATACTAGCATGAAGTATGAACATGGAACTATTCTATAGCAGAAATAATTGAAAAGCCTATGCTGGCAGATGAAAGGAAAGTGTGTGCACAATGCTAAAAATTTACTTACAATAGTTCATTATCTGTTGCATTTAGCACCCGAAACCGAATTTTCCATATGAAGATGCAGCAAAAATATTCAATGCTTTAAAAATATATTATAATTAAAGAAATATTTCTTTTCCAAGTCGTGTTTTTTTTTTAATTTTTAGAAAAATCACCTAACTTTTTGAGAAAGGGTGAGAAATTCTCACTCATTTTTTTTCTGTGATGAAAACACTATATATATATAAACATTATTTTTAACATTTACTCCAAATGAAACTGTGTTTTGGAAAAATATTAGGCCACTATCTGGATCAAAATTTGATTTTTTAGAAGGAATACTTAAGTAGATTCTACAATAAAATAGAAAATCCATTTTTGCAGTTTTTCTTTAAGTAAAAGGCTATTTGTTGTTGTTAGACTATTGATGTACATGATCTGTTTTTCAAATTTAAATATATAGTTTATTAAATACATTTAAACGGTACCTGTAATAAAATGTTATTTTTTTATGTTTCTTAAATCATTATTGATTTTATTTTATAGATTAAATGTTTATTAAGGTCCAATGGAAAACGTCTAAACAGATGTAAGTATGACAAATTTTTACTTAAAATTTTATATTATATTTTCCTTATCTGTTTGATCATGTGCAATTGTAAGATCCTAAGTAATTAAGCAATCTATAAATTTTTATTAAATACTACAATTTCTTTATTATTTTTTTTTTTTTTTAAATAATCATTGCTGTCATATAAAATTAAGTACAATTTGTAGTAACCATGTTAATAATTCTAAATGTTGCATAGATGAATTTTATATGCAAAATACAGTGGTCAAATCCTGTAACATATTTTCTGTAAGATGTTTCAGCTCAGATGTTTTTAGTATAAACACTATATAACTATCTAGTATAGCATAGAATAACTTACTATTATTATTCAAGAGGCTGTCTTTCTAAAAGTATAATCAGACTTAGATGAATTTCATAAAATTTCAATTAAAAACTTTCTAAAAACAAATTATTTACTATTGTGATTAGTTTCAACCCTTTCACCATCATGTAATTTTGAAGAAATTTGCTTGACGTTTTTGTTAGTGGATCTTTCGTTAGCTATGTTTATATTTGGATGTTTTTGAGGTAGATGCGTTTGAAGATTTTTTCATGAAATTCTTCACAACAAAAGCAGCATTTCACTTTCCGCCTTAAACTTGTATAATTGTTCATTATTTAAAACATTAAATAAGGATATTTTTAAGAATTTTTTTTTTTTTTAAATGTGTTTGTAATACTCAAAAAGTTCCCCAATGTGGATAAATTTTTCACGAATGACATTCCCACGTTCGTGTGTTATCTGGGTATAATATATTTAAAGTACAATTTATAGGCTGAAGCTAAATTTTAGTGTGGCAATCATTAAGCTATAAGAATTTTTTTCCCACTCCTGAATTAAAAGATAAGAATTAATGCAAGGCATGTTGAACACCCACACTGGTTAGTTGTTAATTTTTTTTTTCTTCTTTGGAATGATGAAATTCAGTTTCTCATTGCAAATATGGCATTATTAAAAGTATTGATGCTTTGCCAGTTTGCTTTGTTTGAAACTGATTGCTGTCCACCTGAACCGTTTTTCGGGAATATTCGTTTTTGCTACATCGGTGATAATAACTACCAATGTGGTGTTTGGATTGTATTTACGCAGATAAATGCAATGATCAGGAGTGGGGAGGAAGCAAATGTTTTGATTCCCTGGTTTAAATTTGCTCGGAATGGAATTCAATATACTGATTTTTTTTTTTTTTAATTTAAGGAATTACCAGGTAGTTTTGATTAGTAATGAATCTGTTAGTTAGAATTGAATATTCAATCAATGCCTATGTCTTCATCGTTATTTATTTCAAGTTTAAGAGCTATTGCCGGAATACTATTCCCTGATGTTTTTTGACCTATCTACATTGCCTGCATAAATTATGAATATTCAAATTAATTTTGAGGTGATGCAAAGAATCGTAGTATGTAAGGTGTGAGACTGTCATATTTAAAGGCATTTTGTTTTGAAGGAATGTTGACTTTGCTACATTATGCATTAAGAAGTATATTTGTTTATGTGAAAAGATGTAATTTGGATATGGGGTTTTATACAAAATTTAATGCATTTATTATTTCTTTGCATCTGCTAATATGATGATTAAAGATTGGTATACATGTTCTATAAGTGAGTAACTTCAATGTGTTTATTATTGTATGTTTTTTATGATATGAATATTTAGCATTGTAAATAATAGTTTTGTGTGTGTATATTGCTATATTTTTATGCACTTTGCAAGAGACCGGTTGCAAAACTGTTACTTGGAGAAAAACATTTAATTTTAATCTGCCATTTTTTTATTTATTTAGGAAATACATGTTTTTTTTGTTGTTTAAAAAATGACTGTAATTCAAGTGAACTTCAAATTTAATAATGTTGCAATATTAGATTTTCTTTTTGGAATGTGATGCTAGTGGTGCCAATAAAAATGCTGCAAAGTGGAGGAGAGAGAAAAAAATTGCTGAATATTAGGTGCATACAAATAATAAATCAGTTCTTATTATTCATTTACACCTCATAATAGCCATTGAGGGCAAGCATAATAAATGTGCTTTTAACTAATTTCAAATATTTTGTAGCATAAAATTTCTAACAGTAGTTTTTGAAAATGTTATTTTTATTACATATTGCCTAATAGTTTGTTGAGAATTGTGAATAGATTTTTAAATTCATTTTCATGCATGGCAAATGAAAGTAACTATCCATCATCAATTAAAAAAATTTGTCTGCAGGCATATTTAATGCTGGTGAAGCATTCTTAAAACTACTCAAAATTTCTTTCCTCAAATCAATTAAATCTAGTCTGTACCAACAGAGGAATAAAAGACTTATTTATAGCTTCTATTTTTTTGAAACTTTTTTGTTATACATGCAAGGATCAATAAATTGAACAACTATTTTTACTGAGCAGAATTTTTTATTCTCAGACTTATACCAACTTATGTCTAAACTTATACCTAGTTTCATTATGTGTTTGAATTGTATACGTAATCACTTTGATCAATTTTTATCTTTATGCTATGTAAATTATGCTCTAATGATTTCTTTATTAATTTTTTTTATCATACAGAATTATTAATTATGTTATCCTAATTGCATTATAGTTTAAATTTGGCACTTTTTTAGTGAAAGTTCTCCCTTAAAACTGTCACCAAAATGAATTTTAACAAATCTATATATTTGTATCTTTAGAAGGTAATTTTCGAGATACATAAAGTTTTATTATTTGTTAAATTATTTTCTTTTTTTTTTACTTTTTCAGTGTTGTATTCACAGTTTTTTTTTAATTCCAACACCCTCAAGTTATTTAACTAACTTTATACAGCAACTATTAGGGAGCATTATTACTCTAATAAATAATCCAAGAAATAATATTTTTGTATTAATTAAGCAAAAAAACATTTGGCTCATAAATAAACTCAAATGTGACTCAGAAGTGATAATCAAAAGATTGAAAATCTACCAGTTTTGATAAACTTCATTTTTATATTGTTCGCCCCCTCCAATTTTTTTCATATAACTTTTATTATGATTCATGTAGAATCACCCTATACTTTCTGAATAATATTCTACTATTAAGCAAACAAATGTCACAACATTTTGACATTTTTTCACATCCAAAAATTTTGAATAATTTTCTTTGTTGTTCAGTACCACTATTTAATTAGGTGTAATGGTTTCAATTCTAATAAACCAATTGGACAGTGTAAATTCTAATAAACAGCTGTGTCCTCTATGTTTAACATATAATAAGAAATGGATGGATTTCTCAATTTTACGCAGCGTCATAAGCATAATATACTGGCGAATGCACTATAGCAAATTTATGCAGTTTGATTCTCAATTAGAGCTCTTAAATTGAGTTAATGAAAGCTTTTTAATTCAAATTTAATATTAATTAAATTAAGTTTTACACAAATTAAAGTTCATTGATTTTATTGTTCATAAGACCAAAAGTGAAAGAAAAGTTCTGCTATTTCCCTATATTATTTGTAATTCAGACAGATAACTAAAAAGCAGTTGCTCCTTATTTCTTTTGGGAAATACTGCCACTATCATATAATCCTTTTTTTCCTAGCAAATGCCAAACCTGGCCTCCTTATAGCAATATGTGCCCAAATGGTGTTCGAGATGCCCTGTGTCTCAGTGAAGCAGCTAAAGGGGTTCTAAGAGTTAGGATTTTTTTTTTAAAACTAGTAATGGTTTTTGAAACCTTTAATTATGTTTAGATCTTATCAATAATCCATCATTTATTTAATATTTCAGTAGCCAATGAAAAAAAGACAAATTTTTTTAAATATTTGTTTTTCTATATTCTTATTTATTTTAGATAAAACCATAATTCAGCTATTTTATTCATTTTCAGATGTTCTCAATTGTCTTGATGTACATTATTCTTTTAAGTCAGGGTTTCCCTAAAAGAAGGGTCAATCATTTTGGATCCCATAACCCAAAAATTGGGAATGGCTGTCATAGAGTTTGAAAATTAGGTGTAAAAGAACCGGAACAGTTGTTATAGTTATTTAAAACCTTCTCATAGGGCACTTTTGACCCTCTGATTCATTGACTAAATCTCACTCTTAGAAAATTGTTATGATTGACCAAACTGTTTTGATAATCCAAGAAATTTAAATGAAATCATATATTAAAAAATTCTTGAAAAATAGATGCAGCTACTTCTATTAACAAGAGAGTTTAAAAACTGGCAAGCAATGTATGTATTAAAATATGCATTAAAGCAGGGCGCGTAATCTTCCCGATTTCTTTGATAAAAAACATTATGCCCTTATTTTTCTTGAATATTTCATGTTTTGTGATGATATTCCTAATTTTTTTGCATGTTTAGAACTTAAAATTTCAATATACACTGGATTTAAAAAGAATCTTCTAAAGTTTTTGTAAAATCACTTTCACTAAACCAGAATTAACAAAAATTAGATTTTTCTATGTCAAAACTAGTAATTAAAAAAGTAACATATTTTTCTTTTACTCCTAATTGGAGCAATAAAGCTTCTATCATAGCTCTCCATCTCTATTTGTGACCAGATATTTTGCCTCTCTTCATGTATTTCCCATTGTTTTAGATTCATATACAATCGTCCTGTGCCGAATATTTTTAGGTCTTCCTTTTTTTCTATTGTCCTGAGGGTTCCAATCAAACACTTGTTTTACTTTAAATTTTTCTGGTTTATGTAGAACATGACCAATCCATTGACGTTTTTTAATTTCCAACTCAATCAGTTTCTGTATTGCAATAACAAACTATAGGAGGTAAACAGTTTAACGTATCTTGGAAGTATCAACAAAGGAGGAACTCAGAAAGGTATACTAAATAGATTAAACAAATCCCTGAAGCAGTTAGGTTATTCTCATTAAATTCTGGGGGAAAGAATAAATTTAACAAAAATTAAAATTTTCAATTCTAATGTTAAATCTGTCCTCTATAGATCTGAGACATGGTACTGCAATAAAAATAACATGTAAAAACTTCAAGTCTTTATTTACAACATGTAACGTAAGATTGAACGTAATATCACTCGATACGCAAGTTGTTCTATAAAATTTGTTAATGCAAAAATCTTTAGAAAAGCAAAAATTATTTCAAAAAGTAAAATCTAAAATGTTTTCCAGATGAAAAGGAGTTAGCATTAAAAATTGTACCACTCCTTTGTCTTCCCCTTTTCTTCAGCTGAATGAATTATTGCTTAATCAATATTGAAACAAAAATTTTCTTAATTAATCCCATCCCTTTTTTTTTTCAGATTTTTTTTCTATCCCCCCCCCCTCTTTTTTCTATCATAAGTCAGTAACAGAAACTTTACTCTACGTTCATGTACAGCAAATGTCATAGACAGCATTAATATAATGATTCTGTTTAGTCTTTGAAATGAATATTTAGTAACTGATTTATTAATAACTCTAGTTATATTATTATATTTTTTTCAGTTTTACATGCTATTGAAAGAATGCGTGAAATGAGGAGAAATCATCTAACCCACAGTTCACGAGCAGTTCAGTTCGAATCTCCTTCTCACATGGGGACTCTTCTCAGTGGTCTAAATACCCTCAGAAGTAAAGGTTTGCTTCTTGACATAACTCTTGTCGCTGGAGGCCAGTCATTTCAAGCGCATAGAGTTGTCTTGGCATCATGCAGTGATTACTTTCGTGCCATGTTTACTGATGCCATGAAAGAAAGTCAGCAAAGTGAAATTTGTCTGAATGGCGTGACTGCCGATGGCATGCGCTATCTTCTAGAGTATGCTTATACCTCTAAACTTGCATTAAGCCTTGCTAACATACAAGATGTTTTATCAGCTGCAAATCATGTACAGTTAATTGCTGTAGTCGAAGCTTGCTCTTCTTATTTGAAAGAACAACTAGATTTAGATAACTGTGTCGACGTTGCCACAATTGCTGAAATGTACTCGTTGCAGCAGCTTTTGAAAGAAGTGTACCTCTTTATATGTGGTAACCTTCAGAAGTTTTCTGGGAAATCTGAGTTTCTGAGACTCTCTCCTTTTCAACTTGAACATATTTTAAAATGTGACTTTCCTGTTGATTGCTCTGAAAGAGATGTATTAAGTGTCGTACTTAAATGGATCGAACATCAGCCTCATGAGAGAGTGAAGTATATCCACCAGCTTGTCAGGCACATACACTTCAGTGAAATTTCTGTTGCAGATATAACATCATTTTTCGAATCTCCTATCTTGAAGTGCCTTTGTTTGAGCAGTACTCTATGGAGTCGCTTGTGGCATATGCAGCCTCACTCCTTATGGCAAGAACAAATGCCTCTCATTAATTCTCGAGGTATGGAATTAGCCATTTTGAAAGTTGGCGGATTTGGTATAAGTGGTGTCACAAATGATATTGCATATTACTTATCTAGTGTTGGAAAATGGCGTTATTTGACATCTATACCCCATGTGGAGCAATGCAATTTTGGCACAGCTGTTTTGAATAATGAATTATATATTGTAGGTGGATGCTTTAATCAAAGTTTGCAGGAAAATGTCCACCCTTTTGGATTCAGATATAATCCTTTGACTAACTCTTGGTCGACAATGGCTCCAATGCAAAAGGAGAGATGCCGCTTTTCATTAGGAGTAGTGAACAACCACCTGATTGCTGTTGGTGGTGCCGGTGAATCTGGTGAGTTTGATGTTTTAGACGACACTGCTCCTTGCGAGAAATATGATCCTCTGAGTGATCAATGGATTCCGATATCGCCTTTACCGGGATCAAGAGCTCAACATGCTGGGACATCTTGGAAAAATTACTTTTATATTTGTGGCGGTTTGGATCAAGACCTGGTCTTGAATTCTCTTTGGAGGCTAAATACTGAAACAGATCATTGGGAAATCCGTGCTCCCATGATCACCCCTAGAGCTGATCATTCTATGGTGTGTTGTGGAGATAACATATATGTTTGTGGTGGCTGGTATGATGACGAAACTACTGGAAGCAAAGTGTTGGTTGACACAATTGACTGTTATAATACAACTAGGGACACATGGACGGTTGTAACCAGGGTTCCAACTCCTCGTTATCATGCTGGTATTGTTGTGATAGGCAAAGGACTGTATATTGTGGGAGGCTTTCACAGTGCAACAACTTTTGACCGTGCTAGTGGTGTTGTCGAATGTTACAATATGGAGACTGGTAAATGGACGGTGGGTGATAATTATCCACAAGCCATTTGGGAGCATGCTTGTTGTACTCTTTATGTGCCTCGTTGTAGAGATGACTTGGATGTTATACCAGATAAAAATTTGCTTTGATACTCTTTCACAAGACAATGATGCACCACATGTAATTTAATGCATGACAATAATTTCATCACATATTGTGTAAGAATTTAAATTAATTTGTTATGATATTTAATGCGCAGATTTTTTCATAGTCATGTGGAGCAAGCAAAGTTAAAATATTTTTAGTCGTATCTTTAGAGAGTTTATTTTGACAATTCATATTTAAATTTTTAATATGTCTTGAGATTGCTGTAATTAATTTACTCATTATAATTGCACTTAAGGCTTATAATATGAAAATTAAAAAAAAAAAAAGTTTTAATGCATGAATGTGCTTTATTTACGAGGATAATAAAGATGGAAAAAAATTAATGGCATATTGTATTGTCTAAGAATTAACTTTAATCTGCATTAGCCTTTTTTTTTTCCTCTTTTTTTTCTTTCAAAAAATGTCTTAGCATGGGAAACAAGGAAAGTTAAAATATTTTTAGTTCTATCAATAAAGAATTTATTTTGACAGTGCACATTTAAATTCTTAATGTATATTAAAACTGCAGTAATAAATTAATGTACTTTCTGTACATTTGGTGCAAAAAATTAAATTTTTTAAAATATTTAAGAAAATGATTTATTTTGGGCAAGGGGAAAACAACATTAAAGAAAAAAGAATTCATGGCATGTTAGAATTTAAATTTAATATATTTTGTTAGTAAATGCTTTTCATAATTATAAGCAAGTGAAGTTAAAATTCTTTGAGTCATGCCTTTGGAGAATTATTTTTGACTTTGTAAAGTTAAATTCTTTTTAATATATGTCGTGATTGCAGCAATAAACAAATTTACTTCTTGTATCAGCTCATTAGGCGTGTGGACTAAGATTCTTTTAAACTTTTTATGCATGAATATGCTTTATTTTGAATGAGGAAAAAAGGCTTCTTAAAGGTGTGATAAAAACTTAACTGTACATATTTATCTTTAATTGCTGTTATATAAATAAAGCATTTTAATTTTTCATGCTTATTTAGAGCAATTTCGCAGTATAGTTCTTGCATGTGATGCAGGCAATTTAATGTTTTAATTAAGAAGCATTTTTTAACGATGTAACTATGCTTAAAATGTCCTTACACATAATGCAAATACATATAAGTAATTTTATTTATATTTAAAAAAATTAAGCTTTTTGAAACAAATGCAAGTCAATAAACTGACAGTAAAAATTATGAAGTTTTATTTCTGACTAATATCATAAAAAACATTTTTTTTTTAATTATTGAAAACAGAATTCATATTATTAATCTATTATTTATGTATTTTTATATTTCAAGGCAAAATATAGTGCAGTTTTATTTTTAGTTGATTTTTAAATTCTACCTTTGATTAAATAAATTTTTATGCACTTCAAACATTAAAAGCTTCAGATCTTATCTACTAAGAATAATTTATTCTTAGTAGAATCATGGAATCATAAATTCTAACAATCATAAATTCAATTTTTAGAACTGCTAATGGAATATTTAGACAAAATGGTCAATATTAAATTGTTCTAATTATTAATTTGGCAAATTAAAAAAATTTCAATTAGACTTTTAATTTCAATTAGACATTGCCTTTTTTAATATTTATTTATTGCAATTTAGTTGGTGTTTTTTTGTTTCTGTAAATAACTTTTTGATTAAGATCCTGAAACTTAATTTTATAATGAATGTCATATAACCTGATATTACTTTTGTTTGAATATTATGGCTTTGCTTGTGAGTTTGTTATGTATATAAGATATATATTGTACATAAAATGTAATTTTAATGATTATACTTGCACAATGAACATACAAGCCAATGTATTAAGCATGTAAATACTCAGTACTTTGAGAAGTATTTTTATTGATAGATGCCATAAATATGATCTGTTTGTCGGGCAGTCTGTTAGTCATATTTTGCTTTGATTTGTGATAATGTGTATGTTAAGAGTGGCTTCTATTCGTTGTTGGTAGGATTTTTAGTAAATTGTCCGCTAATCACTGGTGCTAAATTTTTATATTTCTGCTGACATAGAATTATAAAAAATATTAAAAAAAATAATGAAATACCTCTACATCAGGAATACAAAGATATTTATTCTGGAGAAGTAATTTTTAACAGTGCCTTTATACTATTGCTGGGATGCCAACAAACAATACTTTAATGTTGCTACAATTTTTTGTGCTTAACATCAGGGATGCATAACCATTTTGGACAGCATTCCACAAAGGCTAGAAAATGTCATATTAAGGTCTAACATAATGCTGTAATATTAAAAATGTGGTGTGTATTAAGATTCTATTTGAAAGTATTATGGAATGATTTATATCTGTATAACTATTTATTTTTTACTCTAGTGCAGAAAATATAAAATTAAATTAGATAACTAAGAATAATTAATGCAGTTATTCTTGGCAGGTATATTTTTTTTTGTTGCAGAAAATCTAAATTAAATTAGATAACTGAAAATAATTAATGTAAATAATCCCTGACAGATTTTTTTCCAGTATTTGGGTAGTAGTAGTTATTTATTTACGTTGCATGAGGGCTGCTCATTGTACTATTGGTGACTGACTGAGGAACATCCTTAAGGATGATCTGAAGTCAGGTCATCAAAATTTTGTAAGTGAGCATATTTCGATACCTTACAGCGTTCGTATAGTACAGTTGTATGGAATCTTCTCATCACTAACCTTTCTCTCGAATTTTTTTACATTTAATTTAATTTTTTAAATTTTTGTTAGTTTGATACTGTTAAAGCGCAAGTTTAACTCTTTAGTTGTTAAAAAACTTGATTTCAATAAAATTTTCTATTGATTTTTCGTTCTTCCTTTTATTAAATTGGAAGAATTTGTTTACTGTCAGTGAAAACTAAAGTAAATTGTTTTAGTTTATTAAAAACATTTGTATTGAGAACAAAACAATATTTTACATGTTGGCATCCCTGCAATTTTTAATTCTATTTAGAACAAATGTTTATCAGGCATATTTCTAGTGTAAGTGACCATAAAAGGTGTGTATAATACACTTATATGCAATATAGATTATGTCACTAACTTCTCTCAATTTAAATTTTATTTATATAAAAAATTATAAAATTTTTTTATAAAATATTCTTTTATTGATCTTCATTGTTTTATTCTGTAGGTACATAATTTTTAATTTAAACCTTTTAAATTCCTTTTTTTAAAAATTAAAAATGTGCTTATTTTTGATAAAAATATTTAAAAATATGTTTAGTGCCAATTTCATTTTGTTCACCTGCTGTTCTAAAAATGAATAGTGTATTTTTAATTTTAAAAAAAATTATTATTTTTTTTTTAAATTTTATAAAGTTCTATAAGCAATAAAATACTACAGCCGTGTGTGTAGTACACCTGTTCGCAATAAGTTGTAAAAAATAATTAAAAATATATTTCTATTTTTGTTTAAAAACCTGATTAATTAGATGCTCTCTATGAAGGATTTGACTTAATAATATTTGCATCTTATTGTTAATGTAATAAATATAATAATTGATAATAAATACAATAACTATTGACTAATGCCTACCTACCCACTTATTCCGGGTTTTTGGTACACTTTTATTTTGGATATTTAGAATAGTAAATTTTATGATTTAGCATTTTATTATTGATTTAATAAATTTAATTTCGAATTATTTTTTCTGCCACTATATATAAACAACTTAAACGGATATATAAAACCTATTAGTTCTGCGGGGAAATTTTTAAATGGTGGCAAAATTAAACAAATTAAGTTTACCTTAAATTATTATTGGCAACCACTTAAAATATTCTGGGAAACTAGGGCTTCTGGGTTGGTAGCTATGTAATAAAAAAAATTTTCGTTATTATAAATTTGATTTATTAACTGGTCTTCTAAATAAAAGCAGTAATTATTTGGTAAATGGCTAAGTAATAATATGACATCATGCAGTAAAAGTAGTAATCTGGTAAGTAAGTAACACCATTTTAATTTAGTAAATCTAGTAAAAGTTACAAATGTTTCTTTAAAAAAGAATTCTCTTTCTAATCAGTTATTATGAATTACAACCAGCTAAAATGATAAAAATTTTAGACCTATTCTAATAATTTAAGCTGCATATAATTACCATTTACTGCTTTCTAATTAATTTATTACATTAACAGTTACAGGTATGAATTACTTATTAATTTTAAAGTAATGAATTGTTCATTAATTTTATAGTAATGAATTTCAATTTTATTTTATTTAGTTAATTTTTATTTTCTAAAGGAATTTATAAAAATATTTATGTCTTAAAAATTTTTTATGTCCATGATTGGTGTTATATTTTTTAAAAACTTTTAGCATGCATATACAAGTTATGCATTGAATATCTGTGATTAAACTTATACCTATTACTTTAAAACATAAAAGTTTAGAATAATATATTAACAACTGTTCAATAACATAAGTGTATTATTATTACATCTAACATGCAAGCAAACTTATAATTTAATCTGCATTTTTTTATGGATAATGAATGCTTTATTAGAACTTTATCGGAAAGGGTTTACATTTATGAGAAATTGAGTGAATTGAAAGTTGTGTCTATTAATTTAGTTTCTGGAAATTTGTCTGTCAGGTCACTTATAATATAATATGATGAAAAGTGAATGAGTAATTGTGTGTCTGTGATATCCAATTTAGCAATATTCTTGTGACTCAGAAAAAGTAACAATGCGTGAACAATAGAGTCATATTAGGTAATTCTTGTAGTCATTCAATCTTGAATTAAATTGTACAGAATCGTTGAAATTAATTATTTTCATCTCAATAAAGTAGTGTTTTAAGCATGGTTGGCAATATGATCTAAAAAAAAAAACTATTTTTATAAAGTGGTTAAAACTTTCAAAAATACAAAATATGATTTATTTTAAATAGATTTGAAAATCTGGATTAAAATGCTAACTCCATATTATTATGACCTTTATTATAATATTTATGTATTATTTTAGAAGTAGCATAAAAAAATATTCATTTTTACTTGGAAGTGTGTTTAATTGATAAAATTAAAAATATTTTTTTTAAATTTATTTTTAGAATTTTTAATTATATAACAATTAATGTGTTGGAACAATAAGCCACACTTGAATTTTTCTGGAAAAAGTTTAAAAACATTTTTGGTGCAAAATACCACATATTCCAAATAGGTAAAATAAGATGTTTCTGCGAATTAAATTATTATCTCATGAAAATATGAGAAGCGTAAAAAATAGTAATGATCTAAAAACAATGCTAAGTATTAGTTCCATGTAAAATTGTCACTTGATGAAAAAAAAAAAAAAAATGTGGTTTATTACGTTGAATGCTAAAAGTAAAGTTAATAATTGTTTTTATTAATTATTGGAAATTTCAATTTTCTAATAATTGTAAAGCTTAAGCAATATAATGATGATCCATATTTTTGAATATTTCAAGAGAAGTTTTAAGGACAATTTTGGTGGAAAACACATTTTCCAAGTAGGCAATAAAATGTTTCCATACATTGGTGTTATCTCCTGAAAATTCTCGAAACTTATAAAGTAATATAAAAACAAATTTAAGTAACAGATGTAAAATTATCATCTTAGGAAGAAAAAAAAATTTTAAGAAAAATCACTTATAAATCTATTTAATTTTTCCTAACTATGAGGTTATTGTTACTACATGTAAAATAAAAATAAAATTGTAACTGAATTTTTCTTAAGAATTTAAAAATATCACTACTCTGTTTATTTCCCTGTGTGTAAATTTTGAAAAGGCATCTTTTTTCACGTTTAAATTTGAGAATTCATTTTTTTTTAAAATTAGAAACGTGTATTTTAATTATTTGTTTGCTCTCCTTTTCATATCTTTTTTACTTTTGCTAATTTTTTGAAAAGATATCTTATTGAAATACGTTACAATGAGACATCTTCATATAATATAATCTTATTAAAATACATTTCAATAAGATCAGATTGATGAAGTGAAAAACTTTATCTGTGTAAATTTTTTGCCAACTTGCTCAATGTGTGATATTAGTGTTACTTGCTTGTTATTGTTAACCATAGTGGAATCCTGTTATAACGAAACCCCATAAGACGAATAAAATCTTTTTCCTCTTTTAAAAAGGAAAATAGAGTTTTTGATAACATTGAAAATTTCTAGTTAAAAAATATGTAGGTTTACTACAATGAAGATTCTAGTGTTATGGGGTTCATTATTATGGGATTCTATTGTATTGGAGATAAAAATAAAACTTCATTCTCACACCTCATTGCTCAACTATTAAAATACTTTGCTTGTAATTATTACAATCTAAAAAGATTTATGTACACTACATTTTTCTAATGTATTTCAAATTGTAATATGCTTTTTTTCTAACATAAAATATAGTTTATGTTTTGACTTTAACCACTAGATAATATCTTAATTTATTAAAATTTTATCCTCTGATTTAGTACATTTTGTTATTTATTTCATTTTGCCAACGAGAACAATGTTTCTATTAGGTACAGTCAGTAAATAACAATTCACCGTCTATTTCATATAATTTTTTTAATGAAACTCACAAATATTATCCACTATTGCTTAGCCGGGTGGTGTTCCACAAAATGGTGTTCCACAGAAATCAACAGTTCTGCGGAAAAGTTAAAGGGATTCCGTGAGTTTTTTATTAAACGTATTTGAAACCTGCAGTTATATTTGGATCCAATAAATAATACTTTATTTACTTAATACTTCGATTGCCTTTTCCCAATAAATTAAAAGTTAAATGCCAAAAATTAAATAAAAATTTTTTTAAAAATGTAATTTATACTATAACAATGTATTGAAAACGACGTGATTTGTAAAAATTGCATTAGTATTTCCCATCGCGCTTGTCAAATCAAAATATATCTAACCAAAAAATTTATTTCGTTAATAAAGAAAGACCTCTACCTAATAACAATTCCACAGCTATTTCAGCTAATTTTTTTAATGAAACTCAATATTGTCTACAATTGTTTAGATCACTGATTTCTAAATGGACTTTTTTAAACATTTTTCAAACTTTGAATTATATTTGAATCTAATAAATATTCCTTTATTTACTGAATACTTCGATTGTCTTTACACACTTAATAAAAAATCAAATGCCAAAAAATTAATTTTTTTTTTTTTTTTAAAAATAAAATTTTTTAATAACATTGTACTGAAAACATTTTGTAAAGGACGTGCTTCTGAAATCGAAATAAAAAAAACTAATTTCGTAATAATGAAACATCACTACTTAATACATAATACCTAAAAATACTTTCAAATAGCAGTTCTTTTAAGTTTTTATTTCAACGAAAACTATTATTTTGCTTATTTTATACAATTTCAGCTTATGTATATACATCTAAAACATACTCAGTACTAAGCTAAATTCAGCTGTTGGACATAAAAACCTATAGAAGATTATTAATAATAAAACTTTGAAAACATTGAATATCTTTTATTAAGTACAGTCGGACCTTTATTTAACAAAGTTGCTAAATTCCGTTAAAAAGTTCCTTACATGGAAAATTCGTTAAATCACCATTTCAAATATTTTAACAACGCAAAACATGTTTTCAACTCATAAGCATTAGACATAATTAAAATAGCAATTAATACATCTTTATCTTGTAAATTATTATCTACTATCGAATTGTTTAAAATGATTTTAACATTTCATCATATGAAGGTTTGGTGATTTAGTGCTGTGTTTTTTTTATTTTTCACACTGCCCAAAATATCCGATTCAGTTAATGTTTCTATGGTTGCAACTTCTGAATCAATAAAAAGAAAATCATTAATTCATTCATCATCGTCAATTTCGCGGTTCTCTATTAGTTGTATATACATTTTTTTTAAGTTCTTCTAAAGGAACATCATCCTTGTCCTCCGCACTTTCCAAATTCTTCGCGCTGACTAAGAATCCAGCTTTAGCAAAGTGTTGCGAATAGTACAATCAGTAACATCATAGTTGCATGCTTAAGAAAATTTCTGTTATTCTTTCTCGTAAATTGATTTTTGGCTTGGATTCCTGTATGACATGCAACCAAAAACTGAAAGGGATTTTACTGCTTTCTCTAACATTTTTTTATTGTCTTGGCTGTATATGATTCAGCATATTGTCAGGTAATAGGATGACATCATAAAGAAGTTAACCTAAAATGTTTAAATTTGATTGCCGTTCCAATTTTTGTTAATCATTGATTATTGACTCCATAGCCTTTAGAAACTTTACGCCCTGTCCCTCTATTGCGCATTGCTTTAAAAACTGAAATTAATTGACTGACAGCTGCTCGAATGTTGAATGTATAGGTTTAAGTATAGGTTAAATAGGTTTAAGTATAGGAATGTATAGGTTAGTTGTATAGGTAAAAGTCTAGTAGTAGTTTAATTACAGGGCACTAGAGCTGCATAATAGGCTATTGGCGAGGGTCTGAGTATTATTCCTGAGGATGATTCGAAGACTTACCATCACAATTTTGATGATCCTCTGCAGAGGGGATCTCTCCACCTTTTTGGTAGCTTGACGCCCTGCTTGAGATTTTCTCTTAACGGTAGAAAAGTTTGACGAGGACCGATACCGTGCACCCTCTGCTCCTTCGCAATTTTTATCAAAGTGGTCATCCACCAGTTACCTGACCGCTGCCGGTATAGCTTCACTTCGGTGATCTATTGAGAACCGTATTTCATGATCAGTCCATTGTGGAACTGCTGACAGTGGATCATTTAACTTCTATCTACATATTATTATAAGTTAAACACGTTGAATGCCATGGGGGTCACCAGTGACCGGCACTGAGTTTGTTCGTAGCGGCACAGGGGTCACCGGCGAAGTCAAGATTATTAGAAACACATAATGCGAGTAAATTTTTATTATTTTTATTTTATTATCGTTGCCAAAATGGTTTGAAGAAATTAATGCATTGTAGAACACACAAAAATAGTTTTATTTATACACACAGAGATGCCAACTTGCACCGGACAGCAAATAAATATTTTCAAGTGGTAGTTTATTAATTGTGATTCATGGTTTAATGAATTCAATTTAGTAGATTTTTATCCACCACCATTTCTAAACAATTCGTAGGCTTATATAATTCATCACTTTCATCTGTAATGTCGTGCTAAGCATTTTAAAAACATAGCAAAATCTGTCTAATTTTAATATTTTCAAATTAAGTTTGTAGTTATTTACTGTGGGGCCATGTAAAATCAACGTGATGCAGGCTGAATTTAAAGTATGACTGATAAGCCCTTTTCAAGCAGATAGCAAAGTTTAGCCAAAGATGTATCTAGGGATAAAAAGGAATTCAACCAGCGAGACCCCTCAGCTTCTAAACCGTGGTTTATTTTATAATTACGCATACATGTGAAGACTTCTGTACTTATAAAGATGTATTATAAACCACTGTCAATATAAACAGGTAGCACAAATTAAAAAGGAGTCACAGACATACTCTCGGGGTTATGGCTGGATTTGTACCCTATTTCCTCTCGACAAAATCTTTGCCGAATCGGCGTCTTACAGAAAAATCTCTTCTTTTATAGTGATTGAATAAAAACTGCATATTTAAGGAGAAATAAACTATTATAATTTTAGTTGTTTACGTTATTTTCGAAAATAAGAGGGTTCAGTAGACTTATCACCCCTTGAAGGTATTGAAAATCGGATAGTTTAGAGAGCCAAAATTGAATTTCTTTCGTATAAGGATGATGTTAAAAATGTTATATTCATTCACAGACGCAATTGTCCAGGTGAAAATAGAGTTTCTATGACGTCATCCATTGATAACTCAGCGCTATCCAGAGTAAATTTGAAAAAGCAAAGAAATAATCTCTAGCAAAAGTTTATTTTTGAGAGAGATTTCAAGAATAGGGAAGGGGAAAAAAAATCTATGAAAATATGCATCCTGGAAATCTGTAGCTCATAAGGTCAGGGAATCACCTGTAAGTGGGGATAAAATTTGGTATTTCAAGGACGAGATTTATGTATAAATAAATAATTTATATATAAACGTTCAAAAATTTCATGCAGAAATAAAGAAAAACAAATTAATTTATGGGAAAAACTATCGGCGTTGTGCTAGACTTTTCACTATTGTTATATGCAAAATGCTCCATAAAAGCACAAGAAAATATTTAAAAGTTATTTTTAAAATGTTTCAAGTTTCTGATTTAATTTATTTTCTGTTGAAATATTAACACTTTCTCTGTCGTTAAATTTCTACAAAACACGACATTATTTTTCTCAAGAACTGTAAACATTAAACTGAAAAACAGTAAAAAGCATAACTGTTTTAGAAAAATGTTTTTTTTTTTTTTTTATGCTTTGAGTTTTTGTAAATTTTTTTTTCTGAATGTAAAAGTTTGTATAAAAACGTATAAGTTTATATACTCACACATACATTTCCCTGCTCATCTGAAAATACCACTTAAGACGAAATACATATGACCTTAAGGTAAGGGGTCTCAGGGATGTTAAGCGTTACGTAAAAGCAAAATATTTTAACATTTTTCGACTGGTCACTGTGAGTTAAAAAATAGCATTAGAGTCCCAATTTTTTAAACACTTATATAAATATGTTTATAGTTAATAAATATATTTACATTTTTGAAATTTTCTCAAAATTAATTATTTTGTAGGGTTTTAAAGATTTTGAAAATATCTGAACTTTTTCAAAAATGAATGCCATTGCGCGCACAGTTACAGACACAAAAATCAAGAAAAATGTTTAAAACAACTTGCAATAGCAGAATAAATATCCCCTCTACAGATTAAAGTAATCTTATAAAATTATATAAAAAATGAATATTTTTTTTTACTTTTTAAACTTTAAAATTTAATTTTTTTTTAAAAAAAGTTGTTTTTTTTACCAAATTATGGCCAAAATGTTATTCTATTTCTTAGATTTTACTTCACTTTAATAAACTTAATATAATTTAATAACTTACCAAATTTCATGACTCTAGCTGCAATAGAACTGAAAATATCTTGCGCGCAAGTCAAAAATATAGGTTTTGAGAAAATCGAGTTTAAAGTTAAAAGTTTAAATATTTTATAATTTTTATACAATTTAAGCATTGAATGCCAGTATGATGAAAATACAGTTAGTTACTATTATGAAAAATAACAATTTATATTTCCATTGTATGATTTAAACTCTATGAGAAGAAAATAAATAGGTAAATATCATTCAAAAGAAAAACAAATTTATAGTTTTATTTTTCAAAAGTATTTGATTATTAAAAAAAACCACTGTAATGTTTAAAATGTATTACAACATAGATAAGATAAGTATAAGATCAGCAAATATTAAAAATTTCTATAAAATAACTTTTGCACTGCTCATAAAAAAAGAAACAGCATATAATAAAACTAAACATTAAAAATTCGAATTCATTGCTTGCATTAGAACTTAAAGTGCAAAACTGATTTTTATACATAAAATTAACTGTTAAAACTCTCCCATTGCATACACTACACCTTCATCTTTCAAATGTTTTTCATTTTCAACCGCAAGTTTCATTCTTTTGGCTCTACGAGCCTCAAAAGAAGCTGCGGAAGCCCTCCTTTCGGCAACAGCAATTCGTCTTAGGTCAATGTTCCTCAAATTTAAGCAAAAGTCTTTATTTATTTTAATCCCAAGTTTACTAAAAATAGCACCAAAACACTGATGTCCATCATTAAATATACAAGTTGCTAGATTTGCAGCTATCTCAGCAACGCTTAATCCGCAACCAATAGTTTTCGGGCAATATTTCCAAATAACAGAATTGATACTTTCATTGGGATTTTGAGTTTTACCTCCTAAACAACGTTTTAATAGTTCTGTTTTACACAGTTCAGCAAATACAGGTTTCACTACATCTTTCACTGCTTTAGCAATCAATTGCTTGTGTTTATACTTCACTGTTTCACCTTTGATTACTGAAGCATTATACTTACACCAAGTATTTTCACCCTTGGGACAAAACCAATGCATTGGCTCATCATCTGTTGAAAAGGTATGGCCCCAAACTGCCCATATAGCCATTCTCATGGAAGCCACACTGTTTTTGTTTTCACGTATAGCATTACCATAATATATAGTCAGTTTCTGTATAAGAGAATCTGTTAAGCGTCCTTTACCGCCAATAGTTTTACCATCTGACAATTTTTTTTTACCGGACGATGTCTTTAACTTTCGTAACCTGGATCCCATTCGCTTTTGAACATGCCCCACACATTCTTCCTTTTGAATAGGGAAGCTGTCACCATATGGATTATTTTTAGACAGTGCAAGGTAAGTTTTAGAATCACCATCCCCAATGTAGTTTGTATACTTGAGGCCATGAAGTTTTTCAGAACGCTGGAAGATTTTTAACATACCATCCACTTCCATTTTTCCAGCACTACCTGAATGGTTTTTTTTGCAAAAGGGCAAGTGTTTTTGGAGCCATCTCTTATAATTTATTCCAAATTTTGCACCTTGGTATGCATCGCAAACTTTACAATAGGAGGACATAACTTCTATGTCTAAAATCTTGCCTGTTTCCGTACCAATCAGAGTACAGGCCCCTATCAATGATGTGTGCCCTCTTGTTTTCCAGGTACCATCACCGCTGACAGTTGCTGTATCTTTACCGGTACACAATTTTTCTGCAGAGGCAGCATTAGCCATGCTTTCCTTCGCTACTTCACAGATAGCACTACATAACTTCGTATTTATATTGTCATAAGTCTTTTGTTCGACAGGGCATGGCAAGCTCATCAGTGTACAAAACATTTGTAGATCATTCAGCCCTTTCCCAATTGATCTCATGGCTAAAACTGAACGCTGATTTATTTCTGATGCATTTATTTTAGTACCTATTTTTTGACAGCTTGAAAAAGAGTCAATAGTTTTACACTTTTGGCACTTGAACTCAAAAGTGGAAGCCAAACCCCTTTTAGATTTCTCAACAATGTTATAGTGCCCATGGCAGACAGCACAACACGACAGACTTATAATTTTATTTAAAAATAAATTTAAATCAATAAGTCTGTAGCCAATAAAATTTGAGTCTACATTTGACATATTAGACTCAAGTTTTTCTTTTCCCAAAGATAACTTTCTACTTGATGCATTAGGAATCACTTTCCTTTTCACAAAATGTTGTTTACCGGATTCTTCTTTAACAACTTTAACATGTTTATTTCCAGAGAATTTTCTTTTTTTAGATCGTTGTCCAGATTTTCGTTTACAAGCAGAAGCATTCATATTGAAAAATAAAATAAGAAATAAGCTTAGATGAAATGAACTCTCGAATAATCAGGATTGAATCAAAAGAATGTAAAATAACAATCAAAACAAATAGCAGTTGAGTCGAGTTGAGAAATAACCTATTTTCACTTGGTTGTAATGAACAAAATTAATAAAAAAGCACTACAACTAACAAAACACTGAGAAATGGGAAATCGAAACTGCAGACGATATCGAGGTGGGCGTGGCATTGTTGGGATTCAGTGAATACATGCTTCAGAAAAAAATTTATAACTCCTAAAGTTTTTGGTGTATCAACAAACTTTTGGTGTCAAATTGATCAGAATAAATTGATTAACAACATATATTTTTTTCAAAAAATCGACAATTCATCTTCACATCACTCCTTGCGTATGAGATAAGTAGTGACCCTTAGTATTCGTTCATGTTAACTTTAAAAAAAATCTGATTTGAAATATATTATTAATATGCATAGAAACTGTTGTATGTAGGGAGAAATCGAATGCTGACTCGAAATCAGTGACTTGGAAATATCTAAGAATCATTCGAAGCAGACAAAAAATTGTTTCCAAAAATTGTTCCATTGTTGATGAAAATTTTATCTCTCTCGAGATCTTCATTCTATAAGCTCACTCTTGATATAATCTCAAAAGTATAAAAAATATGAAGAAATAAATAAATAAACAAATTATAATAAAATAAGTGAAAGAGATTAAATATTGCCAGACATAAATATTTTTATTAGTGTAGAAATTTTTAAAAATATAAAAGACTCTAACGAGATAAAAACCTTTCCCAATTTGAACTACTATGCAGTCTAAGATTTTTGATACTTCTCTTTTATTTATTTTTTTGCGTCACACTTTTTATATTTCTAAGATAATTTTTTTTTTCAAGTTTATATGCTTTATAAACAAATTATTTTAGTTTTTTTCTCTTTTTTTTTTTTTTTTTTTTTTAATATGGACTTTATATCTAAACCACAAATATCTAAACGAGAAGCAAAGGATACCCCGGAGGTCGGTGAGCGAAGCTTTCTAATACACGTAAATTACCCTTTTTCTAGTTTTTGATATCAAAGCTGCTGATTCTCACTTTTAGGTAGACCAACATTGAATCCTTTTTACCCTCAAGCGGCGTATCCAGCGATTAGTAGCAAAATTCGGACAACCCATGATTTTCGAGGGGGGGGGGATTTTCGAACTGAGCAACCCGCTTTTTCCCCATTCATGGTTTCATTTCAGTTTTTCAGTGGTATTTAATTTCTTATACAGATCTAAATTAACAGATGGAGATGAGTTGTCCATATTTTTACGAATACAAGTATGTTCAATGCTCAGCATTTCGGGCGTTGTAACCTGTGAGCAATTTGTTGCTTCAAAAACAAACAAACTGAAATAGAAAACGATTGGAAAGGAAAGCGAATTTGGGACAAAGATTATGAGGTTGAACTGTTCCCTAAAGCCTTCAGTATTGTATACGTTTTATCTTTTCAGTTTTATAAACATAATTTAACCTAGATTAATTTTCAAAGTTTCGGTTTCATATAACTTTTTTTTCCATTTCAATTTCGAGACATTTTTTTTTCTGATAATACAATCGAGAATTTGCGTCTCTCTTCTAGTTCCAAAACCGTTTGCTCTATCGATTGCAAAGGCCAATTTTAGATCTCGATCCTAAGAATCGTTCGAACTTTTTAAATAGATCGTTCCAGAGAGCTGTTTGAGAAATAGAATTCTGTCATTGGTAAGGTGTTAGGCATTGTTTCAAATTAAATTATATACGTCTCAGCTTTTTCAAATATTTCTAAGATAACACCAGTGATGTTTGCTAGCTTGTAGTTATATTTGATTTTTAAAAAAAGAGTTTATTGCGCTTACTTTACATATTTAATTATTTTTATTCGCGATGTTAGATAAATTCACTGATCAACATTAACCGTTCACGGACTACGTCACAAAATTACTATTTCTAAAGTTATATGAAACCACTCTTTTAATTTGTTTTTAGTGAATTTTTTAAAATATTTTGCTTCAAAATTAAATAATTTAAAACTGAATAAAAAATTCATTCATTGTTAAGAAAAATTTTTTTAGTATATTGAGGTGAAAGATAACATTATTGGAAAAGTGGTATTCATTCGTTTAGAAGAAACATAAAAAACTGCCATACAATAATTGACGCCTATGCATAATTAGTTTTGGTAATATGTATTAATTGACAAGTTTTAATACAGATCCTGTGTAAATAGCGAAAGATGAAAAGTATTTAATAATGGTAACTTATGAACTATCATGAATTGGCCTCGAGCAACCGCATCATGCAAAGTGATACTGAATGCAGTTATCTTTATTCTAAGGGACTAAACTACAGATAAATTTTTTTTTCTAATAATTTAATAACTTAAAGTCTCCGGGGAGGGCAGCAAATAATAAATAAATATATAATTGGAATTATTTTAGGTTTGTTCAATGTTCCTTTCAGTTTCGTGCATGATTTCGCGGTATTCAGCAAAAATTCAATGATTTTTGTTATTAACTCTATACGAAGATTCAGCTACAAGAACGAATACTCAATAAAAAATAATCAAATATGCAACAACGCTGTCTAAAGACAGTTATTTGAGACTTCTAGCCGAAATGGATTCCGCGACAGCGACACAACTGTCTCGTAACCTTTATAATATACAGTGTATATTGCATTTTAACTGGAACATCCATTTCGTGAATAAAATTGGACCAGAGTTTTAATGAGGTGACCTGCATGCTAGAAACCCAGTAGTTTGTATCCTTTCGATAGTGAACCAAAAAGAAGACCGGTGCCGAGAACACACTTGTGTTGGACAGAGAATGATTGGGGGGAGGATTTTCTGCAGTAATGAGTCGCAATTCAGACTGGACAGAGACTCGAAACGTGTTCTTATCTGAAGAGAATCTGGGGGTTGATACAATGCCTCCTATAACTGAAAGCCTCCACACGGTTTTTTGTAGGTCGTCCGATCAGGCCACTATGAAGGTAAACCAATTAGTGAAAGAACCATTTAAAATGAAATCTATTGAAAATTAGAAAGTGGCAGCAAATATATGTCTAAAAATTTGTTTAATTTATGAATATAATTGGTTTGTTTTATTTACTTGTCAACCACTACAGATTCAATTCTCAAATATATATGGTATATTCCTCTCAAGAATTTGGGTTCATAAATTATGCCTGTTGTACATATCATAATTCAATTCATCCTCTTCAATCAATCGTGCTAATTATATTCAAATTACTGCATATTTTAAAAATCATGATTAAATTTTCTACGACTCAAGATTTTTTCAACTGCATTCATTTCAGTGCCTAAATGTAAAATATGCTTGTTATACATATCATTATTCAATTCTTTTTTCAATATCAATTGTGCCACTTATTTTTCAATTTCTGCTTTTCAAATTATGTTTAATTTACCAAGCAAATTTGCTTGGTCTCCTGTTCTGCCACCTCATTGTTGCATAATTCAAAATGTTTTATCTCAAAATGTATTATTTTCATGATGTATGGGATAGGGGCCGCTGCGCGGCCCAGGTGCCCAGTTCTTTTAAATAAAGCAAGCAAGCAATTTGGGTTCATGCGCGCAAGTGGCTCGCTTTTTAAATAATCTGCGCAGACTACTTATATGAAACCGTGTGGAGGCTTTCTGATGTAGGAGGTGATGGTTGATATCGGCCTTTTAACAATGTCGATAAAGACCGCTACGACCGAAGTGGCCTTATGGTGCGAGCGGGCATTATGACATACTGACCTTCGTGTGTTAGATAAAAGAACTCCGACAGTTCAGCAGATAGAATTACGAGATTTTTACCCTATGGGATACTTTACCTTGGAGCATCTGGGCCAAATTTCATATTTATGGTCAATTACTAACGTCCACACAAAGCTCAGTTGGTAGACATGGCGAATTCTTCAACTATTCAAAGATATTCATCGAGTACAAGGGATATTCAACGTTTGGTGTGGCCTGAGATGTCCGCTGATCTTAATCTAATTGATCATATATGGGACGCCCCTTGATTCTCAATTGCATCTCGAATACCAGCTCCAACGACCATCGGTTCTTAGGGCAAGAGTAAGCTTGAATGTCGCAGGAATCTGGTTAACATTGTGAAAGGTTGAAAGGCGAGTTGTGCATCTGTTATATACACCCTATTAGACATGGTTTTCTCGGACTGATAAGGTGTCGATTAACTGATGTGCTGGACAAGTGACCTGTCTCCTTATTTAGGGTACAGGTTGTGATGATTTTTGTTTTCCCATATATTGGTTTCATATCGGATGATATTTTGGTCATGTTTGGTATTACTTGCTTTGATTTTTTTTTATTGCTAAAAAAGTATTTGGGTCTTTAATTGTTTTCACTAGGGTAAATATGAAAAATAAATTTTGACCTAAATCCTTTTTTAATTACTGCCTTCGGCAATTTAATTTGTCCCATTCATCTCGAATATAAATGATACGAAGTGGTGTGACTGATGTAGAGCCGTTAACACACAAAAATATAGGTTATTTTGTTTGGTATTAGAAGAATAAACGTCATATAAGAAAATGACATAGCAATTAATATGGTGGTAAGTCACAAGTGTACTATTACATAAAATTTCCCTCTCAATTATAAGTACTCACCAGCATATAATTTTGCTAGCAACTACTGGATAGGCATAATTAGTGGTTTACTGTCAATAAGCAGGGCTGAAAGCCTATATATAGCAAGACGGAAAAGAGCAAAAACTGGTACGAAAGGCATTTCATTCTAGCATTTTTTTCAAGAAACATTACATTTCTGTAACTATCGTAATTTTTTACAATTTTAGCATATATATAATACAGCTTCTTTCTTTATAGAAAAGTAGAAACATGTTAAAACTGAAATTGGTTTACTACCAGCTTTTCTTTTTTTTCATTTCGCCTTTACCTATGACAATAAGTAGATGCTAGTTTTCATTTTATTATAAAATCTCATTAATTTTACAAAGTGGTAGCTAATAAAATTTTATTCTTTTTTGATTTCATGAAATTTAATATCAGACAATAAAATTGAAGTTTAAGCTGCACTTAAAAAATTACTGCTATATGCTATTAAGCACTCTTTTCTGAGTAAGTTTTCAAAAAATTGTTTTACAAATTTTTCCGAGAAGGGGTTGAGCGGAGGAGAAACTTCGATACTATTATTTAGGCATACAAGGTACTGATTCCGGTGTAATTTCATTATGCTGAATCAAATGACGCCAATCCAGAGACGATAGGAATGTCTCACAAATTGATAGGATTTGCTTTGTACAAAAATTAAATTTTTGTACTTGTATCGATTTTCGTATCTGGCAATGCTATCCGTACAAGTAAGGCATTCTTCCCTAAATAATTTTTCCCCTTTAACGAAATAAAACCGAACACAAATCTGTGGGACTTATGGTTGAGAATGATTATGTCATGGTAAGGCATGAAAGAAAAGAAACATTGTTCAATCCTTTATTTACTTTTCTCTCGTCTCCGTTGAGACATAAAAATTCATCACTGTAAAATATGTATAGCTTAATAATTTTTTTCCACATTGTTTTAGGAATTTAAAAAAATATATTATATTTTTTAAATGGTATGAGCTGTGATGACTCAGTTAACACTGAAGCGTAATGAATGGTTTGAAGAATAAACACATTAAATAATTACTATTTACATTTATTTACAATTTATACATGACTAGTTTAGGTTAAATGCGGCATCAAATATTTAAGATGCAAATACGCAAAGATAAAATAATAGAACAGTATTAAACTGCAATTCTAAAATGTAAGAATTAAAGTTGTAGTAAAAACAAACTTAAAGCTAATAAATAATTATAAAAACAATTTATGCAGAATATGATGAGTGACGTCAAGTCGCTTTATTACTTCCCTTCCAGTGAGAACCTTGTTGAAAAGAGATTTCGGTTCGTCAGAAAATGTAACCCTTTTCTTTTTGACATTTGAATCAGTCATTTTTGGAAAGACTGAAGGTGCGTCGACTGTGGGCATTGAATTGAAATAAGAGGCGTTGTTCTTCAAGTCTGCAGACTGTTCCGTGAAGCATGGTTTTAAACGATTAATGGAGATATTTCTGGATTTTTCCTTTATTGATAGTGTGAAGTAATCTTTATTTCTAGAAATTACTTTAAATGGGGGTTGAAGTGGTGGACGGACGGTGTCAGTTCGTGAGAAGTAGTGTTAAGATCTTTTGTCACAAAAATGGGAGATTTTCCATGTCGTGAAGGTGGAGCAGGCCTAACCTGAGAAAAATATTTTCGTAGTTGACCAGCAAAAGTAGAAATGTCAGTAGATGTTTGTGTTTCATGGAGGAAATCACTAAGTAATCTTATATTTGAGCCATAAACCAATTCCGATGGAGTTGTTTGGAATTCTTCTCTGAAAGTGGAGCGTAGCCCCAGTAGTACAGTAGGTAGAACTTTCGTCCACTGAGGATTATTATGGCACATGATGCTATTTTTCAGAGTTCGATGCCATCGCTCTATAAACCCATTGCAAGCAGGATTGTAAGATGTGGTTCGCCTTCGCTTGATTCCTAAGAGATGGGCAAGTTCGGTGAAAAGAGACGACTCAAACTGACTTCCTTGATCTGTAATTATTATTGACGGTGTTCCAAAGCGAGAAATCCAACCACTATAAATTGCTTCTGCAACGGTGTTAGCTTTAATATCAGGTACCGGTATGGCTTCTGGCCAGCGAGTAAACCGGTCTATTAGAGTTACACAATATCTTTGTCCTTCGGAAGTTATCAAAGGTCCAATTATGTCCAGATGAATTTCGTCGAATCTTTGGTCGTGGTTTTCCTGTAGAAATATCACAATATATTTCTTTATCGGTTCCGAAAATAGGTAATTTTTCAAACTTTAGGCTGGTGTTTGATTTCATAAGATTTTTGAGCTCTTCATCAGTTTCTTGCTCCTTGGCTAGTGCACTAAAATCAATCGTTTCCGGAAGGGCAACTTCTTCAACTCTTGATAGTGCATCGGCTACTTCATTATCTACACCAGAAATGTGCTGTATATCAGTTGTAAATTGACTGATAAAATCTAGATGCCTAATTTGTCGCGGTGATGCTTTATCACATTTCTGCAGAAATGCGTAAATTAGAGGACGGTGGTCAGTGTAAATCGTAAAATTGTGTCCTTCTAAGAAATACTTGAAATGTTTTACAGCAGAATAGGCTGCTAGTAGCTCTCTGTCATAGGTGCTATAACGTGTTTGAGTGTCTGTCGACTTCTTGGAGAAAAAAATCAGTGGTTCCCAGACACCTGAAATATTTTGTTGCACCACACCACCAATAGCATGATCAGATCCATCGACCATTAAAGCTAATTTCGCTTTTTGATCTGGATGCGCCAATAATGTGGCAGAGCATAGTTCTTTCTTACTATTTTTGAAAGCTTGAATAGTTTCTTCCGTCCAATTTATTATTGATTTATCATTTTTCTTCTTTCCTTTTAGAAAACTGTTAAGTGTTGCCAATTTCTCAGCAGCATTCCGTATAAATCGATGGTAAAAATTTATAATACCAAGGTAACGGCGCAGTTCTTTGATATTATTTGGCCTTTTATATTCGGCAATAATTTTGATCCTGGCATCAGTTGGTTTGAGGCCTTTTTCTGAAATATGATGTCCCAAAAAATCAATGTTTGATTTTAAAAAGACGCACTTTTCTAAATTGATGACCAAACCAGCTTCTTGAAGTCGTTGAAACACTTGTCGTAGATGTGAAAGATGTTCGTCTTCGGTTCTGGAAGCCACAAGTGCATCATCAAGGTAGGCAAAGCAGAAATCTAATCCGCGAAGTACGGTATGGATTAATCTTTGGAAGGTTTGTGCGGCATTACGTAACTCGAAACTCATTCTTATGAATTCAAAGGACTCAAATGGGGTACAGATTGTTGTTTTCTCAACGTCATTAGGTTCGACCGGTATCTGGTGATAAGCTCTGACTAAGTCCACTATCGAAAATATTTTACAACCATGTAATTGGTTGTTGAAGTTTTGAATATGTGGCAATGTATACCGATCAGGTATAGTAACAGCATTTAAATTTCGGTAATCACCGCATGATCTGTAGCTTCCATTTTTCTTTGGTACCATGTGTAAAGGACTGGCGCAAGCGCTCTTTGATGGCCAACAGATTCCTTGCTCAATCTTGTACTCAAATTCTTTTCGTGCAATTTTTAATCTATCGGGTGCCAAACGTCTAGGTTGGTGGACCAGTTGTTATAATATGATGCGTGACGTCATGTTTGATCTCTTTGACTGTCGAATGTTCTACAGTTATATCTTTGAATTCATTCAACAGTTGGTAAATTCTAGGATCAGTAGTTTTAGACGACAAAGTAGACAAATTAGTTGACGGAACATGCACAAGTCGACCAAAGGATTTTAAAGATGTAGTAGGATCTATTAATTTTCTTTTTTTTATATCAACTAAAAGTCCGTATTCTTTAAGAAAATCAGCACCTATTATTGCTTTAGAAACATCGGCAACAATAAAAGTCCAACAAAATTTTCTTAAGTTCAGATCAAGGAAAAGTCGCTGTGTTCCAAACGTGTGCACTTGTGAAGCGTTATGTATTATTAAGTGAAGCGTTAGCAGCATACAAGTAAAATTTTGGATCAGGAATTTTTTTCTGTTTTGAAGAAACGGGTAAATCTGACACATCAGCTCCAGTATCGATAAGAAAATTTCGTTTACTCGAATGATCATAAATAAAAAGGTGACTTAAATTCTGGCTACCATCGTCTTGCGCCGCCAACGATGGCCTAATTAGTTTTCCAATTTTCAAAATCAGCAACAAATGAACAGGGCTTAGTGCATCTGGTTGACTTTTTACCAAAACGACGATGGTACCAGCAAATACCTTCTCTAGATTTTGATCGGTTCCTATAATTGGAACTTTGGCGATTACAATTATTCTTATTTCTAGAAGTACTGCGTGATCTTCGCAGCTCACTAACTTCTTTAGAAAGTTCATTAATTTTGTCTAATATTGTTGATAAATTCAGACTTTCTGATTTAGTCGCTTCTGGATTTCTATTGGCAGAAAATTCGCCAACGTATTTGTATCTGCCGCAAGTTTCTAAAATTTTATCTCCCATTTCAGCCAGTTTATCAAGAGCTTCAGTGCTGACAGCTAAAATGGCTTGAACTTGCTACGGCAATTGTTGTAACCAAAGTGGTTTTAAAACATTGTCATTAACTTTACCAATCGCCAAATTTCGCATTTCGCGTAGCAACTGAGTAGGGCGCTTATCGCCAAGATCTAGCTCGGAGAAGAGTTTTTTTATTTGAACACTTTTGGAATCACTCAAACGAGCAATAAGTGCTTCCTTTAATACGGTATATTGATTTTCTTCGGGAGGTGACAAAACTATATCACTTACCGTGATCAAAATTTTCTGTTCCAAGGCAGCAACGGCGATGTTGTACTTTGTGATTTCGGCCGAAACATGACAATTCTTAAATTTGGCTTCAATATGCGCAAACCATAATTTCGGAGTTTCATTCCAAAACGGAGGAGGTTTTACTGAGACGCTTTCAATATATTTAGAAGCACTTGTATTATCGAGCTCCAGTATTAGGCATAGCTTTTTCAACGGTTGCTATTGAGTTGTTCAAATCACCTCCGGGTCACCAGTGAAGCGTAATGAATGGTTTGAAGAATAAACACATTAAATAATTACTATTTATATTTATTTACAATTTATACATGACTAGTTTAGGTTAAATGCGGCATCAAATATTTAAGATGCAAATACGCAAAGATAAAATAATAGAACAATATTAAACTGCAATTCTAAAATGTAAGAATTAAAGTTGTAGTAATAACAAACTTAAAGTTAATAAATAATTATAAAAACAATTTATGCAGAATATGATGAGTGACGTCACGTCGCTTCAACACCTCCTACAACCGAAAGCTTGCACATGGTTTTTTCTAGGTAGTCTTATCTGACCACTATGGAGGTGTGACTTATGTAGATTAGATAACACACAGACAGGTAGGTTATTTGATTTGATATTGGGAGGATAAACGTCCTATAAGAAAATAACATAGCAATAATGTGCTGGCAAGTAACATGTGCACGATGTCATAACATTTCCTTCTCAATTATAAGTACTCACCAGCATAATATATTGCTAGCAAATACAGTAGAAGTCCGATAATCCGGCACGTTCGGGACCGGCTCGGTGCCGGACTACCGAAAATTCCGGTCTATCGGGCGGTAATTATAAGAACAATTAGGTTAATAATTAAACTACAAATACAGTATAACTAATAAACTGCAAATAATTAAACTGCAAATACATACAACAAAGTTTATTTTACATTTCATATAATGTATGTAAACGTACTGTAAAACATATTTCACTTAGATTTAAAAAAGTCACGAATGTCTTTTTGTTTTCTTGACTTTTGGCGTTTAGTATAAAATTTATTTCTAATGATATGGAAATCAATAATTTCTGAAGCACTGTAGCTAGTACTAGCCTCAGCAAAAGAGATAAACTTATTTAGTGATTCTGCAGATTCTGCCCAGCTGATTTTTTCCTTTTCTTCCGTCTCGACACCTGAGTTACTTTCTTCAAGATTTTGAGTAGACTGAGGGTTTACTACAATGTTGATAATGTCCTCATCGGTTAGTTCTTGTTCAACAGGCTCATTCTCGTCGATTAGAAGCCACTCGTCTACCTCATCTTCAGGCAGGTTTTTCAAGGGATTGTCAGCACTTCTAACGACATCCAAAACTTTGGTCAGAGTGTCTTGATGGTTTTCTTCCTCATCAGTCTGTAGAGTTAGGTCAGATGCAGGGTTTGCAGCTGGCCAAAGTTTTCTCCAGCATTTTTGGAGTGTTGTATTTTTTACCTGGTTCCAAGACAGTGCAATAGCATGGACGGCATCTTTTACTGTAAACTTTTTTTTGAAAATCAGTCACGTCACAGTCGGCATTTAACAGGCCTTGAATAAAAGATCTTCTATAAAAGCATTTAAAATTTTGAATAACCCCTTGGTCCATGGGTTGAATCAAAGATGTTACGTTAGGTGGGAGCAGAGTAGCAACAATATTTCCAGAAACTGACTCATCTACTGGCGGGTGGGCTTTGCAATTGTCCAAAAGAAGGATGGCTTTAGTATCTTCTGGTAGACCGAGGCTTTTGAAGGATTCCTTGACCTCAGGCACAAAGTGGTGAAAAAACCAGTCTTTAGGGCGGCAGTCATCCACGCATTTGATTGAGCATCGCATTGGACAGGCAAGTGTGTAACATTCTTAAAAGCCCTGGGTTTTGCAGATTTACCTATCACAAAAAGGGTCACTCGGTGGTTTCCAGACGCATTAGCACATAGCAAAACGGTTAATCTGTCTTTGTTTTTTTTTAAATCCTTGGCTGCTTTTTCTCTTCCCCCAGTTAGTGTAGATGTTGGTAAACATCGCCACAATAGCCCTGTTTCATCAGCATTGTAAATCTGTTCAGGTGTTAAATCATTATCAGCTACGATTTTCTCAAACTCGTCTTTGTATTCTTCTGCAGAGTTTTGGTTTGCTGAAAGTGTTTCTCCAGTTACATCAAGTCTTCGAATTCCAAGCCGAAACTTAAAATTTCTGAGCCAACCATCAGATTAATTACATTCACTCTCAGCAACTCCTAAATCTTGGCCGAATTTCATTGCCTTTTCAACAATCATTGGCCCTGTTACCGGCTTTCCTTCAGAACGTACTACACTAAACCATTTGAACAATACACTATCTAGCTGTTCCAGTTTTGGTTTTTTTAATGTTTGTCTAGAAGCCAATTTTTCAGTTGTTACCGATTGAGAAGCAAACTTCATTAGTTCATCTTTTTGTTTTTTAATGTCATAAATAGTTGATGAACCAATATTAAACTCATTCATTAAAACATTTCTATTCTCGTCTTTTTCTAGCCGTTTGATGATTTCTAGTTTCTGATTGAGAGTCAGTGTTACGTGTTTTCGTTTCTCTCCTTTTGAACTCGAAGGCTTAGGTTTTGAAAACATGATCACTGTACAGTTAGAACGAAAATCACTTTTTTTATAAATAATTTCAAAAGTTACGTTTACTGCGATGTGAAAGGACACAAAACAACAACGCACAAAAGTTTCCGAACAATACCGAGCGCTTCCGGATGATCCCGAACTACCCCGAAAACTTCTGAATAGTTCTCGAGCGTTTTTATTTGCTTTAAAGACACTTTTGGAGAAAACCAAAATTGTAAAAATTTTCCGGAGCTATGCCGGACTATCGGGCATTCCGGACTGTTGGATGCCGGACTAATGGACTTCTACTGTAGTAAAAAAAAAGTTTTGAACACGGATTAACTACTGTAGAAAAGCTATGCTATGTCAAATGTTTATCTAAGTGTCGGCCCCGTCAGGGGCCCTAACTCATTCATCTCAGTGGAATTGCATAAGTGTCAGCCTAAGCTAATCGTCAATGGGGTATTAGATAAGATACAGTTGGTTACATAATAAAACAAGATGCAAAAATTTAATACAGTGAGAAGGATACTATTTACAACTACTGTAGAAAAGCTAGTTTTTATTTAAATTATAAAATCTCTTTGATTTTTTAAAGTGGTAGCTATTAAAAGTTTATTTCTTTGTTTTCATCAAATTTAATATCAGGCAATAAAAATGAAGTTTAGGCTGCATTTAAAAAATTACTGCTATTAAGTACTCTTTTCTAAGTAAATTTTCAATTTACTTAGAAACTTCAATTTATTTAGCATTTGTGTCATTGTTTTCACCAACGCAAATATGAAAAAAAAATTTGACCTAAATCCTTTTTTTAATTAGGAATCAATCATTGTCTTCGGCAATTTGATTTGTCCCATTCATTGTAAATATAGATCATACAAAGTGGTGTGAATGATAGAGTAGTTTACACACAAAAACTTATGTTTGGTATTGGGAGGATAAACGTCTTATAAGAAAATAACATAACAACTAATGTGGTGGTAAGTAACATGTGCCCAATTTCTTAAAACTTCCTTCTCAATTTTTAGTACTCACTAGCATATTATATTGCTAGCAAAAACTACATAATGATACTTTTTGAAGAATTCAAGTTGATAATTCATTATGTTTTCACTTTATTTATAAAATCTCTTTGATTTTACTAAGTGGTAGCTACAGAAAAAAAAAAAAGCGTTTTACAATTTTTCCTAGAAGGGGTAGAGGGGGAGGAGAAACTTTGAAACTATTATTTAAGTATATGTGGTATTGATTCCGGTGTTATTTCGTTATGATGAATTAAAATGACGCCTATCCAGAGACGATAGGAATATCTCACAAATTATTAGGATTTTTTGGGACAAAAAATAAAATTTTGTACTTGTAATCGATTTTCGTATCTGACAATGCTATACATTCAAGTAAGGCATTGTTTCCTAAATAATTTTTCCCGTTTAACGGAATAAAACCGAACGCAAATCAATGGGATTTATGGTTGAGAATGATTACGTTCTGGTAAGGCATGCAAGAAAATAAACATTTTCCAGCCCTTTTTTCACTTCGCTCTCGCCTCCGTTGAGACATAAAAATTCATCACTCTAAAATATGTATAGCTTAATAATTTTTATCTACATTATTTTAGGAATTTCTAAAATTATTATATTTTAAATGAGATGAACTGTGATGGCTCAGTTAACGCCTCGAACAACTGGAAGCTTGCACACGGTTTTTTATAAGTAGTCTGATCTGACCACTATAGAGGCAAACCAATGTACGAAAGAGCCATTTCATGCAAAATCTAGAGAAAATAAGAAAGTGGTAGAAAATATATGTCTAAAAATTTGTTTAATTTATGAATATGATTGGTCTATTTTATTCAATTCTCAACCACTACAGATTCAAATCTCAAATATATATGATAAATTTCTCTCAACTACTTTCAAAAAATGTATTTTTGCGCATTTATTATCATGTATTTTTCCTCTTTCTCTGAGGCTATGTGGATACTGTGCACCTGCGAAGCTCGGGGGTAATAGCACCAGGGGAGGGGAGGCGAGGCAGTCTACCTCAAAAACCTCTTCTATCTCTCTTAAATTTGTTTGTTTAATCTCATTTCTTTATTTTTATTTTCGCTCAGTAAATGTTACTTAATCCCAACTTTCTCTATTCAATTGCACTTCGACGATTTATTATACATTCCCACTCAAGATGAATTAGTTAGTGCCCCTCACAGGACTGATGCTAAGATAACTACCTATATATGAATATGAAGTACTTATAAAGTAGAATTTGGGTTCATGCGCACAACAGGTTCACTTTGTCAATAGTCTGGGCGGATTACTTATAATCTATCGTGTGAAGGCTTTTTGATGTAGGAGATGATGACTCAGTGCATACCTGCGTACTGTTACTCTTTACAAAAAAGATTTTTCGAAGTGGTAGCTAAATGTACAATGAAATACCAAAATAGGTAAGTATTAAGTCTACTGGAAAATTCTGTCCGTGAAAGAAAACATTCTATCTTACAAGCATGTAGAATGTGCCTTTTCAAAAATAAAGTGGTAGGGCATTAACCCATATTTAGGGCATCTTATTAAGGCATATATCAGGTGTACCACTGACTGGGTTGCTAATGGCGGCTAAAATTGCAAAAAGTGCTGACCTTTAAAAGTCAATATTTACGAAAATAAAATAAAATTAGCAACATCTCAAAGCATATTCTATTGAAAGTGAAATAAAAAAATGTTTGTATAGTAATATAAATGTAATTCATTGTAGTCTAGAGGATTGAATAATTGAAGAGAAAAGAATGTCGCCTGCGGCATCCCTGTCCACTGATTTCTTTCAGATCTTTATGTTACAAGTTTGAATATGTATGCACATTCTTTTTTGTGCTGCGTCTCTTAAGCTACCATTGCCTTAAGAGATAAATACCCTACCACTTTCTTTTATAAAAGAAACTTTTGCATTGCTTTAAAAAGAGGCCTGCACTTTTGGGGACAGAACTCTCCAGTTGACCAAGTATATCTAGGAAGCTCTATCATGACATCATATCGTTTTTGATGAATATATAGATAGATAGATACAGATTCTATTCAATTGGGGCTATTCATTTCAGGTCGAAGAGAATTCAAGCCGTAATTCAGAAACAAATTTTTTAAAACAATTTTCTGATCTTCTAAATGTAGAAATTTTTCACTTGACTTTTTACAACAACTGTATGTACTAGTGGCCAAAATTCTTTTAAGTCAAATGAGATTAGCTACTACTAAGAAACATATTTTCTGGAACTACGGAATCCCGTAATAGTTGGAGGGCAAAGCTACCAACCCGAAAGTTCTAGCTGTCCACATTCTTTAAAATGGCAGTTAAATAAGAATCAAGAAAGAAAGAGTTCTTAAAATTTCGCAATCTTTTAAACACTGTTTGTTTTTCGTACATTTACTTTCACATGTATCTTTCAGATATTTTTGTATCGTGAGGGTCAAAATAGTTTTTACTAAAATCTTAAAATTGAAATTTTGTTACCACTTTAAATGTTAAGGGTAAAATCTCTGCTTTTAAAACGGTGAAGTTCATGCGCTTGACGGAGTATATGCTTTTATTTGATGTTTGAACTTGTGCTATATTCCACATATATATAATTTTACAACAAATATATAAAAAACATAAAACTGGTTTCGTTAGCGGATTTCAACTTAGTCAAAATATAAATATATTTTTGAGTAATATTGTTTTATGGTAATTATTTTACCATCACTGGGATAATCCCTCTTTGAAAAAAAAGGGAAAGATGTCAAATATGCTATAGTTTTTT
Source organism: Parasteatoda lunata (assembly GCA_949128135.1). Taxonomy (NCBI): domain Eukaryota; kingdom Metazoa; phylum Arthropoda; class Arachnida; order Araneae; family Theridiidae; genus Parasteatoda; species Parasteatoda lunata. Next base: position 24,052,727 of record OX421977.1, on the reverse strand, counting down.
TTATGCTTTTACATATTTGTTGTAATTACTTATGTGTTGTGGTGATCAAAGTAATTTATTATTATTCTTTTAATTCAAAAATGTTTAATTTAAAAACACGAGAGTTTCACTACCACTTAATATATATAAAATTAAAATATTCCGAAACTGCGGAATTCAGAAGTGATGACAGGTATACATGTGTGTTTAATTTATTTATTTGTAGCGTTAGTTAAAATTATTTAATTAAATTTATGAATGAAATAGAAAATCAAATATTTTACTTTCTCTTTAAATATAAAAATGAAATATTCCGTAACAGTGTTTCAAGTACTTGACTGTCATTGTGTGTCATTTCAATCCCCCCTGGCGGCTCGAAGCAGAGCAAGCTTTTCTGGGAAATAAAAGCAGCCGGTGGGAAAATGCTGACCACATATTGCCTTTGGTCAAGAAAAGTGTGGAGCCTGACTTCACAGACCCCCAATGTGCAGTATACGGAATGCATTTTTATTTGTTTTAAATGATTTAGTGCTTACATTAGTAAAAACATCAAATAAAAGCTTACCCTCTGACAAACATATGAACTTCTCCGTCTTTTAAGCAGAGATTTTACCCAAATATTTGAAGTTGTAAAAAATTTTCTATTTTAACATTTGAGTAAAAAACCTTTTGACCATTACAATATTAAAATAACCGAAAGATACTCGTATATATAAAAACTGTAGGAAAGGCAAGTTTTGTGTAGGTGATTGCGAAATTTTTAGAATATTTGCTTTCTTGATTATTAACTACGACTTTAAATAATGTAGATAGCTAGAACTTTCGTGTCGGCAGCTTTGCCTTCCAACAATTACGGGATTTTCATAGTTCTGAAAAATATATTTCTTAGTAGTTGCTAAGCTGTTCATGTAATGTTTTAATAAATTAGATTTAAAAGAATTTTGGTGAGTAGTACGTACAGTAATGCCAAATGGAAAAATTCATACATAATAAGAAGATAAGAAAATTGTTTGAAAAAATTTATTTCTGTACTACTCTCTTACTTCACTTTCACTAAAAAAAAAAAAAATAGCCCCAATTTTGAAAGAACTGTAAAAAAAAAAAAAAAAAAAAAAAAAAAAAAAAAAAATTAAAAACTCCGATTGCTATTCAAACACTTTCATTCGCCCCAACTTGATCAGATTTTTCGAAACAGTATTATTTGAAAATTTAGAAAGGTAGTAAATTTTATCATTTATTATTGATTAAATAAAATAAAATTTAGAATAATTGTTTTTTTATCACGGCATACAAACAACTTAAACAGTCTAATAAAGAATATATTCCCCTGAAGTTTTGATAAAAATAATTAATAAAGCCCATGCGTCTATCAGTTGTCTCAGGTCAATCCTAAATTTAACATCACCTTTAACATTAAACCTTAAAAATTCTCTTCACCTTCCTTTTCTTTATTTAATATAAATAAAAGTCTTCATAAATCAGGACGGAAAATAGTAAAGACTGGTAACAAATAAATTTCATTTTTAGCTTTTTTCAGGAATAATAAAATATCCGTAACTAAGAGATTTTTTTAAACCTTTCGAAGGCCGCGGGAAGTGTACTTACCACCACTTTCTTACCTTTTTTAATTTAGGTTTCAATTTGTTAATAACTTCAGCTTTCTTGAAGTGTGTTTGTATAAAATTGGTAACCATTTGTTAGTTTAAAAAAACATAGAAAAGTTATGAAATATACAATTCCTTTTGAAGTTTCAAGCATTTATAAAATTTATTTTATAAATAAAGAAAAAAAAAAGTCAATAAATTCCTAACTGGTCTTGTTAAATATATTTACCACCAAAAAAAATGGCATTTTTATAAACTATATGAGTTTTTTTCTCTTATAGCAATTACTAATCTTAAAACAATTTCAATTCCAAAAAGATTTTTATTTACCTTTACTGGAAATAAATGGCCCATTAAAGGGTTAAAGGATATAATTTATATAATTAATTGCTTCTTCCTCGAGAGTAAATTAAAATCAATGAATTGTTTACTGCTTAGAATAGATTTACTCCTCCCAAAAATTACCTATCATTGAAGAAGTTCTACTACCAGTTTTTTCTCTTTTCCGTCTCGCTTTCATGCCTGGCTAATTTATTAAACCAATAATAACAATAATTAATTAAATTTTGAGTACATTTTCTGCAATTCCATAAAAGAGTGTAAATTTTATAGTTCTATATCATGTTACACGCTGTCAGCCAGCTGTTTTTCGCGGTCCATGTGAAAGGCCAGTGTCAGCAAGCGGTGGCAGACGCAGCCTAAATGCAATTTCAGTGTCAGCCACCGGTGGTTGACGCAGCCTAAATGTAATTTCAGTGTCAGCCACCGGTGGTTTCAGATTTGAAATTCCCACACTCGAATTGGAATTCCCAAATTGCTCTCCAATGTTATGCTATTAAAAAGCTTCGCCATCAATTAAAATGAACAAATATTACTCCCGAAAACGGGAACAGTTTGCATTTATGTTATTAAAAAGCTTCAGCATAAATTAAAATAAACCATGATGATAAACTGAAAATGGAATAGTCGGTTATCTACTTAAAAAGATTCAACATTAGCTTAAATAATCAATGATGATAAAATAAAATTGGTACAGTTGGAATTTATGAATTTAGAATGCTTCAACATTAACTGAAATAATTAATGATGATGAACTAAAATAGTAACAGTTGGCGATCATGTAATTAAAAAGATTAATTAAAATACATACTAATGATAAACTAAAATGGAAACAGTTGATATATATATGTATTTAAAAAGCTTAAACATTAACTAAAATAAACAATTAAAATAAACTATAACTGTAATAGTTGACGATCATGCAATCAAAAAGCTTCAACATTAACTAAATTTCACACAGACGATAAACTAACATGGGATTTGTAGGCATTTATGTTATTAAAAACAACATCTACTAAAATAGACAATTATAAGATTATTCACAAAAAAAAAAAAAAAAAAAATTCTGATTTGAAATATATTATTCAATTGCATAAAAACTGTTTTATGTAGGGAGAAATCGAATGCAGACTTGAAATCAGCGACTCGGAAATATCTAAGAATCATTCAAAACAGGCAAAAAACTGTTTCTAAAAAAGTTCTTTATTCATTGTTATTGCTGAAAATTTTATCTCTCTCGAGATCTTTATTTTCTAAGCTCACCCTTGATACAATCTCAAAAGTATAAAAAAATTTGGAAATAAATAAATAATAAAATAAGAAAAAGAGATTAAATATTGCCAGACATAAATATTTATATTAATGTAGAAATTTTTAAAAATATAAAAGACTCCAACGAGATAAAAACCTTTCCCAATTCGAACTAGTACCTTTCCCAATTCGAACTAGTACGCAGTCTAATATTATTAATAATTCTCATTCATTATTTTTTATTGTGTCACACTTTTTATATTTCTAAGATGAAATTTTTCCCTCAAGTACAGTTGATTATTTAAAAAAAAAAGAAGAGAAATCGTTCATTTTGTTATGATTTATATATCAACAAAATGTTCTTACAAATAAATATATTAAATAACTATATACTTTATAAACAAATGATTTTATTTTTTTTATTTTTATTTTTAAAAATAACAGACTTTTAATCTAAACAACAAATATCTAAACAAGAATCAAAGGAAACCACCGAGGTTGCTGAGTGAAGCTTTCTAATACACGTAAAATACTCTTTTCCTAGTTTTTGATATCAAAGCTTCTGATTCTCACTTGGAGGGAGATCAACATTGAACCCTTTTTACCCTCACATGGCGTATCCAGCGATTAGTAGCAAAATTCACACAGCCCATGATTTTCGTGGGGGTACTATTCTTCCATCTGCTTAACTGTGCAACCCGCTTTTTCTCCATACATGGTTTCATTTCAGTTTTTCTGTGGTGTTTAATGTTTATACACATCTACGAGGGTTGCTATTTATATTTCTGGCCTAATAATGAAAAAACAAATATGTAGGATCGAAATTGGTTTTATTGTTTTTCAAAATATTCTCCATGATGATCAATACACTTTTGCATGCGTTTGAACCAATTTTCAAAGCAGTTTTTCCAGTCCGATTGAGGTAACTCCAAAACATGCGTTTTGAATGCATCAACCGCTTCTTCGGGGGTCGAAAATCGTTGTCCACGTAATTTATTTTTGATGTGTGGGAATAAGAAGAAGCCATTGGGTGCCAAATCAGGGCTGAACGGCGGATGACCCATCAGTTCGATCTTTCGCTCCGTCAGAAATGCCTTTGTTTGAGTCGATGTGTGAGAGCTCGCATTGGTTATGATGAAGAATGATTCGCCTGTTCTTCTGCTTTTTTCGAATTTCTCCGATGACTTCTGGCAAACAAATGGTCGTGTACCATTCAGAATTGACCGTCCTGCGTTGCTCTAACGCCGCTGTTGCCACATGACCGTTAATGTCGAAGAAACAGGCAATCATTTGTTTCGATGTGCTTCTTCCTCGAACAACTTTTGTTGGTTTTGCCTCGTCTTGGAAAATTATTTGTCAGATTATGCGGGATCCAACGCGAACAAATTTCTTTTACGCTCAAATGCTCATGCAATATTTTATTGATGCTAGTCATACTAATGTCCAAAAACGCCTCTATCTCACGATCAGTCACATGACGATCTTGCTTTATCAGTTCACGCACAGCATCGATCTTTTCTGGCACAACAACGGATTTCGGACGACCTGCACGGGATTCGTCCTGGATCGAACATCGACCACGATTAAATTCGTTATACCAATTTTTTACTGTGCTGTAGGATGGCGCTTTATCGCTGAATAAAGAATTAAGTTCATCAAAGCACTCTTGTCTTGACAATCTACGTCGAAAGTTATGAAAAATAATGACACGAAAATGTTGACGATTCAATTCCATTTTTTGAAAGAGAAGAACTTTTCAATTTACTGTCAACAACACAAATAAAGCTATAATGGTAAATTGTCTGCTGAATTTATGTTTAAAAATATCAAACTTTCGATTAAAATCGTCTACGGTCGCCTAGCAACACTTACTGTTGCCAAGGCCAGAAATATAAATAGCAACCCTCGTAAATTAACTGATGGCGATGAGATGACCATATTTTTACGAATACAAGTATGGTCAATGCGCAGCATTTCGGACGTTGTAACTGTGAGCAATTTGTTGCTTTAAAAAAGAAAAAAAAAAAAAGAAAAAAACTGAAATTAGAAACGGAAAGGAATTTGGGGAAAAGATTGTGCTTTTCCCTAAAGCCTTCATTATTATACACGTTTTATTTTTTATTTTATAAACATAATTTTACCCAGATTAATTTTTAAAGTTATGGTTTTATATAACTATTTCTCAATTTTAATTTCGCGGCAACGTTATTTATTATAATAAATTGGAGAATTTGCGTCTAAACTCTAAAACCGTTTGTTTAATAGACTGCAAGGGCCAATTTTAGATCTCGATCCTAAGAGTCGTTCGAATCTTTTAATTAGATCGATTCAGAGAACCGTTTGAAAAATAGAATTTCTCATTGATTAAGAGTTACGCATTGTTTCAAATTGAACTATATACATCTCAGTTTTTTCAAACATCTCTAAGATAACACCAGTGATATTGGCTAGCTCGTAGTTTCATTTGATTTTTTAAAAGAAGAGTTTATTGCGCTTACTTTACACATTTAATTATTTTTTATTCGTGATATTAGATAAATTCACTGATCAACATTAACCGTTCATAAACTACGTCACCAAATTAGTATTCCTGAACTCATATAAAACCAATCGTTTATTTTGTTTATAGTGATTCTTTGAAAATATTTTGCTTTAAAATTATATAATTTAAAACTAATGTTCATTGTTACGGAAAAAGTTAGTTAGATATTAAATTGAAAGATAAAATTAATGGAACAGTGATATTATTCTATTAATAAAAACATAAAAAATTGCTATACTATTATTGACGCCAACCCTTAATTAATTTTGGTAATATGTATTAATTGAGCAGTTTTAATACAGATCCTGTGGAAATAGCGAAAGGAGAAAAGTACTTAATAATGGTAACTTATGAACTATCGTGAGTTGGCCTCGAGTAACCGTGTCATGCAAAGTGATACTGTATGCAGTTAATCTTTATTCGAAAGGATTAAACTACAGAGTAAATTTGTTTTTGTTGATAATTTAATAACGTATAGTCTCCGGGGAAAACAACAAATAATTATTTCAGCTTTGTTCATAGTGTAATAGGCCTTTCAGCTTTGTGCTCGATTTTGTGGTGTTCAGCACAAATTTAATGATTTTTTTTAATAACCCCATACGAATACTCAAGTTACAATGTAATAAAAAATATGCAAATACGCAACAACGCTGTCTTAAGACAGTTATTTGAGACTTCTAGCCGAAATGGATTGTGCGACAGTGACTCAACTCTCTCGCAAACTTTATAATATACAGTGTATATTGTATATCAAATAGAACTTCCATTTCATGAATAAAAGTCGCCCAGATATTTAATGCAGGTGACTTGCATGCCAGATGCCCTAGAGTTTGCATCCTTGACTAAAATTGCGAAAAGTTTTGTCCATTCAAAGTCAAAATTTATTAAAAGGAAATAAAGTTAGCAACATTTTAAAGCATATTTTTCTCCGTCCACTATTGAAAGTGAAAGCAAAAATGTTATATATATATATAATGTATATATACAGTAGAACTCCAATTATCCGAATCAATTGGGACCGGATCCCATTCGGATAATCAAAAATTCGGATAATCAAAAATTCGGATAATTGGATTTTTTTTTTAAAAAATGCTTATTTTAAATAATTACTGTATGTATAGTGGAAATGCGGGAAAAGAACTGTTTTTAAGGAAAGAGATCTTTTTATGAATAATGTGTACATACCTTGCAGTAAATGAAAGTTATTACATGCTAAATATCCAATTTAAAGTAAGCTGTTTAACTGTCTTCATCCGTTTTCGGGCAGCTAAGTCGCGCTTCCATTTGACAGTTAGAAGTTGCATCTCGGGTTGGTGCTCCATCCACTTCAATGCAGTTTCAAGGCCAGCAAATGCTTCACTAGCTGACGGCCCTGTGTCTTCCTCAATTTCAGCATTAGGATCATCTTCTTCATCGGCACTTTCCTCCATCACACTTTCAATAAGTTCATCATCATTTAAAATCCACAGTCTGATGAATCACACGTCATTCACTCTTCAGCACTGACATCTGAACATCCAGGAATTTTCAAAAATATGTTTCTGAATTCCTCAAGAGATACGGCGTCCTTATCTTCTGTCTCTTCCCTTTTTCTTTCTTTAACTTCTTTTTCCCTCTCTTCTTTAGTTGATACGCCTTTTAACTTCTTCCATGCACGTCTTAATGAGGCATCTTTAACCAAATTCCAAGCTTCCGCAACCATGTACACGCAATCTTTCAAATTTATCTTTTTGTGGTTATCCAACACACCTTCTTCATCCTTTCCCTCTACAAAAAGCTTCCTTAAAAGTTGTCTTCGGTAAAGATGCTTCATTGTTTCAATAAAAGATTGGTTCATTGGTATAATAGAAAAAAAGAAGAAAAAAAAAGAAGAAAAAAAGATAGAAAAAAAGATAGAAAAAAAGAGAAACTTATCTTTTTACTATATTCCCATATATCCATAGGAATTCCGAAAGCGATTCGGATAATCGGTGATTCGGATAGTTGGAGTTCTACTGTATATATATATATATATAGATACAGATTCTATTCACTTAGGGCTGTTTTTTCTGGTAGATGTGGGTTGAGATATGAAGTTGTAGATATCTTTCAGAGATTGTCAAAAAGGAGCCCTCTGAATAAGAGTCTCACACAATATATTGAGAATATATTTTAATCTACTTCTTTGTTTTATTAATATTTTTTGTTTTGATATTTTTTCGCATTTGGTGCAGAGATTTTAATGGTCTCTCCTAAACCAAATCTTCTGGTTTTCCTGTTAAATTTTATTTAAAGTGGTAACGAACCTCGTGTAATTCCTTAAAAGTTTTTGAATTATAATAATAATTATAAAGGAATTTGACTACCTCTACACTTATATATAATTATAAAAAATATATAAAAATATTATAGCATTGATAATAGCATATTTGTCAACTTTCATTGTTTCAAATAATGGAATTTTCAAGTGGTAGTAAAAAATTTATTGAAAAACTATCTTAGTCATTATTTTGATCAGGTTGAAATTTGCTACACTTTTCGTTAGCGGAATTCAACTAGGTCAAAATGTTTTTAAGTAATATTGTCTTTTGGTAATTATTTTACTACAACTTGATAATCTGTCCTCGGAAAAAAAAAGAGAAAGATGGCAGGTATGCTATTGTTTTTTTAATGCTTTTATATATTTCTTGTAATTAGTTATGTGCTGTTGTGATTAAAGTCACTTATTATTATTATTACAAATCAAAAAGGTTTAATTTAATAACGCAATAATTTAATAACCTTAAGTCTCCGGGGAAGACAACAAATAATTATGTTAGCTTTGTTCATTGTGTAAATATGCCTTTCAGTTTTGTGCATGATTTCGTGGTGTTCAGCACAAATGTAATGATTTAATAAACCCATACGAATACTCAGCTACAATGTAAAAAAATACGCTGTCTTAAGACAGTTATTTGAGACTTCAGGCCGAAATTTATTCCGTGACAGCGACACAACCTATATAATACACAGTGTATTGCATTCAAATTGGAACATCCATTTCATGAATAAAAGTTGCTCAGAGATTTAATGCAGGTGACCTGCATGCCATATGCTCTGTAGTTTGCACCCTTTCGTCAGTGAACCACAAAGAAGACCGGTGCCGAGAACACCTGTATTGGGCAGAGGCCATTTAACAATGTCGATAAAAACCGCTATGACCGAGGTTGTCTTATGGTGCGAGCAAGCATTATGACATACCAACTTTTATGTCCACACAGAGCTCAGTTGGTGGACTGGGCGAATACTTCAACGAGTTCAAGGGATATTCAACGATTGGAGTGGCCAGCGATGTTCTCTGACCTTAATCTACTTGATCATATATGGGACACTTTTGGACGCTCAACGTATCTTGAATACCAGCTCCAACGAACATCGGTGCTTAGTGCAAGAGTGGGCTTGATTGCCACAGGAACCTGGTGAGCAGTGTGAAGGGTTGAAACGAGGGTTGTGTTTTTGTTATATACACCGTAGATATGATTTTCTCTGACTGATAAGGTGTCGAATAACTGCTATGCTGGACAAGTGACATGTCCCTTTATTTCGGGTTCAGGTTGTGCCTATTTTTGTTTTTCCATATTTTGGTTTCATATCAGATGATATTTTGGTCAAGTTTGTTATGATTTGCTTTGATTTTTTTTTATTGCAAAAAAAGCATTTGTTTCTTTAATTGTAACCTGTGTAAAAATGAAGATAACGAATTTTCGACCTAAATTCTTTTTTTATCAGGCAACATTGTTTTCGGCAATTCGATTTGTCTCATTCATCGTGAATATAGATGATACGAAGTGATATGACTGATGTAGAGTAGTCAAGACACAAAAAGGTAGGTTATTTGATTTCCCAGGTAGCAAAAAGATATGATCTAATACTGGCAAGATGCAATATAATACTGCCGTGGTAGAAAACGCAATACTCTTGAATCCTATCTTCTACTGTTAGAACGAATTTGATATAAGATTACATAGTATTCGATCTAACATCCGAAATTTCAAAATAATAATCTATTTCATTACTTTTGGTACAGCGCCACATTTTTGTGAAAGGTTATCCCATATTATTAATAAATAAACATTTATTTATGAAAGAAAACAATAAATTAAATATTACTTAAAATATCATTTTTAGCCACTTCAAACTCATGCCGGAAAACATAATGATAATATTAGCAGAAATAAGCTGTTTCCGCCAGTGCAATTGTTGAGTTGTAACTTCCTTGGGAATGTTTACATCGCCGCCGTCATTGATCGTGGTAATCAGCTACAATGACATTTTTAACTTCAAAGGTATTTATAATTTAGTAATTTTTTAGTAAACTTTATAAATTTCAATGATAGATACATAAAACTTTAAAGTAGTATCGTAGGGAGTGTTTTTCCTGTTGAAACATTCAGTGTAATTAATAATCTTGACCGCTTCTTCAAAACATTCAAGAATTAATTTAATGATTTAATAAATCTCTCAATAAATATTATGATTGTGCTCATTTTTAATAATGTTTGCTTGTAGTAGTTGACTACTCTGTTAAAACGTAATGTCCGACTATAAATTACAAGTATATTGTAGTTAGTTTAGAATAGGCTCGTAAAAACAATGTTTACATGGTAATTCGCATCTGACAGAATTTCACTGCAACAATGATAAAGATAAAAAGTAATATTTAGTAAAGAAGTTTGCCATGTTAAAATAATTATTAATTAATCGGCTACTTTTTAGTTAAAACCATTAGGTACACTTTAGAATGTTTGAAATTTTATTCACAAGAAGAACACTATTGTTACATTATTTAAATTTCCTGTTTAATATATTGTAAAATAATTAGTTAAACATTTTGATTTTCATTTCTTGAGTATAGACAGATTTACATGTTTTTGATACATGATTAATTATATTAATTTATAAATGATAGCAAATGGTTAAAAAATTAGCAACAATATGGTTTATTCAAAGTTGTGTTTACGTTAAATGAAGAGCAGTGCTGAAAAGGTATTAAAATTTTTATTTGGGAAGCTCTTAGTAAAAGTGTGAATATTTCCTATTGGCTCTATGAGCTTATATAATGTACAAAAATATTTTGATAGTTAAGTATCATTGTACTTTATCTTTAAAAAAAATTAAAAAGCATTGAATTTGATATATTTTTGTATCTGTATATATACTTGAATATTCACTTCAATTAAAAAGGGCTTAAGGGTTTTGAACTACAATATCTTCTTTTTTTTAAAATAAAAAATAATTAAGAATGAATAAAATTATTACTTGAGAGCAGTTATAAATGAAATGTTTTTCGATTCTTGCGCACGGTTATAAATGAAATGTTTCTCTTTTAGACCTATTAAAATTTATTTTAAATGATTTAAGTTTTAAAGAAATATTCAATGCTTAATAGTTTTAAATTTACTAATTTAATGTTTATGTAAAGTAATGTTATGTAAAGTAAGTAAAGGTTATGTAAGCTAATTTAATGTAAAGTAATGTAGAGTTTTAAATAAAAATAGAAATAAAGGAAACGAAGGGAATAAAATAAATTAAAAATATGAATAATTTATTTTATTCCCTTCGTTTCCTTTATTTCTATTTTTATTCTCTCTTATTATGAAATTTCTGCTGCTTTTCAGCGCATTTTTTTCAAAGAAGATTTGTCCTTTTTGATTTAATAATTATTTGTTTACTTTTTGTATAGTAGAGTTTTAAATTTAGTGTTTTCAATGTAAAGTTTAACTCTTCTTCTCTTATAATTTTAGCTTTGTCTGAGGCTGCTGCATAATGCAAATGAAGAATGACATACTGGTAGAAGACGAGGGCCCGTAACTTCGATCCTGACAGAAAACAAAACAACTGCTGTGTATATGCTGTTCGATTTTCATTAAATCTGCCGGAGCTGAAATTCCTCTTGTTGCTGTGTAGAAGTTTGACGAAAGATGTATCTCTGTGTGATTTATCGCTGCTGTGTGTTACACGTTGTTTACTGTTGCTGACAATTTTATAAGATCTTTCAATCAAGCAACAATTCATCAGTTTATTGGTCTGAAATATAGTTGCACATAAGCAAAAAGTTGCAGGTGAAGGGAAAAGAACTTTGAACTGCATGAAATAAATGACTGTAAAGTTTTGGAATTCTTTCTATTTAAAAATAATAATTAAAATGATAACACATAGTCGGAACTGTTGCTTTTTGCATTAAAAATAAAAATTATTTTATTTAATAAAAATATGTGTTCTTAAGGATTATGTTTATATTAAACAATGACGGTAAGAATATATTGCTTTTATAGTTGAGTGAAGTTTATATTGTGTTTTGTTTTAAAATAATATAATTAAATTGTGAAATAATTTTTGTCATGATTTGGTTTGATTAATTTTTTTATTCTTAACTACTGCATTGTGTTATTTATACTGCATTTTTGTAATAAATCTTCGAAATTTTAGAAAATGGGATAGGCAGATATGTGTTCATTAATAAAACTTAATAAGATATAATGTTAGAAAATTTTTTATAGTCATGATAGTAATGTTTAAGCATTTTGAAATTAGATGTTGATAAAATTCAGTTTCTTTTAAATTTTCAAAAATCAGAAACAATTTTATTTTAACATCATTGTTAAACAGTAACTCTAAGCTTATGGGCATTTATACTACTAGCATTGTATTTTTACTTAAATTTTGAATTATTTAGTTCAAATTTGAGATAAGAAGTGTATATATATATTTTTATGATGTTTAAAATAGTGATAATAGTAAAAATTTCTTTGGCTTAATATTAAAAATTTAGCTGAACATTTATTTACATTATTGTTAAAGCAAAAAATTTAAACCAACGTAGAATAGAATCTTGTTTAAGTTTTCATCAGTAAGGTTCTTTGCAAAGCAGCTTTTTAAATACATAATTTTTAAAAACTTTTTTTTTATGGCTAATTGATCAATACCAGAAAATTGACTCTAGCGTCTGTTTAATTTTTTAAAATTTATTTTCTGAAAAGCTCTGTTTAAAATGTTTACATATTACACCTACTTTTTTCTAAACCTATTTATGTCATAACGCATAATCTATAATCAGCGAAATGAAAGCAATGGAATTGTTTTAAACAAAAATTATTATTTTTATAGCAACGTTCTCAAAAGCGTAATAGATTGTAGTCAAATTTTGATCATTCATACCAAAGGCAACTTTTAAAAGATGCTGTTAAAAATGTTATTATTTTTTCGTCTCGTTCTTGATTGCTATTATATGTTTGTGCAAATTTAATTTAGATTAAACATAATATTTACTGGCAGTTTTGAAATTAAAATATTATGTAAATTGTTTGCAAAGATTGTTGGTTTAGTACATAACACCTTTAAATAATTATCGAATTGATGATAATTTCTGATGTGCCCCTAAAAGTAGTTTTTACATTACAAAAAATAATAGCAATTTTCATGATATTAGTTGCTTTCCTGGTTTCACTCCCTGGAAAAAGTTCCACGTTGTGTTTGGGTTTTGTTTTAGGTGTTTTGTTCAATAGAATTTCAGATACTTAAAGAATAAAGCTACGTAAGTATTTCTCCATTTAATTTCTGTGATGATATCGGAAGCAATTTTTTTTTAAATGCTGATTTTAAAGTATAACTCAAACTCTTGAGGATTTTCATTATCAACATTGTGTTTATTATTTTAATTTTGGAAATTTTCACATAATTATTCATTTAAAATTTGAGACAAAAATTTCTGCTTTTTTATTTTTATCATGTTTAAAATAATATAATTGTAAAATAATTATAGTCGTAAAAAGTTCTTTTGACTGAATAACATTTATATTATGATAAAAATTCTTAATCAATTTAGAAAAGAATATTGCTAATATTATAAAGAATATTATTAAAGAATATTTTGTGATAGCAAGGTTTTTCAAAAGTAACTGATGGTAGTCAAATTTGGATCAATATAAAAGCAACTTATAGTAAAAAAGTATTATGTTTTTTCGTCTCATTCTTGTATGCAATTAAATGTTTGTGCAAATTTAATTCTGATAATATACAATATTTACAATTTTTTTTTGGTTTTGGCATTTAAATGTTATATAAACTTTAAGTAAATAAAAGAACATAGTACTTTAATTATTGAATCGCTAAAAATTTCGGATGTCCCAATGTAAAATTATTTTTACATTACAAAAAATAATTGCAAATTTTTTTAATAGAAATTCATAAAGGCTTTTTTTTTGTTTCCACTCCCTGAAAATATTTCTACAGGTGCCTTTAGGTTTTGTTTCTAGTGTTTTGTAAGTAAAATTTCAGATTCTAAAAGGATAAAGTTACGTAAGTAGTTCTCTCTTTAATTTCAGTGATAGAAGTGAAATAATTTATGCAAGTAAGTAATTTGAATATTTTTTCATTTTCTTTGTTTCAGTTATTACAAAAAATTACAGTTTAAAAATTCGAGATATAATTTTATTGTAATATTTTTGGAAATGAATGACTTAGTTATATAGTAGAAAAAAGAGTTAAGCTAAATTTTCGACTCAATTCAAATGTAAATTTAACTTAGCAATTATGTGGTGTTGTTTTCTTAATTTACAATTTCAGAATATAAATAATGAATGATAATTGTGAAATTGCAAATGGCTTAAGTTACACATTTAAAAAAATATATATATATATATTACAAACTAACAAATTCAATTGAGATTTTGATAAAATAAGCTCATTTTTTTTAAAAAAAATTAAGAGTACATTTTAAAATTAAAAACTTGAAAATTATTAATGATATAAAATTTGTCAGAAAGCCCATTGCATGAAGAAAGGAAAAAAATATCAATAAAAGTTGTGAAATAGTATTATTTCTTAAATAAATTAGAAAAATCAGCAGAACATAAGATATACTTTGGAGTAAGAGGGAGGAAAATGGATGGTAGCAGAGTTCGCTAAAATAATTTTATTTAGTATTTTTGCATTGCTGTGTAATAATGCATGGAATGACATTATAAAACTATTGTTCTATGTTTTACTGCTTCACAGCAATACAGAAAATTAAATAAAATTATATCGCCGAATTATTCTACTACCATCCAAATCCTCCTCTTGCTTACTCCAAAAATAAAGAGCAAAGCAAGATAATATCAGAAAATACAAAACCTAATATTATAAAGCGTTAAAACTAATGCAAAATAATACTATGGCGAACGCTAGATAATCTTAGTTTGCATAGAATCTAATATTACAGCAAACGCTAGATAATATTATACGATGCTGAGCAAACAGCGACCTCTTGTATCTTTCTAATCTTAGAAGTTGTGCAGGATAACGTTAGATTTTGCCGAGTTTCTGGTAATATCTAATATCAGGTGCTACTTGGGTTGGTATTGGGGGGATAAACATCATATAAGAAAATAACATAGCAATTAATGTGTAGGTAAGTAACATGTGTATGATTTCGTAATAGTTCCTTCTCAATTTTAAGTCTCACCAGCGTATTATATAATTAGCAAATACTAGATAAACATGGGACACGTATTAGTCTCTGAGATTAAGAGAGAGAGCTAGTTTTAATAATTCTTATAAAATCTCTTTGATTTTACAAAGTGGTAGCTACTGAATTTTTTTTTTTTAATCAAATTTATAATTTAATGAGAGACAAAAAAAAATGAAGTTTAAGCTGAACTAAAAAGATTTACTGCTATAAGTCATTAGGTACTCTTTTCTAAGTAAGTTGTCAAAAAAGTGTTTTACAAATTTTTCTGAGAAGTGAGGGGGTGGTGAAACTTCGATATTATTATTTAGGCATATAAGGTATTGATGCCAATGTAATTTCGTTATGCTGAATCAATGACGCAAATCGAGAGACGATAGAAATTATTTCTATCTTAATTGCCAACTGCTCCGCTTTCTTGAATAGTTTTAATAAAGTGGTAGCAAATTATATAGTAATATTCATTAGAGAAGGATAATTACGCTTACTTTTTAACAGAGTGAGCAGTCAATTGAAGGTCAAATTTTGCATTTTATAATATACTTATAATTTTTGATATTTACTGGTGCAAAAATTACATAGAAGGAAAAATACTAAATTAAAAGTAACTTAAATTACGCTACCACTTGAAAATGCTATTTTACGAAGCGGAGCAAGTTGGCTTCATGAATGTGTCACAAATCATTAGGATTTTTTGGTGCAAAAAATAAAATTTTTTACTTTAATCGATTTTAGTATCTGGCAATGCTATCTATATAAGTAAGGCGTTGATTAGTACATATTTTTTCCCGTTTAACAGAATAAAACCGAGCACAAATCAATGGGACATATGGTTGAGAGTGATAACGTTATGGTTGGGCATGTAAGAAAAGAGACATTGTTCAATCCTTTATTCACTTCTGTCTCGTCTCCGTTGAGACATAAAAATTCATCACTTTAAAATATGTACAGCTTAATTATTTTTATCCTCATTATTTTAGGTATTTTTAAAAATAATTTATTACATATTTTAAATGATATGAGCTGTGATGGCTCAGTTAACGCCTCGTACAACAGAAAGCTTGCACACGGTTTTGTATAGGTAGTCTGATCTGACCACTATGAAGGCAAACCAATTTTCGAAAGAGCCATTTCAGGCAAAATCTAGTAAGTATAAGAAAGTGGTAGAAAATATATGTCTAAAAATTTGTTTAATTTATGAATATGATTGGATATTCTTATTAACTTTTTAACCACTACAGATTTAAATCTCAAATATAATAGATAAATTTCTCTCAATAACTTTTAATATTGAATTTGGGTTCATGCGCACAACAGGTTCACTTTCTCGATAGTCTGCTCAGAAAAACTTATAGTGTACCGTGTGGAGGCTTTCTAGTGTAAGAGGTGATGGTTCTGTGCATACCAGCCAACTTTTACTCTTTTCAAAAAAGATTTTTCGAAGTGGTAACTAAGTGTTTAATGAAATACTAAAAATAGGTAAGTATTAAGTCGACTGGAAAATTCTGTCCGCGAAAATAAACCATTAAACATCAAGAAAACTCTTTACGTAGGTTTCTAAATACCAAGACGAAAAAGAAAAGAAACTGGTAACAAATAAATTTCATTTTTAGCTTTTTTCTGGAATAATTAAATATCCGTAACTACGCGATTTTTTTAAAGGACACTATTTATGTATTTAATTGCTTCTTCTCCGAGAGTAAATTAATAGCAATTAATTGTTTATTGTTAAGAATAGATCTTCCGAAAATTATCTATTATTAAAGTAGTTCTACTACTAGTTTTTTCCGTCTCGCTTTCAGGCCTGGTTTTACCCATCGTACATAAGACAGATCCTGACTTATGCCACCACCTCCTACATCAAAAAGCCTCCTCACGGTCTTTCGTAAGTAGTCCGCGCAGACTGTTTAAAAAGTGAATCAGTTGTGCGTATGAACCCAAAACCTTTTATAAAAGTTACTAAGAGAAATTTATCATATATATTTGAGAATTGAAAATGTTGTGGTTGACAAGTGAATAAAACAAACCAATAATATTCATAAATAAAACAAATTTTTAGTCATATATTTGCTACCACTGTCTTATTTTAACTAGATTTTGTATTAAATGACTCGTTCGGAAAGTGGATATCCTTTACAGTGGTCTGATCGGACTACCTACAAAAAACCGTGTGGAGACTTTCAGTTATAGGAGGCGTTGCTTATGCCCGCCTAGCCTACCCAAGTAGCACATATCTCTAATACGATATCGTAAAAACTCAGCTTCGCACATTGTACAATATCGTAGCGAAATATTGTACAATATAAAAATGGACCCCTTTTATAACGTATTTTCAATATAGCAAAAAAGATATTGTTCGATATTGTAAGAGACGTTGCGGAATGTCGGTCGATATTTCTCAGCATTTACAAATGTTGTACAATGCCGACCGACATCGCCAACACGATATTCAGAAAATGAATGCTGTGGAATGCCGACTATCGCCAAAATTACGTTATTTTTGAAAATATTCATGCCTGTTTGTAACCCGGGAAAAGTTGATAACAAAACCGTGCTAGCTTGTTTAAAATTAAATTACCAAAATAATATTCAGAATTCTAAAGTTTGTAGCTTATAAGCTTTTCTTTTTCATTGTTTTCCTATAAGCTATCTACTTACCCGCAGGAAAGTCATGCATATATGTTATAACATTTAATAATTTTTTGTGTATATTTTACTATTATTCTAGAAAATAAGCTAGAAATTAAATAGTTTCGTTACACGGTTTTTTGCTCTTTTTCAGGGTACAAACAGACATTTATACTATGAAGTTATTATAATCTTTTTAGTGATTTGAGCAATAATTTTTATAGCATCGACATTTTACTTTGTAGATAGTACAATATGTTTAATTTAGAAATATAAACTTTTTTGCTGGGATGTTTAAAACCTGGGATGTTGCCTGTTTATAACCCGGAAAAAGCTGATAACAAAGCCATCCTAGCTTGTTTAAAATTAAATTATTTGATATTACCAAAACTTATAGAATTTTAAAGATTTCAGCTTAGTTATTAATATTTAATAAGTTTAGGTAGGCAGGTATATTTTACTATTATTCTAGAAAATAAGCTAGAAAGTAAACAGTTTTTTTAAGATAATTTTTCTCTTTTTCAGGGTACAAGCAGCCATTTATACTGTGAAATAATTTTAATATTTTAAGTGATTTGTGCAATAATTTTTACAGCATCTATATTTTACTATGTAGATTAAAATTACAATATGTTTAATTTAAAACGATAAACTTTTTTGCTGTGAAGTTTTAGTATTATATTATCTGTATTTTACTAAAATAGTATGTGTGGAAAACAAAATTCCTTATCTTCAAAGCATCAGGATCAATTTTAAGAAAACTGGTTTTTTTTTAAAAAAGACACAAAAAAAGCAATATTTACACTGATATTATCATAACTAAATAACTGGAGTAACTTTTTCAGATTTAAAAAAGGGTAAGCATGGTAGAATAAGCTACGATTTAATTTACTTATGGCCTTTGTCCATTAAAGTGTTGCCAGAATATCTATTAGGGTTTGAACGGTTGTCAAATGTGTAAATGAAATATAAATTTTATTAAACAGTAAAGAATAATATACTAATTTCTATAATTTATAGTATTCTTTAATACAATCAATTGTTTCTAAATCAAAACTGTGACAGTTGAGGCAAACTTAGTCTTCCTGCCTTCCCAGTCGTTGGCACTGGCAAGAACTTCACCAAATTTTTCAGCTTTTTCTAGTCAACTATCTTCTTTGAACAGTCTGAAAGTACCAGCTGAAAAAAAAAATAATACATGAACTGTGGTTAATTTTAATATTTTCAAAATAAAAGATAACAGTTATATTGAAAACATTACATGAACTAAACTAGACATAACACAAGTACTACTAATAGCATTTATGCTCATCCCTAGGTTGATAATTCTATTGTATAGAATCAGCTGATTATCTGTTTTCAGGAGCACTGGGCCTGTTTTTATATGGGGTCCTTTTACGAGTAAGTTTATAACGTATGGAAAATATTATATTTTATAATATAATAGATGGAAAAAAAGTTTTTTCTTGAATAATTTTTAAAAATTATTTGGTCACCCTTCGATGAGGTGATCCGGGTTCCAATCCCAGTATCGGCTGGATTATGCTTTGTCATTAAGAAAAGACACACCAGTATCAAACAAATATTCAGATACGGGCCTTTCAATTGGAATAAAATTACAAAAATGATCCCCGAAAATCCGTTTTTTATATATCGGACACCAAATATAAGTTAATCTATATGGGAAATGTTTGGTAGTAAACCAACAATCACTGAAAAATATTTTGCCTTCTTTAGTTCTGCCATTATTTTGTTTACTTAATATCGCATATTAAAAGTCCAGCATTCTTCACTTTTGACAAGTAAGTTAGTGTAGCCTATCTGTGCCTTAACATATTTCCTTGCTATATAATGCACGTATTAGAATGCTAAAAATTTTTAAGCCATTTTCAGAACTAAATGCATAGTTACCAGGTTTCGTGATTTTTTATTTTTTTATTTTTTAAAAAATCTATTTTTTTTGATTTGAATTCAAATACTTTGCAAGAATTTTAATTTATTATTAAAAAACATTATAAATGTTTAATCAAAATTAAATTAATACCAAAACTATATTATAACAATATTTTAGAAGCTCTAACTTACTAAAATAATTTTTCATCATAATACATAGCTTTGAATGCATAGCAACCATTTTGAAACAAATGCATAATTGAAATTTTAAGACTAGATGAAATAGAGAATTTAAAGAATAGTTCAGGGGTCTGTTTAGGTTTTCCTGGGAGGTACTTATTTTGTGAAAATTTAGACATAATTTGTGAAAATTAAATATTATATTAAAAAATATGAATTTATCATTTCTTCCGTGACATAAAAACAAAATTTTAAGAAAAAGTATTTTGTAAAGGTAGTGCTAAGTGGTAATAAATTTGGCTTGGACACTTATCCTTGTTCTTTAACTATTAAAACAAAGTTTCAACTAGCAAAACATAATTTTAATTTAAAATTGAGATCATTTTCTCTTTATTTTTAATATGGCAAAATAAATGCGTTTTTACAAATGTAGTTTACAAATAATATGTTTACAAATGTAGTCATTCATTCAATAAATAAATATTTAATCTATATATTTTTATATTAATTTTTAATCATATCAAAATAGATAAGTTAAGCTAAAAAAAATTTTTTTTTAAATCTATGTACTCATTGGAATTTTTTTTCCTCAAAATTTCTTTACAGAAAATCTGATAATGTCAAAGATACTATAAAAACATTTTGAGAAAAAAATATCAGTTACCAGTCAATAGCTCTACTGCTTCAAATAGACTTTGAAAGGGAAGAATGACACTATATCAGGAAAAAAAACATCTGCATTCATCAGTCTCCTTTTTTTTCCTTCTATTTTTAACATATTAGGGTAATTTCTTTTTAATATAACCTCAAGTTTTAGAAATATGCATTTTCCACCAATATAATATAATGTAGATTTTAGTTCCATGCTTTTTCAATCAAAAGGTAGAATTTTAATTAACATTTTTTGCATTTTTTTTTCTTTGAAAAAAATTCATGTTTATTAATTACTTTCTACAGCTATGCAATTCTATATTAAGACAGCATTAAATGTGTACTTTAATCTGTACACATTTAATGCTATCAATCAATCTCAAGGTAGATTTTTAAAAGGTAGATTTCTAAAAATGTAATTTCAAATGTGTTGGAATTTAACACACACCAAGAAATAAAGTAATTTCGTTAACTAAAATTAATTAATGCAGCAATTTATTTAAAATAAATTTTAAAACTAAGAAAAGAAAATAATAAAAGTATCAATAATTTAAAACACTAACTTTTGAACTTTGAAACATACAATGCTATAAAAGTATTAGAGTTTAGAATACAAACTAAGCAAAGTAAAACAGGAAGGACCAGGCTAATTAATTTAAGGAATAACTAATCCATTTTAGTTCAAGATGTAAAAAAATAAAGATGAAAAATGCTACTCATGAAAAAGTAAAGTCTTATTACAAATTTTAAAATAAAATTACCCAAGATGGTGTCTGTAACTGTTGACAGGCTTTCAAAACACTGTTTCCCCTTTCATTCTAATTTACAATACGTCATCGCCAATTCCAAGATGGTGCTGAAGTAAAAGAGCATAGATACTTTTGCCTTTACAGATGGTTTCAAAATAACGTATCTGAAAATATATATATATATATATATATATATATATATATATATATATATATATATATATATATATATATATAATGTTTTAATAACCATTACAAAATATATCTCATATTTAATCATCAATTAAGACCATACAAGTAAAACAAGCATGGGATTGCTGAAGGAAGGAATTATCTAAATTTTTTATTTTTATAATATATTTATCATTTCAGTCACTTAATTCACTAAAAGAGTTCTTGCATGAGTTCTTTACCTTGTATATGACAAGCTTCTAAAGCAATGGCCTTCACATAAATATATATAAATTGCAATATCAGATTGTATGTTTACGAATCCAATTACCATGAATTCTATGTAAAAATTGTGTGCGGAGAAATACCTATGCCATCAAAACACTTAACACAGTCATATTTGACTTAAGAATCACATAAGTTAAAATATGTTGCAAAGTTGGGACATATTTAGCTATGGATTGCTTTTCATTTTGATATGTACAGGGTATCTGCTACATTTTAGATTTTCAAATTCCTGATTTTCCATCAATAGTTCCAAGAAGTTGTCATGACTTACCGAAGTTACTATTTTGTCTGACAAAAGCACAACAATAAATTTAAAAAAGCACTATAATAACATTAATTGAAATGATAGGTATATCCAAAACTGATATACTCTGAATCCTTGAGGCAGAATTTTTTCGAGCTATCTGCAACAAAACTCTCTAGCACTAATATCTTTCTGCAAGATACTTTTCATAATAATAAACATGTATGCTACTAATTTAAAGTAACAAAAGCACTGTGTTTGCAAAAATTGCAAATCATTAAATCCACAGTAGTACTTGGCGGGGAAAATAGAAGGATCGACAACAAATTCTCAGGAATCGGTCACATCAAATGAGTGTTTTGTTTCCAGATCAGGTTGTTGTATAAAAATATAGTTTAAAAAAATATCAGATTTAAAAACCATGGAGAAATCAATAGCAATAACTAATAAAATTCAACAGAATTATTGACTTAAATTTTTCAGGATGTTTATTGGGATATTTAAAATCCATGTGAAAATAAACATCAATAACAAAAATATAATAGAAAAAATACATCAATTTATGCTACTATCGGCGTATATTGAGCATTTAAAAAATTATTATTTAAATGCATAATTTAAATATAGATAACAAAAATACAGGTAAATTTCAGGTAAAATACAGGTAAATTTCAGGTAAAATACAGGTAAATTTCTGTCAAAAAATAAATAGAGGTAATTTTTTTTTTTTTTTTTTTTACTTTTCAAAAGAAAAATCTTTCTGCAAGAACACTGCAAAGTTTATCAAAAATGTTGCCATGTTAATGCAATTCTGCCGCAGGGCTCTGAATCTTCTCATTTATTGATATTAAACTTAAAAATTGAGTAAAGAAGGAGTTGAAGCATTTAAATAGCTGAAAAAAATACAAAAGCAAATAACTTTTACATAGTTATTTAAAGCTGCTTTTTTTTTCTTCTTAAAAGTACGTGACACATAAAAAGCCTAAACAAGAACTCTATATTGATTAAAATAAAAAATATATAATAATTAATAAGATTTTGCAATCACTGAAGTTTAAAAGATAATTCGCTCCAGAAAGGATGTTCTTTCCTTCATTTTTTTAAAGAACACAATCGAAGCATTTTATATTTTAATAAAATATGACTGAGAGTGGATATTTTCTTACAAATTGAGATATTCCGAATGCTGTGAAATTTGGGGGGGTTTCCATTTTTAAAAATTAAGATTTTTCTGTGACCTAAATACGTGAGATTTTTTTAAAAAAAATTGTTAAGATCATGACAAATTTTGTTCAATAATGAAATCCATGACATTCCAGGTGTGCAAATACCTTATATGTACCCTAATAAATACATATGTACCCAAAGAATAGTATCAGGAGAGATACCCTATTCTTTGGCAGGAGCATATCGGTGAAACATTGAACAATTTCGTTATATTTCAAGTCTTTCAGACAATTTTTTAGTCTGAGAGAAGCAGACAAATTGTTATAGTGAACAGAACCAATAAAAGTAAACAAACAATAAAAGTAAACAAGATCTTTGGGAATATCAGAATTGAATAATGTGATATAATTTAATAGTTAACAGAATTTGGACATTAAAAAATGAGGAAATTGGCGTAATTCTGGCAAATATATATAAACGTATCAAAACCCCTTCCGAAATTATGAGTTACTCGATTAATGAGCTATTCAGCTCTGTAAGGGTAAGTAAGATGTATACACATAATATTTTCATGATTCAATTTCTTTTTTTGTATTTTTAAACATATATTAAATAAATACATTAAACATAATATCAAATAATAATTAAATATATATAGAGAGAGAGCTGCAAATTTGTACGGTTGTTGAGAAAAAAACTTCTTACTAGTAGCAACATTATAGATCTTATTGAATCTTCAGTTGACATATTATATCAATTTAGTAGACATATTAAATCTTTAATTTCTATTTGTTAGCTCACTTAACTCTTAAATTTTTACTTAGTTTAATTATTTTTTAAAAATATTTTTCATCGAACGTACAAGTTGGCAGGTGTGAAAAAATATAAACATAAAGCAAGTGAGAAGGCTTAACACCTCCAAACATACTATAAAATTACGCCACTGTTCGTGAATATGAGAATTAAATAATGTGATATAATTAAATAGTTAAGAAACCTGGACACGAAAAAAGAGGAAATCGATGTAATTCTTGCAATATATAATTATATATATTAAAAACAGCACATACCTGCTAAGATCACAGAATATTCGCTTACTTCAACAAGGTGCATTAATTCACCTTCATCTGGTTTGAGTTTTCGGGCTCGCTTAATAATAAAATTTTTTATACCACTTACATTATGTACTAAGATATAAATCTTATGAGACGAAATTAGATTAAAATATAAGAATATAAGAAGACAAAATATAAATAGACCGCATGCATAGCGAGCGGACCATAATAAACAGCATCTTAATGTGTTACGGTTGCGGTTCCGAGTGGTATATCGTAGATTTCAGTATTTAGAGAAAACGATCGATGTTGTGACAAAAACACGACTACAATATTGGTATCAAATATTGTCCGGATGTTGTCCGGATATCTCTACATTTATATTTTAAATTTATTTTTTGGAATTATAACAATTTGACGTCATTTTTTGTCTTTTAAATGATTAATTTTGATTTAAGAACACAATAAAGTTTAAAATGAAACGTTTTACAAACAGACTTTAAATGTGAAATAGACGGGAATCGTACTATATCGTGCATACAATGTCAATTTTCGCCAATATTGACAATGTCCGTCGATGTAGACTAAAGCTGCTACAATATCCCTGTGCTACTTGGGTAGGGCAGCATAAAGCAATCGCAAATAAAGAAGCTTGAAGTGACTCAAAACTAGCGACTTCTCAAGCTCATCACAGGTGCACCATACTACCTGCCTAATAATTCTATTAGAACGACCTAAGATTGAGACAATTAATGAATATTCATACTAATTGACTGACTCAGTTTTTGGCAGAGCAAAAGAAAATGACTCTGCCGGATTTAATGAAATCCTTTAAAAAAAGATCGTGTCGTTGATATCAGAGAATATAACCCAATTATTTCAATCCTCCTCTCCGACGCAATACTTTCTAAACACTAAAAGTTTTTTCTACCCCATTATCTTAATAATCAGGGATACCCCCAGAGAGGGGAAATGACCTAAAGTCATCCCTTATTCAGGAGTATTCCACCCTTAGAAATTTAACTTAAAATTAATCTAATTCAGTTTTTCTTACGTTAAACCACAATTTCAGGTATAACATTTAAATTTTTTATTTAAGTTTACACTTACTCCCTCGAACCGGTATTGACTGATTTGTGACCACCCTTGGAAATATCCCTCCAATATTTTTTGACTCCTTAACATAGATGTAAAGCAGGACAATGGTATAAACTGAAGTCTGTTTTTGCTTCTAATTTTTATCTTATCCTGACCACTTATACTGGCATTATCCTAACTGCCCACGAGCTCTATTACTGATGAGAGAGTGGAGTGACCGTCTAAAGTTTTGATTTTGATTTAATTTTTAATGCTTAGTTAAATGAGAGCAAAGACGAGTTAATAGGAATTATGGTTCCAAAGCTTTTATTTATTCAAAAATGTGTATTTTTTAATTGTACTTTATATTATTAATAACTCTCGTTACATCTAATCCAATAAACTTGTAATTATTTTCCTTCGATATAAGGTATGAAAATGAAGAGGAAGAGCTGTTTTATTCGATTAGGTAGTAACCAGAAGGATTTAAAATGAGCAGATAGCTTGCCAAAATATTTATATACTTTTTATACACAAAAATCCTTGTAACTTCAGGAATATTAGTTTCATTATTTCGCGTATGATTTCAGTCAATTTAATGAAGTGAAAAAAATACATACTATACAATAATTTTTGTACACAAAACTCTTTGCAACTTCTGGAATATTAGTTTCATTGTTTCGCTTATGATTTCATTCTATTCATATTGCAAAAATGATTCTATTCAATGCTTCTCCTTCCTAGAAAATAATATAAAATGCATAAATAAGTATACAAATACAAGATTGTATTTTGTTAACGCAAAATTCTCATTCTGAACTGTCAGTTTGAAGTAAACTGTGAAACATAAAAATTAATGCCTCATTTGTCAAAATAGCAGTAACTAGGTTTACTTGAGGAAGAAATAACAATTTTCTGCAGGTTAAAACTGTAACAAAGGTACAACAATTTAAGAATAGAACAATTAAGAATAACAATCAAGTTATAAGAATACTTTTTTTACACAAAAATCCTTGCATCTTCTGAAAAATCAGTTTCATTGTTTCGCGTATGATTTCATTCGATTCAGAGTGCAAAAATACATAGGATGCAATAATTTCTCTATGATTCTTGCAACTTTTGGAATATTAGTTTCATTTTTTTCAGCATGATGTCATTCACCTCAGTCAGCAAACATATGAAGGATACAATGTTTCACTTGTTTAGATAATAATGTTAGTTGCATAAATGAGTTAATTAATTGCATGTAATAGTTTTATTTTTCTCACTGTGAAAAAGAGAATTCAAAATATAGTTATTGAAGTTGCGTTTTATTTATTTTATGCACCATAGCCTAATCAAGTACTGAGATAAGGGGGTGTTTATTTACTGGATCACCAAACGATGTAAACCTAGTGAAGGAACAAATGTTCGTTTACTGAGTTTTTTTCTAAGTTAATGAAAATGAAAGAAAAACTTTAATTTTATTGTACCTTTAGTGATGTTTTGCATCAAAAGTATGTTAAAAATACAAAAAGAAACTTCTAACCAGTGAAGGAACAGGCATGTTCCGAAGCTTAAGTGTTCCTCCACTGGTTAGTTTACCCTGCCTCTCAGCTTTTTCAAATATTTCTAAGATGACACCAATGATGTTTGCTAGCTTGTAGTTACATTTGATTTAGAAAAAAAGAGTTTTTTTGCGCTGCCTTTGCATATTTAAGTATTTCTTATTCGAGATGTTAGATAAATTCGCTGATCACCGTTAACTGTTTACGCACTACGTCACCAAATTAGGATTCCTGAAGTTATATGAAACCACTCGTTTAATTTGTTTATAGTGAATCTTTTAAAATATTTGTCTTATAAAAAAAATTTTAAACTGAATAAGAAATTTATTCATTGTTACGAAAGAATTTAGTTCATTGTTAAGAAAAAAATTAGTTTTTTATTAAATTGAAAGATAAAAATATTGGAAAAGTGGTATTAATTCGTTTAGGAGAAACTTGAAAAATTGCAATACTATTATTCACTCCAATGCTTAATTACTTTTGGTAATATGAATTAATTGAACAGTTTTAATGCAGATTCTGTGGAAATAGCAAAAGGAGTAAAGTACTTAATAATGGTAACTTATGAACTATCATGAGGTGGTCTCGAGCATCCGCATCATGCAAAATATTTCTGAATGCAGTTAATCCTTCTACTAAGTTACTAATTTACAAAAGAAAAAAAACTTTCTTTTTGATAATTTAATAACGTAAAGTCTCAGGGGAAGGCAACAAATAATAAATAAGTAAATAAGTAGAATTATTTTACTTTTGTTCATTGCATAATATGCCTTTCCGTTTTGTGCATGATTTCGCGATGTTCAGCACAAATTAAATGTTTTTTTATTTAACCCCATACGAAGACTCAGCTACAAGAACAAATACCCAGCTACAATGTAATAAAAAATACGCAGCAACGCTGTCTTAAGACAGTTACATTTCAGACTTCTAGCCGAAATGGATTCCGCGACAACGACATGACTGTCGTACAACCATTATAATATACAGTGTATATTGTATTCCAACTGGAACATCCATTTCATGAATATAGGTCGCCCAGATATTTAATGCAGGTGACCTGCATGACAGATGCTCTGTAGTTTGCACCCTTTCGACAGTGAACCACAAAGAAGACCGATGTCGAGAACATCTGTATTGGGCTGAGACCATTTAATATTGTCAATAAAACTGAGGTGGCTATGACTGAGGTGGCTTTATGGTGCGAGAAAGCATCTTGACATACCAACTTCTATGTCCAAACAGAGCTCAGTTGGTGGAATGGGCGAATACTTCAACTATTCAATGATATTCAACGAGTTCAAGGGATATTCAACGATTGGAGTGGCCTGCGATGTTCTCTGACCTTAATCTAATTGTTCATATATGGGACGCACTTGGATGCTCAATTACATTTCGAATACCAGCTAAAACGACCATCGGTGCTTAGTGCAAGAGTGGGCTTGATTGCCAGATGAACCTGGTTAACAGTGTGAAACTTTGAAACGATAGTTGTGTATCTTTTATATACACCCTATTAGACATGGTTTTCTCTGACTGATAAGGTGTCGATTAACTGATGTACTGGACAAGTGGCCTGTCTCCTTATTTCGGGTACAGGTTGATATATTGGTTTCATATCGGATGATATTTTGGCCAAGTTTCAAATTATATGCGTTTATTTTTTTGTTGAAAAAAAAAAGCATTTTTGTTTTGAATTGTTTTCACCAGTGTAAATATGGAGAAAATTTTTTTTTGACCCAAATCCTTTTTTAATTAGGTAACAGGGTGATGTCGGTCTGAAAGATGGATTTGAGAATCCGATGGGATTGAAGTCTCGACTCGTCATTGATGTCATGCTGGTCTGGGATGTCGATAGCTGATGCTGGTCATGCTCTACTGATGTCCTCTTCTCCCTTGCTATGCTAGTCATACTGAATTGATGCTGATTATCCTGAACGTTACACAAGGTGAGTGATACTGATTTTGATCTCGTCAGGTTCCTGAGTCGGGAGAGACAATACTGCCAACTCACCATTTTGATGTCTAGATTTTGAGCCCGCCATTTTGTTTTTTCAAGTCATGCCGTATCATAAAACAGCTCGTGGTGGAAAGGTATCACTCTCTGGTCGTAATTCACCGTCGCATTGCAAAGAATCCACGTCATTAGAAGAAATCATTGCTACTAGTGGGATTTCAAAAAAATATTTTCCATCAATTGAACTTGAACATATTGACGATCTTGTAGAGTTTTACACCCAGTTTGATACAGAGGAGCTGATTCATTTAGATAAATTATTTAGCAAACTGCTCATTCAAATAAGATCGAGTTACCCTGGAGACTATGAATACTCGTACTTCCTAAAATTGACAAATGCAGCTTATCACGTTAGATGGAAGAGGAAAAATTTTCAAACAGAAGAAAACAAGATGTATGAAAAATCCATTCAAGTCGAATCAATAATTACTGAAACTAATCCAAACACTGAAGACATAACCACGGAAAATAAAGATGAAAATCTGAATACAACACTGAATACAGAAACGGACACAGACATCAATGTTAACAATAATTCAGAGCCATCAGCAAAGAAAAGAAAAAAGAAGAAGAAAAAGCAAAATGCAGTGAAAATAATTGAAGGTAATTCTACTCTCATGTCTACAAACAGCTGTCCTTCTTCTAGCCAACATAACTCAACATATGACGCCACTATCTTGCCGACAACAAAACCTAAGGAGGATACCGACAAAGTACGGGATCTGCCCAGCAAACCTGAAATAACACCGCAAGCCAGATTTATTAAGGTTTTGGTCCGGGGCCTGCCTGTGGACTTTAATACAGATGTTATCAATACAGAATTTCAGAAAAACAATATTGAAACCTTTAAAATAGTGCAGTTTAAGAAGAGAATGGGAGAGGCCCATCGGCTCCTACCACTTTTTCTCATAATCCTAACATCAAAGACGAATCACCATAGAGTATTCGAAGTCAACAACATACAGCAGATCCCGATCAAAATCGAACGATATCGAGGAGGTCGTGGACCTATACAATGTTACAACTGTCAAAATTATGGACATACTCAAAGCCACTGCAATGCACCTGCAAGGTGTGTAAAATGCGCTGAAAACCGCAGGTCTCACGAATGCGACAAAGACAGAACAACACCTCCAAAATGCTGTAATTGTACCAAAAACCACACAGCTAACTATACTGGGTGCGAGACCCGACCCAGTAGAAGGAGCCCTCGAACAACACCAAATTCGAAGCCTAAACTTGCTCACCGATTAGTGTCATTAATCAAAGAATTACAGGAATTGCTCAAAAATGAAGAAGTGCTCCACCTTCTGAGGCGGATCATCGGGGAAACTTCTCAGTCTTAGTGAGTTCTGTTTTTATTTTTAAGACTCTCAAGTTAAATTCACTGAACTTTTCAAAGCAGAGTTTTACTTAAGTTAAATTATATTCCAATATTTTCTGATATAGCCAATTTAAACATATATATTTATCAATTTATGCACGTTAAATTGTTTAGCAAATTCTATTGTAGTTAATGAGCAATATTTCTCTGATAAAATATATTTACTGCATTTTCTACAAATATGCTATTTTATCATGTATCAAGGTATGATTTATCTATTTTCATCAATTATGTCTTTCATTTTTCAAAAATCATTGTACAAATCAAATCATGTTTAATTTTTATTTTTAATCTACAATCAATATATGTAAAAACGTCGATTTGTGATATTGAATTTTTTCATTGTTTTATTTCACAAGCAAACAGCTTGATTTTTTTTATGGCTACCACAATGTCTGCCAAATCAATGTTTTTTATCTGACTGTTTGTAATTTTATGATGAATGGGATAGGGGACGCTCCGCGGCCCAGTTTATTTAAATAAAGAAAGAAAGATTAGGTAACATTGTCATCGGCAATTTGATTTATCCTTTATATTGATAGGTTAAACGTCATATAAGAAAATAACATTACAGTTATTGTGTCTGTAAGTAACGCGTGTCCGATTTCATAAAATTTCCTTCTCAATTAAAAGCACTCACCAGCATATTATATTGCTACCAAATACAGATAAGCATTACGGATACTATTACATCAACTAATGAATAGGCTAATTTTCATTTTTATTATAAAATCTCTTTGATTTTACAAAGTGGTAGCTACTAAAGTTTTATTCTTTTTTGCTTTCATCAAATTTAATACCAGACAATAAAAATGAAGTTTAAGATGTACTTAAAAAATTACTGCTATTTTTCTAAGTAAGTTTTCAAAAAAATTGTTTTACAAATTTTTCCGAGAAGAGGGTGGAGCAGAGGAGAAACTTCGATACTGTTATTTAGGCATATCAGGTATTGATGCCGGTGTAATTTCGTTATGCTGAATCAAATGACGCCAATCCAGAGACGATTGGAATGTCTCACAAATTATTAGGATTTTCTGGTAAAAAAATAAATTTTGTACTTGTATTGATTTTCGTATCTGGCAATGTTATCCATACATGTAAGGCATTGTTTTCTAATTAAATTTTCCCGTTTATCGGAGTGAAACAGAACACAAATAAATGGGTCTTATGGTTGAGAAAGATCACGCTATGGTTAGGCATGTAAGAAAAGAGACATTGTTCAACTCTTTATTCACTTTCCCCTAGACTCCGTTGAGACATAAAAATTCATCACTCTAAAATATATATAGCTTAATAATTTTTATCCACATTATTTTAGGAATTTTAACAAAAAAAAATGTATATATATATATATATTATATTACATGTTTTAAATGATATGAGCTGTGATGTCTCAGTTAACGCCTCAGACAACTGATAGCTTGCACGCGGTTTTTTATAGGTAGTCTGATCTGACCATTTTGAGGGCAACCCATTTTACGAAAAAGCCATCGAATACGAAATCAATTAAAAATAATAAAGTGGTAGCAAATACGCGTCTAAAAAATTGTTTAATTTATGAATATGATTGTCTTTCTAATTCACTTTTCAACCTCCTTTCGGATAGTTTTGTTACAAGTTTGAATTTGTATGCACATTCATTTTTGTGCTGCGTCTCCTTATGCTATCATTGCGTTAAAGAGTAAATACCCTACTAATTTCTTTTATAAAAGAAACTGTTGCATTGCTTTAAATAGAGGCTAGAGGCATGCACTTTTGCGGACAGAACTTTACGGTTGACCTAATATATCTAGGAAGTCCTATCAGGATATCATATCATTCATACATACAGTGGTGGTCAAAAGTGTGGACATTTTTTGAAAGTTTCATGTTTTTCAACTTTGTGTGCTAGTAGAATATATAAATTTTCACTTAAATACAAACGTTTATATATC
Organism: Parasteatoda lunata; assembly: GCA_949128135.1. NCBI lineage: Eukaryota > Metazoa > Arthropoda > Arachnida > Araneae > Theridiidae > Parasteatoda > Parasteatoda lunata. Next base: position 24,020,564 of record OX421977.1, on the reverse strand, counting down.
AAATTGAAGGTAATTTAATGTAGAATTTAATAATAAATACAGTATTACAATATCTGTATTACAAAAAGTTATGCAACTAATAGTAAGATCTATCTTAGATTTGCATTTTTTTAAAATTGATACTTACACAATCAATACTTAGTAGGATAACCCTTATTTTTTAAGACAGCTTCACGGCGTCTTTTAATCGAGTGAACGAGTTCATCTTTCGTAATCACATTGTGCCAAGAATCAATTATAGCTTCAATAAGTTGTCCTTTATTGGATGGACGGTTTTTTCGTACAAGAATTTTCAAACGTCGCCACAAATTTTCAATTGGATTGAGATCAGGGCTGTTTCCTGGCTATGGTAATATATCTATGCCTTTATTTTGAAACCATGCTTTGCATACTTTTTCTGTGTGGCATGGAGCTGAATCCTGCTGAAAAATAAATAGTGTGTTGTTGGGGAAGAGATCCCTGATGGAAGGTATCAATTTTGGTTTCGTACACCAGAACAAGTCACTGAACCACCAACTTGTCCTGCAATTTCAGCATAAGAGAGGCCATTTTCTCTCAAAATGACAATTCGGCTTCTTTTTGTAGATGTCCTATTAGTTTTTCTTGTTGATGACATTGTTTAAAATTATTTTAATTAAAAAAAAGGACTTTAAATATTCAAAAAGAGCAATACTCTACTTAATTGTACTAGTATGCATCATTCCGCAAAATATTACCACAACAATAAATCTTTTACCATCCAAATAACCTAAACTATAGTTACAGATATTTGATTGGTCCTAAGAACAGTATTTGTGATTGGCTAGTACGCTTTTATTACAAAACACGTCCTTATTCAAAACGATTTGTGTTTGTTTGTTCTACTAAAATGAGCATAACATTTTTTGTAATACAGATATTTTAATTCTGTTTCGGTTATTAAATTCTACAATAAATTACCTTCAATTTGATATATAAACATTTGTACTCAAGTGAACATTAATATATTCTACAAGCACACAAAGTAGAAAAGCATGAAACTTTCAAAAAATGTCCACAATTTTGGCCACCACTATATATATATATATATATATATATATATATATATATATATATATATATATATATATATATATATATATATATATATATATATATAAAGAGAGAGAGAGAAATAATGTTGCAAAAACCAAAATGTTTTACACACTGTACATATTTTATGATGAATGTGTTAGGGGCCGCTGCGCGGCCCAGGCACCCAGTTTAATTTTAATAAAAGCAAAAAAAAGAGAGAGAGAGAAATTGTGTTTAATTGGGCCTATTATATAATATACAAATTAGAGCCATTTTTTTCTAGTAGAAGTGAACTCTTTGTCGAAATTCATTCAGAAACAAATTTTTTAAAACAATTTTCTGAAATGTATACATTTTTCAGCTTGATTTTTTACAACAACTGTATGTACTAGTGACCTAAATTCCTTTAACTGTTTGAGTGCTGAAGAGTTATATATATGCGAATAGTGCGGAATGAAATGCGTATAACACTACTAACTAACTACTACCAACCAACTACTAACCAACTTATATTAACCAACAGCAGCGTCTCCACATTTTCGGTACATAACAAGAGAAGCGCGATAGTGCTTCGCCGCACTCAAATGGTTAAGTCAAATCATTTTAGCTACTACTAAGAAACATATTTTATGGAACTACGGAAATCTCGTAATTGTTGGAGGGCAATGGTACTAACCCGAAAGTTCTAGCTGTTCACATTATTTAAAATGGCAGTTAAATAAGAATCAAGAAAGAAAGAGTTCTTAAAATTTAGCAATCTCCTAAACACTGCTTGCTTTTCCTACATTTTCTTTTACGTGTATCTTTCAGTTACTTTTATATTCTGAGGGTCAAAACAAACCGTTTTTACTCAAATGTTAAAATATAAATTTTTAACCACTTTAAATATTTGGGTAAAATATCTGTTTAAAAAACGGAGAAGTTCACATGCCTTCCGGTGAGTATGCTTTTATTTGATGTTTGAACATTTCAAATGAATAATAAAGCATTCCTTGAAAACGCTATTGGGGGCAATTGTGAGCAATTTGTTGCTTAAAAATAATCAAATAAATAAACTGAAATTGGAAAAAGATTGGAAAAGAAAGAGAATTTGGGTCAAAGATTGTGAGGTTGTACATTTCCCTAAAGCTTTCATTATTATATACGTTTTATCTTTTTATTTCATAATATAATTCGACCCAGATTTCTTTTCAAAATTTCGGTTTTATATAACTATTTTTCCATTTCAACTTCGCGACAAAATTTTTTATGATAATAAATTGGAAATAAATTTGCGTCTAACTCCAAAACCGTTTGTTCTATCGACTGCAAGGGCCAATTTTAGATCTCGATCCTAAGAATCGTTCGAATTTTTTAATTAGATCGTTTCAGAGAGCCGTTTGAAAAATTGAATTTTCTCACTGGTAAAGTGTTAGGCATTGTTTCAAATTAATTTATATACGTCTCAGCTTTTTCAAATATCTCTAAGATGACACCAATGATGTTTGCAGGCTTTTGATTTTTTTTGAACAAAAGAGTTTATTGCGCTTACTTTAAATCATTAATTATTTCTTATACGTGATGTTAGATAATTTCGCTGATCAACTTAGTCACCAAATTAGTGCAAGAATTAAGTCTTCGGTAATTTGAATTGTCCCATTCTTCGTGAATATAGATGATAAAAAGTGGTGTGGCTGATGTAGAGTAGTTAACTCACAAACAGGAAGGTTATTTGATTTGTTAGTGGGAGGATAAACGCTTTGTAAGAAAATAACATAACAATTAAAGTTTTGGTAAGTGACATGTGTATGATTTTACAAAATTTTCTTCTCAATTATTACTTACCATCGTATTATATTGCTAGCAACTACTAGTTAAACATGGTATAGTGTATCATAAGGTTATTAGAACAACTAGTTTTAATTTTATTATAAAATATCTTTGATTTTACAAAGTGGTAGCTACTGAAATTTTATTCATTTCTGTTTTCATCAAATTTAATATCAGACAATAAAAATGAGGTTTAAGCTCAACTTAAAAAAAAAAATTACTATTAAGTACTTTTTTAATAGTAATTAAAAAAGTAATAAAGTAATTTTTAATAGGAATTAAAATAGTAATTCTACTTAAGTAAGTAAGTTTTCAAAAAAATGTTTTACAAATTTTTCCTAGAAGGGGGTGAGGCTGAGGAGATCTTTCGATACTGTTATTTAGGCATATAAGTTATTGACGCCGGTGTAATTTCGTTATGCTGAATCAAATGACGCCAAGCCAGAAACGATAGGAATGTTTCACAAATTATTAGGATTTTTTTGAATTTTTTTTTTTTTTGTACTTGTATCGATTTTCGTATCTGGCAATGCTATCCATACAGGCAAGGCATTGTTTCCTAAATAATTCTTTCCGTCTAACGTAATAAAACCGAACACAAATCAATGGGACTTATGGTTGAGAATGATTACGTTATGGTGTTAGGCATGTAAGAAAATATTTTTTTTATTTTTATCTCCAATGGCAGACATGAAAGACAAATTTGTAGCTGAGAAACAAAGAAAGAACAAAAAACGGAAACAGCAGCTACAAAAAGAAGGTCTATAGGTCTCTGATAATGTGTCTCGCCCGCCAATAACGTTCCCACTAGGGCCCAGGAGGAAGTGCAGGGCAACGTCTCAGATGGTTAACGTCCATTTCTTCTTGTAGGTTACATAAAGGACAAAAGGGGCTTGAAAGGACTTTGGTTTTATACAGGTGTTTTGATAAACAGTCATGGCCATTGGCAAGGCGAAAAAGAGCCACAGATTTTTCTCTTGGCCATGACGGAATATCTTTAATTTCTTCCAGCCAGTCCTTATCTTTGTTTGCTTCTTGGAGTTTTGCCTTAAATGTTGTTCGGAGAGATGTTTTTATTACCCTTTTTGCGGTGTAGAAAGGAACTGGCTTAAGTGATATTTACAGAATCTTGGCGGCTTTTTTGGCCAAGAAGTCTGCTGTTTCGTTACCTTTAAGTCCACAATGCGCTGGTACCCATTGCATGGCGACATTTTTGTTGTGTTGGTCAAGTCTGTGAAGGGCTTGACGACAATGTAAGATGTCAGCAGATGCGGGGGCTTCGGAGGAAGTAATAGCTTGGAGTGCGGCTTTGGAGTCAGCGAGGATGACTACGTTATTGAATTTCTCAAGGTGGTTCTGAAGTTGTGATAGAGCAACGCTTATTGCCGATACTTCTGCGTCGAAGGCTGTTCTATACGAACCGATCGGGGTGTAAGATGAAAAAAGGTTGCATGAAACTCCTGCATTAGTGCCATCAGCCAATCTTGAACCGTCTGTGAATATGTGTAGCCATTCGTTCTCCGGGTACATTAAGTGCAGAGTCTCCAGGGCGATAGATTTTAGGACTTGGTCATTTGTGTCTTTCTTGGAAACATCTTGACATAGGTTTAAACTCAGTGAGTATCTCTCTTTTTCGATAGGGCACTGTGATGTAATAAGGTCATCTGTCTTCCAAGTGATATTTAGTTGGTCTTTTATTTCGACGACTCTTTGGAGGAAACCGTTCTGGGTCTTCAAAGTTCGACCAATATTTGCCAATGGGGTGCTCCATAGGGAGAATGTAAGAAAATATACATCGTTCAATCCTTTGATATATATATATATATATAATCAATACTTTGATTCAATCCTCTGATTGAGATATTTTCACTTTTCTCTCGTCTCCGTTGAGACATAAAAATTCATCACTTCAAAATATGTTTAGCTTAATAGTTTTTATCCACATAATTTTAGGAATTTTAAAAAATATTTTATTATATATTTTAAATGATATAAGCTGTGATGGCTCAGTTAACACCTCCTACAACTGAAACCTTGCACACGGTTTCTTATAAGAAGTCTCATCTGAAGGCAAACCAATTTATGAGAGAGCCATTTCAAACAAAATCTAGTAAGAATAATAAAGTAGTAGCAAATATATGTCTAAAAATTTGTTTAATTTTTGAATATGATTGGTCTATCTTATTCACGTTTCAACCACTGCAGATTCAAATCTCAAATATATATGATAAATTTCTCTCAATTACTGTTAAGATAGAATTTATGTTCACGCTCACAACAGGTTCACTTTCTCAAAAGTCTGCGCAGAATACTTATAATATACCGTGTGGAGGCTTTCTGATGTAAGATGGGATGGCTCTGTGTATACATGCCAATTTTTACTCTTTACAAAAAAGATTTTTCGAAGTTGAAGCTAAATGTATTTTGAAATATGTATTATGTCTACTGGAAAATTCTGTTTGTGAAAGAAAACGTCCCATTATACAAGCATGCAGAATCTGCCTTTTTAAAAATAAATTGGTAGGGCAGTAACCCATATTTAGGGCCTCATACTTACCCTTTCAAAGGCAGTGGGGAGTATACTTACCATCCCTTTTTTACCATCTTTTATTGAGGTTTTCATTCGTTAATAACTTTAGCTTTCTTGAACTGCATTTGAATAAAACTGGTAACCATTCGTAAGTTTAATAAAAAAACGTATAAAAGTTATAAAATATATTCCTTTTGAAGTTTGTTGCATTTATAAAATTTATTTTATAAATAAAGCAAAATAACAGCCCATAAGTTCCTAATAGGTCGTGGTATAAATATACATACCAGCAAAAAACAGCATTTTTTTTAAAACTAAATGAGTTTTTTTTTTCTGATATCAATTACTATCCTTAAAACAATTTCAATTCTAAAAATTCTTATATTTACCTTTACTAGAAATAAATGACCCATTAAAGGGTTAAGGTATATATCAGACAGCATATCGTTTTTGATGAATATATATATATATATGTATATATATATACAAGCTGATCCGGCAGTCGTTGTTTTGCCGTATGAATTATTTCTAGAGTATGAAAATATGTCTTATACCACATACGCACACACTTACAATAAATATGAGTGGAAGAGGTATGGAGCGATGTGAAAGATGACGGAATGTGGAAATAACAACACACCAAATAATAGTTTTTTTAATTTAATGTAACTTTTTTTAATAAATTATGTATACAACGAATTCTGAAAATGATAGTCAACAGAGTTTTTACCCAAACATTTAAAGTGGTATCAAAATTTCCATTTTTGACTTTTGAGTAAAAAACATTTTGACCATCACAATATTAAAAACCGAAAGATATATATATACATATATATATATACAATAGTAACAAAACTGATGGATATATATAAAAAATGCAGGAAAAGCAATCTTTGTATAGGTTATTGCGAAATTTTAAGAACTTTTGCTTTCTTGATTATTATTTAACTACCACTTTAAATAATGTAGACAGCTAGAACTTGCGTGTTTGCTGTTTTGCCCTCCAACAATTACGGGATTTCCTTTCTTTTGAAAAATATATTTCTTAGTAGTAGCTAAGATGTTCCTGTAATGTTTTAATACATTAAATTTAAAAGAATTTAGGCCACTAGTACGTACATTAATATAAAATGTCAAAAGTCATGTATGTAGAAGATAAGAAAATTGTTTGAAAAAATTTGTTTCTGAACTATGGTCTTAGTTCCTTCCACTAGAAAGAAAAATAGCCCCAGTTTTGGAGGAACTGCAAAAAAACTCCGTGCTGTTCAAATACTTGCATTTAAACAATTCCTACTTGATCAGATTTTTCGAAAAAGTTTTATTTGAAAATTTAGAAAGGTAGTAAATTTTATGATTTATGAATGTATTATTGATTTAATAAATTAATCTTAGTATGATTTTCCTACCACGGCATACAAACAACCGAAACAGTCAAATAAAGAATCTATTCTGCTGAAGTTTTTAAAAAAGTTATTAACCTCTTAACCACTGATTTTATGAAAGAAAAAAAACCCGGTCAAAAAAAATCAATTTTTTTTTATGTAAAAAAACATATTTTAGAACATTGTCTTTTCCTTGGTGGACAATTTTGATATACTGCTCTTTTGTTCCATGAAAAAAGGTTATATTCACAATTATATTACGGTAAATAACAACAAAGTAAATTTCGCAAATATTTGAATATTTTCTTGCTTTTTAAGACATATAAAATGGTATAAGTATTATAAAGTGGTGAATTATATATGCCTACAAATTATTTAGAAATAGTGGAATAAAAAAAAGTGCTAAATTGAATTTATTAAATCAAGAAACACAATTGATAAACTACCACTTTAAAATATATATTTGTTGTCCGGAGCAAGTTGGCATCTCTGTATATTTTATTCTTGAATGAATAAGTGTTACAGCTTACAATCCTACGTAAATGATAAATATCAATAAAACGATTTTTTGTTCTTCGCTTTCTTCACATTGTTATTTTCAATTCTCGATTATATTCGAGTGTGAAAAATTATAGCAGGCTAAAATATAAAGCCGAGCGAATTATCTTGAGTGTGCACAGTTTGGCCTGTTTAGCGCTCTCGTATTAACTTGTTAAAGGGTTAATAAAGCCCATGGGGCTTTCAGTTGTCTCAGGTCAATCCCAAACTTAACATCACTTTTACCAGTAAACCTTAAAAGATCTCTTTAACCCCTTCCTTTTCCTTGCCGTGAAAATGAAGGGGTGCGGTTTCGCCCTCTATTTCTCGCTACCGTGATCCTTCGTATACCATCCTATATGGGACCCCGTTGGACGCTCAATTGCATCTCGAATACCAGCTCCAACGACCATCGAAGTTTAGTTGAAGAGTAAGCTTGATTGTCACAGGAACCTGGTTAACATTGTGAAAGATTGAAACGAGAGTTGTGTATCTGTTATATACACATTATTAGACATGGTTTTCTCTGACTGATAAGGTGTCGATTAACTGATGTGCTGGACAAGTGACCTGTCTCCTTATTTAGCATACAGGTTATGCCGATTTTTGTTTTCCCATATATTGGTTTCATATCAGATGATATTTTAGCCATGATTGGTATTACTTTGATTTTTTTATTGCTAAAAATGCATTTGTGTCTTTAATTGTTTTCACTTGTGTAAATATGAAAAATAAATTTCGACCTAAATCCTTTTTTAATCAGGCAAAATTGCCTTCGGCAATTTAATTTGTCCAATTCATCGCGAATATAGATGATACGAAGTAGTGTAACTGAAATAGAGTATTAACACAGAAAAATTTAGGTTATTTTAATTGGTATTGGAAGAATAAACGTCATATAAGAAAATGACATGGCAATTAATATGGTGGTAAGTAACATGTTTATGATTTAATAAAATTTCCATCTCAATTACATGGCTGAAAGCCCTTAAATAGCAAGACGGAAAAGAGAAAAAACTGGTACGTAAGACATATCATTCCAGCATTATTTTGGAAAAAAATAAAATATCTGTAACTATCAAGAATTCATTTATTACCCCTGCTCAATTATAAGTACTCACCAGCATATTATTTTGCTAGTAAATACTGGATCCACACAACGAGAGTTTTAACCATAATAAGATGAAGCTAGCTTTCAAATTATTTATAAAATCTCTTTAATTTTAAAAAGTGGTAGCTAATAAAAAAATTTTTTTTGATTTCATGAAATTTAATATCAGACAATAAAATTGAAGTTTAAGCTGAACTTAAAAAATTACTTCTATATGCTATTAAGCACTCTTTTCTAAGTAAGTTTTCAAAAAATTGTTCAGAAAAGTGGTATTTATTCACTTAGGAGAAGCATAAAAAATTGCCATACTATTATTGAAGCCAATGCTTAATTAATTTTGGTAATATGTATTAATTGAGCACTTTTAATACAGATCCTGTCAAAATAGCGAAAGGAGAAAAGTAGTTAATAATGGTAACTTATGACCTATCATGAGTTGGTCTCGAGCAACCGTATCATGCAAAGTGATACTGAATACAGTTAATATTTATTCTAAGGGACTTAACTACAGGACATGTTTTTTGTGTAATATGCCTTTCAGTTTTGTGCATGATTTCGTGTTCAGTACAGTTATTTGAGACTTCTAGCCGAAATGGATTCCGCGACAGCGACACAACCGTCTGGCAATTTTTATAATATACCATGTATATTGCATGTCAATTGGATCATCCATTTTATGAATAAAAGTCGCCTAGAGATTTAATGCAGGTGACCTGCATGCCAGATGTTCTGTAGTTTGCATCCTTTCTACAGTGAACTACAAAGAAGACCGGTGCTCAGAACATCTGTGTTGGACAGCGGATGATTGGAGGTGGATTCTCTGCTGTGATGAGTCACGATTCAGCCTGGACAGAGACTCGAAACGTGTTCTCATCTGAAAAGAAACTGGGAGTTGATATCAGTTTTTCAACATTGTCAAAAAAGACCGCTATGACCGAGGTGGCCTTAAGGTGCGAGCAGGCATTATGACATACAGACATTCGTGTGTTCGATAAAAGTTCTTTGATAGTTCAGCGGGTACAAGGAAGAGATTCTAGTAACCTATGTGTTACTTTACCGTGGAGCATATGCACCAAATACCATATTTATAGGCCATAACTAACGTCCACACAGAGCTCAGTTTGTGGACTGGTCGAATACTTCAACTATTCACTGATATTCAACGAGTTTAAGGGATATTCAACGAATGGAGTTGCCTTCGATGTCCCCTGACCATAATCAAATCGACCATATATGGGACGCCTTTGGACGCTCAATTGCATTTCGAATACCAGCTCCAACGACCATCGGTGCTTAGTGGAAAAGTGGGCTATATACATCCTATTAGACATGATTTTCTCTGACTGATAAGGTGTCGATTAACTGCTGTGCTGGACAAGTGACCTGTCTACTTATTTAGGGTACAGGTTGTGCTGATTTTTGTTTTCCCATATATTGGTTTCATATCAGATGATATTTTGGCCATGATTGGTATTACTTGCTTTGATTTTTTTATTGCTAAAAATGCATTTGTGTCTTTAATTGTTTTCACTTGTGTAAATATGAAAAATAAATTTCGACCTAAATCCTTTTTTAATCAGGCAAAATTGCCTTCGGCAATTTAATTTGTCCAATTCATCGCGAATATAGATGATACGAAGTAGTGTAACTGAAATAGAGTATTAACACACAAAAATTTAGGTTATTTTAATTGGTATTGGAAGAATAAACGTCATATAAGAAAATGACATGGCAATTAATATGGTGGTAAGTAACATGTTTATGATTTAATAAAATTTCCATCTCAATTACATGGCTGAAAGCCCTTATATAGCAAAACGGAAAAGAGAATAAACTGGTACGTAAGACATATCATTCCAGCATTATTTTCGAAAAAAAAATATCTGTAACTATCTAGAATTCATTTAACACCCCTGCTCAATTATAAGTATTCACCAGCATATTATTTTGCTAGTAAATACTGGATAGGCACAACGACAGTTTCGACTATAATAAGATAAGGCTAGCTTTCAAATTATTTATAAAATCTCTTTAGTTTTAAAAAGTGGCAGCTAATAAATTTTTTTTTCTTGATTCCATGAAATTTAATATCAGACAATAAAATTGAAGTTTAAGCTGAACTTAAAAAATTACTTCTATATGCTATTAAGCACTCTTTTCTAAGTAAGTTTTCAAAAAATTGTTTTATAAATTTTTCCTAGAAGGGGTCGAGGGGGAGGAGAAACTTCGATACTATTATTTACGTATATATGGTATTGTTGCCGGTGTAATTTTGTTATGATGTGCTGAACTGATGTGCTGGACAAGTGACCTGTCTCCTTATTTCGGGTGCAGGTTGTGCCTATTTTTGTTTTTCCATATATTGGTTTCGTATCGGATGATATTTTGGCCATGTATGGTATTATTTGCTTCGATTTGTTTTACTGCAAAAAAGCATTTGTGCTTTGAATTGTTTTCAGCATTGTAAAAATGAAGAAAAAATTTTTTTCGACCTAAATCCTTTTTTAAATAGGCAGCATTGCTTTCGGCAATTTGATTTGTCCCAATTATCACGAAGTGGTGTGACTGATGTAGAGTAGTTAAAACACAAAAAGGTAGGTTATTTGGATTGGTAATGGAAGGATAAACGTCATATATGAAAATAACATAGCAATTAATGTGTTGGTAAGTAACATGTGTCCGATGTCATAAAATTTCCTTCAAATTATAAGTACTCACCAGCATATTAGATTGCTAGCAAATAACAGATAAACATATATCAATTACAACAAAGGATAAGACAATACTAGTATTAATTTCAATTATAAAATCTCTTTAATTTTACTAAGTGGTAGCTTCTAAAATTTTATTCCTTTTTTTTCACCAAATTTAATATCAGACAATAAAAATGAAGTTTAAGCAGCACTTAAATAATTACTGCTATAAGCTATTAAGTACTCTTTTATATGTAAGTTTTTAAAAAATTGTTTTACAAATTTATCCGAGAAGAGCTTGAGGCTGAGGAGAAACTTCGATACTGTTATTTAGGCATATGAGGTATTGATGCCGGTGTAATTTCGTTAGGAATCAAATGACACTAATCCACAGACGATAGGAACGTCCCACAAATTATTAGGAGTTTTTGCCACAAATTTTTTTTTTCTACTTGTTTCGATTTTCGTATCTGGCAATGCTATCCATTCAAGTAAGGCATTGATTCCTAAATAATTTTTCCCGTTTAACGGAAAGAAAGAAAACACAAATCATTGGGACTTATTGTTGAGAATGATAGCGTTAAGGTAAAGCATGCAAGAAAAGAGACATTGACCAACCCTTTATTTCTCAGTTCGCTCTCTTTTCCGTTGAGACGCAAAAATTCATCTCTCTAAAGTATATATAGCTTAATAATTTTTATCCACATTATATTAGGAATTTTATAAAATATTATATAATATATTTTAAAGGATATGCGATGTGATAGCGCAGTTAACGCCTCCTACAACTGAAAGTTTGCACACGGTTTTTAATAGGTAGTCTGAATTAGAGGTGGCTAATATTTTCTGGAACAGGTATTTTGCACCTGTTATTTAATCATACCTGTTATAAAAATAACAGGTTACTTCCAAAGGCCTGTTCCAAAATACTAGGCAAATATTGTAATTCAATTATCTTGTCAAAAATGTTTTTTTTCCTCCTTTTATTATGATGTTTAACTTGTTTTGAATCCATCTTTGTACAGTTCAAAAAAAAAAAAAGCCTCTGGTTTATATTTATGTAATTGATACAGGACTGTCGCCAGACGCAGCGAGGGGTACTAAAAGTTTTCTATTTCTGCAAAATCTCCAAGAAAGTATATAGCTCTGATACTAGTTAGAGTTTTATTTAAATAATTCAAAATAAAGTATTTTTTCTTATTTATTTCCTAAAAATGGACAAAATAAAATTTTTATTCCATTATAATAATTTTTTAGAACTTTTTGAATCTAATAATTTAACGAGTTACTTTGCTAAAATCAAATTTTTTTTTACAGCTTATTTTCTAGAAAAGTTTTTATATGGCTTATTTTCTCTAGTTCAATAGCTTGCGTTTCTATACAAAGTTTTTATTGATTTTATTTTGCATGGTGCCACTAGAATTGCATTCAAGAACTACGCCTAGGCAATCTTGCATATGTTTGGGGGAAAAAATTTCTACGATAATATTTATAAAAAACCGCCTATGAAACTTAAGGCACTCCACAATCTTCCCCCTTCTCGTGTCTCAAAAACTTTAAAACTCGCCATTTTTTGGAAAGGGGAAACACAGCCTTTATTGTGGAAGATTGTTTATTTTAAGGTAAGCAAATATGTTACGCACTTTATGATGCTATCTATATTATAGCTTTTTTTCATTCTAAATCAAAACACGAAATGAAAGTCACAATATAGCAAAAAAAATTCTAAATATCGAAATTATATATATATATATATATATATATATATATATATATATATATATATATATATATATATATATATATACACTGCTGTAAGAAATTAAGAGAATTTGCAGACTTCGTCGATTATCTCTAGAACTATAGGACCGATTTTAATGAAATTTAATATTTACATACATTGAAAAAATACAAAACAAATAATCATTCAGCAATTGCAACACACACTCATGATCCTACGTAACACTCGTTGAAGTCGGAAGGTATGAAACAGCGGATGCAGAATAAATAAAAAAATAGAAAAAAGAAATTGGTTAATAGGAGATAGGGTCCCCTCTTACAGATATGCACGCCTTGGAACTTGATTTCATACTTACAGACAGTTTATCATTTCCTGTTTCAATTGGCCTGAATTGTTCTGTTGCAATTTTATACCTTCCGACTCAAACGAAAGTTACGCACGATCATTCGAGTGCATTACAATTGTTGAATGGTATTTGTTTTGTATTGTATCAATATGTGTACATATCAAACTTCATTAAAATCAGTCCAGTAGTTCTGGAGATAATCGATCAAATTAGCAAATTCTTTTAATTTCTTATACTAGTGTTACATAAGCGCATATATATTTATAATTCCGAAGGTCAACCTTAATTACGCTAAATAGCTAGTACTAACTATTAAATATTTTACGGAATCAGACCCAAAAACTGATTGCATGTATAGTAATATCTTTTATTCAACAAATTTCGATTTGGGTGGGTTAAGCCACAATCTGGAAAGTATGGTCTCTACAGTTTAGGCCAGAAAGCTGTCGTTTCAATCCGAAGTTTAAGTATTTGTTAGTATTCTTCTTCTTCTTATTATTTTTTTTAAAAAAGTTTTTCGTCATTTTTTAAAGAAATTTTAAAGCTAATCAGAAACATCATCCCACACAATTGTAAAATTTGTTTATCCAAAGAGAACTGAATGTAAAAATTAATTTTAAATGATTATCTCTTATTGTTTGTTATTTATAATTAGAAGAAAAGTATGCCTTCTATAAAAATGTAAATTTTGTAAAAGCAAAAGTATGTAAAATATGTAAATTTTACATAGTTTTAAACTGTGTAATTTTAAAATCCGAAGTTTAACATTATTGATCAAAGAGTTTCTGAGTTACGAATTTTTAAAAAGCCATATTATTAAATTTGCATTTCTGAAGGAGTTCTTCAACCGATTTCATTCAAATTTTGCATGGTGTCATTTAAAATCACATAGTTTAAAATGATACATGAGTTTATGCGTCTTGGTATTAAAAATTCTTTTAACCATTATTAAACAAATTAATATAAATTAATAACAAATTATGAAAAAAAAATGTCATTGCATTTCCTTTAGCTAAAAAAATTTTATAATTATGAATGAAATGTTTTTTAATTCGCTTAAAAAATTTTTGATACGGCATGGAATACCAAAAAGTTAAATTATTTAGCCTAAATAAACTAGAAGGAAAAACAAAAACAAATAATCAAAATTCATCGAATAAACAATCGGTTTAGTCAAAGAATTCGATTTATTAACGAAAGCACTTAAAACGTGAAAATCCAATCGTTGGAACAAAATTTTTTCGAAAATGTTTTCTTCCTCCCTATTGGTGAAAATACGATACTTTCACATTTAAAAGCAATTCATGGATTTTGAAAAACTGTTGACTTATATCAGCAAGAATTAAAAAAATTTCGCGTGAGATATGATAAGTTTTGTAGCGTATGTTTAAATGTTTGAAAATTATTAATAAGTACGTGCTAGCCGGCCCCCATCCCCCGTAACTTTACTTCTATATCTTAACAACATATTACTAATAAAACAAACACATAATATTTTTAACATGTTATATCGACACAGCCTGTTATTTTATCACAGGCTAGTATTTTGGAACAGCTGTTATTTTGTCACAGACTAGTATTTTGGAACAGGCGATATTTTGTCACAGGCTAGTATTTTGGAACAGGCGATATTTTGTCACAGCCTAGTATTTCGGAACAAATAGTACTTTTGGAACAGCCTGTTATTTTGTCACAGGCTAGTATTTTAGAACAGATGGTATTTTGTCACAGGCTAGTATTTTGTACTAGATGGTATTTTATCACGGGTTAGTATTTTTGAACAAATTTGTATTTAAGAATAGGCAAGAATTTTGCGATAGCCTTGCCAACTATTTTGCAGGTTAAGTTTATTGGCAGGAATGTCGGGTACGCGGTGACCTGGCCCCCTGCGCTTTTGATGCTCGCGCATATTGGGGAGGGGGGGGAGTTGCTTGTAATTGCATTTTTCTTGTTTTAATTTGTTTTCTTTGATGCAAAAAGAAGAAACATTTAAATATTTTTCCTAATTTTGATATTGATACATATTTCCTACATGTAAAATAGAAAAAAATTTCACAAAAATCTCCGACAAAATACGAGTGTTATTGTCTCATTTCTTCTCTTCTCAGTCTTATTCTCTCTCGCATTTTTCTTTCCTTTCTTTTTTTAAGGCAATAAATATTTTAACTTTTTATTCCCTTATAAGAAGGGTTGTTAAAATGGTTAAAACTTTATTTAGTATGCGAATTCAAGCTATATTTAAACACTTTATTTTCTTTGCATGCAAGCTATATTATCAAACACTATATTTTTTCTCCCAATCTTTATCCTTTTTTACTTCGTCTACTTTAAAATGCTGAACTTATGACGAAGCATGAAGGATAGTACAATAGTATAAAGAAGATGAAGAGTAGTAGAATAATATATAAATATTTTTTTTTTTCATGAAAAAAGGAGAAACAATTCCTAACTTTCAGTCAAAGAAGCATACAGTTGTCGATTAATGACTCTATGACTAATTACATTGCTATTATTTTCTTTATGAAACTATCTAATGGATGTTTGGCTTAAGCAAAATATTTTATGAATGTGATTTAAAAATTAAGTTTAGTAATAAAGTTTCAGGGGTCATTAATTTTATATATTTTATACATTTAAATTCAGAATATTTTGTTTGAAATAGTGAATTGCTCACTATGGAGTAACTACGGTCTACATTTACATAAAAATGCTCCGATTTTTTTTATTGTCTCTTTTTTTCGCTTACTGTATTTACTGCATTAATTACCATCGTCTTTTGGGGGACATCTAATCAAGTAGTTTACTTCGAAAATCCAGGCACCTCTTTACGAATTGTTAAAAAGGCATGTTTCTTTAAAAATTATGCTAAATTCGTATACTGATGTTTATTTTTTATATTTACTTTAAAAAAAAATGTTTAAAATTCTGGGATTATGCTCTATTTATATTTAATTTGATAAAGGTTTTAGCTGGTGCAAATTGGTTAAGCTCAATCAATTACCTTTTAGTTTAAATATTTTTTTTAGTTTAAAATTATAAATTATGTTATTCGAACTATTTAAAAGGTTGCGACAAGGTTGCAATGCATGTAGCTAGACTATTTTTAGGTGTTTGCTTATATTTAATTTAATTTTGGCAACTTAAAATTCTGAAGGACAACTAAGCTCTATTTCTTTTCTTTTTGTAAAATGAAAACAATGTTGTTTATTTTGTCACATATAAAGAATATAATGTGCAACTCCTAAATTGTTTTCATTTAAAAATAATAATACACTATGTTGTATTTTAAATTCAGAGATTAAATTTTTTTAAATTTCTAATATATCTCAATATTTATGAAGTTCCATTTTTATCTCTCTTGTAGAAATGAAAAGATTTTGGTTATATTGTCAAACAGAATGTAATAGGGAACTCCTAAATTCTTTTTATTTAGAAACAATGTACATTGTAATATTGCAAAACTTTTTTATTTCTCTAAGCTTTCTAAATTATTTTATGCTTGTTAAAAAGAGGCAAATTTTTAAAAGAATTTTTTCTGTGTCACTCATTTCTCCTTAAAAATGCATTAAAAAGAACTATATTTTGTAACAAAAATTATTGTTTCTATCATTATTTGTTATATTTGATTAATAACGAAAATACTTTTGAAGTGTTTTCAACCATTTTTAAGAACCTGATCTAAAGTATAATCACAAAATGAAAAAAATATATATGCATAAAAATGGACGAA
The DNA here is from genome assembly GCA_949128135.1 of Parasteatoda lunata. Lineage (NCBI taxonomy): Eukaryota > Metazoa > Arthropoda > Arachnida > Araneae > Theridiidae > Parasteatoda > Parasteatoda lunata. The sequence continues at coordinate 24,003,632 of OX421977.1, read as the reverse complement.
GTATAGTTTTTTTCTCCGAGCCTAAACAATAGAGAATAAAAGAGAAATTAATATGTAACTGCTTTCTTTTTGTTTAAAAAATAAGTAGGAAAAATTTTCGCGATATTTTCTTACACTTGGAAAGAAAAAATACTTTTCCTAACAACTTTGTCAAAATAATAAAAAAAATATGTATCTGTTACAAAAATATTTGCCATTCTAAACTATCTTTCAAATATAAAAAAGTTGAAATTTTTTTCCTTCGACCTGTTTTTTTGGAACAGGTATTATTTTGTATCGTAACAGCTGGAATCTGTTATTTGAAAATACCTGTTATTGCCCATCACTATAAATATCAATAAAAGGATTTTTTTTTCTTAGCTTTCACATTGTTTTTTTCAATTCTCGATTATATTCGAGTATAAAAAATTATAGCAGCATAAAATACAACGCCACTCGAATTACCTCGAGTGTGCACAATTTTGGCTTGTTTAGTGCATCCGAATTAAACGTTAAGGGGTTAATAAGCCCATGAGGTTTTCAGTTCTCTCAGGTCAATCCTAACCTTAACTTCACTTTTGCCATTAAACCTAAATAGAATTCTCTACCCTAGTGTTTCCTAGTGTTTTTATTTCATTGGGCACCTGGGCCGCGAAGCGGCCCCTATCCCATTCATCTGGAATTTTAACACAGTTTTGGTTGAGCATTGAGGTAAGCAGGCAGTGGAGTTGCTTTTATGAATGTTTCAAACACTTTGCTTGAATAACTAAAAAGGAATCAAAAATAAAATAAGCAGCTTGCTCTAAACTGTGTGTGTTTGATTTTGGAGTTGTTCAGAACTGTATCAGCATGAGGAAAAGTTATTTTCAGAAAGGTTGATGATATTATTTGTTTTGATAGTTATGATATGAGGCGTCGGAGGTGAAATGTGCAGCTATTGGTCTGTAGTTTTTATCTTTGATATAATTTTCAAATTTAAAGACTTCATTAAAATTTGCTGTTTTACATTCTATGGCTTTATCGAAAAAATCTGCGTTTAGCTTGTATATATGCTGTGATAGCGTTGGTATTTTGAGGTCTGCATGTATATTGGCATTTCGTATGAACCATCTTGCACTAGTTATTTTTCTAAGGATCTTGTTTTGGCATTGGTTTAATTTCTTCAATAGATGTTGAGGTATCGTTGTCCAGGCAGGTGAGGCATAGGTGAGTATTGGGCGGATCATTGCTGTATATAGTAGCTTCTTTAGTTTAAGTGACATATTCTGATTATATATTAATGGTTGTATGGCTATTATTGCTGCATTTGCTTTATCTATTGTGCTTTTGATATGATCATTCCAGGTGAGTTTGCTATTGATTATAAGGCCAAGATAATTTGCTTTTTTAACTATTGGTATTGGTATATTGAACATTTTTGGTTGAAATTGTGGAAGTATTTTAATTCTTCTTTTTTGTATAATTAATATTTGTGATTTTCCAGCGTTTACTGCAGTTTTCCATTTTAAGCACCAGTCTTCGATTTCATATATATGGTCTTGTAGTTTTTGAAGAGCATGATTTGGGTTTCTGGATTTAATAATAATACCGGTGTCATCTGCGTAATAGGCTGTTATGCTATTATAATCGGCTTTGTTTATAGGAAAATCATAAGTGTATAATATGTATAAAATCGGTCCCAGAATGCTGCCCTGAGGTACTCCGGCTGTGATGTTTCTTTTTGTCGATTTTTTGTTTTTGATGGTGACTTGAAATGTTCTATCAGAAAGATAGCAGGATAGGTGTTTGATAATGCCGGTTGGAAAATTCAGTTGTATGAGTTTATATATTGTGCCAGTATGCCATACTTTATCAAATGCTTTGGATATGTCGATCATCAGGAAGGCTATTGTTTCCTTATTTATGATTGCTCTGCCAGTATAGTCTATTATTCGGAGTAACTGTTTGGTGGTATCTAGTTTTTGTCGGAATCCATACTGCTCGTCGGGGAGGGCTGTAAGTAGTGGTTTTATTCTGTTGTAGATGAGTTTTTCGTATATTTTTCCAAGTATGTTAAGTAGACTGATTGGGCGATAACTCTCAGGGCAGCTTGGGTTCTTATTTTTCTTGAGAAATAAAATGACTGATGCGTTTTTCCAGATTTGTGGGTAGTAATTATGAGCAATGCAGATATTAAAAATATGCGTGATTTTGCAGATGTAGTTGTTTGGTAATAGTTTAATCATTTTATTCTTTATCCCGTCTTCACCTGGAGCTTTATTGTTTTTCAGTTTTTGTATGATGCTGCTAACTTCTTGATTATTGGTTGAATTTATTGTTTCTGGGATGAGGTGTTCAGTTTGAAACTTAGTAACTTCTTCTGTGATGATATTGTGATGATTTTGGTCAGAGTTGATATTTGGTGAAAATTGATTTTGAAGTGAATCTGCGAATATTTCGATTTTTTCTGATATTGTGTACGCTGTGCCTGATGGTCCATTTATTGGTCTGTCCATTTGAGGAGTTGTTTTCAGTTTCTTGGCCATTTTCCATATAGAGTTGTCGGTAGTGCAGAGAGAGGCGAATTTTGCTTGCCACAGTTGTTTTTTATATTTTTTACTGCGTTTTTTAATCTGGTTATTGAGTTGTTTTATTTCGTCCAGGTGTGCTGGGTCAAAAGTTCTTTGGTACCATTTCCTGTGCAAGTTCCTTAATCTTATTATATTCTTTATTTCAGGTGGTAATCTGTAATGATGGGCAGTATACTTGGTTTCTGTGGAAGCATTTTTAAAAGCATCTGTTATTTCATTCTGGATTTGATGTATATAGTTTTCTATTGCAGTTTCGTTATCCAAGGATGGTAGGTCTGTTCCATTGATTGTAAGAATATTTTTATAATGGTTCCAGTCAGTTTTATAATTTGGTTTCTTAGATTGTTCTATGGTTTCCCCAACGAGCAGTTGAACTGGCAGATGATCTGACGACAAATGGTTATGAGCGCAGGCGACCATAGGAACTTGCATGTTCGTTATTGCGAAGTCTAGTATGTCCGGACTATGGTTAATCAGATTTGGAATGTAAGTTGGAGCTGATGGTGCTGCTACTGTTAATTGATATTTGTTAATAAGATCTTTCAATTTTGCGCCACTCTGATTGAGGTTGTTGCAGCCCCATATTGGATGCTTGGAATTAAAGTCACCTGCAACTATTGTATCTAGGTTGGATGGAAATAGAAGGTTCATATCATTGTCTGTTAATTTATTTTTTGGAGAGTTGTAAATACCTGTGATTTTGATGTTCTTGTTTCTGTAGCTTAATAAAATAGAAATTTGCTCATATCCATTATCATCTTTTGAGTTATATTCTGTTGTTAATAAGTTGTTTTTTGCTAGAAGTGCTACGCCGCCCCCTCTGTACCTTCTATCACATCTGTAGATTGTATAGTTAGCTATTTTAAGATTTTGAGTTGCATTTAGATGGGTCTCTGTTATTATGAATATATCAGGATTGTGTTCTATTATAAAGTTTTTTAGTTCATGCTGTTTTTCGATTATACCATTAGCGTTCCAGAAATAAATATTGAGGGTTGGTTTGAGTGTTAATCTTAGTATTCTGAATCTATTGCTTCTTGTTCCTCTGAGTAAACTGTCTTTTGGATTTTCTTGAACATGTTAAAGTTTTCATTGCTTTGTAAAAAGTTCACAAGAATTCTCTACCCAGAGCAGAAAGTGTCTATATATCAAGGCGGAAAAGAGTAAAGACTGGTAACAAATAAATTTCATTTTCAGCTTTTTTGCGGAATAATGAAATATCCGTAAGTACGAGATTTTTTTAAAGGATACTATTTATGTATTTAATTGCTTCTTCCCCGAGAGTCAATTAAAAGCAATGAATTATTTATTCTTCAGGATAGATTTACTCCTCCCGAAAATTATCAATTGTTAAAGTAATTCTACTACCAGGTTTTTTCCGTCTCTCCTTTCAGGCCAGGCTTTACCTAATATGTATAAGACAGATCCTGACATATGCCCGCCCAGCCTAGGGCTGCATAAAGCAATCACAAATAAAGAAGCTTGAAGTTAGACAAAACAAACGACTTCTCAGGCGAATCGTAGGTGCACGTGTCTAATAATGCTATTAGAAACGACCTAAAATTGAGACAATTAGTGAATATATAAACAAATTGAATGCCTCATATTTTGGCAAAGCAAAAGAAAATGACCCTGTAGGTTCGTGTCCTTGATATGAGAGATCGAAGATAAAAGATCGTGTCGTTGATATGAGAGAATATAACCCAATTATTTCATTCGTTTTTATTTGTTCAAAAAGGTGTATTTTTGAATTGTTTTTTATAATATTGAAAACACTCATTACATCTAATCCAATTAACTTGTAATTATTTTCCTTTGATATAAGGTATAAAAATGAAGAGGAAGAGATGTTTTATTTGCTTAGGTAATAACCAGAAGGATTAAAAACGATGAGAAAGCTTACCAAAAGCTTAAATAAAAGTAATACTTTTTACACACAAAACTCCTTGTAACTTCTGGAACTCCTTGTAACTAGTTTGAATGTTTTGCGTATGATTTCATTTGATTCAGTGTGGTGAAAAAATACATAAGATGCAATAACTTTTGTGCATAAAAAACCTTGTAGCTTCTGGAATATTAGTTTCATTGTTTTGTGTATGATTTCATTCGATTCAGTGTGGTGAAAAAATACATAAGATACAATAATTTGTAGGCATTAAAATCCTTTCAACTTCGATAATATTAGTTTCATTTTTTCGTGAATGGTTCGATTGAGTGAGAAAAAATATATAGGATAAAATGCTTCTCCTTCCTAGAAAATGTCAAATGCATAAATAAGTATACAAATACAAGATTGTATTTTGTTAACGCACAATTCTCATTCTGAACTGACAGTTTGCAGAAAACTATGAAACACTAAAAATAATGCCTAATTTGTCTAAATAGCAGTAGCTAGGTTTACTTGAGGAAGGTATAACAATTTGCTATAGGTTAAAACTTTAAGGAAGGTACAACAATTTAAGAATGGAATAACAATTAAGAATAACAATAAGGTTATTAGATTACATTTTGATCACAAAAATCCTTGCAACTTCTGAAAAATCAGTTTCATTGTTTCTCGTATGATTTCATTCGATTCAGAGTGCAAAAATACATAGGATGCAATAATTTCACTAAAATTTTTGCAATTTTTGGATTATTAGTTTCATTGTTTCGCGTATGATTGCATTTGATTCAGTCAGCAAACATTTGTAGCATACAATGTATCACTTGTTTAGATAATAATGTCAGATGCATAAATGAATATACAAATAAAGGATGGTATTTTGCTTACGCAAAATTCACATTCTGAACTGTCAGTTTCAAGAAGACCGTGAAACATAGAAGATAGTGCCTCAATATTCTAAATAGCAGTAAGTAGGTTTTAAAATAGTATAAAATTGTATTTTATTTTCGCGAAATCCTTATAGCTTCTTAACTATCGGTTTTTATAAACACTATTAAAATACATAGAAAACAATACCTCATTTGTATAAGTTTTCTATCAAACTCTAAGAGCAAGATCTTGTAAATTTTTACTTGAGGAAGTTTTATCAAGCCACAATTTAGAGCATTTTTTCCCTTTAGATGTCCGAGTTTCATCCAGTTTTTAGCTATCTTTATAAAACTTGAAAGCATATGATTGCTTTCTTCTCCTATATCAATAGGTTCCCCACCGAGTATATGGAAATATAATCTTTTTATATTGTTATAAAAAGTGCTTAGTGAGAAAGCGGTAAGACTCTTTCTTAAAAACGTTTTTTAAAAAAAAACATGGTCGAATCGAGTTTCTTGTTTTTCTCGAATAAATTCAAAGAACCCTGATGGGCCGGGGATGGAACTTTCGCCTTTAAATGCAGTGAGCCGGTTTCGAATCCCAGTGATGACTGGTAGATACACATTCTGCATCCGACTTGCACTGACTGACCACAATGATGACGTAAAATATCCTCAGTGGTAGACGGATCATTGGTTAGAGTCCCCTTGCTGTCAGGCTAACTGTAGGAAGTTTTCGTAAATTTCCTCTCCATGTAACCCAAATGTGGGTTAGTTCCATCAAAAAATCTTGCACGAAGGATAATTTCTCCAAATTCTTGACTCAGGAGTTCCCTTGTCTTCTGAATTGGGTTCAAAATTACAAGGAGGGGAGTTGAACATTAGTAGTCGTAAACCCAAAAAATTGTGTCGGCTGTTCAACGACAGCTATAAAATAAAATAAATTGAAAGAGCCGTGATGGGTCAGGGCAGCGTTTCTCAACTTTTCAGTATTCACAGCCCAGTTTTCAATCATCATTTTCATCGCGTCCCCCGCTTTGCAGTAAAATGTATACAACAATAATGTATATTGAGTATTTTGAATTCTGTCTTTAAATTACTTTTAACTAACTGCCAAAACAAAAGTAAAGTAAAGGCCAGCAGCAATTGAGATTGTAGGAACTATGTTTGGAGATAATTTTTAAAAACAATTGTGGTCCATACCTCTTTCAAATGATGTTGATCGTCGAATTGGTGATATAGCTAAAGATGTATAGTGTCAGATTTTCTTGAAGTTGCGCGTCCAATTATTTTCAATACAGCTTGATGAAACAACAGATAGTAATAAAGATGATCATTTATTTGCCTATGTTCGATTTTGTGATAATATGTCAGTAGTAGAACTATTTTTCTGCAAATCAATAGAATTCAAAATAACAAAACTCGTATTATTTGCTATTTTAAATGATTTCATGAATGAGGCAAACAGAGAATGCAAAAATTGCGTCGAAATATGCACCGATGGAACTCGTTCAATGACTGGAAGATTCCAAATTATACAAGCACTTGTAAAACTAAAATCGCCTTAATGTGTCTGGACACATAACATGATCCACAGGGAAGCTTTGGCTTCGAAAGAAATGAGTCCTGTTTTGAATATTGTGTTAACTAAGGTAGTACGTATTGTTGTTGTAGCCGTAATAAATCGTATAAAAATGAGACCCCTGAGATCGAGAATCTTTTCCGCACTTTGTAAAGACTCGGGTTCAATACATTCAGCGTTGCTATTTAATTTCGAGGCAAGATGTTTATCACGTCAGAAATTTTTGCAACGCGTTTATGAATTAAGAGAAGAATTCCCCTTTTTCCTAAAAGAAGATAACAGACCGGAAGCCGAGAATTTTCATGATTGTAGATTTGTGATGAAATTGAGCTACTTGGTCGTCGTATTCGAGAAATTAAATAACTTTCAACTCCAAGGAGCAAATACACATATGTTGGATGTGAGTGATAAATTTAATGCTTTTTGTAGAAATAAGAAATGTGGGGCAGAAGTTTAAAGCAAAAAAACCTAACAATGTTTGCTAATGTGGATGATTGTACTAAAACTTACACCGAAAAGCCATTACATTGTGACTACCCTCCATCTATAACAATGGGCTCGCCCAGGAGCAGAACCAGTGCGCGTGCGTGGCTGATATTGGTATGTTTTCATGGGGCACATTAGGACCCATAATCCTCATAGAACAATCCCTGTCGTCTGAAAGCTATTTTAACATAGTTGCAGACCAGGTTCACCCATTCATGGCAACAGTTTTTCCTGCGGGGGATGGTGTTTACCAGCTGCATAATGCACCATGTCATAAGGATCGAATCGTCATTGATTGGTTCGAGGAACATTCTAGTGACTTTGAAGTCATGTTTTGGTCCCCAAATTCACCTGACCTTAATCCAATAGGACATTTGTGGTCCTACTTGGAAAACCAAATTCGCGCTGCCACGTTACCCCCTCGCAATGTGAGGGAATTACAGGACCAGTTGGTGAGCGCTTGGTACCAGATACCTCAGACTACCTATCAGCACCTTTTGGAATCAATGCCACGGCGGGTGCTAGCAGTTTTGAGGGCTAAAGGTGGTCCTACATGTTAATAGCAGGGTGGTCATAATGTAATGGCTCTTCGGTGTATAAGGGTGAAGAAGAACATGTTAAAGTTGTTTTTGAAAACTCAATTGATCAATTGACTCTCAATTGATCAAGAAGAAAAATTCATAGACTTCTCAACAAGTAGCGAAACCAAAAGACAATTTAGTAATAGATCACTATTTGAATTTTGGGCAGGTGTAGAGGATGGTTTTTCTGTATTAAAAGCAAGGGTATTTCGCATTCTATTACCATTTTCAACATCCTACCTTTCTGAAACTGGATTTTCTGCTGGGGCTTCTTTTAAGACAAAATATAGAAACAAAACTGAGAGTGGTTATTTCTAATATTAAGCCTTACCTCGAAAAACTTTGCTCTGCAAAACAGGCCCAAGGAAGTCATTAATAATTATTAACTTTATTTTTAATTTAGTATGTTTTGATTAAGTAAGGTGGGTGTGCCAAAGGTGGCCAATGCTCCTAACGTAGTTCACCCCCAAAAGTAGAGTTAATTTTATTTTGAATGACAAGATGGCCATTCAGCACTGTAAATCTTGTATCTGTGGTGCGCGTGGCTAAATTGGAAGAGATTTCCTCGAATGGTTTCCATTGTATGAAGTGATTTAATTTTTTGCAGTTGTCGTTCCAGTTTCCGGGAATAAGAAGATATTGTAATTTATATGTGTTTAAATTCTTTTGAACTTTGAGTTATTAACAACTTTGAGTTATGATATGCTTTCTGAATGTTTATTTCGTTTTCTTTAACAGCATTACTTTAACTCGAATTAATCTATCAGACTTATAGATTTAAGTCGTACAATTGGTGACCATATGCATGTTCCCAAGGCCGACACCGGTGTCACCTTGGGGACACGTGGACCTTTTTCGGAAACAAACGTGAAATCTCTAAAAGAGTTCAATATAAATCAGTACGTATATTATTTCTCAAAAATGAATGATTTAATGGAATACCAGTTGATTTATTTCATTTTAATCAAAAGTGGAACTTTGGTATTTTTGAAATTTTTGTAATATTTTGACGTTCTCTGCACTTCAGTAGAGTTTGCGATATTTTGTTTCAAGATTTTTGTTTTATTTGCATTTTAAAGTAATTTCTCGTAACTTGCTACAATTTTGAAATTATACTACAAAATAAATGAAATTTTATTTTACAATTAAAAGTATACGTGATACGTGTTAGAGATAAGTGTAAGATGCCACAAAAAAAAATTCAGCCACACAGAATTAACCAGAAAATTAGGAAAAATCCTTAAAGCAAAGCCCCCTTTGGCTCCCCACCTAAAGTTTTGATTTAATAAGTTGGTTTACTTTAATAAGTTATTAAATATGTCGAAATGTATTTTGTTTTCTATGTGCATGTGCGCTTTCTTTTCGTCCAGCTAATGAATTTTTTAAGTAATATTTTCTCTTAGGAGGCGCGCCCCACAGGTTGAGAATCGCTGAGTCAGGGGATAGAGCGTTTGCTTTTCAAAGAAGTGAACTGGGTGTGAATCATAGCGATGGTTGGTCCATACGAATTCCGCATCCAGCTTCACCGACCTCAATGCTGACGTAAAATATCTTCAACATTAGACGGATTATGGGTTAGAGTCCCATTGCATCAGGTCTCTTCGCCGCCAACATGTAACACAAATAGGTGTTAGTTCCAACAAAAAAGTTTTCCAAGAAGGAAAATTTCTCAAAATTTTTGACAAAGGAGCTCCCTTGTCTTCTGGATTGGGTTCAGAATTATAAGGCTACGGAGTTGAACAATAGTTGTCTTAAACCCAAAATTGAATTGGCTGTTCAACGATGGTTATAAAAAGTAAAAAAATAAAAATAAATTCAAAGATTCCAGTAACTGAGTGACATCGATTTTAATTGTTTTCCAACTACGAACACTTGGTCATAAAATGGGAGACATGTCACCTAACTGATGGCTAACCTAACTGGATGCATTAAATATTAAATGTCCCCAATTCTCTGGTACGTAGAGAGTGGAAGGAAGCAGTGGGAAATACATTTCAGTTCATGACGAATTACGTTATGGACATATGTTTTTTTGTCTTAGATGTTATTATCAAAGGAGCAGACAATTGCATATGTATATAAATCAATACGTACTTCTTAAACCTTTATATTTAGACAAAAAAATAAAATTTAAAAAAATAAAAGATCATTTTGGAAATTTTTTTTTCATTTTCTTAACTAAACAAGTTTCAGATTTGAAATTCCCACACACGGATCCCCATTTGTTCCTCAATTTTATGCTATTAAAAAGCTTCACCATTAATGAAAATAAACAATGATTGCGCCCTAAAATGTGAACAGCCTGCATTTATGTTATTAAAGAGCTTCAGCATTATTTAAAATAAACTAAGATGATAAATTAAAGACGGAATAAATGGTTAGCTAATTAAAAAGCTTTAACATTAGCTAAAATAATTAATGATGATAAACTTAAATTTGAACGGTTGACGTTCATGTAATTAAAAAGCTTCATTATCAAATAAAATATACAATGATGAAAAGCTAAAATTGGTACAGTTGGAATTTATGAAATTAGAAAGCTTCAACATTAACTAAAATAATTAATGATGATGAACTAATACAGTAACAGTTGACGATCATGTAATTAAAAAGCTTCAAGATTAACTAAAATACATACTAACGATAATTTAAAATGGAAACAGTTGGCATTTATGTATTTAAAAAGCTTCAAAATTAACTAAAATAAACAATTATTATAAACTATAACTGTAACAGTTGACGATCATGCAATTAAAAAGCTTCAACATTAACTAAAATTCACACTGTCGATAAACTAAAATGGGATTTGTGGGCATTTATGTTATTAAAAAACATCTACTTAAATAAACAATTATAAGATTATTCACAAAAAAGCTGAAGAAAAAAATTCTGATTTTAAATTTTTTATTCAATTGCATAAAAATTGTTGTATGTAGGGAGAAAGCGAATGCAGACTTGAAATCATGGACTAGGAAATATCTAAGAATCATTCGAAACAGACAAAATATTTTTTTTCCTCAAGTTACTTATCCATCACTGCAGAAAATTTTATCTCTCTCGAGATCTTCATTCTCTAAGCTCACTCTTAATACAATCTCAATAGTATAAAAAATGAATAAATAAATAAATAAACAAATTATAATAAAATAAGAGTGAAAGAGATAAAATATTGCAAGATATAAATATTTACATTAATATAGAAGTTTTTAAAAATATAAAAGACTCTAACGAGGTAAAAACCTTTGCCAATGTGAACTACTATGAAGTCTAATATTATTGATACTTCTCATTTATTATTTTTTATTGTGTCACATTTTTTATATTTCTGAGATTAAATTTTTCTTTCAAGTACAGTTGATTATTTTAAAAAAAAGTCATCCTTAATTTTGTTACGATTTATTGATCAACAAAATGTTCTTACATGTAATTATATTAAATGATTATAAACAAATGATTTTAGTTTTTTTTCTAAATACGGACTTTTAATCTAAACAACAAATATCTCAACGGGAAGCGAAGGAAACCTCGGAGGTTGGTGAGCGAAGCTTTCAAATACAGGTATAAAACTCTTTTCCTAGTTTTTGATATGAAAGCTGCTGATTCTCACTTGGAGGGAGACCAACATTAAGTCCCTTTTACCCTCATTCGGCGTATCCAGCGATTTGTAGCAAAATTTGTACAACCCATGATTTTCGGGGGGATACAATTTTTCCGTCTGTTCAACTGTGCAACCTGCTTTTTTCCCATTAATGGTTTCATTTCAATTTTTCTGTGGTGCTTAATTTTTTATACAGATCTAAATTATCAGGTGGCGATGAGTTGTCCATTTTTTTACGTATACAAGTATGTTCAATACCAGACTTTTAGGGGGTTATGAACAGAGAGCAATTCGCTGCTTAAAAAAAAACTGAGATTAGGAAAGGATTTGTAGGGAAAGAGAGTTTGGGGGCAAAGTTGACAAGGTTGGACTTTTCACTAAAGCCTTCATTATTATATACGTTTTATATTTTTATTTTATAAACATAATTTAACTAAGATAAATTTTCAAAGTTTTTGTTTAAAATAACTATTATTTAATCGCGACAACATTTTAATGATAATAAATATGAGAATTTGCGTTTCTCTTCTAACTCCAAAACCGTTTGCTTAATCGACGGCAAGGGCCAATTTTAGATCTCGATCTTAAGAATCGTTCGAATTTTTTTTAATTAGATCGTTTCAGAGAGTCATTTGAAAAATAGAATTTTGTCATTGTGTTAGGCATTGTTTCGAATTAAATTATATACATCTCAGCTTTTTTAAATATCTCGAAGATGACACCAATGATGTTCACTAGCTTGTAGTTACATTTGATTTTTTTAAACAAAAGAGTTTATTGTGCTTACATTGCATATTTAATTATTTTTTATTCGCGATGTTAGATAAATTTACTGATGAACGTTAACCTTTCACGGACTACGTCACCAAATTATTATTTCTAAAGTTATATGAAACAACTAGTCCATTGTTAAGAAAAAAATTAGTTGTATTTAAATTGAAAGATAAAATTAATGGCAAAGGGGTATTAATTCGTTTAGGAGAGACATAAAAAATGGCCATACTATTATTGACGCCAAAACTTAATTAATTTTGGTAAAATGTATTAATTGAGCAGTTTTAATACAGATACTGTGGAAATAGTGAAAGGAGAAAATAACTTAATAATAGTAAGTTATGAACAATCATGAGTTGGCTTCAAGCAACCGTTTCATGCAAAGTGATACTGAAAGCAGATAATCTTTATTCTAAGGGACTAAACTACAGAAATTTTCTTTTTTGATGATTTAATAACGCAAAGTCTCCGGTTAAGGCAACAAACAATAAATAAATATATAGTTGGAATTATTTTAGCTTTGTTCATTGTGCAATATGATTTTCAGTTTTCTGCATGATTTTACGGTGCTCAGCATAAATTAATGATTTTTTTATTAACTCTATACGAAGACTCAGCAACGATATCGAATACTCACCTACATTGTTATAAAAAATACGCAACAACGCTGTGTTAAGACAGTTATTTGAGACTTCTTGCCGAAATGGATTCCACGATAGCGACACAATTGTCTCGCAACTTTTATAATATACACTATATATTGCATTTTCAACTGGAACATCCATTTCATGAGTAAAAGTCGCCCAGAGATTTAATGCAGGTTACCTGCATGACAGATGCTCAGTAGTTTGCATCCTTTTGACAGTGAACCACAAAGATTACCCGTGCCGAGATCACGTGTCTTGGACAGAGGATGATTGATGGCGGATTCTCTGCAGTAATGAGAAGCGATTCAGCCTGGACAGAAACTCGATACGTGTTCTCATCTGAAGAGAATCTGGGAGTTGCTATCGGCCTTTTAACATTGTCGATAAAGGCCGGTATGACCGAGGTGACCTTATGTTGCGCGCAGGCATTATGACATACCGACCTTCTCGTGTTCGATAAAAGTACTCTAATAGGTTTGTGGGTACAAGGACGAGATTCTTGTAACCTATGTGATACTTTATCGTGGAGCATCTGGGCCAAATACCATATTTATGGGCTATAACTAACGTCCAAACAGAGTTCAGTTGGTGGACTGGGCGAATACTTCAACTATTCAATGATATTCAACGAGGTCAATGGATTTTCAACGATTGGTGTGGCCTGTCCTCTTACCTTAATCTAATTGATCATATATGAAACGCCCTTGGACGCTCAATTGCATTTCGAATACCAGCTTCAACGACCATCGGTGCTTAGTGCAAGAGTGAGCTTGATTGCCACAGGAACCTGGTTGACAGTGTGAAAGGTTGACACGAGAGTTGTGTATCTGTTATATACACCCTATTAGACATGGTTTTCTCTGACTGATAAGGTGTCGATTAACTGCTGTGCTGGACAAGTGACCTGTCTCCTTATTTAGCATACAGTTTGTGCCGATTTTTATTTTCCCTTATTGGTTTCATATCGGATTATATTTTGGCCAAGTTTGGTATTATTTGCTTTGATTTTGTTTATTGTAATAAAAGCATTTGTGTCTTTAATTGTTTTCACCATCGTGAAAATGAAGGGAAAAAAATTTCGACCTAACTCCTTTTTTTATTCGGGGACATTATCTTCTTCAATTTGATTTGTCCCATTCATGGTAAATATGAATAATACGAAGTAGTGTGATTGATGTAGAATAGTTAACACACAAAAAGGTAGGCTATTTGATTTGGTTGTTGGAGGATAAACGTAAAATTCAATTAATGTTTTGGTAAGTAACATGTGCACGATTTCAAAAACTTTCCTTTTCAATTAATAGTACTCACCAGCATATTATATTGCTAACAAATACGTGACTAAACTCTAAAATTGCTTGTCATTTTTATTATAAAATCTATTTGATTTTACAAAGTGGTAGCTACTAAAGTTTTGTTAAAGTTTTAATATGAGACAATTTACAATGAAGTTTAAGCGGCACTTAAAAAATTACTGCTGTAAGCTGTTAAGTACTCTTTTCTAAGTCAGTTTTCAAAAAATTGTTTTTCAAATTTTATGGAGAAGGGCTTGGCGCTGAGGAGAAACTTCAATACTGTTATTTAGGCATTTAAGGTATTGGTGCCGGTGTAATTTCGTTATTCTGAATCAAATGATGCCAATCCAGAGACGATAGGAATGTCTCACAAATAATTAGGTCTTTTTGTACAAAAAATAAAATTTTGTACTTGTATCGATTTTCGTATCTGGCAATGCTATCCATAGTAGTAAGGCATTGTTTCCTAAATAATTTTTCCCGTTTAATGGAGTAAAACCGAACACAAATCAATGGGACTCGTGGTTGAGAATGATAACATTATGGTAAGGCATGTATTGTTCAACCTTTTTTTTTCTCTTCGCTCTCGCCTCCGTTGAGACACAAAATTCATTACTATAAAATATGTATAGCGTAATAATTTTTATCCACATTATTTTAGGAATTTTAAAAATTTTTATATTATATATTTTAAAGGATATGAGCTGTGATGGCTCAGTTAACGCTTCGTACACCATTTAATAGAAAATCTAGTAAAAATAAGAAAGTGTTAGCAAATATATGTTTAAAATTTGTTTACTTTATGAATATGATTGGTCTATTTTATTCACTTTTCAACCACTGCAGATTTAAATCTCAAATATATATGATAAATTTCTCTCAATTACTTTTAAAATAGAATTTGGGTTCATGCGCAACACTGGTTCGCTTTATCAATAATCTGCTCAGATTACTTATAATAAACCGTGTGGCGGCCTTCAGTTTTAGGAGACGTTGGCTTAGTGCATACCAGCCAACTTTTACTATTTTCAAAAAAGATTTTTCGAAGTGGTGGCTAAATGTATAATGAAATACAAAAAATAAGTAAGTATTAAGTCTACTTTAAATTTCTGTCTGCGAAACCCAATATTCAAGCATGCAAAATTTGCCTTTTGAATTATAAAGTGATAGGTGCATTAACGCATATTTAGGGCATCATATTAAGTTATATATCAAATGTACCACTGACAGAGTTGCTACTGGCGTATTAAATTGCAAAAAGTGCTGACTATTAAAAGTCAAAATTTACTCAAAGGAAATTATTATTTTTTTAGAGGTGGGCACTTGGGACGAAGACCCACTGTCCACAGAAAATGCCAGAACTGCTTACTCACTTTTCGTTACCCAGTGGGCACCTGTGGCGAAGCCACGGCGGAGGAGCAGCGTCGCCCACGTCACACTACCAAAAACCCGTTTATAGGGCGGGTCACATTCACACAATCATACACAAAGGAGAAAGGACATAGTACACAAAGAGAGAGAACGAAGCATCCATGCCTTGAGCAGGATTTGAACCCGCAACCAGCGGCTCCACAGTCAGGCCATCACCTCCTGCATCAAAAAGCCTCCACATGGTCTTTTATAAGTAGTACGCGCAGACTGTTTAAAAAGTGAACCAGTTGTGCGCATGTACCCAAAACCTTTTATAAAAGTGATTGGGAGAAATTTATCATATATATTTTATAATTGAATCTGTAGTGGTTGACAAGTAAATAAGGCAAGCCAATATTATTCATAAATAAAACAAATTTTTAGTCATATATTTGCTACCACTTTCTTATTTCAACTAGATTTTGTATTAGATGACTCGTTCGGAAAGTGGATATCCTTCGCAATGGTCTGATCGGACTACCTATAAAAAACCGTGTGGAGGCTTTCAGTTATAGGAGACGTTGTTCAGGCACGCTAACCATTCGGCCACATGGTCGGCAGGAAACGAAATTAGCAACATTTAAAGCATATTTTTTTACCGTCTACTACTGAAAGCGAAAGCAAAAAATGTTTGTATAGGAATAATATTAAGTTTAAATCATAGTGGTAGAGAGGATTGAATAATTAAAGAGATAACAAATGTGGCATTCTTACACTAATTTCTTTCGGATGTTTTTGTTACAAGTTTGAATATGTATGCACATTCATTTTTGTTTTGTGTCTCCTTATGCTACCATTGCGTTAAAGGGTAAGTACCCTACCACTTTCTTTTATAAAAGAAACTTTTGCATTGCTTTAAATGGAGGACTGCTTTTTTGCGGGGCAGAACTTTCCGGCTGACCTAATATATCTAAGAAGCTCTATCAGGACATCATATCGGTTTTGATGAATATATAGATACATAGATAACGATTCTATTCAATTGGGGCTATTTTTTCTAGTAGAAGTGAGATCAAGCCGTAATTCAGAAAAAAAAATTTTAAAGCAATTTTCTGATCTTCTAACTGTATACATTTTTCCACTTGACTTTTTACATTAAATGTATGTAGTAGTGACCAAAATTCTTTTAAGTCAAATCAGCTTAGCTATTACTAAGAAACATATTTTCTGGAACTACGGAAATCTCGTAATTATTGGAGGGCAAAGCTACCAACCGTTAAGTTCCAGCTGTCCACATTATTTAAAATGGCAGTTAAATAAGAATCAAGAAAGAAAGAGTTCTTAAAATTTCGCTATGTCCTAAACACTGCTTGCTTTTCCTTCATTTTCTTTTACATGTATCTTTCAGTTATATTTGTATTGTGAGGGTCAAAATCGTTTTTACTCAAATGTTAAAAATAGAAATTTTGTTACCACTTTAAATATTTGGGCAAAATCTCTGTTTAAAAAACGGTAAGCTTTTATTTGATGTTTGAACTAATGCAGTCACTAAGTTATTTTAGAGGAATAGTAAAGCCTTCCTTGTACTCACCATTGGGGGTCAGTGGGGTATGGAATATATAAAGACTGCATGATGGTGGCAATTTGGTCAGCATTTTCGCACCGACCGCTTTCCAGACAAGCTGGTTGGGCTTAAAAACCCCACGGGGGATCGAACACCAGTTTTGTATTTTAGTTTTATATTTATATTTCAGTTTCATATTTAACCCCAATATTTTAGTTTATATATATAGTGATACAGTGTAATATCTCAGGAGTGACCACTCTCGGTTCCATAGTAAAATGGTCAATAATGGAGATGGGTAGTTCTAAGAGGTCACCTCCTTTGACTTCAAAAGTTTATCGAAGGTACATGGTTTCTTAGAAACAATTATAATTTTATTCAGTGTCATTTTCTTGGTGCGGCAGTTCCACCTATGTTTGCGTCATAAAATCCAGATCGATAAATAAAAATTATCATCAATCGAAATGATCCATACTGATATAATTATGTGAAAAAACAAATTCGCCAGTTATAAATGATAGAACTATTTTTAAGAAATAATATGTTTAACTATTATGTTTTTCGTTTAGGTTTGTAATAATTCTATGTCATAAAAATTAAATAACTTTGGAAGAAGAGGTTAGTTTGTTTGAGATGCTTAGTTATTTTTAAAATACCCTTTTTTTCTACTATAACTCTTAAAAAATAAATCATTGAAAGCACCGTCTTTAGTGCACTTTGACTGTAACATGAGGATATCTTTCAGAGATTGTCAAAAAAGAGCTTTCTAAATAAAACACAATGTATTGATTTTAATCTACTAATTTGCTTTTTTAATATTTTTGTTTTGATACTTTTCAATTTGGTGCAGAGGTTTTAATGGTCTCTCTGAAACTAGGTCTTCCGGATTTCCTGTAAGATTGTATTTAAAGTGGTAGCAAACTCATGTAATTCCATTAAACTTTTTTAGTTATAATAAAAATTATAAACGAGTTTGACCATCTCTACATATAAATAATTAAAAAATGTATGCATAAATCTTATAGCATTGATAATAGCATATCTGCCAGCTTTCACTGTTTCAAAGACTGGATTTTTCAAGTGGTAGTAAAAAAATACCGAAAAACTATCTTACTCAAAAATTTGTTTTATATTTCGATCAGGTTGAAATTCAGTTTAGCATAGGTGCCAACTCTTCCAGTTTTCCTTCAAGATTTTATTTTCATATTTTAAGAGGTAGCAAATGTGATGTAATTCCAGTAAACTTTTTGATTTATAAAAATAATTATAAATGAGTTTGACCAATACTATATTCTATATATAAATAATTATACAACAAATAGATTAAAACCATAATGCTCTTTTTGTTAGCGGATTTCAACTTGGTCATAATTTAAATATATTTTTGAGTAATATTGTGCTTTGTTAATTATTTTACTACCACCTGGACAATCCGTACTCGGAAAAAAAAGTGAAAGATGGCAGGCACACTATTTTTTTTAATGCTTTTACATACTAGTTGTAATTAATTATAAGTTGTGGTGATCAAAGTCACTTATTATTATTATTATAATTCAAAAAGGTTTAATTTAACACGTTCACGTCAGCGTGACCCACCGGTGGCCCACGCTAAATTGTCTCATCGGGCGGAGCACCGGAGTAAAAAGTGGTAACAAATAAATTTCATTTTTTAGTTTTTTTCCGGGAATAATAAAAATCCATAACTACCAATTGTTTTTATATTGAATTGCTTCCTCGCCGTGAAAAATTTCTTTACAGTGAATTGTTATTGTTGAGAATAGATTAACTCCTCCCGAATATTATCTAATATTGAAATAGTTCTTCTACCAGTATTTTCTCTTTTCCGTCCCACTTTCAGGCCTGAACACCCGGCGTTACCTTTATCTTTAGTGGTTGACTGACTGACTGATACAGTTTTATCGGAGTGCCTATCCTATGGGGATATCTGCTCCTTCATCTAAAGTAATAATTGTAAGGGTGATGGGATGGGTGGTTGGGGGGTTAACTAAGTTATGTCTCAATTGGAAATATTTTACAATTAAATTAAAATCTGGGATAAGTATATACATGTTCAATCGCATTGGGATACATAAAAAAAAAAAATTTAGAATAATATCAAAAATAAAATAAAAGAGAAAAATATTTATAATTATTTTACAAGTGGGGAAGACTCCCTATGCACTCCCTCGCCTCCCTCCGGTTTTAGCCGGGCTTCTTAGGTGCAAAGTGCATAGTTTGTCTATGGTAAGGGTGATAATATTAAAACTATCGGTTGTAATATTTTGATAATACGCAATCGCTAAGAAAGAATGCGGTTATCGGACTGAAATTTGCATTATTTTCTATAATGTCCAAGTCTAATAGTTTGTTGAAGTCGCAGGTGCTACAGTCTTTAGCACCTTTAAAAAAGGAAGCGTTTAATTTAAATAAATATTGGTCAATCTTATCGATGTTTAGGTCGTTATATAAAGTATTGTTTCGAATAAACCAAGGTGCCCCGGTCATTCTTCTAAGTATTTTGTGTTCAAAAATTCTGAGTCTTTTTCTTTGGTTGTTTGTTAGAGCCAGGGGTGAAAGCGAGACGGAAAAGAGGAAAGGCTGGTAGTAAATCCTTTTCAGTTATTGCTTGTTTTTGGGAGGAGTTTACTTATTCTTTTTTTAAGCTATTCAGCAATAACTACTTTATCTCGGAAAAGAAGCAGTTTTATATATATGCTAAAATTATAAAAGAAATCTTGATAGTTACAGATATTTTATTTTTGTTTGAAAAAATGCTGGAATGAAAGGACTTACGTACCAGTTTTTTCTCTTTCCCGTCTTGCAATATAAGGGCTTTCACCCATGGTTAGAGCCCCCCAGACTGGGGCTCATAAAGATGCATTATAAACCACTGTCAATATAAACAGGTAGCACAACATCGAAAGGAGTCACAAACATACTCTCGGGGTTATGGCTGCATTTGAACCCTACCTCCTCGCGACAAAGTCTTTACCACTCTTACGGAAAGGCTTCTTCCTTTAGTGGTTGATTGTTTATTGTTTATTGAAATTACATACATTTGCTGACTTGTGTGCTCAATATAGGCTTATAATTCATTTAGTGGTTGAATAAAAACTGTATATTTAAAGAGGAAAAACTATCATAATTTAGTCGCAAATAAGACGGGTCAGTAGACTTACCACCCTTAAAAGGTCTTGAAAATCGGATAGTTTAGAGAGCCAAAATCGGATTTCTTATGCATAGATGACGTTCAAAATGTTAGAAACGGTAAAGAAGAATTCATTCACAGATGCAATTGTCCAGGTGAATGTAGAGTTGAAAATTTTTTTTTCCCTGACGTCATTCATTGATAACTCAGCGCTATCTAGAGAAAATTTCCAAAAGCGAAGAAATAATCTCTTGTGGAAGTTTATTTTTGAGAGAGATTTCAAGAACTCTCTCAGCATGAAAATATGTATCCTGGAAATCTGTAACTTATAAGGTCAGGAAATCACCTGTAAGTGGGGACAAAATTTGGTATTCCTAGTACGAGATTAATATATATACGTTCAAAAATCTCATGCAAAAAAAAAAAAAAAAAAAAAAAAAATGGTTCCCGTAATTTCTTAAAAAATAAATTTATGGGAAAAACTATCGGCGTTGCGCTAGACTGTTCGCTATTGTTATGTGTAAAATACTCCATAAAAGCACAAGAAATTTTTTAAGAATTATTTTTAAAATGTGTAAAGTTTCTGATTTAATTTATTTTCGGTTTAAATATTATTTTCTCTATCATTAAATTTCTTCAAAACACTACATTACTTTTCTCAAAAACTGTCAAACAGTAAAAAGCATAAATTTTTTAGAAAAATGTTTTTTTTTTATTGTTTTCAGTTTTTTTTTTAAATTTTTAGTCTGAATGTAAAATTTGTAAAAGACGTATAAGTTTATATACTCAAATATTCACTTGCCTGCTCTTCTGAAAATAACACTTGAGACGAAATACATATGAGCTTAGCGTAGTGCATTATAAACTGAAAAGTATTATCACCATCTTTACATTACTTCTTATCTATGAGAGAAGTGGATATCCGTAGTATTCATCCGAGTTAATTTAAAAAAAAATCTGATTTGAAACATATTATAAAATTGCAAAAAAACTGTTGTATGTAGGGAGAAGTCGAATGCAGACTTGAAATCAGCGCCTCGGAAATCCAAGAATCATTCGAAGCAGACAAAAAATTGTTTCCCAAAGTTATTTATCCATTGTTGCTGAAAATTTTATCTCTCATGAGATCTTCATTTTCTAAGCTCACTCTTGATATAATCTTAAAACTATAAAAAAAATGAAGAAATAAATAAATAAACAAATTAATAAAATAAGAGAAAGAGATTAATTATTGCCAGACATAAATATTTACATGTGAAATTTTAAAAACATAAAATACTCTTAACTAGGTAAAAACCTTACCCAATTTGAACTACTATGCAGTCTAATATTATTGATACTTCTCATTTATTATTTTTTATTGTGTGTCACACTTTTTATATTTCTGAGATTAAATGTTTCCTTCAAGCACAGTTGATTATTTTAAAAAAAATAAACGTTCATTTTGTTACGATTTATATATTAACAAAATATTCTTAGATGCAAATTATATTAAATGATTATATACTTTATAAACATATGATTTTAGATTTTTTTGTTTTTTAATATGGACTTTTAATCTGAACCACAAATATCTAAACGAGAAGCAATGGAAACCACAGAGGTTGGTGCGCGAAGCTTTCTAATACACGTTAAAAACTCTTTGTTTTCGTTTTTGATATCATAGCTACTGATTCTCACTTTAAGGGAGACCAACATTGAATCCCTCTTACCCTCATGCGGTGTATCCTGCAACTAGTAGCTAATTTCGCTACCCATGATTTTCATGGGAATGTAATTTTTCCGTCTCTTTAACTGTGCCACCCGCTTTTTTCCTAGTCATGGTTTCATATCAGTTTTTCTGGGCTGTTTAATTATTCATACACATCTAAATGAACAGATGGCGATGAGTTCGTATTTTTACGAATGCAAGAATGTTCAATGCGCAGCATTTCGGCAGTTGTAAACTGCCGAAAAACTGCTGTTTTCAAAGTTTTGGTTTTATATAACTATTTTTCCATTTCACAATTCATTCGACAACTTTTTCAATGATAATAAATTGGAGAATTTGCGTCTTTCTTCTAACTTCGAAACCATTTGTTCTATCGATTGCAAAAGGCCAATTTTTGATCTCGATAATAAGAGTTCGAATTTTTGAGCCTTTTGAAAAATAGAATTTTTTCATTGGTAAAGTGTTAGGCATTGTTTCAAATGAAGCTATATACGTCTTAGCTTCTTCAAATATCTCTAAGATAACACCAGTGATGTTTGCTAGCTTGTAGTTACATTTGATTTTTTAAAAAAATAGAGTTTATTGTGCTTACTTTATATATTTAATTATTTTTTATTCGAGATCTTTGATAAATTCACTGATCAACGTTAACCGTTCACGTACTACATCACTAAATTAGTATTTCTAAAGTTACATGAAATCACTCATTTATTTTGTTTATAATTTAAAACTAATGTTCATTGTTAAGAAAAAAATTTGTTTTGTATGAAATCGAAAGATAAAATTAATGGAAATGTGGTATTAATTCGTTTAGAAGACATTTTAAAAATTGCCATACTGTTATTGACACCAATGCTTAATTAATTTTGGTAATATGTATTAATTGAGCAGTTTTAATACAGATCTTGTGGATATAGCGAAAGTAGAAAAGTATTTAATAATGGTAACTTATGAAGTACAGTGAGTTGGCCTCGAACAACCGTAACATGCAAAGTGAAACTGAATGCAGTTAATCTTTAGTCTAAAGGATTAATTGACAGAAAATTTTTTTTGTTGATAATTTAATAACGTAAAGTCTCCGGTGAAGGCAAAAAACAATAAATAAATATATAATTGGAATTATTTTAGCCTTGTTTATTGTGTAATATGCCTCTCAGTTTTGTGCATGATTTCGCAGTGTTCAGCACAAATTTAATGATATTTTTTTAAACTCCATTCGAAAACTCAGTTACAAGAGCTCAGTTACTCAGCTACAATGTAATAAAAATACTTAACAACGCTGTCTTAAGACATATATTTGAGACTTCTAGCCGAAATGAAATCGGCGAAAGCGACACAACTGTCTCGCAAACTTTATAATACGCAGTGTCTATTGCATTTCAACTGGAACATCCATTTTTTGAATAAAAGTCGTTCAGATATTTAATACAGGTGACCTGCATGCCAGATGTCATGTAGTTTGCATCCTTTCGACAGTGAACCACAATGAAGACCGGTGCCGAGAACTCCTGTGTTGGACAGAGAATGATTAGGGGCAGATTCTCTGCAGCGATGAGCTACGATTCAGCCTGGGCAGAGACTCGAAACGTGTTCTCATCTGAAGAGAATCTGAGAGTTGATATCGGCCTTTTAATATTGTCGAAAAAGACCTCTATGACCAAGGTGGCCTTAAGGTGCGGGCAGGCATTATGACATACCGACATTCATGTGTTCGATAAAAGTACTCGGACAGTTCAGCGAGTACAAGAACGAGATTCTTGTACCCTATGTGATACTTTACCGTGGAGTATCTGGGCCAAATACCATATTTATAGGCAATTACTAATGTCCACACAGAGCTCATTTTTTGGAATGTGCGAATACTTCAACTATTCGATGATATTCAACGAGTTCAAGGGATATTCGACGATTGGTGTGGCCAGTCCTCTTACCTTAATCTAATTTCTCATATATGAAACGCCCTTGGACGCTCAATTGCATCTCGAATACCAGCTTCAACGACCATCGGTGCTTAGTGCAAGAGCGAGCTTGATTGCCACAGGAACCTGGTTGACACTGTGAAAGGTTCAAACGAGAGTTGTGTATCTGTTATATACACCCTATTAGACATGGTTTTCTCTGACTGACAAGTTACCTATCTCCTTATTTCGGGTTCAGGTAGTGCCTATTTTAGTTTTCCCATATATTGGTTCCATATCGGACGATATTTTGGCCAGGTTCGGTATTATTTGCTTTGATTTTTTTTATTGCAAAAAAAACGCATTTGTGTGTTCAATTGTTTTCACCAGTGTAAAAATGAAGAAAATTTTTTTTCGAGCTGAATCCTTTTTTTATTAGGCAACATTGTATTCGGCAATTTGATTTGTCCCTTTCATTGTACGATCAATTATAAGTACTCACCAGCATATTATATTGTCAGCATTAACTTTAAAATTGGAGTTTTGGAAGAATATTTTTTAAATTGGAGATTCAGATTAAACTAGTTTTCATTTAATTAGAAAATCTCTTTTGTTTTACAAAGTGGTAGTTATAAAAATTTTATTATTTTTTTGTTTCCATGAAATTCTATAGCAAACAATAACAATAAAGTTTAAACTGCACTTCAAAAATGGCTGCTATAAGCTATTAAGTACTCTTTTCTAAGTAAGCTTACAAAAAATGTTTTGCTAATTTTTCCGCGAAGGGGGTGAGGCGGAGGAGAAACAAAGATAGTATTATTTAGGCATATAAGGTATTGATGCCGGTGTAATTTTGTTATGTTGAATCAAATGACGTCAATCCAGAAACGATATTATTCAAATTTTTAGGTACAAAAAATAAAATTTTGTACTTGTACCGATTTTTGTATCTGGCAATGCTATCCATACAAGTAAGGCATTGTTTCCCAAATAATTTTTCCCGTTTAACGGAATAAATCCGAACACAAATCAATGGGACATATGGTTGAGAATGATAACGTTATGGTAAGGCATGTAAGAAAATGGACATTGTTCAATCCTTTATTCACTTCGCTTTCGCCTCCGTTGAGACAAACATTCCTCACTCTAAAAAATGTATAGCTTAATAATTTTTATTCACATTAATTTAGGAATTTTAAAAATTATTATATTTCATATTTTAAATGATATGAGCTGTGATGGCTCAGTTAACGCCTCCTACAACTGAAAGATTGCACACGGTTTTTTCTAGGTAGTCTGATCTGACCACTATGGAGGCAAACAACTTTACGAAAAACCCATTTAATACACAATCCAGTATACTAATCAGGAATTACAATACAGTAATTTAGGACAATTCCTTTTTTCAAAGATTCTTTGTGATGGGACACTTTTTTCAGTATTTTCATTTATTTGGGTGAATTGGTAAAAGATTTTCAGATACCATGATGATTTAATTATTTCTGATTAGATCTAGAATTATAAGGAGCAAGTACTTTTTGATGAATCGAAGACTTTTTGAGTGCTCTAACAGTAGAAAAACCAATTAATTTCGATAACATATTATACCATAAAACCACTTTTTGTATAACTTCAATATATAAATTCGGGCCTAAACTGGTTAATGTGGTGGTGAGTAACATGAGTACGATTTCATAAAATTTCCTTCTCTATTATAAGTATTCACCAACATACTACATAGCTAGTGAATACTTGATTATGATATTTATTTGTTTATAATTAATTCACTAGGTAGGCTGGTTTCCATGTTTCTTTATAAAATCTCGTTAATATTAGAACTGACGTAGAGTAGTTAACACACAAAAAGGTAGGTTATTTCATTTGGTATTTTGGAAGGATAAACGTCATAGAAGAAAATACATAACAATTCAAGTGTTGGTAGGTTACATGTGTGCGATTTCAAAATTTATATTTCTTCTGAAGTATAAGTACTCACCAGCATATTATATTGCTAGCAAATTCCAGATAAACTTAATGACTTAAAATGCCAGGAGTTTCCAACATACAGTTTTCTTATAAATTATAAAATCTCTTTGAATTTTAAAAGTGGTAGTTACTATAATATTATTCTCTTTGTTTTCACAAAATTGAATATCAGAAAATAAAATTGAAGTTTTAACTGCATTAAGAAATTATTGCTTTAAGCTATTAAGTACTCTTTTATAAGTAAATTTTTGTTAAATTGTTTTACAAATTTTTCCGAGAGGGGGATGTGGTGGAGGAGAAACTTCGATACTATTATTTAGGCATATAAGGTATTGATGCCGGTGTCATTTCGTTATGCTGAATCAAATGACGCCAACCCAGAAACGATAGGAATGTCTCACAAATTATTAGGATTTTTTTTGTACAAAAAATAAAATTTTGTATTTGTATCGGTTTTCGTATCTGGCAATGCTATCTATAAAAGTAAGGCATTGTTTCCTAAAGAATTTTTCCCGTTTAATGGACTAAAACCGAACACAAATCAATGGGACGTATGGTTGAGAACGATAACGTTATGGTAAGGCATGTAAGAAAAGAGACATTGTTTAACCCTTTACTCACTTCGCTCTCGCCTCCATTGAGACATAAAAATTGATCAATTTAAAATATATATAGATTAATTATTTATATCCACAATATTTTAGGAATTCCAAAAAAAATTTTTATTTTATATTTTAAATGATGTGAGATGTGATGGCTTAGTTAACGCCTTCTACACAAAGATTGCACACGGTTTTTTATAGGAAGTCTGATCTGACAACTATAAAGCAAACCAAGATTAATAGAAGCAATAAAGAAAAGAACAATGGAAATAAAAAACCAATGAAAATTAAAATATGGCCACCATGGCTGACGTCTATTATGTGTGAATATTTTTTAAAAAATTGAGGCAATATTTTTGAAAAATTGATTATTGGAGAATATAACGCTAATAACACTTATTTAAAATTAAACGAAGATTAGAAAGTAATTGAAAAATGGATTATTGCATTTAGTAGAAAGTTAAAATTTAAGTTAAATAGGATTACATTTCCATATTAATTTTTTATTTATAAACTTCATAAATGTCCGTTAAAATTTAGGTTTATTGCGTATGGTACTACTTATTACAATTCTGATATTAGTAAAAAGTTTTGTAATTTTCTTAAAATTATTTTACCCAAAATCGAACAATTATTGTTATAGAAAGTAACGTTGATGTTTTTGGATTATATCAATAATAATGTAAATTCTAGTATTAATACTTCTGATTTTGAAAATTTGGACTCTAGATTTCCACGTGCACAGATTATTGAAATTTGTAGTGGTATTTTTGATAAATATTTATCTAATGAGAAAATCGATAAATTTTATTGGTTGGATTTATGTAGGTTTATTCTTTTTGTGAATGATTTTCCTTATAATTATTGTAGTGTTAAATTTTTGGTTAGGAAAGTGACTGAGGAATATTGGTTTATTATTTCTTTTAACCCTTTAATGGGCCATTTCTTTCTAGTAAAGGTAAATTAAAGCATTTTGGAAATTGAAATTGATATAAGAATAGTAATCCATATAAGAAAAAAAACTCATTTAGCTTAAAAAAAAAATTAATCTAAATTTTAAAGTATATTTACCACGACTTATTAGGTATTATTATTATTTTTCGTTATTTATTAAATATATTTTAGAAATGCTACGAACTTCAAGAGGAATTATACATTTTATAGCTTTTATACGTTATCTTAAACTAACAAATGGCTACCAATTTTATTCAAACGCACTTCAAGAAAACAGAAGTTATTAACAAATGGAAACCTATATTAAAAGTGGTTAAAAAGTTCACCATGGACCTTAAAAATTGCTGGTAAGTATACTTTCCACGGCCTTAGAAAGGGTTAACAGGGCGAAATTAAAGACTTCACTGGGCAGCCCCAGCTAAGCATTATATTAATCTATTACGCTATCTTACCTTCCCTATCCTTTTTTTCTTCCTACTGTGCATTTTAATAGAGGGCGTTATTTTCTTTTATTTCAAATGTTTCTATTACATTGAGTTAGTTTCATGAAATTGCTGTTTGACCAGTTTACTGTGAGTTTTTGTATTTTTATTTTGTATTGTATTTTCAAGCTTTTGCAGAAAATTTCTCTTCTTATTTGATTTTATGTATTTCTTGTATTTTTCCTGAACTTTAGCAAAACATTCGGGGTACTGAAAGAGCAAAATTTGACATTTGTCTGAGTCTTTCAATAGAAAAGGTTTTGTTCTATTTCTTCCGGAGCTGGTACCCCCTAAAAAACGTCAGCTTCGGTGGCCATATTTTTATATCCATTGTCTTTTTCTTTATTGATTCTATTATTCTTTCTTTTAAAAAATTCTGCTGCTTTGCGCTTTTCTTTCTAAGAAAGTTCTGTTATTATGGAATTAAATATATACCACTCGTTAATTTTGTTCATAGTGAATCTTTTAAAATATTTTGCTTCAAAATTAAATGATTAAAAACTAATGTTTATTGTTAAGAAAAAAATGTTGTATATTAAATTGAAAGATAAAATGAATGGAAAAGTGGTATTATTCGTTTATCAGAAACATAAAAAATTGCTATACTATTGACGCCAATGCTTAATTAGTTTTGTTAATATGTATTATTTGAGCAGTTTTAATACGGATCCTGTGGAAATAGCGATAGGAAAAAAGTACTTAATAATTCTTTGCAGCGATGAGCCGCAATTCAGACTAGACAGAGACTGTAAACGTGTTCTCATCTGAAGAGAATCTGGGAGTTGATATCGGCCTTTTAACATTGTCGAAAAAGACCTCTATGACCAAGGTGGCCTTAAGGTGCGAGCAGGCATTATGACATACCGACATTCATGTCTTCGATAAAAGTACTCGGACAGTTCAGCGGGTACAAGAACGAGATTCTTGTACCCTATCCATATGTGATACTTTACCGTGGAGTATCTGGGCTAAATACCATATTTATAGGCAATTACTAATGTCCACACAGAGCTCATTTTTTGGACCGTGCGAATACTTCAACTATTCGATGATATTCAACGAATAAAACGGATATTCAACCATTGGAGTAGAGTGCGATGTCCCCTTACCTTAATCTAATCGATCATATATGGGTCCCTCTTGGACGCATCTGGAATACCAGCTCCAACGACTATCGGTGTTTAGTGCAAGAGTGGACTGACCTGGTTGACGGTGTGAAAGATTGAAACGAGGGTTGTGTATCTGTTATATACACCCTATTAGACATGGTTTTCTCTGACTGACAAGTTACCTGTCTCCTTATTTCGAGTTCAGGTAGTGCCTATTTTAGTAATGCCTGCCTGCTATTGTATTTTCTGCAAAAGCTTGAAAATACAATACAAAATAAAAATACAAAAACTCACAGTAAACTGGTCAAACAGCAATTTCATGAAACTAACTCAATGTAATAGAAACATTTGAAATAAAAGAAAATAACGCCCTCTATTAAAATGCACAGTAGGAAGAAAAAAAGGATAGGGAAGGTAAGATAGCGTAATAGATTAATATAATGCTTAGCTGGGGCTGCCCAGTGAAGTCTTTAATTTCGCCCTGTTAACCCTTTCTAAGGCCGTGGTAAGTATACTTACCAGCAATTTTTAAGGTCCATGGTGAACTTTTTAACCACTTTTAATATAGGTTTCCATTTGTTAATAACTTCTGTTTTCTTGAAATGCGTTTGAATAAAATTGGTAGCCATTTGTTAGTTTAAGAAAACGTATAAAAGCTATAAAATATATAATTCCTCTTGAAGTTCGTAGCATTTCTAAAATATATTTAATAAATAACGAAAAATAATAATAATACCTAATAAGTCGTGGTAAATATACTTTAAAATTTAGATTAATTTTTTTTAAGCTAAATGAGTTTTTTTTCTTATATGGATTACTATTCTTATATCAATTTCAATTTCCAAAATGCTTTAATTTACCTTTACTAGAAATAAATGGCCCATTAAAGGCTTAAAAGAAGTAATAAACCAATATTCCTCAGTCACTTTCCTAACCAAAAATTTAACACTACAATAATTATAAGGAAAATCATTCACAAAAAGAATAAACCTACATAAATCCAACCAATAAAATTTATCGATTTTCTCATTAGATAAATATTTATCAAAAATACCACTACAAATTTCAATAATCTGTGCACGTGGAAATCTAGAGTCCAAATTTTCAAAATTAGAAGTATTAATACTAGAATTTACATTATTATTGATATAATCCAAAAACATCAACGTTACTTTCTATAACAATAATTGTTCGATTTTGGGTAAAATAATTTTAAGAAAATTACAAAACTTTTTACTAATATCAGAATTGTAATAAGTAGTACCATACGCAATAAACCTAAATTTTAACGGACATTTATGAAGTTTATAAATAAAAAATTAATATGGAAATGTAATCCTATTTAACTTAAATTTTAACTTTCTACTAAATGCAATAATCCATTTTTCAATTACTTTCTAATCTTCGTTTAATTTTAAATAAGTGTTATTAGCGTTATATTCTCCAATAATCAATTTTTCAAAAATATTGCCTCAATTTTTTAAAAAATATTCACACATAATAGACGTCAGCTATGGTAGCCATATTTTAATTTTCATTGGTTTTTTATTTCCATTGTTTTTTTCTTTATTGCTTCTATTAATCTTGGTTCGCTTTATAGTTGTCAGATCAGACTTCCTATAAAAAACCGTGTGCAATCTTTGTGTAGAAGGCGTTAACTAAGCCATCACATCTCACATCATTTAAAATATAAAATAAAAATTTTTTTCGGAATTCCTAAAATATTGTGGATATAAATAATTAATCTATATATATTTTAAATTGATCAATTTTTATGTCTCAATGGAGGCGAGAGCGAAGTGAGTAAAGGGTTAAACAATGTCTCTTTTCTTACATGCCTTACCATAACGTTATCGTTCTCAACCATATGTCCCATTGATTTGTAATCGGTGTTAGTCCATTAAACGGGAAAAATTCTATAGGAAACAATGCCTTACTTTTATAGATAGCATTGCCAGATACGAAAACCGATACAAATACAAAATTTTATTTTTTGTACAAAATAATCCTAATAATTTGTGAGACATTCCTATCGTTTCTGGGTTGGCGTCATTTGATTCAGCATAACGAAATGACACCGGCATCAATACCTTATATGCCTAAATAATAGTATCGAAGTTTCTCCTCCACCACACCCCCCTCTCGGAAAAATTTGTAAAACAATTTAACAAAAATTTACTTATAAAAGAGTACTTAATAGCTTAAAGCAATAATTTTTTAATGCAGTTTAAACTTCAATTTTATTTTCTGATATTCAATTTTGTGAAAACAAAGAGAATAATATTATAGTAACTACCACTTTTAAAAATCAAAGAGATTTTATAATTTATAAGAAAACTGTTTGTTGGATATTCCTGGCCTTGTAAGTCTTTAAGTTTATCTAGAATTTGCTAGCAATATAATATGCTGGTGAGTACTTATAATTCAGAAGAAATATAAATTTTGAAATCGCACACATGTAACCTACTAACACTTGAATTGTTATGTATTTTCTTCAATGACGTTTACCCTTCCAAAATACCAAATGAAATAACCTACCTTTTTGTGTGTTAACTACTCTACGTCAGTTCTAATATTAACGAGATTTTATAAAGAAACATGGAAACCAGCCTACCTAGTGAATTAATTATAAACAAATAAATATCATAATCAAGTATTCACTAGCTATGTAGTATGTTGGTGAATACTTATAATTGAGAAGGAAATTTTATGAAATCGTACTCATGTTACTCACCACCACATTAACCAGTTTAGTCCCGAATTTATATATTGAAATGATACAAAAAGTGGTTTTATGGTATAATATGTTGTCGAAATTAATTGGTTTTTCTACTGTTAGAGCACTCAAAAAGTCTTCGATTCATCAGAAAGTACTTGCTCCTTATAATTCTAGATCTAATCAGAAATAATTAAATCATCATGGTATCTGAGAATCTTTTACCAATTCACCCAAATAAATGAAAATACTGAAAAAAGTGTCCCATCACAAAGAATCTTTGAAAAAAAGAACTGTCCTAAATTACTGTATTGTAATTCCTGATTAGTATACTGGATTGTGTATTAAATGGGTTTTTCGTAAAGTGGTTTGCCTCCATAGTGGTCAGATCAGACTACCTAGAAAAAACCGTGTGCACTCTTTCAGTTGTAGGAGGCGTTAACTGAGCCATCACAGCTCATATCATTTAAAATTTTAAATATAATAATTTCTAAAATTCCTAAAATAATGTGGATAAAAATAATTAAGCTAGACATACTTTAGAATGATGAATTTTTATGTCTCAACGGAGTCGAGAGCGAAGTGAATAAAGGATTGAACAATGTCTCTTTTCTTACATGCCTTAACATAACGTTTTCATTCTCAACCGTAAGTCCCATTTATTTGTGTTCGGTTTTATTCAGTTAAACGCGAAAAATTATTTTGGAAACAATGCCTTACTTGTATGGATAGCATTGCCAGATACAAAAATCGATACAAGTACAAAATTTTATTTTTTGTTCAAAAAAATCCTAATAATTTGTGAGATATTCCTATCGTCTCTGGATAGGCGACATTTGATTCAGCACAACGAAATTATACCGGCATCAATACCATATATCCCTAAATAACAATATCGTAGTTTCTCCTCCACCTCACCCCCTTCTCGGACAAATTTGTAAAACAATTTTTTGATAACTTACTTATAAAAGAGTACTTAATAAAATCAAGAATTTTTAATGCAGTTTAAACTTCATTTTTATTGTCAAATATTAAATTTGATGAAAACAAAATAGAATAAAATTTTAGTAACTACCACTTTATAAAATTAAAAAGATTTTATAATAAAATAAAAACTTCCACCATGTTTTAGTTTCCGCAGTTTCCGCAGTTAATATTGTCGGAAAAACAAGAAGCTAGGCTTATACCGTATTTGCTAGCAGTATAATATGCTGGTGAGTACTTATAATTGAGAGGGAGATATCTTGAAATCGTACACATATTACTTACCTCCATATTAATTCCTGTGTTACTTTTTCATTTGACGTTTATTCTCCCAATACCAAATAAAATAGTTATATTTTTGTGTGTCAGCTACTCTACATCAGTCACACCACTTCGTATCATCTATATTCACGATGTATGGGACAAATTAAATTGCCGAAGACAATTTTGCCTAATTAAAAAAGGATTACGGTCGAAATTTATTTTTCATATGTACAGTCAGCAAAAAAAAAAAAGATATCACCCTGAATAATTTTCGTTCTAATGATCGGATTTTCACGAACTAAGTGTCAATCTTAATGGTTCCTGGGGGTGACCTCAAATATGCTAATTAGTTAGTGCTAACTATTAATTAAGTTACGAAACCAGACCCAAAAACGTACTTTCTCTGAACAAACATATATTTTTTTTACATATTTGGATTCCTTATCTTCAAAATATAGGGGGTAGCCGCAATCTGGGAAATGTGGTCCCCATAGTTTGGTCAGGAGAGCGATTCAAAGTTTGGACCCCTTAATGTTAATTTCACTTTTTGCGTTTTCAGTCATATTTTAAAAACTAATGAAGCAATTCTAAAAAATATTGCACCAACTCATAAAACGCATTTACCCAAAGATAATTTCATGAAAAAAATAATTTTTAATAATTATTAATTATTTTTTATTATTTAATTAAAGAGAGGATGAAAAAATTTTGAATTATAAGGTACGGATTTTTTTATACCATATTAATCTACATGCTTTTCAATTGAAAAATCTAAAGTTTCAACTGTTTTTATTTATTAGAAGATGAGAAAAATTAAAATTAATTATTTAAAAAAAAATAATTTGGCGACTAAGAAAAAATGATTAAATGGGGCGATTAATATTAAAATGTGATAAACTTACGAAGAAATTGATTGTAAAATACGAAGAAATTGACGTAAAATTTCATTCATATTTTTTTCGCTAATAATCGTTTGCTAATCTTTTTATTTTTATTTTTTTTAAAACTATAAAATATAATGTTTCTTTTTTAGTCCTCTAAAAATCTATTTGAAATTAAGTAAAGAAATTTGAATAAAACATTTTATTGAATAAAAAACATTTTATTCAACGAATGTCGAGTTTTATAAAAGCATGCTTTTGATAGAATATGATTATACACCAGATTATGCTTATTTAATGTGATTATATTTTAGTTTTTTTTCTCAATAACTGATACAATTACAATAATATACATACGTATGAATAGATTTGGAATAAAATATTTCTCAGTTTCTTGTATATATTTTTTATGAATATTAATAAAAATACGTAGTAAACATATTCAAGCACATCTCACATCATCGCAAATTTCTCAACATCTTATATATCGTGTTAATCTTAAAAGTAATTTTTTAATCACCTGTCCGGAAGTGTTTCGCAGAACTATTTTACCAACTATTTAATTAAATTTTAGCATTTTTAAAATTTTTATTCTTTACCCTACTACATTTATTATTTCTTCATTAATATACTAATCAATTTTTTTAGTACTTTAATTTAGATTTTCTTTAAAGTAAAGTTCCTTTTTACATTATAGTCAAGTTTTTTTTAAAAGAATTATTGTCTGCTAGCTAAGAATAAAGCCTTGTTAAGAAATTAAAAACACTTCGCTGTTTAAAATTATTTAATGCAAAACAGCTGATTATTTACTTAGCATACTATTTTTTTCGAAAAAAGAATATAAATCATAGATTGTCTTTTTTGTTTTGTTTCTTGTGACTTCAACATAGATTATCTAAAATAGTGTCCATGTTTTATAAGTCACTACAAAGAGTATAAAGATACCGAACATAAAAAGCTGTCAAATACGTAGCCAAAACTTTTAAGCGTCTTAAAATATCTCAGTATCTTAAATGATTCTTTCTTTATGATTCCATGTAGTTTTTTTTCCGGATAATATACTAAACTATTTTGTTTAATTTTTTACTTTAGCACGATTCCCAAGATATTATTTTAGTATAATTTGTTATCAGGAACAATGCCTTATTTTGTTTAGCAGGAAACACTAAAAATTGAAATTTGTAAAAAGTTTCCGAAGCCGTGCGAATTTTAGAATCATCTGATTTAAAAAAATGCAATAAAAAATACGTAAATTTCCGAACTTATTTTGATTAAAAATAAAAAAATAATAAAAAACGTGGCAAGAAGGCTAACATACTTTTTACAGAACTGTGAAAACCAGTTTTTCCTATATTTCGTCAAAAGAGGATAAGAATGATATTGCTCCAAGGGACCTACTCAATAATTTCGCTATTTGCAGAATGAAATCTGTTTGATCGAAACATATTTCCTTGAAAATAAAAACGGGAAAAAATTAACTTTTATTATTTATCTAAGCTTATTCCATTCATTTAATGATAGCGGTATCAAGGTTAAGGACATGCGATGGAAGCCCCGTTTACTATTATACTATAAATGCGTTAAATCATGTTGCTTGAATAATTTATTTTAAGCTTATTATTTAATAATTTTAAGAAAATAAGGGTGTAAAAATAAACTCAATCAAAATACTCCGAAAGTATACCCTAAAATATTTGTAGAATAAACTTTGGAATCTATATATAAAAAAATACCTTTTCAAACAACTTCGAGTAGGACGGAAACGCTAACTTGTTTAAAATAGTTGTCCTAGTAACTATTTAATTTCGATTTCTGGTGCTAGGGGACATTCCATTTTCACATTCGACTTTTGAAATTTCAATTGTAAACGGAATTTTTTTATGTCCTTAAATTAAAAGTTAAGACTTGCAGCAAAAAAAATTGTACTGCATGGATTTTTTTACAAAATAGCGAATTATTATTTTTTTAATCTAAGAACCTGTGCCTATAACTTAAGTAAAACTTATTTTAATATCGAGTGAAATAATTTAATATATTGTGTAACTAAATAGATAATCCCAAGAAATTGAATTGAAAATAAAAAAACTTCATTGATTTAAAAATTAGTAGATGATGATAAAAATAGACATGTTTTGAGCACAATAATAAAAGTCTCAAGTTATTCAAGCTTGACAAGTTTTGAGAATGGGTGAATATATTTGAACGCTCGAAACATGTCGACTTTTACTTCCCTCTTCACATTTTTTGAAGCCAGTTGAGTTTTTATCATCAATTAAACTGTTTTACATTTGGGTCTTGATCATTATTTTGATAAGGATTTTACACTTGTTAAAGTAAAAATATGCATTTTCATATTTCAACAGGAATTATGTGGTCTTTAAAAACATAAGAGCATCAATATTGTAAAAGTTATATTTAACTTGGTTTAAAATTAAAATTTTGAGACCAGATATTTTGAGGTCATGAAATTAAATATTTTATCTTTTAAGTTTTCGTGCCCCCCTTTCAGTATCTTAAGGACCTTACAAGCTCTGTTTAAAAAGAGAGTATCATATCAGATATATATAAGAAAACAAAAATAATCATAGTATCAGTATTTGGTGGTAAATGTAGCTTATCGTAATTGAAGAATATGCTGTGCGAAATTTTATGGTGAATTTGCGAACGTAAGTTTCTAAATGTATCGAAGCATAAGGATGCTATTTGCTAATCATCTTTATCCAAAGAAAACCTTGTTATCTAAATATCTAGCAGAATGAAGCGATTTTTGAAACAATGAATCATACTATATGAAACATATTATTTCAATATCTTATTCTTAAACATAACCTATTTCAATGCTTTTAAAATACCACTAAATATTCAGCAATTCCTTGAGTTATAGGAAAAAGAAATATCGTAAATTATAGAAAAACTTGTGAATGCGTATTAGAATTACTATACAATATACATTTCATTTTTCAAGCACTTTTTTTTTCTTCTAACTTTCTTGCCTAGAAGACTTGGTTAAAGCTGTAAAAGTGATTATCCCTAAAATTTTGTATTTAGCCATAATAAGTTATGTTAATTTGATTTTAGTATGAAATCCTCGAATAAATATAGCAGAAACAGCATAATATAAATAATATAAGATAAAATGTTCATGTATTTAAATTCTAAAACTTAGAAAATCATAAATAATTTATAATCGATTGAAATTTTCTTTTCAAGGTAGATTAAAATTTTAAAAAACTTTGCTTTTTGGACAGAAATCAGCTTAGAAATTGTCAATTGCCTAGAAACTTTGATATATTTTCTATTAACTATTAATTAAACCTCTCTGAGTAATCACAGAAGATTATTTCAATTTTTTTTCCAGTCAGAGCTTGGTTGCTTAGCAACCTAGTAAAATTAAGCATTCTTCTTTTGAATTAGTCAATGGGTTATCTTAAAATATTCATTTGCGCTGGCGACTTTTTTTGGCGGTTTTATGGACTATCGCCAAATATATAAACCTTTGTGGCGACCCTATTTACCACCCATTTTTTTCAAAATTTTGTCTACCCCCCCTAATTTAAGTATCTGGATTCCAAATATGTAAAAAAAAATGTATGTTTATTCAGAGAAAGTACGTTTTTGTGTCTGATTTCGTAACTTAATTAATAGTTAGCACTAACTAATTAGCATATTTGAGGTCACCCCCAGGAACCATTAAGATTGACACTTAGTTCGTGAAAATCCGATCATTAGAACGAAAATTATTCAGGGTGATATCTTTTTTTTTTTGCTGACTGTACACTAGTAAAAACAATTCAAGACACAAATGCTTTTTTTGCAATGAAATAAATCAAAGCAAATAATGCCAAACTTGGCCAAAATTTCATCCGATATGAAACCAATATATAGGAAAAAATAAATAGGCACAACATAAACCCAGTATAGGGAAACCGGTCACTTGTCATGCATAGCAGTTCATCGACACTTTATCTGTCAGAGAAAATCATGTCTAATAGGGTGTATATAACAGATACACAACTCTCCTTTCACACTGTTAACCAGGTTCCTGTGGCAATCAAGCCCACACTTGCACTAAGAACCGGTGGTCGTTTGAGCTGGTATTCGTCAAAGTTTAGCTGGTATTCGGCAATTGAGCGTCAAAGGGCGTCCCATATATGATTAATTAGATTAAGGTCAGGGGACATCTCAGGCCACACCAATTCATGAATATCCCTTGTACTCGTAGAATATCATTGAATTGTTGAAGAATTCGCCATGTCCACCAACTGAGCTTTGTGTGGACTTTAGTAATTGACCATAAATATGAAATTTGGCCCAGATGCTCCACGGTAAAGTATCACATAGGGTACAAGAATCTCGTTCTTGTTCCCGCTGAACCGTCAGAGTTCCTTTTTTCGAACACATGAAGGTCGGTATGTTATATACCTGATCGCAACATAAGGCCACCGTGATAATAGGTCTATATCGACAATGTTAAAAGGCCGATATCTACTTTAATTTTCATTGGTTTTTTATTTCCATTGCTTTTTTCTTTATTACTTCTATTAATCTTAGTTTGCTTTATAGTTGTTAGATCAGACTACCTATAAAAAACCGTGTACAATCTTTGTGTAGAAGGCGTTAACTAAGCCATCACATCTCACATCATTTAAAATATAAAATAAAAACTTTTTTTGGAATTCCTAAAATATTGTGGATATAAATAATTAATCTATATATATTTTAAATTGATCAATTTTTATGTCTCAATGGAGGCGAGAGCGAAGTGAGTAAAGGGTTAAACAATGTCTCTTTTCTTACATGCCTTACCATAACGTTATCGTTCTCAACCATATGTCCCATTGATATGTGTTCGGTTTTAGTCCATTAAACGGGAAAAATTCTTTAGGAAACAATGCCTTACTTTTATAGATAGCATTGCCAGATACGAAAATCGATACAAATACAAAATTTTATTTTTTGTACAAAAAAATCCTAATAATTTGTGAGACATTCCTATCGTTTCCGGGTTGGCGTCATTTGATTCAGCATAACGAAATGACACCGGCATCAATACCTTATATGCCTAAATAACAGTATCGAAGTTTCTTCTCCACCTCATCCCCCTCTCGGAAAATTTTGTAAAACAATTTAACGAAAATTTACTTATAAAAGAGTACTTAATAGCTAAAAGCAATAATTTTTTAATGCAGTTTAAACTTCATTTTTATTTTCTGATATTCAATTTTATAAAAACAAAGAGAATAATATTATAGTAACTACCACTTTTAAAAATCAAAGAGATTTTATAATTTATTTGAAAACTGTGTGATGGGATTTCTTGCTTTTAATATCTCTTAGTTTATCTAGTATTTGCTAGCAGTATATAATGCTGGTGAGTACTCATAATTCAGAAGAAAAAAAAATTTGAAATCACACGCATGTAACCTACCAACACTTGAATTGTTATGTATTTTCTTCTATGACGTTTATCCTTCCAAAATACCAAATGAAATAACCTACCTTTTTGTGTGTTAACTACACTACGTCAGCTCTAATATTAACGAGATTTTATAAAGAAACATGCGAGCAGGCATTATGACATACCGACATTCATGTCTTCGATAAAAGTACTCGGACAGTTCAGCGGGTACAAGAACGAGATTCTTGTACCCTATCCCTATGTGATACTTTACCGTGGAGTATCTGGGCTAAATACCATATTTATAGGCAATTACTAATGTCCACACAGAGCTCATTTTTTGGACTGTGCGAATACTTCAACTATTCGATGATATTCAACGAATAAAACGGATATTCAACCATTGGAGTAGAGTGCGATGTCCCCTTACCTTTATCTAATCGATCATATATGGGTCCCTCTTGGACGCATCTGGAATACCAGCTCCAACGACTATCGGTGTTTAGTGCAAGAGTGGACTGACCTGGTTGACGGTGTGAAAGATTGAAACGAGGGTTGTGTATCTGTTATATACACCCTATTAGACATGGTTTTCTCTGACTGACAAGTTACCTGTCTCCTTATTTCGAGTTCAGGTAGTGCCTATTTTAGTTTTCCCATATATTGGTTCCATATCGGACGATATTTTGGCCATGTTCGGTATTATTTGCTTTGATTTTTTTTATTGCAAAAAAAAACGCATTTGTGTGTTCAATTATTTTCACCGGTGTAAAAATGAAGAAAAATTTTTTTCGAGCTGAATCCTTTTTTTATTA
The DNA here is from genome assembly GCA_949128135.1 of Parasteatoda lunata. NCBI lineage: Eukaryota > Metazoa > Arthropoda > Arachnida > Araneae > Theridiidae > Parasteatoda > Parasteatoda lunata. The sequence continues at coordinate 23,963,504 of OX421977.1, read as the reverse complement.
GGCAACTTTGTATTCGGCAATTTGATTTGTCCCTTTCATTGTACGATCAATTATAAGTACTCACCAGCATACTATATTGCCAGCATTAACTTTAAAATTGGAGTTTTGGAAGAATATTTTTAAAATTGGAAATTCAGACTAACTGGTTTTCATTTAATTATAAAATCTCTTTGATTTTACAAAGTGGTAATTACAAAAATTTTATTATTTTTTTGTTTCCAAGAAATTCTATAGCAAACAATAACAATAAAGTTTAATTTGCACTTCAAAATTGGCTGCTATTAGCTATTAAGTACTCTTTTCTAAGTAAGTTTACAAAAAATTGTTTTGCTAATTTTTCTGAGAAGGGGGTGAGACGGAGGAGAAACAAAGATAGTATTATTTAGGCATATAAGGTATTGAGGCCGGTGTAATTTTGTTATGCTGAATCAAATGACGTCAATCCAGAGACGATATTATTCAAATTTTTAGAAACAAAAAATAAAATTTTGTACTTGTACCGATTTTTGTATCTGGCAATGCTATCCATACAAGTAAGGCATTGTTTCCTAAATAATTTTTCCCGTTTAACGGAATAAATCCGAACACAAATCAATGGGACATATGGTTGAGAATGATAACGTTATGGTAAGGCATGTAAGAAAATGGACATTGTTCAATCCTTTATTCACTTCGCTTTCGCCTCCGTTGAGACAAACATTCGTCACTCTAAAATATGTATAGCTTAATAATTTTTATTCACATTAATTTAGGAATTTTAAAAATTATTATATTTCATATTTTAAATGATATGAGCTGTGATGGCTCAGTTAACGCCTCCTACAACTGAAAGAGTGCACACGGTTTTTTCTAGGTAGTCTGATCTGACCACTATGGAGGCAAACAACTTTACGAAAAACCCATTTAATACACAATCCAGTATACTAATCAGGAATTACAATACAGTAATTTAGGACAGTTCTTTTTTTCAGTATTTTCTAAGATTCTTTGATTCTTTGTGATGGGACACTTTTTTCAGTATTTTCAGTTATTTGGGTGAATTGGTAAAAGTTTCTAAGATACCATGATGATTTAATTATTTCTGATTAGATCTAGAATTATAAGGAGCAAGTACTTTTTGATGAATCGAAGACTTTTTGAGTGCTCTAACAGTAGAAAAACCAATTAATTTCGATAACATTTTATTCCATAAAACCACTTTTTTTATCATTTCAATACATAAATTCGGGACTAAACTGGTTAATGTGGTGGTGAGTAACATGAGTACGATTTCATAAAATTTCCTTCTCAATTATAAGTATTCACCAACATACTACATAGCGAGTGAATACTTGATTATGATATTTATTTGTTTATATTTAATTCACTAGGTAGGCTGGTTTCCATGTTTCTTTATAAAATCTCGTTAATATTAGAACTGACGTAGTGTAGGTAACACACAAAAAGGCAGGTTATTTCATTTGGTATTTTGGAAGGATAAACGTCATAGAAGAAAATACATAACAATTCAAGTATTGGTAGGTTACATGCGTGCGATTTCAAAATTTTTTTTCTTCTGAATTATGAGTACTCACCAGCATATTATATTGCTTGCAAATACTAGATAAACTAAAAGATATTAAATGCCAGAATTTCAATCATACAGTTTTCTTATAGATTATAAAATCTCTTTGATTTTTAAAAGTGGTAGTTACTATAATATTATTCTCTTTGTTTTTATAAAATTGAATATCAGAAAATAAAAATGAAGTTTAAACTGCATTAAAAAATTATTGCTTTGAGCTATTAAGTACTCTTTTATAAGTAAATTTTCGTTAAATTGTTTTACAAATTTTTCCGAGAGGGGGATGAGGTGGAGGAGAAACTTCGATACTGTTATTTAGGCATATAAGGTATTGATGCCGGTGTCATTTCGTTATGCTGAATCAAATGACGCCAACCCGGAAACGATAGGAATGTCTCACAAATTATTAGGATTTTTTTGTACAAAAAATAAAATTTTGTATTTGTATCGATTTTCGTATCTGGCAATGCTATCTATAAAAGTAAGGCATTGTTTCCTAAAGAATTTTTCCCGTTTAATGGACTAAAACCGAACACCTATTAGACATGATTTTCTCTGACAGATAAAGTGTCGATGAACTGCTATGCATGACAAGTGACCGGTGTCCCTATACTGGGTTTATGTTGTGCCTATTTATTTTTTCCTATATATTGGTTTCATATCGGATGAAATTTTGGCCAAGTTTGGCATTATTTGCTTTGATTTATTTCATTGCAAAAAAAGCATTTGTGTCTTGAATTGTTTTTACTTGTGTACATATGAAAAATAAATTTTGACCGTAATCTTTTTTTAATTAGGCAAAATTGTCTTCGGCAATTTAATTTGTCCCATACATCGTGAATATAGATGATACGAAGTGGTGTGACTGATGTAGAGTAGCTAACACACAAAAATTTAACTATTTTATTTGGTATTGGAAGAATAAACGTCATATAAAAAAGTAACACAGGAATTAATATGGAGGTAAGTAACATGTGTACGATTTCAAGATATCTCCCTCTCAATTATAAGTACTCACCAGCATATTATACTGCTAGCAAATACGGGACAAGCCTAGCTTTTTGTTTTTCCGACAATACTCATTTGAATTTATTATTTTTTAATAAAATCTTTTTAATTTTACAAAGTGGTATTTACTAAAATTTTATTCTATTTTGTTTTCATCAAATTTAATATTTGACAATAAAAATGAAGTTTAAACTGCATTAAAAAATTATTGATTTTATTAAGTACTCTTTTATAAGTAAGTTATCAAAAAATTTTTTTACAAATTTGTCCGAGAAGGGGGTGAGGCGGAGGAGAAACTACGATATTGTTATTTAGGGATATATGGTATTGATGCCGGTATAATTTCGTTGTGCTGAATCAAATGTCGCCTATCCAGAGACGATAGGAATGTCTCACAAATTATTAGGATTTTTTTGAACAAAAAATAAAATTTTGTGCTTGTATCGATTTTTGTATCTGGCAATGCTATCCATACAAGTAAGGCATTGTTTCCAAAATAATTTTTCGCGTTTAACGGAATAAAACCGAACACAAATAAATGGGACTTACGGTTGAGAATGAAACCGTTATGTTAAGGCATGTAAGAAAAGAGACATTGTTCAATTGCTCACCTTGCTCTCGACTCCGTTGAGACATAAAAATTCATCATTCTAAAGTATGTCTAGCTTAAATATTTTTATCCACATTATTTTAGGAATTTTAGAAAAATATTATATTATATATGATATGAGGTGTGATGGCTCAGCGACTGCCTCCTACGACTGAAAGATTGCACACGGGATTTTATAGGTAGTGTGATCTGACTACTATAAAGCAAACCAATGTACGAACGACCAATTTTATACAAAATCTAGTAAAAATAAGAAAGTGGTAGGAAATATATGTTTAAAAACCGTTTTTAATTTATGAATGTGATTGGTCTATCTTATTCACTTTTCAACCACTTCAGATTCAAATCTCAAATATATATGATAAATTTCTCTCAATTACTTTTGAAATGGAATTTGAGTTCATCAGAGACGCCAACTGCACCGGACAAGCCTTAATAATTTAAAAAACGGTATATAAATACAGAGAAAATTTTGCAAATGTTTGACTATTTTTGCTTGCTTTTTATACGGTATAGCATGATATGAGTACTATAAAGTGGTGAATTACATAAGCCTACCAATTATTTAGAAATAGTGGTGGATAAAAATCAACTAAATTGAATTTATTAAACCAAGAATCACAATCGATAAACTACCACTTAAAAATATATATTTGCTGTCCGCAGCAAGATGGCATCTCTGGTTCATGCGCACAGCAGGTTAATTTTCTCAATAGTCTGCACGGACTACTTATAATACACCATGTGGAGGCTTTCTGTAGGTGATAGCTCAGTCATCATCTCCTATATTAGAGAGCCTCCACACGGTTTTTCATAAGTGGCCCGCGCAGACTATTTAAAAAGTGAACCGGTTGTGCGCAGGAACCCAAATTCTGTTTTAAAGGTACTTGAGAGAAATTTGTCATATATATTTAAGAATTGAATCTGTAGCGGTAAACAAGTAAAAAGCACATATCAATCGTATTCATAAATTAAACAATTTTTTAGATATATATTCGCTACCACTTTCTTATTTTTACGAGATTTTCTATTAAAGGGATTTTTCGTGATCTGCTCGGACTAGCTATAAAAAACTGTGTGGAGGCTTTCTGTTGTAAGAGCATGGCTGAAAGCCCTTATATAGCAAGACGGAAAAGAGAAAAAACTGGTACGTAAGACATTTTATTCCAGCATTTATTTCGAAAAAAATAAAATATCTGTAACTATCACGATTTCTTTTATAATTTTAGCATATATATAAAACTCCTTCTTTTCGAAGATAAAGTAGATATTGTTGAATAATTTAAAAAAAGAATAAGTAAACTCCTCCCCAAAACTAGCAATAACTGAAAAGGTTTTACTACCAGCCTTTTCTCTTTTCCGTCTCGCTTTCACCCCTGTGTAGGAGCTGATGGCTCAGTGCAATCTTTACAAAAAATCTTTTTCGAAGTGGTAGTTAATGTATAATGAAATACCAAAATAGGTAAGTATTATTTCTACTGGAAAATTTGGTCCGCGAAAAAATTCAATTATTGTACAAGCATACAAAATCTGGACAGAGCAAGCAGAGTTGCTAAATTACTTTAAAAAGTTCCATCGTTAAATTGCCTTTTAAAATATATTTTAACAACACGAAGCAGGTTTTTAACTCATAAACATTAGACATAATTAAAATAGCAGTTAATACACCTTTATCTTGTAAATTATTATCTACTATCGAATTGTTACAAATGATTTTAACATTTCATCATATGAATGTTTTGGGGATTTCTTCATCATTTCTATCTTCTTCTTCGTCTTTCTCACAATTAAGGGCTGCATTGTTATTATTTTTCACACAGTCTAAAATATCCGATTCAGTTAATGTTTCTGCGGTTTCAGATTCAGAAGCAATAAAATGAAAATCATTAATTCATACATCATCGTCAATTTCGTGGTTCTCTCTTGGCTGTATCCATATTTTTTAAAGTTTTTCTAAATGAACATCATCCCCTGTTAGAATAAAAACTGTATATTTAAAGAGAAAAACATTATTATAATTTTAGTGGTTTACATTATTATCGGAAATAAAAGGGGTCAGTAGACTTACCACCCCTGATAGGTATTAAAAATGGGATAGTTTAGAGAGCCAAAATTGAATTTCTTATGCATCAGGATGACGTTAAAAATGTTATAATAGAAACGAGAAAGAAGAATTAATTCACTGACGCAATTGTCCAGGTGAAAATAGAGTTGAAACTTTTTTTTCTCTGACGCCATCAGCTGTGCTAATCAGAGTAAATTTCAAAAAGCTAAGAAAAAATCTCTTGCAGAAGTTTATTTTTGAGAGAGATTTCAAGAATATGGAGGGTGAAAAAGATGAAGAAAATCTGTAGCTCATAAAGTCAGGAAATCTCCTTTTAGTGGGGATAAAATTTGGTGATTCTAGGACGAGATTTATATATACGTTCAAAAATCTCATATAAAAATTAAATGCCAAAAATTAACTAGCATTTTTCTTTTAAGAAATATAGTTTTTATTATAACATTGTATTGAAAACGACTTGATTTACAAAAATTGTAATAGTATTTTCCATCGTACTTTTCAAATCAAAATATACTTTAAAAAAAAACTAATTTCGTTAATAAAAAAATACCACTTCCTAATTAACAATTCAACAGCTATTTCTTATAATTTCAGAGTACGTATCGTTTTTAAAAAGTATTTAAAGGTGCTTATTTTTGATTTACGTTTTTTAAAAGCCCTTAAAGGTGCTTATTTTATTCAGGGTTATATAGAGTGCTTAACACGTTCACGCCGGGGTGACCCACCGGTGGGTCACGCTCGATTTTCTCAACTTGGCAGCGCATTGGAGTAAAAACTGGTAACAATAAATTTCATTTTTCAGTTTTTTTCCGGGAATAATAAAAATCCATAACTACCAATTATTTTTAACGAATGCAATTATTTTTAATGAATGCTTCTTCGCCGTGATAAATTTCCTTACGGTGAATTGTTATTGTTGAGAATAGATTAACTCCTCCCTAATATAATCTAATATTGAAATATTTCTTCTACCAGTATTTTCTTTTTTCCCGGCGTGAACGTGTTTATTTTCCATGTATTAAAAAGAGATTTTTTTTCTTTAGCTTATCGATTGTTGTTCAAAATTACAAAAAATGCATGATTTTCCCAATTCTCTCTAAAATATTTATAAGAAACTAGTTATTTTATCATGAGTATGTAAGTTTTTGAAAATGTTTTTGAATTTTATTGATTTTGTGGGGATAAATTAAGAGCTTTAAACGACGAAGAAAAAAAATTTTATTTCTGCCCTGATCCTAATTATGATTTTTTTTGGGAAAGTGATGAAAATTATTCTTTGAGTGCTTAAAAAGTACTTAAAAGTTGCTTATTTATTGTTTAAAAAATCTGGTAACGCAACCTGAATATTTTAAAGCAAAATTCAATATTGTCTACAATTGTCTAGATCAGTGATTTTCAAATGGACTTTTTTATTACAGATTTTTTTAACATTTCTGAAACTTGTAATTATATTTGAATCTAATAAATATTTTTTTTTTTACTGAAAACTTCGATTGCTTCGATTCGATTCGAAACTTCGACTTTAATCAATAAATTTAAAGTCAAATACACAAAAAAATTAAATAGCATTTTTTTTTTGAAATGGTAAAAAAAAAAAAAAAAAAATTATAACATTGTACTGAAAACATTTTTAAAAGGCCGTGCATTTATAACAACTGCATTAATTTTTTCCCTCGCACTTCTCAAATCGAAATAAAAAAAATTATAATAAAAAAAACTAATCTCGTAATAAAGAAATACCCCTACTTAATACATAAAACGTAAAAACTACTTTCAAACAGCAGTTCTTTTAAGTTTTTATTTTGACGAAAACTGTTATTTTGCTTATTTTATTCAATTTCAGCTTATGTATATACATCAAAAACATACTCAGTAATAAGCTAAACTCAGTTGTCGGACATGAGAACCAATCAAAGATTATTAATAATAAAAGTTTGAAAACATTTCATATAGTTTATTAATTACAGTCGGACCTCTATTTAACAAAGTTTCTAAATTCAGTTATAAAGTTCCATGCATGAAAAATTCGTTAAACCACCATTTGAAATATTTTAACAACACAAAGTGTTGCGAATTGTACGATCAGTAATATCATAGTTGCATGTTTTAGGAAATTTCTGTTATGCTTTCTCGTAAATTGATTTTTGGCATGGATTCCTGTATGACATGCAACCATAAAGGGAAGGGATTTTACTGCTTTCTCTAACAAGTTTTTATGGTCTTGGCTGTGTGTGATTCAGCATATTGTCAGGCAATAGGATGACGTCATAAAGAGGTTAACCCAAAATGTTCAAATTTGATTGCCGTTCCGGATTTTGTTAATCACTGATTATTGACTTATAGCTTTTAGAAACTTTGCGACCCGATCCTCCTTTGCGCGTTGCTAATAAATAGACTGAAATTAATAGACTGAAACTAAAATTAATAGACTGGCATATTACTAAAATTAAAAGACTGACAGTTGCTCGGTTATCTTTTTAACATTGCTTGTTTGATGAGCCATTGATTGTATTACTGCATTACCATTGCTTGTTGCATGATTACCACTCCCCTAGGGAGCAAAATGCCCGCAATTCCAGTGTTTGTCCCATTAGCTGCTACACTACGAACAACATAGCTTTCATTTAATTCAATACTGATTGGTCTTTCGAAAACGCTATATAGTGTTGAATGTATATGTTGTATAATATATAATGTTATTAAAAGTCGAGGAGTAGTTTATTTACGTCGCACTAGAGCTGCACTATGGGCTATTGGCGTGGGTCCGGGTATCATTCCTGAGGATGATTCAAAGACGTACCATCACAATTTTGATGGTGCTTTGCAGTAGGAATCTCTCCACCTTTTTGGTAGCCCGACGACCTGCGTGTGAGGTTAAGCTCTTAACGGTAGAAAAGTTTGACGAGGACAATTACTGTGCACCCTCTTCCCCTTCGCAGACTGATCAAAGGGGTCACCCACCGGTTACATGACCGCTGCCGGTGTTGCTTCACTTTCGTGATCTATTGAGAACCGTATCTCAAGATCAGTTCATTGTGGAACGGCTGACAGTGGATCATTTATTTTCTATCTACATATTATCCTTAGCTTAAATCAGCTGATTTCTGCAGGTGCAAACGCAGGCTTGTGTACTGAATACAAAGTACGACTCATAAGCCCTTGTCAAGCAGAAGAAGAGTTAGCAAAGTTTAGCCAAAGATATATCTAGGGTTAAAAAGGGATTTAAACACACTGCAGAACATCAAAACCAGCGAGATCACTCGGCGCCTAAACCGTGGTTTATTTTTATTTTATCATTACGCACGCATGTGAAGACTTCTGTGCTCATAAAGATGGATTATAAACAGGTAGCACAAATTAGAAAGGAGTTAGAAGCATACTCTCGGGGCTACGGCTGGATTTGAACCCTACCTTCTCGAGACAAAGACTTTGCCGAATCTGCGATAACACTCTTACAGAATGACCTCTTCCTTTAATGGTTGAATAAAAATTGTATATTTAAAAAGAAAAAAACGATTATAATTTTGGTTGTTTGCATTAAGGTCGAAAATAAGAGGGGTCAGTTGACTTACCACCTCTGAAAGGTATTGCAAATCGGATAGTTTTAAAGAGCCAATATTGGATTTCTTATGTATAGGGATGACGTTCAAAAAGTTATAATAGAAACGGAAAGGAAGAATTCATTTACTAACGCAATTGACCAGGTGAAAATTAAGTTGAACTTTTTTTCGCTGACGTCATCCATTGATAACTCTGCGCTGTCTGAAGTAAATTTCAAAAGGCAAAGAAAGAATCTCTTGCAGAAGTTTATTTTTGAAAGAGATTTCAAGAACTCTCTCAGAATATGAACTTCAAGAATAGGGAAGAGGAAAAAGATGAAGAAAAGAATGCAGGAAAATATGCATCCTGGAAATCTGTAGCTCATAAGGTAGGAAATCACCTGTAAGTAGGGATAAAATTTGGTATTTATAGGACGAGATTTATATATAAATATATATACGTTCAAAAATCTCATGCAAAAAAAAAAAAAATTTCTAGTGATTTCCTAAAAATTAAATTTATGGGAAAACTATCAGCGTTGTGCTAGACTGTGGCGATTATTATGTACAAAATACTCCACAAAAGGACAAGAAAATATAGAAAAATTATTTTTAAAATGTTTAAACTTTTTAATTAATTTTGTTTTCGGTTGAAATATTAGCACTTTCTCTATCATTTAATTTCTACGAAACACTATATTACTTTTCTCAAAAACTGTCAAACAGTAAAAAGCATAACGTTTATGGAAAAAGATTTTTTTAAATGTTTTTTTTTGTCTGAATGTAAAAGTTTGTAAAAAAACGTATAAGTTTATATACTCACATATACATTTCCCAGATTCTCTGAAAATAACACTAAAGACGAAATACATATGACCCAAAGGTATTGCATAATAAACTGAGAAGTATTATCGCCATCTTCACATCACTCCTTACGTATGAGAGAAGTGGTGACCCTTAGTATTCGTGCGAGTTAACTTTAAAAAAATCTGATTTGAAATATATTATTAAATTGCATAAAAACTGTGGTATTCAGGAAGAAACCAAATGCAGACTTGAAATGAGCGACTCGGAAATATCTAAGAATTTCGAAGTTGAAAAATTTTTTTTTTCAAAAAGTTATTTATCCATTGTTCCTGAAAATTTTATCTCTCTCGAGATCTTCATTCTCTAAGCTCACTCTTGATATAATCGTAAAAGCATAAAAGAAATGAATAAATTAACAAATTAATGAAATAAGAGAAAGTGATTAAATATTGCCATCCGTAAATATTTATATTAATGTAGAATTTTTGAAAAATATAAAAAGACCCTAACGAGCTGGAAACCTTTCCCTATGTGAACTACTATGCAGTTTAATATTATTGATACTTCTCACTTATTAGTTTTTATTGCGTGACTCTGTTTATATTTCAAAGATTAAATTTGTCTTTCAAGTACAGTTGATTATTTTAAAAAAAAGTAATCGTTTATTTTGTTACGGTTTATATATCAACAACATGTTCCAACATATAATTATATTAAAATATTATATACTACTTTATAAACAAATGATTTTAATTTTTTTTTTTTTTTTTTTAAATACGGACATTTAATCTAAATCACAATCTAATTAATCTAATCTAAACGAGAAGCAAAGGAAACCACGGAGGCTTGTGAGCGAAGTTTTCTAATACACGTAAAAAACTCTTTTCCCATTTTTTGATATCAGAGCTGCTGATTCTCACTTGGAGGGAGACCAACATAGAATATCTTTTACCCTCATTTGGCGTATCCAGCGATTAGTAGCAAAATTAGTACAACCCATGATTTTCGTAAGGATACAATTTTTTCGTCTGTTAACTGTGTAACCCTCTTTTTTCCTATTCATGGTTTCATTTCAGTTTTTCTGGGGTGTTTAATTTTTTTATACAGATCGAAATTAACAGATGGCGATGAGTTGTCCATATTTTTGCGAATACAAGTATGTTCAATGCGTAGCATTTCGGGCGTTGTAAACTGTGAGCAATTTGTTGCTTAAAAGAAAAACTGAAAAAAAAATTAGCTTTGCTTTAATTTAATATTAATTAAAAAATTAGAAAAAAATTGGAAAAGAAAGAGAATTTGGGACAAAGATAGTGAGGTTGTACATTTCCCTAAAGCTTTCATTATTACATACGTTTTATCTCTTTATTTCATAAACATAACTCAACCCAGATAACTTTTCAAAGTTTCGGTTTGATATAACTATTTTTCCATTTCAATTTCGCAACAACTTTTTTTAAGATAATACAATGGAGAATTTGTGTCTCTCATCTAACTTTAAAACCGTTTGTTCTATTGATTGCAAGGGCCAATTTTAGATCTCGATCCTAAGAATCGTTCGAACTTTTTAATTAGATCGTTACTGAGAGCCGTTTGAAAAATAGAATTTTCTCATGAGTAAAGTGTTAGGCATTGTTTCAAATTAAACTAGTATATACGTCTCAGCTTTTTCAAATATCTCTAAGATGACACCAATGTTGTTTGCCAGTTTGTAGTTACATTTGATTTTTTTTTAAAAAATTTTAGTGCGCTTACTTTGCATATTTAATTATTTTTTATTTGTGATGTAAGATAAATTTACTGATCAACGTTAACCGTTCCCTGACTACGTCACCACACGTTAGTATTCCTAAAATTATATCAAACCACTCCTTTATTTTGTTCATATTAAATCTTTTAAAATATTTTGCTTCAATATTAAATAATTTAAAACTAATGATCAATGTTAAGAAAAAAATTAGTTGTATATTAAATTGAAATATAAAAATATTTGAAAAGTGGTACTAATTTGTTTAGGAGAAACATAAAAAATTACCATACTATGAAAAAATTACCAATGCTTAATTAATTTTGGTAATATCTATTGATTGATCAGTTTTAATACGGATCCTGTGAAAATATCGAAAGCAGAAAAGTATTTAATAATTCTCTGCAACGATGAGTCGCGATTCATCCTGGACAGGGACTCGAATTGTTTTCTAATCTGAAGAATATCTGGGAGTTGATATAGGCCTTTTAACATTGTCGAAAAAGACCGCTATGACTGAGGCAGCCTTATGGTGCGAGCAGTAGGACTGGTCGGATTCATCGGAAAACATCGATGTTATGTTATCATCGCCGATCCGATGTTTAGGTCGGCGTCTTTTACGAAATATCGGAAATTCCGATGTACGCGCGATGAGTACGATGTTTCCCGATGCCGGGAAACACGATTCTTCAGATTCAACATCCATGTTCTCAAGCGAAGAGCATTTTCCCCGATCACGAGGTGACATTGATTGCCGTGACGATCTTTTCCCGAGTGTTTCTTCCTTCGCGAATTATCAAGTAACGATGTGCTGACACGATGAATTCTGATGTGACTAGAAGTGATACTGACTCATCGCCAATGAAAGATGAAAAAGTGCTGACACGATGTACAGTAACGATGTGCTGACACGATGAATTCTGATGTGACTAGAAGTGATACTAACTCACCACCAATGATAGATGAAAAAGTGCTTTCTTCAATTCGTGCAAATCCAAGAAAAGAAAGTGATACTCTAAGGATTATTTATGTTTTGTTATTTGATAATACTTTGAGATCATTTTTGTCTTGTTGAAGCAAAGATTGTTTTTGATCTGTTCCGATAAGACTTTTTGTTTATTTATTTTTTTACGGATTTATTTTTCTTTGTTAAATCTAAAGAATTGCATTCCTTCAATATGGATAAAATGTTTTCATTAATAATTCTGTATAAAGCTGCAATTTTTTATATTGGCCACGTTTTCAATTATTAAAAAATGATTATTATTATTGTTAGAAATTATAAACAAATCTAATATTTTTGCAAAAAAAATTCGCAAACGAGTTTTTAAACCGACAACTTACCAAACGCAAATTTTCTTATTAAGACAGTCGTTTCGTTTTTATTTCTTAAAGCATTTTCTTTTTCGACTTGATTGCTTTTCGATCTTTTTCGATCTTCCTTATTTATCACGATTTTTATAAGAGTGTGCAGTTAAATTTTATTTTCACGAAATATAGTTTAGCAACATTATAATACATTAGGTTAGCAATAATTTTGAAAATAAAATTTTAAATAATTGATTTTAACAAAATTGAAGCCATAATAACTTCCATCGTATCTTTTTCCAGGAAATTTTGTTTTCATACTAGTTTCTCGCTATTTCCTAAAAAATATTGAAGGTTATTACCTTCAATAAATTATTGAAGGATATTTTTCAAGAAATTCTGGAGAATGAAAGGCCAAGAGGTTATACGCATTGGCAGTTCTAAGTTTTCTATCTCTCTCAACCCATCATTTTTTATTTTTTTAATTCTTTTTCTATGACTTTTTTTATATTTCTGTTTATAAAGATTTTTAAATTTTTGGCTCAATGCGCATTTTAAATTTGATATTATTTTTATAATTTTACCTATTTTATTTTTATAGTTGGCTGACATATTTTGCGGCAGGCTAATACTTTTGGTCTATTGATCTGATTTTTACGTATTAGGACTTAATCTTTAGTAGTTTGAGGGAGAGACCTCAAATATGCTAATTAGTTAAGACAGACAATATTTTAAATTACGAAGTGTTACACAAAAACGTACTTATCTGAATAAATTTTTTGACGGATTATGATTCCTGATCTTCAAAATATTAGGCGAAGCCGTAATCAGAGAAATATAGTCCTAATAATTTGGTCAGGAGAGCGATCGAAAGTTAGGATCTTTTGATGTTAATGCTACTTTTTGCGTATTTCGTCATATTTCGAGAACTTTTAACTCTAATTGAAAAATTTTAGCATAAATAAAATTCGTCTATCCAAATATAATATTACACAAAAATGATTTTAATTCATTTTTTTATTAGTAATAGTCGAAAAAAGTTTGAATAGTAAGGTATACAATTTTTTTAAAGAATATAATTTTTCATTTTAAAATAAAAAAGTTTTAAGAAATTAGCTGAAAAGTTTCTGAAAAATAAATTTCCAAAAGTCAGAATTTTTGAAATCTGATTACTAAGTCAAAAGTAATTTTTTTTTTCATGCACTACACTCTATCCACAAATATCAAATTTTAATTGCTAAAATATTCATGTTAAGATAAATTTATTACAATATAAAAGCTAAAAAAAATAAAAGAATTTCTTCTAATTTTATTTTCCAGAAACATTATTTCTTAATGTAATAATTTTTTAATGTGTTTTTGTCTAAGATACCTAACCATCTTTAAGAATGTTCACAATTAACAATAATTTTTGTTGGCCGAGGTTGAAATACTATTCTTTTTTTTACCCTTCTTAATTCTTTCTTAAAGATATTTTCCTCATTTTTTTCAAACCTGCATGTATAATTTTAATGAATTATTCGTTTCACTAGTTAACTTTTAATTCAATACTCTCTTTCTTTAATTTAAAAACTTATCTGCAGGCAAAATCTGAAGGTTGAAAAGATGTGTTTTGTTTAAATTGAAAAAGACAGTCTACTGCATTATTTAAATCCAAAAGAAGAAAATAATAAAAATAAAAATATTAAATTAAAAAAAACACACCACAATAAATATTTTTTTACTAAACTTTGATATACCAGGCTATAAAGTCATACATTTAATTTACTCCTATCTTTACTTTTTTCCCTATTGATTATATTTTTTATATAACATTATTGAAATTAAATACAACATTTAATTATAAATCACTTAGTTGCTTATATATACCTATAAAATGAATACAATACGTGTAATGCTAGTTTGATGCATTTTTGTTCAGTTTGCATTTAAATTTTATCTGAATATCCCTCTCTTGAAATCTTGCTCTCTTTTTTCCCCAAACACACAAAGTTTAAATTCTTAAAATCTAATATATATATTTAAAATGTCAGTTTTAGTCTTACTCTACAGTAGCGTCAAATAAATAAAAAGTAAATCTGCGCAAGAATGTAAAATTTGGCAAAACCAGAAGTAAAACAGTAACGTGACATCGCGATGTTTTAGTGGCGATGCATCACGATGCTGAAATCTTAACATCGCCCTGTTCTAACGAGCAGGCATTATAACATACGGACCTTCAGGTGTTTGATAAAGATACTCTGACAGTTCAGCAGGTAAAAGGACTAGATTCTTGTACCTTATGTGATACTTTACCGTGGAGAATCTGGGCCAAATACCATATTTATGGGCAATAACTAACGTCCACACAGAGCTCAGTTGGTGGACTGGGCGATTACTTCAAATATTCAACGAGCTCAAGGAATATTCAACGATTGGTTTGGCCTGCGATATCCCCTGACCTTAATCCAATTGATCATATATGAGATGCCCTTGGACGCTCAATTGCATCTCGAATACCAGCCCCAACGACCATCGGTGCTTAGTGCATTTGTGGGCTTGATTGCCACGGGAACCTGGTTAACAGAGTGAAAGGTTGAAATGAGAATTGCATATCTGTTATATACACCCTATTAGGCATTATTTTCTCTGACTGATAAGGTGTCGATTAACTGCTGTGCTGGACAAGTGGCATAGCTCCTTTGTAAGGGTACAGGCTGTGCCTATTTTTATTTTTCCATATATTGGTTTCATATCGGAAGATATTTTAGCCAAGTTCGGAATTATTTGCTTTGATTTTTTTTTTGTTGCAAAAAAAGCATTTGTGTCATGAATTGTTTTCAACAGTGTAAATATGAAAAAAAATTTTGGACCAAAATCCTTTTTAAATCGGGCAATTTGGTTTGTGCTTAGTATCTCATCGTGAATATCAATGATACGAAGTGGTGTGACTGATGTAAACACACAAAAAATTGGTTATTTGATTTGGTATTGGGAGGATAAACGTCATACAAGAAAATACCATAGCAATTAATGTAAGTAAAATGTGTTCGATTTCATAAAACTTCTTTCTCAATTATAAATACTCACCAGCTTATAATATTACTAGCTAGTACCAGATTAAGTCAAGATGTTAATGCTTGCGCCTTTAGCTAGAGCGCTTGTTTTCATTTGATTTATAAAATTTCTTCGATTTTACAAAGTGGTAACTACAAAATTTTTTTTTTTTTTTTTGTTTTCATCAAATTTATAATCAGAGAATAAAAATGAAGTTTAAGCTGTACTTAGTTTTCAAAAAATTGTTTTACAAATTTTTCCTAGAAGGGGGTGAGGCAGAGGAGAAACTTCGATACTGTTATTTAGGCATATAAGGTATTGATGCCGGTGTAATTTCATTATGCTGAATTAAATGACGCCAATCCAGAGACGACAGGAATGTCTCAAAAATTATTAGGATTTTTTTGAACAAAAAAAAAAAAATTGTACTTTTATCGATTTTCTTAACTGGCAAGGCTATCCATTCAAGTAAGGCATTGTTTCCTGAATAATTTTTCCCGTCTAACGCAATAAACTGAACAAAAATCAATGGGATTTAAGGTTGAGAATAATAACGTTACGGTTAGGCCAACGCCTCCTACAACTGAAAGCCTCCACATGGTTTTTTATACGTAGTCAAATCAGACCAGTATGAAGGTAAACCAGCTTATGAAAGAGCCAATTAAGAGAAAATCTAGTAAAAATAAGAAAGTGGTAGCAAATATATGTCTAAAAATTTATTTAATTTATGAATAAGATTTATTTGTCTTATTTATATAAACAAAGCCGATTATAATAGCATAACAGCCTATTACGCAGATGACACCGGTATTATTATTAAATCCAGAAACCCAAATCATGCTCTTCAAAAACTACAAGACTATATATATGAAATCGAAGACTGGTGCTTAAAATGGAAAACTGCAGTAAACGCTGGAAAATCACAAATATTAATTATACAAAAAAGAAAAATTAAAATATTTCCACAATTTCAACCAAAAATGTTCAATATACCAATACCATTAGTTAAAAAAGCAAATTATCTTGGCCTTATAATCAATTGCAAACTCACCTGGAATGATCATATCAAAAGCACAATAGATAAAGCAAATGCAGCAATAATAGCCATACAACCATTAATATATAATCAGAATATGTCACTTAAACTAAAGAAGCTACTATATACAGCAATGATCCGCCCAATACTCACCTATGCCTCACCTGCCTGGACAACGATACCTCAACATCTACTGAAGAAATTAAACCAATGCCAAAACAAGATCCTTAGAAAAATAACCAGTGCAAGATGGTTCATACGAAATACCAATATACATGCAGACCTCAAAATACCAACTCTATCACAGCATATATACAAGCTAAACGCAGATTTTTTCGATAAAGCCATAGAATGTGAAACAGCAAATTTTAATGAAGTCTTTAAGTTTGAAAATTATATCAAAGATAAAAACTACAGACCAATAGCTGCACATTTCACCTCCGACGCCTCATATCATAACTATCAAAACAAATAATATCATCAACCTTTCTGAAAATAACTTTTCCTCATGCTGATACAGTTCTGAACAACTCCAAAATCAAACAAACACAGTTTAGAGCAAGCTGCTTATTTTATTTTTGATTCTTTTTTAGTTATTCAAGCAAAGTGTTTGAAACATTCATAAAAGCAACTCCACTGCCTGCTTACCTCAATGCTCAACAAAAACTGTGTTAAAATTCCAGATGAATGGAATAGGGGTCGCTTCGCGGCCTAGGTGCCCAATAAAATAAAAACACTAGGACTAGTTGTCTTATTTACTTGTCAACCACTACAGATTCAATTCTCAAATATATATGATAAATTTCTCTCAGTCAACTTTAGAATAGAATATGGGTTCTATGCGCACAACAGGTTCAGTTTTTAAATAGTCCGGGCGGACTACTTATAAAAATCCGTGTGGAGGCATTCTGATGTAGGAGGTGTTGGTTTGGCATGTAAGAAAATAGACTTTGTTCAATATTTTTATTTACTTCGCTCTCGTCTAGGTTGAGACATAAAAATTCATCACTCTAAAATATGTATAACTACATAATTTTTATCCACATTATTTTAGGAATTTGAAAAAAATATTATTTATTTTAAATGATATGAGCTGTGATGGCTCAGTTAACGTCTCGTACAACTGAAAGCTTGCACTCGGTTTTTTATTGGTAGTCTGATCTGACCACTATGTAGGCAAACCAATTTACGATAGAGCCATTTCAGAGAAAATCTTGTAAAAATAAGAAAGTATTAGGAAATATATGTTTAAAAATTTGTTTAATTTATGAATATGATTGGTCTATCGTATATTTACTTTTCAACCACTGCAGATTCAAATCTCAAATATATATGATAGATTTCACTCGATTGCTTTTAAAATTGAATTTGGGTTCATGCGCACAACTGGTTCACTTTCTCAATAGTCTGCTCAGATTACTTATTATAAACCGTGTGGAAGGGGGTGATGGCTCAGTGCATACCTGCCAATTTTTACTCTCTTAAAAAAAGATAACTAAATGTAGTGGTAACTAAATGTATAATGAAATACAATAATATGTAAGTATTATGTCTAGTGGAAAACTCTGTCCCATTATACAAGCATAAGCTGCAAGTAAATAGAACTCATAAGATAAGTTAGTTCAAAATGAAGATAAAACAAAGGTAAATTACAGACAAATGAAAAAAGCACATCCTTGGTAACTAACAAATCAAACGCACTTCAGTAATGCAGCAAGAACGCAATTTAAATTCCTCTAGTTACTCTCAATTTGCGCTTTTGTTTTCACAGTTTTCATATTTTGCAATCTGGCAATCTTATTACGTAAACACTTTAAATCAATCTTGAAAAATTTCTCGTTCATGTAAGTTCATTATTTTTCGCTACTCGCTTTATAGATTTTGTTTTGTTCTGCTCTTCCTTTATATTTTATTTTCTGTTTTTACCTGTTATTTCGTGAGAATCACCCATATATATATATATATATATATATATATATATATATATATATATATATATATATATATATATATATATATATATATATATACACAGAAACAAAATTTTCAACAATTTTCTGATCTTCTAAATGTATACATTTTCCCACATGACAATAACTGTATGTAGAAGTGACAAAAATTATTTTTAGTCAAACCATTTTAGCTACTATTAAGAAACATATTTTCTGGAACTACGGAAATCCGGTAATTGTTGGAGGGCAAAGCTATCAACCCGAAAGTTTTAACTGTCCACATTTTTTAACATGGTAGTTAAATAAGAATCAAGAAAGAAAGAGTTCTTAAAATTAACCAATCTCCTAAACACTGCTTGCTTTTCCTACATATTCTTTTACACGTATCTTTCAGTTACTTTTATATTCTGAGGAGCAAAATCGTTTTTACCCAAATGTTAAAATAGAAATTTTTTACCACTTTAAATATTTGGGAGAAATCTCTGCTTAAAGGACAGAGAAGTTCACATGAACGCCGGTGTGTATGCTTCTATTTGATGTTTGAACTATTGTAATTTGATGTTTGAACATTTTAAATGAATAACATAGCATTCCTTGTACGCACCATTGGGGGTCAGTGGGGTATATAGACCACATGATGGTGCCAATGTGGTCAGCATTTTTGCAACGACCACTTTTATTTTCCAGTCAAGCTGGTTGGGCTTAAGGCTGCCATGGGGGATCGATGGCCAGTTTTATATTTATATTTCAGTTTTATATTTAATCACAAGATTTTAGTTTTATACCTATAGTGATACAGTGAAACCTCTCAGGAGTGATCACTCTCGGTTCCATAGTAAAATGGCTGTTAATGGAGATACGTCGTTCATAGAGATCACCTCCTTTAACTTCAAAAGGTTATCGAAGGTACATGTTTTTTTACAAACGATTTTAATTTTAGTCAGTGTCATTTTCTTGGTGCGGAAGTGCCACCTATGTTGGCGTCATTAAATCCAGTTTGATGAATAAAATTTATAATCTTTCAAAATGATTACTACTGATATAATTATGTGGAAAAAAATAACAAATTCGGCAGTTATAAATGATAGAACTATTTTAATAAATATGTTTAACTATTACGTTTTTTGTTTAGGTTTGTAATAACTTTATGTCATGAAAATTAAATAACTTTAAAAGAGGAGAAGAGGTTTGTTTGTTTGAGATGCTTAGTTTCTTCTAAAATACCCTTTTTTCCTACCTTAACTTTTAACTCTTAGAAAATAAATCATTGAAAGCATCGTCTTTAGTCATCACCTCCTACATCAGAAAGCCTCCACACGATTTCTTATAGGTAGTCTGCGCAAATTATTTAAAATTCGAACCACTTGGGCGCTTGAACCAAAATTCTATTTTAAAAGTACTTGAGAGAAATTTATCATATATATTTGAGAATCGAATCTGTAGTGGTTGACAAATAAATAAAACAAACCAATTATATTTTTAAATTAAACAAATTTTTAAACATATACTTGCTACAACTTTCTAATTTTTAATAGATTTCATATTGAATGGTTCTTTAACTAATTTGTTTACTTTCATAGTGGTCTGATCGAAATAACTACAAAAAACCGTGTGGAGGCTTTGAGTTATAGGAGGCGTTGCTTTAGGGACTTTAAGGGAGGTTAGGGGAGGACTGCAACATGCGGTTGTAGATATCTTTCAGAGATTGTCAAAAAAGAGCTCTCTAAATAAGAGTCTCACACAAATATTGAGAATATATTTTAATCTACTTTTTTGTTTTAATGTTTTTCCGCATTTAGTGCAGAGGTTTTAATGGTCTCTCCTAAACTAACTATTCCGGTTTTCCTGTAAGATTATATTTAAGGTGGTAGCAAAACTCATGTAATTCCATTAAACGTTTTGAAATATACTAATAATAATTATAAAAGAGTTTGACCACCTCTTCCCATAAATAATTATAGCAAATATATAGAAATGCTATAGTATTGATAATAGCATATCTGGCAACTTTCACTCTTTCAAAGAATGGGTTTTCCAAGTGGTAGTAAAAATATGTGTTTCTATGTTGATCAAGTTGAAATTCGCTATTGCATAGCTGCCTACTCTTCTGGTTTTTCAGGAACATCTTATTTTCATATTTGAAAAAGTAGCAAATTTGATTTTATTCCATTAATGTTTTTGATTTGTAAAAATAATTATAAATGAGTATGACTAATACTATATTCCATATATAAATGATTATACAAAAAATATGTAAAAAATCTAATACTCTTTTCGTTAGCGGATTTCAACTTACAAATATATTTTTCAGTAATATTGTTTTTGGTAATTATTTTTCTACCACTTGATAATACGTCATCGGAAAAAAAGTGAAACATGGCAGGTATCCTATTGTTTTTTTTATGGGTGCATATATTTGATGTGGTGAATAAAGTCATTTATTATTATAATTCAAAAATGTTAAATTTAAATTCATGAGTTTCAGTACCACTTTAAATGTGAAATTGAAATCTTCAAAAAAAGGGAATCTAGAAGTGATGGCAGATATATCTGAATATTTACTTTATTTATTTGAAGTGGGAGTTAGAAAATTTATTAATGATATAGAAAATCAAATATTGTATCATCTCTTTAAATATAATAATGAAATATTCCGTAACAGTGTTTAGAGCACTTGATTGTCATTGTAAAGAACTGGATTTCAACCTCCTCTCCCCGGCGTCTTGAAGCCGAACCACTTTTCTTGGAAATAAAAGCGGTCGGTATGAAAATGCTGACCACATTGCCACCTTCTTTCCTTTAGTCACGAAAGTGTGGAGCCAATTTATCCCTGACCCCCAACGGGCTGTATAAGGAATGCATTATTATTCATTTTTAATGAGTTAGTGCATACATTAGTTCAAACATCAAGTAAAAGCATACCCATTGTCAAATATATGAACTTCTCCGTCTTTTATGCAGAGTTTTTACCCAAATATTTAAAGTGCTAACAAAATTTCTATTTCTAGCATTTGAGTAAAAATTATTTTGACCAGCACAATATTAAACACAGAAGTAACATACCAACAATCTAGAAGTTAGCAGCATCATACAAAAACTGAAAAACATTAAAGCTCCAGGTGAGGACGGGATAAAGAATAAAATTATTAAACTATTACAAAACAACTACATCTGCAATATCACGCATATTTTAATACCTGTCTTGCTCATAATTGCTACCCACAAATCTGGAGAAACGCATCAGTCATTCTATTTCTCAAGAATAACAAGAACACAAGCTGCCCTGAGAGTTATCGCCCAATCAGTCTACTTAACATACTTGGAAAAATATACGAAAAAATCATCTACAATAGAATAAAACCACGACTTACAGCCCTCCCCGACGAGCAGTATGGATTCAACCTATGGATTCAAAAACTAGATACAACCAAACAGTTACTCCGAATAATAGACTATACTGGCCGAGCAATCATAACTGAAGAAACAATAGCCTTCCTGATGATCGACATATCCAAAGCATTTGATAAAGTATGGCACACTGGCGCAATATATAAACTCATTCAGCTAAATTTTTACTCGGAGTTTCCACTCGGCATTATAAAACTCCTGTCCTGCTATCTTTCTAATAGAACATTTCAAGTCACCATCAAAAACAAAAAATCTACAAAGAGGAGCATCACAGCCGGAGTACTTTCGCTTATGTTTTCATTTGATTCAGTGTACAAAAATACATAAGATACGATAAGTTTTATGCATTAAAATCCTTTCAACTTCTAAAATATTAGTTTCATTATTTCGTGTATGGTTTTATTCGATTAAGTGAGCAAAAATATATAGTTCTCATTGCTTCTCTTGTCCAAATAATAATGTCAAATGCATTAATAATTATACAAGTACAAGATAGTATTTTAATGACGCAAAATTCTCATTCTGAACTGACTGTTTGAAAACTATGAAACTTAAAAACAATGCCTCATTTGTCTAAATAGCAAGTACTAGGTTTACTTTAGGAAGGTATAACAATTGGCTACAGGTTAAAACTGTTAGGAAGAAGCCCAATTTAAGAATAGAATAGCAATTAAGAATAAGAATAAGGTCATTAGAATACTTTTTGTACACAAAAATCCTTGCAACTTCAAAAATCCTTGCAAAATCAGTTTCATTGTTTCACGTATGATTTCATTCGATTCAGTCAATACATACATAAGTAGGATACAATGTTTCTCCTGTTTAGATAATAATGTCAACTGCATAGATAAGTATACAAATAAAGAATTGTATTTTGTTTAAACAAAATTCACATTCTGAACCGTCAGTTTCAAGAAAACTGTGAAACATAAAAGACAGTGCCTCAAATGTCTATAAAGCAGTAAATAGGTTTTAAAAGAGTATAAAATCGTGTTTTATTACCAAAAATTCGGTTATCTATCGGTTTTTATAAACACTATAATAATATATAGAAAACAATACCTCATTTGTCTAAGTTTTCTATCAAAACTCCAAGCGCAAGTTCTTGTTAATTTTACTTGAGATTGGTTTAACAAGCCACATTTTTTTCCCTTTAGATGCCAGAGGTTCCCCCAGTTTATAGCTATCTTTATAGAACTAGAAAGCATATAATTGCTAACTTCTTCTATTTCAATAGGTTCCCCTCCGAATATATGGAAATATAATCTTTTTATATTGTTATGAAAAGTGATTAGTGAAAAAGCGATGACTCTTCCTAAAAGAGGTTTCAAGAAAAAAAAATCATGGTCGAATCGAGTTTTTCTATTTTTCTCAAATAAAATCAAAGATCCCGTGATAGTCAGGGGATAGAACATTTGCCTTTAAATAAAGTGAACCGGGTTCGAATCCCAGTGATGGCTGGTCGATGCGAATTCCACATCCGACTTGCACCGACCACAATGCTGTCGTAAAATATCCTCTGTAGTAGACGGATCATTGGAGTCCCCTTGCTGTCTGGCTAACTGTGGGAAGTTTTCGTAGTTTTCCTGCCCATGTAACGCAAATGTGGATTAGTTCCATCAAAAAATCTTCCGGAAGGATAATTTCTCTCAATGCTTAATCCAGGAGTTCCCTTGTCATCTGGATTAGATTAAAAATTCCAAGGCAAGGGAGTTAACATTAGTAGTCGTAAACACAAAAATTTGGCTTGGTTGTTTAACGACAGTCATAAAATAAAATAAAATAAATTCAAAGAGCCGTGATGGCTCAGGGGATAGAACGTTCGCTTTCCAATGAAGTGACCCGGGATTGAATTCCAGTGACGATACGAATTCCGCATCCGGCTCGCACTGACCTCAATGCTGACGCAAAATATCTTCTGTGTTAGACGGATTATGGGTTTGAGTCCCATTGCTTCAGGTCCCCTCGCCGACATGTCACTTAAATGATGGCTAACCTAACTGCATGCAGTGAATATTAAATGTAATATTCATTGCAATTAATAAATGAATCTCTGGTACGTAGAGAGTGGAAGAAAGTAGGGAAAAATACATTTCAGTTTATAATGAATAACGTTATGGACATACATTTTTTGTCTTAGGTGTTATTATCAAAGGAGCAGACAAGTGCATATGAATATAAGCCATTACGTACTTTATAAACTTGTATATTCAGACAAAAAATAAAAAATTAAATTAAATTAAATTAAATTAAATATCGTTTTAAAAATAAAATTCTGTAGCTCTCGGAACTAAATAAGTTTCAGATGTGAAATTTCCCCACATGAATTGAAATTCCCCTTTTGTTCTCCAATGTTATGCTATTAATAAAAATTCGTCATTAATGAAAATGAACAATGATTGCGCCCTTAAACAGGAACAGTTTGCAATTATGCTATTAAAAAGCTACAACATTAATTAAAATATATTATGATGATAAACCAAAGATGGAATAGTTGGTTATCTATTAAAATAGCTCCAATATTAGTTAAAATAACTAATGATGATAGACAAAAATTGGAACGGTAGACGTTCATGTAATTAAAAAGCTTCAACATCAACTAAAATATAGAATGATGAAAAGCTAAAATTGGTACAGTTGGTATTTATTAATTAAAATTACAACTTTGTCTAAAATAATTAATGATGATAAACTAAAACAGTAACAGTTGATGATCATGTTATTAAAAAGCTTCAAGATTAACTAAAATACTGATGATAAACTAAAATAGGAAAAGTTGGCATTTATGTATTTAAAAAGCTTCGACATTGACTAAAATAAACAATTTTAATAAACTATAACTCTAACAGTTGACGATCATGCAATTAAAAAGCTTCATTATTAACTGAAATTCACAATGACGATAAACTAAAATGAGATTTCTTGGCATTTATGTTATTAAAAACAACAACTACTAAAATAGATAATTATAAGATTATTCACAAAAAATCTGAGAAAAAAAAATCTGATTTGAAATATATTATAAAATTGCATAAATACTGTTGTATGTTGGGAGAAACTGAACACAGACTCGAAATCAGTGACTTGGAAATATCTAAGAATCATTCGAATCAGGCAAAAAAATGTTTCCCAAAGTTATTTATCCATTGTTGCTGCAAATTTTATCTTTCTCGAGATCTTCATTTTCTAAGCTTACTCTTGAGATATTCTCAAAAAAAAAAAAAAAAGAAGAAATAAATAAATAAACAAATTAATAAAATAAGAGAAAAAGATTAAATATTACCAGACATAAATATTTATATAAATATAGAAATTTTTAAAAATATAACTTTAATGAGATAAAAACATTTCCCAATGTGAACTACTATGCAGTCTTAAGATTATTGATATCTCTCATTTATTATTATTTATTGTGTCACGCTTCTTATATTTCTAAGATTAAACTGTTCTTTCAAGTACAGTTGATTATTTTAAAAAAAGTAATCATTCATTTTGTTACGATTTATATATCAACAGAATGTTCTTACATATAATTTTATTAAATGATTATATACTTTATAAACAAATAATTTTAGTTTTTTATTTTATTTTATTTATTATTATTATTATTTTTTTTTTGAAATACGGATCTTTAATCTAAACATCAAATATCTCAAGGAGAAGTGAACTGGTAAGAGAAGCTTTCAAATAAACGTAAAAAACCCTTTTTCTACATTTTTATATCAACGCTGCTGATTCTTTCATGGAGGGAGATCAAAATTGAATCCCTTTTACCCTCATTCGGCGTATCCAACGATTAGTAGCAAAGTTCGCACAACCCATGATTTTCGTGGGAATGCAATTTTTCCGTCTGTTTCACTGTGCAACCCGCTTTTTTTCCCATTCGTGGTTTAATTTCAGTTTTTCTGCGGTGTTTAATTTTTTATGCAGATCTAAATTAACAGATGGCGATGAGTTGTCCATATTTTTACGAATATAAGTATGTTCAACGCGTAGCATTTCGGGCGCTGTAAACTGTTAGCAATTTGTTGCTTTAAAAAAAAAAACTGAAATTAGAAAAAGATTGGAAAGGAAAGAGAATTTGGGGCAAAGATTAAGAGGTTGTACTTTTCCCTATAGCTTTCATAATTATATACTTTTTATCTTTTTATTACATAATATAATTCAAACCAGATTACTTTTCAAAATTTTGGTTTTATAAAACTATTTTTCCATTTCAATTTCACAAAAACATTTTTTATGATAATAAATTGGATATAAATTTGCGTCTCTCTTCAAACTACAAAAGCGTTTGTTAAATCGACTGCAAGGGCCAATTTTAGATCTCGATCCTAAGAATCGTTCGAATTTTTTAATTAGATCGTTACTGATAGCCGTTTGAAAAATAGAATTTTCTCATTGGTATAATGTTAGGCATTGTTTCAAATTAAACTATATACGTCTCAGCTTTTTCAAATATCTCTAAGTAACATTGTCTTCGGCAATTTGATTAGTCCCATTCATCGTGAATATATTTTTAAGATGAAGTACATTTTGTATTTTCTTCTGCAGCCTTATTAATAGTAAACATTAATTAGATTTTTTGTCAGCTCTTTGAATCAGTAAAATTGGCCCTTAATACCTGATCTTAGAACATATCGCTGGTTCAAAACTAAAACGACACATCTCCAGTTGAGTTAACATTGCAGATGTGTCGTTTTAGTTTTGAACCAGCGATATGTTGTCAAATTAAGGTCTTTTTAATTATAAAAACTTTTTCTTTCTCTGGACTGAGTGGTATGACTGATGTAGAGTAGTTAACTCAAAAACAATAAGGTTATTTGGTAGTCGGAGGATAAACGTATTATAAAAAAATAACATAACAATTAAAGTGTTGGTAAGTAACATATGTACGATTTCCTAAAATTTTCTTCTGAATTATAAGTACATACCAGCGTATTATATTGCTAGCAAATACTACATAAACAACAATTACTATTTAAATTTAACAGATTCTACCGAATTAATTTTAGTTATAAATATAAAATCTCTTTGATTTTAGAAAGTGGTAGCTACTGAAATTTTATTCTTTTTTGTTTTTATCAAATTTAATATGAGACAATGAAATTTAAGCTGCACTTACAAAATTACTGCTATAAGCTATTAAGTACTCTTTTCTAAGTAAGTTTTCAAAAAAGTGTTTTCCAAATTTTCTCCGAGAAGGGGGTTTGGCAAAGGAATAACTTCGATACTGATATTTAGGCACATAAGGTATTAATGCCAGTGTAATTTCGTTATGCTGAATTAATGACGCCAATCCGGCGTCGATAGGAATGTCTCACAAATTATTAGGATTTTTTTGTACAAAAATAAAATTTTGTACTTGTATCGATTTTCGTATCTGGCAATGCTATCTATACAAGTAAGGCATTGATTACTAAATAATTTTTTCCCGTTTAACGTAATAAAACCGAACACAAATTAATGGGACTTATGATTGAGAATGATAACGTTATGGTTAGGCATATAAAAAAAGAGACATTGTTCAATCCTTTGATTGATATATAATCAATCCTTTGATTCAATCCTCTGATTGAGATATATTCACTTCGCTTTCGTCTCAGTTGAGACATAAAAATTCCTCACTTTAAAATATGTATAGATTAATAGTTTTTATCCACATTATTTTAAGAATTTTAAAAAATATTTTATTATATATTTTAAATTATATGAGCTAAGATGGCTCAGTTAACGCCTCGTACAACTGAAACCTTGCACACGGATTCTTATAGGCAGACTGATCTGACCATTATGAAGGCAAACCAATTTATGAAAGAGCTATTTCAAACAATATCTAGTAAGTATAAGAAAGTGGTAGCAAACATATGTTTAAAAAATTTTTTAATTTATGAATATGATTGATCTATCTTATTTACTTGTCAACCCCTACAGATTCAAATCTCAAATATAATTTTCTGTCAATTACTTTTAAAATAGATGATGGCGGTTTAGTTGGCTGCTCTTTAGAACTTGACTTCTTTTAGAAAAGCTCTATGTTTTATTTCGAATAATTATAATTTTTCTGAGTATCACTATTTTTGTCTTGGATGACAAGCGAGCATCCATCAATTTAAAGTAAGTTGTTAAATAATGACCTCCTTATTTCAGGGTTACCAAAAAACAGGTAAGCCACATTGACTCTTTACCTTTTGGGGGCCATCCGCTCAAAACGATCAATCTCTTAGATTACCAGTGCTGATCCAAGGAACCCATAGAAGATATACTGGATCAAGCCAAATACAACGGCTCAACAGACATATGGTTTACCATTGGAACAACCGAAAAATCTCGTGCTATACCACAGACCTCACCAAAAGAAAGACCGACCAAAAGAATTAAAAGTATAAGATTCCAAAAAAGCGGGTCGGGGCTAAAGTTAAATTTTCATTAAACAATCCTTGCCCCCCACGCCCGTACCTACATGTGCAAAACGCTCAAAATGCAATAGATCAAGTTCTGTCAAATAATAATTTCAACGCAAGGAACATAAAAAATACATGCAATTCCGCAGTCAAAGATAATACCCGATTTACAAAACATTCCCCTCATCCCAATCAAAAATGCGCGTTTTTGTTAGGTCAAAAGTGTAAATTTTTGCGAAAGGCTAAAAAACAAGTCTCATCCACATTTTGGCTTAAGTACAAACACTACTCCGCTCAACTCCGCCAATACATTAAAAGCAGAAAAAGAATTTATTGGAACAAAGTTTTTTCTAATTTAGGGTCCTCAAAAAACATATTTAAAATCTTAAAAACTATCGCAACGTGAAATTCCTCATGCCCCTCCGGAAACTTGATTTTAAACCACCAAGCGACAGTTATCACTTACCCACTCGACCAAGCCAACATATTAGGGGAAAACCTTTTTCATTCTCAAAGCCCTTGTCCAATCCCTTTCTCATTTTGGGGCTACAACCATTTGGATACCCCTTTCTCGCCTACCGAACTGGAAGCAGCTATACATCGAACAAAGAATACGGCACCCGGACCAGACAACATTCCAGCTATCTTCATTAAATTCATTCACTTCCGTTATCGAAATAAGCTCCTTAACTTCTTTAATGTCGTTCAAGATACAGCCCAACCCCCAATTCCGATTGCCCTCACCTCTACTTTCGGTAAAGTCTATGAAAGTATGCTGCTACAAAGGCTCCTTAATTTAAGCCTTCAACAAAATATCTTACCCCCTCCCACACTGGCTTTTTCCCCTTTCGTGACTGTAATACTACTCACTCAATACTCTACCATGACATACGAGAAGCACGTGAACGGAGTAAATTTATAGTTTGTGTCGCAATCGATCTAGTTTCTGCATACGACAACGTATGGATTGATGGTCTCCTCACCAAACTTCTCTCGGCCGGCATATATATAAAAACAGCGCTGTTCTCTAAAAACTTTCTCTCCAATAGAACCTTTTACATCTCTTGGCGCAACACCTGATCTAAAGATTTTCAACAATCCCAGGGCCTCCCGCAAGGCAGTGTCCTCTCCCCCTTTCTTCTTATGTTTTGTCTTAAAGACATTCACAAACACCTTCCCACTGGAGTTCAAATTCTTGAGTTCGCTAATGACATCTACATTTGTTACGCTGCAAAATCTTTTGACAGGGTTATTGCTTAACTCCAAGATGCTCTCATCACCATTCAAACTTGGGGCACAGAGTGGAAAATGGCTATTTCCTTTTCAAAAAGTGCAATCATTAATTTCTCGAACAA
The DNA here is from genome assembly GCA_949128135.1 of Parasteatoda lunata. NCBI lineage: Eukaryota > Metazoa > Arthropoda > Arachnida > Araneae > Theridiidae > Parasteatoda > Parasteatoda lunata. Next base: position 23,933,671 of record OX421977.1, on the reverse strand, counting down.
ACGTCTCTCACCTACGATTCAGTTAACAATTTTTAACGAACGAATTCCCCAAATTAATTCCCTCAAAATTCTCGGCATCTATTACACTGTAAAACTTTCTTTCCTCTGTCATTTTCAATACCTAAAAAAATGTTTTAAAAAAATTAATGCACTCCGCTGCACTCCGCTCCCAGCATGCAGTGGGGGTCTCGAACCTGTCACCTCATTCAGATTGTAAATGCTACAATCAGAAGTATCTTAGAGTATGGCAGCCCAATCCTCTTCTCTGCGCCAAAATCACATCTCCGAGTAATTGAAACAATATACAACTCTTGCCTCCACGCAGCACCTGGTCTCCCATGCTGGACTCCAATCCATATCCTCCACAAAGAATCTGGCGCCACCTCAATATCGCACAGACTTATTTTAGCAGCAAAAAAATTCTACTTCCGCCACTGTTTTCTTGGATCTCCCTCCCCAATGAATCGCCTTTTGCATAAATTCCATTTTACTAGATTCAAAAAGAAAACCCACCATTTTCTCAAGTTTCAGGACATCTTTAACCAAAAAGGCATAAGTAAATACAATATCATCCCCTTCCACATTCCAGTTTTCCTCACAGATTTCCCGAACCTCTATCTTTACGTACACGATCTTCCATTTCAAACAACGAAATATCCCAACGAAATCCTCCCTTTCTATCAGGAAACCCTCCACAACCTTTGGAAAGATTTTACCATATTGGCTACCGATGCCTCGAAATCCAATACGAACACTGGTATTGCGGCTATTAACTCAAAGAACAACATGTCTTATATCTCTCAAATCCATCATATTAACTCAGTTTTCATCGGAGAAGTTTTAGCGGAGAAGTTTTAGCTATTAACTCAAAGAACAGCATGTCTTATATCTCTCAAATCCATCCTATTAACTCAGTTTTCACCAGAGAAGTTTTAGCAATTTGGTTAGCAATCACAAAACTCACCACCGATTATCAGGATTACGTTATTTTATCGGACAGTAAGTCCGCAATCACTGCACTCATCTCGGCTACCCATAAAGCCCCTCACAGCATCCTCCTCTTACAAAAAGAGATCTTTTCAGCAAGTACAAAAGTGAAATCAATTACGATCGCCTGGACGCCAGCACACGTTGTCATCCCCCCCCCCCAAATGAAACCGCGGATAGACTGGCCAAACATGCCACCACTGCCCCTCGAGCCCTCCTTTTTATCTCACCTGAAGACTTGTCATTCTCAGCAGTTTTTGACTCAAACCACGAACTGAATATTCTCCGGACTAACTCAAAATACCACAAGCGTTTCTCTTTTGATCACCCAGTTAATAAAACTTCCTTCCATCAACTCCCAAACCGAAAATACGATATCTTAATCTCGCGTCTCCGAAGCAACACAATCCAACTTAACGCAATATCTGCAAAAATAGTGCTAGTGGACTCCCCTTTGTGCGATCACTGTCAATATCCAGAATTTGCTATCCACCTCCTCTTTGAATGCAAAAGATTCGAACATGAGAGACAAACACTGCGCGTCTCAATCGGAATTTTCCCACTTTCCCTTCATCGTCTTCTTAGTTATGACACTCATGACAATCTTCTTAAGAACTTAGTGGTTTTCTTAATTTAAACTAAACGCTTCTAGCAACCAGTTTTCGAACCCATAATTAAATACAGTTACAAATTATTAAGTTTTTTTAAGCCTCTCAGATCGCCTGGGAAAAAGAGTTTTTTATTATAAAGAATTTTCTTTTGATAAACGTGTGTCTCTCCAAAAGTGTTGAAACCACCAAATGTTGGATTTTAAATTTATCAATTCAACCTCTCCAAAAGTGTTTTGGAAAATATTTTATAATTTCGATCTCCAGGAAAAATACTAAGTTCACATTGAACTTGTTTGGTTTCCTCAAGAACAGCGTTCACTCTCACTTTTCATCGTCATCATCAGCAACAACTCGACTCATCTGAAACCCATCTTACAGCATAGGGGATAAAGGCGGGCAGAACAAATCCCCTACCAACCAACATACATTTAAAATAGAAGTTGTGTTCGTGCACACAACCGGTTCACTTTCTTAATAGTCTGCGCAGACTACTTAAAATATACATGGCTGAAAGCCCTTATATAGCAAGACGGAAAAGAGCAAAAACTGGAACGAAAAACAATTCATTCTGGCATTTTTTTCAGGAAAAAAAAATTATTTCCAACTATCAAAATTTTTTTTATACTTTACGCTTATATATATAAACTGCTCCTTTTCCAAAGTAAAGTATATATTGTCGAATAGTTTAAAAAAAGAATAAGTAAACTATTTCCGAAAGCTAGCTATAACTGAAATGGTTTTACTACCAGGCTTTTTTTGTTTTCCATCTCACTTTCACCCCTGATAATATACCGTGTGGAGGCTTTCTGATGTAGGAGGGGATTGCTCAGTATATACCCGCCAATTTTTACTCTCTACAAAAAAGATTTTTCGAAGTGGTAGCTAAATGTATTATGAAATACCGAAATATGCAAGTATTAAGTCTACTGGAAAATTCTGTTCGCGAAAGAAAACGTCCCATTATACAAGCATGCAGAATGTGCATTTTAGAAAATAAATTGATAGGGCATTATTCCATATTTAAGGCATCATATTTACTCTTTCGAAGGCAGTGAGGAGTATACTTACCGCCCTTTTTTACCATCTTTTATTTAGGTTTTCATTTGCAAGTAACTTCAACTTTCTTGAACAGCGTTTGAATAAAATTGGTAACCATTTGTTAGTTTAAATAAAACGTATAAAATTTAAAAATTTTATAATTATCTTTGAAGTTTGTAGCATTTATAAAACTTATTTTATAAATAAAGAAAAATAACAGTCAATAAGTTCCTAATAGGTCGTGGTATAAATATACTTACCACCAAAAAAATGGCATTTTTATAAACTAAAAGAGTTTTTTTTTTCTCATATCAATTACTATTCTTAAAACAATTTAAATTCTAAAAATTCTTATATTTACCTTTACTAGATATAAATGGCCCATTAAAGGGTTAAGGCACATATCAGACCGAATATCGTTTTTGATGAATATATATATATATATATTCATACAGATTCTGTTCACTTGGGGCAAGAGATGATTAATCTCAACAAGCAAATAAGTAAGAAATGCCGATACTATAGAAGAAAACAATGGATTGAAAAAAATCGAATCGCTCAGCACGGAAGATAACTCAGTCTGGAGAATGACTAAATTACTTCACACCACACCTCAAGTGGATAAGCCTTTACATAAAGAAACAGGGTATGTTTTCACATCACAAGATATAGCCAAAACTTTTGCTGACTCCCTAGAAAAACAATTCTTTCTAAACCCGGCTTTCAATCTGAACAATCACAACTTGGTTATTGAAAATGTAAAACAATTCAACTTATCACACTCATCACTAGAGATAATCGAACCGGCCACAACAGAAGAAGTGATATACCACATAAAAATGAAAGCTAAAAACAGCTCCCGGTTGCGATAATATTAAAAACAAGATGATCAAACTACTTCCAAAACAGTATATTCAACTAATCGTTCATATCTACAATGCTTGCTTTGCCCTGAACTATTTCCCTGACGCCTGGAAGACCGCAAATGTCATACTTTTCCTCAAACCTGGCAAGGATCCTACCTTACCTGAGAGCTACAGACCCATCAGTCTTTTGTGCAATTTAGGAAAACTTATAGAAAAAATTATTTACACACGGATTATGCCTCACCTTATCAAATTACCTGACGAGCAGTATGGCTTTCGGAAGCATCTTGACACAACCAAACAATTCCTCAGAATAGTCGACTATATAGGCCGGGGCCTCCACAATAAACAGAGTTCAGCATTTCTGATGTTAGATATCGCAAAAGCATTTGACCGAGCTTGGCATCAGGGTATCATCCTCAAGCTTATACAACTCAAATTCCCATCTGGTATCATAAAAATTATACAGGCCTACTTACATAATAGAACTTTTCAAGTTAACTTTAAACACATGAAGTCAACAAACAGAAAAGTAACAGCAGGAGTGCCCCAAGGAAGTATTCTTGGGCCCATGTTATTTATATTATTTACCTACGACTTTCCCGTCGACAAAGAAGACTTCAATAGTATCACAGCACTGTTCGCAGATGACACTGGAATTGTAGTGAAGTCCAAAAACCCCAACATCGCCCTACAAAAACTCCAAGAAAAACTGAAGGAAATCGAAACATGGTGTCTAGACTGGAAGTTTAAAGTAAATGGATAAAAATCAAAACTACTAGTTATTCAGCATAAAATAAAAACTATCCTCTCCAAAAATCAAGTTGTTCTCTTTAATGAAATTATCCCCTTAGTCAAAAGTGCAAAATATCTTGGTCTGGTCATAAACAGCAAATTTAATTGGAAAGATCACGTCAAAACAGTTACCAACAAAGCACAAGCTGCCTGCCACAGATTACAAATCCTCCTTCAGAACCCTAAAATGGAACTCAGACTTAAACGTTTACTCTACATCTCAATGATCCGTCCCATCCTAACTTATGCATCTCCAGCTTGGTGCAACATCTCCACATCACTCCTTAGAAAACTCAAAATATGCCAGAATAAAATCCTTAGGAAAATAACAAAAGCAAGATGGTTTATCCGAAATAAAAATATACATCACGACCTCAACATTGATTTTTTAGATCATCATATTGCAAAGCTTAACTTCAGATTTTTTTTTAAAAGAACACAAATTGTGACATCGCAGGATTCAATGAAATTTTTATTTTTGAAAACTTAAGAGAAGACATAAACCTCAGGCCGATGGCAGCTTATTTTTGTAGTGATGTAATTTTATCTAAAATACAAAATATTTAATTTCCTTTTCACTCCAATTGCATTCCAATTACCAGAAAGAACCACCTCAAAGATCACAATACAAGACAAATGGGAAAAAGGACGCTAACGGCCCCAGATGCATAGATAAATTTTGATGATGATGACGATGATGTTCACTTGGGGCTATATACAAATACGAACTGGGGCCATTTTTTCTGGTAGGAGTGAACTCAAGCCGTAAAATTCAAAAACAAATTTTTTAAAACAATTTTCTGATCTTCTAAATAAATACATTTTTCTACTTGACTTTTTTACAATAACTGTATGTACTAGTGACCAAAATTCTTTGGAGTCAAATCAGCTTAGCTACTGCGAAGAATCATATTTTTGGAACTACGGAAATCCCGCAATTGTTGGAGGGCAAAGCTACCAACCCGACGGTCCACATTATTTAAAATAACAGTTAAATAATAATTAAGAAATAAAGAGTTTTTAAAATTTAGCAATCTCCTAAACACTGCTTGCTTTTCCTACATTTTCTTTTAATCTTTCAGTTACTTTTATTTTGCAAGGGATAAAATCGTTTTTACTTAAATTTTAAAATATAAATTTTGTTAGCACTTTAAATATTTGGGTAAAATCTCTGATTAAAATACGGAGAAATTCAAGTTGCTGATGGAGGATATGCTTTTATTTGATGTTTAAACTGATGTAGTTACTAAATCATATTAAATAAATAATAAAGCATTCCTTGTACACACCATAGGGGGTCAGTGGAGAATGGGATATATAGACTGCATGGTGGTCAGCATTTTCGCACCGATCACTTTCATTTTCCAGACAAGCTGGTTGAGCTTAAAGCCGTCGCTCGGATCGAACCCCAGTTTTATATTTTAGAGTTTTATATTTATATTTCTGGTTTATATTTAGCTCCAATATTTTTATTTTATATTTATAGTGATATAGTGAAACCTCTCAGGAGCTACCACTCGCGATTCTACAGTAAAATGGTCGTTAATGGAGATCACCTCTTTTGACTTCAAAAGGTTATCGAAGGTACATGTTTTTTTACAAACGATTTTAATTTTAGTCAGTGTCATTTTCTTGGTGCGGAAGTGCCACCTATGTTAGCGTCATTAAATCCAGTTTGATGAATAAAATGTATCATCAATCGAAATGATCCCAAATGATATAATTATGTGAAAAAAATTCGCCAGTTATAAATGACAGAACTATTTTTAATAAATATTATGTTTAACTATTATGTTTTTTGATTAGTTTTGTATTACTTTTAAGTCATAAAAACTAAATAACTTTGTAAGATGAGAAGATATTTGTTTGTTTGAGATGCTTAGTTATTTCTTTAAATACCTTTTTTCAACTTTTAAAAATTTTTTTATTGAAAACATCGTCTATGGTGCACTTTGACTGCAACTTGAGGTTGTAGATATCTTTCAGCGATAGTCAGAAAAGAATTCTCTAAATAAGAGTCTCACACAAATATTGAGAATATATTTAAGTCTACCTATTTGTTTTGATTTGATATTATTCCGCATTTGGTGCTGAGGTTTTAATTTTCGGGCCTATTCTAACTCTTCCGGTTTTTCCTGTAAGATCATATTTAATGTGGTATGGAAACTCATGTAATTCCATTAAACTTTTTGAATTATAATAATAATTATAAAGGAGTTTGACCACCTCAAAACATAAATAATTATAACAAATATATAAAAATAATATAGTATTGAAAATAGCATATCTGCCAACTTTCACTCTTTCAAAGAATGGTTTTTTCAAGTGGTAGTGAAAAAATTACCGAAAAACTATTTTACTCAATGTTTCTATTTTGATCAGGTTGAAATTCGCTATTGCATATCTGACAACACTTCCAGTTTTCCCGGAAGATTTTATTTTCATATTTTAAGAGGTAGAAAATCTTATGTTATTCCATTAAACTTTTTGATTTATAAAAATAATTATAAATGAGTTTGGCCAATACTATATTCTACATTTAAATAATTACACAACAAATATATTAAAAAGCGTTAGCGGATTTCAAGTCAGTCGAGATATAAATATATTTTTGAGTAATATTGTTTTTTGGTAATTATTTTACTACCACTTGGATAATACGCCCTCGGAAAAAAAAATGAAAGATGCCAGGTATGTTATTGTTTTTTTATGCTTTTATACATTTTTTGTAATTAAAACTGTGTTGTGGTGATCAAAGTAATTTACTATTATTATTGTAATTCAAAAAGGTTTAATTTAAATACATTAATTTCACTACCACTTTAAATATAAAAATAAAATCTTTCAAAACTGAGGAAACCAGATGTGATGGCAGGTATCTGTGTATGTTTAACTTATTTATTTGAAAAGATAGTTAAAATTATTAAATTTATAAAAATTATTGTTAAAATTATATTAAAAATACAAGTGATAGTTATTAAAAAATTTATGAATGGAATAGAAAATCGAATATTTTAATATCTTCGCACCTGTCAAGAGCTTCATAAAGCAATCACAAAAAAAAAAAAGTTTGAAGTTACACAAAACAAACGACTTCTCAAGTGCACCGCAGGTGCACAATACTATTTAACTAATAAGGCTATTTGAAACGACCTAAAATTTGAGACTATTAGTGAATATGCAAGTAAATTCAGTGCCTCATTTTTTGGCAAAGCACAAGAAAATGACCCTCCAGGTTTTAATAAAATCCTCAAAAAAAGATCGTGTCGTTGATGTGAGAGAATATAACCCATTTATTTCATTCCTCCTCTCCGATGCAATACTTTCTAAGCATCACAATTCATTTGCTACTGCATTATCTTAAATATCAAGGATACCCCCAGTGAAGGGAAATGACCTATGGTGATCCATGATTCAATTCTACCCTTAGCATTTTAACTTAAATTATTTTAATTCAGTTTTTTTCCGTAAAACCACAAACTCAGTTGCAACATTTTTAATTTTCCATTATTATGTTTACGGATTCTCCATCGAACCACCAATTTGTGATCCCTCCTTGAAAGTATCCTTCCAATATTTTGACTCCTAACGTAGATGGGAAAAAGGACAACCGAATAACTAATTTTGGTTAAATTTTTTCTCTTATGCTGACCGCCTATACTGCCATTATCCTCGCTGCCCACAAGCTCTATTACTGATGAACGAGTAGAGTGACATTCTAAAGATTTGGTTTTGATATAATTTTTAATGCTTAATTAAATGAGACCAATGACGAGTTAATAGGAATTATTGTTCAGAAGTTTTTATTTGTTCAAAAAGGTGTATTTTTGAATTGTACTTTATATTATTAAAAATCCTCGTTACATCTAATTCAGCTAACCTGTAATTATTTTTCTTCGATATAAAGTATGAAAATGAAGAGGAATAAATGTTTTATTTGCTTAGGTAGTAACCAGAAGGATTAAAAATGATGAGATAGCTTACCAAAAGCTCAAATAAAATTAATACTTTTTATACATCAAAACCCTTGTAACTTCTGGAATATTAGTTTCATTGTTTCCCGTATGATTTCACTCGATTCAGTGTGGTGAAAAAAATACATAAGATACAATAATTTTCGTACATAAAAATCCTTGCAACTTCTGGAATATTAGTTTCATTGTTTCGTTTATGATTTCATTCTATTAAGTTTGGTGTAAAAATACATAACATACAATACTTTTTAGGCATTAAAATCCTTTCAACTTCTAAAATATTAGTTCATTGTTTCGTATTTTGTTTCATCCGATTCTGTGGGCAAAAATATATAGGATTCAATGCTTCTCCTTCCTAGAAAATAATATCAAATGCATAAATAAGTATACAAAGAAAATATTGTATTTTGTTAACGCAAAATTCTCATTCTGAACTGACAGCTTGTAGAAAACTGTAAAACAAAAAACAATGCCACATTTGTCTAAATAGCAGTAGCTAGGTTTACTTGAGGAAGAAATAACAATTTGCTACAGGTTAAAACTGTAACGAAGGTACCACAACTTAAAAATAGAATAAAAATTAAGAATAACAAAAAGGTTATTAAAATACTTTCTGTGCACAAAAATCCTTGCAACATCTGAAAAATCAGTTTCATTGTTACACGTATGAATTCATTCGAATCAGAGTGCAAAAATACATAGGAAGTAATAGTTTCACTTTGATTCTTGCAACTTCTGGAAGGTACAAAGCTGTGGATTCTCACTTGGAGTAAGACCAACATTGAATCCCTTTTACCCTCACTCGGCGTATCCAGCGGTTAGTATCAAAATTCACACAACCCATTATTTTCGTGGGGATACAATTTTTCCGTCTGTTTAACTGTGCAGCCTGATATTTTCCCATTCATGGTTTCATTTTAGTTTTACTGTGGTGTTTAATTTTTTATACAGATCTAAATTAACAAATGGCGATGAGTTGTCCATATTTTTACGAATATAAGTATGTTCAATGCGTAGTATTTCGGGCGTTGTAAGCTGTGAGCATAAGAAAAAGATTGGAAAAGAAAGAGAATTTGGGGCAAAAAATGTGAGGTAGGACATTTCCCTAAAGCCTTCATAATTATATACGTTTTATCTTTTTATTTTATAAACATAATCTAACGTAGATTAATTTTTAAAGTTTTGGTTTTTTTTTACATTCCAATTTCGCGACAATTTTTTTATGGTAATAAATTGGAGAATTTGCGTCTCTCTTCTAACTCGACTGCAAGGGCCAATTTTAGATCTCGATCCTAAGAATCGTCCGAACTTTTTAATTACATCGTTTAAGAGAGCCGAACGAAAAATAGAATTATCTGATTGGTAGAGTTTTAGGCATTGTTTCAAATTAAACTATATACGTCTCAGTTTTTCAAATATCTATAAGATAACAGTAGTGATATTTGCTAGCTTGTAGTTCTATTTGATTGTTTAAAAAAAGAGTCCCTATTGGAAAAAATTCCCGGTATAAAAAAATTTATACCGGCTTATGAAACACCGGTTCCGGTATGATACTGGATCCGGCACTATACCGGACCCAGTATCATACCGGAACCGGTGTTTCATAAGCCGGTATCAAATGGATCCCGGTATGATACCGGAACCAGTATCATACCGGAACCGGTGTTTCATAAGCCGGTATAAAATTTATTCCAGTATGATACCGGAACCGGTGTTTCATAAGCCGGTATAAAAAATTTTCCGGTATGATACCGGAACCAGTAACATACCGGGACCGGTGTTTCATAAGCCGGTATGATACAGGAACCCAGTATACTGGGATGGTGTAACGGTTTATTTTTAACACAAGTATAGTGAGGTACTACAATTTGATACAGGAAGGTTAGTAAACTGCTCTGAATTAGAAAATAAAACATTAATACAATTGTGCAAATAAATAAAGTCACCTGGTTTATACAGGGAAATAAAACACTGACCTCAATTCACACTTTGTCAAAAGCTATAGCTTGCATTATGTTTATAAAAATCAAATAAACTGTTTTATTTGTTAAACTTCTTCACAGTTAATGAAATTTTTTTAACAACTAATTAATATATTAGAAATAATTGTCAATAATATTTGATTCTAAAATACTACACAAAAAATGTTTTGCAGCAACATTAAAAAAAGTGTAAATGCATTCTTCAGATTTTATGAAAATTGATTGAGGATTAGAAATATTATGTAATGAATAGCCAAAAACCAGACTAAAATAAGTCAAAATCTTAATTCTAACTTTTTTTTCATATCTTTCGAACTGACAAAATAAATTTTGAAAATTAAGCCACGGAAATGTTTGACAAATGCAAATTCACATGCACAATAAGGAGACCATGTTAAGTGTATATATCTATAGATATTAATTTAAACAATCTAATTATAAAATTATGATTTCATTTAAATCAATTAACTTTGGTTTATATTTAAGTAATTGATAAATAGAATGGAATACAAATAACACATATACCAAATAATGTTTGAAATGCCGCCAAAAATATTTAAAATCAATCTAATTTGACATTGTTCGTTTACTTTGAAATCGGACATTGTAAAATATAATTATATAGTTATGTTACATCTTGACCAATGTACTTGCTTGCTACTATAGATTTAAATACAAACCATTTTAATTTTAGATATATTTGATATTTAAATTATAGTTAACTTTAATCATTAAAACATAATAGTGGTTAGAGTAGTAATAATAGCTACAAATAAAAGCTCAAATGACACAAGTTATTAACTAATATAAATAAAAAATTTGAATTATTTTACTCTGTCATTCTATTGACATTTTTCTTAAGATTCCTTGACTTAAAGCACAATTTGTTATACTCATTTTCTATTTGAAGTATTTAATTTTTATGATAATTTACTTATCACGTAATATCTGAAAATTAAATTAGGAAAAAAAGTTATCGCCTACAAAAATTAAATCTCAAGAGCGAATTATTTATATAGCGACACAAGTTCATAAAGCATAAATTTTCAAAGGCTTTTTTTATCTCACAATTGGTGTGAACTCAACAAGATATAATTAATATAATAATAAATATATATACTGAATAAAAACACACAACACAATATTAAAACTTTTTAACATTGAATATGACATAATTTAAACTCTGACTTCAATAAGATATAAGAATTACACAATTACTAAATTGATATAAACATTACCATAACAGCCTAAAAAATATTAATCTTTTTATAATCAAATGAAATCAATTTTGTCATATTTGATTAGTTCTTATGACGTCAAGCAACTGAAAAGCACTTTTAGTACACTTGTGGGCAAATTCAAAAAGTTGATTGATTCGCTTAGTTTAAATATGATATCTGTCCCTTGCTGTGATTCATTTTTATTTTCTACAAACACATCTGTCGCTTGCAGACCTTAGCTGTGTCAAATATGCACTTTCTAACAGTCAATTTTCAAGTCTCTTCGACGTCACCTAACCATCTATTTGGAGGTTGTTTGGTTGTGCAGGATCCCTCAGACTTTTCTTTAATGTCTATCTCTTAGAATTATCTTTCTAACTTCACCAAATAAGAGCCAGCAACAATGTTTCCACTTAGAGCTCCTAATATAAACAAAATTTGAATTAACAGAATGTGTAGACTAAACAACAATTTCAAAAAATCTCATTTTTAACATTGTATGCCTTATCTTTTAATATTATGCTTTATCTGTTTATGCTAAATTTTAGATTACAATGTTGATTAAGTTAATATTTCAGATTGCAGTGTTAATTCCATTAGACATTTTTAACATTTGTATACTTTTTCCTAACTATTAAATTGACAACAAAAATTATTAAATGAATAAAAATAGCAAAGAATTTTAAAAAGCTTTCAACTTTTTTCACATCATATTAATAAATAAATAGACAATGAAAAATGCTATAAATGACAGTTAATTAAGGTTATATTAACTAAAAGCTTAATTATGTTAAATTTTTCATATGATTATGATAAATTTTCCATGACACAAATAGGATGCATAGATTTTTCAGCTCATATGACTTGATTAAAATTGGTAAAGCGTTATGCTTATTATTTCTTTTTAATAATAATAATATTTATATCAATAGGGTACTACATTTACTCCAATTTTTAATAAACTTTTATGCATTTTAAAAACTCAGAAACTAGCTGTTAGAGATGTAAATAACTTAGACAAAGACCCAGAATGCCAAAAAAACAGATTTCATATATTCAATTCTTACAAAATTAAAATAAAATATGTATGCATATTAATAAGGTTACGAATATTCGGGGAACTGTTCAATCATACATTTTTAAAAAAATTCATTGTCTACAGTAACATACGCAACACATACAAAAAGTTAGACTCAATATTTAATCTTATTATTAAGATCTTGAAACATTATACCATAGAAATTTGATACTATTTTAATAAGATTAAATTAAACCTTACTTTGGTTCAAAATAAGTATATACAGTTACAGTTAAATATTATCTAAAATTTCAAACAATGTATGATGTTAATTTACAGATCAGCTATTGTAATACACAGACTGTAAATAAATAAAAGATTAAAATAAATTATTTATAATTAAGAATAAACAATTATCCAAATTATATAGTCTAACTTATACAGTAAAATAATTTTTCAGAATAACTATTAAGTATGAGAAATACAATTGCAAATACTTTACAATTCAAAAGGTTAACACTTAAATTCATTATCATGCAAAGCATATTCAAGGCTTTAAACAAATAAAATTTGAGCGTAAAGCTAAAAATTGAACTATTCAGTGGCTGAACTCAGAAGTAAAAATGTTGAAACATTTAAATTTGCATACTTTTTATATTCATTAAAATCTAAGAAGCATTCAGTTCTATTTTATAATTAATTTGTAACTACAATATGAAAATTTACAAAAAGGTTTCACTAATTCAATTTATTAACAAACTGAATAACTTTATATACACCGTATCACTTTTATGCACAAAGATAAGAATATAATGAATTCAGGACTGCAAACTACTATGTTTTTTGCAAAATGTTTTATTGATATAGATAACTGAAACTTTCAGAATTCTGGGAATTTTGCAAACATCTTAAAAACATCATTGCCACTTTCGGGTCGGCCCACCTCCTGGAGAAATTAAAACAAAAACATGACCAATTTAAAGAGTATAACTTGTAGCCATCCCAGGCAAATCTCTACTAGTCTTTCTTTATTAAATAATAAATAAATTTTGTAAGCTTAAAATCTTTTAGGCAGTTGTACTGGTGCAATGGATCCTGACACTGAAATATCCCTAAATGTAGATTTATAAAAGATAAAATAACTATCGAATTTTTAAAAAAAAATTCTATAATAGTTTGCATGTTGAATGTGTCAAGAACTAGAAAAACATACCTCTATTAAAATAAAAATGAAATATGCTGTTTTCCAAATCATTTCTGAAAAAAAAAATTGATTTAGAAATTATACAACTACAAAATATATGTACGCTATTAACTAGGTAGTAATATCAAACTTTTAAGTATCAAGTGCTTTGTTTTTAAAATGATATTTTAGTTTTACTGAAACTTCAGGGTACCAACAGTTAATAAAATATCATTAAAACTAAATGCTTTAAAATTTTTAAAATAAAATTAAAAATAACAAAAGAATTTGAGATTAACACTTAATATATAATGCGAAGTTTACAAATATTATATACAACTAAACAAATAATTAATTTGTTAATAACGGTGATATTAGTGAGAATTTATGTAAAAAACATTTGGACAAAGCGCTTCAATTAAAGTTTCATTAAGAAACCGAGGGAAAAAAACATTAAAAATACTTTCTTCTCATGCAATGAAGTCTATATATCGTTACCCTAACCTATGCATGCACAAGCAAAGCAGTAATAATTCAAGAATGTAATATATGTCTTGATAACTTAAAATATAAATACTATTCATACTCAAGCGTACGTTTTAACATTTCTGTAACTAACAAAGATGCAAATAAAAGCAAGAAATAAAGAGAAAAATACACTTACTAAAATATACCGCCATTCTTTCCACGATGCTCGATGTCCGGGCCGGATGTAAACAAGTGTGATTGGCTGTGAAGTTCAGACAGAGAAACGGAAAGAACTAGAAAAACTGTGCTATATAGCTCAGGCAGCGTGATATGGATTTAACGAACTAATTCATCAATTCGTGGTAGCTTGATATAAAATTTACGAACTACTAAAAGTCGATTCTCGTCTTTTGCGTAGTTCCCATTCGTTTCTGAATCAATCGCTCTTTTTCGCTTTTATGGATTGATTTAGAATTGAATTAACTATATAGTTATAAAACAAATTTATTTATTTCATTCAAAAAAAGTTTATTTATTTCATTCAAAAAAAGTTTATTTTGTTTTATGATTAAAATTTATTAATAACAAATTTCTAAAACGGACTGAAATTTATAAATTTATGAAGGAGAGGTTTATGTTTGAAGGAAAAAATTTGAGATTTTATATCAATTTTTAATTTATGTAAACATATTTCTTTTGCTGCGAAGTTGTTTGAAACCTAAACTAATTAATTTATTTCGCGAATTGATAAATTAGTTTCGGTTGGGAGTAACATTGTTCTAGAATAAATTCAAATAAAATAAATAAATAAAAACAATTTATAATAAAATTTAAAGTGATACAATTAAATAATATGTCATCATGACTTTGAATAAAATAAATTTTGTAAATCAAAAAATAAATAAGTAAATAAATAATAAACGTATAAAAACACAATCTATTAGTATTAAATTACTTTTATTAGAAAATTACTTACATTTAAATGATTTTAAGCAGAATTTAAAATAATTAAAATGTGTAAAAATCTTACTCAAAAACTTCCTTTTCTTCAAAATTATAAAATGATTTTAATATTTTTAAATATGTATTTTTTTAATTAATGTACATAGAAAATGTACGCTATAACCGCCTTTGATATATACGTTAAGAATTCTTATACAAATCTAAGAAATTAATTATTTGAAAGAAGTATATAATAAAAATAAATAAATAAAATAAACGAAGTTTGAAAATGTCAAAACCGTTAGATTTTCAGAACAATATGTACTTACTAAGAATGAAGCTATATTTTAAAACTACTTTAAATCTCCCAGTATGTTTGAAAACTGGTATCAAAATTTCCAGTGCGATTTTATATCTGGTATCAAAATTTCCAGTATGATCCATACTGGTTAAATTTCTGATATAGTGCCATACTGGTTTTACACTTTCCAGTATGGCACTATACTGGTTTTAAAATTTTCCGTATGGTGTTATACTGGTTTTAAAATTTCCAGTATGGTGCTATACTGGTTCTGAAATTTCCAGTATGGTGCCATACTGGTTTTAAAATTTCCAGTATGGTATTATACCAGGTTTTAAATTTCCAGTATGGTCATACTGGTTCTGGTATCATTTTTACTGGTTTTTGATACTGGTTTTACGATTTTTTTCCAATAGGGGTTTATTGCGCTTACTTTACATTTTTTAATATTTTTTATTCGCTATGTTAGATAAATTCACTGATCAACGCACGGACTACATCCCCAAATTAGTATTCCTAAAGTTATATGAAACCAATCGTTTATTTTTTTTTATTGTGAATCTTTGAAAATATTTTGCTTTAAAATTAAATAATTTAAAACTAATGTTTATTGTTAAGAAAAAAAATAGTTGTATATTAAATTGAAAGATAAAATTAATGGAAAAATGGTATTAATTCGTTCAGGAGAAACATAAAAAATTGGCATATAATTACTAACGCCAATGATTAATTAAGTCTGGTAATATGTATTAATTGAGCAATTTTAATACAGATCGTGTGGAAATAGCGAAAGGAGAAAAGTATTTAAAAGTATTTAATAATGGTAACTTATGAACTATCGTGAGTTGGCTTCGACCAACCGTATATCATGCAAAGTGATACTGAATGCAGTTAATCTTTATTCTAAGGGACTAAACTACAGAGAAAAAAAATTTTTTTTTGATAATTTAATAACGTAGTCTCCGGGGAAGGCAACAAATAATTATTTTCGCTTTGTTCATTGTGTAATATGCCATTCAGTTTTTTTCATGATTTTGTGGTGTTCAGCACAAGTTTAATGATATTTTTTATTAACCCCATACGAATACACAGCAAAAATGTAATAAAAAATACGCGAATACGCGACAACGCTGTCTTAAGACAGTTATTTGAGACTTCTAGCCGAAATGGATTCCGCGTCAGCGACGCTACTGTCTTGCAACCTATATAGTATACAGTATATATTGCATTCAAACTGGAAAATTCATTTCGTAAAAAAAAGTCGACCAGTGATTTAATGCAGGCCACCTGCATGCCAGACGCCCAGTAGTTTGCACCCTTTCAACAGTGAACCACAAAGAAGACCGGCGCCGAGAACACCTGAGTTGGACAGAGGATGATTGGGGATGGAATCTCTGCAGTGATGAGTTGCAATTCACCTGGACTAGAAATGTGTTCTCATCTGAAGAGTATCTGGGAGGTGATACCGGTCTTTTAACATTGTTCGAAAAAGACAGCTACGACCGAGGTGGCCTTAAGGTGTGAGCAGGCAATATGACATACCAGCCTTCAGTTGTTCGATAAAAGTATTCTGACAGTTCAGCGGGTGCAAGGACGAGATTCTCGTACCCTATGTGATACTTTACCGTGGAGCATGTTGGCCAAATATCATATTTATAGGCAATAACTAACGTCCACACAGAGCTTATTTGGTTGACTGAGCAAATATTTCAACTATTCAATGAAATTCAACGAGTTCAAGGAATATTCAACGATTGGTGTGGCCTGCGATGTTCCCTGACCTTAATCTAATTGATCATATATGGGAAGCCCTTGGACGCTCAATTGCATACCAGCTCCAACAACCATCGGTTCTTAGTGCAATAGTGGGTTTGATTGCCAAAGGAACCTGGCTAACAGTGTGAAAGGTTGAAACGAGAGTTGTGTATCTGTTATATACACCCTATTAGACATGGTTTTCTCTGACTGATAAAGTGTCGATTAACTGCTGTGCTGGGCAAGTGTTTTGTTTTTTGTTTTCCCATATATTGGTTTCATATTGGATGATATTTTGGCCAAGTTTGGTATCATTTACTTTGACTTTTTTAATTGCCAAAAAAGCATTTGTGTCTTTAATTGTTTTCACCAGTGTAAAAATGAAGAAACAAAGTTTTTCGATCTAAATCCTTTTTTATTAGGTAACATTGTCTTCGGCAATTTGATTTGTCCCATTCGTGAATATAGAATATACGAAGTGGTGTGACTGATGTTGAGTAGTTAACACGCAAATCGGTAGGTTATTTGGATTGGTAATGGGAGGTTAAACGCCTAATAAGAAAATAAGTTAGCAGTCAATGTGTTGGTAAGTAACATGTGACCGATGTCAAAAAATTTTCTTCTAATTATAAGTACTCACCAGCATATTAGATTGCTAGCAAATACCAGATAAGCGTATTTTTTTAAATTAAAGAACAAATTTCTTCTTTATTTATACAAATTGGGCACCTGGGCCGCGCAGAAGGCCCCTATCCCATATATCATGAAGTAAAAAAAAAGTTAAAATAAAAGACAGTTTGAGTTCAGCAGTCTATGGGGTGACTGTTACTGTAAAGAACAAATGGGTAGTTTTCATTTTAATTATAAAATCCCTTTAATTTTACAAAGTACTAAAATTTTTACTACTAAAATTTTTATTCCTTTTTTTCACCAAATTTAATATCAGACAATAAAAATGAAGTTTAAGCTGCACTTAAAAATTACTGCTATAAACTATAAAAAACTTTTAAAAAAGTAACTTTTCAAAAAATTGCCGAGAAGACTTACAAATGTATCCGAGAAGACCTTGAGACTGAGGAGAAACTTCGATACTGTTATTTAGGTATGTAAGTTATTGATGCCGATGTAATTTCGTTATGCTGAATCAAATGACGCCAATCCAGAGACGATAGGAATGTCTCACAAATTATTAGGATTTTTTGCACGAAAAAAAATTTTTTTACTTTTATCGATTTTCGTATCTGGCAATGATTGATCTGGTGACTGATTCTGATGACATTCAGAAATTTTGTGTTGACAGCTTTACCCTCCAACAATTACAGGATTTCCTTAGTTCAGGAAAATATATTTTTAGTAGTAGCTAAGCTGTTCCTGTAATGTTTTAATAATTTAAATTTAAAAGAATTTTGGTCACTAATACTTACAGTCATGTAAAATGTCTATTGGAAAAAGTCCTATATTGGGAAGATAAGAAAATTGTCTGAAAAAATTTGTTTCTGAACTACGGTCTCAGTTCACTTTCACTAAAAAGAAAAATAGCCCCACTTTTGGAGGAACTGTAAAAAAAAAAAAAACTCCGATTGCAATTCAAATACTTTCATTCGTGCCAACTTGATCAGATTTTTCAAAGCAGTTTTATTTGAAAATTTAGAAAGGTAGTAAACTTAATGATTTATTATTGTATAATTGATTAAATAAATTAAATTTAGAATGTTTTTTTCTACAACGACATACAAACAACTTAAACAGTCAAATAAAGAATCGATTCTGCTGAAGTTTTGAAAAAAGTAGTTAACACGTTGAATGCCATCGGGCCACTGGTGACCGGCACTGAGTTTGTTCGTTGCGCCAGGGATGTCACCGGTGACCGGCGAAACAAAGATTATTAAAAACACGTAGTTCGAGTAAATTTTTAATATTATTATCGTTATTAAAATGGTTTGAAGAAATTAATGCAATATAGAACTCACAAGAATAGTTTTATTTATATACACAGAGATACCAACTTGCTCCGGGTAACGAATAAATATTTTAAAGTGGTAGTTTATTAATTGTGATTCTTGGTTTAATAAATTCAATTTAGTAGATCTTTACCCACCATTATTTCTAAACAATTAGTAGGCTTATATAATTCACCACTTCCCTACATGTTAATATAGAGGAGGGGGTGTAGCTCTACTGACAAAAAATAGTCTTATAGCCACAACCTACAACCAAACCAAAGATAGAGGATACGAGCAGATCTCAATACTTTTAAATCACCAAAATCAAGATATTAAAATAACAGGCATCTACAATTCACCAACAAACAGACTTACAGATCAAGATATTCAACTACTCTTTTCATCAAATATTCCAACAATAGTAGCCGGAGATTTCAATAGCAAACACGCAATATGGGGATGCAATAGCACTAACCACACAGAAAACCACCTAAGAAATCAAGTCTTGAAAAACAAACTAACAGTAGTCGCACCAACCACCCCAACATACATCTCAAACGCACCAAACCATAGCTGTGACATTTTAGATCTAGCCATAACCAATATGCAAGTTCCCATAGTTGCCTGTACACTAAACCAGCTTTCTTCAGATCATCTGCCAGTACAAATCACAGTAGGCCTACCCACAAAGCATTATGAAAAACCGAAACTCAAGATTAATTGGAACCTTTATCAATGCATTCTGACAGAAAACAATAGCAACCCACCTGATCTAGAAGACGATTCCACAATTGAAAGCTACATTCATCAACTCCAGAAAGAAATATCAGAAGCATATAAAACAGCGATCATTGAAATCTCCAAAACAGCTCATTATTACAAGCTCCCTCCAGAAATCAAAAATACCATCAGGCAAAGAAACCGCTACAGAAAAGCATACCAAAGAACAGCTGACCCCGCATACCTGCAAGAAACAAATCAAAAAACTGTGCAAAACATACATAAACGAACTCTGGAAAAATAAGCTCGCCTCTCTATGTACATCTGACAGTTCAATCTGGAAAATTGCTAAATCTTTTCGAACAGAACCTCAAATCAATAGGCCCATCAAAGGGCCAACCAGTCTCATATACGACACTCAGGAAAAAGCAGAAATTTTTGCCGACTCATTAGAAAATCAATTTGCTCCAAACTCAAATTCCGACATAATCCTTCACAATATAATAACAGAAGCAGTAAACAAATTCCTAGAAAAACACCCAACGAACGAATCTATCGAACCAACAGAAAATAATGAAATCTTAAACATAATCCGAAAACTGAAAAATAAAAAAGCACCTGGAGAGGACGGCATAACAAATAAAATTATTAAACTACTTCCACCCAACTATATCAGCAAAATCACGCATATTATAAACAGTTGCTTAATCCTCAATTATTTCCCCAAAGTCTGGAAAAATGCCTCAATCATCTTGTTTCTAAAGAAAAATAAAAACCCAAGCTGCCCTGAGAGTTATCGACCAATAAGTCTCCTAAACATAATAGGCAAAATTTACGAAAAAATCATCTATAATAGAATAAAACCTTTCTTAACTGCTCTACCAGACGAACAATATGGATTCCGCGAAAAACTTGATACAACAAAACAGCTACTACGGATAATAGATTACATAGGCAGATCTCTAATTAACAAAGAAACAATAGCATTTCTCATGATTGACATATCCAAAGCATTTGATAAAGTATGGCATACTGGAGCAATATACAAACTAATGCAGCTAAACTTTCCTCCTGGCATCATTAAACTACTATCCCGTTATTTAACAAACCGAACCTTCCAAGTCAGTCTTCAAAATCATAAATCAACCAAAAGAAATATCTCAGCGGGTGTACCTCAGGGCAGCATACTGGACCCGATACTATACATACTTTACACATACGACTTCCCCATCAACAAAGACGACTACAACAGCATTACAGTCTACTATGCAGACGATACTGGAATCCTAATCAAATCACGAAACCCTAACTTAGCTCTCATAAAACTGCAGGACCAATTAATTGAAATAGAAAACTGGTGCAAGAAATGGAAGACAGCAGTCAACGCAGAAAAATCACAAATCCTAATCATTCAAAAAAGAAGAATAAAAATCCAGCAAAACTGTACACCGAAACTTTTCAACACCTTCATTCCAATAGTTAAGAAAGCTACATATCTTGGTCTCGTAATAAATAGCAAACTCTCCTGGACAGACCACATTAAACATATAACTGATAAAGCTACAGCAGCAGCAAATATTATTCAACCACTAATACAAAACCCAAACATATCCTTGAATATAAGAAAACTCCTCTACACCAGTTTGATCCGATCTATTTTAACATATGCTTCTCCAGCCTGGGCAACAATACCTGATCATATAATGAAAAAGCTAAATCAATTCCAAAATAAAATCCTCAGAAAAATCACCCGCGCCCGTTGGTTCATTAGAAATAAAAATATTCATCAAGACCTCAAAATTCCTCTCCTCTCCGAATACATTAATAAGTTAAATGCAGATTTCTACAAAAAAGCCGAAAAATGCCAAACAGCCAACTTCAACCAAATCCTATCATTTGAAAACTACAAAAAAGATTGCCATCTCCGACCTATTGCAGCCTTTTACACATCAGATGCCTCACTTCATCATTATCAACATAAATAACAGTAAACTGCCATAGCCGAATGGACAACGCACCCGCTTACAACTACAAAGATCCCAGGTTCTACCCCAACTGAAACCACTTTTTCTAAATATCATCAGAATCATCCATCCAGTCAGAATATCGTCAAACCATAGAATCAGCATTGTGCACAGGAGTCATCGACCTCAGTCATCAACTATCCAATTGCATCAATCTCCTGTTCAACCTGCAGTCTACTCTGATCAGCTAAAATCAAAAATACAAACTCTGAACATTAAATATGAACTCTAAAAATTCAAAATTATTATTATTAATATCTACGGAATCTATTGTATTAAACTTAAAAGTAAAATTTTCCAATTGAATTGAAAACCATGTAAAATCCAAATTGACTGTAAATTCTTTTATTATTTATTTTTGTATTATTTTTTTTTTTATTATTGCCACCATAATGTTGCAAAATTCAAAATGTCTTTCATCCAATGTTTTATTTCACGATGTATGGGTTAGGGGCCGCTGCGCGGCCCAGGCACCCAATTTATTTTAAATAAATAAAGAAAGACATGTTAATATGTCTTGTACTTTTCTATACACTCGAATATTTGTTACCATGGCAAAGTGCCATTATTTGTTGCATTTTATGTAATTTGTCTATTGTTTTGCTTAGGTTCTCATTACAGGATGAATGGGAAAAGGGTCATTATTCGCCTCAGGAGCCCAGCTAGACCAAACTGGTCAGATATGCCATGCTAAACCTTTTTAAAAATTAGCAAAATCTGTCTAATATTTGCAAATCTAGTTTGTAGTTATTTACCGTTTGGCCAGACGGGAAAGCCATGTAAAACTAACGTGGCATTCAACGTGCTAATTGCTTCTTCCCCGAGAGTAAATTAATAGCAAGTAATTGTTTATTGTTTAGAATAGATTTACTCCTCCCGAAAATTATCTATTATTGAAATAGTTCTACCAGAGTTTTCTCTTTTCCATCTGGCTTTCAGACCTGGCTTTTCCTGATGTGTATAAGACAGACCTAACTACCTATTATATATGTCCGCCCAGCCTGAGGCTGCATAAAGCAATCACAAATAAAGAAGCTTGAAGTTACACAAAACAAACAACTTCTCAGGCGCATCGCAGGTGCATCATACTATCTGTCTTATAATGCGACTAAATTAGAAACGAACTAAAATTGAGACAATTAGTGAATATGCAAACTAATTAAGTGCCTCATTTTTTGGCAAAGCAAAAGAATATGACCCCGCAGGTTTTAATGAAATCCTCAAAAAAAGATCGTGTGTCGTTGATATGCGAGAATATAACCTATCATTCCTCCTCTCCGACGCAATATTTTCTAAGCACTACAATTCATTTTCTACCCCTTTATCTTAATTATCATGGATATCCCCAGAGAGAGGAAATGACCTATGGTGATCCCCGATTCAGGAGTATTCCACCCCTAGCATTTTAATTTAAATTATTTTAATTCAGTTTTTTTTCCGTTAAACCCCAAACTCAGGTATAACATTTTAATTTCTTATTATTAAGATTACGAATACTCCCTTGAACCGGAAATGACCAATTTGTGATCCCCCTGGGTAGTATCCCTCCAATATTTCTTGACTCCTAACGTAGATGGAAAGCAGGAAAACGGTATAAACTGAAGTCTGCTTTTGCTTCTAATTTTTCTCTAACGCTGATCACTTATACTGCCTATTATCCTCGCTGCCCACGGGCTCTATTACTGATGAAAGAGTGGAGTGACCGTCTAAAGTTTTGATTTTAATTTAATTTTTAATGCTTAGTTAATGAGACCAAAGACGAGTTAATGGGAATTATGGTTCACAAGTTTATATTTGTTCAAAAAGGTGTATTTTTGAATTGTACTTTATATTATTTAAAAACCCTCGTTACATCTAATCCAATCAACTTATAAATATTTTCTTTCGATAAGGTATAAAAAGTAAAAGAAAGAGATGTTTCATTTGCTTAGGTAGTCACTAGAAAGATTAAAATGATCAGCTAGCTTGCAAAAAGCTTAAATAAAAGTAATACATTTTATGCACAAAATTCCTTGTAACTTCTGGAATATTAGTTTCATTGTTTTGCATATGATTTGATTCCATTCAGTGTGGTGCAAAAATACGCAGGATACAATACTTTTTATGCAAAAAAAATCCTTGCAACTTCTGGAATATTAGTTTCATTGTTTCACGTATGATTTCATTCGATTCAGTGTGGAGCAAAAATACATAAGATACAATAATTATTGTGCACAAAAATCCATACAACTTCTGGAATATTAGTTTCATTGTTTCGTGTATGATTTTGTTCGATTCAGTGTGCAAGCATACATAGGTACACTACTTTTTGTACACAAAAATCTTTGCAACTTCTGGAATATTAGTTTCATTCTTTCTCTCATGATTTCATATGAATCATTGTGCAAAAATACATAAGATATAATAATTTTTATGCATTTAAATCCTTTCATCTTCTATAATATTTATTTCATTCTTTCGTGTATGGTTTCATTCGATTAAGCGAGCAAAAGTATATAGGAGTAAATGCTTCTCCTGTCTAGATAATAATGTCAAAAGCATAAATAAGTATACAAATACAAGATTGTATTTTGTTAACTCAAAATTCAACTAACAGTTAGAAGAAAACTATGAAACATTAAAAACAATGCCTCATTTGTCTAAATAGCAGATTCCAGCAGATTTGTCTAAATAGCAGATTTGTCTAAATAGCAGATAATAGCAAAGATTCCAGTAACTGAGTGACACCAATTTTCATTGTTTTGCAAATACGTACACATGGTCATAAAATGGGAGACATGTCACCTAACTGACGGCTAACCTAACTGGATACAGTGAATATTAAATATCCCCAATTCTCTGGTACGTAGAGAGTGGTAGGAAACAGAGGACAATACATTTCAGTTCATGATGAATTACGTTATGGACGTATGTTTTTTGTCCTAGGAGTTATTATCAAAGGAGCAGAGAAGTGCATATGTATATGAACCATTACATACTTTATTAACTTGTATATTCAGACAAAAAAATAAAATAAAATATCATTTTGAAAAAAATTGTGTAGCTTTCGGAACTAAACAGGATTTTGATTTGAAATTCCCTCACACGAATTGAAATTCTCCATTTGTTCCCCAATGTTGTGCTATTAAAAAGCTTCGCCATTATAGAAAATGAACAATGATTAAGCCCTAAAATGGGAACAGTTTGCATTTATGATATTAAAAAGCGTAAGCATTAATTAAAATAAACTATGATGATAAACTAAAGATGGAATAGTTGGTTATCTAATTAAAAAGCTTCAATAATTAATAATTAGCTAAAATAATTAATGATGATAAACTAAAATTGGAATGATTGACGTTCATGCCATTAAAAAGCTTCAGCATCAACTAAAATATACAATGATGAAAAGCTAAAATTTGTACAATTGGCATTTATGAATTTAAAAAGCTTCAACATTAACATAAATAATTAATAATGATAAACTAAAACTGTAAAAGTTGACGATCATGCCATTAAAAAGCTTCAGCATTAACTAAAATTCATAATGACGACAAACTGAAATGGGAACAGTTCGCATCTATGTATTTAAAAACAACATCTACTAAAATAGACAATTATAAGATTATTTACTAAGGACAATATTTTAAGCCTAAAATTAGTTGTAATTTGGTTCGGCTTGCTTTTCACATGTAAAATAAATAATTTTAGGACATGTCTACACTAGCCCTATGACATATTTATACTTGTCCATGTAATAAAACGAAAGTAGACAAAAATATTTTTAAAATAATACAAACAAATGAGTATATGTATCATTCAAAATAAATAAATAAACGTTCAAATTTTGGCTAAAAAATACTAGATTTTCTCAAAATATTGATAAGTAAGCGCTGTTGTCTATTTTATAACATCTTAAATATTTTAGCGGAATTGAGGTTAAGTTGTTTACTAATTTAACTTCTTATAATTTATTTTTTCGTATTTGTCGAAAACAATATATATTTATTATACTTTACACTATACTTCACTGAATATAATTTGAGAATGATTTGGTAAATAAAATCGACAATTCCTTTAAATCATTCTAAGGCAACAAACACTATTGTGTCAGGAAACTTCTT
Source organism: Parasteatoda lunata (assembly GCA_949128135.1). Lineage (NCBI taxonomy): Eukaryota > Metazoa > Arthropoda > Arachnida > Araneae > Theridiidae > Parasteatoda > Parasteatoda lunata. The sequence goes on along the minus strand of OX421977.1, from coordinate 23,907,741 downwards.
GCAGTTGCTGCCCGGTGAGCAATTTACGCAATGTGCCGCATAGTTTATACTTTGGTCGATAGATGGCAGGAATCATTTTATAGATCGAGGTGATGTAGCGATGGGCAGCCATGGTGGTATGAGGAAAAGAAGCAGGATCTCTTTATCCTCTCATGAAATTATCCTCAGATAATTGTTTATAACACTATTTCTAACAAATTCATATCTCGTTTTCAAATAGGCTATTCACAGGTAAGCAGTCGTTTACTTTATTTCTTCAGGACTGTACTTTCTTATAGTATTATTGAAAATTGATTCATTAGTATATAAAGGTATAGAATAATTAGTATCATTAGAAATATATGTTTTATGATCATTTTTATTTGCTGAGATAATGCCGTTTTTGCTATTAAACAAAACAACACAAAATATGGAATATTTTCATAAATTATTGTAATATTTTCTGATAATTCAATAATTTTTAATATTTAATTATTTTAGTTTTGCATTGTAGCATTTTATAAAATTTATCGAATTGCAAATGGTTGGTATAAGATTCAGTTGACTAAATTTAGTAACTTAACTATTTCAAAACCACGGATCATTGATTGGATTGCTGCAATGGTGTGTTTATTAGTTTCAGATACTCTGGCTTCCTCATTTACTATTATAAAATTCTATTGCTTTAATATATTTTTATATATTTTAATCGGTTTTAAAAAACTTAATTAAATATATAATTTTACGAAATAATACCGATTCAATGATAAGAATTGATATGAAATATTTATACAACAATACAATTCATGCAATAAGTTGGTTTAAAATATTCATACAACAATAGTTTTTTAAAGACTATAAATTATTAAAAACGCTCATAGGTTTTGGAAAAGGTATTCTTTGTTTAAATGTGTTTTAATTGTAATTATATTCATACTATTGCTGAGAAGATTGATATTTTTAAAACATGGGTTTTGAAAACCTAAACAATTCATACAATAAATTTTTTATACAATCATACAAGAGAATAATTTTTTACCGGTACACAATATATTGTACAATGTATACAATTAATTGTTTTAAAATATTTATACAACAATAGTTTTTAAAAGACTATAAACTATTAAAAACGGTCATAGGTTTTGGGAAAGGTATTCTTTATTTAAATGTGTTTTATTGTAAATATAGTTGATGCTATTGTTATTTTTAAAAGATCGTACTGAAAATTTTTCAATATTTATTCCTAGTATATATAGTTAATGCCATGCCTAATAATAAATAATGAATATATCATATTTATTAAAAATAATGTTGTGATTATTATCGATAAACGATTAATACATCGAGTATTATTGATAATGATAATTATAGAAAATAATAATATAACGATCAATATCAGAAAATTAATATAGATTATGATAAAATATTGTATTACTGGTAACTATAATTATTGTTTATCAGATTATCGTAAAATGTTATTAAATTAGTTTGGATGACAAATCAGATGATCAATACAAAAATAATGCAAATTAGTTAAATTGGAATAAAAACAACAGTACTCAGTAAAATATCGATTTAATGATTTATCGATTATAACGAGATTAAGCTCCAATATTGCCTTGTACTAGTTAAGAATTTTTTTTTTCAAAATTTGTTTTCATCATAAAAATTCTAAAATAAAGAAGAAGAAAAAATAAATGAAAATTAAATTTTAGGTCCTCTGATAAAATTCTCTAATAATTAACGGGCTCGAGAGTATAAAGAAAATTGTGCAAAAATTTTTTTTCCAAAACAAAATGAAAAAAAAAAAAAAAAAAACATGCGGTTACTTTGGTAATATTCTGAATAAAGTTATTCTTCAAATTTAGATAAAGATTTATGATTTTATGATTTAAAATTTTATTAGTAGAATGATATAAGAGATAACTAATGACAAATTATCTTTTTCACTGCAAGTAAAAAAATAATTAGTGATTCTTTGTTTATACACCATTATCGAAAAATCTCCCCAAGAAGTAGAGTTTAATTGTTATTAAATTTGCATTTTATTAACTAAATTTATTATCGAAGCTTCGATTTGTATTTTAAATGCTTTAATTTATTCTCTGAAGAAGAGGCTTAAATATAACCTTTTCTAGTGGAGAGAAAAAAGTGATTTAAAAAAAAAGAGAAAATATTTAAAAAAAATTATCTATTGGATCTTTTTATTTAAATTAGGTCTGAATATTTTTAATTATTGGCTGCTTCTTTTAGTTTAAAAGTTTCGTAATTGAGTAGTTTCAAGTTCTCTTCAAGAGATTTCTTTTAATAAAGTATCACGCTAAACAAAATAATCAAGTTACCACTTTTTATCCACCTGTAGAAAAAACAGGTTCTCATATGGGCATCACCTACATCCGAAAGCCTCCACACGGTTTTTATAAGTAGTGTAATGCGTGGACAATTCAAAAAAGTGAGCCAGTCGCGCGCATGAACTCAAATTCTATTTTAAAAGTATTTGAGAGAAATTTATCATGTCTATTTGAGAATTGAATCTGTGGTGGTTGATAAGTAAATCAGACAAACCAATCATAATCATTAAATTTAAAAAAAAAAAATTTAGATATATATTTAGTACCACTTTTTTATTTTTATTAAATTTTATATTAAATACTTTCGTTTTGCCATTAATCCACGTTGGCTTAGTCATATTAAAGTACTTGCAAGAAACCATGCGCTGAAGTCGTAGATTTAGCGATTAATTTTTTGTCAAAATGATTTTTTTTAATCAATTCCGTATTCGATCACAGTAATTTTCGAAAGTAGCGGCGCATAACCAATTAGAATTGGGTCCAAATAATATAAGCCTGAAATAAACTACCGTAAAATAATTTAATATGGGAAAAAATTAATCATAAATAATTGTTAAGATTTGCATTTGGCGAAGACATTCGAAAATTGGCGAATACTTTTGGATATTTGGCTAATAATTTGAAATCCTTAGCGTGGGCTATGCATAGCATGCTTCTTCCAATTTCCGAATAATATGCTAACGCGTTATTTGAAGAAGGTAGAAAATCAATATCTGTGACAAAGGTGATTTGTAAGTTGATTTAGGGAAATTTTATATAATTCACATATTTTTTTGACATTCTTATTTTGATGCATTGTAAAAGAATTGACATTATAAGTGAAATATATTAGTTTTATAGAAAGTTTAAGGAAATTTAAATATGGCTAAAAAATTGAACACTTAAAATAATGTGTTTATTTAAATGCCTACAAATGTTTGAGTTTAGATGGAAATATTTGACTCATATATTCGAAAATAAGTTATTTTTATTTAGTATATATATTTTTTTATTTTAATATCACAAATTTACGGAAACGGGTTACAGATTTATATATCTTTGAATGCAATTTGGCATGTCTGTTTCATGGATTTTTTTTTCTTAAATTGGAAAGTGTATTCTTTGTTCTAAATATATTGTAATGAAGACGAATGTACTTCATTATGTAATGTTAAGTTTTCCGAAAACTGTTAAAAAGGGAACCAATTTGAAATCATTTCTTTAATGCGTATCACAAATATTTTAGTTCTAAGAGTTTAGAAAGTAACATACAAAAACAAAATACAGAAAATATAAGAAGAAATTAAAATAATAGTGTATTTATTTGAATGCTTAAAAACATTTACTTTTGAAAAAAATAATCATGACCTAATGTTGTTGTTGTTGTCTTATGCTACTTGTCAATACTGACAAGCCTATTTTAAGCAAAGGAGTGCACTTCTTATTTTCCACTATCGTCATCCTATGGCCAAGAACTCGATTTCAGCCGCACAAATACGTCCCAGCCCGTTTTACAGGGAGGACACATTCACATACCATCCATCCACAGATCGTAATTTTGACCTGAACCAGAGCACGATTCATCTCCTACCCAGTAGCCCCTGAGGTATTGATTTGTTATGGGAACATGGAGGACTTTGTAACCCTGACAAATTTAGCATGCACTCGTCACCAATTTGTACACGGAGAGTCTTCGGCCGGTGGGGATCGAACTCATGACCTCTTAGACATGGGCTCAACCAAATTATCCCAATCCTAACCGTGACCCAATGTTTTGAAGATAAGGTTTTTTTTTCGTAATCAGTAATTGTGATAATTGAGAATGAGTCATTAGAATAGGATTCGTACAGTTAAAAAATTTTCTCAAAAATTTTTTAAGAATTTAAAATGTTCTATGTTTTTCTCAAATACCCCAAATTAACAAGAAATAGTTTAAAATCATTTTATGTAATGTTTATAAACTTGAAATGACAATTGAAACGAGAAAATGTTATCTACTTATAAATTAGTGGTTATATATTTTTTCTTTTTATTTCGAGGACTGTACGATGCTTGTGGAATAAAAGTCTTGTGCTTTCCAGAAAGTGTGTCGTTTTTTCTTTATCCAATTAATTTTTCTACTTATACTTAATTTTTACTTAATTTTATACTTAATTTTTCTACTTATAATTTTTCTACTTAATTTTTCTACTAATAATTTTTCTAAGAGATTTCTTCTTTTTATTAATAAACTATGAACCCCTTGACGAATAATTTTTATTAATCATATTTTTCATACTTTTTTCATTAGTTTTCCTTAATATATGTCAAAATATGTTAAAAACACTATATTTAGCATTTTAATAATTTATGGTTATGGAATACAGCATAAAACACCGGTGCCTTTCTTGCGGTGAAAGTAAAATCTTATTCCCAAAAAGGTTCACTTCCAAACAACAATTTCTCCTATTAGCACTTATTTTCATTTATTTATATCTAAGAGAAACAGTTATTCATTATTGAAATTTCTTTAATTTAAAAAATCAATTATTGATAAATTTTTGAATATAAGTAAAAAAATAAAAATTTCAAACTACTTTTGTTTGGATTTTACATTTAGGCAAAAATATAATACCAATAATCAAACAGAAGTGTTTTTAGAAATTATTAGACTATTTTTTATACATAAAAAAATACAAATACTAAATATGTTTGCTTGTAATTAAAGCGTCATAAAAATATATAAAAGAGATACTGGAGTCCCATCTACATCAAAGGGTTGAAAAGTGTTAAAAAGGGTTAATAGTGTGTAAAAGGGTTAAAAGGGAAAAAAATCACGAAAAAATTATTTATTCACATCCGTTTGCATTAAAATAAACGTATTCCAAATTTTATTACTATTATTTTTTTAAATACGAATATAGTTGTTAAATCATACTCGTAGCCACTTAGTTTAAAAAATGTTTTTTTTTTAGATAAAAAATTTGAAAATAATTGTTTAATTAAAGTATTGTCACCTGTTAGTAGTTTGTTGTCCCTTGTCACAATTTAGGTAAAAAAAAGTGAAAAACATTATATTTAATATTTTAATAATTTAGGGTTCGATAATACAGCATAAAGCACCAGCGTCTATTTCTGCATTTAAAGTAAAATCCAAACAATAATTTTGCAAATTTGCACTATTTGCTGTTACTTTGATCTAAGAGAAAAAGTTATTTATCATTGAAATTAATTCAATTTGCGAAATTAAATATTGATAAATTTTTAAAAATGAACGGAAAAAAAATTTCCAACTACTTTTTTGGGTTCTATATTTTAGTACAAATATAATTCCGTTAATTGAACAGATTGTTTAGCAACAATTGGACTGTTTTTCACAATTGAATTAATACCAAAATATTTTTGTTTTTGTTTTTAACCAAAGAGTTAAAAAAATGCATAAAAATATATACCTACCGACGTCAAAGGGTTTAATAAATCCATTTTTCTTTTTAAAAACTTTAAATTAGTTATATCATAAACATTTTGAGCAACCGTTTAATTTAATTGAGCTAACTTTCATCCCTGTTAAAGCAAATTTTTAATGAAACTGTACAACTTATTAAATATACATTGTGCTAATTTTGCTTCTAATTATTAAGGGTTTTAGAAAGGATACGTAACTACTCTTCCTTACTATAAATATTATTAAATTAACTAGTAATCCCAGATATTGAATGAAATACGAATGAATCTTGTCGTCGTACAACTCTTTACTCTTAGAATGAAGATTTTTTAGTCTTAAAGTTAAAACATGTTTGCCACTAAATCAGCTAAAATGTAAAAATATTTTTATTAGTTTACTTTACTGTCTTTCTACTTGTTATTTCATTTAAAAAATGAGTTTGTGAGTTATTAATTCTTCAAAAACTTTTTTTTTAAATTAAGCACACAACGAGGTTGTTAAGTGTAACATTTTTTTAAACAAAATACTGTTTTTCAATATTTTTTTCACTTCTGTACCTATTTTTTTTAAATGATTTCAAATATTTTCCCCTGTTTTTAGAAACATGAAAATTAATTGTTTCTTGTAAAATGTGTAGCCAAAATAAGTTTCATGATGGCCGATACATTGATTTTATTACTGCTATCAATTCCGAACAAAGTAATTCATAAATCAAATTTGATACTCTTAAATATTACACTTTGTGAAGTTTCAACCATATATAAAATTATCTATCCCTTTACTTTTTAAATCGTATTGTGTCAACAACTATATCACTTAACATACATTCGCTTCAAAAATACATCTAACTTTTCATTTCTTAAAAAAGCTATTATCGTCAAAATTATCATTATTATTTGTTATCTCTACATATTCAATCAATTATTTACCCCATTTTTATATGTTTTTATACAAGTTAAGAAAAATACAGAGATAAAACTTGTAAGTGTTGCTTTTCCGTCTTTACTTTCATAAAAGGGAGAAAACAAATGCTGTATTGTATGTAAGAAGAAAGATACGGAAGGTCTGATATATATTAAGAAAGCACGTTTTCTTACAAGTTCAGATAAATGCAGGGATGAAACTTTTTAAAGTAGTTTTTCTGCCTCTACTGTTATAGAATGGAGTAAGCAACCCCAACAGTTATTATAATAAGGTACACGAGGAGAAAGATACGCAAGGTTTTATACATTAAGAAAATATGCTTTCCCATAAATTAAGATAAATGCAGTGATAAAACTTGTATAAGTAGTTTTTCTTCCTTAACTGTTCCTTATTTTACATGTTAAGAAAATATGATTTCTTTTAAGTTAAGATAAATGTAGGGATAAAACTTGTTTAAATAGTTTTTCTGCCTTTAGTGTCATGGAAGGGAGAAAACAAACCCTATCGATGTTAGAGTTACTGTATTTAAGGATACAAATATTCTGGTGAATAATTTTAAATGTGGCTTTTATTTTAAACTTGTTTAAAATATTCGAATCGCATTTCAATAATTAGTTCATAAAAATATTTTTTGATGCGAGGGAATATGATTAAAAATTCAGATGTTGTAAAGGGTTTTTTTAGTATAATAAATTCACATTTTAAATTGTACATCGAATGAGTAAAACCCTTTTATATTTTTAAGTTATTTATTCAACGACAATTGTTCCAAATTATTAAATTCAGGGTAAAATTTACTTTTGAACAAATAGCTTACTTGTCTAAAAAACTATAATTAATGCGTAAATGACGACTGCAAATTGATATGTATGTACTAAAGGTAATTATCGATATGCACAAAAGATGTCGTGGTCATAATTTTTATACATAAAAATTTATGAAACTTCTCAACTGTTAACACTATTAAAGTTTGTTTGAAATGAAGTTGGTACGATATTTTTAGTAGGAATGAGAGCGGCGCTAGAGAGTGATAAAAAGAACAAACATTATGATTTTTTCTTTCTTTCATGTGCTAGCTCTATTAAAATACTCTTTCGTATATCTCTTTGTTTTGCATGTTAGAAATGTTGTTTGAACTCCATTTAAGTGTTTTACTTTGAGAAACATGTCTTATGAGAAAAAAAAACAGGTGAAATTTTAATTTTGTTACAGTAACAGCAATAGTTTCAGATGGATAACTTTTCATATAATAATGTAAATATTTTTTGCGAGCATACATTATAATATATAGTTACAATATTTTATTCTGTTCTTTCCAATAATATATCGTATTGCGAAAAATTGTCTACTTGGAATGAGCCAATATGAATTACCACTCTTTCATTTAGATATTTCTCATGCATAAACCATTCTTTGAGTTTAGGCATTAACCCTTTCGAGACTGGAGATTCATGAAAGCATTTGTACGAAATCAGACTCAGGAGAGAAAAAATAATTAAAATGTCGGAGCTTAAATGCTAATTTTATAATCGAATTTCGCTTTCACCTTAATCAATGTAAGTCTAATCACGTTTCCAATCAATGTTAGTTCAAAGTGTAACCATATAATTTTTATTTTGTACGAAGGAGTCGTGAATTAAATAAATAACACTATTATAACTCCGTGCACAAATGAACTCCTAAAGACCAATTTTTTCTCTTTACACTGATTGATAGCGTTTCATGTTGGCACGTATTTTTAATAGTTGGCGAGAAAAAGGTTAGTGGTTGAGTTCTCACTATTTTTCTTAATTATGTTTTAGATCTTAAATTGGTCACTAAAATATTTAAAAGAGCCGCGGTGGCTCAGGGACAGAGCGTTCGCCTCCCAATGAGATAGCCCAGGTTCAGATCTCAGCGGTGGCTGATTGATATGAACTCTACCGCCGGCTCGCACAGATCACTGTGCTGACGTAAAATATCCTCATATGTATTGGTGTCATGGGTCATAATCCTTTTGCCGTCGGGCTAACTATGAGAAGTTTTCGGGGTTTTCCTCTCCATGTAATGCAAACGCAGGTTAGTTCTATCGAAAAGTCCTCCAAGAAGGCTAGTTTTTCCCAGTACTTAATCCAAGAGTTTCTATGTCTTCTAGGTTGGGTTCAAAATTACTGGCTATGAAGTTGAACATTGGTAGTCGTAAACACAGAATTGGGTCAGCTCTTCAACGCCAGTTATTTAAAAAATATATTTAAAAGTTTTTATTAAAAATATATGTTTAGACAAGGTATATAATATATAGCCAAGGTATATAATATAAACTACTTATGTGTCGCTATTGACCGAGTTTGGCGACTTCCAGCTAGCTTGCTTTTTTCATTACATCAAAAGGCATTCAATCAGAAAAACAAGTGTAAGGGACCATCTTTCTCCTTCATTGTTTTTAGCATTCGTTCAGAAGAGAAGATGCTACAGCTGTGTGGAGTTGAGTTGCAAGTTTCCTGGACCTTGGCCTAGATTTTCGTTAATCGATTACCACCGGAAGAAGACTCAGCTGTAGTGGGAGAATTCTTCCATTGGATGCGAATGTTTTAATATTTATACAGGTTTTTATTATTGGTCGATCGGAAAAGCTCCCAAATACGAACGAAATACTATAAAACCGATGTTTCTGCATTGATTCAAAGGTGTTTCTGCGTGCTGCTTGCTCTATTCTTAGGGTTGAAGTTTTTTTTAGTTCATATCGTTTAAATTGATTAAATCTATAATGTTTAATTTTAAACAGAGAGTTAATTAAAAATTCATTATTCATTCAAGAATGTTTTGGAATAGAATACACGAATGATTTAGAATATTTAAAAATAATAATGTAACTAATAGCTAAAAGTCGGAAACAAGTAACTATTAACATAGTCAGAGAGTTGTTTTTTTTTTCTTGTCACAAAAGCGGCTCTCAATTTCTTAGTATGAAGGATATAAAAAAAAATTTCAGGAAACAAAAAGCACAATTTTATCTAACAGATTAATGAAACAAAATAAAAGTAATTCTAGTTCTTAGTGTTAAAAAAGTTTGGATTTAAAATATTTCATTTTTAATTGCATTGTTCAATAATAATTTATTATTAAATTTCGAAACTTTTCGATTTGAGTTTTGAATAATTAATTAAAAGAAAACTAGTTGAAAGAATTATTCCACTGTTAAGGATTAAGACCTACTCAGTGAGTTTTTTTTAAAGTTACTTGAGTAGTTCCCAATTTCATAAAAAAAGAGATATACATTTTTTTTTCGGGAAGCAAAAAGCACATCTTTGTTTTCAAAATGAATGAAATAAAATAAAATTAACTCTATTACATAGTGCTAAAATAGTTTTCATATATACTGTTTAATTTTGTATGCATAGTTTAATAATAATTCATCAATCATTCTTGAGAATTTTTAGATTTGACTTTTGAATAAAAATGAAAGAATAAAAACTGAATGAATAATTCAAGTATTAAAGGCATTAATTCACGTTCGTAGGGGGAGGGGAGTTTTCTCATTATTCAAACAGTTCATAATTTCTTAGCATGTAAGTAAAACTTACATATTAAATAATATTTATTAGTTATTTTAAGTTATTTCTCAATATGTAATGTGTAGGAAAAACACTTTTTTCTCTTTTCAATTAAAAAAAAAAGTACTACAAACGGGACAAACTCGCCTTAGTTGAGCAGTGTTTTTTTTTAAACTAACCCAACCCGCATTAACGTTACATAGGGAGGAAAATCTCGTAATCCTTTAACGGTAGTCCGTTGGACCAATCTTCAATTTTAGAGAGTTTATTTGCGTACTGTAGATGCGAGCCGTGGGAATAGTATTCGAATCAGCCAACTTTCATCAAAATTCAAACTCAGCTCACTTCTTTGTTAGGTGAGTGCTCTAATTCCTGATGAATCTAGAGTTAGTACATATCATTTACTGGAGAACTTGGTTTAATATTTTTTATTTTAGGGAAATGAAAATTACATACTTTAAAATACAAGAAAAATTAAATTTGTAAAATACCAAAAAAAAAATTTTTTTTTACTAATTATTATTTTTTTTATTAATTTTATTATTATTAATTATTAATTTTAATTTAATTCTATTGTTTATTTTATCACTTATTTCATATAAAGTACGTGTATCTTACTCTTTGCGATGGTGTTAAGTTTATATATCGGTACCACGCTGATTGGAATTAATTATTGCTGGTCGAACATATTTCAATCAAATATTGGTGCAAACTTTAAACGACAAGGACATTTAAGCTGATAATTGCTATTTTAGAAGCATTTCATAGAAAATTTTGTTTCCCCGTTATTGGTATTTTAAATTTAAAGGTTCGAGAAAAGTGGAGGCATACCTTTCAAGTACTGAAAATTGTTTTTTTAAAGTAGCGAAATGGAAACTAATTATAACATGATAACTACATCGCTGCGTAATAATAGTGCCATAATTTTTTTAAGTGGTCTGTGTGAGCCGGTCAGTGTGAATTCGTATCTATCAGCCATCGCTGGAATTCGAATCCGGTTCACCTGATTGGAAAGCAAAAGCTCTATTCCAGAGCCCCCCCCCCCCCAGCAATATCTGGGTAGTTGCAATTTCACTAACACACACACACACAAAAAAAAAACTTTTTCTTTTTAAGTGAAAGTGTTTGCAGCAACGCTAACCAAAGCCCAGGTCAGGAAGTTTAAATACATCAAGACGGAAAAGCACAGAAACTGATATTAAAATAGTGATATTATAGCTTGTCTTTTGGAAAATAAAGATATTCATGATTACCAAGATTTTTTTAACAGTTACAACGCATGGATTAGATAGACTGATAGTTCTCATAGCTGTTCTTCGCAATTATTATTACATCTCCCAATCAGATGGATGAGTTAAAGACCTTAAATGGGCTGTGTACTCAGACAATAAGATCATATAGGTATAGTCATTCGAAAAAAAATATAACGGCGAATAGTTCTTTATTCAGAACAGTATGAACATGAAAACACTAACTATTAATAAAATCATCCAGAAGTCTACCAGTTTTTTTCCCTTTTCCGTCTCTCTCTTTTATTCGTCTTTTATTTTATTTTATTTATTTATTTATTTATTTTTGTCGTGACAACGTATCCTCAAAGCAATTTTTTTTTTGTCTTGACAACTGCAGCTGTTATTGTCGCCGCCTTCTAAGACAGAAAGGTTGCAATTGTTTTTTTTTCTGTGGTGCCATCTATGGCCAAGAATTCGACTTCTGCCACATCTATACGTCACTCCCGTTTATAGGGCGGACCCATTCATATATACATTTATTCATCAACAGGTCATAATTTTGACCCGAACCAGAGAACGATCAATCTCCAAACAAGTTCCACTAGAGGTATTGATTAATTATGGGAACATGGAGGACTTTGTGACTCAGCAGATTTAATGTGCATCCGTCACCATTTAGTACGCGGAGAGTCTTCAACCAGCTCGGTTCGAACTCTCGTTCTCGTAAACGTGAATCCAGCGCCCTGCTAACCAGACTATCCCGGCCAACGTAACCTTAAAGTTATTTATTTTTTTTATCGTGACAACGTATCCTTTAAGTATTTTTTTTTTTTTTTGACGTAACAACGTAATCTTATCCGTAAAAGAACACACACCCCTTATTGTACAAACATTCTGCTTAGACCAGGGTTTCCCATATGATGTGTCTATGACTCCGTAAAAGAGTTAAATGGGTCCGCGAGTTAGTACTTTTTATAACCTCTGTTTTGAAACCTTTGATTATATTTAAATCCAACCTATAATTCACAGTTTATTTCATATTTTGGTTGTATTTGTGAAATTATTTCAAGTAAAATGCCAATGAAACAGAAACGGCGCTTTTTAAAAAGGAAAATATAATATTTCTAATAACGCTATATTGAACAAATTATGAAAAGGACAAGCATTTAAAAAATATTGCATTAGTTCCCCCCCCCCTCCATCGCGCTTTTCAAATCAAAATAAAAAATAACTGAATACTTTAAAAATGAAATATTTTTCCCTAATAACCATTTTCAACGTTTATTGAAGTTCTTTCAAGTTTCCATTTCAAAGTAAACCATAATTTTCCGGTTTATGTATGTATACACACCAAAAACAAATTCATTGCTAGACTAGACATAGCACAAGAACTGCAAATTTAACTGTTGGACATGAAACCAAATTTAAGATTATTAATGATAAAACAATGAAAAATCTTCATTCCTCTAATTAACTATTTTTAAAATAATATTTCATGCATTATCACGTCCGCAATTACCTTAATAAACTTTATTTATAAAGACGGGGTTTTTTTCCCCCGAAAGAAGGGTGATTATTCAGGGTTCCGTAACCGAAAAACATTAGGAATCGCTGGCTTAGACTACTCAAAAAGAGAATTGGTTTGTGCAATAACCAATTTTAATGTTGTTGTCGTCGGCCATCATGGCAGAGAGGGTTCTTGTTTTCCAGTGACGCCATCTATGGCCAAGAATTCGACTTCGGCTACAAACATACGTCACACCCGTTTATAGGGCGGACAAATTCATTAATCTTCAGATCCTAATTTTGACCTGAACCAGAGAACGATCCACCTCCAAGTCTGAATCCCCAGAGGTATAATTTGTTATGGGAGCATAAAGGACTTTGTGAGCCGACAGATTTAATGTGTTCCAGTCACCATTTACTACACGGAGAATCTTCGGCCGGCTCGATTCGAACGTGAATCAGGCTTTCTGCCAATCAGGTTATCCCGACCCACCTACTTTAATAGCAGAGTGTTATGTCGTTTTTTTATTTTTTAAAAAGTATCTCTTTTAAAATGATTCAACTGAGGAATTTGTTTTTCGCTTTCTGTTGCAAGAGATTTTTGATCGGATCTTAGACATTTTCGCGTATCTGATTTCCTATCCGCTATCGTAATTACTCATTGAGCTACAGTTTGATAGCATACTCCTAACGAGTGACTAATAGAAGTCCCCACTTTTTTGTTACATAGGGAGTGGTAGAAAAAAGGAGATAATGCATTTAAATTTATGGTGCACGTTAAGATCATATAATTTATTTTTTTTTTTGTTGACTAAATTGTTATTTTCAAAGGAGCATATAAGTGTATATGTGTGCGTATTAATCTACACATTCTTTACAAAGTTGTGCATTTAGACAAAAAATAAAATAAAAAATATCATTTTTAAAAAAAATCTAGCGTACCGATCGAAACTAATTTCAAATCCCTACACTGGAACTGGGCCGCGAGGGCTCAGTGATTAAGATACTGGACTGTCATTGTGAAGAGCTGGGCTCAGACAACGCCTCTTATAACTGAAAGCCTCCACACGGTATTTTATAGGTTGTCCGATTAGACCACTATGTAGGTAAACTTGTTTACGAAAGGGCTATTTAAAACAAAATCTAATAAAATTAAGAAAGTGGTAGCAATATACGTCTAAATGTTTTTTTTTTAATTTATGAATATAATTGGTTTGTCTTATTTACTTGTCTACCACCAAAGATTCAATACTCAAATATATATGTCAACTTTCTCTCACTTACTTTTAAAATGATTTAAACCGATTTATTTGTGTTTGTGCTACAGCAGTGATACAAAACTAATTTCTTAAATACAGCTTCATAGTGCGAGTTGCACTAAGACTATTTTGTTTTCTCGTCAGCATAAAGTGTATGCTGAACCACAATTTTATTTTCCACATTATTGGATATAATTTTCGAGCAGAGGTAGCTGCATTTATTCCAAGTAAGTGCAGATAAACTGTATTTCATAAACTTTATAATTATTTCTGTACTTACAATAACATTATAATGTCTAATACAATCAAAATCAGTGAAAGTGCTGTTCCCAGCTGGGTAATAGACACCATGGATTTGCTAAAACAACAACTGCAACAACAAACTGAACTCAATAAATCTTTATCTCAGCAATTAAATGACATCAAAACAATATTTGAAACTAAGATGACAGCATTGCAACAAAGTATGGATAAGCTCCAAGCTGAAAATGATGAATTAAAGAAAGAAAATAGACATCTACAAAAAATCAACAAACAGAATGCAGATTCAGAAATAATAATCCCAAGAAATCCCACGATATCCATAGATACTCCAGTAAAGAGAAACAAAAATCGAAAGAAATCATCAACAAAAGCCAATACGAATAACAACCAACAAAAAACAAACAGTGACGAAGGAAAACAACAAACAGTTACAAAAAGAACCAGATCATCCAGTTCGGAGGAAGATGAACCCACCAACAAAAAATTTCCCTATGCAAAAATTTTTATTCCAAGTCAAAAACAACAAGCCAACACTACAGCAGCTCAAGATGGAGCCACCATACGGCAGACATCAATAGCGACCACCTCTCAGGAATGCCAGCATGGGGAAACGCCCGCTACATCCGAACCTAGGAGAAACCAACTGAATCAGTCTAATGACGTCACAGAAGAAGCAGTGGAAGAAACAACAGATTTTCAATACAAGAGAGCAAGCAAACCCAGGATTCCACCGATAATAATAAAAGATAACAGCGTACAATGGCTAAACCTAAAAAAGAAGCTTCAAGACCAGCAAATAACCAGTTTTGAAGGTAAACATACAGGAGAATATTTAAAATTACATTTTTTCGAAATTGATATGAGACGTCGTGCGATAGATATACTAGATGACTTACAGATAAAATACCATACTTTCCAATTAAATGAAGAACAGCCAATCAGAGTTTTTATTAAAAAAGTATTCCGGTAGAAATTACAGAAGAACAAGTGGAACAAAACCGCATATTATATGGATTCACACCGAAAAAAGTTACACAGATGACAAAATTTACTGAGCAAGGCAGGACTAAATTACCTCTACATATTATCTACATTAAACAAAACGGAACAAAATAAAGATATCTTCTACCTAACCCGATTCATGGACCTTGTTGTCTCAGTAACCAGTTACAAAGGGTGCCGAGGACTCACACAGTGTCATAGGTGTCAACAATATAACCACGTCCAGGCCAGCTGCAGACATACACCTAAATGCTTGAAGTGCGGTCAGGAGCACCTAACTCATCTCTGTCAGAAAACCAAAGATATTCCATCTACATGTGCCAACTGTGGTGGACCACATCCGGCCAACTACAAACAGTGCCCAAAATATCCAACTCTTAAGATGAACAGCTACCACAATCAAAACAACAGAATTACTCCTGGCAGCACAAACAGTTATGCAACAATCGTAAAATCAGCATATCAACCAACTACCAGCAATAATCTACAAACAGACATAACCATCATCAAGGAAGCTAAATCACTACTATCAGAACTCAAGCTCTTTGTGAACGTTTTACAAAGCAACGAAAACTTTAACATGTTCAAGAAAATCCAAAAGGCAGTTTACTCAGAGGAACAAGAAGCAATAGATTCAGAATACTAAGATTAACACTGAAATCGACCCTCAATATTTATTTCTGGAACGCTAATGGTATAATCGAAAAACAGCATGAACTAAAAAACTTTATAATAGAACACAATCCTGATATATTCATAATAACAGAAACCCATCAAAATGCAACTCAAAATCTTAAAATAGCTAACTATACAATCTACAGATGTGATAGAAGGTACAGAGGGGGCGGCGTAGCACTTCTAGGAAAAACCAACTTATTAACAACAGAATATAACTCAAAAGATGATAATGGATATGAGCAAATTTCTATTTTATTAAGCTACAGAAACAAGAACATCAAAATCACAGGTATTTACAATTCTCCAAAAAATAAATTAACAGATTATGATATGAATCTCCTATTTCCGGCCAACCTAGATACAATAGTTGCAGGTGACTTTAATTCCAAGCATCCAATATGGGGCTGCAACAACCTCAGTTACAGTGGCGCAAAATTGAAAGATCTTATTAGCAAATATCAATTAACTGTAGCAGCACCATCAGCTCCAACTTTCATTCCAAATCTGATTAACCATAGTCCGGACATACTAGACTTCGCAATAACAAACATGCAACTTCCTATGGTCGCCTGCGCTCATAACCATTTGTCATCAGATCATCTGCCAGTTCAACTGCTCGTTGGGGAAACCATAGAACAATCTGAGAAACCAAATTATAAAACTGACTGGAACCATTATCAAAATATTCTTACAATCAATTGGACAGACCTACCATCCTTGGATAACGAAACTGCAATAGAAAACTATATACAGCAAATCCAGAATGAAATAACAGATGCTTTTAAAAATGCTTCCACAAAAACCAAGTATACTGCCCATCATTACAGATTACCACCTGAAATAAAGAATATAATAAGATTAAGGAACTCGCACAGGAAATGGTACCAAAGAACTTTTGACCCAGAACACCTGGACAAAATAAAACAACTCAATGACCAGATTAAAAAACGCAGTAAAAAATATAAAAAACAACTGTGGCAAGCAAAAATCGCCCCCCTCTGCACTACCGACAACTCTGTATGGAAAATGGCAAAGAAACTGAAAACAACTCCTCAAATAGACAGACCAATAAACGGACCATCAGGCACAGCGTACACAATATCAGAAAAGATCGAAATATTCGCAGATTCACTTCAAAATCAATTTTCACCAAATATCAACTCTGACCAAAATCATCACAATATCATCACAGAAGAAGTTAATAAGTTTCAAACTGAACACCTCATCCCAGAAACAATAAATTCAACCAATAATCAAGAAGTTAGCAGCATCATACAAAAACTGAAAAACAATAAAGCTCCAGGTGAGGATAAAGAATAAAATGATTAAACTATTACCAAACAACTACATCCGCAAAATCACGCATATTTTTAATATCTGCCTTGCTCATAATTACTACCCACAAATCTGGAAAAACGCATCAGTCATTTTATTTCTCAAGAAAAACAAGAACCCAAGCTGCCCCGAGAGTTATCGCCCAATCAGTCTACTTAACATACTTGGAAAAATATACGAAAAAATCATCTACAACAGAAATAAAACCACTACTTACAGCCCTCCCCGACGAGCAGTATGGATTCCGACAAAAACTAGATACCCCCAAACAGTTACTCCGAATAATAGACTATACTGGCAGAGCAATCATAAATAAGGAAACAATAGCCTTCCTGCTGATCGACATATCCAAAGCATTTGATAAAGTATGGCATACTGGCACAATATATAAACTCATGCAGCTAAATTTTCCAACCGGCATTATCAAACTCCTATCCTGCTATCTTTCTGATAGAACATTTCAAGTCACCATCAAAAACAAAAAATCGACAAAAAGAAACATCACAGTCGGAGTACCTCAGGGCAGCATTCTGGGACCGATTTTATACATATTATACACTTATGATTTTCCTATAAACATAGCCGATTATAATAGCATAACGCAGATGACACCGGTATTATTATTAAACCCAGAAACCAAAATCATGCTCTTCAGAAACTACAAGACAATATATACGAAATCGAAGACTGGTGCTTAAAATGGAAAACTGCAGTAAACGCTGGAAAATCACAAATATTAATTATACAAAAAAGAAGAATTAAAATACTTCCACAACTTCAACCAAAAATGTTCAATATACCAATACCAATAGTTAAAAAAGCAAATTATCATGGCCTTATAATCAATAGCAAACTCACCTGGAATGATCATATCAAAAGCACAATAGATAAAGCAAATGCAGCAATAATAGCCATACAACCATTAATATATAATCAGAATATGTCACTTAAACTAAAGAAGCTACTATATACAGCAATGATCCGCCCAATACTCACCTATGCCTCACCTGCATGGACAACGATACCTCAACATCTACTGAAGAAATTAAACCAATGCCAAAACAAGATCCTTAGAAAAATAACCAGTGCAAGATGGTTCATACGAAATGCCAATATACATGCTGACCTCAAAATACCAACTCTATCACAACATATATACAAGCTAAACGCAGATTTTTTCGATAAAGCCATGGAATGTAAAACAGCAAATTTTAATGAAGTCTTTAAATTTGAAAATTATATCAAAGATAAAAACTACAGACCAATAGCTGCACATTTCACCTCCGACGCCTTATATCATAATTATCAAAACAAATAATTTCATCAACCTTTCTGAAAATAACTTTTCCTCATGCTGATACAGTTCTGAACAACTCCAAAATCAAACACACACAGTTTAGAGCAATTCGGGAGGAGTTAATCTATTCTCATCAATAACAATTCACTGTAAGGAAATTTATCACGGCGAAGAAGCAATTCAATATAAAAATTGCATCTGTTAAAAACAATTGGTAGTTATGGATTTTTATTATTCCCGGAAAAAAAACCAAAAAATGAAATTTATTTGTTACCAGTTTTTACTCCGGTGCGCCCCCCGATGAGACAATCTAGCGTGGGCCACCGGTGGGTCACGCTAGATGGTGAACCGGTGGTGAACGCGTTAAATGCCCATTGTTCTTAACACGTATTTTGAACTATATCCAAAAGAAAAAAACCTCATCAACGGTATTTTTATTCGCAAGTGAAGAGATTATATTTAATTATTTATTAACTGAAACTCCTAGGAAAATATGTTCTTTAGAATATATTTGTCAATATTTTCTGTTGAGCAATAATATATGATTAATTATTTAGTAACATTGAATCTTTTGTTCAATTAATTTATTCGCTTATCCAAGTACGTGCAAGAATTTAAAATCTGTCAACTGACATAGTCTAGTTTTGAAATAAGTCCGCCCCTCAGAACATATTTAAGTAAGGAATATTTAAGTCTATTTATGAAGGAGTCGATTTTAATTAACACTTTAAAAACGTATTGTGTTAGACAACATTTGATCCCTACTGTAAATTTAATTTCATTACTTTATAATTAAATAGCATTCAATCGTGAAATTTTGTCACCAATAACTTATTTTTCAGGAAGATTTATAAGATTGTAATCAAGTTGAAAAGTATTTGTGAGACTTTAAATTAAAAGTTGTTTTTCTTTGAATTTATTTTGATTCAGAGAAAGTTTCATTTATTTTAAGTATGGATATATAACATTAGAGTAAGATATTAAAAGTTCTCTAAAAATTTGAAAATTTAATTCAATGCGAAATATATAAACTTATTGTTGCAATATGATTTAAGAGTATTATAAATTATTCTTCAGTTTTTGGCAATTAAATATCAAGTACAAAGATAAAAGGTTCCTTTTATTCATTTTTAGCGAAATTGTCAAATGTACGCAGCAAAATTTTGGGGTGCTTATCTAATATCTATAACTTTTGCATTTTCCTAGGATTATTTTATCTAAAGGTAGCGACATGACAGTTGAATCTTACCCTCCAACTTCTTCGGAATTTCGGTAGTTTCAGAGAGAATATATTTCCTATTGATAACAAAGGTGATGTAAAAATATTGTTTTCCAATCCAAAGAAATAATTTAAACGGATATATAATTAAACATCTGATTTATGAATAGCCGTGTTTTTAAATTCTGCTAAAATTTAATAAAATTTGATTATTATTTTTTTTTTAAAAAATACCTGTCTTAGCTTACAGTCACTGGAAAATACAGAGGTTGGACAAAAATAAACGTTTCTATATTAATTTTATGTCATTACTATTTTTTTATACATCAAACGTTTTGAAAATTTTTACATGACAAAACTATAGGCAACATGTAAAAGATCATGCTTGAAGCTTTTAGAAACATCATTTTTTTCCATGCAAAATTTGCATTGACTAAAATGAGAGTAGGAAGTTAAAATCTTCTTTTCTTCCAATGGCACTGTAATTAAAAACAAAACATTCCAATATAAATTTTGCAATCCCATAGAATTAATTCAAAATTGCTGGCATTAAAAGAAGAAATAATATGTTTATTTCCTCTCCTCATTCTGGTGGATTCGAATTTTGCATGCATAAATATAATACAAATTGCGAATAGCCTGATCTTTCAAAGTATTCCAACAGTTTTCCATGTAAAATCTTTCAAAAATATTTTTTTGCTTAAAGAAAATTGTTTCCATAGAGTTGACACTGAAGTGTTTCCATATTTTAGTCCAACCCCAGTATATATTTCCCAAAAAACTCCATTGTTGAAGGACGTGCAGAATTTTAATGGTAGAAAGGTTGAAAAATTATATATATCAAAATGGAATTAAAGTGAAAACTGGAAAGAAGAGCTTTAACATTTTTTTGAAAATAGTAAAATATACTTCACTACTACGTTTAATTTAAAAAAAAAAAAAAAAAAAAAAAAAAAAAACAGCTGTAACATGCATAAGAGATTGCTTCTTTCCCGAGTAAAGGTAAATAATGACATGCAGCTTTTAGCTAAGAATAGTATGAGTTTTTCTCTTTTCGTAAACCAGCTTTAGTTGTAGTTGTAATTTATTTATATCGCACTAGATCGCACGCCAACCGGCCTGTGTAGGGGGCAAAGAACTGTCCTTGCATCAGAAAGGTTCTGGGTTCGAATCCCGGGCAAGGCATGGATGTTTCATTTTCTCTCTGTGTGTTGTATGTCCTCTCTCCTTTGTGTGTGTGAATGTGACCCGCCCTATAAACGGGTTTGTGGTAGTGTGAATGGTGTGGCAGAAGTCGAATTCTTGGCCATAGATGGCGCCACTGAAAAACAAGAACAATCGCACCCCCTCTGCCTATAATAGGCATACAACAAAAAAAAAAAACAAAAAAAAAACTAGATCGCACTTTATTTACATTGCATTGTAGTTGTAATTTATTTACATTGCACAATGGGCGATGGTCAGGAAGGGATCTCAGCGGATGATCCGAAGACATGTCATCACAATTTTGATCCTCTGCAGACAGGATGGCTCCCCCACTTCGGTATCTCGACGACCTGCATGCGAAGTCGAGCACTTTACAGTAAAACAGTTTAACCAGGCACACCCTTGTCCCGATCGCAGGCTGATCAAAGCGGTCATCCACTCGCACACTGACAATTTGCGTCGTTTCTTCAGGCCTGAGTTTTTAGCAAAAATATTTCTTTTTCATTTTGCTTGATCATAAGTACAACATTATACTGACTTGATAGGAATCGATTCGTAATGGTGGTTCGCTTCTGATGAATTTTATTTTTTCATCTGACTTAGAGCCCATGGGCGACTGTCTTGCCATGCAAACATACCTTACATTAGACACGACATTTTGCTGAATTTCAGTTGATTTTGAAAAATATTAAAAGCCTCACTGCAGACTAAATTGAGCTAAGTGGCATTTTAGATAGATGTTTCTTCTACTTAGATAGATGTTACTTCTAACGAAATTTAATACACCATGAATAAAATTTTGAAACATAAACTTTGTTTCCACTAAAACATTTTTTTCCACTAAGTGGAAAGTTATCTTATTGATGAAGCTGTACCTGGGACGAAGGACCTTTGTCTATTCATCTTGAAGTGTGGGCATCTCTGCTTATGAATATTATGCTTTAATGTTCTTCTTTAGTTTATTTTGGTGTAGTGGTAGTTATAGTAAGTTTAAATTAAATGTGTGCATCCAAGAATCAGAAAAAAAGAAACATAAATTTTGCTACTTCTTACATAAAAATAAAATCATACAAAAAATTCTTAAAAGCCGGGCTATGCTAATCCAGACCAGCCAAATACTACGCTTTCTTTAACATATTTATTGAGTGGCAGACATTTAAAAACCAAATCTTTCAGAATGTTTGGTAATTTTTCCAACATTTTTAAAAGCCTCACCACGAAGGAGCTGGAACAAATGGCGTTGCATATGAACTTTTTAATCGTTTATGTGTAGTGGGCTGGAAAATAAGTTTAAATTAATAAAAAACACAAACATAGCTACCACTAGAATAAATTTTTTACAAAAAGTGTTGAAAGTTGGTAGCTCTGCCTATCCATTACTTGTGTTCCTGATGACTATTTCCTGCTCTAAAATAGCTGCTTAGATATTAAAATACTACAATATACCCACGAACCGTAAAGGTTTCAAAAAGTAGTGATAATAAGAGAAAATCTCGCGATCATTTAATACATAAGCGGCCGTCACTGAATGTCATTTTTCGAATAAAAAATCTCTCTATAAAAATTTTGCTCAACCAGAAATGGTATTTTAAAAAATTAATTACTATTATCTTTAACATAAGCTACTACCAGAGATTCCAACTACAACTTATTCTCCGTAGTTTCAGAAAGAAATTGCTCCTAGTGGTAGCAAATGCAAATTCTGAATTAATTCTAAGAATTTTTTTGAAAATAAATATCTGTTTATTTAAAAAATACTTCTTGTTTAGTTCCCTTTCACCGAAAAAAAGTAATTTGAAACTGCGGGGAATTTGTAGTACATGTTGAAATCTCTGTACATGGTTACCACGGTCTGGAAACATTTTTTAAATGGTAGCAAAAGTGAGATAGATGTATCTCGTAGATAGATGTATCATACATGTATGTGAGATAGATTTTAAGCTATCACACACACACAATCAATATATAATTTAAAGGAAATATATATGGAGGCAACAAATAACTCGATAATAATTTTGTAATACACAAATGAAAGATAAATTTGAGCATTTTTCAGTGGTCTTAAAATCCTATCTACCACTCATTTCTTTTTTCCAGGTCATGCGAACCCTGCTGTATCATTACTGCATACCTACCAACTTTCACGTTCTTTAAAAAAAAATTCCTAGTGGTAGTAAAATAATTATTGATATGATATTGTATACAAATAATTCTCTTTTCCCCACCAATTCGAACACAATAAGATTACTCGCCATTCTTATGTATATGTAAACTAGCAATGGTATTTAAAAAATGAGTTATATCACAATTGTTAAAAAAGGGCTCAAGCATGAATGCAAAAGTTTTCTACCACATTTAATATTAAAATAAATTCTTCCGAAATATCTGAGAATTTTCAATTGTGATTGTAAACTATTAAAGCCTATGGGAACCCTGTAAGTATGTAGGGCAATTTGAAATACTTGTTTAAGAACGTGAAATACTTAAATGCATTTAAATAAAAGTTATATATAAAAATTATCTATAAAAGTTATAAATATATAAAAAAGTGAACCTGGATCAAATAAATAACCAGAGGATGTATAGTTGAAATTTGAATGATGGGATTGATTAATGACGAACACTGATACCTAACTAACAAAATATAAATTTTTCGTTCGAAAATATAAATCATTCACACAACAGCTCATTGTTGGGCATGGGCCATGGAAAGTAAAGCTCCACAATTGGGTACTTGTACTTCAAGAAGAAGAAGATCCGGATACCCACGCATGCGATCTATGACGTCAGCGCCAGCTGATCGTTTATAAGCAACATTGCTTGTTAAAGTTCAACTAAAATTCTCCACATAAGTTAGAATGTTAATTAACGTAAATGTTATTAAATACAGTGCCATATCACACATCGAATTTGCTGAATTATTATTTTTTTGTAGTTTACATTTTACACATAAATTAGATTTATTATTTGCTTATGTATTTTGTCCTAAACGTGATTTATTTTTGTTTTGTGTACCTAGCAACTTCGATGCATAATTAGTTTGTTCACGTTCTACATGATTTCATGCCTGTCTTTGTGTTAATAAATATAAATAATTGAAATCTCTGTGAAATAATCTTTGCGTAAGAATATAGAATGTATAATTTAAGAGAATGGATACTTGACGGGATTGGTTTACTCGAAATAGAATGAATAGAACAGTTGATAACGTAAACAAATGCCACGTTTCTAGAATCAATCAGGATTGAGACACCCACGCTACGTCACTTGCAGGAATCCCATTTCAGATCTAACAACATGCTGACCACGATGCGCAATTGTAAATGTAATAAAAAACAAAGGCTAACCTAAGCAATAACAAATGATAGCAAAATGTAAAAGCAGACGATATTTTTAGAAGAATTTGTTATTTGCTACTAAAACCTGAATGAATGAATTTATTGTAGATATCCGGCTACGGGAATGTCTTCCGAATTCGAAAGAGGTAGATAAAACGACAGATTCTCCGTTACCAAGAGAATTATAAGTTTTAAAAGATGGAATAGTTGTGTAAGATAAGTTCTTGTATTTTTCAAATACAAGAACTTATCTTGAACTTATCTTGAACAAATACTTGAACTATAAGTTCAAAATAATTGTATTTATTTATTTCACTTGGAATTTAGTTTTTCATCATCACCCCATACAGTATAACGATCTGAAATTGGGGGAGCTTCAAACCCCCTCCCGGGTATCACGACAAGGGATTCGATTTATTTTTTAAAATCCCGGCTCGAATTTTCGAAACATATCAATTTAATATAGGATGTCGTTTTTCTCAATACAGTATTATGTGTGAAATCCGTCGTCTTTGTAGATATTGCTCGCTAGAAAAAGACATATATATGCTATATAAATGCTTCGATGCCTAAATGATTTCCAAAATTGTTCACAAAACCATAAATAAATAAATTTTTCGTAAATTTACGCTTCTATTCGGTATTTTCAGTATTATTCGACACGATTTTCTTTTTACTCAATACTGTATCGTTCATAACATCTGTAAGCTTTTGAGAGAAAGTTTCTGCGACAAATAAACATCTTATTTAAACTGTCCAAAAGCGTTTACGGAATCTTAAAAAATGTATATTTTCCGTTTCATTTTGTTTTGAATAGAATGAAAAAAATATCTATCGTCCACTCAAAATTTTTTTAAAACTCCTTTCTTTCGAACGCTCCAAAAAGAATGCCAAATAAATAAATAAAAAATGTGAGAATGATTTCCATTCTATTATGAAAGAACCTTTGATCATATTTCAAAAGAACTATTTCTTGAGCGGGTTCCAACTCTTTTTTTTACCATCAGGGCATTTCTTTTAAGAGATAAAAAAAAAGGAAAAATAAAGTTATTTGTATTCATTGAGTATGTTACAAGAGCACCCCAATACCCTAAGGTTATGGGGTTTTATATGGTATTTTTGATAGGATATGAAAGCAAATAAAAAAAAAGTTAACGTTTTCTTTACGATAAAAAATGAAAATTAGTATTTTTTTTTACGGAACGTAACAGTTTTGATTACTGAGATACTCTGGAGACTTATAAAAATGTAAATGAGTTAGAGTATAATAATACACAGTACTGAATAAATCTGAATTGTTATTTGTGTTAAGATACCTCGTTTGAAACAAACAATGTTTTTTTCCTTAACTTATTCATTTTTTTTTACATGCGATCCTTACAGTTGGTATAGTTTTGAAGTTTGATATTGAAACTTCTTAGTCTCAAGATAATATATTGATTTTTATTACGGGGAAATGGTCTATAAACAATGTTTCAGCGATGTAAAATTTTCTGAAAATAATAAGAAAATAGCTTTAGAAATTGTTAAGATTTTTTTTCCTTTTTTAAAATGTATTACAAACATTTATAAAACAAAGAACATTTCGTTGTCTCATTGTTCGTCGTTATGTTTTACATTGCGTGTAGGTTTTGTTTTTCTGAAAGAATGCTTTTTTCTGATTTTGTTTTATTCAACACTTTTTTTTTTCAATTTTAATATTTATAAGTTATTTACAACGCTTTACAAGATTATATTTTTTTACTACAAGCATTTAATACAGTGCTTTTAATGAAATAGAGTATAATAATAAACATTATTGAACAAATCTGAATTGTTATTCGTATTATGGTGCTTTATTTGAAATAAACAATGTATTTTTAACCTAATTTGTTTTTTGTATGATCCTTATAGTTTATACAGTTTTGAAGTTTGATATTGAAACTTCTTAATCTTAAGATACTCTAGTGATTTTTATTATGGGGAAATCGACTATAAACAATGTTTTAACCATGTAAAACTTTCTGAAAATAATAAAGAATAGCTTTATAAATTGTTAAGATTTTCTTTTCTTTTTTAAAATGTATTACATACAGTTATAAAAAGAACAGCATTTAGCTGTCTCATTGTTCGTCGTTATTTTAACTTTGCGTGTAGATTTTGTATTTCTGAAATAATGCTTTTTTCAGACTTTGTTTTATTCAAACCTTATTTCTTTCATTTTAAAATTATACTTTTTTTATTGCAAGCTTACAGTACAATTTTTTCTTATCAAAATAATTTAAGTTGATGACCATTTGTACAGTAGAAAGAAAAATAAGAAACGGAAAATCTTGAAAACTTTTCACCTAATAATCGGATTTTATCTATGGAATCAAACTTAAAGGCTCACGACAGGGACCTCAAATATGATAAATAATTTGTGCAGATGATTCTTTAAATTACGAAATCAGACACAAACACCCACCTATTCGCGGAATAAACATATCTTTATTTTTTTTTGACGGATTTGAATGTCTTACATCAAAAATATATTAAGTAGCCGCAATTTAGGAAATATAGTCTCAAAAATTTGGACAGGACAGAAAACCAAAATTTTAACTTCTTAATGTTAATTTGACTTTCTGCGTACTTCACCTTATGCGTGTGTGTTTTATGTAAATCATCATCAATCGATTATCATCAATTATCAGAGTGTTTCATCCGAATTGAGAAATTTTTGCACACAATTATAAAATTAATAATATATTATAATACATTATAATATATTATTAAAACACAATATATTATACGCAATAATATATTATGTATAATCTATGCACAGTAATATATACAATAAATACACAATAATATAGAAAAAAAGTCGTGCATTTAAAATGCGATTTCTAACGAACTATTCAATCGATTTCAATCAAATTTTGTATTTTGTCATGTAAAATTTCATACTTAAAAAAGACGTAAAAAATTGTATACCTTGAACAACAATACTTTTTCGACATTTATTTAATAAAATAACAAATATTTACTGAAATTTATTTACGAATTTTATAACTGTGTGCAAAAATTGTTCAAATCGCTTTAAAAGTTTTTGTAATATGGCAAAATATGCAAAAAGTAAGAAGAAAAAAAAGGTATTCTAGATTGCGGCTACCCCCTATATTTTGAAGGTCAGAAATCCGAATAAATTGAAAAAAAAAGGCATGCTTATTCTTAGAAAGCACATTTTTGTGCTTGATTTCATAATTTAAATTATCTTCTGCACAAATTAATTAGGATCATTGAGGCCATGCTCCCGAACTTTAAGATAGAGACCTAGTAAGTGAAAATCTGATAATAAAATTAAAAGTTTAGGGATGTATCGTTTTTTTTTTTTTTTTTTTTTTTATACACTGTACTTTAATCAATTGATTTTTTTCTTAATTTTGCCCACTATACATAATCGAAAAATATTGCACTAAAATATTTGTTATAAGGGATGTAGGCGAAAAGTCACACACTAATTGGGTTGAAGTTATATTTACAAATATTTTATTTAAGATAGGAAATGATACATAAACTTTTTCGTCAATTTCGAAGTAATTCAGTTATAAATAATAATTGAAAGCCAAGATAACTAAAACAATTTATGCAAATTTTAATAATCAACATTAGTCATTGAATTAGTCAGCAGGAGGAAAGCATTTTTGGCTATTAAAAATTTCTTTAATTTAAGACTTTTCTCCTTAATCGGAAACACTAACATTTGCATTTCGCAAAAATTAAAACTGGAAATTAGAGCAAAAATTCGATAGATTGGGTCAGAGTAATAAATTCCAAAGTTTCTGAATAGTTCTGCGTTTAGAAAGTATTTTTAGAGAAGCAATTTATATGCGAAATAAAAACTTTTGCAAGAAATCGTTTGAAATAAATTCTTTTACTATTATCTTTAATTCTTCTAACAGTATTATTTATCACGTACTTAGTGAATTCTTGGCGATTCTTTTCAATCTTTTCGATCAAATTATAGTTTTAATAATTTAGATTTTCTCAACCAATGCGGAATAGACAATTTATATATATATATATATATATATACATATATAGCCAAAATGCCTAACCGAATAAAAAAGAATTCAGCCAGATTTGACATTTTGGATATATTCCTAGTGGTTGAATGTAAAACTTTTTCGGCGCAGTGAAATCATTCTAGGAACACTAATTCAACAAATGTTACAAACCACTAGAAATGTAAAATTAGTTGCATTTAAACGTTTATCATCCACTATTCTTTAAACAACAAAGAGCTGAAGTACGTCGTTTTATTTCGCGCTTCATGCTAATGGCTCGCTTCTGGATCTCCCCTTATGTTTTTTGTGGAGTTAATTAATTGTAAAAATATTTTCTATCACCTCTTAATCTAATCGTAAAAATGAAACAGGAACAAGTGCAATTTTTGTAAAAAAAAAAAAAAAAAAAAAAAAAAAAAAAAATTAAAAAAAAAAATTAAAAAAAACAAAAACAGCCTTTGACTACTACATTCAAAAGCAAAAACAAAACAAAGATAGATTAAAGCGGATCCCCATTATTCTTAACTTTTACAATCACGAACTTAAAATTACCTGCATTTACAACTCTCCAAGACATAACCTCACTCAAAATTATATTATGAAGAATCTATTTCCTACTGATTTAAATTCATTGTTGTTGGTGATTTTAATTTGAAGCATAGTAATGGAAAGCATGAAGAGCGAGTGTTCTGTTCTGATGGCATGGCGACATACAATATTCGGGAAAAGGAGGGTACGCACTTCATGCATGGTCTTGCAAATGAAAATGTATTGGAAGCCGAAAGACTGTACAGACAGATGAGTGGCCAATAGCAGTAGAAATAAAAGCTATTTTTCTCAAAATCTATTGCATACTTTGTATATCTTCCGGACTTTGCGGAAGATTTTATTTCTATATTTAATGTAGTAGTAAGATTTTTACTTTCATACTTGATTCTTATTTAAATATATTTTAACTCCTTCTCTGTTGTCATCACATCTTATACGCTCGGTTCTTTTGAGACTGTATGGTCTCTTCGTCGCTTACCATGCGACGAAGAGAAAAAATTCATCATTGAAATTGAATTCGTTGTTACTTACATGTCTCGTTAAGTCCCGCGATTATTTTCTAATTTTGTAATATTGCTGTGAGGTGGCGCCACTAGTCTCACTTTCACAGTTTACGTAGTGAGATTTCTCGCCTTTAATAGAAATCAAAATCCTTTTGTACTTTTTATAATTTCGCTTTCAATTTACCGTTGCATACCAAAATGGTTATGATGTATTCAGAGAGTGAGTCTGAGAACAATTAATTTATTATCTCTGTCAAGCGTAAATTCTATTCTTTTCATCAACTATTTCTTTAATTCCAAATCAAACGCTTTTTCTTCCTCAACTTATTTTATTTTAAAATAAGTAGCTTTTGTTAGTAAAGGTACTAGAGAGATTTTTGTACATGTTTACTAGTATTGGGCTTCTCTTTCTTTAAATTTTTTTCAAACTTACAAATCCAATTTCAATAGAATGTTCTGTTTAAACAAGAGCTTTTCTTTTGTTTCTTTAATTGCATTTATCATCTATAAAGGTGAAGGAAAAATATGTGAAATAATCTTTCCCCATCTATTTGTGTTTCTAAATAAGTTAGTCGTTAGTCGTTGAGTAGCATTTTTAGAAACGCATAAAAATCAGAACAAATTCTTTAGCAAAACAACAAAAAAAAATAGTGCTTATTTTTTTTAAATATGTAGTTTTTGTTTTTAAAGGTACTAGAGAAAGAATTTTTGAGTTTCCTTATTAGTATTGAGGCCACTCTTTTTTTAAATCTTTACAAATCCAATTTTAATAGAGAGTTTTCTTAAATAAATAATTTTCTTTTATTTCTTTCATAATAGTTATAAACAATAAAGGCGTAGGAAAAATATGTAAAATAAGTTTTTACCTTTTATTTATTTTTAATATACATTAGAGTCATTGAATAGGAATTTTAGAAACCCATTAAAATCAGAACAAATTCTCTAGCAATAAAAAAGGTTACAAATATAGCGCTATATTCTTTTTCTCATTTATTTTTTAAATTCCAAACCAAACGATTTTTCTTTTTGTACTTATTTTATTTTAAAATAAGTAGGTTTTGTTTCTAAAAGTACTAGAGAAAGATTTTTGTGGCTTTCTTGTGTTCTGTGGCTGCTTTTTTTAAAATTTTTACAAATTTACATATCCAATTTCCCAAGAAGATTTCGCTTTAACTAGTAATTTTCTTTTGTTTCTTTCATTGCAGTTATCATCTATAAAGGTGTTGAAAATATATTTAAAACAATTTTCCCCAATTTATTTTTCTTTATAAATAAATATTCGTTATATTCGTTGAAAAGGATTTTTAGAAACGCATCAGAACAAATTCTCTACCAATAAAAGAAGAAGACAAGCTTAATGTTATATTTTCATCATTTATTTTTCGATTCCAAGCCAAACGATTTTTCTTTTACTTACCAAAAGACATAAAATAAGAACAAAAGATTGTACTTACACTAAATCTTAAACCACAAGTTAAATAAGACACACAGGGCCTTAACTCCATTATGTAATCTCCCTTCGCTAATTCGTGCTTTAAAACCATTAGCAGTAAATGGAATTGTGGGATAGCTGATGAAATGTGAGCGTACTTCAGCATTAAGAAAAATTTCCTTTTTCTTTGTTACAATTCCGGGAATTCAGGAAAATTGGTCTCCTCTGTGGGACTTGATGAATTCTTGACTCCATTGCCATCTCTTATACTCACACTGTTTAGTTTTCTCTTTACCCCATCTTACCCCTTTTTACTCCACTAAAGTTTCTCGTCTGCGAAGAAATTATTTCCCTTTTTTATACTCTTTAATCATTAAAGAGGAAGTTTCTTTTCTAAGAAAAAAAAGTCAATTCAGTTTTACTACACCAAAGGGAATGATTGTTAGAACCAGGAGAAGCGGAAGAAAGGAAATTTCGTTTTCCCAATTTTTATAGTTTTTTCAGTTTTAAAAGGATTTTTTTTCCTTTAACCTTCTTTTCAGGTATAATTTTGTGAAACGAGAAAAAAATTCAGTTTTCGAACCGAAAATATAATTATTAGTGCTTAGGAAGTGGAATAATTTGAGTGGTATGTTTTTCTCAAACGTCGAATCGTCAAATAAACATCATATATTTCTTGCGATTGTTATAACAAAACCAGATATAAATTAAATTTCGCTTAAGACCGTCTCTTTTTACGTCGACTGAATGAAATTCATGCACTAGTTTTTCTCTCAAAATGTCTAATAATGTTTTTTTCTTCCTTTTTCCAAGAAAACTTTGAATAAAAATTTAGCGCTTTTGATCGAATACAGTTATATAAAAATAAATACCATCGATGATAGAATTATTTAATAGAAATAGGGTACCCCATGTCACAAAATTGCTAAAGACGTGTTGTACTCGAAGGAAGGTAATTATTACCGAAATAAATAAAAATTCGGCCGTGGTTCGTTTCACAGAAAAGACAGTTTCGATTTCAAAAAGGCAGCGATTTCCAAAATGTCATGGCTACCGAGGCCTTAAATGATCGAGTAGCTTTTTGCGGAATCCAAAGTCAACAAAAAATATTAGTTCCGAATATATTAACTAAAAAATAATAATAATAAAAACTAAAAATTACTTTGATTGAGCCGTGGTGGCTCAAGGGATGGAGTGTTCGCCTTCCCATTATGAGAGCTGGGCTCGAATCAAAGTGATGGCTGGTTGATACGAATTGCGCCTCCGGATCGCAGCGACCACAGTGCTGACGTAAAATATCCTCAGTGATAGACGGATCATGGGATAGAGTTTCCTTGGCATCAGGCTAAACGTGGGAGGTTTTCGTGGATTCCTAATCACTAAATTGTATATAGTAAGTTTTGTATCCAAAATTTTATCCAGAATAATGTAAACATTTTACCCCATCAAATATTTTTTAATCATTCTAGATTTATATTTTTAATTAAAATGGCTTTTAAAGGTTTTCGATCGTTTCATCATGGCACATATACTAATGAAGAGCTTGTAGCAATCTAAAGTCTCATTTTTTAAAGGGGAGATGCTTTCATTAAACTGATTCTTAGTCTTGTTTCCAGATAGATACCTTAAAAGGTTTTGAAATTTACCTCAAGTAACTTGAGAATTATAAGTTTTTTTTTTATCTAAAGCACTGTCTTCAAAAATTTGAAAAGTGACTTACTATTGTAGTGCCTTAAGACTTATAATCATATAAAACGAGTAATAGGTGTCACGAATAGTACAAAATTATACATGATACAAACTACATTATAGATAATTGTAAAAAGTAGTTTGTGGCTTGAAAAAAATAATTTTTTTTCTATTACTAGTTTGAATTTCAAGTAGACTAGAAAATTGTAACATAAATAATATATAACTATATATATTTTATGTATTAATTATATAAATAAATCAGTATATAAATAAATAAATTTATAACTTGCAAGATATATAAGTATAAACATAATATAAATAAGTATAATACGACTTAAATCAAATAATTGCTATAAATTTATCTTAATAATACCTACTATTAAAAATAAAGAAGGCGCAAAGAGAAAAACATGAGTGGAGTTTTTTTTCAGTCTTCACTTTTTTTTTTTATTAGTGGAGTTTTTTCTCCTGGTATCTTCTGTATAAGATTTTTTTTAATAATTTGTGCCATCAATTAGTCTCCAAATTAATATGAAGTTATTTCTCGGTTGCATTTGCTTTCAAATCACATGTACTAAATCTTTCTTCATATTTAGAATATAATAAGGTATTATTAATTAAATAAGTCAAAACCTTTTTCCCTTTGTGTTTTACTAATTAATGTTAATTAAGTCATCCAAATAAAACTTACTTCAGAATAATTTTTAAAAAAATCTAAATCCAATTTTCAATTTTTTTTTATGGGTTACCCTTAATTACTTTATCTAATTAATATTAATAATATTTCGGGACTAATAAGCTTTTGATTATCATTAAATAAAGTTCTACGAAAACAATGATGATCAAGTTATTGAATATAAGATGCAATTATTCTTTTAATATAAGACTGTGCATAGCTAAGACCTTAATGCCTGTTTAGTATTTTTTTTTTTTTTTTAATTTGTTTAATTTTGAAAGCATTAGTTCTTTAGTATTTTAAAAATTTTGAATCTTTTTAAATGTGTAATCTTTTATTCAGAATCTATCGAACAGAAAATATAATTAAATTCAGAACTTCCAAGTGAAAGTACTGGTTTGAATTCCCTGAAGACTTTACAAAAAGCACATCTATCTTTTGCGATTAGAATTCATGATATCTTGAACAAACAAAATAAATTGATTTTTCCAGGAATATTCTCAAAAGCAATCTATTTATACATTCATCAAATCTTTCTAAAGATCTCAACCTAGATATGGAGATGGTATAGTATATAAGCAGAACTTTTCCGGATCAGTATATATGTATTCAAAAATTTCGTGAAAAAACTCCTTTTTTTTATTTCTCGGTGCATGAAATTTGAATCATAGCCCTAAGAGTTTGTTTGAGAAAATGAATGCACGGCTCGAAAAAAATTATCACAGTTGAAAAAGCGGGTTAAGGAATTAAAACATTCGCCCAAAATTCAACCTTTCAATGTTAAAACATTCGCACAAAATTCAACCTTTCAATGTTAAAACATTCGCACAAAATTCAACCTTTCAATGTTAAAACATTCGCACAAAATTCAACCTTTCAATGTTAAAAGATGAGCACAAAATATAAACACATACAGGATGGCAAAATAATACAGACACTTCTACATTAACACTATGTAAACAATCTCTATTTTCGCGGAAAATAATTTGGTAGATTTTAAACCATAGACACAATTTTAAAGAACTTTTAGAAATGGAGTCATTTTACCCATACAAAATTCTGATCGATCAAAATAATAGGCGAAAGTAAATTTTTTTTAAAAATTTTTTTTAGCTTTAATATCAGTAACTTTAAAAACATTCAGTAGGATTGTTGTGATATTTATATAAGAATTCTTTTGAAAACTTATATTTTAAGCATAAATTGAAAGAACACTTTTCTAAAAAAATTTCATTCCGAAATTTAAACATTAATTTTTTTTTTTTTTGTTAAGAGGCATAATGGAAGTGAAGTATGAAAATGTAGTATGAAATTTATTGAACTAATACATTTTGCAAAAATAAATCTTATACTTTAAAATATTAAAAAGTATTCTTTTTTCTTTTTGTTACTAACTTTACAGTGGCTTACCCGTACAGTAAATCAAGTACTTTTTAAAAACTAATTCACAGAACAATTGCATTTGTATATTTATTACAAATATAGAATATACAGTAAGCGTCCGATTATCAGTGGAATCAGCAACAAAAAAAAGGAAATTTCAGTATATATTCTACAAAATGACCAAAAAATTAAAATATTTTAAGCTTAATTTTCATTTTATCCATAGCTATGATACCATTTTAAGCTCTGATTCATGGCCATAGCTAATTAATTTAATCCATAGCTAACGCTGATTTCTATTCACTAGAATTACTTCACCATTTCTGTCATTTATCATTATAACTTAATAAATCGTGACTCTTGTTTTCTTTCTCAAAAGGAGTATTTCTATATTCCTACAATCCTTAGCTTCTTTTAAGTATTGTGTGTTTGGCTGTATGTAACCCTTAAACACAGATCTAGGCTAATTACGTATTCCATCTTTGTACATTTTCTTTCGGTCCCTTAATCATTATTATTACAAATTGAACAGGAAGAAAGAGCATTAAATGCATAACTAGGAGTTTATTGTAATTCAAAAATCTCTATTTGTTTCTAAGCTATGTTCTCTTAAAATGAAACTCAAAAAATAATTTAAATATGAAGTAATTAGTTTCTAGGTTCACGAACATACGGGTTTTAGTTTGGGAAATCTAGGCACCAGCTGTGATCTAAGTTTCATTAATAGAGAAATGATAAAAAAAGGGCAATTCAATGGGATGATTAGAAAATTAGTCCATTTGGTGAAGAAAACACTAAAATAATTTGTCAATTTCTGAAAATGGTATCAGAATATTTAAAAACTGTCTATTTTTTTAAAAAACATTATCTGAATATTTAAAAAAAGTATATTAA
This sequence comes from Parasteatoda lunata, assembly GCA_949128135.1. Lineage (NCBI taxonomy): Eukaryota > Metazoa > Arthropoda > Arachnida > Araneae > Theridiidae > Parasteatoda > Parasteatoda lunata. The sequence goes on along the minus strand of OX421977.1, from coordinate 23,872,061 downwards.
AACAAAACTGATAAGCGAAAAAATCATTATATTGTTATAGGATATGAAATTGGAGATTTTATTCATCCTTAAAAAAAAGAATTAGGTGTTTTTTATCTTGTTTTGAGATTGGTAGGTGTAAACAATACACCCGCGAAAGAAAGCTATGTCTTGCAGCAAAAATAACCTCATTAATAAACCTCAATTTTAACCTCATTTACATCTCATAAAATCAACCTCACATTTAGATCAGCAACACTTTTAGTTGAAATTATTCACACCTCAAATGTACTTATGTGCTTGAAAAAATAACCTGTACACTTCAAAAACAACCTCTTTAAACTGGTTTCTGTAAGGTAGATTTTTATCAACTTCAAACAACTTCAAGTGAAAATAAAACAACTCAGTACATCTTGGTAGATTATAATACTTGGGAGGTTGTTTTTGAAGTCAACTTCAAATCAATCTTAAAACTACATAATAGCCTCAAATAAACCTTAAATTATTTTAAGGGTAGACTCTTAACAATTGTTTTTCATTTCATTTTTTTATATCGTTCTTTTACTCTTAAAAAATATTTTCCCGTTTGAAACACAAAAAAAATCTGCAGATGAATGAATAAAGTCACTGCTGATTTGGACACTATCAGTAGCAACTTCTTACTCCCTGTCAGAGCTCCTATTATCGCTTTGACTCCGAATATCCATCTGTTACTCTCTTAAAAGCTGCACAGAATCCTAGGAAACTATTAATGTTATTACTAAATTTACCTTATTTATATTTATAAATGCATGATTAGAGGTAAAGTTTAAAACCACATTTTATATTCGAACATAACAGTTGAAGTTTAAAATTACATTTTATATATTCTGCCGGCCAGGTGGCCGAGTGGTTAGCGTGTCTGACTGCGAAGCCAATGGCCGCGGGTTCGAATCCCGCTCTGGGCATGGATGTTTCTCTCTCTGTGTTGTCTTCTGAGGTGTGAATGAGTGAATGTGGCCCACCCTATGAACGGGTTTGTGGCAGTGTGGCGTGGGTAACGTTGCTCGCCTCCGTGACTTTAGTTCACAGGTGACCACTGGGTAACGATAAATGAGCAACACCTCCGGCATCTTCTATGGTGAAAAACGAAAGTACAGTGCCTGCCGTTATTTAAAAAAAATTATATTTTCTAACATAACAGTTGAAGAAAACTTTCCAGAGTTTACTTGCAAAAAAATTTGTGATTAGACAAAACCTTCATAGCAAAAGAGCTAAATATCAAACACACACTTGCAAATTTATAAACATTTTATAACAAAAAGATGCTTAGAGGTATCTTGGAGTAGTATCTTTTTATAACAAAAAGAAAGTTTTAAAGTTGATAGAATCTACCCTATTAGAGCAAACAGCTTAGAGAAGTTGCTTTTACATGCATGTTATTTTTATGTCACATACATACATATATATATACGGAGTACATGTTATCTTTTCTACAATTCATGCAAATGAATATATTTGAAGTGTGATAATTTTCACCAGATATTCCACTAAAAGTATTGCTGAGGTATATAAGAGGTTTATTTTATGAGGTGTAAATGAGGTTGAAAAATTCAGGTTTATTAATGAGGTTATTTTTGGTGCAAAAAATAACTTCATTTTCTACCTCAGGTATATTTATTTACACCTGTATTGTTGATATAATCTACCTTATTAGAGCAACCAGCTTAGAGAGGTTGTTTTTAGGTGTATATGTTATTTTTCTACACTTCATGCAAAAGAATATATTTGAGGTGTGAATGATTTCACCAGATATTCCACTAAAAGTATTGCTGAGGCATATAAGAGGTTTATTTTATGAGGTGTAAATGAGGTTGAAAAATTCAGGTTTATTAATGAGGTTATTTTTGGTGCAAAAAATAACTTCATTTTCTACCTCAGGTATATTTATTTACACCTGTATTGTTAATATAATCTACCTTATTAGAGCAACCAGCTTAGAGAGGTTGTTTTTAGGTGTATATGTTATTTTTCTGCACTTCATGCAAAAGAATATATTTGAGGTGTGAATGATTTCACCAGATATTCCACTAAAAGTAATGCTGAGCTATATAAGAGGAAGATTTTATGAGGTGTAAATGAGTTTGAAATTGAGATTTATTGATGAGGTTGCTTTTGGTGCAAAACATAACCTCATTTTCTACCTCAGGTACAGGTGTAAAAACCTGTCACGCTATAAAAAAGCCTTATTTTTTCAGGGTGCGTAGCCAAATCTTTCAACAAAAAATAAGCACATTTTAAGTGCTTTTTAAGCACTCAAAAATATTTTTAAGCACTGTATACAATAACAAAATGCAAAATAATCTTCAAAGACTTTGCATGATCATAATAGAATAACTAGTTTCTGACAAAGAACTCTTTTTTGATTATATTAGCCATTATAAAATGATCAAGAGATTTTTTGGTTTAATATCAGAGGGCGAAAATGAAACCTGAAATTGAGAATATTATGCAAAATGCATCAGAGTTGTTCATGAGAGTACAATAATTTCACCGAAGCCAGCTTAGTCGACGAACATGCGGACTCGCAAGCATTTCATCAAACATGTAAAATGATTGGTGCTTTCATACGCTATAGACAGACGGTACGCCGAAATGGATTGTGGTTGAATGAATTGTAAATAACGTTGAATAGAACAATGTGAAAAGAACGCTTTTGCATAATATGTGGCGAAAATCGACATGGTAAAGAAAAAAAATTTCATTTTCGTAAAGGGAAAGTAAAGCACTTTTTAAAAACACCCAATGAAAAAAGCATTTTTTGAGGGGTTTTAAAAAAGAAAATCGAAAAAAAGTACCTTTAAGCACGTTTTAAAAACGCTACGCACCGTGTTTTTGTTAGGGAATATTCATTTGAGTAACATTTTTGTCCATGTACTAATTCTAAATATTAGTGTTAATTATTTTCAGAAACTTTCTTTCTTCTTTTATCCTACAGGACCTAACGTTATACACCCGGGGGAGTCGAATAACTCCAACCCCTACAAATTTCTGTTTGACTCGACTTCCTACACTCAAATAGCTTTAGTTTATTTAATCTTTCTTATCTCCGCATGGAAATCAAAACAAAAACATTTTTTTTTTACCCAAAGTCATACTTTACTCAAAGTATAAAAACCAAAACAAACTGAAAAATTTGAGAAGAACATCCAACCCAGTTACATTTTCACACAGTCGGGGATCTAGAATTACATTTACAGTTGGAGAAAGAATTCGATGTCGCCTATAAACCTTTTTATTATTTTTCCTTTTCTACAGGAAGATCAGAGCGAGGCGAGAGATAGATTTTTACGGCTGGAACTTTTCCAATATTTTGGAACATTTTGGGGAGCACTCCCCGAGTGTGCTCCTCATACCAGCATCGGCATCCTGGATCGCTTAGTTTCCGCACAACCATGCAGAAATGTCTCCGAATGGGCGAGGATACCGTAGATGCTTCACTTAACTTGACTGTCCTGCCGGAGTCAGGGGAAATTTGTCTCTATACTAATATATGCAGCACTTTATAGTAAATTACGTTTAGTTGTATTATAGATGCAGCAGAGTATAAAATACTATATTGGTTGCGATTTATTAGGCTACGTGGCTTAGATATAGACAATACCGTTAAATAAATTTGGGTAACTATTTCGTTTCAGAAAAAGAGTTATTGTTATTGAAAAGTTTAAACTAAATTGCTGTGAAACTTACATTAATTTTATACGTTTACTGCATTGTATATGTTACATACTTTAAAGTATGAATTATTTTTATACGTGATACAACTACAACCAACACAGGGATGAAACAGGCTACTAAAACTGTAAGAAATGGTAAAAACTCTATTAATTTTGATTTATTTTATTATTCAATCGTTACTACTACAATGATTTGCTGTGCTAATTATTTATTTTTCAACCATAATCAGTTTATGCAATTACTTTTACTGAAAAAAATATGCTAAAGTAAGTTTCTAATTTTAATCTCTTTTAATAGATTTAAGTATTTCTTATAACTCACCATTTTTCTCATGTTTACTCGCCCGTGGATTCCCTGCAAACACATACAGCTATTGCATAAAGGCATAAATTATTGATCGGATGTGATTTATTAGACATTGAATAAAACGACAAAATTAAGATTGTTTTTGAAAAAGTACTCCTGATGTACCTTTGTATCTGATGCATCTTTGTATATTTTATGTTTAAAAATATTAGTTATTGAAAGGCCTGATCATAATTAATATCAAAATGCATATTAATTTAATTCAACATGGAACTAGACATGATACAAGACATTAAACTATTACATAAAGCTATCAGTGTAAAATATATTGCATGTGATTTATTTTACTACTTTGAAAATATAAAGACAATACCGTTAAATAACTATGGGTAACTAATTTATTTTAAAGAGTTATTAATATTGAAAAGTTAAAACTTAATTATTGTAAAACATACATTAATTTTATATGTGTAATACACTGCTTACGTTACAAATGTTACATATATTAAAATATAAATTTCCTTTTATACTTAATACAGCTACAACAAAAACATAAAACTATCGCATAAAGGTATTATTGAGTATAAATTATTTATTAATTGTAATTTATTTGACGAAGAATGGAGGAAAAAAATTTTAAGTCAGTCCGAGTCCTTATTTTTGAAAAATTACTCTTTATGAAACTTTGTATTTTATGCGTCTTCGCATATTTTATGTTAAAAAAATATTTTGTCATTGAATGGTTTCATTATAGATTTTTTAAAATACAAAATAATTAAATTTGTTTGGTACAAATACAACAAATGCATGAAACTATTGCATTAATTTATTAGCGAGTATAAACTACAGTTAATGTGATTTATTTCACCACTTTGAATAGATAGAGTAATTAAATAATTTTGGGTAACTATTTCCTTTAAAAAAAAAGTTAGTTTCACTAAAAATTTTAAGCAAAATTATTGCAAAAAATGCTCTGATTTGGTGCGTTTAGTGGTACAGATACAACAAATTCAAAAAGCTATTACTTAGTACAACTGTATTGGTTGTGGTTTAATGTACTACATTAAAAACAATACTGTTAAATAAATCTGGTAAACTGTTGCATTTTAGAAAATGTATTCCTTTGAAAAGTTATTAAGCACAAACTAATCAATATAAATAAATCCTTGCTCTTTTTTATGTATCGAACTGGTATGTCCGAAGATATCAGGGACTAACGTTCTGAGTATTAGTGAAAGTTTACCTAACATTAACTAGCACTTCATTGACTTTCTAATTTCAGTTAAACTTTTATTTAACTTTTACAAAAAAAATTTAACTGAGTTCGTAAATTTTACGTAACTTAGCAAAATACAGTCTTCGATTAAATAATAACATATTTTATAAAATATTAAGATAAAGAAAATTAGCATAAACTTTCACAAAACTACCCAAAATAATTTTAAATTTGGAATTCAACAGATTGAATTGAATAATTTGTATACAACAATTCCAAATCGTCCGGTGAAAGTAATTTTGAGAATTTTTGTGAAAATTGTGTTGTCTGTTTAATGATATTGTTCGTTTACTGATTCAAATATTCCAGCAACCATTCAACAGTCATAATACACATGCATAATTGCGCGTTTTACTCATCAGAATCAGAAACTATGGTAACGAGTGTTTACATAATTTACCAAGAAATGGGTAAATAATAGTACTTTACTAGTTAAAAAAACAAACAATGCCTTGAAAATAAACAATATTTGTAGTAACAATGTAGCGCAGTTTGAGTACAGCATTAACAGACATCTGTGCAAATATAACAGTTGGAATGGAAAGACGCAGAAGGAAACACTTTTTTATAGCATTTCCCAATCAGTAGCGCCATCTATTGAGGAGCTTAGTTTCTAACTTTGAAACTTCATGTGTATAAATTCTCTAGTTTCCTAAGCAGCTACAAAACCATAACCTTCTATCTCCTTACGCTTTACTTAACATGATTTTTTAAATTGTTGGCCATTTTTGGGTCCATCAGTACCATTTATCAATTATCTATACAATTTGAAGTATATATATATATATATATATATATATATATATATATATATATATATATATATATATATATATATATATATATATATATATATATATATATACAATTGAAGAGCTCAGTGAACTGAATTTATAACATTACACTACGTTTTGTATTATGTAATTGATAAATTTACTATATCTACTATCAGATGTATAAATATGGATTTTTTTTTTTTGTAATTTTAAGCTAGAAAACTAAAGCTAAAATGTTACTTTGTAATATTAGATATTTTACTATTTTTCCTGCAAACACTTTTAAATATTTAAAACTCAACAAATAAAATCTTCAATTCAATTTTACGCAATTTTCAAGTCATTTTATATCATTTAAATTGGGATAAGTTTTCCTATTAAATAAACGGTTAAATGCCATCTTTTCAATAATGGACAACGAAACTAATAATAGAACTTTCTATAACCCATATTCTGCCCTGCTTAAATATGTTTTCCTTGCATTCGAAAATCGTTCCACTTCACAAGCATACTTAATTTCAAATACCTCTGTAACAACTATCACTTAACAATTAATTTATGAAGGTAATTCTTAATGAAGAGTACTCACAAAAGAGCCACGCATTTTCTAATATCCCTCTTTCCAAACCCCAGTAAGGTTTGCAAAAGTAAAGAATAATTATGAACTCTCTCTCCTTCTCTAATTAGTTTACCCTCATTTTCTTCTATTCTGAAAATCAGCTAATGACTTCCAAGGCAACCAAATGGTGATTGCCGGTGAAAAAGAGCAGAAAGTGTCTACTCCACAGTTGTATTAAATAAGTCAGTTATTTTCCAGAAGAGGGCGCTTGAGTGCGTTTCCCTGGCAACTCAAAATTCCATGTAACTTTAATTAGAACTTAAATAATTTTATTTCTTAGTATACTTTTCATGTATTGTATTTTATTCCATACGAAAGCATTTTTTATTTAATTGAAAGACGAAATTTCCTATTATTTTCGGAAATTATTGTCAGCAAGTTAAAAGACTTTTTTTTTCTGTTTTGAGCGTTAACTTAGTTGTTTAATGATGTCGGCAGGTCAATTGCAAAGTATACTCTTTTTATAAAACACATTCAAACGTAAATTTAAAATAACTTTATTTATAAAAAAGGAGTAAAAAAGTGTTACTATATAAATTTGTTCAAGGAATTTGAGATTGATGTGTTTTTTTTAAAGAAAAAGAATTGTTAAATAATTTTCACTTATTTTCTCAAATTTAAGACACTTCTACCCGTATTAGACATAGGTCATTGTGTACTACATGCTTCTTAAATGCCAAACTTTGAAATAATTTTTTAAGTCATTATTTTATTTCTTATTAAAGTTAAAATTACTATAAACCTCAGATTACTGTAAACCCCAGATTAATTCCAGATTTTTCGAAACTTAATTTAGTGGATTTCTCGACTTTTAGCGGACTTCCAAACTTCAATTTAGAAGATTTTCTGCTTAAAAAATATTTTTTCTCTCCATAATATTCAAATTGCGTAACAAAGAAATTTCAATTTAATTTTTCCAATGAGCTCAATACTTGACGGGGAACAAATGCAAAGTACGCTTTTTATGAAAGTAAATATTTTTTATTTTATTTCCAATGTCAGACATGAAAGACAAATTTTGTAGCTGGGAACAATACAAAGAAAGAACAGAAAACGGAAACAACAGCTACAAAAGAGTCTATAGGTCTCTAATAATATATCTCGACCGCCAATAACGTTCCTACGAGGGCCCAGGAGGTAGTGCAGGGCAACGTCTCAGATGGTTACCGTCCATTTCTTCTTGTAGGTTACATAATTGTACAAAGGGTCCTGAAAATAATTTTATTCTGTACAGGTGTTTTGATAAACAGTCATGGCCAGTGGCAAGGCGAAAAAGGGCCACGGATTTTTCTCTTGGCCATGTCGGAATATCTTTAATTCCTTCCAGCCAGTCCTTACCTTTATTTGCTTCTTGGAGTTTTGCCTAAAATGTTGTTCGGGGAGAGATTTTTATTAGCCTTTTTGCGGAGTAGAACTGGCTTAAGAGATGTTTGTAGAATCTTGGCGGCTTTTTTCCTGGCGTTTATTTAGTGATTACCGCTTGGTGGTTTAGTTTAATGATTCTTTGTGGAAAACTAAATATAATAATATTAATAGCAGTTTATTAACAAATTATATATTTTTTTTAATAAACGTAAAGTCGGGGAGAGTGGGGTCAATTGTAACAAGGTACGATTGTAACAGAGCAACAATTTCGAGTGTCGGGCTCTTGATTTGGTTCCTAGGTGGCGCACAAGGTGTATTTAATAAATCTACATGTATACCCCTGCTGGCAACCATTTTTATGTACTTTTGAAAGAGTTACATCACAAAAGATATTTTCACGCTACGTAAGTACTATTTTTGGTATTAGAATATTATATTGTAACAAAGTAATTTTCTTTAAACAAGTAAAAATTATTAACCGAATATGTAAGTGGACACCTTAATTAACATTTCAAAAAAAAAGATTAGTTTTGTTAACTAACTAGCATTGTTTTTAACAAATGAAGCTGAAATGGCGTCTTGGGGACGATTGTAACAATAAGTAAAGGGACGAATGTAACAGCTGAAAATAAATAATCTTATGTTTACAAACCATTACTTAACTCTTTAAGAACCACCAATAGTTTCCTATATCATTTATCTTATGTTGCATGTGCATTATTTTATTTGTCACCTTTCACAGCATAAATTAAATTTTTAACCCCTTAAAGTTAAAAGTTTAACCCTTTAGGTCTCTGCTCATCATTATTTTTACTCCTAAAATATCACTACTATTTTGATCAATAAAAAAATATATCACAACTATTAATAATATGTATAATTAACTATGTTTTAGTTGAATTTATGAGCTGTTACAATTGACCCCGTAAGTGGGGACAATTGTAACAAGTGCGCGACTGTCAAAAATTGTGAATAACTAATATAATAACATTTAAAATAAGGTATTTATTTATTTTTCTAGTAGATGATAGTCTACTTTACTCGTCTGTCAATTAATACTAATAATATATTGGATTTTTTGTTAGTTAAAAATAGTTAAGTAAAAAATGTTACAATTGACCCCACTCTCCCCTACTACATCGGGAAAATTTATTCGCTCCAAAATTATTGGCTCGAATCAGCCATGTGCAAAGAAAAGTATATATATATACGAGGGTTGCTATTTATATTTCTGGCCTAATAATGAAAAAAACAAATAAGTAGGATCGAAATTGGTTTTATTGTTTTTCAAAATATTCTCCATGATGATCAATACACTTTTGCATGCGTTTGAACCAAGTTTCAAAGCACTTTTTCCAATCCGATTGAGGTAACTCCAAAACATGCGTTTTGAATGCATCAACCGCTTCTTCGGGGGTCGAAAATCGTTGTCCTCGTAATTTATTTTTGATGTGTGGGAATAAGAAGAAGCCATTGGGTGCCAAATCAGGGCTGTACGGCGTATGGCCCATCAGTTCGATCTTTCGCTCCGTCAGAAATGCCTTTGTTTGAGTCGATGTGTGAGGGCTCGCATTGTCATGATGAAGAATGATTCGCCTGTTCTTCTGCTTTTTTCGAATTTCTCCGATGACTTCTGGCAAACAAATGGTCGTGTACCATTCAGAATTGACCGTCCTGCGTTGCTCTAACGCCACTGCTGCCCCATGACCGTTAATGCCGAAGAAACAGGCAATCATTTGCTTCGATGTGCTTCTGCCTCGAACAACGTTTGTTGGTTTTGCCTCGACTTGGAAGACCCATACAGTTGATTGCTGTTTTGTTTCCGGATCATATGCATAAATACATGATTCGTCACCTGTGTAGATGTTATACACAGCCTTTGATGTACCTTGAACGTATTTTTCCAACATTTCCTTGCACCAAACGACACGAGCCTTTTTTTGAGCGTTTGTCAGATTATGCGGGATCCAACGCGAACAAATTTTTTTTACGCTCAAATGTTCATGCAATATTTTATTGATGTTAGTCATACTAATGTCCAAAGACGCCTCTATCTCACGGTATGTCACATGACGATCTTGCTTTATCAGTTCACGCACAGCATCGATCTTTTCTGGCACAACAACGGATTTTGGACGACCTGCACGGGATTCGTCCTGGATCGAACATCGACCACGATTAAATTTGTTATACCAATTTTTTACAGTGCTGTAGGATGGCGCTTTATCGCTGAATAAAGAATTAAGATCATCGAAGCACTCTTGTCTTGACAATCCATGTCGAAAGTTATGAAGAATAATGGCACGAAAATGTTCACGATTCAATTCCATTTTTTGAAAGAGAAGAACTTTTCAATTTACTGTCAACAGCACAAATGAAGCTATAATGGTAAATCGTCTGTAATATATATATATATATATATATATATATATATATATATATATATATATATATATATATATATATATATATATATATATATATATATATATATATATATATATATATATATATATATATATATATATAGGTCGGTCATTACATAACAACAACCTGTACCTAAAAAAATATTCGAATAAACGTAAAATATAATTTCGATTAAATGTTTAAGTATAAAAGTAAATGATATTTACAATATTTATTTATAAGAAAAGAAAAAGAATAGTTTGGCGTATGTCCTCCCATTGTTATTTTCAAGAAAACAATCTTAATCGAAGTGGAAACCATTATACAATATGCCACACGCAATCGTAAGACAAAGGCAAATACACCATTTCAGGAAGAAAGGAAAAAACGAGCTTGGTGCCACCACATCAACTCTCCTAAAAACGTTCCACTTTAATTGTCTAAACTGTTCTGGATGGTTCACTCAGTCAAAGAAGAAGAAGTTACAAGATCGCTTTTTCCTGCCCGTTTTCCTTTCGTGGTTACTTCATTCTGTTTAACAAGGGAACTTGTCTGTTGTGACACAAAAGAAGTCTGGCAACCAGTCAGTCTGATTAAGATGGCTTGAAACGATGCATCGATTTTTCAGTTGGATTGGAAAAAGAGATCCACAGTCAAGAAATTGAATTATTTTAGAAACGAAAGGATTTTTCTCTCTTTCCTTCTATTCTTAGAATTTCGGTGAGATCAGGGTTTTCACGGGCAATAGAAATTTATATTAATGGTAATTAAATTTACCCTAATCTTACTATGAATTCAGCTCTTTAAGAATTTAAAAATTCAGTTCATGAACGTTTTCAAATCTGATTGTCTGAACTAAACTGAATAAGAATATAGAATATCTGGGTGCCTTAACCCTTTAATGGGATATTTATTTCAATTAATGTTATGTTAAAGTATTTTTGGAATTGAAATTGATATCAGAATAGTAATTGATATAAGAAAAAAAAACTCATTTAACTTATAAGAAATGAATCTAAATTTTAATGCCATTTTTTTTGGTAGTAAGTATATTTATCACGACCTATTAGAAACTTATTGACTTTTATTTTTCGTTATTTATAAAATAAATTTCATAAATGCTTTAAACTTCAAAAGGAATTATGTATTTAATAATTTTTAAACGTTTTCTTAAACCAACAAATGGTTACCAATTTTATTCAAACGCACTTCAAGAAAGCTGAAGTTATTGACAAATGGAAACCTAAATTAAAAATGGTAAAAAATTTCACCATGGACTGGTAATTTAGTGGTAAGTATACTTACTACGGCCGTAGAAAGGGTTAAGCCGTTTGTGGCCCTTCAGTCATTGATAGTTTATCTAAAGTAAGAACTCCCCTAACCATTCGTCTTGACCCATAGCGGTGACTATGGTAACAAGGTATAACTATTTCAAGTAAAGTTGGTGGAAAAAAAATGGAATATTTTTCTTCGGCTGATTGCGTTAGCCCTAGAAGGAAGAGACGCTACCCTCTCTGAAATGCGCTATTCTTGTTTCCATAGCAGCAGACGGCCTCAGACTTTGTGGCGAGGGGAGTTCGTAGCGTAGACAAACTATATCCTGCTCTTGATCGATGTGGTGGTTCGATGAGATAGATGGTGTGAATACATGTAGAGTAAGCGAAGTATACTTGATCGGGGATGAATGCTAATCTATGCCTATGCATTTAGTTACAATGTAGCAATGAAACTTACTGTCAAAAATTTTATATTATTATATTTTGTTTGAAAAATTATAAATAATGGTGCAATTTGCTTGATGTTAAGATAGGATATATATACATTATTAGCACGTTGAATATCACGCTAATTTTAAGTGGCTTGCCAGTCGGGCCAAACGGTAATTAACTACAAACTAAATTTGTTTTTTAAAAAGGTTAAGCACGACTTAACGGGAAAAAAATTGTGAACTCTGTAAGCCTACGAATTGTTTAGAAATAGTGGTTGATAAAAATCAACTAAATTGAATTTACTAAACCAAGAATCACGATTAATAAGCTACCACTTGAAAATATTTATTCGCTGTCCGGAGCAAATTGGCATCTCTGTGTATATAAATAAAACTATTATTGCGTGTTCTATATTGCATTCATTTCTTCAAACCATTTTAGTAACGATAATAATATAAAAAAATAAACATTTACTCGAATTATGTGTTTCTTATAATTTTGGCTTCGCATTGTAAGTGTTAAGAATGAAAGATTTGAGTCAACAATCTTCAACATTTTGAAAAAAGAGATATGTTTCAAAAATTGGCTCTCAAGCGGGCAATAAACTTGAACATTCAGACAAAAAACACTAAATTGTAATAAAAAAATTAAAAAAACTCTAGCATCAAAAGTCACCACTGTCAAACTTCTTTATGTTGATAATTAGTAATTACATTGTTTTATGAATTTTAGAAATTATATAAAATCATTGTACTATTTAATTTAAATGATTTAGTGTTAGTATTTACATTAATACAAATAGCATTTTTAATTACTCGGAGTGATTTTAATCCTTTGACACAAAAATTTCCTTTCATTAAACATAATTTTCATACTTTTTTTCATCATTTCGTATTATTTTAGGGCAAAATAAGTAAAAAAATATTATATTTAGCATTTTAATAATTTATGGTTATGAAATAAAACATGACACCGGTATCTTTCTCTGTGCAAAAGGTAAAATTCTTCCAAACACGGCTCAGTTACAAACAATAATTTTTAAAATTTCAATGTATTTGCAGTTATTTAGATTTAAAAAGAAAAGCTGCACATCAGTGAAATTTCATCGATTTACAAAATCAAATATTGATAAATTTTTGAATATGAAGGATTTTTAGTTTTACTCTATACTTATTGAATTTAGTATAAATATATTTCCAATAGTCTAACTGATTTCTTTTAGATACTGTTTGAATGTTTTCAATAATTAAAAAAATTCGAAGATGTATATTTACATGTAAGTTGAGCATCAGAATAGAGAGACTTATAAAGGACTCCGGTGTCCTATTTACAAATGAAAAATATCTACATAAATGAAGTGGTAGTACATATTTATTCATACATACCTGCCAACTTGTACGGTAGTTGAAAAAGATTTTACTAAGTGGCAGAAAAACAACTATTAATTTTGTAATAATTTTCTAAATACAAAACTATTAAGACATTCATACCTGCCAACTTTTACGGTCGCTGATAAAGATTTTATAAAGTGGCAGTAAAACAGTTGAAAATAATTTCTAAAAATTGAAATATTTATGCATTTACCAGCAAATTAATCAAACAAGTACGAGATCATATCTACATATATTTTTTTAGTTATTGATTTGTTGTGGTAGGTTGAATTTTTTTAAAACTTTAAATTGAAAATTTAATCCGTCAAAATGTTGTACTGTTGCTTCCACTAAGAAAATTATTTCTCAAAAGCCGTATAAGTTAATAGCTATGTTCATATCAAGTGCTGCCTATTTAGCTTTAAAGAAGCAATATTTTGAAGATTAATATAAAAGTTTAGTTTGCAATATTAATAAATTACGGTGGACAAAACTATTTTGTTTCTGTTATATCAATCGTGATAATGAAGCATTTGAGTCACCACTTTTCTTTTTAAAGAACACTAAGCGCAGATGGGTTAAAGTTTACTTATTTAACCCTTTCTGCAAATATATTTGTTATGCTCGCCAAGCACCTCAGAGCGACTCTCGTTTTCCTAAAATATAGATCTCCTTCAAATGCCTGCGCGTTCTTGTGATAAGATTCAGCCTGCACGTAGAGAAGAAACTTACTATTCTAGACAACGACTGCCGCAAGAGGGCACTGTGGACCACTTAGCAAACCGCCAGATGGTGAACTCAATCGATTTTTGCATTCTCAAAAGGGAAATTCGAGGAAGATTTTCATTTGCTTCTGTGGTAGGAACGAAACTTTTCCATCATAAATCTATGAGTTAGGAGCAAGTAAGATCGTAGGAAGTAGAAAAATTTATCGCTTCATATAAATTAGAATACGATTACGCGTATAATTTATTTTTGAAAGAAGTTGTTTGAATTTCAAAATGGCGCTCTAATGACAAATCTCTCGTCAAGGGAATTAAGAAAGAATTAAATGAAATATTTTCAAAGCAATTCGAAATCGAAAAAGGAAAAACGGCTGTGCTGCAAAAAGAATTGCTCTTTCGAGGAACTTTAATATGACTGATGTTTAATTTTCGTGTTAAAGCAAACGTAAAAATAAAATTACCTCTGATTTTTTTTCTTTTCATTTAAAAAATAAACATGAACTGCAGAAAGTAATTTAAAACACCATTCGGGACAAAACGTTTTTCTGCAGAAGTAGATCTAGTTTCTTTTTCAGCTCTCGGGGTTTTTATAATTTAAATCTAATAAAATAAGTAAGTTTATGATTTGAAAGGCAAAGTTAGAATTCTTATGGGAGATATTTCATTCTAAATTCTGTGTTTTTTTTTTTGTTTTTTTTTTCAACTTTACTTTAGGACTTAAAGATATTTAATTATCTTGCATTTTGGATTAAATCATAAACATTTATTCTGTGTTATATTATATTTAAAAAAAAAGACATCTTTTTCTCAGAATTGAGATTAAAGAGTATTGGTACAAAAGAACCATACGGATATTACTGGTTTCTTTAAAAAAAATCCTAATACTGAAATGCTTAGGAAACTTTACTATGTGTAATATTATATTGAAAAACAAACATCTTTTTCTCACAATTGAGATTAAAGACACCCTTACCTTTTTTTTTTTGAGAAAACAACTTTAACCACCTTTTAAAACGGTCCCTGTGACAAATTGTAATATATCATAAGCTTTGTTTAACAAGGTCGTCAATGACTTCAAAAATGACTTAACGTCAATGGCTAAAAAAATATACAAATAGGGAATAACAGTCGACGTGTTCAAAAAAGAAAAGAGGCTCTTTTATGAAGCGCTTGAACAGTTAGAACATAAGTATATACAGAGTTTTCCTTTTAAGTGTTGTCACCGTTTCCATAAACGCATTTCAGTGTAGATGTATCAAGTTAGAATTCCACAGATGTAAATTTGTGATGCCTGTCGTAGTTGCTGCATGAAGCTAGTTAGCTCCATGCAGGAGGGTCGATACTTTAGTTGAGAGAACTAAGGTATCAATCTCATGACTGGCTGAACTAGGGTTCGACTCCCAACGTTGAAATCCCTATATTTCCTCAATTCCTTCAGCACATTAGGTGTTTCCACTGTCCTGCACTCCTCTGTTGGTGACCCTAGTCTATTGGAACACTCAACTTTCTCCACATTACACGGTTTACTTTACAAAGCGTGGCTAAATTCCTTTGTCAAGTAACTGAGATGCATTGACAGTGTCAAAAACACGACCTACTGAACATTCCTTCCGTTCCCTGGAGGAAGAATTGCGATGAATTCCTTGCACCGTATGTAACACTTGACCGGCCGAACGGGGATTCAACTCCCAGCGATGGTACTTCAGTATCATTAGAAAAGAAAACTTCCACAAAAGGGTGTGCACATATCTTAGGGCTGTAACGTAATTTTTTAAATAATAATAATAATTATCAAAAAGCTGCAAGTTTTGGCTCTTAAAGTCCAACTAAAATAAGAATTCTTTAATATTTTGTAAAAAAGTTGAAAACAAAATATTACGATTCTATATAATTCCTCGCAAGCTTATTTTATTTTTACCGTTTTAAACATTCGCGGCATTCAGTTCCCTATAAATTAGTTACCAAAAATAATAAAAAGAAAAATTTGCATTCCTACTTGCCTTTGTTTGTCACTACTCTAGAACTGTTTGCACTAATATGACACTGAAATTTGAGCAGCTTGTGAAAGGGCTATTTTATAGAACATTTAAACCGTATACTCTCAGCTTACATAAACTGCATTCTCTCACAAATTAATAAAAATTATTAATTTATCTGTTCAGAAGAACCATGTAAAAAAAATTTTTACAGTCATTTATTTTTAGATTAACATTCAAACCGCATACGGTCCTCCTTTTCCGTTATCTTAAAATTAACAATAGGGATGTTTTCATGCTTTTCTAAAGCTTAATGTATTGTGCTAATACATAAATGCATTGCAACACTTCGTACTAAAGATGCTCGTTTTTTAATTAATCGAAATGAGCAGAACCAGTGCGTCTAAAACAAAAAAATTTCGTGACCTATATTCCAAATTCGATGATTTTCAAAGATTTTTGAGCTCACTAATTTATCACTTCATATTATTTATCCAACGAATTTGATATTGGGGAATAAGATTTACAGAAAGAAGAAGTAATTGAGAGATCTACTAAAATAGATTTTCGGTTAATACGGTAAACACTCTGCAGGTATTTAAGTTTTTATTTAATAACCGTCGTTGTACAGATGACCCAGTTTTGAATTTACAACTTCTAATGTTCAACTCTGTAGCCTTGAAGTTTTGAACCCAATCCATAAGAGAACTCCTGAATCAAGCATTGGGACAAACTAGCCTTCGTGGAGGACTTTATGAGAGAACTAACCCGCATTTGCTTTAAATGGAATGGAAAACCACAAAAACTTCTCACGCTTAGCATGACGGCAAGGAGGCTGTAATCCATAATCCGCCTACCACTAAAGATATCTTACATTAGCACTGTGGTCAGTGCCCGCTGGAATTCGTATCGACCAGCCGTCACTGGGATTCAATCCCTAGTCACCTCATTAAGAGGTAAGCGCTTTATCCTATGAGCGGCTATTGAGAACAGGCATAGTCGTCATTTCCTTACATAACGTTAATAATCAGACATTAATTGCCGTCCTTTGTGGTAACGTATTTTATAACCATCGTTGAACAACCGACTCAATTTAGGGCTACTGATGATCAACTCCGTAGCCTTGTCATTTTGAACCCAATCCAGAAGACAAGGGAACTACTGGATCAAGTATTGGGAGAGCGTTTGCCTCTGTGGAGGACTTTTTGATGGAACTAACCCGCATTTGCGTTACATGGAGTGGAAAACCTTCTACGGTTAGCCTGACGGCAAGGAGACTCTAACCCATGATCCTTCTACCACTGAGGATATTTTACGTCAGCACTGTGGTCGGTGCGAGCCGGGTGCGGAATTCGAATCAACCAGCTCTCTCTGGGAACGGACCCGGGTCACCTCATTGGGAGGCAAGCGCTCTGTCTCCTGAGCCACCACGGCTCTGTGGTAACGTATTAAATAATTCCATCGAAAACGCTGAAACAGCGAATTAATTACAGCTGTGGTGTACAGCCGAGCATTAATCATGAAGAAGGACAATACTAGATTATACATTATTGTCCTGTTAAAGAGTCACAATTCTGTAACGATGATAGTTTGTACTTTCGATTTTGTATTCTATAAAGTTAGTATTGAGAAAAATGTACCATGATTGAATGAATTTCCAAATTGGAACGGCGTCTGTGAAGAAAAATATCTGGAATACGTAGTTTATAAAACATTTTTGATTTACATAGTGGTTTACATTTAATAAACAATCGGATTTTGAAAAACCATAGCCTCGTAACTGAGATTTAAAGAATTTTTATCATCTCAAAATTGAAAAATAACGTTATCAAAAGGGTCCATTGGTAATGTCTTAAAGTGCCAGAAAAAAATTACTTTTCAGAAATTTCTATCACCTCTTAAACGTTATAATTCGCAGTCACTGGAAAATATTTTCTATTAAAAACGTAAGGAAGTGGAAATAATAAAAAAATGATAAAAATATTATTTAAATCCTCCAAAAACAGTAAATAAATAAACTAGTTTATCAACATAATCAATTATTTCTGCAAATGAAAGATGTAAATAAAATGAAAATACTAATTTACAGTATAAAACTTCCAAACAGCTTCGCTTACTTAACTAACCGAAGATGCTACTGTTAGTTTAATTATTATTACTTTTAAATAAAGCCTCCTTTTTCAAAATTATTACCCAAGAAAATTTTAACGATAGCAATTTAAAAAAATAGCGAATCCTGTCCTTGGTAAATAATAGTTTGCATGTAGAGTACCTATTTGGGAAAGCATATTTATTTTCTTTCGTTTATGAAAGTGAAACTGTGTAAGACTTCTCCCAGAAAACCTAGCAGTGTAATTACTAGTAGCTGCTAAAAGTAGTTTTATCGATCACGGATATCTAAAAGAAAAACGAATCGAGTTCTTTTTATTTTTGTAAAATGCGCGAGGGATAGATTTTTCAGGTTATTCTTACGATATATTTAATTTATATCTTTTGCACATGTTTGCCACAAAGTTTTTCTATTGAAAGAATTGGAATAAACGTTTAAATAATACTTTTCAACTTTTTATTTATTAGCTTTGTGGAATAAAATTTAAGTATTTTCACTGTTTTTCGGTTGAATATAATTTAATTCGATTATAGTTACGGATTAAAATAAGGTCAGAAATTTCGATTAATGTAGATATATTTGATAATTTTGATGGATTTTTCAGGTTGTTTCAAGGATACATTTAATTTGTATCTTTTGTACGTGCTCGCCACAGAGTTTTTCTACTGAAAGAATTGGAATAAACGGTTTTTTACTAGTACTTTTCAACTTTTTATTCATTACCTTTGTGGAAAATTTTTTTAATATTTTCACTGTTTTTCTATTGAATATAATTTAGTTCGATTATAGTTACTGAATACTTCAAATAAGGTGTGATTTTGATTAATTTATGAAAATCGAATTTATACAGTAGTGATCAATTTTAAATCAAAATTTTTAAACTAAAAATCAAAGATTAAAGCATATATTTTGCAACCGTAAGAAAATTCTTCCGATAAAAGAGTTAATGTTAATAGTTATGAAACTGTTGCATAGATGTTACAGTTTAAGAAAAGTAAAGCATTTCCGCTACAGCCCATTGTGGGCCAGCTGATCATGGATGCTAAGGCTCCACAATTTGTAACCAGCAGCATGATAGTGTCAATGTGATTCGCATTGCGCATCGCCCGCCTTTACTTCACTGACAGTTGGTTCCCTTCGATCTGAAGCTGGATGGGCTTCAAGTATGTGGGTATATATGTTACTGTAAAAGATCGAAATTAGTAAATGTTGAAAATGTCCAGGGAATATCACACATGTACTCAGTTACTTTGAGTAATATTCAGAATATTTGTAATATTTCACTATTTGCCCTTACCTATAGAAACATCAGTGTAGGGAAAATCAGTCAAGTCAATACCGGGCATTGCGCATTTTTTATAATTTATTGTAAAAAAAAGTCTTTATTAGCACAAATAATAACCTTATTTACCGAACTCTTAATCTAGCAGGAGACGAGTGGATCGTTAATCGGTATTCACACCAATTTTTTTAGGATAAATGTCATTGCCCGGTATTCCCTACTCTTTCATTTTTTCCTAATCCATCCCAATTAAACATTATTAATATCAAATAAACCAATATCAAATCGAGTAAAACATATATATTGAACATTCACCTAAGTTATTACGTGAATGTTGACAGTAACCGGAGACTGATGACATTCACCTCATTTTGGATTACGCAGTAACATATGCATCACTATGAAGTGCAAAATTAAAGAGCATTCATATTTATTTTACTTGTGTCATCATCAATTAAATTGCATTCATTACTCAGCGAAATTATTACCTCTCGACATTCATTACCACGGAAAATAACCCTTATAATTCAACAAGAGCTCTTTAAATCAGAAAGCATCCAATATGAAGAATAGCCAAGAGAGATTCATACGGCTATTTACAGGAATTATAACTAAGTCCTTCTGTTAAAAATCATTTATAACGAATTATCCATTGCTCTAGTCGCAGAGAAAGAGCTTAATTTAATTCCTCGTTTAATTAAATCTTGCTTAGCATAGCGTGAATGTCATTTAAATTTAAACGTCAGTGCCATACGGGTCAAACAAACGAAAACTCACCCTTCCGATTCAGTGAGAATTAAATCTCAGAACGTAATTCATAATTGTGAAGCTTATTTAAAACAAATACGTCAAGTTCACTGAAATATTTTGGCGAAGATGGAGCTGCAGAAAGCCAGATAGAATTTCGTTGAAATTAACCTTCAGCATTTAATACATCCAATTAGATTTATTGTTGCAGGTAATTTGATCCTTAGATTACTTTGTATAAATATGAAATAATTAAATGTTTAAATAAAGTAAATGAGTTTTTCTTTATTAAACACACAACAAAGACATAACAAACATAGCATAACAAAGACATCATAAAAACAAATTTAAATCAAAATGGTTTAAAAGATAGTTTTGATCAGGGCTAAACTTTTTAACCTAAAAGCCAAACTAACTATTCAGTGAAGTTTCAAGGGCTAAACCTTACAAAAAATCAGGTGTTTTTGAGGTAGACATATGTAAAAAATACACCTGAGGTAGAAAATGAGGTTATGTTTTTTCACCAAAAGAACCTCATTAATAAACCTCAACCTAATTTTCACCTCACATAACCAACCTCATATGTAACTCAGAAATAATTTTCCTTTAGATTGGGTGAAATTATTCACACCACGAATATAAATATTAACTTCAAATGTAGAAAAAAAATAATCCGTACACCTCTAAAATAACCTCCCTAAGTTGGGTTGCTCTAAAGTAAATTTCCATCAACCTAAAAACAACCTTAAGTGTGAATAAAACAACTTCATACGTCTTGATTTTACACCTTGAGAGGTTTATCTAAGATTTTTTTTTAAATGAACTTCGAATAAACCTCAAATCAATCTTGATACCTCAAAAATACCTTAAATTTCTGAAAGGGAAAACTTAGCTAGTTTAGACATTATTTAGGGGAAATGGATTGCTCAAAGTAAGCAAATTATTTAGTTTACTTGCGGTTCTGTTTTGTGACTATTTAATTTTTAACCCTTTTAGTGGACTAAATTGTCAAAATTTAGTGGGTAGTTTCTATTTTACCTTTTAAAGTATAATACTTATTTTTAAAAATAACATTAAGCAATAAAGTTATAATAGTTCAAGGACTCTAACTGTTCAACTTTTAATCAACCACTTTAAATTTTGAATAATGCGAAGATGAAGCAAATGACTTCATTTTGTCTGTGTATATGATTACCACAATGCTCTTTATGACTTTTTATTTTTCTGTGTAAAATATAAGGGCAGGTGTTTAATCGCCAAAGATAGATCTCGAGAGAGAGATGACGTGAGAGTGAATTAGTTTTATAAGCTCTTATTACACATTTCATGGAATTACTTTCAACTGATATGCTCGATTTCATTATACATGTGCTGTCACCATCATCGAATAATTTCTGCAGAGCTAATATTCAATGCCATATATAGAGCATTAACATTCAGAGTATTTATAACTGAGATCTTCAAAGACAAACCATTGCTTTTGCTTAAAAAAAGTCTAGATTTAATTCCTTATATTGTATCAGATCGCGGAGAACTCCACCAGTTTCATATGACCTAGAGCCAAAAAAGGCAATATACACTGAGTGGCCATATTATTATGACCACCTCAGAGCTCGCTGTTGGCCTATACCCTATACGGCGCAATGTGGGTCGAACAGTCCGTTCAGAGACGTTCACAGTTGCTCCTTGATTAAGATCACTTGCAATTTCTCGCACTGTTGCTCTCCCGTTGGGCTGCACAACCCTGGCCAGCCTTCTCTCTGATCGAGCATTCAGTACCCTGTGAAGACCACAAGTCTGACGTTCAGACCCGGTTTTTTGCTTGATTGTCCATTCTTTGTACACATTAACAACTGCTGCTCTAGAACACTTCACAAGTGCAGCCGTTTTGCTGATACTCGTTCCGACACATCTCGCACCCACAATCATTCAACGTTGAGATTCAGTTAAAATACTTTTCTTTCCCATATCTGAGCAAGCAACACAGTATAACTGATGACTCACTTGTCCAGCATTCCCGTGTTATAGTTATCTTGCCCTCTAGCGGCAGCGCTGTGACGCAATAACTCATTTGCATAAAACTCTGAGGTGGTCATAATAATTTGGCCACTCAGTGTATGTTATAGTGTATATACAATTGTCAATAAAATTTTACTTGATCCTCTCTAATGATTTTTTTAAATACCAGTCTTTTTTTGCCAAAAAAATGTGGTAGCACAAGCCTTTTAATTATTGGGATTTTTTTTGCAGGAACTTGATAGTTCCGGCTGATAGTTAATATATAATAAAATGCTTGTCTTGTTAACTGATGCTCTATTCCCATAGCATATCGGGTCGTTCAGAAAGTTCATGCCGATTTTCAATAGGCAGAGTTCCTAAAGGTTCGCTAAAAATGATAGCAAAATTTCTACTATAAACTATTGATCATTAAATATTTTTTTTTGACCACCACTGAGGTTGATGTGATGTGATGTGAATGAGGGCTATTAAGCGCTTCTTGCCGATTCGTCGGATCTAATGAGTCCTAATTTGAGTAGTCATAAGATACTTGAAGAAGTAATTTTACGCTACAGTTTTTGGCTGTAGAAGTCATGTGCGGAGAAGTCTTGTAGGTAGTGGAAAACCACTCTACTTCTGAGTCTCAGGGAGGAGGGTCCACTGAGGTTTGGAAACTGATCGCACTTATAGAAGTCTGTTTACTTGTTAAATATTATATTAATTGAAGTGGTAGCAAAATTAAGAGAAATTCAAATTGCTTTGATGACTAGTTTGCTACCACATGAATATTTTTGGGAGATCTTTGGGCGCTCCGAATATCGAAAATCGGCTCGCGCGAACTTTCTACACTATATTAATGCAGTGGTGGTTAAAAGTATATTAAATAAAGTTTGCATATTTAATCAAGTTAAGAAATCAAACGTGAATGCAAAAATTTTGAAATTCCCTCGTAAGAACAAAAATCATAGGAAATTTCCCAGCAGCCCAAATATGTGCATGCGGCACTCGAATGTTAAAGGAGACAAACTTTTGGTACCTCAAAACAATGTAATGCATGTAGAGTACGTAATTTTTACTTACTTACTTTATTTAAACAACTGGGTGCCTAGGCCACGCAGCGGCCCCTAACCCATCAATCTTAAAAATATTATTACAGTGAATATAGCATTTTGATTTATGTAACAGTGTGGTAACATAAAAATAACCATGATTAGAAATTTGTACAACTTGATCGATGATTTACATAAATTGCCTTTAAAAGAGAAGTGAATACAGCCATGATTAGGTCGGCGGGGAATTTTTCCAAAAAATGACAAGTGTTAGAGATTAAAATTTTAAAAAAGTGGTTGGCAAGATTTCATAAAAGTTGGATCCAACATGTCACTATAGCTACAACTTTAATTTTTAAAAAAAATTACGATTTATCATTGTGCTGAATACATATCTATATTATATAAAACGCTAATACGTACGTATGTATCAATAAAATCGATGATATTTCTTTTCTCGCGTTAGCAACAGTTTTCATTTTTAATTGTAGGCGTTTTGTTTTTAATTGTAGACGTTTTGTACAAATCTCTAAACTTTTTTTCGTATTTATCCACATAATTAAGAAGTTGTGAACTCATTACATAAACACAATAGCATTTGTCTTCGATTCTCACCGAATTGTAACCGAATATGTGTGTGCCACATCTCCGATTGTCGCCGAGAAAAAAACGACTGGTTGGTTTTGAGTTCTGAAATAGTTCCTTTTCATTGGCAGAAATGAGAAGTGTTATGCTATTGCTATTTTATCTTGAGTTGAGCGCTTTACTATTCCACGTTTTGTTATATTATTAGTTATGAGTTAAATGCTGTTTTATTATTTCATATTTTGAGTTAATATTTTGTTTTGTTATAAGTTAAATTTTATTAGAGTTAAATTATGAATCTTAATAATCTATGTACGGTATATAACAATCTACGAAGAAGAGAGAGCCCCTCTAATGAAACTGCAGAAGAACAATATCAACCGAAAACAATTAGAAATGCTACAGAACGAGCACGACGTTCTAATGAAACAACTGCAGAACAACATCAACAAAAATAAGGTTTAGAATTGCCTCGGAGAAATTTGAACTGTTAACAATGACTTAAACAGAAAGTTTTATTTTAACTGACAAATACTATATTATAATTCTAACTTTTTCTATGACTATACTCATTTTCTTACTATTTTCTTTGCTTTTTATACATTTTATATTTTTGCGATAAAATAAAAAAAACTTATAGTTGTTCTGCTTCTGAACACTGATGATAACGCAAAATGATGGGCTTCATCAACAATCAAATATATATACATTTATTTTACAAATTCCATATTATTAGGGTGGCGCCCTTCAGAGAATTAAAAATACAAAATTATCTTCATCGAAGCTGATGCTTTACATCCGGCGTTCAGTGGCAGACTACTATTTCATATTGTTTTACAACACATGGCTTTAGCCCTCTGGTGGGAAAGACTTTAAAGCAAAACTTAAAACAGTTACTTATCTCAACAACTTAAATTTAGAATAGTGTGATTAAGAAAAATATGCGAACTGTTTGCAATTTGAAAATAATATCTAAGTGTACAGGTTTAGAATTTTCTACAGTGAAAAGTTTTCGGAACTTCAGTGTTCAAAAAAGTATACAGAAGCTAGACGCTAAGAACGTATCCAATGAGCGAGCATCGGATTGCGAAGCAATCCGAAATGAACTGCGAAAACAGTTCCGGGGGTTGGCGAGCGCCAGCGAGCAGGGGGCGAAGCCTTCTAGTAAACAGAATCATCTATGTTTGTGGTATTCCTGCATTGATAATTTCTTTGAAAAACAGCTCGAAAAAGAAGTAGTCTTGCTTCAATTTTTTAAACTTTTGTATGGATTGCAGAAATTCCAAAAACACATTTTTTATGTGACTCGCTTGGAATGTGTTAACAGAAAATAGAATTTTCTTTGTGATATTTTCTTGCAGTAATTATTTGATTTAAATTTTTCAAACGAGCCTATATATGCTTCCATTTATACAATAGTAATTGCAATGCCACAATAAAGATCAGTTTATTTTCATGTGTTCCAGGTGAGAAGCCAAAATGGCGTCTCCTAATTTTCAAGTGACTCTTCAAGCTGATCCGAATACGATGGCACAGGCTGCTGGTTACATGGCCTCCCAAGGGGACTACATGCAACAACAGGGAATTCCTACAGAAGGACTCCCACAGAGTGGAAAGATGCCTGTCAACATAAGATTTGATGCAAGCTACATAAGGACATTCCCAGGAATGCTGAAAATAGCAGAAATAGTAAGAATGTGCAGTACCCTTTCTTTTTCAATCAGTTAGTAATTGGGTGTTAAGGAACTCTACCTCTCCAATATTCTGTCGTTCTCTACTAAAAACTACTACTTAACTAAAACAAAATTATTCTGACTACATTTTTACAAAAAAAAAAAAAAAAAAAATACATAACCCTTTGATTTTAACACAAAAATTTTTTCTAAAATATCACCAAAGCAAACGATCATACAAGCTCTAACTTACAACTTACATGTACTCGAAAAACGAATAAACTAAAATTTAGCTTACAACTTGCGTATACTCTAATATCAAATAAATAAAATCTAGTACTTTTAATATTAGGTGCGGTGACCAGATCTACTCAAATATTGAGCACAATCTTCGAATTTCAGTAGATCTTCTCATAAACTTTCTAACTCATTAAGGACAGAAAAATGCCCTCAAATCTTTATATATGACTCATATGTTCACGAATTCTCCAAAAACATCTAAACGTTTTTATACGCAATGAAAAAAATAGAAATTAGAATTGCGCATGTCTTATTAAACAAGAATACGGAGAATACCATAGAAAAGCAAAAAAAGTACCATGCTGAAAACTGACTTATGGAAGCTCCATATTCGTCTGGAAATAATTTCAGATGATTCGGCTTCTGATATTAGTTATTAATTTAAAGAAAAAGAAAGCTCTATTGCAGCACGTGTAAATTAATATTTTCCATAAATATATGGGCATCCTCAAATCGTAATATTTTTTGAAAATGCTCCGATGATCTGACCTCAAAACATGGTTTAGAAATCAGGTCACTTTAAGTTATGGAGTAAAATGCCTGTTACATGCATCATATATTCATATTGCATATAGCTAAAGCAAAATTGGTCAAAAAATGAACAAAATTATAATTTTTTCGTAAATTTTTATCATATTTTTCTCAAAATTTTCCCCATTCGTGATGATTTTTCCCCGCGGGAAGTTCTATGAATGAATTTCATATAGTTTCTTTATTTTTGAAAACTTTATTTCTCTTAAAGTCATGGCAAGACTTAATTTTTTAATGTTTGTAAGAGGTGTAACAGTAATTATTCGTTTTCTCATGTCTTCACACATTGAAAAAAAATTCTTTTTAATTTTAGCAGTTTTAATTAGAGTTTTAGCTTAACTAGGTTAAATTAATTCAAAAAGTTCCGAATATTGCGACAAATTTTTAAAAATAGAGCTAGAGAAAATTATTTTCTGGCTGAATCAGATGACAAAATATAGTCCACATTCGTTTAAAAATTCCAGAGAACAAGCATGGTTTTCTTTTACATAATTGCGAAAATAGTTTGACAGCCCTACGCAACCTGAAACTCTAAAAATGGAACTCATAGAGACAACAGTTTATTGACTAGATGCAGATAATACCAATAAAAAAATAGGATATGAGAATCTTGTAAGCGATAATTTGAGATTGGAACCTTTCATTGAATGTTCATAAAACATTAAAAATAAAACCCTCAGATGGAGAAGTTTTAATTATTGTAGAACTCTTTTATTGAGAGGGAATAGTTAATTAAAGTTTTGTTTAACGTTAAAAAACATGTATATAAAACCCTGTTATGACAAGGGCAATTATAATTAAACCCGATATTTTCCTTAAACTGATAGCTTAATTTTATTCAAGCTATCAGAAAAGATTAGACTTTTATTGAGGATAATCCTTTTGTAAGGATTTCAAAAATAATTCTCCAATTTAATTTTTTTCTTATTATGTGTATTATGTGTAGACGAATAATAAAAAGAAATTATGTCCTCAAGTGTCTTTTTTTTTTTTTTTGAGCCTCGCATTTGTAAAAGCAGTAACTTACTCTAGGTGTTGTTATCCAAAACATTGAAGAGATTTATCACTACTCAATGTGCCCGTGTGCACATGCTTCTGACCAAATGTTCTGAGTACAGTAACTGACAGTGGTGAGGTTGTGACAATGATGGCAACAACCACCACTCCGCTAAGAAATGACAAAATTTCCTATAATCAATGGATGCTAAGAATTATGTTTTCGTGCCATGCGTGATGTACTACATTGATCTATTGCTGAAGTTTAATCTAAAAAAATTTAAATGTTAGTCCAATGAGGGTTAATTGACAATTTTTAAATTTTTAGACGTTATGATACATTTTTTAGTTTCCTTTTTGCACGGTGCGCAAAAATAAGAGAACACTCTGAATAAGTTCTCATCTAATGATCCTATTTTCACATGCTAGGATATAAACTTTATCATAAAAATCATAAAAATGCAGATTGCATGAAAATTAATGCATAAAAATTGAGTTTATCATAAAAGTGCAGATTAATTAGAGTTGGTAATATTTTAAGCTAAAAAAATCAGACACAAACACGTACTTTCTTTTAAAACATACCTTTTTTTGACGATTTTGGATTCTTTATACTCAAAGTACAAGGGTAGTCTCGATTTGGAAACCAACGTCAACCAGTAGTCCGCGAATCCTATGTTTAATACCCCGACTCTGCATTAAACAATATAACTTTATAAGGCACTAACATACATTTGAAGGGAAAAAAAAAAGGTTAAGCTAAAGCATCAAAAAATCGATCCTGCTCTTAAAAATTACATTTTATTTTCGAGGTACTGATATTTGTATAAAGAAAAAGAAAGTTCGAAAACGACCTGATCCCATTTAATCTTTTTCAGAATATTCATTTTAGACATTAATATTTCATTAATTTTTATAATTGAAACAAAATCACTGAAAAAGAAAAATATTTCCTTGACAGAATCTAGTTCAGCCTTCTACCTTTCGTCAAGCATTCCATCAACCTAAATGAATAGAGTGCCAAAATATTGTATTTTTCATGTACTGCGATTAAGGGGACACTTCACGATGAAAAACCCAAAAATCGACCAAATTATACTTTTTTCAATTTTTGTTTTAAAAAATAATAGTTATATCTAGCTACAATTTAAAAAAAAAAATTTTCAATTTCAGTCATTTTTTGCAAAGTTATAAGCATTTCAAGATTTGTAAACAAGGTGCCACGCCCACTCGAATGGCCGTCAAACATGTAAACAGCATCTTTCCACTCCATTTCTCAAGTCTCGGTTCTGTTTTTCGATTTCTGGTTGATAGGCCTCATAATTATTAAAAAAGCTAAATTTATGATAAATTTAATTGGCAACATATGGAATTACTTTAACTTCTACTTTATGTTTGTTTACACATTGTTTGATATTTCAACGAGTGATAGTTATTTTCGTTTCATCGTCTTTTTGTTCGCTTCTAAAACATAACACAACAGTTCTTTTCAGAACTATTATTTTATTACGTTATTGTTATTTGTTTTATTATTAGTTTTTTTGTTTCCGTTTTTTTTTATTGATAATTTTTAAGAATGCATAGCGCATGCTCCCGTTGGAGAAAGCCTAAGAGAAGGCAAACTAAAAAGGACAAAGCAAGAAGTGCAGCAATGAAAGCTACTTCTGCATCTGCCCCAGTGTCTAATTGTGATGTTTCCAATGCTGCTGTTTCTAATATTTCCAACGCTGATGTTTCTTATGCTGATGATTCTAATGTGGATGTAAACCCTGATGTGTCTGTTTCTGAAAATTCTGTTGTACCTGATAAGAGTGTTACTAATATGGATAGTAACAGCATCACCCCTAGTGTTACAAATGATTACATTATCATGAGTAAATCAACCTTTGCACCATTGCTCCGTAATTTGTCTTGTGATAAGTGTGGAGCAGGATTTCTGGATGTTCGTGCTCTAGATACCTTTGGATATGCTGTAAAGTTGGAAGTGTTTTGTACGCTGTGTTTGAAAAGTTTTGGTTCAACTTTTTCGAGTCAGCGCCAACCATGCACCAAAAAATTTGATGTCAACAGGCAGATTGTGAACTCTTTCCTTTCTTTTGGCAAGGGCCATTCAGCCATGGAAACATTTTCCATGCACATGGGTACATCGACAATGAATTCTTCCACTTTCTCAACATGTTTCAACCAATTGAGTGAAGAAAATGAAAATTTTAAAAAGAATGTTTGGAAACTGTCCCATGAAACAGTGCGAAAGGCACATATGAGTTTAGAAAATGATTCAAGTAGAACAGTTCCAGATATTACAGTCTCTTTTGATGGCACGTGGCAGAAGCGTGGACACACCTCTCATTATGGAATTGGTATTGTAATTGACTCTTTGACGAATTTATTATTAGACTATGAGATTTTGTCGAAATATTGCCCAGAATGCATCAATGCAGCACGAGACTTGAACGAAACGAGTCCAGAATTTTTTATTTGGCATGAGGGCCATAAATCGATGTGCCAAAAAAATTTCGACGGACCGTCTGGAAACATGGAGGTTGCCGCTGCAGTGGCCATGTGGAAGCGATCAACTGAATTCTGTGGAATGCGTTACTCGACAATTTTAAGTGACGGTGATTCTAAAACATTTACTACCCTAAATCAACTGAAAATATATGGCGATGACTATGTAATTCAAAAAGAAGAGTGCCTCAACCATGTTTCCAAAAGATTAGGAACTGGTTTGAGGAACAAAGTGAAGGAGTGGAGGGTCAAAGGGGTGACTCTCGGTGGACGAAAGAAAGGTAGCTTAACTGAGCAAACTATCATGAAGCTACAAAACTATTATCGCAAAGCGATAAAGGATAACATTCCGAATGTTGATTCGATGAAGTCTGCTGTATTTGCTTCGCTTTATCACTGTATGTCCAGTGATAAAAAGCCGCAGCATACTAGATGCCCCAAGGGCGAAAGTTCATGGTGTTTCTACCAAAGGGCTCTAGCTCGAGGTGAAAAGCCTCAAAGCCATGAGCTGATGAAAACGAAATTATCTGAAGTTGTTGTAGAAAAAATCCTCCCGGTATATCAGCGACTTGCTTCAAATGAGCTTATGCAGCGCTGTATATCGGGAAAAACACAAAACGCCAATGAGAGCCTCCATTCCGTGATATGGAATAAGTGCCCCAAAGATGTCTTCATTTCTAAAAAAAGACTTGATTATGCCGTATCATTAGCAGTTAGTGAATACAACTTTGGGTGTGAAAGGACTTTAGCTCTACGTAAAGGCGATGTAAATTCTGCGTCTTTGACCAATGCAAAGATCCGCGATGGTAGGCGCAGCTATCATATGAAGAGAAAATCTTCAGATAGTTATAAAAAGTTATGTAACAACAAAAAATATAAACAAAAACAAATAAAAAATGTAAACAGTACATATGCAGCTGGAGCATTTTAAATCTTATATACAAAAAGATTAAAAAAAGGTGTATGAACTTTTGTCAACATTACATCTTGTGATAAACATTTTTTTTATCTAAAAAGCATTAAATTCAATCTAATTTTTATTTATATTGTTTAAAACAGTTCATATTTTCTTATGCTTATTTTTTATTTCACATATATTATGAAATAAATTTTTCTATGTGTGTTTTTATTGTTAAACTGTTTTTCTCAATGTTGTTTTTTACGATAATATTCAAACTTCCAAATGTTCCTTGCGCATGAGTTTTGAATAAATCTTATTTTTTTCTTTATATAAATGATTAGTATAATGTTCTGTAACCAATGTGATATAAATAAAAGCTGAATATACACTGAATATTTTTTAAATTACGTTAAATTGTTATTTAAATTTAAATTTTTAAAAATTATATAAAGGTTATGATATTTTGATTTTTTATTTGTTTAAAATTAAGTGCTAAGTTGTTCAAACATATCCAATTTTATTTATACTTATTCAAACTGTAATATAAATGAATTTCAAACTACTATGATAAAAACTCATGCGCAAGGAACATTTTGAAATATTGTAACATTTTGTAATTTAACTTGCGGATTAATTATTAATAACATTATAACTTTTCAACAAATTAATATTTTTGCTTCAAATTTTGGGAATATCTTTCTAAATGCTTTATTCACAATCTATGAAAATTTCATTAAAATTGGTTGATATTTAAAAAAAATCATTTTTAACCTGAAGTGTCCCCTTAACGCTGCACGTGATAGTGTTTCTAACAACGCTTTCGTGTTGGCCGTTCTGTTGTCCCAATAATGTACCTCACGTGCGTCGAGAGCAGATGTAGTCTTAGTTATAGAAGTAGGACTGAGTCTGTTGAGAATGCCAATAGCATAGACCCATAGAATAATGTTTAGTTTGTGATGGCACTGTTGGATATAGGACTAAATAAATATTACTAAAACAGTACCAGACGCTTAACATTTGTTGAGTTGTTATTCTAACATCTAAAAACGCTGGAATGATTATACTTTTCAACTGCAGATCATTTTCTGAATACTAGGTGCTCAATAATTGTTGAGGTTTGATTCTAACATTTAAAAAAGCTGAAATATGAATACTTTTCAACTGAAAGTAATTTGTCCAATTTGATGAGTTTAGTTTCTATCAATATAATGGCTGAAATGTTTATAATTTTCAACTCGAAGTTATTTGCTGAAAACCAAATGCTTAACATTTGCAGAGTTTTGATACTAACACTAAAAAAGTCTGAAATGATTATACTTTTTAGCTGAAAGTTAATTTCTGAACATAGCCTTAGTAGCGAGAAGTATTTTTGTAGTAATTCAACAAACATTTTAAGGCGCTGGTTATCATGATATTGGCTACGTTATTATTATCAGAACTTTGAATAAAAAGTAGCACATAAATACTTCCAATTGTTTAGTGATTTTCAATTAACCTCTTCGAGACGGGTGAGTCATATATGCATTCTCAAGGTGGCGACAAAAGATAAAAGGTTTTAAGATAAGGGTAAAGGGATCAGGATAAAAAAGATAAAACTTGTAGCCATACTATTTTTTAGCGGTTCATTTGGGGGCTATGTTATAATAGTTTGATTTATTTAATTCACCACTGCTTAATTCAATATAAAATTTATATAGTTATGGATTCAATGAATGGATGATAAAATTATCTTTAATTAAAGTAAAGTAAATTTACCAGGAAGTTTAGTCCGCGAAAGTACACGCCTTATTTTACAGTAATGCGAAGGGTTCTTTTGGAAAAAAAAGTGGTAAAGTATTTACCCGTTAATTCAAATGCTATAGTCTAGATCAGTGTTTCCCAAACTTATGACTTTCGTGTACCCTTTCTAAATTTTTCGTAACCCTACGTACCACTAATAAAAAAATGAATGTATTTTTTACTGTAAAAAAAAATTGCACAAAAGTTAAAAATCACAACTGGCTGTTGACATTACTAATTATTAGCTGTTAACTCTGCAAAAAATATCCAATAGAAAAATACGTAACGGTAAATTTTAATGGCTAGCTTTATTTTTGAATATTTTTTTTTAAATTTCATTTGTTTCCAGATATTTCGTATAGGCACTCGTACCCCTGCTAAACTATTCCCGTACCCCTAGGGGTACGCGTACCACACTTTGGGAAACACTGGTCTAGATTAAAGAGACACGACTATATTGTGCAAATGATATATATATGCATAAGTATTCAAACTTGTAACGAAAGTATTAGACAAAACTAAGTGGTACATCTGATGTATACATTTTAAGGTAAATGCCTACCACTTTTTAACAAAGGCTTCTTTTGCATCGTTTATTGTATATGGCGTGTTATTTCGCGGACTGAATTTTCTGCAGACTTATTAAGTCTGTGAAACTAGCCTACATTTAAGCTACCGCTTTTAACTTTTCTCCATCCTGATTCTGTGTTGGGGTCAAATGGGGATCAATTAAAATTCTTCGGACTTGGGCGGGCTCGGACTTCCAAAAGTGAAACCGAACTCATCTCTAATCATCGGGATAACTAAAGAGTTTCGATACTTCACGATGTATCGACATTATCTCTTTACTGCAGTTCATTTTAAAATTGTTTTCTTGAAACCATATACGCAAAAAAAAATTTGCAAGTCTTAGATTTTTAGGAGGAAAAAAAGTTATTCTAAAGAGAGCTTTAATGTGAAGAAAAAAACCTCTGTGTATGAAAAAAAGAAACATTTGCAAAAATCTTTTCAAATATGTATACTTAGGAATAATCTCTTAAAGTATTTGCATAAAAAAACCATTCCTCTAACTTAAATGCATATTTTCTCGCTTTGTTGCTGCTAGGTTTTATAGATAGTAATCAATTATTTACTTTCAGTTGTGGAAAGTAGCGGAAGTAGCATACTTTAAATAAGATTGATTCAATTAGAAGATACCGTTTCTTTTTCTTTTGTCTCAGTATACTCTCGTATTTTTATGTTCACAAAGAAGTTAAAAAAAAAAAAGAAGAATTTGGTACGTTTTGTAAGAGTTATAGTTCGTGAAATGTGCTGTTTTAAACAGCCGATTTTGATATGAAGCTGATTTTATAACAGCCAAAGAGAATTAATTTAGGCACTAATCTACTTAAATTCTGAAAGAAACATAACTGCTCTTAATTCTAGCTTGAAAGTTTAAGTTCATTACAAAACAATTTTTAAGCGCTTTTTACGTTTTGAGCCATTTATATAAGAAAAAAAATCAGTTCTTTTAAATTACACCAGTTCTTAAAGGGTTATATGAATCCGATTTTTTTCGATATATTCTTTTAAAATGTCTTAATTTTAACCGTGGTGGCCCAGGAGATAGAGTGTTCGACTACCAATGAGGTGAACAGGGTTCGAATCTCAGCGAAGGCTCGTCGATACGAATTCCGCACCCGGCCGCATCGACCACAGTGCTGACGTAAAATATCCTCAGTGATGGACGGATCATGGGTTAGAGTCCCCTTGCCGACAAGGTGACCGTGGGGAGGGCTTTGTGGTTTTCCTCTCCATGTAACGCAAATACGGTTAGTTCCATCAAAAAGTCCTCCACTACGACATATTTCTCAAAATACTTTATTCAGAAGTTCCCTTGTTTTCTGGATTGGGTTCAAAATTACAAGACTACGGAGTTGAACATTAGTAGTCGTAAACCTAAAATTACGTTGATTGTTCAACGACGGTTTTAAAATATAAAAGGTCTTAATTAAAATTTCATTTTATGCTTTGTAAGAAAGAGCTCTAAAATTATAAATTTAAATTAACGTTTAAAAATTTATAAAATATTTCTTTTCAAAAAATAAAGGCAAATTTCAGATTAAAAACTACGAATTTTTCATGTCACAATTTATGCTTTACAGCCAAATTTACAGCCAATTTGAAGATAAAAACCTCGATATCATTATACAAAATCTACATACGAAATTTCAAAGTATTCTAGAATACTCTTTTTTTGTAAGTGTGTTGGCGTAAAGAAATTTTCTCCAAATCAATGTTCTTCAGAAAATGCATTTCAAATGCAAGTAAATTTAAACAGAAAAATTAATTAATCGAAAGCAAATTTCTAAAAATGAATTTTATTTCTCTTAAAAATATAATTCAATCAAATAAATAAAGGTTAAAATACTCAAACCATCAGAAAAACATTTTAAATTCGTTTTCGTTAGTTTGCTTTGAGTTTCGATTTCGTCCGTCAACATATTTAAAAACAACTATAACTTCATTTGTAATAATCGGAGATTTTGGAAAGGTTTTTGGAAAGTTTATGAACTCAAATTAGCTACTAGTTAGCTTTTTAAATTACTTTCGATTTCGTCTGTCAATGTGCGTAAAAATAACTTATATAACTTCATTTTTAATAATCGAAAATCAATTTAAAAGCTTTTGGAAAGCTAATGAACTCAAGTTCAAATATCGATAATAAGAAAGAAGAAAAAAATGTTTCGTCGAAATTGTCGATTTTCACCTAATCGGATAATTTAACTTAGTAAATATTTCACTTATTTTGTAACTGATTTGGTTGAAAAATAAAGCAATCGTGCAAGCTGGTTCTTAAAAGGTTAGTTAATCTCACAAATGTATTAAGTTTCTTTTTATAACCGTCGTTGAACAGCCGAACCAATATTTTGGGTTTACGACTGCTAATGTTCAACTCCGTAACCTTGTAATTTAAACCCAATCCAGGAACTCCAGGATCAAGTATTGTAAGAAATTTGCCTTCTTGAAAGACCTTTTGATTGAACTAACCCGCATTTTTATTGAACTAACCGCACGGAGAGGAAGACCACGAGAACCTCCTGCGGTTAGCCTAACGGCAAAGAGATTCTAACCCTTGATCCGACCTTAACCTTGAGATTCTAACCCACATCCTACATTAGAAAGCCTCCACACGGTTTCTTATTAGTAGTCTGCGCAGATTATTTAAAAAGCGAATCACTTGTGTGCATGAACCCAAATTCTATTTTAAAAGTATGGTTGGTTGGTTGGTAGGGGATCTCTGCTGCTCGCTTTTATCCCCAATGCTGTAGAATGGAGTTTTAGATGAGTTGAGTTGATTTTAAAAGTACTTGAGAGAAATTTATCATATATATTTGAGAATTGAATCTGTAGTGATTGACAAGTAAATAAAAAAAAACAATTATATTCTAAAATTAAACAAATTTTAGACATATATTTGCTACCACTTTCTAATTTTTAATAGATTTCATATTAAATGGTTCTTTCACTAATTGGTTTACCTTCATAGTGGTCTGATCAGACTACCTACAAAAAACCGTGTGGAAGCTTTCAGTTATATCAGGCGTTAGCACTGTGGTCGCGGTGCACGCCGGATACTGATTTCATATCGACCAGCCATAGCTGGGATTCAAACCTGGTTCACCTCATTTGAAGGCGAACGCCCTATCCCTTGAGTCATCACGGCTCCAAATTATATAGGTTGTTAAAATGTTTATGTTTAAAATGTTGTTTATCTAGCAATATTGTAGAGGAATGAAACTATAAAATAATTGTGCAGAAGTTCTACTCACTTTACATAATGTACTTACTCATTTTACAGAATGTGGAAATTCAATATTCTTTGTCTTTTTGTTACCTAAATTTTTTCTTTTTAAGCGCTGAGTTGGTCTGGGTCCTTTTGGTCCAAATATAAATATTTATATTATTAATGTTTATATATTATTAGTATGATAAACAAGGCTATCTTGTTTTTGCAATAAATCAATTGTAATAATCATGCTAAATAATGCTTGTGCTAAATAATAAGGAATGAAGTTAAAATTGCTGGAAAAAAAAGTTTCAAAATATTAAAATTCAAACAAAATAATGGAAGAGAACTTCTCCATTGTGTAATCCTAAGTTATCTTCTCATAATTTATTTTCATTTTGATGTTTTAAAATTTTCTTCTTATTCTGAAGTATTTGAAATTTTATGGCTTACTCTAGGTTTGTCTGAAGTCTCTTTTTCTATACTTTAAATTTTAAATTAGTTATAGAGGTGAAAGCTAATTTTCAGCGAAAAGTCTCTGCTGCGGTCTGGCGTCCGCTTAAGTTCTTAAACAACCTTACATCACGTCAAATTTCAACACTGCTGTTGCATTTCCGTGACCTGCAAAGTGGTTCGCATGGTATTTTTTATCACAAGTTTAATAACAATTAAATATCTTCAAATTAATTATTGAATGTTGATTTTTTTTATTCCAACTTACTTCTGGTATATTTTTCTACACGTCTGCACAGTATGAAGTTTTTAAGTTTTTTTTGGTTTTGCACAGCAAGACAAAATTTAACACACAGTTGAGCTCCCAAAACAAAGGCGTCAGTGACGCTTTGGATTTTTAATATGAAGAGATAGCAAAGTATTGAATTCTATGTGTGTTTTCTTTGCTAAATTTTATGAGATTTAAACCAAATCGGTTTTCCTGTTATGCTTTTTTTGTGTTGCGTAACTGGGTTATAGCTTTGTCAATTTAGATTTCCACAATTACTTTTCTCAGCAAAACTAGAAATAAAATTCCTCTTATGGAGGAAATCAATACCACCCCCGAAGGCTTTTTTTAAATTAAAACTCGCGTAACTTCTGTTTAATCTAAAAACGTAAAATTTCTTGAGCCTGGTAAATTATAAAATAATATATGTTACCGTGAATGACCAAAATCAAGAGAATTTCGACATTCACTGGTGAATGTCAACAATCACTATAGTCGCTTTGGTGAATGTCCGAAATATTTGTACTATTTTATTTGATATTAATTTATTCATTGATATTATTATTTTTATTGGATATTTTAATATCTGCTGAAGATAGATTAAGAGAAACGTCAGTGTTCAGAGTACTGGTTAAATGCATACTGGGCAGTGGCACTTTAAAAAACATTTATGTAGGGCATACCGGGCAAATGTATATCAAGTAGTCACACTAAACCATAAAAAAACATTGATGTAGGTCATACTGAGCAGTGACACTTAACAAGACCTAGTATATATTTCGGACATTTACCAAAGCGACAATGTGATTGTCAACATTCATCTGTGGGGGTCTGTTTCGGTCATTCACAGTAACATATACACTACTGGTAAATAAACGAATAAAATATGCAGTATGCATAGCATTTAATTTAAAATCAGATCGGAACTTATATAAACTGATATTAAAACCTAAAGCAGCATAAATCTGTGAATGAAATCTGCCACACCTTTTGAAAATGATATCTATTCTAATATATAACGTGCATGAAAGATCCATTGATCAATATTACCAACATGCATGGATTAGTTATGATCAGATAAAATTGCCCATTTAGTAAATACTGCCATTGAAATCTTCCTTAAGTTAACGCCCTAATGCTTCATTTGATGGCTTATTCTATATTTTACTAAAAACATTATCTAAGCTTATTGTAAGCAAGGCAGTTATATATGCTTTCTCTTACAACTGGCTCAGTATTTGAAGCTTTAACAAAAATTACAGGGTTTAAATCATGCACAAATGTCCTATTATTGTGTTTAGTTTATGAAGCACGTTTAAAGTATTAAGACACGTTGCATACATGTAATAAAATTTCTTTCATTTTGTTACAATTTGTATGCAAGAAAGAGACGCATTTTAAGGAAAACATATTGAAGGCACATTTTATCGGCAGAGGTATTTTTACTGAGACAAAATCCTTTAAGAATTTAAATATCCATTCACAGAAACAATTTATTGATTGTTTACATTTAAATGAATTGCCTTTTTATTTATTTATTTATTGGGTTGCTATAGTAGAAATTTTATTCACCAAATACTTACATGTTATAAGATTTTTTGTTAAAAAAACTTTTTTTAAATATCCTTATGTACGTACTCTACTAATAGGGTATTGCAAATAAATTATTCTTAACTAAATTTATCTTAAATGAAAATAAAAAGCTTGTTCCTGCAACGTATTGGTAATATTAAGTTTATAACGTTTGTTACGTTTCTAAAATTTTATTTCTGGGTTTTGAAATTAGTGTTTCAGCATTTTTTTCTACCCTGTTATGGAGCACACAAGGCGAAAAAGGATACCATAACTAGAGAAAAAAAACAAAAAGAGGTTTTTTTGAATCTCGGGGTAGTATTTTTTGAGATCGAATCTGGTAATTTTTGCATACACATTATCCGAAAGTAGTTTTTACGTACTTATTAGGTACAAATAAGCTGAAATAGAACTCCAGAATCTCTTTAAAATGTTTCTATTTTATTTATAGTTTTCTTTGACTTATATCTTCACGTCTAAGAATATGCTCTTAAGTATATTTTCATTTAAATTTTGAACAAGATGATCTTTTTATACCAAACTAAATTTTTAATAATATCCATTTTCTTTAAAATGATCAGTGAAATCCGATTTCAAGAGGATGGAACGTAAATCCTAATTTTTTAAAAAATGTGCAGTTGAATCCAATTTCCCAAAAAATACAGTGAAATCCAATTTCTGAAATATTTCTGTAGAAATCCAATTTCTCTAAGATACGTTTTAGAATCCGATATCTGAGAGATGCACTGTGAAATCCAATTTCTGAAATATTTCTGTAGAAATCCAATTTCTCTAAGATACGTTTAAGAATCCGATATCTGAGAGATGCACTGTGAAATCCAATTTCTGAAATATTTCTGTAGAAATCCAATTTCTCTAAGATACGTTTTAGAATCCAATATCTGAGAGATGCACTGTGAAATCCAATTTCTGAAATATTTCTGTAGAAATCCAATTTCTCTAAGATACGTTTTAGAATCCGATATCTGAGAGATGCACTGTGAAATCCAATTTCTGAAATATTTCTAGAGAAATCCAATTTCTCTAAGATACGTTTTAGAATCCGATATCTGAGAGATGCACTGTGAAGTCCAATTTCTGAAATATTTCTAGAGAAATCCAATTTCTCTAAGATACGTTTTAGAATCCGATATCTGAGAGATGCACTGTGAAGTCCAATTTCTGAAATATTTCTAGAGAAATCCAATTTCTCTAAGATACGTTTTAGAATCCGATATCTGAGAGATGCACTGTGAAGTCCAATTTCTGAAATATTTCTAGAGAAATCCAATTTCTCTAAGATACGTTTTAGAATCCGATATCTGAGAGATGCACTGTGAAGTCCAATTTCTGAAATATTTCTAGAGAAATCCAATTTCTCTAAGATACGTTTTAGAATCCGATATCTGAGAGATGCACTGTGAAGTCCAATTTCTGAAATATTTCTAGAGAAATCCAATTTCTTTAAGATACGTTTTAGAATCCGATATCTGAGAGATCCACGGTGAAATTCAATTTCTTAAAGATGAGTAGTAAAGTACAATTTCTAAAAGATTTGCCGTGAATTCCAATATTTGAACAAGATGTAAAAACTCCATTTTTAAAAGATGTGTAGTGAAATCGAATTCTTAAAAGATGTGTAAATATTTTTTTTTTTTTAACTTTTAAATTACATTAAACAAATACTGTGATAATAAGAGCCACATCTTATTAAAATATATGTCTTATCTTTATAACGACTCATCAAAAGGAAACATTTCCTACCGAAATTTCAAAGTTTTCTCGATTTATCCAAACTTTTATGCTACTCTATAGAATAAATTAAACAGATTTTAAACATATGTACTATTTAAAACTAATTCAAACATGGAATGTTAGATGATTAAAGAGTTTTAACGTACAGAACAAGTTAATTATTCATTTAAAATAAATTAATAATTCGTGTAAAGATGAAAGAGTCAGTACAATTATCTATCAGTGATTTTGACCGAAATTAATTTCTATATTTTTCATCGTGATAATAATAATTATTATTTTTTACCTAAAGCATAAATGGTACAAATTCTTTTTGAAATTTTGTCACCACACTGAGTTTTCTGCCCGAGAAACTTTCGAAAAATATTTTTCGAAATATATATATATATATATATATATATATATATATATATATATTCCATTTCAAACTAAATAAATTATTCATGAAATTCTTTCCCCGAAAAAATTTGAGATTAATTTTGAAAGCACCTTATCCATTCTAGTGGGTGAACTAGATAGTTAGATATAAATCCTTTTTTAGAAAATGCATAA
The DNA here is from genome assembly GCA_949128135.1 of Parasteatoda lunata. Lineage (NCBI taxonomy): Eukaryota > Metazoa > Arthropoda > Arachnida > Araneae > Theridiidae > Parasteatoda > Parasteatoda lunata. The sequence goes on along the minus strand of OX421977.1, from coordinate 23,831,009 downwards.
AAGTGTATGCAATAAATTGCAGTTCAAAACATTTTCTTTGATTTAATCTAATCTAAATAATAATCGAATAAACTCGTATGCTCTGATTTTTTATACATTTTCAGAAATATTGATTGATTTTAAACGAAAGCCAATCTTGGGAACATAAACTGTATTTGAAATTTCTTAACACTTACTTAATTAGCATGTTAAAGTAGTTTGAGAGTAAAGGATTAATATTGTTTTTTTGCGTTTTTCTTCATATCTCTGAAACTATTTAAATGAATTAAAAAATTTTTTACTCAATTACAAAATTCGTTTATTTTAAAATAATTCAATTAAAATATATTTTTTATAATTATTTCGGGACATTTTGTAACTTTGCGCATTTTTGAAAGTTGTATTCCTCATAATCCTGTAGTTATATCGATCATATATAGTGGAAATTTAGAATAAAAGAAAGTAGAATGTTTTTTGTTTTTTCTTATCCTTTTTACAGAGCTAAAAAAATGGTTCAACCTGAATAAATTTTGCTTTATTAATCGGATTTTCAATCTTACACTCAATCTTAACGGCGCGAGAAGGTGATCTCAAATATGCTAATGAAATAGTATTGGACACAAGCAGGTGTTTTTTAATAAATATACTTTCTTTTCTAAGGATTAGATTTTCTAAGTCCCGATAAATAGGGATAGACGCAATCAGGGAAAATGTGCTCCCATTGTTTCGTCAGGAGAACGGTAGAAAGTTTAGACACCTTAATGTTAATTTTACTTTTTGCATATTTCTCTATGTTTAGATAATTTTTTAAGCGGATTTTTTGCACAGAGGTCATTCGTTTGTTCAAAGATGCAAAAAATAATTTTCAGTAAATATTAATCATTTTTTATTATTTTGTCTAAAAATAGTTAAAAAAGTTTGAAATGTTAGGTATACAATTTTTTGCATCATTTTAAAGAATCTAAATTTACATGGCAGAATACAAACTTTGAGCGAAATGGGTCGAAGAGTTCCTGTGAATATCAAATATACGACTTTTTTCAAATTCAATTTCTCAGGAACTATTCGATCCATTTTGCTCAAATTTTGTATTCTGCCATGTAAATTTAAATTCCTTAAAATGATGCAAAATAATTTTATGCCTTGCATTTCAAATTTTTTTCGACTATCAAATTAAATAATAAAAATGATAAATATTTACTAAAAATTATTTTTTGAGTGGAATAATTTTTTTATAAGCGAATTTTATAATTGAGTGCAAAAATTTCTCAATTCGCTTTAAAAGTTCTCGAGATCATGCAAAATACTCAAAAAGTAAAATTAACATTAAGGGATCCAAACTTTGTGTCCGCTCTTCTAACCAAATTATTCGGATCATATTTTCCAGATTGCGGCTACCCTCTATATTTTGGTGCTTAGAAAATCAAATCCATCGATAAAAATGCATGTTTATTGGAAAAAAGTACGTGCTTGGGTCTGATTTCGTAACTTAAAATTATACTAAGGAACATATTTGAGGTCACCGCTTCGAACCATTAAGATTGAGTTCTAGATCGTAAAGATCCGATAATGAGTTTAAAAGTCATTCAAGATGTTCCGTTTATTTTTATTTTATTTATTTTTGCACATGTACATTTTCTTCAGCCACAATCTTTAAATAAAGGCCGAAAATGAGATTTTCACCTAGAAATCTGTAGTTTTAAAAAATGTCTCAACCTCATAAATACGATACACATGTGTATGTTAAATCTCAATTAATTAAATGTCATTTAACTTTTTCATTATTCTTAATTACTACATAAAAATCATTAATTTAAATATTTAGTGCTTTTTTCATATTATAGAATATTTTAATAACATAATTCCAATTTTGCCCCAAAGATTACTTACATAAGTTTTCTTACCTTTCTTATAGTATTATAACGATTAAAAATTTCAAACAACGAGGCTGAAATCAATTATATTTGCACAAAGGCAGTTGCTTTGTAAAGTCAAATAAACAAAAAAAACAGACCCTAAACTATTATTCTAAGTGATAAATTTATGCCAAATGTTGCCTAATTTATTGTATGTTGGTCACAGGAGGATATTGTGTAACATTTGCAGCCACTACCACCTTCGAAATGTTTTTGCGACGTTATTTTTTATTCTTTTTGCCTTTCTATTCACCCTTACGTAGGATTTTTAAATCACCCTATATATAAACTGATTTTGTTCCCTTCGAAGCGAGGTATATCAAGTGCTTCTTTTAGATATATTTTGTCAAAGTGACCTAATAAAGTATACCCTAGTTCAGTCAATGTGACAAAATAAAATATACCCTACTATAACAAATTATCAACAAAAAAAAACTTTTTATTTTTAATATTTTTAAGGCGAGATACATCATATTAAAACGTCTCCTTATACTTTACAACTGTATATAGACGTGATTTTGTTCTCCATGAAGCGAGGTAAATCTCGTACTTCTTTGACAATATATTTTGTCAAAGTCACCGAATAAAATATACCCTTGTTTTATCAAAGTTTTGTCAAACTGATCAAATATAATATAAGATACATGACAAAATTCACAAACAAAATCAAACTTTAAAATATTTATTAAAGATCAAACGACCAGATTCAAACGATTCCACGACTCACGATTGTAAGTTGATGGTGTTTTTATTCCACGCAGCGAGATATATCTTGTTCGGCTTTGACGATATATTTCGTAATAGTAACCAAATAAAACACAGCCTAGTTTTCTCGAAGTGTTGTCAAAGGGATTAATTAAAAGTACTTTAGTTTTGTCAAAGTGGCCAAATGAAATACACCCTACTATGGCAAATTTACTAACGAAAACATACTTTAAGACATTTTTTAAAGCGAGATACTTCGTATTCAAACGATGTAAAAATAAACTATATATTTTGTCAATGTGACCAAAACAATATACCCTATTGTAATAAATTAGCAAACAAAAAAAAAACAAATTTTAAAATATTTATTAAAGGAGGATACCTCATATTCAAACGATATACCTAGATGGGAGTTCTCTCTTAATGATAGTTGTGCATAGGAATAATATACATTAGTCCTTCTAATCACTAACGGATCGATACTCGGTGGGACAACGATAGAAATCAGGGAGAGGATATTTATTAATGACACTTCTTCATCAGTTCTGTCATCGATGAGGAGAGCGAACAGAGATAATATTCCTCCAAATGAGATGCATGACCCATTTTACCTTTGTCTATAATCGATAGAATATTATTTGGAGATGGAAACAACTGGTGTCGTTAAAGTTCAAATGGTAATGGCAATTAAGGAAGTAGGAATTGCCATTTTGATTTATGTGATTATGATAGTTAGGCTTAAAAGTATTGGACAACGTTTTTAAATAATTATAATAATGGAATTAGCGTCTCTAGTCTATTTGGAATAAATCACTATGTAATAAGTATATTTTAGTTAAAAATTTTATGCTCGCAAATAATTGGTTTCAGAATAAAAAATGTACATACCATTGTACAATATAATAAGTAAAAGGAGCCGCGATAGCACTGTGGATTAGAGCTGCAATAGTGTTATACTTGATTCTATACTCAGTGGTGACTTTTAGACAAACCAACTTGTTTGGGAAGTAGAGACAGCCTGGACACAAATACTGGCCACATTTTTACCGTTGGTCACGAAATTATGGATCCTTCAATTCTACGTGTCACTTAGCCAAACAAAATGCTGTAGTGGAAGGAGCTTTACTTTAATAAAGTTCGAAATAAATATAATTTTTCGATACGTAGAATCAACTAGTATTTTTCAATAATAATTTTGGGTTGAAAATTTCAACTTATCAAAAAATAATTTTAAAGACGAACAGCATGAATGACAGTCAGAATGGTGTATTTTGATAATATATGTATATATCTTCTTGTATGATTGACATAAATACTAATAGCATTACAAAATCTTTAAAATTTACTTTTATACTACAATTCTTTCATTTTATCCATTTTTTTATCTCAGACTTTTCAAAATTATTTGAACTATAAAAAAATATAGACTATATATTAGGACCGTGATTTTTTTTGCCTTCAGCATGATAGCCTAGTTCAGATCAGGGCCGTCCCAACAAGTCGTTTCCATCTAGCTCAATCAGCCTCTTAGTTATTTCATCTGTTGATGAACATGGTTTTAAGATCTTTTTCCTCAGAAACAATCCATCAGGTGTTCGATCTTTCGGTTGCCAGGAAACTTCCGAAAAGTCAGCTTCTTTACTTTGTTACCATCATATTTTTAATAAATGTGATCCAGTCATCTCATTCTATAGAATTTATTAATTAAAATTATGTTTGGTCGCTTAAATTTAATGTATAATTCAGTATTATCACGAAATAATTATTCTGTTCATAATAGTACTGTAACTAACCAGGGGGGGATTATGTTTTTATAACTTATTTTTAAGAAGGGCAAAACAGCTGTAACTTATTAGCAAGTAACATATATGCTGGTTACATTTATAAATTTTTAAAGAAGTCGCATATTTAAAATTCGATTTTTCAGAAACAATTCAACCGATTTCGCTAAAATTTTGGATTTTGCCATGTTACATTATATACTTTAAATTGATATAAAAAAAATTTGTACCGTACAATTCAAAATTTTTTGGATTTTAATTAAATAAATAATGAAACATTATAAATATTTGCTAAAACGTATGCGTTGTATGGAATTTTCTTTGGATAAACTAATTTTATCATTATGTGCAAAAATGTTTCAACTCGCTTGTAGCCTAGCAACCAGACAGAGTTAGAATATTACAATTACAAGAGTTGCCAATCGTGTTAAAAGAATTATTTAAATTAACTGTCCATTGATGTCGCAACACATACTTCCCAGATGGAGGCTACACCCTTTATTTTGGGGGCTAGAAATCCAAATCTGCTAAAAACAAGGTTTGTTTACTCAGAAAAAGTATGTTTCTATGTCTAATTTCGTGACTTAAAATGTCGCCTGCAGTCATTAATTAGCATATTTGAGATCATCCTTTCGAACAAATAAAAATTGGGTCCTAAAACGTGAAGATCCGCTCATTAGATCAAAAGTTATTCAGGATGGTCCTTTTTTGTGGCACTGTACTTATTGCTTTACGTGTAGCTTTGATAAAATTAAGTGCCACATTTTGGATGCCTCTAATGAAACATTTTTCTCCTTAGGGGCAATAATAGTGAATGTAAAATTGTTGGAATAGTGAAAAAAGAAATTGCATTTTTCTGTGATTTAATAGGTGATTAGATATAATTTATATCATATAACCTAATTGTGGATTTTTTAGATACCACTACCGAAAATATTTTTAAGAGTTTTAAGAAACGTTCCACGAAGCTGTTCGAAATTCTAATAGTTTTAATTGCACTGCAATTTTAGAAACTAAGTTCTTTTGTTTTCAACGATTAGATCCATTTGATTTTATTTACAAATTCAGTTTCAGTGCTTAAAAATTCATTAAAAAAAAACCTAATTTTTAATTCTTTTCTACCACTTTATAATTTTTCCCCATTTGTTGCTATTTTGTTTATATTATAATCGTACTTCGTTAATTATAAAATTTAATTTAGTAGCAATTGTAATTAAGAAACACTGTAGACCAATTTATTTAAATAACCAACTAAATGAAACAACCAGCTTAAAAACTGATAGTAGGTTTTTATGCTTTAAAAATAGTTCCATTTCTTGTGCTTGATTAGTTACTAAATCCTTATTTCTTTCTAAAATAGACTGATAGCAAAATACTTTGACTCAATTTTAATTTATTTGAATTAAACGGAGGACAAATCTCTCTTGTCAAATGAAACGACTGGTTTAAAATATAAAGTTTTTAAACTTTATTTACCATTTTTTCTTAAAAAATTGATTTATATTATTTTAATTGTCGTAAAAATTTAGACACTAAAAAAAATTATAAAAGTTAACAATGGTGTTCTATTAGCATTTTCCGGTATACAAATATATAGTCTATTGGTTAACAAGCCACTACGAATCTTTAACTAATTGCTTTTAGAAATTTAGCATCCACTAATTTATAAACTTCCTCAGATAGAGGAAGGACCATAGGTTTAAACCTGTTGTCCTCTGCCGATACTTCACTCACACTAACTTTTTTTATAACTGCCATTATTTCAGCTGCCCATGGCAACGCCTCCTATAATTGAAAGTCTTCACTCGGTTTTTTGTAGGTAGTCCGTTTAGACCACTATGAAGGATAACCGGTTACCGAAAGAGCCATTGAATGAAAAAATTTAGTAAAAATAAGAAAGTGGTAGCAAATATATGTCTAAAAATTTGTATAATTTATGAATATTATTGGTTTATCTTATTTACTTGTCAACCACTACAGATTCAATTCTCAAATATATACGATAAATTTGTCTCAATTACTTTTAAAATAGAATTTGAGTTCATGCACACAACTGGTTCACTTTTGAAATAGTCAGCGCAGACTATTTATAAAGCACCATGATTCTTTCTAATGAAGGAGGTGATGCCCAAGGGCACTACCGCAGATGAAGAAGTGAGGTGTACCGCATCGCGGACAGGTACTTCGTGGCAAGCATCAGTTCAATTTTTTAAACAACAAAAAGCTATATGTCGCTTTATCTAGATTGTACAGATTAAGGTCTCACTTTTGCTAATGCCCAATGCCCAACCTGAGAAAAAAAATACGATTTTGCTGTTCCAAAAAGGGTTACAAAGATGATTTTATCTACTATAAAAAAAAAAGTGTTTCAGTACGCGTGTCACTTTAAAAGAATTTTTATTAGTGAAACAAGAGTAAGTTCTATATTGTATAGCACTTCTTGTTGTGGATATTAATAAGAACAGTTCAATTTTTAGGTAAATAACATAGTAGGCATGATCTGTATCATGGCTTCTGGCTGTAGTTGGTGCTCGAACAGTAACTGGTTCAACTTTGTCGCATCTACTGGCCTCACGGTCACATTCGTGCTTTTAGTCTTCTACTTCTTTCACATCATCGAAAAACTAAAGTTCGTCCCTTGGCTTGCGATCGTAAGTAATATCATTGATATTTACAGTCTATGTTGTCTCATAAATGTGCCTTTTTTTATTTTTGTATGATTTTTAGATAAGTTCCTCATTATGCGCTGCTATTCAAAAAGTCTTAGTAGAATCGCATGTTTTTATAATATTCGTATTCTAGATTACCCGACATCTACGTACAAAGGCATCTCCGACTAACTTCGCAAATGGAATGTCATTCCATGGTGAGTAATTAAGTTCTCCCGGTATCAAAAACCGGAGATCTCAGCTCGATAATACTTCCAGTCTTTTTCGAATTGCTGATGAATAAAAATATTATTTTTTTGCTCTTCTCTTTTTCCGAAAGAAAAATAAAATATGCATCATATAGTGCACTTTTTACTTTGCTTTAACAAGGTGGTTCCACGGCAGGATAATAAGAAATTATAATTTACTACGGCTTTTTTTTCCTTCAAGAATATGAATGAAATTGTTTTTATGTATTTCTCCCAGCCATATATATAGTTCGTTCACCTGGAGTTGGCACTTGGTTTCACCTCTTCGGACGAAGATTTCATTTCCAAGCGGGAGTAAGAGGTAAAACCTCTCCTCGCCTGAAATTGAGGCAACCCTTAATGCGCCAAACGCAAACAGTAAATTCTTTTTCAGTCACTTACTTCGCTTCATCATCAGCTATTATACTTTTCGTTACTGTAGCTAATTGAATAGATTGCGGCAAAATGTCTCGAAAAAGACAAGCTATTCACCCAAAAGAAAGAAACATCATCAAATTTATGAAGTATTTAATGTTAAAAAAATGCACATTAAGATTGTGAAATAAATATTTTAGTCACATGATCGCCAAATAGCAACCTAGTTCAGAATTGTTCACATCCTTTTCCCAAAAATAGCGAAATAGTATCGTCGGATACCACGTGATGAAGGCGGAGCCAAGTGCCAACTCCTGGTGAACGAACTCTACATATTGAGAAAACTCTAAACCTCTTTGTTTAAATGAAACCGTTTATATTGATTTATAAGAAAGGTTATAGGGGTTTCTAATCGTTGTTCTTAGTTGTGAGAGAATAATAACATTTGAATTGAAAGAAAAAGGAAGACAAGTTGCAAAGTAGCCATTGAATCAATATTTCTTAAACAGTCATGCATTTTATAAGATCAGTCAAAACTATTATCAGATATGTCAACTTACCCTGCTTTGTGGAACAGTTTTTTCTAATGGTAGCAAAAGGGATTTTTGATTCGATTATTCTTGGTTTTAAAAAAAAAACTGAATTAAAATGTTTCATTCACCACTCCATTTGAATTCAAATACCATTTTATTCCAATTACTTTGTGACAAGTCTAAGGCATTATTAGAACTAACCAAATTCTGCAAGTTTTAGGTTTTAATTCCTTACTTTAATTTCTATAAAATCTTTTACTGAGAGTGGAAACAGTTGACGTCCTTGTAAAATAGCAAAAAAGTGGGTTCATTAACAAATCACGTGACTTCTGGACTGTAAACTTCTGCTCATTTTAAAATAAGTTGTTTAATTTTAAAAATGCTAAAATTAATGGTTTGTATGACATTGTTATCACTCCACCATTTCCGTGAAAATCAAATTCTTATAAGTTTTTTAAGCTTCTATTATTATAAGTTTAATATTATACTAAAATACCAGCATCCCATCTAACTTTGTTTAAATGAGAGTAGGATATGTTAAATGTTACTGATTCTCCGTAATTTCAGAAAATCTTTTTCTTGGTGGTAGCAAGGTTAATATATTTATATTTTAATAAATTAGAATTTTAGAAAATTCTGTCCACCACGAAACAAAAATAATTTAAACAACAAATATGAGATCGTTTCTATCAATGCTTAAGATCCCCTCATAGCTACCACTCTGCCTGCTGATCACAAAGAAATCACACAATGCTAAATAATTCACGATATGGGATAGGGGCCGCTCTGCGGCCCAGGTGCCCAGCTAACATAACAAGTTCAGTTCAGAATGCTTAAGTTCTTAAATTCAAAGATTTTTTTTTCTCTTAAAACCTGTTCGTTTCAAAAAATGTTGCTTTATTTCACTCCTACTGACAAAATAAATCGCAACAGCATGAAGTAATTAGAGTCTCTAGCTCCGTTTGACACATTAAATTCCATGAGAGTCACCGGTGACCGACACTGAGTTTGTTCGTAGCTCCACGGGAGTGAACGGTGTTTGGCGAAGCCAAGATTATTAGAAACACATAATTCGAGTGAATTTTTAATTTTTTTTTATTATTATTATTATAGTTAGAAGAAATTAATGCAGTATAGAACCAGGGATGCCAACTACTCCGCTTTCTAGAATAGTTTAAATAAAGTGGTAGCAAATTATATAGTAAAATCCATTAAAGGATAGTTACGCTTACTTTTTTATAGAGTAGCCAGTAGATTTATGTTTCAACGTTGCAATTTATATGATACTTAAAATTTTTGATATTTAGTGGTGAAAAATTACTTAAAAGGAAAAATACTAAACTAAAAGTAACTTAAATTTCACTACCACGAGAAAATACTGTTTTCCAAAGTGGAGCAAGTTGGCATCCCTGTATAGAACACACAAAAATAGCTTCATTCATATACACAGTGATGCCAAGTTGCTCCGGACAGCGAATAAATATTTTCAAGTGGTAGTTTATTAATTGTGATTCTTGATTTAATAAATTCAATTTAGTAGATTTTTATCCACCACTTTTTCTAAACAATTCGTAGGTTTATATGAATTACCGCTTTTTTCAACTAAGTCTTTCTCCACCATACCGCCTACCCAGCCAAGCCTTCTCAACATCTACGTCAGTCTTTTTAACCTAAAGACATTACACCAGATGAAAGAGTGGAGTGTCCGATTCGCGGACAGGTACTCCGTAATCACACTCAGTCTAAGTCAACTAATACTAAATCATGATTTGAGCTGCCCATGCAGCAATCTATCTCAGCCGCCAACTGCCTCTAACTCCTCTTATCTACGTCATTAGTTCCAGTCGCCCTAGGGCATAACTCAGATTAAGAGGTCTGGTGCCCGCTGACGCTGGCAGGTACCTTACCAAGCACAGATCGTCGTCGTCAACTAAGTCATGCTAAACCTTTTAAAAAATAGTAAAATCTGTCTAATATTTGCAAATTTAGTTTATAATTATTTACCGTTGTGGCCAGACGGGCAAGCCATGTAAAATTAGCATGGCATTCAACGTATTAAACAAGAACCTTCCCTAGAGTCTAAACACAAAGGGATAATTTTGTGTTTAGACACGGAGCAAGATTCTTGTTTATTGCACCGACTCTGTAGTATGTCCATTTCTGGGCATTTATTCACGTTGTTTCGTTTTAACCATGTTACTTGGCTTTTAAGAATCCTACGTAATACACATGTGTTCTTCTAAACAGAAAATAAAACTTCTATTTTGCAAATCTGCAAGCTTGAAGGAACGTTTATCTAACTTCTAAAAATAAACTAATGATTGGTGGTGTTTCAGGAACTGCTGTATGCCGCTACTTGGACATTATTCTATATGATTGCGGCGCTGGTTGTTGCTGTCAAAGGAGGACGAGATGATGCCTGGGCTGCTGCAGGAGTGAGAATACAACCTTTTTATTATAAACTTATACATATTATTATAAATACTTTATTATATACAGGTATTGAACTAAATTTCGGAAGCTTTTCTATAATAACATATATATATATTCCGAATATTCCTATATAAACATATATAATATATATATATATATATATATATATATATATATATATATATGTAAAAAAAAATTTCTTTTCGGAGGAAATATTTTGGAAGATGGTAAAACTGTCAATACAGCTTGTATGATCATTTTTGAAGCTTTTAGAAATGATGTCAATTTTACCCATGCAAAATTTGGATCGTCCAAAATAAGGAGAATAAAAAATAAATTTATTCTAGCCTTAATACCAGCAATTCAATAGTATAATTCTAAAGGATTGTAATTTGTATTGTAATAGTGTTTCCTTTATTGACGTCTTAAAAGAGGAAATTAGCTTCTTAATTCCTGAGCTCATTTTAATCGAGGCAAATTTTGCATGGGTGAAAAATACATCAAGCATGATCTTTCAATTTGTGCCAGTAGTTTGCCATGTAAAATCTCCCAAAATATTCACTACGAAAAGAAAGATTGTTACTTAGAGAATAGAAGAGAAGTGTTTCCACGTTTTTTTTTTCATACCCATATATATTACTATATACACATTATTATATATTTTATTGTAAATTTATAAATTAATTATTTGATATTTCATATGCACATTCTTTAAATTCGGGTGTTTAAAAGTTACAAAATTTATCACATATTAATGTGGTATTCCAGGTTGGGTATCGAAGAATAAACAATTAAGAAAAAGAGCTTGACTAAAGGCAATTATACCAAAAAAGGAAAAGGCACATGATAACATTTTAGTGGAAGTACATGTTGAGGCGCTGTAGAGCAACCCAACAAAAGAAACTAAAAAAAAACATACCTTTGGCTTAGACAAAAAAAATCTGTAAATCAAACGATCCTAAGAAAGAACATAAAAAAAAGAGTTTCTGAAAGTATAGTCAACATCAAACTTATTTGGAGAGCACAAATTCTTTATTTAGGAAGCTTTTCTGAAGATTTATCTCTTTGGCAAAATCTGTTACACAAAGGAGGGCACAACATCATGGGAGAGTTATCAAGACTGGAAAATCGGCAGATTGGAATACAGCAAAACATGTCGTCAACCCCTGGTGGTTTGTTTTCCTTTTTTTTTTTTTTCAAAAAAAAGGACTATTAAAAACTATTGGATGGCACTTTTTATCAATTCAAAAAGAAAGGGTGTTGAAGTTTCGGTCAGACTTGGATCCACGTACAAAATGACGTGCGTCATCATTCATGATCAAAAACAAAACTGATAGTTATTCTTTAGCAGAAAACATAAAAATGAAGAGAACCTTGACGGAATACACCGACGAGTTTTTTGAAAAAGGAATGCTGAGGATGTAGTAGAGATTTTCTCGAAGTAAACCAACGCTTAAAAAAACTTAAAATAGCCGGAGTAATGTAGAAGCCAAAATCATCTTGGCGAAGTAAATTCAATCAGCAAAAATGGCGTAAAGGACCACGCCATGACAAAAAAATTCCGACCTCTGTGGGAGGAGGGAGAAAATAAAATCTCCGTTAGGCGGAGAAAAGTTGAATGGTGATGAATAGAACTCGAATGCTAGCGATCTATTTTAGCGCCCGATATTTATACTCTCTGGAAAGAGTTGAAGTTAAATTACTTAAAAATTGCAAGTTAAAGTTGAATTTCCTACAATTACTGAGTTGAGGAGTTACACTCAACGTTTAAAAAAAGGGTTCTCAATTGAAAGTGAAGAAACAAGATGCAGATTACCTTGCAGAGGCATGTACATCAAACGAGCCGATAAGCAGGTGTTGGAAAATTCTAGGGAAAGGGAGGGGTCAAAAGAATGGAAAAAGGAATTTCATGGGGAGAGTGTCACAATTGCCTAAAGTAATAAGGGGAGAGAGGAAATGGGTGAAGAACTAAGGATTTGTATCAGAAAATTAGCTAAAATGGATTTTGGAAGTTAAAAACATGAAATTAAATTGAAAGTTGTGACTCAATGTCACATTATACCCCCACTGCAGAAAAAAATTGTGAAGAAAAAAATTTTTTTTTTTTTTTTTTTTTTGAAAAAAAAATTAATTGCTAAAGTGAGAAGCTTATACCAAAAGATTTCAAAGGAAGGGGTTAAATTAATTCTTGACAGCCTGCCACTCCAGTCTACCACTTCTCCACTTACAAATGGTCAGTTGTTACATCAAGAACTACATGTCAAACAATTTAATATTAAATTAGTCTAAAATGAGGAAAGCTGTGCCCTTAACATAAAACATACAAACAAATAGTATCACAAAACATACACATTAACAGCTCTACATGGCTGATCTGGAAAAACAATCTTAATTGTTTGCTAAATAAAGGGAAAAACAAAAACACGAAAAACAATCTTAATTGTTTTGCTAAATAAAGAAAGAAAACACAAAAAACTTGTTTGTAGCATGAAACAAACTGTTGACATTCAATAGTCAACCTGAAAAACAAATTAACATAGCAAGCATTGTTGTATGTTAATGTATACGATACTCATTACATACCCGTATCAAAAAGGAATCATTCTACCTGAAGTAGAATGCAAATCAAATCTCCAGAAACATAGCATTATGGAGATAAAAAAATAAATGAGTATTTAAAAAAATATCACTTATTAATGTGAAAATAATTTTGAGGTAAAAACATTAACTCAAATTGTTCCTTGTAAGAAGGAATGAAAAATAAATTGATTTGTTTGCAGAAATTAGAATGAGAAAAAAAATTGGAAAATTGCAAACAAACAAAAAAATCAGGCTACCGTTGTAGACTGAGAATACTCCGAGTTTAACGAATGAAAAAAAAATTTGTACAAAATTTTGTACAACAATCCATTAAGTGAATTTTTGAAAAAAAAAACACTAAACCAATCAAAGAAGATCGATAATTATTATTCCGAGTTAAAACGACAAAAAAAATTGGATACACCAAATGTATGCCCAACAAACTCAAAGTCATTAGTGAGATAAACTAAGTGCAAAAAAATTAATTAAGCTTTAAAGATTAGAAAAAAACTTGCAAAAACTTTAAATTAATGTAAAGAAAAAAACAAAAGCCTAGGCAAAACATTAAACTTAAAAACTTAACAAAACTGTACGGGACCTTAACACGCGAAAGAATCACAAAAATTAATCTCACCTAACCTTGGAAAAAAAACAATGCTTAGTAACAAAAAAAACACAACAAAACAAAACAAGGCCTTGAAACATTACATAAAAAAACATTGCCTAAAAAAAATTGCTGAACAAAAAAAATACACAATTAACAGATTCAGCATGAAACATTTGCAAAACATTACTTAAATTATGACAAACCCAGTCAAACAATTACTTGTAGTGATATAAATTTACAAAAATGGAATAATTATAATAATTGTTATTGTTACTTTTTTTTTTTTTTTTTTTTTTTTTTGAAAAAGCATAATAAGATTTAGTGTACACCATATATTGATTGTGTAGAAACTTGCATAAAAACTCTTGTATGACTCTATTGTAATAGTTTAACATGTGACCTCTTTGTATTATTTATTCGTTTATAAAATTAGTGATGAATTAATTAATGCATTATTAATTATGAAAGATTTGATGATTATTACACATTATTATAACAACACAAATGGAAGAATGTTCTCAAATAAAACAAAAAAATTTGTTTAACCTCAAAAGATACATAATCATTATTAGTTTTAAATTGACAATGAAGTAACATCGTAAATGTCATGTACATTAGAAAGTATTAAATATATATTCAAAGGTTACACAAAAGATTTCCCAAAGAGTATCAAAACAATTCAATTATTTAATAATTAACCCAAATCATTAACATATTTTATTTTATTATATATATATATAATTATATATATCATCTGGTTTCTTTGACCAGGAAATCATAATTGATCATCTGGTTTCTTTGACCAGGTATAACCTTCTGATTCATTTTTGATCAGGAAAATAAAATTAAAATTAACTTCTGGCTCTATTTTGACCAGGGAAAAATATTTTAACTGGGTTAATTTACCAGCAAAAAGAAAATAGAAAAAAATCCTGAGTGAATAGCCCTTAATTAACAGTGGACCAGGATTCGAACCTGGGCTTTTGCAATGATGTTGTACAAATGTACTAACATTTATACGATCATATTAATCAAAGTTAAGCCTCAGAAAAAAACATTTTAAAAAAATCATTCCCGAAAAATTCGTTGAGCTAAGGTATTACCCAGAGCAAATCAGGACATATTTTATCCCAATGACATTTAAAAAAATCCCAAATAAAAAAATTAGAGACATCTGTATTACCAGACGCAATTCAGGACATACACTATCCCAAATATTTAAGACATTAAATTATCAGATACTCTACAATGAAAATCGTAACCTAATCAATCAAAACATTGACTCACAAAAATTTTGAGAGCATTAAATAATAACAAAATTGGGAAAGAGAACATTTTTTTTTTTTTTGTTTGTAAAAAAAAAGATAAAAAATTTGACCAAAAGAAATCTAATTCAACCAAAATAACAGTCATGACATTTTTTTTTTTAACTCGTAAAATACATAAGGTCACATTTAACTACAGTAATGGTATCATTATTATTTGTTACCTATGCCAGTCATAATTTGGGGAGTAACTAATAGAGGGAATTGCTCATCATCCACCATCAAAACAAATCACTATTTGAATACCTCATTCAATTAAAAGCAAATTAGTAAGAAAATTGAAAGCTTAAAGCAATTACAAGAAATATATATATAACAACTTTTAAAAAAAACACTGGTATTGTCTGACAAGTACTACAGGATCCCACTGTTCCGTGATTATGTAATGACCAGCATTACACACAACGTTACCCATAAAGCATTCATCATACATATCAATGTTAAATTTCAAAAATTCATGCCAGAAAAATTATTTGTTTCTTAAATTTATAAGGCCAAGCCTTAGGGAGAGTGATATCACAATCACTTACACTATGAGAGGTATCCAAAGAGGGAGGAAAAAGCAAATTTTGCCAAAAATATAAAGCTGCCTGATGATCAAATTGAATTAATATTATCAGATTTTTAATTTGGTTGACAAACCAACTTATGTTTTGGTAGTTATCTGAAAATTCAGATATAGAGAACTTAAATTTTGGGGCTTGCCTACAAGCACCTATATCATTACTATTATTAGTCATTTTAGTAATTACACTATTAGTTCTACTTCGGGTGAGAATAGGGGTCATCTAACAAAATTGCTTACAAATAGAATATTGAACTCAATGATTACTGTTAAAAACATTGCTATTTACCTAGACAGTACAACATTTGAAATAAAAGTATAGTATCAAATTAAACCATTAATAATAATACCTTATTAATTTACAACATTTTACTAACATTACGAAAAATGTAAATATTGAAACCTAAGAAACTTATAATATCAAGAAACACAATTAAAAAGATTATTACTCTGAGTTCAATGACTTAATAATTAGTATGATTATATAACAATATAACTTGCTTAAAACTAGTAACATTAACTATTAGAAAAAAATTAAAACATTGCTATTAATTATTTTAAACATGTAAATAAACACCACCAATTATAAAAAATCAATCAGTATTCTCAATATCATTTAGCAATATAAAAGAACAGTATACACATTAAAATTTATAACCTAGTAAAACTATTATTCCTAAAAATTTATAATTTAAACAATACTGTAACCACTGAAAATTGAACTTATTCAACAAATAACTCTTGAATTTAAAACAAAAGTATGAGATTTAAACTCCACTCACTTTCAAGAATAGAAAAAAAATATTGTATCATTATATGCAGAAAAATTAGATATCCACCTTGAAAAAAAATCGCAATTACAAAACAGTATTAAACAATTGCAAAAAAAATTAGAAAAAAAACTCAATTATTATTTACTCAACTCACAAAAATTTTCTAATTTGGTTAATATATTAAACAAATTATTAAATAACCAACACAAAATATTAATTAACCAATTAAAAATTAAAACTTATTAAAACTGATTACATTGCATAATTTTATTGTTTACATGATTATTAAACTCAAAACTACTGAAAAAAATTTGTTCATTGCCTATTGCAAACTTAAAAAAACAACATATTAAGATTTATTTTTATTTAAAATTAAATATCAACTTATTATTCTAATCATTGAAATTAAAAAGAAGGTTCGCTGGTCAAAAAAACAATTACAAAATAAAATACACCCACTGGAACGAGGAACGGCACCATATGTGGTATTCCAGGTTGGGTATCGAAGAATAAACAATTAAGAAAAAGACCTTGACTAAAGGCAATTATACCAAAAAAGGAAAAGGCACATGATAACATTTTAGTGGAAGTACATGTTGAGGCGCTGTAGAGCAACCCAATAAAAGAAACTAAAAAAAAACATACCTTCGGCTTAGACAAAAAAAAATCTGTAAATCAAACGATCCTAAGAAAGAACATAAAAAAAAGAGTTTCTGAAAGTACAGTCAACATCAAACTTACTTGGAGAGCACAAATTCTTTATTTAGGAAGCTTTTCTGAAGATTTATCTTTTTGGCAAAATCTGTTACACAAAGGAGGGCACAACATCATGGGAGAGTTATCAATACTGGAAAATCGGCAGATTGGAATACAGCAAAACATGTCGTCAACCCCTGGTGGTTTGTTTTCCTTTTTTTTTTTTTTCAAAAAAAAGGACTATTAAAAACTATTGGATGGCACTTTTTATCAATTCAAAAAGAAAGGGTGTTGAAGTTTCGGTCAGACTTGGATCCACGTACAAAATGACGTGCGTCATCATTCATGATCAAAAACAAAACTGATAGTTATTCTTTAGCAGAAAACATAAAAATGAAGAGAACCTTGACGGAATACACCGACGAGTTTTTTGAAAAAGGAATGCTGAGGATGTAGTAGAGATTTTCTCGAAGTAAACCAACGCTTAAAAAAACTTAAAATAGCCGGAGTAATGTAGAAGCCAAAATCATCTTGGCGAAGTAAATTCAATCAGCAAAAATGGCGTAAAGGACCACGCCATGACAAAAAAATTCCGACCTCTGTGGGAGGAGGGAGAAAATAAAATCTCCGTTAGGCGGAGAAAAGTTGAATGGTGATGAATAGAACTCGAATGCTAGCGATCTATTTTAGCGCCCGATATTTATACTCTCTGGAAAGAGTTGAAGTTAAATTACTTAAAAATTGCAAGTTAAAGTTGAATTTCCTACAATTACTGAGTTGAGGAGTTACACTCAACGTTTAAAAAAAGGGTTCTCAATTGAAAGTGAAGAAACAAGATGCAGATTACCTTGCAGAGGCATGTACATCAAACGAGCCGATAAGCAGGTGTTGGAAAATTCTAGGGAAAGGGAGGGGTCAAAAGAATGGAAAAAGGAATTTTATGGGGAGAGTGTCACAATTGCCTAAAGCAATAAGGGGAGAGAGGAAATGGGTGAAGAACTAAGGATTTGTATCAGAAAATTAGCTAAAATGGATTTTGGATGTTAAAAACATGAAATTAAATTGAAAGTTGTGACTTAATGTCACAATTAAATTTCACAAAGTTAACACAAAAGAGTACTTAAAAACTTGTACAGTCGAGTACAAAATAAGTGCATTACTTCATCTGAAGATTTCTTCGAAACATATGTATTAAAATGCTTATGTAATTCGCATAGCATTTTTCTGGATTTATTGGATAAATCCTGGCAACAAATAGCACCTTTCTGTAGTACAAATCACTACAGAAGGCACAAGTAATTCCAAAAACGAGCGAAATTACAACAGTTGTTATGCAGGAAAAAGTTTCATAAATCTAAATTAAAAAATGTTTACTCTATGTAACATAATTTAATAACTTTAATCAACAACTAATAACTTGAAAAATATTTTCAACTAATATTGTGATATTCTACGTCGCTAAGAACCAACAACACATGAAGCACTAACCGAGTTTAGTCATCATCTCCTGCATCAGAAAGCCTCCACACGGATTTTTATAAGTAGTCTGCGCAGATTATTTAAAAAGCGAGCCACTTGTGCGCAAGTACCCAAACTCTATTTTAAAAGTACTTGAGAGAAATTTATCATATGTATTTGAGAATTGAATCTGTAGTGGTTGACAAGTAAATAAAAACAAACCATTTATATTCATAAATTAAAAACATTTTTAGACATAAATTTGCTACCACTTTCTAATTTTAAATAGATTTTATATTAAATGGTTCTTTCACTAAATGGTTTACCTTCATAGTGGTCTGATAGAACTATCTACGAAAAACCGTGTGGAGGCTTTCAGTTAAAGGAAGTGTTGGTTTAGTTCAGAGACCTGAAGGTATTATTGTAGAAATGATATCATAAGAATCTGTAAAGCGCGCTTGACGTGTATATTCGCTGAGTGAAGTGAAAAAATTAACATTGTTTATCACAATTTGAAATTATAATGAAAGACATTAAGAATATTAATTGGTGGTATGTTTTATTTATGCTACTAATCGAACTGATAAGTATTTTATATTTCGGGGCGAAGGGAGGCTGGCAGTCTGAAATCGTGCTTGTAAAAGAAATGCTTCAAGAAATGAATACAAAAATCCGAAGCACTCGATTCGAAAGCCTCCACACAGTTTCTTCTTATAGGCAGTCCGATTAAACCACTATGAGGGTAAATCAGTTTAAGAAAGAGCCATGTCAACCCGAGTATTATTACGAAAAGGTGAAGACACTGTTCGTTCACTTTCCGGGGAAAACAGCGTAATAGTCTACACAGATGGTTCCTCTGATATTGACTGTAATAGAGGAAGTGCTGGCATCACTTACCCCTCAGAAATTGACGTCAAACTCAAAATACCCACTGGCCAAATTGCTTCAAACTTCACCAGCGAATTAATCGCTATTAAAGAGGCTCTTGTCGCTCCCATTCTCTAAAAGACTCAATAGAAGAAATTGTGATTTTTCACATACTCAAAATCAGCACTCGAAGCCAAACATAACGGTAAAACATCAATAACGCAAGAAATTAATACCCTTCTTCATTTACTAAATATCCGTTGCCCTCTCCAGTGGATCCCAGCACATGTTGGAATCGAGGGGAACGAATGCGCAGATGCCCTTGCAAAGGAAGCACGTGACGAAGATCAACCTCGAGCTGTCACCTGTGCAGATGCGAATGCTGTCGCCAGACGAAGGATATACAACCAGCATTTTAGCAAGGCAACAATCCCCGATCTAAACTGCCCAAGAAACCTTTCCTCTACAATAACTAGGCTACGTACTAGACATTTCAAGGGCATGAAGATCTCACGCACCCATACAAAATTCTATCCCATCTGCAAGTACTGTCCTCATTTGCTACTAACTTCAGACCATGTTTTTGACTGTCTGGCCATTATCGGCTCCCTCTTTCAACTTGGAGCACCTCCCATCGAAATTCTCTATGGCCATCGGGCTCCAGAACTTGAAAATCTTGTTATCAAGACTTTTGGAGGACTCTATTCTTTGCACTAACGTAGACACGACAACAACAACAACAAGGAGCCATGTAATGGAAAATCTAGTCAAATTAAGAAAATGGTAGCAAATATATATCTAAAAATTTTTTTAATTTGTGAATTTGATTGGTTTTTCTTATTTACTTGTCAATCACCACAAATTTATTTCTCAAATATATATGACAAATTTCTCTCAATTACTTTTTAAAAAAAGGGTTGGGTTTATGCGCACAACTGGCTCACTTATTTTAAATAGGCTGCGCAGACAACTTATAAAGAACCGTGTGTAGGCTTTCTGATGAAGGAAGTTATGAATGGAGCTGAAAATAAATAAAAAGAGAAAAACTGGTGGAAACCCATTCCATCAACTGTTGCTTGTGACGAATGAAAGAAGCTGTTTCTATTTCCTATTATAAATTAATTTTTACGACAGTAAAAGTACATGTCGAGGGAAACCATTCTCTGTTCCACAGTAAAAGTTTCGTTAATGGAGTTTGGACGTTCTTATGAATTGACATCTTCCTCCATTGACTTCAAAATGTTATCGATGGTACATAATTTTTCACAAACAATTTTAATTTTAGTCAGTGTCATTTTCTTGGTGCGGAAATACCACTTGTGTTGACGTCACGGAAACCGGATCGATGAATAAACTTAAGGGTTAATGAAAATGATCCCTACTGATAAAAATATGAATAAATACAAATTTATCAATTGTGAAAGATAGAACTATTTTAAATAAATAAACAAATATGTTTTTAAGTTTGCGTTCAATTTTATATCATAAAAATTAGTTAACTTTTAAGCTTGTCCGTTTGTGATTCTTAGGTTGTTTTTTTTTTTTTTTTTCTTCCTAAAATAACTTTTATTCCTAACTTTTTTGTCCACCATTTTGTAAATAACAATTCATACTGTTTACATTTACCCACTTTCATAGTTCTATCACAAAAAATCAGTGTTCACAACTTTCTTCAATTCATTCCAAAATATAGGGAAATGTCTGACGGGAAAATTTAATTGAACAAGATTATGACAAGTTCGTTATTCGAAGTATCATGTTAAGTTTTTAAAAAAATACAAAACGTTTTGCTATGCGATTTTTACATACAACATATATAAGTTGTAAAAAAAGGAAAGCTTTGATGTCAAAAGTAAAAGGCATAAGTTAAGGTAATGTCTGTGTTTGGTAAGTCTTACAATTCCTTGACATGCACAGACCCAGAAAATTTGTATGTAATCAGTTTGTATTTTTCAGAAGTTTGAGGTGTAGGTAGCATAACGATGATTGCATACATTGAAACACCAAAGATATCATCGATTTTTTTCAACAAACTCTGTTGAAGAAAAATGGTTTTTATCTCAACTTTTGTACTGCAATTTCCCCATTTTCTCATAAACAGCAATAATAGAGCTCATGTATTTCAAATGCTCGGTTTCCTCAAACCCTCTTTGCCATCAACTAAAGCATATATTCTGTTTCCAAATGGTGGTTTCAAATTCCACTAGATCCTCTCTTTTAGCTCCATGTCGATTACACATGTCAGTGAAATTTATGGCTTCATCATCTGTATCCTCAAGTAACAATGAAATTTCATTTTCTTTTTTATCCTTATGTTACCATTTTTCTTTCCTTTTTTTTTTTTTAAAGTGTCAGGCAAAATTTTAATTTCCTTGTAAATTTTTTTCTTTTCTTCTTACTTTGATCATTCTCAATGTCAACCAAATTTTCATTTAAATCATACACTGTACTACTTTCTAGGCAACTTTTCTGAAAAATAAAGAGTTATGAACAGTGTTCATAATTACCCCCTTCATTCAAAAAGTTGCATATAATTATGAACCTGGAAATTTCACGCACATAACAATATAGAAAAATGTAACCGATTTAACATCTGTATTTTACTATAAAAATCTCTCAATAATCACTGTGATTTATGTTGATGATCTTTTTTCTTCAAGAAAATTCTTTTTGCAAGAAACTGCATAACTTGTTCGTGAAAAAAACAAAGCTTTTTCACGATTAAATGAGTTTGTGAATTTATGAACAAGATATCAATGAATCAGTGTGTTAAAGAATGATTTCATCAGCAAACTCAACTACCTCTTATCAATAAATAAGCAAGCAAACGTCATTAAATAATAAAATGATGATTCAATGAATAAAATAATTCATAAAAGAATGAATATCTGAAACAGCAAATGAGTGCATAAATGAATATGCTTATTGAGGAATAACTTATTCGTTGATTTGCACATTCAGTAATCTCACTCATTCACGTATTTATTGATTCGCTCTTTCCTTGATGAGTTGATTTGTGGAGTTTTCCATTTACCTTTGATTCAATAACCTATTGATTTTCTGTTTCATTGATATGCTCATTTTCCCTGCCTAATTGATTTATTGATACGCTTATTAATTAATTTTTACATCGATTGAAAAATTTATTTATTTTATTTGACCATTGTTTCGCTGTTTATTGTCTTTTTTTTTCTTTCTTTTTTTTTTTTTTTTACATAATTCAGTGACTCTTTTAAGGGTTTATTTAGATAAATATTAGAAAAAATAGCACCACGGGTCTTTCCTAATTCTGATTAGATTAACAGATCTTGACTAATAACATCTGTTAATCTAAACATACACATTTTTAACCTTTTAAATGCCAATGTTTCATCTTTGAAGCATTCTATTTCGTAATGATAAAGACTAGTAACTTAAATATTTTATTTTAAGCACTTACAATGGGAAAAACTAAATATTTCTATCAACAAAAATTCATTAATTATATACCATGTAATATATATCAAGTTCTGTAATCAATCAGTTGTTAAATGTTTTAATAACTGAAGAAACTAAACTGTAGCTAACAGAAGAAAATTTTTTTTTTAATTTATATGCTTACCTGCTGCTTCGTTTTTCATAAAGGCCCTTTTTCCATTAGTGCAAAATAAGAGTCCAGCCAACCATCACCTCCTACATCAAACAGCCTCCACACGGTTTCTTATAAGTGGTCTGCGCAGACTTTTTAAGAAGCGAACCGGTTATGCGTATGAACCCAATTTCTGTTTTAAAAGTGTCTGAGAGAAGTTTATCATATGTATTTGAGAATTGAATCTGTAGTGATAGACAAGTAAATAAGACAAACCAATCATATTCATAAATTTAAAAAATTTTTAGACATATATTTGCTACCACTTTCTTATT
This sequence comes from Parasteatoda lunata, assembly GCA_949128135.1. Lineage (NCBI taxonomy): Eukaryota > Metazoa > Arthropoda > Arachnida > Araneae > Theridiidae > Parasteatoda > Parasteatoda lunata. Next base: position 23,807,617 of record OX421977.1, on the reverse strand, counting down.
TTTTCTAAATTTTGTATTAAAGGGCTCATTCGTAAACTGGTTTACCTTCATAGTGGTCTGATCGAACTACCTATAAAAAACCGTGTGGAGGCTTTCAGTTGTAGGAGGCGTTGAGCCAACGCCTCCCATAACTGAAAGCCTGCACACGGTTTCTTATAGGTAGTCCGATCAGACCACTATCGAAGTATACAAAAGAGTCACTTAATAGAAAATCTAGTCAAATTAAGAAAGTGATAATAAATATATCTCTTAAAATTTGCTTAATTGATGAATATGATTGATTTGTCTTATTTACTTGTCAACCACCACAAATTCAATTCTCAAATATATAAAATAAATTTCTCCCAACTACTTATAAAAAAAATTTGGGTTCATGCTCACTGCTAGTTTACTTTTTAAATAGACCACGCAGACTACTTGATGAGGCTTTCTGATGTAGGAGGTGATAGTCCAGCAGGTAACCGGTAAATCCAGTCTTGTTTGAGGTTGTAATAAAATAGATATTTTCTTATATTAAAAAGTAAATAAAAAATATATTTAGAACTTTTTTAGGATACTTAATAAAATCCTTTTGTTCATTCAAAAAGATAAAAAATACCTTTTGATGCTTATTATTACTTTGTGCTGGGTATCATTGTGTTGTTCATTTCTGTCTAGTTCTTTGGATTTGCTGGTGCAATACTATACGCTGCTGACTGTTATACTAAATACAAGTACTGGAAGGACGGTATACCAGCACAAGGAGTAAAACCACCTGAGATGAATTACGCAGCCTATTGACTCAGTGCTCCCTGGTAAATATTCCCGTTCATTCAATTTCATATTTGAACAAATGATGAACTTTTATTTACCAGTCCTTTCTGGTTTTTGAATTGTATCCCTTTTACATACATTTCCCTTTTAAATGACTTAACTTGGTTAATCTTTTTTTAAACCTATTACTTCTTTTTTTAACCCTATTACTTCTCTTTTTACAAATTTACTTCCAGCTCTAAATTTTATCTCTTGACAATTAGATACTTTGCATTAATTGATTTTAACGTTCTTCTCTACATTCCTTTTTCGCTATATGTTCTTGTAGCTTATGAGCAACTTTGTTTTACTCAATGGGTTTCTTTAGTATTATGATGTTGGTATTGATATAAAGGCCTTTCGGCCTGTTTTTCAATGTTGTGTTAATACCACTAGCAAATGTAAATCGTGAAAAATTTCGCACATTACTTGCAAAATGTAATTCCAGGAGATTTTTCCACTTTTTAAGGCATTTTTAATAAATGCTAAGGAGGGACTTTAAACTCTGCTCCTACTCTCCTGAAGGGGGGGAGGAGGAACTGTCGCGACGACGAGTTCGTCAAAATTTTTCCGCATTCCCTAATCAATAGGGGGGGGGGGGGGGGTCGGGCGCCAAAACCCTCGCACCAGTCTAAATGAGCATTCTAATGTTCTAGAAAACGAAAGACTTTAGAAAACGAAAATCAATTCCCTTTAATGTAATTGAATTATAGATGATATTTTAACCTTGATATTTGATATAAATGAAATAATTTGTCGCCTTTTTTTCATAACCATCGACTAACATAATCCACGTAATGGATTTGAGGCAGGAAAGGCTGAGAGAATAATTTTGCATTCAGACTACTACTTTATGGAACAAATTGATCTTCGAACTAAGTGATTTGATTGAATCTAATTTATATTTGTAAAGGGGAGCACCATGAAAAGCATTCTGTTAACCGATTACCAATCGTGCTCTAGTAAATTCTACGTTATCAACCAACATGTTATGCTAGCACCGTAATTTTTGTGCAAATAAATAAATTATTTTGTGCGTAAAACGAACAGTTCGGACCCCTCAAACACAATTGAGATGACGGGCCTCATATAAAGAAGTTAGAGACCCTTAATTGACGGTGTATTAAGTGTATAATTATTATCCTGTAAATGTATTTAAGAAATCTGAAATGAATGGTATAGAATCTGAAATGTTGGAATCAATTTATTTATTCTATTTTTTAAGCAAAAAAGAAAAATTACTTCGTTTTATTTTCAATTGCTAATTAATTTTCGTTGTATTTTTAATTGCTTTTATTGTATTTCTGAATTTTATAACAAAACATATTTCATTTATTTATCACTATAATACTTTACGTACTTAGAACTTAATACAATGAAACTTTATGCTTGATTGTGATGTTACATAGGGAAGCTTTATGTATTTCAGAATATTTAATGAAATTGTTTTTAAATTATTTCATTTTTGTCTTAAATTAATCATAAATCTTTGTAAAGTGTTATGAAATTTTATTTATTTGCCGACAGAAATCTCTTTGCTATTATTGACGCCATTGATACCTAATCAATTGTAGCAACTAGATACTCTGGCAATAGTTAATTACAACTCTATGAGACGGATAATTTCTTTGTTTTTATTTTTTTTACAGTGAATGTTTAGCAATTTTTATTATTGTAAATATTATTCATTACTTAATGATGTATTTCATCACAATACTGTATTTAGCCTTATTGAGAACAAATTAATTATGTAAATCTAGTTTACCCGGGCATGCAAACTACATTTTAGATGTATTTTAAATGTTATGATGGTAAAAAACCATTTAAAATTTTAAATGTTTTTATCACTTTAAATTAATTGGGGAAAATTTTGGGATAAAATCCGTAGAAGTTGGAAAATGCGGAATATTTAAAATTGAATAACTTTAGTTTTTATTTTACTTTTTTCAAGAATTACAGTTTTAATAGGAATTGCAGGTACAGATATATGTTGTAGTTGCTATTCCGTTATAGTTTTCACGTTACAAATACTGTACTCTTTTCAAAAGCTAGATATGAAATGAAGTACCCTAATTACTATTTTTTAAATTCACCCCGGATAAATAGCTGCCTTGCTTGGAAAAAAATGAGATAGTCTTAGGAAAAATTTTAGGATAATATCTCAAACTCTAGAAAGTTTTGTAAAATTAAGTTCCCTACATTATTAATGATTTTACTATTTTGACTTGGCAGATGTCATCTTTTTCTTGAATTAATTTTTAACACATTTTTACTCAAATCGCGTGGAAAAATTGTATTTTGGTTATAAAATATAGAAAAATCCAATTATAAAAAATAAAAAATTCAAATACTAAAAGTCAGAACTTTTTGTATATCTAACAAATTATTTAATTATAAACATTCAAATATTTTTAGTCATGCTATCTATATATTTGTTTTACTAAATAGCTGTTTTTTACCCCAAAACTAATGACTTTTAGCGCAAAAAATGCTTTAGTTCACAGAATGTTCCTAAAGTTATGAAACAAAATGTGACATTTAGATAATATTTGAAAAACAAATCTTTGAACCGTTGTAGCGATTTAACAGAAAGGCTAGTTTTAGTAGCCATCATTTTGCCTCAAACCTCCACTTATTTTAATAAAAGAATTCATTTTTGACCGGAGTCTAATAGCTCTTTGAAAGAAAATTGTTTTAGTTAACTGAATGTTTCAACAGTTAAATACACCAATAATTCTAATTATAACTCTTGCACCAATAATTCTGAAATCGTTCGGTAGGATTTTGGTATTTTGATAAGAATGCTTTTAGGATTATAGTGGTATTATAAAAGGAAAAAATATTAAACTTTCTCTTTTCATTTTCATCCATCCGAATTTGCATGGGTAAAAAACCATACACTTTTATTAAAAAATCTTCAATCCAGATCTTTCTAATCGTGCCAGTATTGTTATTTTAGAATTATGTTAACTTCTTGTGCCAGTTTTGTCATTTTAGAATTATGATAAACTTCAATCCTAACTCTATGTAAAAAAAATTTCTTTTAGCACCAAATGTTTTGGAAGATCTTACATGGCGGAACTCTTGGCACATTTCGAAAGATTAGGTTTGAAGCTTTTAGAAATGGGGGCATTTTTACCTATGCAAAATTCGGAGTAACTGAAAAAATAAGAAGATGTTAATACATTTAACTTTAATACCAGTAACTTTAAAATCATTCAGTAGAATTGTGGTATTTTTAAATGAATGCTCTAAATTATTGGTATTGAAAAAGGAAAGAACATTAAACTTCCTTTTCCCATTTTTATCGATAAAAATTTACATGAGTAAAAAAAAACACCTTTAAAAAAAAAGACCAAAAAGACTTGTTAAAGACACCTTTTTGCAAATTTGTCAAGTAAAATCTTCTAAAACATTTGCTGCTAAAAAGATTATTTACATAAGGTTAAGAAGATTATTTACATTATTTTGTTATCCATCTGTTTATTACTTTTTTAAGAAAAGTAAGCACTAAAGAAATATGAAAATTCGCTTTAAAAAAGCGCTTTTTATATTGATACCAAAGATGTTTTTATCAATTTTGATAATAAGTTCTAATTGAAAGTAAAATAAAATAATCTATGCACTAAAAAGCAAAGTTAATGGACAAATAGTTCTAATTCATTTAAAAGAAACGTTTTAAGTCGATGTATACTCTTATTGATGCCAATGATGCTTATTTAGTTGTGGTATTAAGCACTACTGAGTATTGTGGTAATGTTGCAATTTAAATACGTTCCAAGTATACTATAATAAAGGGACAATGCATTGTTATATTAGTTTATTTAGTACCTGTTAAAACTGCATCAATACTGTTCAGTTTTAATGCGTATACAGTGGGAAAAGTCCATTACCATTCTTTCCATTCCATAAAACAATGGAAAAGTCTATTGTTTTACGATCCATTGAAAGGCATACCTATCCGCGAGAAATTGCTTAATTATGTTCATGAGATGTCCTCTAGCAACAACATCATGCTAAATGAATACAGTTAATTTTTATGGGATGAATTTCTAAAAACATGTTTTGTTTAATTTAATAAAGCTGCAAAAGAAGAAATAAATATGTAACTCAATAAAAAAAATTGGACTTGTATAAGTTTTAATTATTGCATTGGTATATATCTTTCAGTTTTGTGCCTGATTTCATATGGTTGTTCAGTAATGATTTATTTAAAAAAAATTTACCCTGTACGAATAGGGTTTTCAGCTAGTGCATTAATAAAATTATAATTAAAGTCATTAATAATTTCTATGCTTTAAAAATTTCTACGTTATATCACAACTACTGGAGAGAAAAATTATAAAAACATCAAATGTTGGAGACTGTGTAAGTTATTCCAAAATGATACTAAATGGGTAATTTAAAAATTTTGCATCTATCATTTTTTTTAATAAAAATTTAATTCTGAAAATTAAGCTGAATCTATTATATCGCCGAAACACCACAGCCATCCACAGTTTATCAGCAAGTTGCTCTTATTATTTTCATTTTCTTTCAGTTATACAAGCAAGGTGCTTGTCTCCCAGTAACAGCCACCCCATAGACTGCTGAACTCAAACTGTCTTTTATTTAAACTTTTTTTTTTCTTCATGATATATGGGATAGGGGCCTTTTGCGCGGCCCAGGTGCCCAATTTGTATAAATAAAGAAGAAATATCGCCGAAAGCAGTTATCATGGGTTGGCTAATGAAGACATTTGCCAGTATTTTAAAAAAATTCTGGTAGATTCTAAACTGAAAGAAGCTTGTCTTAGCATATAATTTTTCGACTTCAGTTCAATAAAATCGCGGTTCTTGAAGATTTTTAAAAGCGGTAACTGGAATAAAACAAATTTCGATATTTTAATTTCTGTGTAGCCACTATCATACCTGCTAACTTGTAATCTCTCCGAAGATGATTTACCACAGTGGTATTAAGATTAAAAGTAAATTACATTTATACTCGAAAATTTACTTTGCATTTGACGTGTACTTTACCCCCACAGTATTAATTTTCACTACCAAACATACGACAGGTACTCAACTTCATATGACAATCATTAAACATTTTATTTTATAACCATCGTTGAACTGCCGACCCAATCCTAAGTTTACGACTACCAATGTTTAACACCGCAGCCTTGTAATTTTGAACCCAATCCATAAGACAAGGGAACTCGATGGAACTAACCCCCATTTTCGTTACAGGAAGAGGAAAACTTAGCACGGGTAACTCTTATCCAGGATCCGTCTACCACTGAGGATATTTTACGTCAGGATAGCAAGATATTTTACGTCAGTGGTCGGTGCGAGCCGGGTGCGAAATTCGTATCGACCAACCATCTCTGGGTTTCAAAATCAGATCACCTCATTGGAAGGTGAGCGCTTTATCCCATGAGCCACCACGGATCAGTCATTAACAATTGGAAAAAAAATCTATTTTTCTGAGCGCGATCGTCAAATTAAAAGTCTGCGGTGACATGTTTAGACCTGTTTGTACCATTCACACCTGCTAATAAACTTTGTTGAAAGTTAGAGTTCCACCCGAAGAAATTCAATCGTTTAGGGTTCTGAAATTGGAGAAAAAAAATTGGTAACAGCTGCGTTGGATGTCATTTAAGCGAAGAGGGGAAAGAATTGAAGGATATTCTTGATATTAGTTTTTATAATTATTTGTATATTGCCCTTAATTAAATATGTTAATAAACATTTTTTTAAAAAAAAATAAAAGTAAAAAGTAGAACTATAGAAAGTAGAACCCAAAATACGCATTTTTTGTAAACCTTTCTGGTTTGTGAAAAATAAAACAATATTTTATGGTTTAATTACTCCGAAACTAATTAAAAATTTAAATTAGGTGAGGTGTGTTTAGTTTTTAAGTGAGACCTTTCTAAGATATAAGTAAGCAATGGTAAAGTAAAATAAATAAATAAACAAAACCCTGCTAAAAGTTTTCACTAAAGTGAATTACATTGGGGACGACGACGACTTAGGCGTAAAATAATTCAAAAATTAATGTCCGCATGAATAATATTCTGATGAACGAATGTTTTTAAACATTACGATATGAAAAGTCAAAATTTCATACTGTCTTTTCAAATATTCGAGTTATGATAGTGCAAAGTACTTAAATACTTTTCGAAAAGTTTTCGTAGCAACGGTAATGGCGACAGAAACTTTAAAAATAAAAAATACAGAGATTATTTAGTGTTGCGGAAACATACCATGAAGAGAGGGAGGTTTTAATTTCATGTAAAAATATCATATTAACGACTTAGTGCTGGCTTACATATTACACCCTTAATATGTCAGTTATTACTTGACTTGATAGCAGGGGCGCCCATATGTTTGAATTTAGGGGGGGGGGCTCATTACAAAAAACGGCAAATAGCTTAATGAATTAAAAAATTAATGAAAGGAAATTTTATCTATTTAAATATTTTTAACTTAATTAGCTGAATAACTAATTAATTTAAATTAATTTCACTTTTAATTATACATGATTAATCAAATACGCATATGTTTCATTACGCATATATTTTCTAGGGAGGAGCCCGGGCCCCTTCGGCCCTCCCCTATGGGCGCCCATGCTTGATAGGTATTTTTGTAGAGTACCTGCATCTCACTCCTTCGTCTGCTATTAGGTTTAATGAGACTGAATGGCATTGATAAAGAAAAGATACGAGTGTCGGCTGTGGAGCCTCTGTAAAATTTCAGTCACATCTGAGTTGTTAATTAAATATCTGAAGATAATATGTCAGTTATAGAAGTTGCACTTTATTTTATGCCGAAAATACACATGATTTAAAATCAAACATTGGGATTTCGATTGAAGTTTTCTAATCTTTTAAAAATTTAAATGCTCTTATTTAATTGATTCTGTCAATATTTATTGCTTATTCTTTTGTACACTTATTGTTCTTTTCTTATCTTTTCAGTACCGCAGATAACACTAAGTGGTGTACCTTATTTGTTTCAAAAATTGCATACGATAATAATCATGTACAATGGTGTACTGAAGTCAGAATTGAAGATTTATCAGCGAGAAACATTTAAATATGAGGCCCTCTCGGATGATTGATTATCCGTGAAAAAACAAAGTAGAATTTGTTAAAATGAACTCACTAGATAACGGACATGTTGTTGTACCTCAAACACTGCATGAGTCAGCTTTATTGTGTAGAGATTTTATCCACTCCGAATTTTATTTCAATTGTAAATATGTGTTATACAATATTGTTTTAACATGCAATATATATTCATATTTTTAGCTGTCTGTGTTCAGTATTGCTGTGAAATATAGAACTTTGTGCTGCCATCTAGGCAATAAAATAAGAACTATGAAAAGAATTAAAAATGCCAGCAAGGACAAATTTTCATCTTTTAATTCGACATGATTATATAGATTCTATATAGTTATGTAGATTTTCGGCTTTTTTGTTATTTCGTAATTGATTTTTATTAATATTGTTTATTTAGTTAAAATTAAATAGTAAAATGTTGTGTAATAATTTATCTTTATATTTCGTTTCAAACATTTTATTTAAATGTGTATTTTAATTTCGATATCAGGCTATTAGTATATGCATGTAACAGATATTAATTCTTTATTCACTGAAGTAGTATATATTAAATCACAATATTTTAATTATTCATAAATGAATTATTAAAATCACGGTTTTATAATTAAATTTTACTATTGCATCAATAAAAATGTTAAACATAGAAATTAGAATAGTTTTCAACAAATAATTTTAAGAAACTAAAGTCTCTATGATAATTCAGTTAAAGTATTTCAATCTATTAATTTAATAATTCAATCTATTAATTGCTGTAAAGTACGTTAAATTACACTTTTCTATGTGAGATTAGTTAGAAATTGTTGAAAAATGTGTTATGGCTTAGAAAATAAATATATTTAACTATTTATTTCAAATAAATTGCAATTTATTAAATAAAAAAAACATGTTATTTTTGATTCCACCTGGGACCGAACTAGAGAAAGCTATTTTCCTACAGTTATAGGTAGAAAAATTGTTGTTATTAAGATTGTTATTATAGATTGAACTGCAATTTGTTTGATGGACGTGTATTATTTTTAAAATCGTAATATCTTGTGCCAATGATATTTCTATCTTCAATTTTAATATTTAACACCGAATTTATGTTATTATGGTGTTTTGTATACTTATAGAATTTTCGAAAAACATGAAAAACGAAGTTTTCCGACATCTAAAGGTTTCTTAAATTCCCTCTTTGTTTTAAAATAATTTATCAAAACTTTTAACAATTGATTAAAGTTTTTATTTTTGTTTATTTATATATTTTTTAAAAACCTTTTTGTTGACGTTATAAGTAATAATAGTTAAATAAAAATCAATTCAACAGTTCTATTAAGATTCAAAATTGTGTCAGATAAAAACGGGATTATTTTTGGATATATAAAAATCATATTAAAAAGACGCTTATTATTTTAGAATGAAACAATTAATATATTATAATAAAAATAATAAAGCTGAATATGAAATTTTATTTGTATCTAATGGTGTCATTAGCTTGATGTAATTTAACTATTTCTACCTATCATATATTAATCGTTCCGACTTAGCAAATCGGAACGTTTGTGTACATTTGAGTAATTTATAATCAAAATATTGTTATGACATTAGATTTTTAAAAATTTAATGCATTAAGTTTATCTCCTTCCGAATAAAGTTTTATTAGAAATATCAATTTGATAATTGATCATCAATTCAATAATTAGATAATAATTAAATAGAATCACAATTGAATAATTAGATAATTGGTTATCATCACTAAACATTCTGTGGTTTATTAAAATTTCAAAGTGTTATGACGTACAATTAATTATAATAAATTAATTCAAATAAAGAATGTTAGAATTGTTTGGAAGATAATTTATAAACGAGTACTGTTCACGATTTTTGTGTAATTTAAATTAACCCTTTATTGCTCGAAATATTATAAGTTTTAAAAAACAGCGAATTTCTCTGAGTAACAATTTTTCAATATTATTGAAGATGATAGCAAAATTTATTTATTAAAATCAGTTTAAAAATATTTTTGATAATCATAACACTTAAAAAAAAAATCAAATATGTATATAAAAGATCTGAAAAGAAGTTTGTTATATTATTAAATGCTGTCAAAACAAACAAAACACATTTGTCTACTTTTTTATTATTTTACAACAATTGTAAAATATTGTGGCGAATCAGAAATTCCAAGTCGGCATTTCTGTTCTTACAACTCTAACGATTGTAGTAAATTTAGTAAAATTAAATTTAGTGAATATTAAAATAAATTTTTTCCATTAATTAACGATTCAGTTTAAAAAAAATTACATCGTTTTTCAAAACATAATTTTTTTTTTTCCTTATTAAATTATTCTTAACTATTTTTAGTCCATGCATTTATATTAGATGGAATCGCATAAATGAATGCTAATAATGAAATAATTTGGCTTCCTCAGTTCGCCAGTACGGCTAAACTTGAAAATACTTCGAGCAATATAAGGTTAACTTTGTAATTGCAGATTTATTTAAGTTTATTCTCAAGACATTGTGATTGACTTATTATAATTACTTAATTTATTTGTAGTGATTATTACGAAACTGGCACTACTATTATTCAAAATCTTTTAAGAACGCTGCTTAGCATGCCAAAACCTAATTATTTTGGTTCTACGAGCCGTATGAAAAAGATTAAGAAAAACAGATTTCAAAGGCATTCCTGAATTTGTACAGGCATTGATTATTTAAACCTTATCCATCATTAAGCTTAACAAAAATATTTTTCAAAGTATTTATCCCCAGTATATTTTAATATTTCAAATCATATACATTAAACTAATTTTAAAACTTCCTTAAAAAATAGCATAAGACTTTATATTAAAACATTTAAAAATAAACGGCCGAATCTTCGTCTGCAAAATAACAACAAAGAAAACAGACCCATATTATCTTTTTATTTAATTGCTTACAAGAGCAATTATCAATTACTTATTAGTACGCACTACATATTTTAAAAGCTAGATCACTTACTTAAAAAACATCATCTTAACTTTTAAATTTTAACGCCCAGTCATTATTGCTTTATTATTTAATGCAAAACGTCTTGCTTAAGATTATCTTTCAATTTACCCAGTTACAAATATTTACTTTTATATAATAAAAAATTTGAGCCCAAAATGTTTTTAACGTACCCAAAAATGCACAAAGTGTGGTTCATTACGTATCGTAGAATTATTTAAGCTATACACATTTAGTTGCAACTTTAAATTTGAAAAATAAAATTTTATGTAATAAATTAAAGTCATTCCGAATGCTTAAAAAAATATTAGCTTTAATATTTTTTATAAAAGAAAGAAATAATTCTTATTTTATGTCAAAAAATTCTTGATCGGTTCTTCCTAAAAAAAATCTTGACTATGCGTACAAAATTTTGCAAACAATTTCACAAATATATGATCATGAAGAATAATTTTTCCAATTAGCCAAGCAATTAGTTTTGAAATAACAAATTTTAATAGATGAATTATTTTTGAATTACGCTTTTGAAACTATATATCTCGTAGCAGTAGGGAACAAATTGTTTTGTTTGTTTTTCTGCTGCAGGAGATTTTTGAACGAATCTTTGAAATTTGTCCCCTGATGTAATTATAACTTAAATGTTCTAGCAAAACAATTGCTTAGTTAAACGCCATTAGCACTTAGATGCGTTCATGGGCCACAAAGTTATTTTGTTTTAAGAATAGTGCTAAGTTTTAAAAATCGTTTGTTAGTAGACGATCAGTTTATTTAATTCGAATAAAATGGTAAGGAGTACATTCAAAGGGTACATCCGTCATCTTGCAGACTATCATTGCTTAAGGTTGTTCTTCGATTTCATTATTTTGTTAAAAGAATTAAATGTTTTTTAGTGAATAAAATGCCATTTTGACTGTTTTTAGCGTATAACGGTTGTACAAAACTGTTAAATTCTTCCGATCTATAGCCCGCTTGGTCAATGAAATGGCATAAAATGTCAATATAATGAAAAGTTGTGGAAAGTACTTGTGATCTAATTTGATAATTTTTGAAAAGTAACTTCCACAACTTTGTTTAAGATGCATAACATATGTAAAAATTAAGAATTCTTCATTAAATTTTATGATTTTTGACTAAGTTGTGCATGAATAAAAAATACATAATTTCTAAAAGCTTCAAGCATGACCTTTCAAATTGAGCCAATATATTTGTCATATAAAATCTTCCAAAACCTTTGTAACCGGGTTCGAATCCCGCCGATGGCTGGTCGATTTGAATTCCGCACCCGGCTCGCACTGACCACAGTGCCGACGTAAAATATCCTCATTGGTAAACGGATCATGGGTTAGAGTCGCCGTCAGGCTAACCGTGGGATGTTTTCGTGTTTTTCCTCTCCATGTAATGCAAATGCTGGTTAGTTCTATCAAAAAGTCTTCCACGAACGTAGATTTCTCCCACTACTTGATCCGAGAGTTCCCTTGTCTTCTGCATTGGTCTCGAAATTATAAGGCCACGTCGTAGTTGAACATTAGTAATCGTAAACCCAAAATTGGGTAGGCTGTTAAACTATGTTTATAAAAAATAAAAATAAAACCCCATATATATGTTGGGTACTCCTTCTTGTTATCAATTTTTTTCACCATTTTAGTGGTCTGATCGGACTTCTAAAATTATGTGAAATGATGGTTTAAAACACTCAAACATGGTAGTGATTTTTTATTTCTTATTTTTATTTTCCATGGCAAAAGAATTGTTTTGGAGAACAACCTTAAAAGATAATATATTAGATACCTGTATATTTTCTCCCCAAACAATTAGCACCGATAAGTGGGTTTTCTAAAAAAAAAATTATCAGTTTACGCAGGCTGTTGTCATTTAAAGCTTATTACTAACAATGCATTTAATTAAAACAATCATTTTTGCGTGTTAACATATGCATGTGCTGTTATGTGAAAAAGCGTATGTTTATGTGTGTAGATCACTAGATTGTTGTTAGGAGAATTTTGGTTGTTAGAAATCAAAACATAATAAATACAACTTGCATTCAGATTTAAATGTTTTAAGAAATTTATGTGTCTCAATATTCAATTCGTTAATCACATATCTTGATATATAAGCCTTTTATAAGTCTTCCACTTTTTAATTGATATGTTATGTAAATGAAGATTTAATTCATATTCCTAAGTAAAGATGAAACTGCCTGGAGTGTCTAATTCATAGATATTATATCCATTGTAAATTATTGTTATTTCAGATGTCCAACGGTAGAAATAGAATTTCAATGTTTTGTTTTATTTATATGTTACAGTAATAATGAATAATATGAAAATTATGTGAATGTTACAGTTTTCTGCATAACAACTTTTGGAAAATGTTATAAATTTTATAAATTTTTTTTTTACCAATTTTCTATGAAATTCGTAAAAGGGTATACAAATTATAAGACTTCTTATTTAAAAATTGATAAAAAGGTTTACAAATTATAAGACTTCTTATTCAAAAATTGGTAAAAAAGTATACAAATTATAAGGCTTCTTACTCAAAAATTGATAAAAGGGAATACAAATTATAAGAATTCGTATTCAAAATTTGGTAAAAGAGTTTACAAATTACAAGATTTCTTACTCAAAAATTGATAAAAGGGAATACAAATTATAAGACTTCTTATTCAAAAATTGGTAAAAGAGTTTACAAATTACAAGAGTTCTTACTCAAAAATTGATAAAAGGGTATAGAAATTATAAGACTTCTTACTCAGAAATTGATAGAAGGGTATATAAATTATAAGACTTCTTTCTCAAAAATTGGTAAAAGGGTATACAAATTATAAGATTTCTAGCTCAAAACGTAATTTTAGTAACTCTATGAATTAATATAATTTTTTCGTAAAACATTCATGTCTTATCACCACACTATAAAGATATAGTAGTGATAAGACAATTCATGACTATTTTTTCTATAACTATTAATGTAAAAAAAAAAAAGATAAATTAGTTTTCTACGTATACAATTATGAAATAATAGTAAGTATTTTATCTAGCTCTAAGTGCAGAAATCTAAGTTGTTAAGCAGAAGCTTCTCGTAATTCAACGAATTTAAATTAAAAAAGCTAAAACTCTTCTGAATTTTAGTTTCGATCTCTCTTTAGTTTAGATACGTCATAAATTCTCTTTAAAAATTGGGAATAAAAGATACTTGGTTATGCATATTTTTCAGAGTAATTTATTTATTTGATTCGATACAGAGTAATTTATTATTAGAAAAATGAAAAAAAATTGTTTCAACCTTAGTTTATCAGCGACCCAGTTATATTTCCCTCTTAAAACTCTACAAAACGTGTACGGGATGTACAAACATTTGAGGTATAGAAAATGTTAAAAAAAAAACTGTAAATTTCTATGGCAATGAATCAATTACACAAAAGATAACAAGAAATTCAAATTCTTAATGCGCAACAGATTAACCTGTTGGCGAAGGATTTTTATTAAACATATTTTTTCAAACTATTTTTTCATTATTTAATATTAAATTAGGTCAAAATGCGTGAAAAATATTACATTCAGCATTTTATTAATTTATGGTTATTAAACACAGCATGAAACACCGGTGATGTAAAAAGGTAAAATCCTCCAAACAAGGCTCACTTTCAAACAATAATGTTTCAAATTTGCAGTAATTTAGATCTAAGAGAAACAGTTATGTCTTAATGATTAATTTAGAAAATCAATTATTAATAAACTGTTGAATATGTATGATCGCACTATTTTTTGTAATATTTTAGTATATTTTAGTACAAAGTAATTTCAATAATCTAACAGAATTTTTTTGTTACCATTAGTTTATATTTTTCTTATTTTTTTTTTGCTACCATATATATATATATATACTTGCTTGTATTTAGAGCGTCAGAAAAAATATATAAAAGGGACACCGGTGTCCCATCTGCGCCAAAGGGTTAATTCATCTAATTACAAAATTTCACGCGGGTTATGAGTTATTTTTGCATAGCTACGAAGCAATGCCAACGCTTTAAAAATTTAATTTGGAATATATTTTTATGATTGAATCGTTATTTATTTTAGTAGTGAAATATATAAATCGAAACTCTTCTTAAATAAACCAGGTATTATGTTTTATATTAGGAGAATTTGTTCCTTCATAGTTATTTTAATATTGGTTTTTCGTATTTATCCAATAATATTACTGTTATTTTCACTAACCAAAAGTTTTTGCATAGCTTCCGTATTATTTATTTTTACTGTAATATATATGTGTGTGTATTTTTTTATCATCAATAATCTGAAATGAAACAATTTTCATCTCCTCTCCATACCTTTTTCCGTGTCAAATCAAATTTAAATTTACTCATTTGACTTGTATTGCACATATTTCTGAACACTTTCAAATTACATTAGATAATCAACTTTGTTCATTTTATTTTAGCTGAATAAAGTTACAGTGAATCTTTTCCATAAAAAAAAACATTTTATTTAGAGTTGGTTTCACTGATATTTTAGATGCAATAATTTTGTTCTGTAGGAGAAAGAAAATGTACTTGATTGTTCAAATACAATGAAGAAGAAATTTGAGTGTATTTAAAGATATAAGTATACGTTGAATGTACAGATTTAAAATAAATGTAATAACAGAGTAAAATAAAAGGAAATTATATCACTCAATTTCGATTGCAAATTATTTTTGTCCCGTTTTGATTTTGATATCGAATTCAGAAAAGAACTTGCGTGCTAACAATTTTTATTCGGGATGAAATATTTTTAAATACTGGATTTATTTTCATAACTATTTTACATCCATGCACAGAGGGCCAGAAGACCATGATGTTTGGCCAAAAGTCAAAATTGAATTTTCAACTAAAATATGTGTAGGTAGATTTAATATCGCCCAAAATTAAGTATTCATAATCATTCCAAACATTATAATTTACTTTTTGGACTGACGAGAGTACAATGTAATGAAAAATATGTTAAAAAAATTTTTTTTAATTTAACTTTTAAATTTATATTTCAGAAATATATGTAGGAATTTTACCTTACTGTTGCATTTTTATCAGAGTAATTAGTCTGAAATTATAGTACAATTTTTCAATTTGTTGAATTAGTTAATACTCTTGACAAACTTAGAGTTTATATCTTATCATTTGACATTTTACGATGTTTGACTCACTTTCGAAACTTATCTCCAAAAAGTTCCACGAGGTAATTAGCTAAACTTTTTTTTTGTTGTTGTCTTCTTTGATGTTTCTTCTTTCGAAAAAACTTGCCCCATTTCGCCCATATTGCAAAGGTGGACTAAATATGCCGAAAAACAAAAATTATGTTTTTTTTTCATGTTTTCGCGTTATTTCGTAATTAATTCGAGCTATTTTGTAATATTATTTCAGAAATATAATTTGCTTTTCATTTTTAATATAAAATTATGAAAATTATTATATTTTCATTGCTGTATTTAATCATTTAAACGTACTATATTATTTTTTTTTATTTTTGCTTGCCATATTTCAGCCGCCATTTTTTTTTAAATTTTTTTTAGTGTATTTCAAAATTTCAACTAAGAATTCAATTTAGCTGCACATGAAAACCCCCAAATTTTGAAACAAATTTTATCGAAATACTAATTTTGGCCACGAAACCTTGGATGCTGCCCCACTGTGCCATGATAAAAATTTCAATCTTAACATATAACTTTTGCTCTTCCTTTTTTCAGATTTCATTTTATAAAGTGGTAGTAATTGCATTATTGAATCAGGGGAAAGCAAGATAGCTATAAGTTTTAAGCGGAATGCGTTCTTATCCGGTTAGCCATCACCTATTACATCAGAAAGCCTCCAGTCAGCTTTTATAAGTAGTCTGCGCAGACTATTTAAAAAGTAAACCAGTTGTGCACATGAAACCAAATTCTTTTTTAAAAGTAATTGAGAGAAATTTATCATATGCATTAGATTTGAATCTGTAGTGGTTGAAAAGTGAATAAGAAAGACCAATCATATTAAAAAATTAAATACATTTTTAGAAATATATTTGCTACCACTATCTTATTTTTAGTAGATTTTCTATTAAATGCTTCCATCGTAAACATATGTACCCTCATTGTAGTCTAATCGGACTACCTACAAAATACCGTGAGGAGGCTTTCAGTTATAGGAGACGTTAGAACTAATATAAGCATTTTAGAATACATAATAGAATCGCAATATATAATAGTTACAAGTCGTTTAGAATACATATGAGAAGTCGGGATCAAACGGATTAATCTTAATACAGCTGATTTTCATCCGATCAGCGTTAATGTAACGCTTCAACGTTCAGTGTTTTACTAAAGGCAGCAATAACATAAATTACTATACCAACTATTGAAATATATATTTTACAGAGCAGTTGACAATTAAAAACTAAAGCTTTAAGAATTTTTGGTTATTTTTCCAACATTTTAAAAAGCTGATCAAGAGAGCTGAGAGAAAATGGCATTTCATACAAGTTTTTGAATCATTTACTTTTTGTGGTGTGGAAAATAATTTTAAATCAAATTTCACTCATTAGAATCACATCTTAGAAGTAAATCACTCATTAAACTTAGCTACCACCTGAAGAAATCGTTCAAAAGACTCAATCTGAAAGTTGATATCTGTATGATTTCTAAAAATTTTAGCCGTAACTTTTTTAAATGTCATAAATGTTTTTAAAAAATTTTTATACCATAAGTCAAGGAAATTTCTGTTTCTTTTCACACCCAACAATAATTTACTTCTTGAGCGTAACTACCGAATTTAAGTAATAATTTCAAAAAATAGTTTTTTTAGTGTATTTTTATTTTTGTTCGTAGTGCAATTCTAATGTATTAATATTTCAATAAGTAAGAATTATAAGACATGTATAAACAATTTATTGTTGTTATTACTTACGTTACGTGCCAACAAATCTGCATTGGGAAATCTTAGCGAATTTTTAAGGCAGAGGGTGCGTTACTTGCTTTTCAGTGGCGCCATCTATGGTCAAGAATACGTTTTTAGTCACATACGTGTCACAGCTCGTTTAACAATGTGGACACACATTCGTACTTCATTCGTTAATTCAAGGATCGTTATTCTAATCTGAACCAGAGAAAGATCAATCTCTATTTCTGTACCTCCAGAGGTATTAATTAGATATTGGAACTTTTGTGGAGGATTAATATTTTAGAATATAAATGGACTTACTGTGAAATAGAAGTATAGTGCGCCAAAAAATACGGACCACTCCGAATAACTTTTAAACTAATGATCGGATTTTCAAGTTCTGAGACTCAATCTGAATGGCTCGATGGGATGAAAATAATAAAAAAGAGCAGACAATATTTCAAGTAACGAAATCAGACACAAAAACGGGCTTTCTGAGAATAAACATACCTTTTTCGAACGGTTTCAGATTTTTGACCCCCAAAACATAAAGTGTAGTCGCCATCTGGGAAATATGGGCCCCATAGTTTGTTCAAGAGAGAGATCCACATTAAGACTTCTTAACGTTTAGTTTACATTTTGCGTATTCCACCATATCTCGAAAACTTTTTCAACGAATTGAAGAATTTTTTTTCACATAATTAAAAAATTCGGTTATCTAAAGATAATTCCAGGCAAAAAATAAATTTTAGTAAATATTTATTATTTTTCATTATTTTATAAAATAATCGTCAAAATTTTTTTAATTGTAAGGTCATTTTAAAGTATGTATTTTTACATGACAAAATACAACATTTGAGCGAAATCTGTTGAATGAAGAATCGAATTTTAAAAAAGTCGTATATTTAAAATTCAATTTCTCAGGAACCATTCAACCGATTTCCTTCAAATTTTGTATTTTTTCATATCAAATATCATACTTTAAAATGACGTAAGAATTGTATAGCTTCCAGATCAAAATTTTTCCGACCATTATTTAATCTGAAATTTCATCACTGATTAAGATCAAATTTTATAATTTTATCGGAAAGCATCATGCAAGTAAATTGGTGAATAGGGAAAAGAACACAAAACTAGACGTAAAGTAAAGATTTTATTTACATACATAAAGGACAGTATAGATCTTTTTAAAGAATTATGGCTAAAACTTTTTAATAGCGTGACAAGATGAAATCTTTAAAATAAATTAATTATTAATAAATGAATAAAATAAATAATTTGTGACATCTATATCAAATTTGAAGCAGATGATAGAAAAAAATTGTTTTATTAATTCGTTTTCCAGTGGTTGCATTACAAATGATTAAGTTAACAAATTCTCAGTTTTCAGTATTGCAATAGTTGAAAACAGAGCCACAGAACATGAATTAATACGAAATGAGAGGTCGTAAAAGAAGAAACTATATACTAATGCATAGACATTAATAAAACACGTAAAAGACATTATTATTAAGTATTATTATGAAATAAAAAGTAAAATATAAATAGTAATCGTAATTTGTTCGGTCAATAATTTTGCATTTTAATTTATGTATTTTTACGAATGATTTGTTTCAATTCTAATTTGTTTTTCTGTTTTAAAATTGGAAATTAAAAGTTAAAATAATTTTTTGTTTTACGTTACTTACCTTATTCTGTTGCCAGTTGAGAAAAAACCATTATCTCTATGGAAAGAGCCTGTTCGCACGCCAAATAGAGTGCATACTAAACAGATGCCGAGCTCCAAGTGCGAACGAATATCGTCCTCGTCAACTCTTAAAACGTAGCACGGTAGCACTGTTTGCTTGTAAAAAAAAAAAAAAAATAGAACGAATTAAACTTAACTTTTAAAAGCTTTTGTTTTGTTTTGAAAGCAGAATTATATAGCTTGATAGCTAAATAAAACGGAACTATATGCAGTTGCGGATGATTACTTAAATTCTTTACCACAATGGTCTTTTCTAAACTTGCAACGGAGTATAAAGCAAATTAAAAAGTAATAAAAGAAATTACTTTTGGAGGTAGTTTAAAAAGAAAGAAAATGTTAGCATAAACTTAATACTAACACTGGCTAAAGTATCACACAAAAAAAAAAACATTAGCTTGATATATGCTCCATGAAATGATAGGTGTTTTGTTTTATTCACTCAGCTTTTTGGCTCCCACGTTTTGCAGTTGGCGCTTTTTACCCACCATTCTCGAAAGTTTTCATATGACGATGGCTTTGTGTTTTTGTGCAGAAGCGAGCATAAATCGCATTCCCTATGATTCTTCATATCAATAGCATAATCTTGTCGCCATCGAAAATAAGTGCTCCATATTTTAAAATCTTTGCCAACACCAGCCAAAAAGAATGCCAAATGTTTAGGCGATTTGAAGCTCAAAGCATCTATGAAAGAAGCAGGCGGCGCCAACTTTGAGTACGGAGCACCGCCAAAGACGACGGGAATCATATTGTATTCCATAGTCCTGAAAAATTTCTCAGTCACGTAGTCCTTGCAAATAGTGTTCTCGAAAGCTAAGAAAAATTTATACTTTGAAGAGAAATCTCGAAGGCAGCTCTCTGTTTTTCCGGGCGGACACACAGAGTCTCCGCACTTACCAAAGACGTCAACATCGATATATTTGCGGAGTTCTTGGACATAGTCATCACGACCTCCATGTGTTGGACAATGGCTACTCATCCATACTACTGATTTTGTCTTATTGGAAAAAGCCCATTGAAGGGATTGCAGATCTAACTTCTTTGAAGGACGGACCTATAGGAACGAATAACAAAGTTTAGTATAAGGAAAATCTTAGCTTTACACTGATTAATCTTCGCTTTAATTTAATTTGAATTAAAAAGTTACATATCGTACAAAATTATAATAATTTACTATAATGTAATTAGTTAAAATGAAAAGTAACACATTTATGCCTAGAGCCTTATTATTAAGATTTACAGTGGTGGAATAAATAAAAATTATTACCTCAAATTAATAACATCAATAATATACTATGTAATCTGTTAATAACTCATGATATAATAATAAGAAAAACATAAATTTACATGGCATCATCAATCACAGCAGAGTGCTTTTTTTTTTTCAAAACTGAAGTTCTACGTTGAAAATATATAGATATACAATTGTTATGAACAACTATGCTTTCCTTCTCTCTTTCACATAGGTGTTTTTTATCCGTAAATCACTTCTAATAATTGAACATTAATGCGTTCAAAAATATTCAACTTATACTGCCGCTTTATTTGTATAATCTTCGTGTGCCCACAACGAAACTAAGTCGCTGATTCCTTGAACCTTAAAACCGATTTAAATGCAAATTACTTATTTTAAAGATTTGATAACAGCCACTTTAATAATTGGTTGTTATCTGGTTAAAAATTGTGTGACGTCTTTAAAAAAAATATGTACTATCTGGCAATGGGTGAAAGCCCTTATATAGCAAGACGGAAAAGAGAAAAACCTGGTACGTAAGACATTTCATTCCCGCATTTTTTACGAAAAAATAAAATATCTGTAACTATCAAGATTTCTTTTAAAATTTTAGCATATATATAAAACTGTTTCTTTTCGAAGATAAAGTAGATATTGCTGTATAATTAAAAAAAAGAATAAGTAAACTCCTCCCCAAAACTAGCTATAACTGAAAAGGTTTCACTATCAGACTTTCCTATTTTCCGTCTCGCTTTCCCCCCTGTATCTGGCTATAAATTTTTTTATATTATTTCAAGTTTAAAAACGTAATTGGTAGGTACAAATCTTGAAGATCTAGTTTAGATAGCCATAGAGGTAGTAACAGAAGTTTTAGTAACAGAAACCTTACACTCTTTATACTTTTTTTAATGTTTGTTCTAATGCACTTGCCACACGGGCAAGCCTGCTTGGTAAAAACAGAGAAAATTTAAGGCAGAGTGTGCGATTCTTATTTTTCAGTGGCGCCATCTATGACCAAGAATTCGACTTCTGCCACACCATACGTCACACCCGTTTATAGGGCGGACCAATTCACACATCCATTCATTCATCCACAGATCGTAATTTTGACCTGAATCAGAGAACGATCGATCTCCTATCCTGTACTCCCTGAGGTATTGATTTGTTATGGGAACATGGAGGACTTTTCCGACTCAACAGATTTAACGTGCATCACTCACTTTACTACACGGGGAGTCTTCAGCCGGCCTGGTTCGAACCCAAGAACACTCTGGCATGGGCCCAGCACCCTACCGACCAGGCTATCCCGGCCTACTTTTTTTCATGCCTTACACTTATATTAAGATCTAAATTTATAATTGATAAGTATCAGAATTGAATTATAATTTAGATCTTGAATAAAAGTGGAAGTGATTTTTTATTAAATAAAATTATTATTGCGATTACGTTGATTTAATAAGCTTATCTGTAGTTTTAGTTTTGGTCCTAAAAAAACAAATCTAAAATTTCAGACATTTTATTAAAAAAAAAAATAATAATAAATAAAAATATCTATTATATGTAGACATTTGAAAAACAGCGTTTAAATTTGAAATCAATTAGATGCAGATGTTACTATCAGAACTGCCAACTACTAAAATTTAAAAGCTTCACTATAAGAGAACTGGAACAAAGTGCCTTTATACATGGACTAATGAATCATTGTACATGTATAGGTGCAAAAAATTACATTATAAACCATATAATCATAAACTAAACAAATAATCATATAATGAAAAATAAACTTTTCTATCACTGTAATAAATTTTTACCAAAAGCCTAGAATGATGTCAGTTATCTATTATTATTATTATGATCAATTAGTAACAAAAGAAAATATATTATTTGTTTAAACAAAATTTGGTTAATCTAACATTTCTGTTTAAAATATTAAATTGCATCATGGATAATACCTAAAATGTGTTAAAAATTATAATAAGATGTTAAATTTAAACCCTGAAATATTTTTAACATCATTTTAATCGAACAGTATTTTATTAATACTTTTTTTATTGAAATTTGACACTGATAAAATGTTTCGATTGGAAACATTTTTCAGAAGCGATATTAAAGGTTAGTACATTTAAAATCGTAACTATTTTAGGATATAATATATAATTTTTATAAACATTAAATCTGGTTGATGTTTAAAACTGTCCAAGATAATAACATAAAAAACATATCAAACTATATATTTTAAAATTTATGCATAATTAAGCTAAAATATGCATAGTTAAGCAGATTAAGCTAAAATATGTGAGATAAATTATTTGAATATTACGCGTAATAATAAATATTACGTAACCAAGTAATATGCAAGAAACTTACTGTAACATTGTCTAACACGAGGCGAAAAGATTGTTCAAAGATTTGGATATCAACGCACCTGAGACTAAACGAACTCTTACACACATTTATATCTACCAAGTACGAGAGAATGAATGAATGAATCTAAATGGATACGAATCTGGCGAACCTAGCTTCAGATTAGTACTATTACGAAATAATACAGAGTGAAGCAGACATTGTACTCATTGAAAGCTTGAGACTAAACGAACTCTTAGACACATTTATATCTACCAAGAACGGGAGAATGAATGAATGAATCTAAATGGATACGAATCTGGCGTACCTAGCTTCAGATTAGTACTATTACGAAATAATACAGAGTGAAGCAGACATTGTACTCATTGAAAGCTTGAGACTAAACGAACTCTTAGACAGATTTATATCTACCAAGAACGAGAGAATGAATGAATGAACCTAAATGGATACGAATCTGGCGTACCTAGCTTCAGATTAGTACTATTACGAAATAATACAGAGTGAAGCAGACATTGTACTCATTGAAAGCTTGAGACTAAACGAACTCTTAGACACATTTATATCTACCAAGAACGAGAGAATGAATGAATGAATCTAAATGGATACGAATCTAGCGTACCTAGCTTCAGATTAGTACTATTACGAAATAATACAGAGTGAAGCAGACATTGTACTCATTGAAATCTTGAGACTAAACGAACTCTTAGACACATTTATATCTACCAAGAACGAGAGAATGAATGAATGAATCTAAATGGATACGAATCTGGCGTACCTAGCTTCAGATTAGTACTATTACGAAATAATACAGAGTGAAACAGACATTGTACTCATTGAAAGCTTGAGACTAAACGAACTCTTAGACACATTTATATCTACCAAGAACGAGAGAATGAATGAATGAACTTAAATGTATACGAATCTGGCGTACCTAGCTTCAGATTAGTACTATTACGAAATAATGCAGAGTGAAGCAGACATTGTACTCATTGAAAGCTTGAGACTAAACGAACTCTTAGACACATTTATATCTACCAAGAACGAGAGAATGAATGAATGAATCTAAATGGATACGAATCTGGCGTACCTAGCTTCAGATTAGTACTATTACGAAATAATACAGAGTGAAGCAGACATTGTACTCATTGAAAGCTTGAGACTAAACGAACTCTTAGACACATTTATATCTACCAAGAACGAGAGAATGAATGAATGAATCTAAATGGATACGAATCTGGCGTATCTAGCTTCAGATTAGTACTATTACGAAATAATACAGAGTGAAGCAGACATTGTACTCATTGAAAGCTTGAGACTAAACGAACTCTTAGACACATTTATATCTACCAAGAACGAGAGAATGAATGAATGAATCTAAATGGATACGAGTCTAGCGTACCAAGTTTCAGATTAGTACTATAACCAAATAATACAGAGTGAAGCAGACATTGTACTCATTGAAAGCTTGAGACTAAACGAACTACTACACACATTTATGTAACAAGCGAGACAACAGCCTCTCTGTTATTACGCCAGATGTCGCTCGCCTTTCCTATGTGGATAATAGTCTGTGTGACTCAAATTATTATTAAAGAATAAGCATAATCATTAATGGTGTTGATTGACTTTATTAATGGTAACCAATACCATTACATCTGTGTAACAAGCGAGACAACAGCCTCTCTGTTATTACGCCAGATGTCGCTCGCCTTAACGAATACATATCGAACATTCTAGATGTAAATGAAGAGCTAGTCTGTTGAAGTTGTTTAAAAAGGAAACTGGTAACCTTAGTGGTTAAGAGTCTAAGTGACTATGTAATTAGTTAGATGAAGTATGTTTCTGTGTGAAACTTAGAACCTGTGTGGTTCTATCCTGTGTGGATAATAGTCTGTGTGACTCAAATTATCATTAAAGAATAAGCATAATCAGTAATGGTGTTGATTGAATTTATTAATGGTAACCAATACCATTACATTTATATCTACCAAGTACGAGAGAATGACTGAATATATATAAATGTATAAGAGTCTGACGTACCTAGTTTCAAATTAGTACTATTACCAAATAATACAGAGTGAAGCAGATATTGTACTCATTGAAAGCTTGAGACTCAACTAACTACTACACACATTTATATCTACCAAGAACGAGAGAATGAATGAATGAATCTAAATGAGTACGAGTCTGGCGTACCTAGTTTCAGATTAGTACTATTACCAAATAATACAGAATGAAGCAGATATTGTACTCATTGAAAGCTTCAAACAAACCCAAGTAGCTTCAAACAAAACGGTCATATTTTGGATCGAGAATAAAACATTTATATTATTAGGACACAGCCCCTTATTAAAAAAGATATCTAATGATAGGATCACCAATTAAGATACAAAAAAAGGAAAATAGCTATTCATTTCGATATACCTAATTATACGCGACAACGAAATAGAGGTGAGTGATTTGACGATCCTCTTTCATTTGTACATCGATAGACCACGTGACTCATGTTACCCAAATTGGCTATTCTAATTGGATGAAGATCCGTAGAATGGAAGGCAGGAGTACCATTTTTTTAAAAATGGTATCATTAGTTGTAGACAATGAGATGACAATTAAATGATTGCCGGTTAACGTTGTTTGGATATATTATAACATACCTCGTTTAATTTATAGCTTCGTTTGCTTCTTAGTTATACCCATCATAATTATAGATGTTATTTATATCTTAAAATAAATCAGAAGCATAAATTAATGATTTCTCAACTACGTTAATATTAGAAAGGAATATTTTTATCTGTAGAATTTTTATTTTTCTTATAGATATTTATTAAATCATGCAGATAAAAAAGCACGAAAAATAAATAACTAACTTCATGTGCTTTTCTACTTTTTTAGCTACGTTGCAATATTTATTATGGATAGGAAAAATTTTAATTAAGGCAAAGAGAGAATTTTTTTTTAATTTTGCCGCATTCAAATTTTAAATTTAGCTAGAATTTAAAACAAATAAATTTTTTCTGAAATTGACTGATAGCAACAAACTTTTGCCGACAATTTTTATTCATTCGAAATAAATAAATGAGGAATGAAGCATTCGAAATCCTTTCACGCGTCAAATGATGCCATTAAGGAAAAAAAAAATTCTGAATTCGTTATCAGATTTGCATACCAGCCTACTTCTACGGTTGTTGAAAAAGATTTTACAAAGTGGAAGAAAGAAAGAATTTTATAAAAACAAAATTATTAAGACACCTATAAGCATAATAAGCCAACAAATAAATCTTATCTACTTTTTTTTTAATTATTCATTCGTCGTGGTTCAAAACTTAATACGGCAAAACGTTAATGTTCCCAAGTAGCACAGAAACATCGATCTATACCGTGGCCGTTCCTATCGATATTTTGAAAGCGGAGGAATATAGATACTGTGTTATCCTACACGTCTATATCCTACAATATCCAGTGAAAAAATTTTCTTGAATAACGTATTAAAATTATCGATCGGCGTTCTGCCGCATCTTCAAATGCTTATTAATATTTGTTGTACGAATAACGCGATGAAAATATTCATCGACATTCTACTGTATCTGTAAACGCCGTGGAATATGGTTTTTTCAAACTCGACATTCTACGGCGTTATTGAGATATCGATCTATATCAATTTTACAATGTCGTATAATATAAAAAAAATCTGACGTTTTTACATAGATCGATGTTTCGGAACAACATCGATCGACGTCGTAAACGAAGTTTTTTCGAGATCAATCGATATTGAGTGCTACTTGGGTTGCTACCACTAAGAAAATTATTTCTGAAAAGCGGTAAAAGTCGGCTGCTATGGATTTGTTATATGCCATCAATTATGTCTTTCATTTTTCAAAAATTAATTATTGTACTTATCAAATCATGTTTTATCTTTGTTTTTAATTAAAGTCTACAATCAATATTTTTAATGTTATGTAAAAATGCCAATTTGCCATATTGAAAATTTCATTGTTTTATTATTTCAGAAGCAAACGGCTTGATTTTATTATGGCTACCACAATGTTTGCCAAATCAATTTATTTTACCTTACTGTACTTAATTTAATGATGAATGGGATAGGGGACACTTTGCGGCCCAGGTGCCCAGTTTATTTAAATAAAGAAAGATTTGTTATGTTTTTTTTCTCTCCCTCCAACTACTACGGAATTCCCGTAGTAGATGTATTATAAACGGAGGGTACATGAAAATCATCATATGCACGCTAAGCTGAATTAAGAAATTGCCTACAAAGTTTCAAAGTGGTAGCAACTTTAAAATATATTCATTTTTTAGTATATTAACACTCCCTGAAATATTTCTAAAATTAAAAAGTGCAGGCCTTTCTCGAATAATAGGCCAACATTTTTCAATAATATTTTTTACAATTTTTGTAAAAACAAGGTATTGTTTTCTTAAAATTAAAACTGATGAGAAAGTTAGTTTATTGTTTATCCGCTAAGAAAATTGATATAAGGCTCCCATAGATCTTACAAATTAATAATAATAATGCCGAAAATAAGACTAATAACGATTGATTAAAACATTTGTGACTATCAATACATATTTTTTATAGGAACATTTTTCTCAGATCCATAAACTGTTATATTTCTAAACGTTGAAGTGGTATCTTAGAAATGGAATTTTCTACAAACGTAAATGTAAGTTTCCGACCACTATCGTATATCTTATACCCGCGGAATCCTTGTAACATACTCGTGCACATTTGACAGCTTTTCCGAATTTACCAGATTTTATTTTTGTATTCAATGTGTAGGCAAAATTTTTGAATTCATGCTTTATTTCTGATACAACAAATAAGATTTAATATACTTTGAACTACCACTACATTTAAACAGTTTAAATATACATTTAATATAAAGCAATAACTAGTCATTTTGATGTGTTTT
Organism: Parasteatoda lunata; assembly: GCA_949128135.1. Classification (NCBI taxonomy): domain Eukaryota; kingdom Metazoa; phylum Arthropoda; class Arachnida; order Araneae; family Theridiidae; genus Parasteatoda; species Parasteatoda lunata. The sequence goes on along the minus strand of OX421977.1, from coordinate 23,779,591 downwards.
AAGTTATAGTAAAAAATTGATGCTTTTTTGCTGCGCCTCCAACTATTGATAAATAACAACTATAAGAAAATAGAAATATTTCTTGACAATAAGTGACGATATGTCACTATTATTCAAAGATCCCAACACGTTTTGTCCAATGAATTGGTAACATTACAATAAGTATTTTAAACTATACGATAAATAAAATAAATGCACAAGCGACTATACTTACTCTAATAAATTTTCCATATTGGGAAATGATATCCGAATCACTTCGATAAGTCATAGTCCAATTAAACATATTAACCATATGTTCCATACCAGGAAAATCTGAATATGGCGGAGATTCTAAGCAAAAGAAAATCCATCGCTGGTGTGGATAGCGTATGGTCGGCAAATCAGATAAAGTCATGTCTCTGGCGTGGAACACCACAGCATCACTTTCACCAAGTTTAGTTCTATCACGTGTAATTAGACAATTTCGACACCTCTGACAATCGTTAATTCTTTTCTGTAGAAGATAGTTCCATTCTTGAAAAAATGGCGTCCACAAAAGTATAACTTTGGGATCTCTCATAGTATACATTTGACAAGTATCTACAACCTTGAGGACAGGAGTTGTTCGTAAAACAGTAGAAAGTTTAGTTGTTGTATTGCTACTAGATGGAGAACTCGTTACATAAATATATTTTGTTTCAATTTTAGAATGTCTCAAAGATATCGTTTTAGAAGTGGTGTTATCATTGGAATGTTGAGTGTCTTTAGAAGAATTTCTATGGCTCGATGTGTAAGACACTAAGGGTGGAATGCTTTCACTTTGCTTTTGGTTTATCAGATAAGGCTTGATTGACTTGATTTCATTCACAGTTTCAAAAACAGTGTCCCGAACAGGATTGCCTGAAAGTTGCGTATATGTTTCTGTATAAAATGTGTAAAAAACACATACTATGAACATAGCACACGTAAAATAAAGGCACAAAAAGGAACGCTTCGATATTCTTTTCACGTTGGGAAACATTTCCATGCTAATTCCACATCCAGGAGAAACTTATTGATAGTGAAATTTATCATTTCTGCATATCGTCTGAACCTAAGTGAGAATAAAAAATTAAATTTTACATAGAATAATGCAAATAAAAAATCAATAATAAAAGGTATAACAAAAGTATACATATCGTATTCATATCTGCTTATTAATATAAAACTAAATGCTTAAATTTTTCTAATGTAGTTGGCTGGAGCTTGTATTGCGCAGGTATGACTACATTGACACAAATGCGCAATAGACACTTTTAAAAAACGCATTCTGGTTCAATGCAACACGTTGAATGCCATGGGAGTCATCGGTGACCAGCGAAGCCAAGATTATTAGAAACACAAAATTCGCGTTCATTTTTACATTATTATCGTTACTACAATGGTTTGAAGAAATTAATGCAATATAAAACACAAAAAAATAGTTTTATTTATATACACAGAGAAGCCAACTTGCTCCGGACAGCGATTAAATATTGTCAAGTGGTAGTTTATTAATTGTGATTCTTGTTTTAATAAATTCAATTTAGTAGATTTTTATCTACCACTATTTTTAAAAAATTCGCAGACTTATAATATTCCCCACTAAAACAAAATTTCGGCTTTTGTATAAATATGTCTTAAAAAAAAATTAATATAGAAGTTGTGAAATGGAAAATGAGAAATATAGTGTTTTAAGCAGTTTTGATTGCAGATGTGTGAAAATTGGACTCTCTGTGGTTTAACTGCAACGAATTTTCCCAAGCTGGAACTTGTATTAAATATTAACCCTTACCAACAACAATAGCCAACACTAATTCAAGGTATGTTTCAAAATGCTAGGAATGTGAAACTAATTGCTTTTAAGCGTTTGGCAACCACTGTACTTTGAACAACAAAGAGCTAAAGTATGTTGCTTCTCTCAGAATGTACAGTTTAAGGTCGCACTTGCTAGCTAACATCCTCCCTGACAAAAACTTTCAGTCGAAATTTGCTGTTTCAGAAAGAGTTAAAGAAAATGTTAAGTTGACGCTGCATCTAAGAATAGTTAACAATTTAGTGTTTCTATTTCATCTTACTACAATCATTTTCTTTTTATTTCACTTTGTTATATAACATACTCTACAGAAAACAGGGAAATGTAGAATCTATAGTGATAAACAAACGATGTAGTAATTAAAAGATAACGTTTACCCTTACTTATTCTTCTATTAATGCTGAATGTCAAACACATAAATATGTATTATATCAAACAAAAAAAATAAATTAAGAATTAGAAAAACAGAGAATGATTTAAAATATTTAAATCAAATCGAAATTTACTTCAGAAAGTAAATTAAAAAAAATGTACTTGAGTCTTCTTAAACATACTTAATAGAACTAAAATAGACCAAATAAGCAAACGATTACAGAGGTCATAAATTTAAAATAATAAAAGAAAACGATATACTCATCGTTAAGCTAGCAGTGAAATGCTGGGTAAGAGCAAAAAGAGTCGCCATTTAGCTATGCTCAGAAAAACAAAAAAAGAGAGAGAGATAGTTGCTTTTTCATGTTCTCGAGAATTAGAGTGGAAACTAATACTTCATTGTGAAAAATTGCGTCAGCAAAAATTCATTTTAATTTCTAATGGGATGATATGGAATTTATTGTTATCTAAGTTTATATAGGTCATTAAAGAAACTGAATTTTTCTTAAATTTAAATAGTCATATGTTCTAACGAAAACCGTTGCCAAAGTTTCGACGAAGAATTTCTGTATCTCCAAACACAGCTAAGTTGAAGCAAAGTTACGAATTTCTGGTATTTGAAAATGAATAATTTAATTTAACTCTTTTCTGTGCTGTGTGTTTAGTCTCACAACATTTATTCCAAAAATATTGCAAACCACCTAAAAAATTATAAATGTCTACCGTTTTACAACATGCAATGTTAAACAACATACACAGGGCTGTCAACTTTCTACGCTTTTAGTAAAAGAAATTATTCTAGTGGTAGCTATGTTTATGCACTAATTATTTTGCATATATTTAAACTTATACAGGGATGCCAACTGCTCCGCTTGCAGGAATAGTTTTAATAAAGTTGTAGCAAATTATATAGTAAAATTCGTTAGGGAAGGATGGTTACGCCTACTTTTTAATAGAGTAACCAGTAAATTGATGATTTGACGATGCATTTTATATGATACTTATAATTTTTGATATTTAGTGGTGAAAAATTACTTGAAAGGAAAAATACTAAACTAAAAGTAACTTAAATTTCGCTACCACTGGAAAATACTATTTTACAAAGCGGAGCAAGTTGGCATCTCTTTCAGATTTTTCACCAGATTTTTCGATTTAGGTGAGTCTTTTTAGCTGTTGGCAAAATTACTAAAACTTCTGCAATTTTGGTCTTTTAACTATCTTCAACGCTGTAAAATATTTTGCAAAAAGCGTAATGGTGGGCAGGCTTGCATACAGTACATCTCTTTAATCAAGAATTGATGGCATACGGCAGCAGATGCTAACACAGGGGTGCAAGTTTTGCAAAACATTTTAAAGTTGTGGCATACAATTAACCCATTGGATCCGGTTGATTTAACCCTTACGAAGGCCGTGGTAAGTATATTTACCACCACTTCTTAAAGTCCACGGTGAACTTTTTATCCACTTTTAATTTAGGTTTCTATTTGTTAATAACTTCAGCTTTCTTGAAGTGCGTTTGAATAAAATTGGTAACCATTTGTTAGTTTAAAAAAACGTATAAACGTTAGAAAATACATAATTCTTTTTCTATCCCATACATCATGAAATAATATTATATACATTGATTTAAAAACATTTTGATTTAAGCAACATTATGGTAGCTATTTCTAAAAGTCAAGCACATTGCTTGATAAATTAAAAACATTTTGTATTACAATCAATTTAAATATGGTAATTATATACAGGCATGATTTGAAAATATACGTTGGTACTTATTTACAGACATAATTGGAGATAGATACATTAATCACTATTTGCAACCTTGAACAGTGAAAAAAGAAACATTATATTCAAACATAATTAGTGAAATGTGTAATAGTAATTATATGCAGCTTGATTTGAAAATTATGAATAGTGAAATGGATAATAATCTATTGAAAATATATTGAACGAGTTGATACATAGTCGAGCTGTATAAATCATATATTTTGCCAAACTTTGGCATATCTGCACCGTAAATGTTTTGAAAATCTTCAATATAATTATTTAAATTTTATAACGGTGGTACATTTCTAAATAAATATATTTTGTTAGGGATGAAATAATTATAAAACAATTTTTTTTACCAATTTTAATATAAAAATAAAATCTTTTGAAGAAACCGAGACACTCTACAATTATTTGAAACATCATAAATGAGAGAAGGGTCGCTTGCCCAGTTTCGGGATCGGGAAGTAACGTTGTACCGAATGAATTATTATTACCGAATAAAAATCATAATTTTATTTAAAGACATTAAAATTAGCAACTTATCAAGCCAATTTCTTTAAGTGTACAGTGGAAAAAGAAAAAAAGAATACTACTTTTGTATTAAATATGAATAATTTGAAATGTAAGTCATAGTGGTAGTTACAATTGAATAATTACAGAGAAAATAAATAAAGTTCAGCTTTTCAAAAACATAAATAAAATCGACAGATCAAAATAAGAAAATTATTCTCCATTTCTCATACCTTACGAACTAAGATATAAGTTAACCAAATCTTACCTTCAAATTAATGATGAAATACGGTTTTTGGCAGAGTACATAATCAACGCCTAAAGCAAATGTTACGTACATTTAACCTAACGATACACGCATTTTTTTGTTACTCTATACTATTCATACCATGGCTCAAAGGTGAAAAGAATGAATGATTCCGTTTTATCATAAAACTAGATAAGAGGCGTGACTCGAAAGATAGCGTTTGAAGTAAAATTTTCTCCACCAAAAACTTAGTTTACTTAAATCGTACACAATTGTTTACTAGTGACATGGAAATAAGATTTTACGAACGGCTGTAAAACTGAGACAGTAAAGAATTAATTGCAGAAGCATAAATTATGAATATTGACTTAAAACGTAATTATTGAAACAGGATGTAAAAAATATTGCGCAAACAACGATTTTCAATATTAACTTTTTTTTTTCCGATCGAAGAATAAGATTTAAAAAATATTTTTTGCACGTATTTCATTAAAGTGTTAAAATTTATTTGCAACATTAAGTGTTGCCAAACACCTTGTATAAAAAGACTCCTTGGATTTTCTTCCATTTAGTATTATTTTAAAATCTCAAATAAATACGTATCATTGTTGTCGCAAAATATCTTTAAAAAAAAAAGACGACAAAATAAATTCATATTATTTAAGGAAAAATATTGAAGTAAATTGCATAGGTTAAATGATCAAAAATTAACATTAAACTCATTGATTGCAAACATAACCATAACTCAAACATAACTCATTGATTGCATATTCGTTTTAATATTTTTTCCTAAGCGTTATTTTCAAAGGAATACATAAGTTCATATGTATATATAAACCTATACGCTCTTTATAATTTGTATATTCGTGCACAAAATAAACTGAACGAAATATATCATTTAAAAGAAAATCTATAGCTTTTCGAACAAATATAATTTCAGATTTGAAATCTTCAAACTCAAATTAGGTAGTAACAAATAATTGCATTAACAGGCCTGCCAGCTACTACGCTTTTTGCAAAATATTTTATATAGTGGTAGACATATAAAAACCAAAGCTTTCGGTATTGCTGTTATTTTGTCAACATTTTAAAACCCTTTTAAAGATAGGGCTTTAGAAAAGTATATAGTAAAAATTATCATGCTTTTTTTTATTACGAGTAAAGTTTAAATTAAAGAAAAGTACTTATATGTATATGAATATTGTATCGAAGATTTTTCACTTTCAAGATTTTAATAAAACTATTCATAAAATTGTTATTGATCATTTGACAACATTAGAGGATAGAATTATATATCATTTCCCAAATTTAGATATAAAAAAATTTGCTTGGGTTCGTAATCCATTTATGATAACGAATACTTCTGTATTTGAATTAACTTTGAAGAGGAAGAACTAATTTTGCTTTCGAACAATCGAGATTTAATTTTAAAATATTCGGGAGAATTAAATAATTTATTTTTGATTAACATTAGATGCGATTTATCCCATGATAGCCAAAAAAGCTTTAAAAATATTATTAAAATTTTCTAGTATGAGAATAGCATTTTTACGACCAATTATAAAAGAAATTATCAAAAAGCTCAAATTTCTCATTAAAAGTATTCTTATTATTCATTTGTAATAAATCCCTTAATAAATGTGTCTTTGTAGTACATATTATATATTTTATTTTACATTCCAAATTATTATCATAAACTATATTACACTGTGTAATTATAGGTAAGTAAACAACTTTTGAACTTCTCTTTTTCTTTGTGTGCCGCCAAATATTGAAATCGTTAAAAGTGTGTCGCGACAGAAAAAAGGTTGAGAATCACTGTTATAATGGAAGCAACGTCAGGCCACCTTATATGGTACCCCCGAAAGAGTGGCCAACAATTCTGCCATACTGAAAACCAGTGTTGCCAGGTGCCGATAACCGTTCACCCCCAGATGGCGTTGTAAAATCCCCTAAAAATTTTTAAAAAACCCCCAAATTTTTAACTTAAAGTATAAGTATTAAAAAATAGTACAAAAGTTAAATAATGTATAGAAAACGTTGCTTTAATACTTCTTAATATTTTATTATCAACAAATTAATCTTTTTTACATTTCAATCGTAATATTATTTTTAATTTCTACTAAAATATTTAAGATATTTTTTCAATGCTTTTTGAATTGCACATTTTTTTCATAAATATTTTATTATCAACAATATAGTCTTTTTAATATTTTAATTCTAACATTATGCTTACATTTCTGATAAAATATCCAACATATTTTCATCAGTACTTTCTGATTTGTATATGTTTTCGCTGTTAAACATTTTTAACATAGAAGAAGTTGGTACAAAATTTTGACAATCGTTAGAAAGTTCATATGGAACGCACAAAATAGCATCAGCTGTAGTTATAGACATTTTATTTCTCAATGTGTCTTTAATAATATTTAATATGGAGAAACATCTCTTCACAGCTGCATTTGAAAACGTAATACTTAATAAAGCTAAAGCTAGAGTCGAGCTAAGTAAACTTAAGTCGATCACTAAGTAAACTTAAGTCGAGAATCGAGCTAAGTAATAACTTACTACATTTACATTCAACAAAGGGTTAAGTTCTAAAATTAAATCTTAATCTTTTTGTTTTGATTTAACATATTGATTTTCATTTTACCATCTCACACATTCAGTTATAAAATTTAATATTAGAACGTAACCAAAATGAAACAAGTAAAATTCACAAATAACCCTAAAACAAACCCCTAAAAACAAATTGCCCTAAAATACCCACTGAAGATAAAAAAAAAAATCCCCCTAAATTTAGGGGGAAACCCCCTAATCTGGCAACACTGCTGATAACTGAATGGCAGTGTCAATAGGTTGGGTATTGAAAAAAAAAATTTTTTTAATGAAATAATTCTTCGTTTTGTAAATTTGATTTAAAGTTATTTTTCACACCACTGCAGGTAAATAAATAAAAAAATATTTATAAAAATCGAATTATTATAGCTCTCTCGTGATAAAAAAGGCTTTTATAATTTGACAAAATTACCAAATATGCTAAAAGCATCGGCTTTTTTTTAATTGTATACCACTTAATAATATCTTTTGAAACAAGCTTACTTTTTACAGTGTTGCTGCAAAAACGTAGACATCTCTTACCGCATGAAATGTAAATTACAGCGTAAAACCTATCATATGTCGGAAAGCACACGACAGAAAATCGCATAAAATAAAGTAATAGTGAAACTTTTGTTTTGTTCCTTTTTTGTTCTGGCAGACATTCTATTAAGGAAACTACCCGCACGTCAGAAAGTGATTTTAATAGAACATCTAACACGCCATTTCAATCACATGACAGTATTAAAGTTCTTTTTAACGTACAATATTTTCCTCGTATTTCCTTTCCATGTTCAAGCTACCGTTTCTTCAAACACGCAAAAATGGAATCACTTTAAAAATAGTTTAAAGTATTTATAAAATAAATAATTTGAAGAAGAAAAAAAAGCTGGAAGATAAATTTCATAAAGAGATAAAAAATATTGAAAAATAAAACATACTAAAAGATAAAACAGGATAAGAGCATTAACAACTTCAGATATTTTCACTTTTTAAATAATTGCAGCTGCAAATGCTTTAAATAAATATGTAATTGCTGTAAATCAGTTCTGGTAGTCATGGATAGAAAAGAAACCAGAAGAGAAATCTTTTTACTACCAGTTTATTCTAGAACTAAAAATGTTTTAATACATATAACACGAAACAGACGGAAAAAAAGCCTGGTAAGATAACCATTTCATTATTGTTTGTTTTCAGGGAGATAAAAACATTCACGAATATCAAGATTTTTTTTAATAAATAAAATCTGTATAGAACTTTTTTTTTTTACCCTTAAAAAAGTAAATAGTTTTGAATTGCTTATAATTAAAAAATAATAAAATCTTATTTAAGTCCTCACAAAATTCAATTATAAATGAAATGATTTTACTACCAGTTATTTTCGCTTTTATGTTATATTTTCATCCCCGATTTATTCTTTTTCCTCAATAAGTTAAAAGTCTGAGTTTGAAGCAGAGCTGAAAGCCTATATGTATCAAGATGGAAAAAGAATAAAAGACAGTACGAAGAACCCATTTAGTTTTAGTATTTTTTTTATTTGAGAAAAATAAATTATCTTTCACGACTGAGAATTTTTTTTACAAATTCAGAATATATTATATAAAACTACTTTTTCGAGAATTTAAAGGTTTTCAAATCCTGCCTGTATATAATAACCATCTTTAAATTGATTGTAATACAAAATGTTTTTAATTTATCAAGCAAAGTGCTTGACTTTTAGAAATAGCTACCATAATGTTGCTTAAACCAAAATGTTTTTAAATCAGTGTAAAAAATATTATTTCATGATGTATGGGTAAGGGGCCTCTGAGCGGCCCAGGCCATCGCCTCCTACATCAGGAAGCCTCCACTCGGTTTCTTATAAGTAGTCTGCGCAGATTGTTTAAAAAGCAAATTGTTGACGCGTTAAGCAGAGCAAGCACAGTAGTGAGTGAAAGTGTCAATTCATATATAGAAACTTGAAGATTTAAATATCTCTTTATTACATACAGTACCATCTCGATACAGCATCCAACAGAAAAATATTAACTATGAATACAGATTAACAAAATACGGTACATCATCACTGTAAACAACAACACAGTGACGTGACATAGTGAAAAGACAAGACAAGAAGACATGCTTACAACAATGCGTGTCTTATATACAGATTCCATAATGATGTGCATGGATGACGTCACTTACGTTATCTGAAAATAAAATATCTGTTGCCAACACACAACCGAAACTTAATTCTGGTAATTTAATGTATTCAGAGGAGTAACAAACCACTCCAACACAAACCACTTGTGCGCAAGAACCCAAATTCTATTTTAAAAGCTCTTGAGAGAAATTTATGATATATATTTGAGAATTGAATCTGTAGTAGTTGACAAGTAAATAAAACAAACCAATTATATTTATAAATTAAACAAATTTTTAGACATATATTTGTTACCAGTTTCTAATTTTTAATAGATTTCATATTAAATGGTTCTTTCACTAATTGGTTTGCCTTCATAGTGGTTTGATCGGACTTCCTACAAAAAACCGTGTGGAGGCTTTTAGTTATAGGAGGCGTTGCCCAGGCACCCAATTTTTGCTAAATAAATAAAATGAATTTAAAGGCACTGCTGAATAGTTTAAAGACAAAAATAGATTTTCTACCTTCCCCACCCCCCTAAAATAGAAAAAAGCTAGCTGTAGCTGAAATACCTTTACTACCAGAGTTTCCTCTGTTTCATCTCGCTTTCACCCTTTGATTACGCAAATTTTGAACACGTTACATTACCAGTTCGTCCAACTTTCTCTGCTTTTTTAAAAATTTATTCTAGTGGTAGAAAAGTGTATGTTTTAATGTATTATTTTTTATTCATTTAAACCAGGGGTCTCAAACTCAAAAGCTAACTTGGGCCAAATAAACAATGCTTAACTTTAGGTGGGCAGCAAAAAAAAATCAATGTTCTTAGAAACAAATATTTTTATTTTGAATAGTACATTGTAATATTACATAGTAATATTACATTGTAATATTACATTGTAATATTACATTGTAATATTAATAGTACATATATAAAGTTAAATTATTGTTTACGTTCTGATACTTGACATTTTTTCTCTGCTACTATCTTTTCTATTTTGGGAGAAATTTTATTGGCCGAGACTACTTTCAAAATTGACCCAACGTGAGAGTTAATACGGTTTCGGACAGGAGATTTCTTTCCATTCATAACAGAAAATAATTGCTCTCACTTCCAAACATGGAAATAATTTCATATGAGAGTTTTCGCGTTTTTTCAAACCTTGCCGGTAAATATTCGTAAAATTCAAGCACACCCACTTCAATGAATTTTGCCTTCAAATTTAAGTCGCACTGAATCTCAATCACTTCCATTTGCATATAACTGAGTACTGAGTCTATATTTATTGAGAAAATCGAAGAAAATTTGTCTTCCAAAGATTTATAATCTTTAAACCTTGTTTCAAATTCTGTTCAAAGATTTGAAAAAAAAAAAAAATTCTGCGTATTTTTTATACGATGCAGTATCATCTAAACTAGATTTGTTCTTGTTGCGCGTTGGGAAGTGCGTTAAATATTCATTTTTCAGTTGCCTTTCCCAAAGAAATACATAGTTTACATTTGAATACTTTAATTTTGTCAAACATGTTCATAATCATCTGATCCTTGCCTTGTAAAAATAAATTTAAATCGGATAAGTGTTTGGTTACATCAACCATAAAAGATAAATCTTGCAATCCTATTTGATCGAAGAACAAGCTTGTATCTTGATTTTTAGCTTGTAAAAACTTACATATTTCTTCTTTCGCATCCCAGAATTGTTTGAGAACTTTAGAGCAAGATAACCCAACGCATCCTATAACTGAAAGCTTCCACGCGGTTTTTTGTAGGTAGAACGATTAGACCACTATGAAGATAAACCATTTTTGATTTTTGCTTTTATTAAAATTAAACTGGGTGCCTGGGCCGCGCAGCGGCCCCTAACCCATTCATCATAAAATATGTACAGTGTGTAAAACATTTTGGTTTTTGCAACATTATGGTAGCAAGAACAGAAAAAAGAAAAGATAATTACATAATAAAAAATTTTTACATTAAAGATAGTGCATGCTTTGTTTGTTGTTTAAGGTTGTAGTTTTCTTTTACATGGTTATATTACTATGGTTTTATGCTATTACTTTCAGAATTTTTAAGGAAATTATTGAATCATTTTAAAGTTCTATTTAAGATAAACCATTTAGTGAAAGAACCATTTAATATGAAATCTATTAAAAATTAGAAAGTGGTAGCAAATATGTGTCTAAAAATTTGTTTAATTTCTGAATATAATTGGTTTGTTTTACTTTCTTGTCAACCACTACAGATTCGATTCTCAAATATATATGATAAATTTCTCTCAAGTACAATTTAAAACAGAATTTGGTTTCATGTGTATAAGTGGTTCACTTTTTAAATAATCTGCGCAGACTACTTATAAGAAACCGTGTGAAGGCTTTCTGATATAGGAGCTGATGGATAACCTCGCTATAGTAGGATAAACCTGAATATGTGCTATCTAACTGATAGCTTAGTGTGACTCTATTTCAGCCAATTAGAATTTTACATCTTCGCGCGTACAATTTAAAATGATCCGTATAGTTTATAAATAAAGTATATTATAATTTTATATGCTGGTTTCGTTTCTAATTCACATTTCCATTTTATTTTTACTTTGTTTCGAATATATTGACTCGCCCACAAAAATGTTCATCTCGGGCCGCGAGTTTGACACCCCTGATTTAAACTATACCACTGCATATAAATTATTTAAAATTTCATATGCAACGTTACTTTATTCCAACTCTCTCTCGTGGTGTGGTTTTTAAAATGTTGGCAAAATCAAGGCTGCCAACTACTATGCTTTTTGCAAAATATTTTACTGGGTGACAAACAGAAATTTTGATAATATTTTAAATTCGCCCCAAGAGGTTTGAAACAAAGTGAGTTTCAATATAAATTTTTGGTTTATTTACAAGTAAAATAACTTTAAATCAAAGTTATCAAAGAAAGAATGATACATTAAAAACATGAACTACTAGAAGAAATTTTTCCAAAAAGTTTCAACAAGTAATTTTTCCGAAGTTGGCAGGCTTGCAAAATTACCAAAAAATCTAAAAGGTTTGATTATTAAATGTCTACAACTATATAAAACATTTCGGCAAAAAAGGTAGTTGTTGGTTGGCATGCATTACTAAAAATAATTACAAGCATGCCAAATGCTCCGTTTACTGTAAAAGTTTTAATAAATTGGTAGCAAATTAAATAGTAAAAATTGTAGAAAAAGAATAATTACGCCCATTTTTAAGCGAATCACCACGAGCAACTGCAATAAAAGTAGCATTCCATATGATTCTTTAAATTTTTGATATGTAGTGGGGGTATGTATTTTGATTGTAAAATACTCAACTAAAAATAACTTACATTTCGTTACCTCTAGAAAATTTGTTTTTTCCAAGTAGAGCAACTTCAGTAATCATTACTAGAATATATATTATTATATTTAATGAGAATGCTGAATTACCACAGAGGTCGGCATACTGCTTCAGAAACCTCACTCACTGACACTTACTCCAATAAGCCACTCTCAAAATACAAAAATATCTCCTCATATAGATTGAGGATCATATTTCTTGTGACTACTGACTTACCGTGACTGCTGACTTACCTTCAAGGAGATATTTGCACGTGAACATACTCAAAAATTTAAAAAAAAAAAGGGCGGTAAAATCATTTTCTACAGCTTATTTTTTGGGAGAAGTATAAAATACATTAATACCATAATTGCCTAGGGAACCCTAAATGATGAAACTTCTTTCTGTAGTACCCCAACTTTGTATATAATGAAGTATATAAAAATAATTTAAAATAAAGTATATAAAAACAATGTAAAAAAATATCTATAAAAACAATTTTATAAAGAAGTATATAAAAACTATTGCGAACATTAACCCATAAAGGACTACTCTATTTTGAAATTATTTAATATTAAATTACGTTTTATGTCTGATAGTTGAATCATCACCTCCTACATCAGAAAGTCTCCACACGGGATTTCATAAGTAGTCTGCGCAGATTATTTAAAAATTTAACCGGTTGTGCTGATGGAGCCCATATTCTATTCTAAAGTTGACTGAGAGAAATTTATCATATATATTTGAGAATTGAATCTGTAGTGGTTGACAAGTAAATAAGACAAATAAATCTTATTCATAAATTAAATAAATTTTTAGACATATATTTGCTACCACTTTCTTATTTTTACTAGATTTTCTCTTAATTGGCTCTTTCGTAAGCTGGTTTACCTTCATATAGGTCTGATCGGACTACATATAAAAAACCCTGTGGAGGCTTTCAGTTGTATTTCAAAAATTTGTAAAAAAATTTTTGAAAACTTACTAAGAAAAGAGTACGTAATAGCAGTAATTTTTTAAGTACAGCTTGAACTTCATTTTTATTGTCTGATAATAAATTTGATGAAAACAAAAAAAAATATATTTTAGTAATTACCACTTTGAAAAATCAAAGAGATTTTATAAAAAAAAAAAGAAATCGAAGAGTTCCACCATTGGCCTTCAATAAAATCTCTGTTTATCTAGTATTCGATAGTAATATTATATGCTGGTGAGTATTTATAATTGAGAAAGAAGTTTTATGAAATCGGACAGATTTTACTTACATTAATTGCTATGGTATTTTCTTGTATGACGTTTATCCTCCCAATACCAAATCAAATAACCAATTTTTTGTGTGTTTACATCAGTCACACCACTTCGTATCATTGATATTCACGATGAGATACTAGGCACAAACCAAATTGCCCGATTTGGAAAGGATTTAGGTCCAAATTGTTTTTTCATATTTACACTAGGGTAAACAATTAACGATACAAATGCTTTTTTTGCAATAAAAAAATCAAAGCAAATAATTCCAAACTTGGCCAAAATATCATCCGATATGTGCCGGTAGTGCCCTTGGGCATTACCTCCTTCATCAGAGAGCCTCCACATGGTACTTTATAAGTAATCTGCGCAGAATATTTCAAAAGTGAACCAGTTGTGCGCATGAACCCAGATTTTATTTTAAAAGTATAAGAGAAAAACGTATCATTTATATTTGAGAATCGAATCTGTAGTGGTTGACAAGTAAATAAGACAAACCAATCATATTCATAAATTAAACAAATTTTTAGATTTAGGAGAATTTATTTATTTGCGACCACTTTCTAAATTTTAATAGATTTTCTATTAAATGGCTCTTTTGAAAACTGGTTTACCTTCATAGTGGTCTGATCGGACTACCTATTAAATACCGTGTGGAGGCATTCAGTTAAAGGGGGAGTTGCTTGAATTCGCCCTCCTGGAGCTGTATTTGATTTAGTTTTAAATTTGTCTCTGGTGTAAATATTTCAGCTGAAAATAAAATAAATCAGCCGAATTAAAGTTTTCGCTGAAATGACAGCTAAAACAATTGCTATAAATGTTGAAAATGGCTACCAGGGAAACATATCTCTTTATTAACGAACTTGGTTATTTTAATTTAATTTGAAAAACGCGGAGGTAAATGCAGTTTTTTATAGATGGTGATCCTTTTCAAAATTTATTCAAGATATTGTTATTAGAAAAATTATAATTTAAAAAAATAAAATCTGTCTCTTTTTTTATTGGCATTTTATTTTAATTTCACAAAGAGAACCAAAATATTAAATAAATAATAGATTAATGAGATCTAATTATGGATACAATACGAATAACTGGACGAAGACAATAACTAAACTTATAATTTTAACCAATACAATCGAAAGAAAGTTGAATGAAACAAATATGCAATGAATACCATTGATAATTTTGTCATTAAAAAGAGGAGTTTATGGAGTGATATTGCTTCTTACGATTGGTTTATAAGATATACAAAACCTTGTTATATGAAACACTACTAATGCATAGATCGTTAAAAAAAACGATGACATTTGTTTTTTCACGTTGAAAATAAAGAACTTAAAAATAAAATATCAAACAAGTGAGCAGTCACCATTAAAAAAACGTCAAATAAAAAAGGCATCAACTAAATAAGGACATTTACTAAAGAAAACAATATCAACATGTAATTTAAGCGGAAATTATTTCGATTTAGACCAAAATTGGCATTCCGTTGGCAAAAATAACTTTTTTCTTCCTGTACACAGAAAGAAACTGGAAAAAACATAAAAAACTGAACCTAATTAAAGAAACTGGATGAAGTGGAAGAATCAAAATTAGATTAATACAATTGTTTAGTTATAAATGTAACAATAGCTTAAATTTAAACACTTTAAACTTAACATATCAGAAAGTTATAGGTTTTTCACTTTAAAAAGAAAACTATTTTCATATTGAATAAATAATCCCAAGAAACTAAAGCGGTAGGATATTACTTAAATAAAATCTTTATTCTCTTCAAAAATATACAAAAGGGAAATAACAGTCGACATGTTTGTGAACCGATAATTCCATTTTGAAGGGAATAAAGTTTTTAATCGAGTAATATTTTCATATTATTTTTAGCTTTAGACAGAATTTAAAAATTTTTAAGAGTTGATTTGTGTGTTTATATATACAAGTAATAACTATATATCTGAAAGCATGAGTAAGTTTCAAAAGAATCAAAAACAAGAAAAAACTATTTAATGTTTATTTTCCAATACTACGCACAATTTTTGTAACAATCACTTCAACAACGCTTCAGAAAGCAAAGCATGCATTATTACGGATGTAATAAGTTTTTTTGTGACATTCACGACTGAATCGCGTTTCCGACTATTTTATTTACAATGGGCGTCTATTTATGCTCGATAAATAATAAAGAAAGAAAAGAAAACAATCATCACGTGAGCATCTCAACAAAAGCTGTAGTTGATATTAGCATATATATTATATTACCTACTAAAGGAATTATAAGTATTGTGCAAGTGACAAATATTTCATTTTGAATTGTTCGGACTCGATCTAAACAATTTTGTTGTTTTCTGATAACACGTGCAATCAGAAAACAACGAAATTGTTTAGTAGTCAAAATAAAAAGTCAAAAGTTAAGTTAAAGTCGGTTAAGTAGTCAAAAACAGTCAGAGTAATGAAAAAAAAATAAACAAGATCTGGACAAGGTTATTTCGTTTTTGCTCTTTATCCATCTACATATAATGTATACGTTAATATTTGAATCATACTTTAACATAGTTGATTTACAATGACTTTAGCTACCACTACGCACAAATAATTTAAATAAATTTATAAAGTCCCATCAACAGCACGCAGAGCTATCAACATTCAACGCTTGTTCGTAGAACTTTTTCCAAAGGTAGCCAAGTTCAACAAGCCTTCAACCACTACGTTTTTAGCAAATAGAATGGAAGCCATTTAAAACCCAAAGCTTTCAGAATTATTGGAAACTTTGCCAACATTTTTAGAGCCTCACCACGAATTAGCAAGAACAAAGTGTCGTTTGATATGAACTCTTAAATCATTTGTATGTAGTGGTGTCGAAAATAAATTTAAATGAATAAAAAATAATAATACATTAAAACCTGAACATAGCCACCACTAGAATTAATTTTTACAAAAGGGTAGAAAGTTGGCAGCCTTGTTCAAATCATCACCTCCTACATCAGAAAGCCTTCACACGGTTACTTATAAGTAGTCTGCGCATGAACCCAAATTCAATTTTTAAAGTACTTGAGAGAAATTTATGATATATATTTAAGAATTGAATCGGTAATGCTTGACAAGTAAATAAAATAAACCAATTATATTCATAAATTAATCAAATTTTTAGACATATATGCGTTACCACTTTCTAATTTTTTATAGATTTCATATTAAATGGTTCTTTCACTAATTGGTTTACCTTCATAGTGGTCTGATCGGACTACCTACAAAAAACCGTGTGGAGGCTTTAAGTTATAAGAGGCGTTGTTCTAATGCATGATTCTTTGTTATGTAAATTTTATGTGAAGCTATTTTTCACATCACATCATGTAAATTGTAAATGATTCGAACGTTATTTATGAAAACGCCACTTTGTTCCATCCAGCACTCTCATTTTGAGCTTTTTAACCCTTTAATGGTCCATTTATTTCTAGTAAAGGTAAATTAAAGTATTTTTGGAATTGAAATTGTTTTAAGAATAGTAATTGATATAAGAATAGAAAACTCATTTAGTTTATAAAAATGCCATTTTTTTGTGATCAATATAAATTAAAAACGACCTATTGAGAACTTATCGACTTTTATTTTTCCTTATTTATAAAATAAATTTTATAAATGCTCAGGGTTTGAAAAAACCTGGGGATTTTTGAAAAAACCCGGGGATTTTTGAAAAAACCCAACCCGCCCGGGTTTTATTGAAAAAGCCCGGGGAAAATTGGGTTTTATTTGAAAAAACCCGGGGGAAATAGGGTTTTTTTATTTTGTGCTCATAAAAATTTTACTGTGTAAATATTTTTATTTATTGAATAGTGTTGTATAAGCTTAAAAATATAAATAAATCCAAAAAGTTTATTTAAAATATAATAAAATTAAAATAAGTTTAAATAATGCACTATTACTAATACGTGTTTGAATCTTTATTGTTAAATTCATAACGTTTCACAATTTTTATCTGAAGCACTATAAAATATAAATGCAACAGTAATATAAAAGGAACAAGTTTTTTAATCTTTTTGTTTTCTCACACCTCTATTTACTATATTTATTAAGTATATATATATTACTTATTACAAATTTATAATCAATAAATATTTATAATCAGTAAAAACTAAAATTTCTTCTGACTTTTACCTTAAATAAAATTAAACTGGAATGAATAAATATTCAATGGACTTCCATGTTTTTATAATACGATTGTTAAATTAAAATTATGTATAATTATAAAAAGCAGCAGTTACTTGTCCCATTTTTCAAATATTTATCCTTAGAAAAAAGACTGCATTTTTAGATAAATTTTAACTTTATAATTTCAAAAAACAAATTAATCTTAAAATAATAAAAAAAATCATACACAAAAGGTTTTAACTTATTTTTTTTAAACCAGAAAATAAAACTTTAAATTTGTTAACTGTTCTTTAATGTATCACTTAATAGAAGAAAAGAAAAGCTTTTTTTTTAAACATGATTAAAAGAAACAAAATAAATTATATTCAAAAGAAATCTTAAAAATATTTAAAATATCTTAAAAGTAATATTTTAATTTTTAACTTTTTTTATGGTGATAAACTTTCTCTAAATTGTTAAAAATTGTCAGCAGATGTTAAGAGTTAACTTAAAAAAAGGTCAATTTTTTTTATTTATTATTATTATCATACAGCAGATTCAAAGTGTCTACATTTCTCTCTTAGATGGTGATACACTTTTATGAGTTTTGTAGCTTTATCTATTCCTAATATATTTTGTAGTTTACTAAACGCCAAACCGAAAGTTGCTGGTGCTGAGTGTAAAGAAGAAAAAAAATGGGCAGAAATTTAGTGGAAGCATGGAATTTTTTTCATTTTATTTGGTCATAATTTTCCACTATTTTTTTTTTTATGAAAACTGTTGAATAACAGTATCAAGCATCATTGATTTTGGAAAGTATTCAGGATCGGAAATTTTGAATGCCATAACACGTGGCAGAAATTCTGGATGATGCTTAGAAAGACAGTTTTCTGCTAATTTGCTTTTGTTCATCATTTAGAAATTTTCCCCTTGTTTCGGGATCCACTATGCATATGCTAATAAATAAGGTGGCTGAATAGCCTGATGGAATCTTTTTGCAAAATGTTTATGGGGTTCTAATTCATCACACGATAGTACGTTAATTCATATTTCAACAGCTTCTGAAATTGAAATGTTTTCTAACTGAAGCTTTTTTAAAGCTTCAGAAACAGTTGATATCTGTTTTTCCAAATTGATAGTTTATTAGTAAAGTCCAACATTATTTAATATTTTTGACATATTATTAATAAATTCATTTGTTTCAATATTATTATTAGATTCATTTTGATGTTCAAGAGCAATATCATTTGGTAATTGTGGCATCAAGCAGTTTTTTTCATTTGCTCATCCATGTGCTTGATGCACATCTCTAAAATATTTGTTAACTTCCACGATGTGTCCAATGATAGTATTACGATATACTTCTTTTTCAACCAAATTTAAAAAATCCAATTTGTGAAAAAACCCACCAAGTGGGTTTTTTCAAGGTGGGCCCACCCAATAAAACCCGGGCGGGTTTTTTCAAAGTGGGCCCACTTGGCGAACCCTGTAGATGCTACAAACTACAAAAAGAATTATGTATTTTCTAACGTTTATACGTTTTTTTTAAACTAACAAATGGTTACCATTTTTATTCAAACGCACTTCAAGAAAGCTGAAGTTATTAACAAATGGAGACCTAGATTAAAAGTGGTGGTAAGTATACTTCCCACGGCCTTCGAAAGGGTTAAAATGTAAGCAAAATTGCAAAAAATTCTGAAAACTTTAATTTTTAATTGTCTACTACTCTATGAAATGTTTTACAAAAAAGCGTAGCAGTTGGCAGCCCTAGATACAGTCACAGAAATCTAAATCATTAATACATTATGGTGAAAGAAAATCTTTTAATTCTCTTTGACAAAACTTTAACCAAAATATATATTTTTTTTTAAAAAAAAGCTGTCCTATAAATACTTGCCTGCCAACTACTACATTTTTGATAAATTGTTTAATAGGGTACTAGACATTTAAAAACCAAAGCTTTCAGATTATTTTGCAATATCGCCAACATTTTAAAAGCTTCACCACATTTAAATGGAACAAATTGGCGCTACATATGAAATTTTAAATCATTTATATGTAATGGTGTGGAAAATAAGTTCAAATAAATAAAAAAAAATAATACATTAAAATATAAACGTAGAATAAACCACTAGAATAAATTTTTACAAAGAGCGTAGAAAGTTGGCAGCCCTGTAAATATGACGCTGAGCGCTGAATCGAAGATGCTAATAGACTTACTTGAAAAGACCCTGTAAATGATGTTACAGTAGGACTTCTATTTAACGAACTTCCATTTTGCGAATTTCTCTATTCTTCGATTTTTTTTTTTCGAGGAACCAAGAACATTTTGAAAATTTCATCGTATGACACCAAAAAAAAATTATTAATGGCTGTAAAACAGTTATAAAGAATGTTAAAAAAATGCTACTAAGTTTTCTTTATCTTCTGTCACGTTCTTTTTCAGGCAAATTCTAAATTATTCTAGACAAAAAAAAAATTCAAGAAAGATAACTTGCACAGCTGCCAATTTTTCTGTAATTCCTGATTAGAAACAAAGCTTTTATCTTACTTGTTGCAGATTTTTCGTATCGTATAAATAAAGGATAAGATACAAAGGCATACATATCTGCCAACTTCGAGGATAATTTTCCCCAGTGGTAGTAAAATGTAATTTAAATTACAATTCTAGGCAGAAACATACGTTGTATTTTAGAGAAGCTTGTGGTCTACAACAATAAATTGCATATTATTATATATGTTTAATATTTTTAAAAATAGTGGTGGTCAAAAATATTATAAATTAAGTTTATAAATGCAAGGAATATATAGAAAGCATACATTTTACTATTACTTAAAATATAGAAATAAAATCTTCCGCCAAATGCGGAAGAGTTGGCAGGTAGGTATGTATGCGGAATTCAAACCATTATCAGTTGCTTGTCAATGTAACAAAGGCAAAATTTGAATTCATTAAAAATAACAACAGCCATAAAAAATAATACCAATAGTTGGAAACTCATGTCCACAGTTAAATACGAAAAAAATCTATAAGACTTCAGGGATCTGTCTAGGCCGAATTTACTACCGTCCAGCGGTACCTTCACAAATTCAACTTTAGGAAAAACGGTAGTTTCACAAAATATTTTTTCTTATAATTTAATTTTTGTATTCCTTAAGAAACGATAAATCCATATTTTTACCATATTTTTGTGTTGATTTTTTAATATAGTTTTTTATTTTTCACAAATTATGTCTAAATTTTCACGAAATAGGTACCTCTCAGAAAAACCTAGACAGACCCCTGCTAATGCTATTATCGATTATTTTTGCCTATTTAGTTTTGGAGGTTCGATAGTTATGAATTAGCTACAAGTTTATTATAAAACACACGCAACAATAACAAGATAATTTATTCGAAACTTTATGGCAATACAAGAGTAAAAATAAAATCCTTTGCAGGAAAAAAAATTTTTTTTTTTTGCAAAAACACCATGTTTACATTTTAATCAATATGATCTTGATAAAGAATTCACATAAATAGAATTCTTATTCAATCAGTATTTCTCTTTCAAATTATTTCGAAATGCGTTTTTTTTTTTTTTTTTATTGTTTACACGAGAGTGAATTTTAAACAACGTTTAACTGAAGGCATTTTAATGGTAATTTTTAAATAGTTGACAGTCTTCCTTACAGTAAATAAATATATAAATAAAAGGTAACCATAACTTTAAAAAAATATTGTAGTAAACAATTATATTTTTACTCTATAATAAACTTAAGATATGTAAAAAGTTCAATGAAAATTCGACAGATATTCTGATTTTCTCTTGCCTGAGTAAAAAATCTAATTGAGCAGTTCATTATGTCTGGTAAATAATTATTTTTCCAACTTCTGATGTGATCTTTTCAATTTCAAATGAAAATTGTCTTGTAAAGAATTATCTTTCCAGCTTCCAGGGATGAAAGCGAGACGGAAAATAGGAAATGCTGGTAGTGAAACCTTTTCAGTTATAGCTAGTTTTGGGGAGGAGTTTACTTATTCTTTTTTTATATTATTCAACAATATCTACTTAATCTTCGAAAAGTAGCAGTTTTATATATATGCTAAAATTTTAAAAGAAATCTTGATAGTTACAAATATTTTATTTTTTTCGAAAAAAAATGCTGGAAGGAAATGTCTTACGTACCAGTTTTTTCTCCTTTCCGTCTCGCTATTTAAGAGCTTTCACCCATGCCAGCTTCTGATATGATCTTTTCAATTTTAAATGAAAATTGTCTGGTAAAGAGTCATCTGTCCAACTTCTGATGTGATCTTTTCAATTTTAAATGAAAATTGTCTGGTAAAGAGTCATCTGTCCAACTTCTGATGTGATCTTTTCAATTTCAAATGAAAATTGTCTTGTAAAGAACTATCTTTCCAGCTTCTGATGTGATCTTTTCAATTTTAAATGAAAATTGTGTGGTAAAGAGTTATCTTTCCAACTTCTAATGCGATCTTTTCAATTTTAAATGAAATCTATCTTCTGTAATTTTTGATATTTAAAATGAGAATTATCTTTCTTACTTTCATGTGATTTTTAGTAGTTTAATAAGTTTAGAAGTTTATATGATAATAATTTTCCAACTTTAAACGTAAACTAAATTTCCAGTTTTTTAATTTTGAGATAAAAAAAAAAAACAATATTTTTAAATTCTAACTACATAACATGAAAATATAATTTGAAAATGAGGTTGCACAAACGGTTTTGCAATTTAAAATACAAATCAATTTTATAAACACACATACTTTTATGTAAGTACAAAAAATAATTAATTTCTTTTAGTTTGAAATAATATTACTAACCCAAAATATTTAGTAACATTTCAATGTTGCCAAATGTAACAGTTTATGTACGAAACAAAGAACTTTGAATTGAATCTGAATCAGTATGGTAAACCAAGTTATAATGGATTGGCGATATTCTGTCTCCAAACAGACACGCAATTATACCATTAAACAGTATATTCCATCAAAAGTCCAATACTTAAATATAAAATCGATGCCAACTTCATATGCAGTAATATTTTATTTAGAATAGAGCACACAGTGACACGGAATTTCTTTTAGTTAAATGTATATTGTATGTTTCGAACTACATAACATGAAAATATAATTTGAAAATGAGGTTAGCACAAATGGCTTTGCTTTAAAATACAAATCGATTTATGAACACACATACTTTTATGAAAAGTTTAAGTAAGTACGTCTTTTTTTAAAAAAAATATGCATGCATTTGAGAAGTATGTTTCGAACTCAGAATTTTTGATGTGTTGATAATTCAATAGAAGGCATTGATTGAGTCCAATAATTAAGAGAATGACGATGTAATAAAATTGATTTTTTGACAATTAATAATAAGATTTAAAATAATTTAGTTGGATAACTAATTTATAATTACATTTTCTGTCAATTCTTTGATCAGATTTATTTTAACGGAACCCCAACTTCATAAAAAATGTATATAAAAAATAATTGTGAACATATACAACAATAATGTAGTATTTTGTTTTAAGATTATTTAATCAGACGAAGGGATTTTTTTCATCGTTTTATCATTAATAATAATTATAAATCAAATTTCATATCCCACATCTAAGTTTGTCTAGTACTGACTTTGTTTTTGGTGTATATGCATAAACTTAAAACAAATAAAATGAATGTGATAAATGGATTATGATTTTCTTCGAAATGTAAAATATCATATAATCGCTGTGAAGACATATTTTTTTAGTGGCAATTTTAGTTATTTTAGTTTGATTTGAAAATCCCGGTGAGAGATACGAATTATTTTTTTAAATGCATGTATTTTTCAAAATGTATCTAATATATTGTTATTAAAAATTTATATATTTCATTTTGAAAAATACCTTTTCTTTTTAGTAGCATTTCTGTTTGACAAATTTCATAAAGGCAACCGATATATTGAATAAATAATGGTTTTTGATTGTCTATATATATATTTCTCTTACACGGCACCAAAAAAAGCCTCATTACAACTTCCCGAATGGCAACGTTAGAAAATCGACCAATGATTGCATCTAAAAATGTCACATGTCAAATCTAGCTGAGGTGGCTCAACATATAGCGCTTTTAAAAACGGAAACAATAACCAGAGTGAGCATTATCAGGTTGTTCAATTCAGCTGCGGCAAAAATAAAAATAAACAACTTAAAAAATAAAAATGCTGTTGCCAGCCATAGAATTTTTCTAAAGTTAACTTAGCAACATAAATCAAAATTATGTTATGTGAGCGCTTGACGTAACAAATCCTTCAATTCTATAAGTGTTGTATCGCCAAATGCCCAAATTAACAATTGTAATTTCAAATTAATATTGAAATGTACAGGTTTAGAATTTTCTACAGTGAAAAGTTTTCGGAAATTCAGTATTCAAAAAAGTATACAAAAGCTAGACGTTAAGAACGTATCCAATGAGCAGTTCCGGGGGTTGGTGAGCGCCAGCGAGCAGGGGGCGAAACCTCCTAGTATTTAAAAATAGTTTTAAAAAATTTCATTGCAGTTAAAAAAAAAACTGTCCTAGCTCTCGAAACTCTTTTAACTTTTTAAACAGAACACAAGGGTTCCGTGGATCACCATTTTGGAACCGTTGTGTCTTAAAGAATGTCCCGACTAAGTTAAAATATTTCCTTAATTCCAAATTCCTTAATTCTTAATTACTGGGCTAAGACACAATAAATATTCCTAAGTAGAGGTCATAAACGAATGCTACGAAGCTACGCTTTTCGGAAGGAAAAAATCTTCCACCAGTAAGAGCTGCTTCGAATCTTATTGCTTCCGAAACACTGAAGTTTCCACTATCTGTTTCATTGTTGAAATTTTTGGATTTATTTCGAAGAAATAAGACAGCTTTGTAACCAAAATATTTTTCTAATATAAATAGTTATATTTAAGATTAATGTCAAAGCAGAGTGCGTTTGAAAAGCTAAAGTGGAAGAAAGCAGAAAAAATACCACTTTTTCCAAAATAACGGGGTTTTTCTATATACGAACCAAATTTTGTGACCAGGCAAGTTGTTTCTAGTAACCAAACTAAGGTGGCCACCCATTGGTCTTTGGAATTAAATCAGAAAGAAATCCCGATCATTTGACAAGAGAGTAGGGGAGAGTGGGGTCAATTGTAACAGGGTACGCTTGTAACAGAGCAAAAATTTCGAGTGTCGGGTTCTAGATTTGGTTCCTAGGGGGCGCACAAGGTGTAATTAATAAATCTACATGTACACCCCTGCTGGCAACCATTTTTATGTACTTTTGAAAGAGTTACATCACAAAAGATATACTTTGTGATGTATTAGTACTTTTTTTGGTATTAGAATATTATATTGTAACAAAGTAATTTTGTTTAAACAAATAAAAATTATTAACCGAATATGTAAGTGAACACCTTTAACATTTCATTAAAATTAACATTTCAAAAAAAAGATTAGTTTTGTTAATTAACTAGCATTGTTTTTAACAAATGAAGCTGAAATGGCGTCTTGGGGACGATTGTAACAATAAGTAAAAGGGACGAATGTAACAACTGAAAATAAATAATCTTATGTCTACAAACCATTACTTAACTCTTTAAGAACCACCAATAGTTTCCTATATAATTTATATTATGTTGCATGTGCATTATTTTATTTGTCACCTTTCACAGCATAAATTAAAATTTTTAACCCCTTAAAGTTAAAAGTTTAACCCTTTAGGTCTCTGCTCATTATTATTTTTACTCCTAAAATATCACTACTATTTTGATCAATAAAAAAATATATCACAACTATGATAATATGTATAATTAACTATGTTTTAGTTGAATTTATGAACTTTTACAATTGACCCCGTAAGTGGGGACAATTGTAACAAGTGCACGACTGTCAAAAATTGTTAATAACTAATATAATAACATTTAAAATAAGGTATTTATTTTTTTTTCTAGTAAAGGATAGTCTACTTTACTCGTCTGTCAATTAATACTAATAATATATTGGATTTTTTTGTTAGTTAAAAATAGTTAAGTAAAAAATGTTACAATTGACCCCACTCTCCCCTACCACAGAAGTGATACTGGGAATTAACCGAGAACCCCGAGTAGATAGCAGCACCACTCTTTCATGAGGCCACTTCCACAATTTAGACATAGATCTAGAAATTTCTTTTAAATTCCTTTTTCCCTCAGTGACCGACCCCGAGGACTTTCGATTTCACAGATTATAAAGAACACGTATACTGCACGTACTCGGTATGTCTTAGCGGCTTTGAGAAGCATAAACCTGACCCTCAGGACCGGTGTCCAACTTCGTTTAACCATTGCTGCTTACCACAGCCTTCGTGGGTAAATGGCAATGGGTTAAACCATCACCTCTTAGATCATAAAGCCTCCACACGGTTTTTTAGAAGTAGTCTGCACAGACTGTTTAAAAACTTAATCAGTTATGCGCATGAACCCAATGTTTATTTTAATAGTAATTAAGAGAAATTTATCATATATAGTTGAGAATTGAATCTGTAGTGGTTGACAAGTAAATAAAACAGAAATAGTAGTGGTTGACAGTAAAAAACAGACAAACAAATTATATTCATAAATTAAACAAATTTTTAGACATATATTTGCTACCCACTGTCTTATTTTTATTAGATTTTCTATTAAATGGCTCTTTCGTAAACTGGTTTGCTTTCATGGTGGTCTGGTGGGACTACCTATAAAAAACAGTGTGGAGGCTTTCAGTTAAAGGAGGTGTCAGTTAAATGAGAACCTCAAAGTGGTTTACACTTAGTTAGATACAGCCAGCCATTATTTTTTTTCAAAAAGATGTATTTTAAAATCATGGTAACATTTGTATTAATAGCAGATTGCCATCACGCTAAACTGATCACGGGTATCAATAGCAGATCGCCATCACTCTGAACTGATCTAACACATTATCCTCAAGAGAATGAAGAGACCTTCTGTATATCTACAAATCTGCGTTTTTCCTAATAATATTTATAGTCACAGTTAAAGATTTTGCAAGACATTCCAAATACGAGAGGTATCAACTATTAAATAATCCCAAGAAAGTGAAGCGGTAAGATATTACTGGATTAAAATCTTCATTTCCAAAAAAATATACAAATTGGTAAAAACAATCCCCATGTTTCAAGCGCTTAAAAACAAGCGCCCATTTTCAAAACTTGCCAAACTTGATAGAGAAGAAACATAAGTGATTTGAAATATAAAACGTAAAGAGAAAATGAAAAAATTTAAGTGAGAAACAAAACTAGAAAAACCACAATAGCCGTGAGAGAAAAAAGATGAAAAACGGAACAAAACAGCTCATGAAACTGCATTGCCCTTCTCGGTCACTGTGGTTTTTCTTCTTCTGTTTCTCTCTCGGTTACCATGGGTTTTCTAATTTTGTTTCTAATCTTAATTTTGCCATTTTTCGTAAGAAACTTTTTGTTTTATATTTCGTATCACTTTTCGTTTCTCTTCATTCACGGCTGGCAAGTCTTGAAAATGGGTGACTTTTTTGAGCACTTGCAACAAATAGTATTAACTATGATATATTCTAATCACTCACTTCCTTTTTTTTTTTTTTTTTTTTTTTATTATCTATAACATTGAATGAGCTTGAAGAATTGGAAGATTTTTAATTCAGGAACGTTAAAAGGAAAGTGATCTTTGACTTCAAAACCAATTACAAATATCTATACAATTATTATATTAAGCACAAATTAATATCTAAAGAGTTCCCATTCCAATGCTAGAGCATGTCAAAAAGTGACACTTTTGAGTGTCAACACTTTTCGATGTTGTTGACGTATGCCTGTTTAGGCATAGGGGGTGCGATTGTTCTTGTTTTCCAGTGGCGCCATCTATGGCCAAGAATTCGACTTCTGCCACACCATATGTCACACCCGTTAATAGGGCGAACCCATTCATACATCCATTCATTCATTGATAGAGTTCGATCAATAGAGTATAACGATATCCACTTCCGTAATCAGTTAGGTACAAATTGGACAGCCAGGGCCGGGATAGTCTGGTCGGTAGGGCGCTGGGCCCATATCCAAGAGGTCGTGGGTTCGATCCTCGCCGGCCGAAGACTCCCGGTGTAGTAAATGGTGACTGATGCACGTTAAATCTGTCGAGTCTCAAAGTCCTCCATGTTCCCATAACAAATCAATCCCTCTGGGGGTACTGATCCAGGAGTTCCCTTGTCTTCTGGATTGGTTCAAAATTACAAGGCTACGGAGTTGAACATTAGTAGTCGTAAACCCATGAAATTGGGTCGGCTGTTCAACGACGGTTATAAAATAAAAAAAATTGGACAGTCAGGGGCCGGGATAGCCTGGTCGGTAGGGCGCTGGGCCTATATCCAAGAGGTCGTGGGTTCGATCCTCGCCGGCCGAAGATTCCTCGTGTAGTAAATGGTGACTGATGCACGTTAAATCTGTCGAGTCTCAAAGTCCTCCATGTTCCCATAACAAATCAATACCTCTGGGGGTACTGATCCAGGAGTTTCCTTGTATTTTGGATTGGTTCGAAATTACAAGGTTACGGAGTTGAACATTAGTTGTCGTAAACCCAATATTGGGTCGGCTGTTCAACGACGGTTATAAAATAAAAAAATAAAATTGGACAGTAAGAGCCGTGATGGCTCAGAGGATAGAGCGTTCGCCTTCCAATGCGGCGAACCGGGTTCGAATCCCAGTCGATACGAATTCCGCATCCGACTTGCACCGACTACAGTGCTGACGTGAAATATCCTCAGTGGTAGACGGATCATGGGTTAGAGTCCCCTTGCCGTCAGACTAACCGTGGGAGGTTCTCGTGGTCTTCCTCTCCATGTAACGCAAATGCGGGTTGGTTCTATCGAAAAGTCCTCTACGAAGGCAAATTTCTCCCAATACTGATCCAGGAGTTTCCTTGTCTTCTATATTGGGTTCAAAATTACAAGGCTACGGAGTTGCACATTAGTAGTCGTAAGCCCATAAAATTGGGTCGGCTGTTCAACGACGGTTATTAAAAAAAAAATTTAAAAATTGGAAAGTAAGTTAATCGTTTTCTGCGACTGCAAAGCAATAATTTTTAATTATCTGATATCTGTTTTAATTCTATTAAGAGCTAGGATGGAGTCTTTTTTTTAAGATGCCGAATAATAATATAAATAAATTCCATTTCATCTAAACATCTGTTTAAGATTTTAAGTCAATAACGTATGTATTTTTAACAGAAGCGCCACCTTTAATTTTCTTTAGATTTATTTGATTTAATATTTAACTTTAAGGTTGCGTGGCAACCAGATATAGTTTTTTTTGTTGTTGTTCTATTTTGTTTTAGTTTTAAGTTTATACATTTTTAGAATCCGTTTTGATGCTAAATTATTGGTTATTAAAAGATTAAAGTTTTGTATATTGTTGTCATTCATCTGTAGAACTTGTAGTTCAGTTAATTGATTGTATTTAAAAGGCGTCCGCATTATTTATTTCAACTTATTGGCGACATTTGTGGCGTCCGCGACAGGACAGTTATTAAGCTACTTCTGATTTGAAAAATGTTTTTAGCACCAAAAGGATTTAAAAAGGAAGATCTTATTATTGTTGCCCAAGAAATTGGCGAAGTATTACCTCAAAAAGCTACTGTATCGGATCTGAAAACAATCATTTTGAAAAGTAAAGAATATTTAGCTGATCCAGATTTTGTAACAAGTGTATTGGTAGCTACTATCAATGATTGAGACAAAGAGAAAATGAAGAGAAACTAAGAGAATATAGAGAGAAAGAAAGAGAGAGTGAAGAGAGAGAAAATATAAGAAAGCATGAACTGGAGTTGGCGAGACTTCAAGCTACATCGTTTAGAACCGGTGAGTCTCCTCCAAATATTATTAGTGCCAGTGCCAGAAAGCAGTTTAATTTGCCAAAATTAGAACTTAGGCAATTTAGTGGAGATTTAAAAGATTGGCTACCATTTTGGGGACAATTTGAACAAATTCATAAAGATACAGGTATTGCCCCCGAAAACAAATTTCAATACCTGATTCAAGCTACAACTGTTGGATCTAGAGCTAGAGAAGTTGTAGAAAGCTTTCTGCCAACCGCTTCAAACTATACCAAAGCAGTTGATAGCCTCAAAGCCCGATTTGGCAAGGATGACCTTTTGGTCGAAGTTTATGTTAGGAAATTGTTGAAGCTCATAGTTTCCGTTCAAAAGCATGAAAGAATATCTATGACCTCTCTTTATGACAAACTAGAGTCATATCTTAGAGCTACGTGTTAAACGTTAGGTGTTACAACCGAGAAATGCGCTTCAATACTATTCCCTATGGTAGAATCTTGCTTCCAAGAAGAGTTTCTGAAAGCATGGAACCGAAGTTCTTCGAGCGTTGCTTCCGTTGACGCCAAAGAGCGATTAACAAACATCATGGCTTTCTTGAAGGCAGAAACGGAAGGCGAAGAAAGAATTAATTTGGCTATGTCAGGTTTTGTCTTGGGATCTGATGAAAAACGCCAGCCCTTTAAGAAGAAAGCAAGAGATTTGCCAACAAGAAGATTTCCAACAGCGGCAAATCTATTGACTACAGGTGTAAAGGATTTGAAGAAAGGGTGTGTTTTTTGTTCTGGGAAACATAAAAGTTCAGATTGCTTTTCCGTTCGAAATATGACTTTAGCTGAAAGAGAGAACATAATAAGAGAAAATCAATGTTGTTTTGCCTGTTTAATGCAAGGACATTCAGTTCGTAAGTGCAAAGCTTTTATATAATGTGTCGTATGCGGTAAAAGACATGTGGTACTAATGTGTGAATCTTTAGCTGCAAGAAATCGTGAACCCGATAAATCTGGGCAGAAAAGTGAAAGTTCTGAAATAAACATGTCTAACATTACGTACGGTCCGAAAGTGTTCCTTCAAACTATGAAACTAAAGCTGATATCTGATAGAAAAGAAATTGTGGTGAGAGCAGTTTTAGATTCGGGATCACAAAGAACATATATTTTAAAAAATTTGGCTGAAGAGATGGAATATGTTCCCTTGAGAAAAGAAACTCTCATACACTCTTTGTTTGGTGGTTATAAATCAGATAGATTTGAACACACGTGTTATAGAATTAGATTAAGGAATCCAGAGAATAATTTGACTTGTAACATAGAAGCTTTGGATCAAGCATCTATTTGTGATAGTATAACACCGGTTAGTTTTGGACCCTGGTTAGAGGAGCTTGACGAAATGAATATAAAGTTGTCAGACGTCGGAAATGAGTCACAACCAGTTCAAATTCTGCTCGGAGCTGACGAAATAGGAAAACTTATGACTGGAAAACGAAGAGTTTTGGCCAGTGGATTAGTAGCAATAGAGACACTACTGGGATGGACTTTAACAGGGAAAGCACCTGAATATGATTTACCATCAAGCAATGCAATGTTGGTTACTTCCCTTTTAGTAAAAGAAATGGATATTTCGGAGCTGTGGAGATTAGATTCCTTAGGAATAGAAGATCCTTGAGAACAAAAATCTAGAGAGGAACTGCAAAAAGCCTCAATGGAGCATTTCCTAAATACAGTGAAAGTTGAAGGAGATGGTCGTTTTATAGTTAGTCTGCCATGGTTTGATGAGCATTTGCCTTTGCCAGATAATTATGATTTGGCGGTAAAGAGATTGCAAATGACAACACGCAAATTGAAAACCGACAAATTGTATGATGCCTATGGAGAAGTGTTCAAGGACTGGGAGAAAGAGGAAATAATTGAAGAGGTTCCAAAAGAAGACATGGGGATACCTTGTCACTATTTACCTCATAGACCTGTGATAAAGGAGAGCAGCACAACTAAAATCAGGCCCGTGTTCAATGCTTCTTCTAAGAGAAAAGGAGTTCCTAGTTTAAATGATTGTGTTGAGAAAGGGTTAAATTTGATAGAAGTAATTCCCTCAATGATAAATAAATTTCGAAGTTATAAATTTGGTGTAACAGCTGATATACGTAAGGCTTTTCTGCAAATAAGTCTTTATGAAAATGATAGAAATTTCTTACGATTCTTATGGTATGGAGAAGATGGACAGCTCAAGCATTTTCGTCATCGAAGAGTTGTGTTTGGCGTTTCCTGTAGTCCGTTTTTGCTTGGAGCCACTATTCAATGCCATTTGAATAATAAACTAGAGGAAGCAATGGGAGGGAATGAAAAATACCCTAAAGAGATTATACAGGAACTAATATGCAGTTTTTATGTAGATAATTGCCTCACAAGCGTGAAAACTGAATCAGAGTTGAAACAATTCATAGAAGTTGCTACTAATATTATGGCTGAAAGACAATTCGATTTACGAGGGTGGGAGTCTACTAACCCATCAGAGCCTAATTCTAGTGAGACCAACATTCTGGGAATGAAATGGAATAGAAAAAGTGATACTCTGTTAATTAATATTCCTGATATGAAAGACGCAAAACATGAAAAAATCACCAAAAGAAGCATTTTAGCTGCCTCACACAGAGTTTTTGATCCTATAGGGATAACTAGCCCGGTATCGATACGACCAAAATTGTGGTTACAAAATTCGTGGAAAACTAAAATTGGTTGGGACGATGAAGTTGACACAAAATTACGAGAAGATTTTACAAAATGGCTAAGTCAGCTTGAATATCTGAAGCACATAGAAATCCCAAGGTGGTTGCATTGTGACAAAGGTTACGAGCGCATTTCATTACATTTCTTTTGTGATGCCAGTAAATTTGCGTATGCCACAGTAGTTTTCTTAAGAATAGAAGACGAAAGCATTGTTCAAGTTCACCTGATACAAAGTAAAGCAAGAATCACTCCTAGCGGGGAAAAGGAAACAACGATTGCTCGACTTGAACATCTTGGCGCTACAATTGCAGCTCGTCTATCTATTGAAATAGTAAAACAGTTTAAGACGGACAAAGTTCATTTCTGGACAGACTCAACAACTGTATTAGCTTGGCTTAAAAGAGAAGACACATGGGGTGTATTTGTGGAAAATCGAGTTCAAGAAATCAGGAAATTGACTCCGGTAAAAGCATGGAGACATTTGCCCGGATCTATGAATCCCGCAGATCTACCAAGTAGAGGTTGCTCTGCTCAACAACTCGGCAATTCGAAATGGTATGAGGGTCCCAGCTGGCTATATCTTTCCAACACGGAATGGCCTGTAGCAGCTGACGAAATTTCCGTTAATGAAGAGGAAGTAAATTTGGAAAAAAGAAAACAAATAGTTATTTCCATGGTAAATGTTGAAGTAACGGAAATATGGTGTAATTACTTTTCAACATATAGCCGAAATGTAAGAGTAGTCGCTTGGATCCTACGTTTTGTCCACAACGTTTCACATCAAGATAAGTTAAAGGGAAATTTAATCTGTGAGGAGTTAACAAAGGCAGAAAGTGTGATTTTTAAGTCATTGCAAACAACGCATTTCCAAGATGATAAATTTCTCGCCAAAATACAAGCTTTTCGAGATAAAAGTAATATTCTGAGAGTAAAAACCAAACTGGTACATAGTGATGAGAATGAGAATTTCATATGTCCAATTCTTTTACCTGCTAACAGTGTTGTGTTAGAATTAATCCGAGAAGAGCATATAAAAGCGATGCATGCTGGTCGTTCCATCTTACTCTCAAGACTCCGAGAGCGATACTGGATTCTTAAAGTTAAAAGGTTAATAAATAAAGTTATTTCCAAGTGTGTGACTTGTAAGCGTCATCGAGCTAAACCAGTAGAAGTTCCTTTTGCGCCTCTTTCAAGAGAAAGAGTTACTCAGACAAAAGTTTTTCAAGTGTCTGGTGTGGACTATGCCGGTCCTCTGTATCTAAAATCGAAAGAAAAAGCTTGGATAGTTTTGTTTACCTGTGCTGTGTACCGAGCAGTCCACTTTGAATTAGTACGGTCTCTAACTACAGATGCTTTCATTCAAGCATTCAGACGATTTATCGCAAGAAGAGGTAGAATATCGGTCATTTACTCGGATAATGGAAAGAACTTTGCAGGAGCAAACAATTATTTAAAGAATTTAGATTGGGACAAGATTGCTGTGTACTCAACCGCTCAGAAAATAATTTGGAAATTTATTCCACCCACAGCAGCATGGTGGGGTGGGTGGTGGGAGCGGATAGTTGGAATGCTTAAGACTCTTCTACGTCGTGTGTTAGGTAAATCTGTTGTAGATTATGAAGAACTAACTACAATTTTATGTGACTGTGAGTCGGTTTTAAATAGCAGACCGCTGACCTACATTCACGATGATCTATCTGAATTAGTACCTTTAACTCCGGCAACGTTTATATACGGGGAAGGTAGCAACAGCAACGAAACTCCAGATCTAGACCTTGTGGATCGAACCTCTATGTTGAAACGTGTAAAATGTTTGCAAAAATTACGTGAAGATCTCAAACAAAGATTTAGAAATGAATATCTTGCTCAGCTAGTGCACAAGGGAATAAGAAGGAATGATGTAATAAACATCGGTGATATTATTTTAATAGGATAAGGTAATACTCGACGCATAGATTGGCCTCTTGGAATTGTCTTGGAGCTGTATCCTGGAAAGGACAGTATTCCTAGAGTAGCCAGATTAAGAACCTCTCAAGGAGAAAGGATCCGACCTTTCCAAAGACTTTATCCTTTAGAGCTATCAGAAAAGAACGATGTGGATGTTCTGGAAAAGTCTTCAAGGAAAATTAATTTGGAAGTTGATAATGTTCTCAATTCCGTTGATGTGCCCGATAATTTGGAAGTGAACTCTCTTAGCAAAAGCAGATTAGGAAGAATCATAAAAATTCCACAACGTTTAGATTTATGAACTTTTGTTATTTATATAATAACTGAAGATTTTCTTAATTAGTTTCATATAAAGGTGACCAATATATATGAGTCAGTTTGTATTTCTACGAAATGCTAAACGCATGTTCCAAAGTGCTATTTATAATATCACTTTGCAAGGTGGGAGTATGTTTAAGATTTTAAGTCATTAACGTATGTAAAATACATACGTACATACGTATACATACGTATAACAGAAGCGCCACCTTTAATTTTCTTTAGATTTATTTGATTTAATATTTAACTTTAAGGTTGCGTGGCAACCAGATATAGTTTTTTTTGTTGTTGTTCTATTTTGTTTTAGTTTTAAGTTTATACATTTTTAGAATCCGTTTTGATGCTAAATTATTGGTTATTAAAAGATTAAAGTTTTGTATATTGTTGTCATTCATCTGTAGAACTTGTAGTTCATTTGATTGATTGTATTCAAAAGGCGTCCGCATTATTTATTTCAACTTATTGGCGACAACATCTGAAGTAAATTACGATTTCTTTTAAATATTTTAATTTATCTCTATAATTTTTTGTTTTAAAGTTAATTTCTATTTAATGCATATTACTATGATTTGATTTTATTTCATAACCGTAGTTTGAACAGTTGACCCAATTTTTTACGATTGGCGTGAGCCATTGGCATTATCCTTTTAGACTAATTGAAGAATAATTACGGATAAGTGCTATTGCTTTAGATATATTATTTAAATTTTTTGAGGTAAATTATCAGTGTGGAGGAATTTCTTTTTCTCCTTTTGTAGAATAATATATCACATAACAGAATAAAAAAACAGGAGTAAATAAAAATATGGCAGAAACAATTTTTATGATTAATTGAATTAAAATTTAAGTTAAAAGACTTAGAATCGTGTACAAAATTTTACGTTTATACACAAATGAGCAATATTAAAAACTCTTTCGAATTACTAATATCGAAATTACATAACTCATATATATATATATATATATATATATATATATATATATATATATATATATATATATATATATATATATATATATATATATATATATATATATATATATATATATATATATATATATATATATATATATATATATATATGCAATAAGCGTAATTAAACTTATAAATGCATACTTTTCACGATAAGAAATTTACTCAACATCGATGTATTAAATGGTTCTCTAATCGATATCCAGCCTATCCAATCGATGTATTATTTATTAATATTTATCGATTTCAGTCAGCATACTTCAGTAAAATCCAGCATACATGGCTCGAAGAACAACTAATTATTGTGCGAGTTCTCTTTGTAGAAAGTTAATATTTGCATAAAATAAATTTCTTTTTTCCCCATCCACTAAGTTAGTAAGCAGGCAACTCCGTGGATGGGAATTTTTTTAAATACAAAATGATTATAAAAACTCACAGAAAGGCAAGTTTATAATAATTCTATATTTACTTGATTTTCTGTTAGTGGAACAACATGTGGTGTTTAGTTAAAGGAAAAAAATCCTTTTTATTACCCTTGGTGATAACACATAAATTAGAATTTTGATTGACAAAAATAATGAAGTTTAATGTTAACTGAATGAAATTTCAACACTATATAGTGCTTAAAGTAATATGTTTAAATTTCAAAATAAGTCTTACACCACCGTCCGTACTTAACCCTATAACACCCTAAGCGTTTGAAATTATAGGAAATAATTTTCAAGCACTTACCCTAACTTTATCGTTTGCATTCATCTTCTTTTAAGAAACAATAACTTACTATGAAGTTTCAAGTAACGTTAAAACAAACAAGAATAGAAAATAAATAAATAACTCACGATCTTAATTTGACACTTCGAAACAGGTGATAGCCTCGTAACCTTGAATACAATCATAATTATGATTATGCCTCTGATATGTCAAATTAAACAGCTGCATTCAAGATGAAAACGATACTTTCCGTGCGCCATTTGCAATTCACGCTGGCCTTACAAACAAACCCGAACACGTGAAGTTGCAAGGACCATTCCTCAAAATAATGGAGTTCATAAAAAGGACTCGCCTACGTAATTCCAAGAATAGAGGAGTAAAATAACAAACATAAGTAAAAAATATGAGTAAATGATTTGTTCGATTGAGAAGGCAATAAAAATCGATAGTGGTGAGTAATATTTAGTGGTAAACAATAAGAATAGGTAGATGTATGGAAGTTAATAAAATATAAACAGATACCATGTAAAAAAGAAACGTCTTTATTTAAAAAAAAAAATTGCTTTTTTTGACAGCTAACGGTGACTAAGCAATTTATAGTATGTTTATCCGTTTTGCTTAATACTATTATTGCGTAAAAGAAAACGTCTTTTAGAATAAGAAAGATTCTATTGCATATTTTATAGGAGCAAATAATTTAAAAATACGGCTTTATTGGTATTGAATAAATGTCTTAGATAAATTAAATATATGTCTGAAATGGCTGCCAACTTCTAAGCTGTAGTAGTGATATTTCCCATAAGTAGTTAAGTAGGCGGTTAAAAGGAGCACACATTTTTTTTTTTAATTTGTCAACACTTAGAAACATTATATCCCAGCCAGTAAATCCTTTTATATTGTTTGGCTTACTTACATGACATGGTGATCTAAACTATTTTAACCTTTGAACAGAGAAATTGTGCGCCATTATATTATTCCTCGGAATAATGAAAAAAGATTTTTATTTAGATATATTAGGAAGATAAAGTCTAAAAAATTTTCATTTCAGATATTAAGAAAAGAAAATTAAAGCGCTATCCGCTTCGTGTATACATAAGATAGATAATGCAAATTTATATTTACTTCAAGTGAAAAATTATATAATTTGTTAGTTTAATTTATCTTAGACTAGAAATATTTTAATATACTTATTTATTATAATTTTAAGAATATGAGCAGTCAGCAAAAAAGAGGATCACCCCAGTAACTTTCGAATGTTTGGACATATTTTCCATCTAAATATCATAGCAATATCTCAAAAAATATCATAAATTATAACAGTTAACAGTAACCGTGACAAAATATGCTTATTATGACAAAAAAATACACCTTTTCTGTGGAAATATACTATACTATAGTATACTTTTATATGTAGTATACTTTTATTTCATCAAAATTGATATTTATCACCCCTAAAATAGGGAAAAGGGTAGAAGAGGATTTGAAAAGCTAACTTTTATAGTTTTAACTCTTTAACAGTTCAAACTTTTGTTGCTCTAATGTTATTTTATTTTGTCCTATTTCTTAAATAATAATAATTCTTTCACAGTAAGATATAAACCCTTGACTAAAAAAGAAAAATATAATATAATGAGAAATTCTAATAAAATAGATAATTTTATTTATTAATTTTTATTTTTGAATCGTAACGTATAAAAATTTTATTATATATTTTAATATTTCTGATTTTTTTATAATTATATCTTTCCTTAGGTCATTAAGTTTTTATGCCATTTGATTAATTAAAAAAATTTAAAAATTAATTTGAAAAATTAATAATTGAATTATTATGAAATGATACTCCATTTTGTGATTAAATCGCCAAATCGCAGCATTTCAAACTCTACGACAGTCAAATCAGCCTACAAATGAAAGAGTTAATCTTTTCTTTAATCACTTGGCTGTGAAAATAAGAATCACTTTTTGTTATAAAGAATTTTCAAACATAAAAGCTGTCAGGTTGTCATCTATCTTTCATTTCAATTCCTTTTTCCTAAATTATGTCTTTTAGTTTTAAAATATTCTTCCAATCGTTCTCTTTGCTTGTCAAATAACAAATTCATTGAAAAAATCTTCCCTGAATATTTTTAAATTTCACAAGATTCCATTTCACGAACCTAGTTCACGAACCAATTCATAATTAACGCTTTCAATGTTTTATTAAATGCTCATAAAATATTGAATAAAGCTAGATATAAATTTTAGGTATTATTATTAGGTATTATTAGGCTTAGGTTAAAATTAAGGTTTTTTTTTTCTACGCATATACTAACTGTCACACTTTTACAAATTGAAAAATATGTTTCCAACTGGAAAAAAAAATTCAGTTTTTTTTTATTCTTTAATTATGAATCTAATTTGAAAGGATTTAAACCTTCAGGATATTAGAGTAATAAAACATATAAATAATCTGATAATTATGTATTTCTGTTTATAAATGCGGGTAAAAATAAATCAATTTCTGCCGAATCGATGGAAATAAGTTATACGAATTCCGCAGAAAAATATCTTCAGAGAGAGTGCAAAAATTGGCAAATTTGTTCTTTCTCTGTTTAAAAAGTACTATTTTATCAAGTACAATTTTCCTTTGCTTTTGAATGCATTTATTAATTACAAGGGTGACTGCTATTGCTTAAAAAAAATTTTTTGAAAGTACATTGCAAGTATTCATTTTAGCTTTCATTTAGTGCACATCAAACGGAAAATTTTAAAAAAATCGTCCAATTTTAAATATGTTTGGAATTTATTATATTAATTATAAAAATATATTTCTAAATCTACCATTTTATCAAAAATATAGTTATAAATACTAATAAATATCATATATAAATTGCATTATCACGTTGAATGCCACGCTAATTTTACATGGCTTGTCCGTCCGGCCAAACGGTAAATAACTACAAACTAAATTTGCAAATATTAGACAGAATTTGCTAGTTTTTAAAAAGGTTTAGCATGACATATCTTAAAAAAGTAGTTATTTATATAAGGCTACGAATTGTTTAGAAATCGTGGTTGATATAAATCTTGGCTTTGCCGGTCATCAGTGATCCCCATGGCATACAACGTGTTAATAACAACTTTCACAGAGGGATAAAGAGATGCTTAAACTTCTGTAGATAGTAGTATATATATGATAGTAACAGAGATACTAACTTTCTCCGCTTTGAAATAAGATATTTTCTAGTGGTAGGGAAATTTATGTTATTTTTAGTTAATATTTTTAATTTTTAGCAATTTTCCACCTCTACATATCAAAAATTCAAAGTATCATATGAAATGCGACTTTATAGCAGATATCTTGACCTGACAGTATGAAAAAGTAAGCGAAAATATCCTTCTTTTGCAAGTTTTATAATTTAATTCGCTACCAATTTTTTTTATTTTTAATTTTTGCAAAAAGCGGAGAAGTTGGCATCCCTGTAATAATCTCAAAATAAATGAAGTTTAAAAAAGGCACTCATAAAAACTAAACTCACATTAATAAATTACTTGAAAAGGAAAATGTGATAAGCCTGTTATGAAAATTTTTTTTGGTACTTACGTATTAACGCAACCAGGCCAAAATTCGCATAAATCACCAAATTTGGCGACCCTACTTACGGCAACCCTAGGTGATTTATATTATTTTTCTTCACACATCTTGAATAAATGTATACCGGGCAGTGGCACTTGACCTTAAAAAAACATCAGTGTAGGATATACCGGGCAAATGTATACCGGGCAGTGGCACTTGACCTTAAAAAAACATCAGTGTAGGGTATACCGGGCAAATGTATACCGGGCAGTGGCACTTGAACTTAAAAAAACATCAGTGTAGGGTATACCGGGCAAATGTATACCGGGCAGTGGCACTTGAACTTAAAAAAACATCAGTGTAGGATATACCGGGCAAATGTATACCGGGCAGTGGCATTTGACCTTAAAAAAACATCAGTGTAGGATAAACCGGGCAAATGTATACCGGGCAGTGGCACTTGAACTTAAAAAACATCAGTGCAAATCGCATACATACAAAAAACATAACATACAAATCGCGCCAACCTGGTTGCGATAATATGTAAATTTTTTTTTTTTTTTCAAATTATACAACTAAACCCTTTTTAAGGCCGTGGTAAGTAAGCAATACAACTTATAAAAGACCACTGTAAACTATTTTAACACTTTTAATTTCGATTTCCATTTGTTATAATTTCAAGTTTGACATAACTAATTTGGTGCCCATATGCCAGTTTTAAAAATCGTATAAAAAGTTATGATATGTATAATACCTGAAGTTTAAAGCATTAAAAAAAATTATTTTATAAATAAAAAAATTGAAAAGCAACTAGTTTCTTACTTTCGATATCGCCTACTGTGCCGTGGTAAACCAACACCTCCTAGAAGAAGGAAGGCCTCAGCACGGATAAATTTTGTAGTCCGATATGACGAAGTTAACTGCGCAGTTGATGAAAAATAAGAAAGATGTCATTACGTTCGGGGTACTAAGCTGCGCAGTGGTTGAAAATACGAAATATGTCATTACATTACGTTTGGACTACTAAAGGATATTTCTGGTAACCCGTGCTGAGGCCTACTCTTTCTAGGAGGTGTTGGGTAAACATACTTATTATAAAAAAAATAGAATTAAAATTTATATTTATTTTATCTAAAAAGCTAAATTAGTTTTTTTCGTATACCAATTTCTCTTCCAAAAATATAATTTATCTTTACTAGAAATAAATGGCTCATTAAAAAGTTAGAACAATAATAATGTATTTTGCAGGGACACGGTATTAGCATTGTAAAATAAATTTAATTAGGTAAATAAAGGGTAAAATTTAAAAAATTCGTTTAAATAGAACACTATTATAATTATATAGGTACAAAAGAATACAAATGCTTCATGGGAAAAACTTAATAGGTTTCTGTTCGGCTATGAAAAGTATAGAATATTTAGCGAACTATCAATTCTATATAAATATTAATGAGTTTCTTATTATCATAATAAGACTCCATAAACCTTGAAAAGAGAGCCATTTTCTTTTTGTATTGTAGTATTTAAATTTAAAATGCATCATTTAAGGAAGAACACGTTTGCCCTACTAATAATAAAAGCATTGCCTTCAGCTGTTCTTTCAACACTATCAATTCCAGAATGATAATTCTTTTTATTATCAGTTGAATGACATTAAAATACTAAGTGCAGTAAGCTAAAATAAAAACTAAACAACGTAGTTAACTTATGTTTTCGTTTCTATTAGAAAATCCCATTCATTTCGAATTTCTTTAGTAAAGTGTGGGGTACTTGTTTTAAAAATTCAAATTATATTGTTTCACACAGTTTTAATTCAATGTTACATAAAAATACATAGCTTCCGAATCTTTCTATTTTGCACAGAGGTTTTGTTTATATACATTAAGTGGAAACAAAATGTGTACTTAGACATGAGACGAGTTGGAAAAAATATTTCAAAATGGGACTCATGATAAAATTTTAATTAACGCATTTACTACTTTTAAACAAACGTTGTGTTTCATTATTGAGTATATTAAAAATGTAAAATTTATAAAGTGTAAAAAATTACATCGATATGCTTCTTCTGTTCGATGTTTTTGCTTTGTGAGGTTAACAAGAATATTCAAATGCCTTTTATTTAGCTTTAGGTTTGGATTTTCTTTAATTTATTCGAAGAAAAATCCTTGTGTTTAGACATCAAAGGGCGAATGTGAAAACCTCAAAATTATGTCTTTATTCGACGTATGTCTCGAGCTCCGAGTCTATGCATATCGGACTCGATTAAAATTCATCGGTTTCGGAGCTCCAAAAACGAGCCTGAACTTAATCTCTAGTACTTTTTTTTATTTTGGTTTAAGAAAGTTCTACGGGAAAGAAAAATATATATAAAAAATTGTTTAGATTTGCATTTGGCGAAAACTTTCGAAAATTGGCAAATTCTTCTGATACTTGGCTAATTTAATGGCTAATAATTTCAAATCCTTTGCGCGGTCACTGGAATGAATGAATTTAGGTTTAAAATCCCCACACCCGATTTAGGCAAGATCAAGTACTCTTATAAATACAACAAAAAATAGTTCTTCAGTGCAATTAGCATAGAAACTCGTGCCCGCAGTGGCGCGTCCGTATTATTGTTTTTTCGGGTGTTTCTGAACAGGTCATAACAGGGGAGCGCCTCTATCCTCGTACGACGACATTTCGGCTTTATGAAATTTTAATCTTGATGATGTGCCCTTACTCCCATATAAGTTTTTCCCAACATTTAAGCGATTCTCTGTTACATATGACGTTTTAAACTTGTACATTTCGACAAAAAATAGACTAAAAATGTCATTTTTAGGAAACAGGGAACAAAAAAATTTGTTCCCTGTTGCATCTTTTTTTCTTCTTCTTTTTTTTTAATTTTTTTTTTTAGAAAATTTGATTTAAAATTATTTTTCACATCACTAGATGTGAATCATTCAAATGTTGATATAAAATCCACTTTGAAGAAATTATTTCGTGTAAAGCTTTTAAAAAAAATAGAAAATTAACCGAAAATTCTGAAAGTTTTAGTTTTTGATTGTCTATCATTATGTAATATATTTTGCAAAACGCGTAGTCGTTGGCAGCCCTGATATCATTTTTAGTAACAACCGGAATACGTTACTTAGTTTGTTATGTTATGAACAACAGAATGTTAATATTATAATGTAATTGGTTGGCTAGTAGTTGGCAGCTCTGATGCCTGGTGTTATGTATAATAACAGCCGGAACACGTTACTTAGTTGTTATAAACGATTAAAACTAATATTTTAATGTAGTTGGTTTATTAGTTGTTGGCAGCCCTAATTATATGCATAGTAACTGCCAGAATAGATTACTCAGTTACGAACAACAAAAAACGCTAATAATATAACATATGGTGGGGATTGAGTTCGAAATAAAGATTCTGCTAATCCTTCAGCAAACGCCAACAAATCTGGAACGAGTGTTTATAAATAAAATAATAAAACTGAGTCAACCATGCTGAAGGGAATATAATTTTGTTACGATAAATATACTGTTTACTACTTCTTAGTGTTAAACAAAGAACATCCGTTGGGAATCATATACTTAAATGAATTAATTGCACAATTAAAAATATTATGACTCCATGATTGGCTGATTAAAAAGATAATGAGTCATCAAAATTCTTCTCTCACATAAACTTCTGCTGGCCCTCTTCCAATTTCATTCCACTTTTGATGGATTTTCTGTATGCATGGGCCACACCCTCTACAAAAATTAAATAATCATAACCTTCACAAAATTCCTCTAAATTTATGCTGTGGCGATGGCATTACTAACAGTCATCAAATTTGATTCGTCTCATACTATTCGAAATGTTAAAATATACATTTGAAATGGGATATTCCAATTTAATATAATCAA
The DNA here is from genome assembly GCA_949128135.1 of Parasteatoda lunata. Lineage (NCBI taxonomy): Eukaryota > Metazoa > Arthropoda > Arachnida > Araneae > Theridiidae > Parasteatoda > Parasteatoda lunata. Next base: position 23,735,503 of record OX421977.1, on the reverse strand, counting down.
GTCCAAGTTTTTTTTTTTCTTCTTTTTTGCTAAGTTCGTCGCTTGAAACATTAGTCGAATACATAAGTTTTCAATTTTCTCCCATCACGTCCCCATTTCAGAATTCACAAAAAGCGTGCTTCGTGTCCCAATTTCACAAAAGTTAAATATAAATATTTTTATGTATTGATACACATTATTGTTAGAGAGAACATATTCCTTGAGAATTATAATACAATGCGCAATATAAAAAACGGTCCACCCTGAATAATTTTTGATCTAATAATCGGACGTTCTAGCACTAAGGGAACCCGGAATCCCTTATACCGTCTATGTTAAAAAGGTCATTTTTACTGCACCTTTTCTCAGAATTTTACAAAGATAATGGCTTGAAATTTTTTACACATATTTTTATGACATTTGAAAATAATTTAACATGAGCTTTTATAAATTACATATTTCAAACTTTTTTAAAAAATTTTTTAGTGGAGCAATGTCAAAAAAAGGCAAAAAACAGAAGATTTTAAACTTTACAATTTTTTAAAATTATACTTAATCAATTTTTTTACAAAACATCATGTTGAATTAAAGTATAACGCTTTATAAATATTGTGTAATTTTTTTAACTCTGTAACATTATTATTTTTTCAGAAAAGGTACATCGAGTTTCAAAAAAACTTATTTTGAGATACCAGGCAAAATGTCTAATTTTACATTAAAAAAACTAATAAAAACTTTTAATCATAAGTTTCTTGTTATTTTCCTTGTTTTTATACATATATACACTTAATTACTTAGATTAAGATATATTAAGCTAGTAACATTATGGTTTTAAAGCCTAAAAATGTGTGGAACATAAAATGATTTTTTTTCCAAAAATACTCATATTTGAAGAATTCTTATTTTAAAATTAGATAAATTATAATTTAAAAAGATAGATACATTAACATTGCTATTTATAAATCAAACAATAATAAAAAAACATTAATAAAAGAAAATGTAGCAATTAATGACATTCAAAATTACATTTTTAAATGCTGCAGAAAATAAATCAAGTTCTATTATTAGATTTTTTGATGTTTGTTCATCCTTCAGACTTTCGAACAAATCACAGCTACTTAACTTACGGCTAAAAGTAGAATTGTCTAATAAGATTTTATCAACATGGTTACATTGTACTTTTGATTTTCTTCCCGCAAAATTAAAAGCCCTACGCTTTTTAAAAACATTTCCAGTTTTACCCATGGCAAAAAAAAACTGAATCAAAACACACTCTTCCAAATATCAACAAAAACAAATAAAAAGATAACTAATTTAACAAAAACAAAGAGTTTTTAAACGTATTAAAGATAAAACAAAACAAAAATAATATAATATTAACAAAAAGTAATTAAAATGAACGAATGATTCTAAAAATATCAAATCAGCATGTTTGCTTCCCAATATTTCTAAGATAAACAGAGTTTATGAAGTGAAAGATAAAGTATAATAATCTTTAACTTAAATAAATGGTAATCTAATAAAGCTAAAATAAGTAAAAATTATTAGCTGCATTCTTATTATACAATTTGAAGCGAAATTAAATCGAAGCGATGTCAAATATCGTCTTCATTGAAACCGAAACAATTTCGTCTGCTCGAGTTTTTTGACACACCTGAGTGTGTCAAAAAATAAATTAAAATACTTCTACTAATCGGAGAAATATAAACGTGGTATCATTGGAAAGAAGAAAGTTCAAATTATACAATGAAATAAAAAAAAAAATATTTTCGAAAATTTTGACATTTTTCACTTTCCGGGTCCCTATGGTTCGAGAGGTTACACACAAATAAGCTATTTAATAAGTGCAGATCATATTTTAAGTTACGAAATCAGACACAAAAATGTACTTTTTTCGGAATTAACATCCTTTTTTTCCCCGACAGATTCGGATTTCTGACCCCAAAAATATAGGAGGTAGCCGCTATCTGAGATATATGGCCCCAATAATTTGTTCAGGAAAGCGCTCCAAAGTTAGAATCTCTTAATGTTACTTTTACTTTTTGCGTATTTCACCATATCTCGAAAACTTTTTACACGAATCGAAAATTTTTTGCACAAAATTATAAAATTCATTAATGGTTCTATGCAAAAAATAACTTTTTGTAAACATTTGTGGGGAGAGAAGAATCCGACCATGTCCACCGTCATCTATAAAGAGGTTCCCCGACAAAGAACCGAGTTAACATGTTTTATATACAAGTGAATTGTAGTTGTAATCATGTAGTGGTAGATACCCTACACATTTATCACTTTTTATTATTTTATTTAATATTAGTAGAAAACTTTTGAATATATAAGTTTTTATATAATTTTTCTTTTTACATGGCAAAATGTAAACTTTGAATGAAATCTGTCGACCGAAAACATGAGATATCGAATTTCAAAAAAATTCGCATTTTATAAATTCCATTTCACAGGAACCACTCGACCGATTTCACTGTACATCAAATGTCGAAATGTTAATGTTGTACCTTAAAAAATACCCTCTACTATAAATTTGTAAGAACCGTAGAAACATTTTCACTGATTAATATAATTGACAAATTATATTAATTAGTAAGGATAGTAATTGTTAGTAAGAATAATAATTAGTGGAGTATTTTCCAAAGGAGAACAAAGAAACAAAACTTCTTCGAAGGATCCTCCAAACGGATATCTCACAAAAGCAAGCAGTATAGCATGCCAACGATATTTGTTCTTTAAGTTGCATGGCAACTGAAAGCCTCCACACGGTTTTTAGTCAGTAGTCCGATCAGACCACTATGAAAGTAAACCAATTAGTAAAAGAACAATTTAATATGAAATCTATTAAAAATTATAAAGTGGTAGCAAATATATATCTAAAAATTTGTTTAATTTATGAATATATTTGGTTTGTATTATTTACTTGTCAACCACTACAGATTCAATTCTCAAATATATATAATAAATTTCTCTCAAGTACTTTTAAAATAGAATTTGGGTTCTTGCGCACAAGTGGTTCACTTTTTAAATAATCTGCGCAGACTACTTATAAGAAACCGTGTGGAAGCTTTCTGATGTAGGAGGTGATGGTACAGCTTAATCAATCAGTTAATATATTTTCAATATAGTCTGAAATCTTATGAATTCGCTCATATATAGTTTTATTTGAACAATGAAGTGCTGCAATTTTGTTCTCCTGGTACTAAGTTAACCAGACGTCCTCAAATCTTGAGGACAATCTTCGAGTTTCAATAGTTGTCCTCAAAAAATTTATATTTATTTAAGAACAGAAAATATCTTCAAATTTTAACACATTTTCTCCAATGTCTTTGCATTTCCCTGAAACAATCTCATCTCTTATTTATATGCAGTTAAATCAGAAAAAAAAGTCAGAAATTAGCTTTTTTTTTTTTTTTTTAAATAAAGATGATTTTACAGTGAATACAAGCGAAAAGCATCATGCTTAAACTATCTGATCGTTTGAAAATGATTTCAGAAAAAAATAAACAAGCCTTTTATAATCATATGCTCATTTATTTTACATATGCTAAACAACTGCAGAATCATATATTAAAACTGCTAGGTAATGAAATCAAGTTTGATGAAGATGGTTCTGTATCTGATATTAGTTATACAACTGATAACATCAAAATGTGTTACTGAATAAAACTAGCTATGAAGTTACTCTAGAAAATGCACAGAATAATACAAGTTACAATAAAAATCACAATACACAATGCCAATTCTTTTAACCAATAAATGCTTCTCATTTCTTCGCAAGTATTCTGATTTTAAGAGATAATATAGAGCTAGATAAGAGAACAGTAGGGAATTGTAACAAGAGATTAATGATTTTTCTGAGTGTTTTTATATTTAACAGCTGATGGTTAATGGTGACAGTGAATAAAAGAAAGAAAAACACAGGAAACTAGTTTTATGTGGCAGAAAAGACAATACTTTTCGTGGTCTCATTAAGCATCTCGATATTTGTATTATAAAAAAAAATCAATGTAGAACATATATCAATTATATTTTAATCCTTATTATAATTAATACCAATATCGGAATCATTTGCTTTGCCATAATTTGAAAAAAGGAATTAATATAATTGTAAGAATTATAGATCTACCGAAAATAGGGAAAAAAATTACTACTTGATACAGGATAACAGTTCTTTTTATCTCAGCACCCAATATCAGGTACCCGAAATTTTACTGACCATCCAGTGCCGGGTAACACTCATTTGTGTTCGGCACACTATATTCGGAACTATAATAACCTTAAAATTTTTCATTTCTTTTGGAAATCCATGTACTCCATCAGATTCTTTTCATTGTTAGGGGCAACATATTTTACTTTTGTGCGGAATTTTAAGTCAAAGAAACCTTAATAAAGTGAAGGATGGAGAAAAATGTTTGCTGAAAAGAGGTGTCCGTTTATGTGAAGGATAAGAAAATTCAGAAATTAAAAACTGAAAACTATTTAAACTAAATAAATAGGATAGTTAAATGATTGCAAAATTAAAAGAGGAATTATAAGATATAAGGAAATATATTGATATTTTTTAATGTGAATAAAATCATAATAAATAAATTTCAAAGATGACTGTAGAAAAATATATGAATATTACTCTCATACTAAATTTTCTTTCGGTAAAAGAGTGTACACGATGATTTGTTTTCATTATATGGGTTTGTGGGCTTAGCATTTTATATCATTATAATTAGACGAGTAGCAAACAGAATATGAATATTTTCTTAGAAATAACACATTTTATGCTAATGCTATCTGAAGTATCACTGAGGATTAATTTTCAAGTAAATAAAAGCTTATGTTAAAATTGCGATAGTTGTTTTAACAATTTTTTTTTATTTTAGTTCTTATTTTAAAAACAAAACAAAACAAAAAAAAAAACATTCTAGTACATTTCCTAACATTTTCAGAATAAGTTGATTTATGTTCAATATTTATGACATTATTGCTCAATAATTTCTATTTTCCAACTTTGTTTTTTCCATAAAATTTTTATGCATAAGTTTCATAATTCCCGTATGGATAATAAAACCAAATGTTACCGGATACCCGGAACTACCGGGTAACAATTAAAAATTTTGCCAGGTATCCGGATCCAGCCAAGTAAAGTATTTAGTTTTAACCGATTATCTGGATCCGGCCAAACTTTCAGGAATCGATACATTAATAGTTAGAAAGAGAATTCACCCTCCACTGAGCACTGAGTTGAACCAGGTTCGAATCGAAGAGATTGCTGGTTGTTATGAATTCCACACTCGGCTCGCACTCCGTGATGACGTAAAATATCATCAGCGGTAGACAGATCATGAGTTAGAGTCCCCTTACCGTCAGGTTAACCGTGGGAGGTTTTCCTCTCCATGTTACGCAAATGCGGGTTAGTTTCAACAAAAAGTCATTTTCACACATCACAAAAAGTCAACAAATTTCTACCAATACTTGATCCAGAGTCGTGGTTAATCAGTGGATAGAGCGTTCGCATTCCAATGAGGTGAACCGGGTTCGATTCCCAGCGATGTCTGGTCGATCCGAATTTAGCACCCGACCAGTGCTGACATAAATAATCCTCAGTGGAAGATGAATCATGTGTTAGAGTTTCCCTGCCGCCAGGCTAACCGTGTGAGGTTTTCGTGGTTTTCCTCCTCGCGTTACGCAAATGCGGGTTACTTCCATCAAAAAAGTTCTCCCCGAAGGCACATTTCTCCCATTGTTTGATCCAGAAGTTCCCTTGTCTTCCGGATTGTATTCAAAATTACAAGGCTACGGAGTTGAACATTAGTAGTCGTAAACACAAAATTGGGTCGGCTGTTCAACGACAGTCATAAAATAGTTGCATATTTCAAGCACAAAAAAAAATTGTGTTAGAGAAAAGCGTTTACGTAAAAAATAGAAAATTGAGGAACGAAATGTCATACCTTAAGTTGTTTCTTTTGTGTATTTTTTTTACATTTTCAGCTTTTAAGTTGATATAACATTTAAAATAGTTTTTTTTTAAAACAAAAACTAACCTAAATCTCAGTTAAAATTATTAGCCGCAAAAAAAAAAGATAACTAACATATTCTTTTCAAAACAATGAAAACATAAATATTTTAACACATTCTGCATAACTATGGTGTAACAGAATTATATTAAAATAAGAAATCCTTTCAATTTTAAAATAAAACGAAAGTTGTGAAAATTGTAAGAAATAGCATTCGCTTCAAAACCCACATAATCAGCAAAATGTGATACGAGCGATAATAATGGCGTTATTCATTTTTAAAGAATCTCCAACGTTTTGTAATTAAAATTAAATTAAAATATTAAGTCCATTAGACTTTAAAATAAAACAAAAGTTGTAAAAACACTAATTATAATAATAATAACAAGACTTACTTCACATGGTACAGCTTGTTTACATTTCATTCTCTCAGCTGCCAATGCATAATACGAAATTTTTCAAACATTGTGAATTATGGACCATAATTTCGATTATCAGGTGGTTTTCTGGCAACAACAAATAAAATTGCACAGTCGGTGAACTTGGCTTTCAACTTGATTATGCCATGCGGAACGCATGTCCTTGGGCCAAGCGTAAAAAAAAGTAAAATAAAGAGAATAAAAAGAAAAAGAAAGTTGTTCCGCAATGATTCTTCTTTTACTTGTCGAACAACTAGAAGTCATGAATTGGACGCTCAATTAACCTTTGATTTGGTTTAATCGAATAAAAAATAATCGTTTGAAACTTCTCACATCTCCAACATTAGTAAAAAGATAGCACAAAAAGAGACAAAATATCGAGCTTATGAATGGAACTCCATCGGCATTTCAAATGTTTATATCCATGTCGGGATATTTCAAAAACGCGTGGTTTTTCTGGGTGTGTTTGAGCGTTGTTATAGCAACCTAAACAGGTCGGATAGAGCGTGCCACTAGCGGCCATTCAATGAATCAGATTTGGGGGACAATATACTAATAAAAAATATTTGGGGATTCATAGTACCTTGGTACCTCAATTAGATAGTCGAGGTCAATTAGATAGTCTTTTCAAAATTTATAAATTATCACAAGAAAAAAGAATTATGCAAACAATAAAAGAGATATACGATATTTTTTAACCTCAGAGAAAGAATTTTGTTTCAAAAGATTTAAACTGGAGAAATTTTACTTAACTAATTTTACTTGACTTTTATAAAGTTAATTCATCTATTGCAGAATTGGGAATTATTGGTGATAACACTAAATTAATTTCGAAGGTAGATTTTTTAACAGCTAACAAGCCACAAAAATGATTCAGAATTGTTTTTCTTTCCGGCTTATTATTTTAAGGCAGCTAGTATTGTATATTGCTAAGCTCTACTCATAATAGATTCACAGAACCATATTACAATGTTATTGAGTCCATAATGTACACCTTTAGCTATGACCTTTAGGTCTAAATATCTTCATGCTAGGACAACGAATATCGGCAGTTAAAGAACTTTATAAGTGATTCTACTATGTGATTTATTTACGAACTTATTTATCACAATAAGATAAACTCTAAAAGACTTACTATTCTGAAATAATAAAAAAACTGGTCATTAGAACATCGAGTAAATGGCTCATATGCTATTTAATACGATAGATGGGAGGTCATTTTGACATTTCTATACTTTTCACTATTCTAGAATTTACAAATTCGGCCAACTTAGATACCATCTAATTTGCTAAAACTGATATTTAACAAAAACTCTTACTTTCTTCGTTGCAAAAGACGAACATTTTTCAGCAAATTTAAAATTACAAAAATTTTATTCATTTTTGCTAATTTTATACAAATTAGAATTAAACGGCTTTATGCTTGTTTCATGCACACAAAAAAATACTTTTAAAATTCCGTTTAATTGTAATTTTATTCGCCAAATTAGTTATTTTTCCACCTCTCAGAATATATTTTTGCAATCTATGACCTTTCGCTGCGAGCTCACGTGACGTTAAGAAATTCATTATTTTCAGAAATCATCGAACCTCCTCGGCTATCATAGTTTCAGCAGATTGGATAAAATAAATTGCTATACTGTTCGTCACCAAACTATAATAATAGTTAAAAGAACGAACTAAAGTTACGAAAAGTTATACTCGCGTAACTTTGCGCGCATTATTTATTAACCGTAACGTATGGTAGAGCATTGTTACACTTCCTTCGTCATAGTATTTCATTTGATGTTAATATATTTTGAAAGTATTTGATAATAATATGATGATTATAAATATTCATTCTAGCTATCATTGTTTAGAAGAGAGCAAGTTTTTTATGCTTCCCCCCTCCAACAGTACTGAAAATAATTATTAAGAAAGTCTTGAAGTTAGTTAGTGAAAGTTTGAAGTATGTACTTTATACTTTATGCTATATGCTTTATACAGTATGATTTATACTTTACCAATCGTAACCCAATGCTACACCACATTTTTGTATGAATTACTGCATACTGTATGCATGCAGTATTATATGAATTGCGTGAATATGTTCATGAGTATTGCCTGTATTCATATCATTCATGAGTATTGTTTGCATACTCTGTGCTTTATGCTGTATTCTTTATACTGCATGCTTTATACTTTACCAATATATAACCAAATGCATCACATCATTTTTGCAAGAATTCATTAAGTGTGTGACTTGGTGAAAACAAAAATATGAAATTGCAAGGCTCGTACACGTCTTAGCTATTTTTAGTCACTGTTTTTTTTTTTTTTCTTCCAAAATCCAAAAGAGTCTGAGCATCCTATGTCAATTTTCTTAGTAGAAGACAAATCACGAACCAACTTCCAATTTAGAGAAAGCACTAAGCTATTTGATCAGAACAGCTGTGAACCTGAGTTTATTGACTCCCACTTTAGCTTCAGAACTATATTGGTAAGCCGGGATTGACTTCATATGTAGTATAGCAGAGTAACTGCCCGCGAGGCGGGCATCTCACTCCTTCTTCTGACAAATGGTATATTGGCTGGGACTAAATGGCTTTGGCAAAAAAGATCCGAGTGTTGGCTGTAAAGCCTCTGTGTAGTTTACAATCATATCTGAATATGCTGAGCCGGGATAAGGGCTGAAAACCTATATATACCAAGACGGGAAAAAGGAAAAGTGGTGCGAAAGGCATTTCATTCGAGCATTTTTTTCGAGAAACATTAAATTTCTGTAACTATCGAAAAATTTTTTTTTTTTTTTTTTTACAATTATAGCATATACACTCATGTCCATAAATTAAGGATAATTCAGAATCGCACGGAAATCAAACTCTAAAATTAAAATTTCACCTGTAGAATTATCACACACATCCTGAAGAAGAATATGCAAATTACAAGAAACCACTAGATGACGCTGGTAGTACGTCACAATGTGTAAGAGTGTAAGAGAGGGGTATATAAGGAATGGTGGCAAAGAAGTAAAATTTTTTACAAGCGCTTTAAAAGTCTTTCAGTACTATAACCGCACAAAGGAAGCATTTGGATGATTTTTTACGTGGCAGAATCATCGGATGACTGGAATGTGGACGTACCCAGCTGGAAGTATCCAAGGAACTTGGAATCGCCCAGAGTGTCATCTCTAGGCTTTGGCAACGATTCCAAGATGATGGTAATGTGAGTAGACGTTACAGCATAGGTCGCCTCCGAGTTACAATGCCGAATGAAGACCGGTATTTGGCAGTTACTGCCAAAAGAAACAGACGGAGCACAGCATCAGACCTGTCTCGTCCGCTCTCTTCAGCTACCGGTACGACAGTTTCAAAGCAGACCGTGTACAGACGCTTAGGGCACATTGGTCTATATGCTCGTAAGCCTGTCAGATGTGTTCCACTTACCGCAACTCACTGTCGCCTACGATTAGCCTGGAGTAGAGAGCATGCATTGTGGACACCGCAACAGTGGTCTTGTGTGATGTTTTCCGGCGAGTCCAGGTTTAGTTTGCAGTCTGATTCTCGCCGGACTTTCATATGGAGAGCGCCAGGTACCCGTTACCACCAAGACAACACCATTGAACGACACCGTTACGGTGGTGCAGGATGGCTCGTTTGGGGAGGAATTATTCTTGGTTCCAGAACTGACCTGCATGTTCAGAGTGTAACGATGACAGGCCACATCTATAGGGATGTCATTCTGGAACAACATGTACGTTTGTTTCGGGGCGCTATGGGTGCTGAATTTCTGTTTATGGACGACAACGCCCGTCCTCACCGTGCAAACATTGTAGACGAATGCCTTCAATCGGAGGATATCACCCGTATGGATTGGCCAGCATACTCACCGGACTTGAATCCAATAGAGCATGTGTGGGATATGCTTGGCCGACGAATTGCAGCCCGTCAACCCCTCCCACCTGTCTACCGGACTTTCGGAGAGCATTGCTTGATGAGTGGTGTAATATTCCCCAAGATCAGATTGATAATTTGATACTCAGCATGCCTAGGCGTTGTACGGCCTGTATTGCATCGTCCGGGAGACATACTCCGAATTAACCATCATACTAACCATGTTATACTGTTTTTTGTACATAGGTTCTTTTTTGAAATTTGCTCCAGGGAATAAAAATCGCAATTTTTATTAATTATGTCAAACATATAGCATCTTTTTTGCTCTTTACCTTTTGTTTAATACATAGACTTTACAAATAAGTCAAATTTGTTTGGCTTCTGTCTCTTTCTGTGCCTGAACTTCATTATCCTTAATTTTTGGAAATGAGTGTATATGTAAAACTGCTTCTTTCTTGTAAAAAATGGCTACGGTCAGTGTGTGCGTGGGTCACCACTTCGATCAATCTGCGTAGGGACCGAAGGTGTGCGGGATTGGTCCTCGTTAAACTGATCTACCGTAAAGTGCTCTACTTCACGTGTAGATCGTTGGGTTACCGAAGCGGGGTTGCCATCCCCTCTGCAGAGGTTCAAAATTGTGATGGCATGTCTTTGGATCATCATCAGGGATGTTTCCCAGACCGTCGCCAATAGCCCATCGTGCAGCTCTAGTGCGATGTTAATGAGCTACAACTACAACTTCTTGTGAAAAAGTAGATATTCTTGAATAATTTTAAAAAAAGAGAATAAATTTCCTCCTTCCGAAAACAAGTTAAAACTGAAATGATTTTACTACCCGCTTTAATCCCCGCCTGAAGAAACTCACCGTGTATAAAATGGTGACTGATACACATCAAATCTGTCGAGGTCACTAAGTACTCCGTGTTCCCATGACAAATCAATACCTCTGGGGATGTTGGATCGGATATTGATCGTGCTCTGTTTCATGTCAAAATTACAATCTGTGGATGAATGAATGTAGTATGAATGGGTCTTCCTAGTAAAACGGGCTACACTGAACTCTGGTGAACTCTATTTTGCCATAGATGGCAAAAACATAGATGGCAAACTGTAAAACAAGAAGAAGTGAACTCCTCCGTTTTAAAATAATAAGCTTGTCGGTATTGACAAGTCGCATAAGACAACAACTATATTGGTATTGGACATCAGATTCAAATTTAAATATTTCAATATGCAGAACTATTTTGTTTCCACTAAATAAATTATGATAACAAAAAACTTTGCTACCACATATAGCTTTTTTTCTAAAAGGGAATCCTTTTTTTTAAAAAAAAGTGATTAAATTTATACATCAAGTTGCAATCATTTTAATTTAGCTAACCCTTAATAATTTTGACGAATTTTTTCAGAGTGTATTTATGAATATTAGATAAAACATTAGCAAGTGCAACCTTAAACAGTACATTTTAATCGAAGTTACAAATATTAGGTCTTATAGTTGTTAAAAATAGTGTGGTTGCTAAACGTTTAAAAGTAATTAGTTTTACACTTCTATTGGCTTGTAACATTTGTTGAATTAGTGTTGAAAGACTGGCTACACAGCACCAGAAAGGATTAAATGTAAGAAGTGGTAGTTATTTTGTTATTAAATATATTGGATTTATTCTTGTTTAACACGTTCACGCCGGCTGTTTACACCCAGGCCTGAAAGCAGGACGGAAAAGAGAAATTACTGGTAGAAGAACTATTTCAATATTAGATAATATTCGGGAGGAGTTAATCTATTCTCAACAATAACAATTCATTGTAAGGAAATTTTTCACGGCGAAGAAGCAATTCAATGTAAAAATTGCATCCGTTAAAAACAATTGGTAGTTATGGATTTTTATTATTCCCGGAAAAAGACTAAAAAATGAAATTTATTTGGTACCAGTTTTTACTCCGGTGCGCCACCGGTGGTACGCGCCGGCCGATGAGACAAATTTAGCGCCGGCGTGAACGTGTTAAGCAATGAACCAATTTAAAAAAAAGTCTTGGAAAGAGAGAAAATACTAAAATAGACACTTTATAAAACTTAACAAAATACGTCTTTTCTAACCAGTATTTTTCGCCTTTACTTCGACAGATGTTAATTACTGAGTAAATACTTTTTGTACCGAGGGCCGCTTCGCGGCCCAGGTGCCCAATAAAATCAAAACACTAGGACTAGGACTTTTTGTACCACTTTCTAGATTTCCACAAAATGTAAAAGAAATTGAAATGTAGCTTATTACTGATTGCAAAAAAAAAAATGTTGTATCCATGCTTTCAGTTCATTCATACGCTGTCGCTAAGAAAACCATTTCTAAATAACATTTATAAAACCAAGAATCGAATCTTGAAATACCCTCTAACATGTATGATTTTTGAGAAAGATTTCTGAGAACAGCAGTGAAGTAAAGCAGAGAATTTTAAAAGCGATAGAATTTATAAAAGAATTTCGCCAAAACATGGTCTATTCATTAAGCCATGTTCTGGTGAAAGTCTTTTAAAAATATAGGTATACAAAAGATGTGTAAAAGAACAATTCGACAGTAAGCTCAATTGTCTAATTGCCCAAATAATCTCTAATTGTCTAATTATATAACTGTTTAAATATTATATATTTATAAATAGTAGTGAACATTGTTCAGCAATTCTAATTTATTTAAATATTAATACATATCCTTAGACCACTAGAAAAATAATTTCTTAAATTATGGAAGTTCCATAGTAAATTTTTCTAGCACTTTAAATCCGCAGAAAAAATCTCTCGGTAAAAGAAAAATAAATAGGTAATCATCATATCTGTTTGAATAATTTATGTGTTAAGCTGGTTACCCATTTGTGCTTACAGTAAGAACGATTTCATCTTCCAAAAATTAGAGTGAAAGAGTTCGAGTATAAAGGTGAAATTTAGAGAATGCATTTTTAACATTTATTTTACAGGGAAAAGGATAGTATCTTTCGTTACTATAGTGGGTTTCGATCCTTAGTGGCGGCTTTGAGCCTCCACACGGTTTTTTGTAATTAGTCCGATCAGACCACTATGAAGGTAAACCAATTAGTGAAACAACCATTTAATATGAAATCTAGTAAAAATTAGAAAGTGGTAGCAAATTTATGTCTAAAAATGTTTTTAATTTATGAATATAATTGTTTTGTTTTGTTTACTTGTCACTACAGATTCAATTCTCAAATACATATAATAAATTTCTCTCAAGGACTTTTAAAACAGAATTTGGGTTCTTGCGCACAAGTGACTCGCTTTTCAAATAATCTGCGCAGACTACTTATAAGAAACCTTGTAGAGGCTCTCTGATGTAGGAGGTGATGTTTGAGCAGTACCTCCTAGAAAAGAGAAGGCCTCATTTTCCTCACTGCGCAGTTTGTGTTCGTTCCTTCAGGCTACAAAGTGGTCCGTGAGAAGGGCGTCTCTCTTCTAGGAGGTGCTGTTTGAAACCCACCAGACTTCAGATCGTTGATTGCCAACTTTTAAGGAAAATAAATGCGGTCTGCACGCAATGCTTATCCCATTGTCACTATCATGCCGTAAGTCCTGAAATAATGGACCCTTAACTCTCATGACCTCCCTGGTTCACAACGGGCTGCTGCAGGAATGGTTTTCTTTGTTAACTGCTTTATGTATCAATAATATAAAAATATATGCTTAGACCTAAAATCCCATCATAATGCAGTTGCTTTGTCAAAATAATAGTAAAAGGAAAGAAAAAATAATTAAATATTTAATGAATTATGTATTTATGTATTACCACTTTACCCGCAAAAGCACTTTTTACATTCTTGGAAAGTTTTTATTCGGGCATAAACGGGTTAAAATAAAGATCTCAAGCGAAAAAGAAAAATGTGTGAAGTAAAAAAGGAAAATTATCCAAATTTCTTGTTTTTTTAATAATATTCCACACAATTTTTAATTCAATGATATTAGACAACTTATGAAAGATGGAATACCGATCAAGTACTGTCATTCATATCAAGTAATTAAAAAAAGTTTTTTAACAGCTTAAAATCTTTAAATAATAATAGATTTTTAGAATTTCAATTGTGCGTGTAAAACAAGGTAAGTAAAAACAAATATTACAAATCACTTAACGTTGTTTTTTGTATTATCCGTTTAAGCGCTAAAATTCCATTATTGGAACATGTCACTTTTTTTTAAGTGTTAAGGCTGGTAACTGAAATATTTCATTCTTACATACAGTTGAAGAAGCTAAATATTCTTATTAACCTGTTAGTGCTCTTACGTCATATTTAAAGGACAGTTTCCTTTTTTCAAAAACATATATTGTGGTAAGACAAATATTTCAATTTTGTCTTTTATCTAGGAGAATTAAAAGTTTCCCTTCCACCATAATTTATTAGTGATTTAAGTTTCTATCACTATATCTAGAACTATAAGGTGCTGGGACATTTCGAAATAAAATGGTAACAAATAGTTGATATTAGCCATTTAGTTGAATAACATATTATACTACTTTTTTCATAAAGCATCTTTTTACACCACTTCAAAATAAAAAGTCAGGATAAAACGGGTTAATCAAAATATATTAATTATATCATATTATATATATCTTGTGATATATATCCTGTTATAAATCCATAAAAATCCCCGTTTTCAAAAGCGCAAAATATCTTGGTCCGTTTTAAACAGCGAATTCAAGTGGAAAGATTACGTCTACACAATTACCAATCAAGCACAAGCACAGAGTTTCAAATTTCAAATTCTTTTTTAAAACTCTAAAATGGAACTCAGACTTAAACCAACGCCTCCTATAACTGAAAGCCTCCACGCGGTTTTTTTATAGGTAGTCCGATCAGACCATCATGAAGGTAAACCAGTCAAGAAAGAGCCATTTAATAGAAAATCTATCAAAAATTAGATAGTGGTAGCAAATATATGTCCAAAAATCTTTTTAATTCATGAATATTATTGGTTTGTCTTATTTACCTGTCAAACACTACAGATTCAATTCTCAAATATATCTATGATTAATTTATCCTAATTTCTCTTTTAAAATAGAATTTAGGTTTATGCACACAACTAGTTCACTTTTTAAACAGTCTGCGCAGACTACTTATAAACCTTATGGAGTCATTATCCTTACCTTATTATCCTTATGGAGTTATTACTTATTATCCTTATGGAGTTAGCCTGTTTGCATCTAAGTGCTCGCCAAATGAATGCCAAGATCTCAGCGTGACCGTATATCAACATCACCAACTCTTGAAACGACGTTGCACAGCCTTTTTTTTTTTTTTTTTTTTTTTTTTTTGAAGTTATACTTCTTATGCGACTTCCAACAAGGAAGCTTTAAACGTTTAACGCTACATTTTTATTGGCCGGGAAATCACGTGGTAGGATCCAGTTCTCCCTCATTCATTTCCATATTGTTTTGGTTCTCACTAGCATAAAAATAATAAAAGTCATAAAACTTTTGTTTTTCTATAAATATTTTTTTAGTTTGTTTTGATACACATATAATTTAATAGGGAGCAGGAAAAAGAGTCGTTGAATAGAACTAGTGATCCTTCTACGACTGCTGATTCTGCCAGGAAACAGCTCTAAAACACAACCCAATGGCCAGTTCAGTCTCTTCGTGCCCTCACATCCAATAAGAACTATTTCTCCTACAGAAATTTCCTTCTGCTTTGACCCAGATTTTGGGTTTCGTACAAGTTCACCTAAATATTCCTTCTGGAAGCGTTTTCGTAAATTTTCACGTAAACTTTGTAGATACCTTACTCTTTTTAGTAAATGCTTGGAGTTGACAACGTCTATGTCATGCGTTTCTGATCCTCTTATGTCTTGTATGAAATAAGCTGGTGTTATTGGTGTCATTTCACTCGGATCATCTGAAAGGTAGGTGAGTGGTCTCCCATTGATGACACTTTCAGCTTCGCACAATAACGTGAGCATTTCTTCGTACGTCACGCAAGCACTTTCGTAAAACTTCTTTGATACTACGGACCATTCTCTCCCACCATCCACCATACCATGGTGCGGTAGGTGGGCTAAAATGTCAATTGATGTTCTGCAAGGCAAATTGAGATTGCAATTCCTCCCATTTCAATGACTGAAGGGCTCGTGCTGCTCCAGTGAAGTTCGTCCCGTTGTCCGAATATATTACCGAGCACCTCCCTCTTCTTGCAAAGAATCTTCTCATTGCTTGCATGAATGCTTCGGACGATAATGATGTAACGAGCTCCAGATGAATGGCTCTATATACCGCACAGGTAAATAAAACAATCCAAGCCTTGATACCTTGACGTAGTTGCAAAGGCCCGGCCAAATCTACACCCGTGATTTGAAATGCAGAAATGCGTTTCGTTCTATCCATGGGTAGAGGTGATGAATCTGGCTGTACTGGTTTACTTGAGTGACGCTTGCAGACCACGCATTTGCTTATGACTTCACGAACTACCCTCCGACCGCGAAGAATCCAGTAAAGCTCTCGAATGCGGTTCAGAGTTGTTTGAACACCACTGTGCATCATGGCTTTATGGACATGTTCAACGTACAGTCTCACGATAGGATGATCGGGTAATACTGTAGGTTTCTGGAATTCTTCTGGATTTTCACCCAAAACCAACTTAGTTTCAATCTTTAAGACTTCAGACTCTTCGTAAAATCGGATTGACTTCGAGTATTTTTTCGTTAAATCAGGAGCCTGTTCTTTTTGGACAAGTTTTGCATTCTGTATTTCTGCACTTGTTAACTCGGATGCTACTCGTATAGACTTATTTATGGCATTGTTGACAAATCGCAACATCCAAGCTACCATGCGTATAATTTTGCCATAATTGGAGAAGTACAGAAGCCTTTTACTGAAGTTTTCCTGTAAGTTGATATTGACACTGGAGATGACACACTTCTTTCTTTCAACCAAAGCTTCTTCAAACATTGTAATCTCAGTATTAGGCCAAGTGTTCTCCGCTTCCTTTAACCAGGCGGGCCCCACCCACCATCGACTTTCTATCAACTCCCTCCAACCGCAAGAGCGAGACGGTAGGTCGGCCGAATTCATAGTTCCTGGTACAAATCTCCAACTGTTAACATCTGTGAGCTTTCGTATTACACGGTTACCGACGAAAGTGTTCCATGGTTCTCCCTTCATTATCCAACTAAGGACAACCATTGAATCGACCCAAAAGACCATTCTTAAAGGCCTTTGTATTGCCTCAAGAGCGGTACGTGCTAATCTTGCACCCATTGCGGCTCCAAGTAATTCTAAGCGAGGAATTGTTGGTCTCTTCACAGGGGCTACTCTGGCTTTGGCAGAAATTAACTGGATAGACGTGTCTGTTTCCTTTTCAGTACGTAAGTATACACAGCAAGCATAAGCGTCTGCAGAAGCATCAGTAAATACATGCAAGCTAGTGCTCTCAATAGACCTTGCATCAATTGTCGATGTATTCTGCACTGTTCTATGAGATCAACATGTTTCGCCCAGTGCTTATATCGTTGCTGAATATCTGGAGGCAATTCTTCGTCCCAGCTTATCTTGTTTTTCCAAGCTTCTTGAAGCAATAATTTCGGTAATAATGTTGCAGGTGATGTAAATCCAATTGGGTCGTATATGCTATTGACAATAGAAAGAAGTTTTCTCTTTGAAAGGGCTTTATCTTCTGAGAAAAATGCTTGACTTCCAGCACAATAGAGTTCATCCGTATGCGTATTCCATTTTAGTCCAAGTACATTCTGGTCTTTCTGGTCTTGTATTCCATTGAAGGCCCAACATCTTAATTCGAAGGAGCCCTTTCTCATTATTTCTATAGCTTGCGATTGCAGTTCTTCCCGTTCTTCGCAGGTATCCACACTCGTGACTAAGTTGTCAACATAAAATCCTTCTTTCAGACGATTGATAGTTTTTTCTAGATTTTTTGTTTGGAATTCCTGAAACTCTAGATGGAAGTTAATCGTGGAGTTCAGAAGAAATGGGCTTGACGAAACACCAAAGACAACACGGCAATGTCTGTAGATTTTCAGCTTAATATGCTCCTTGTCTTCCCACCAAAGGAACCTAACGTAGTCTCTATCTTCGGGAGGTAAAGACAGTTGCAGCAATGCCTGCTTGATGTCTGCAGTCCCTCCAATGGCACCACAACGGAATTTACTTATTAGATGAGGTATTTGATGTAACAGGCTAGGTTCTGTGCTCAGGCATTCATTTAATGAGGCATACCCCGGACGTTTGTATGATGCGTCAAAGACCGGTCTGATCTTAGCAGTAGAACTTGACAATTTTATAACAGGATGATGTGGTAGGTAATGACAAGCTCTAGAACTTGATATTTCGCTTCCTGTCACTTCCTCTATGATGTTGTCATCCTTCCATTGCTGCAAAACATGTTTATACAGCTCACAGCTATTGTCTTTCAAAAGACGCCTTAGTCTTGCTTCAGTCTACGTAGTCTTGCTTCAGCCTGGTCGTATCCCTCATACAGGGAAGGATGTCCTGTTAGCCATGGAAGTGCTACCTCATACCTCTCACCAGATTTCTGAATTGTCTCTTTGAAAAAAGTTACGGTTTCTTCGTCTAGCTCCTTAGTTGTTTTTCTCTCAGTGGGATCTGTGATACCCAAGGACTCTAAGTCCCATAGCTTGTGTACTTCCAAAAGATGCATACTTAAGGATACCATATTTATACTGCTTTTCTTTTCTTGGCCTAAAACGCTCCATCCGAGCTTCGTCTCTATGGCTGTGACTCCCGACGGCAAAAATTCTATTCTTCCTGTCAATATTCCTCCTAGAAATCGGCACCAATCAGCATCTCAATTGGAGGAATCTCTGGACCAATATCGGTAAGCTCAATACTTCGAGATTTCAATTCTCGTATCAGATTTGGGTCACGTATGCGAGGTAAAGAAGAACAAATCTTGGGCTGATCCAAAACTAATATGTTGTATGAAAAAGTTCTATTGATGCTCTCAACAGTGATGTCGTAGCGACCATGTCTGCCTTCAGAAGCTTGCGTACCTCCAAATAATCCTTGGGACAATAACTCTGTTCCTGAAGGATGTAATCGTAACTTTTCAACTACATTTTTGGTTAAGTATGATCGCTGTGATCCGTCATCCAGTAGAGCTCTAACGTAACGTTCTTGATTTCCATTTCTTAAACGTAGCAATAATGTTTTCAAGTATATTACCCTTTGAGGTATAAGTTCCGTAAATAACGTAGACGTATTCATTTCCACTCTTGATTCATCGGGAATTTGAACCTTATTTTCTTTGGGCAGTTCTGGACACAAAATTACGTAGTGTCGCCTTCCACACACCAGATAGTGAACGCTACTGCGACAATTTTTTGCCAAGTGTCCAATTTTTAAGCATACCAGGCAACAGCGTTTACGTAGAACAATTGATTTTCTTTCTTCTGGCTTCATTGAGGCAGCCCTATGACAGTCTTGACTGGCATGCCTTTTCTGACAAAAAATGCACTCAATCTTACTGGACTTTTCAAAGGAAGATGTTAAAGTCTTTGCTGTTGGTTCTTCTTTGCTAGAAGATTCCTTTTTACTTTTTGAAGGCTGTCCAAAAGCCTTTTCAGCTAATGCTCGATGCTCTTCCCCTTCTACCTCGCGACGAAGAAAGGACATCAACTTTTCTAACAATTTCTCTTTCGTAAGTTGAGCTGTCTCTTCATCCTCCACCTCAGTTTTTAATGAAAATCTATCCCAAGCCTTTAATACATCCCTTGGAAGACACGATTCAACAACTGGGTATAACATGGCAGCATGGTTTTGAGTAGTTACGCCCAATGTTTCTAGAGCTCTCAAAGATGAACCGAGCTTATCGTACAATTCAGAAAGCTTAATTTTGGCTCGGTTGTTTACCAGGGTTAAAAGATCCCTTATAAACACGTCTATTAATAAATCACGTCTGCCAAACCTTGACTTGAGATGCTTGATAACCTTAACGTAATTGTTCTTAGAAGGTGGATAGCTTTCTACAATACTGCGAGCTTTTGAACTCGGCTTCAAAGATGAAAGAAGATATTGAAATTTATCTTCCTCTCGTATACCTGCATCTTCGTCAATGCGACTAAAGTGTGCCCAAAAGGCAACCCAAGTACGTGGCACTAGGTCGTATTCTTTTAATTCTATCTTTGGAAGTCTCAACTTCCCAACTGGCTCTGTATCAGATAGTACAGAATGACTCTTATTTACCAGCAAGTAGTCTTCGTATTCAGTTTTTATTTCGATAAAGCGCTCTCTATAAGTTTCAATTTCAACATAGTCTTTATCTGATTGATCACTTAATTCTGATATTTGACCATCAACTATGAATAAACGCTCGACTTTATCTGCTAACTTATTAAAAATTGAGGAAAGCTCCTTACCCTCGACTTTTTCTTCTTTCTTTTTCGTATCAAACTTATTACAAGTCGTGGTGAATATTCTTCGTAAATTTGTTCTTTCTTTCCGTAATTTCTCAATCTTGTCGTTTCCTAATGCAATCTCTGCATCTTTTGCTTTCGCTTCGTCGTCAGACATTTTAGTTCGTTCAAAATCAACGGACGCCACTTGTTCTTACTCAATAAAGATTCTTAATCGCTGCTTGTACAGGATTTAATTTATCGTAATTCTTAAGTAACAAAAACGTAATACAAACGTATAATAATTATTAAACTTTATTTCGTATTCTTAATATCGTAGAACATGTCAACAAAACTAATAGAACACAATAATTTATCTCTCTGCTTGTTGCCAGATCTGCTTACGCTAACTCGAGTTAATAATACAAGTTCCAACATAATCTGCTTATGCTAACCTCAGTAAATACAAGTTCCAACAATACTTTTTCTGCTCGCTATTTTAGGAAACTGATGCAAGAATTATAAATATTCGCGATCGCAACGAACTATAGGGGGCGTTGTTGTATGTGCCGAATCCCTGCGATTTCCATATGAACAGTCATTCAGTTACACTGGAGACGTCTTTAATGTAGCATTGTAGCGTTCCATCTTTATTGTGGCTGATTAAATTTAAAAAAGAAAAATGTTTGTTTTCTTTCTTATGCAAACGAAAACAAAATGGTATCTCTTTTTTTTTTAGAGAAGGAACATCCAGAACACATCGGAAAAATATTTGTAAATAAAGAGAAAAAAATAGGTATATTCTTATAAGAGTTTAAACCCAATGCCTGAGAAATAGTTTTACTAAATTTAATGGTATAACATGAAAGGCCCATTTAAATTTTAACGTAAAATAAAGAATGCTTACGAAACAAAACAAAAAGAACCATTCTTTTTTTGTCGCCATTTTTTAGTGTTACGAAAATGCGTCTTTGGGACTTGCCAAAAACAAAACAAGATGCAATTTTATTTTTTTAGGAGTGAAATATAATGAAAATTTACCAATGTCCATAACATGAAACTTTATCTTAGTAAACGTCCGTTTTGGAAATGTTATTTCATTTTGAATCTTATTTATTAGAGTTCATAATGGCTATAGAATCAGGTGAGAGAAAAAATTGTTTTGAATCTATGCTAAACTCTATATCGGCCCATTTTCCAACGAAATCCGATTGACTACTTTGATTTTAAACAAAGTGTTTCATTTTAAGATTTTTTCCAAAAATTTTAATTGTAGATTGGCGGCACTTAAAAATCTGCCAAATCTGTAGCTGTGGTTAATACGTAAGTACCGAATTTTTATTCCATACTTTTCTGAATCATATTACTTCAAACATTAGAATATACAAGAAGTATACATAAACACATAATTTAATACCATTTAATTTTTCAAAAAAGGTATTTTGACAACAATTTTAGCAAAAAATTATAAACTAAAAAACGTAAAATAAAGAATTCTTAGGATAAAAACGATTTTAAAAATTCCTCATTTTTCAATAAAAACATTCGTATTGTTTCTTCTTTTTAATTCTTATAGTATTTAATCAGACGTAAAAAAAAACATTTTGTAGAGAACTACCATCAAGTAAGAAAAAAAAATTATTTACAAGCAAATTTTTTATTATAAAAATCATAACACTTACCTGATTTATAAGTCCGGAGAATTCAAAAATGATATGTTCTTTGTTTGAAAACTATATTCTCAAATAATATACACATAGTTTATCCCTTCATTACTTTTAGGTAACATACCACACATCAAAATTTTATAATTGTAAGATCTCGATATGAATTTTAATATGTAGCTTAAAAACAGAATAGCTGAATTCTAGTTGAAATTCTTTCAAAACTAAAAAACCCTTACCAAGAAAACGATAAAAATTTTATTTATAATCAGCACAAAAGATACTTTTTCAAGTAATTCGGATTATTCTTTATTGTTGTTTTCTGAATTATGTAGATACAGAAATATATACTATTCTATGAAGAAGAAGAATATTCTATAACTATTACAGTTCTGTATGGAATTCATTGGAACACATTTATTCACTGGAATGAGGAAAGCAATGTTGACTTCATTTTAACTTGTAATGAATTGAAGACAGAAAAATTATTTTACCGCAATACACAGATCTGTAACAGCAAGTGATCATGAAATCATGTTATGTTGTTGGAAATAGAAAGGTAAAAATTATTGAGAAGTTGTTCTTCAAATGCTTGGCGTGTTCTACTTCAATGTTTGGCATGTTCTAATTAGTTTTTTCAAGAAGTTTTACCTTTTCTTTAGGGAAATTTTGGTTCTTTTTTGATGCTAAGAAAATGGCGTCCGTCATTGCCAATGGTTATGTGGGAACTAATGCCCGATATTTACAGTCTCCCGCTAGATGGCGTATCGAGTGTTGCGATCGCGAATTGTTTCTTGCAGACTGTGGAGGTATGATTTTTGAGAGAAATGAGTAGATACATTACTTTGATTAAAATTTATATAATAAATAGTTTGGAATAATAATAAATTAAAATATATTCGAACAAGCAACGATAATAACAAAAGCAGAACGTTAATATATGCAATATATGAAAACGGAGAAGAATTAAGCAAGAGAAAAGAAAACATTAGTTTTTTCTGTTCTTCGTTGCTAGGGGATACAGGAGTGACAGCGTTGAGTTGTAGTAGGCAGGTCACCACAGTACTCCCCCTCCAGTGCTAACGATACCTTTCTTACAAATACTTCGGATTGAAGCGTACTCTACGTACCGAGCGTGTTGTTGTCGTAGCATTTGTTAAGTCGGACGTCGTGGTTTCAGTCGATGTTGATGACGCATGTGGTACAGGGTGTGGCATGTGGTCAATAATTCTATTATATATATCGTAAAAGAGAGCACAATTTAAATTTCTTTTCGACGAGTTTAAATTTAAAAAACTTTTATATTGTCTTAAAAGCATATTCAAATAATTAGATAACTAAAAAATCGGAACTATATGCAGTCGCGGTTGATTAGTTAAATCCTATAGCGCAAATTGTAATTTCATTACTAGTAATAGCGCAGGATTTAATACAATTTTTATATTTTAAAATCTGAGAGAAGACGTAACCCTCAGGCCAATGGCTGCTTATTTTTGTAGCTTCGAATCTATGTCTAGAATACGAAATACTCATTTTTTTCACTCTTATTTGCTATCCTTTTACCAGAAAATACCACTTTAAAATTTAAATTTCTAGATACATAAGAAAAAAAATTCCGAAAATTAATATTTAGTACATTCTTAAAATTTACAAAAAAATTTTTGAGTAGTTGCACTTCAAGAAGATCACATATAACCTATAAAGTCAGAGTCAGCTGATCGTTTATAAACAATATAGTGTTGAAGTTGAGCTACGTTTCTTCACATAGAATGTTAATTAACGTTAAGTTAATTAAATACTGCGTAGTATCGAACATCGAATTTGTTGAAATATAATTATTTTTTACAAACTCAACTTAGGTTTATTATTTGTTAATGTATTTCATTATTACCGTGATATGTTTTTGTTTTGTATACCTGACAACTTCGATGTATAATTATTTTCTTTTTGTTCTTCATGGCTTCGTGCCTGTCTTTGAGTTCAGTTAGAAATATATAGGGGAACAATTAAAAACTTTGTGACAGAATCTTTGTGGAAGAATATAAAATGTATCACTAAAGGGAATTCGTACTTGTCGGGCTTAGCTTACTTGAAATAGAATGAAAAAAACAGTTGGTTACGTAAACAAATTCCACGATTCAACAAGCAATCAGGATCAATGTACCATCACTACGTTACTTGCAGGTATCCCATTGAAATAAAAAAAAATGATTTATTTTGGTCTTAAAAATGAACTATGCCACCAATTTTTACAATTTTGGCGAATTTACAATAATACTGTGTATATACTAGGTATGTTCCAAAAATGAAACCGTTACAGACGAATTCTAGACTGCCGCCAGTAACTGATTAGTTTAGTTTTTCTCAGGCGTTTGTCAATCAAAACAAAACAAATGAGTTCCCATCATTATGATTTATTTAATATGTATTACCGTCGTTGAATAGCCGAACCAATTTCTGGTTAACAACTACCAATGTTCAACTCCGTAGACTTGTAGTTTTGAACCCAATCCAAAAGGCAAGGGAACTCCTGAAACAAGTATTGGTAGAAATTTCCTTCGTGGAGGACTCTTATATGGAACTCACCCGCTTTTGTGTTACATGGAGAGGGAAACCACGAAAACATCTCACGGATAGCCTGACGGCAAGGGAAATCTGACCCATAATCCGTCTACCACTGAAGATATTTTACGTCAGCACTGTGGTCGATACGAGCCGAGTGCGGAATTCGAATCAACCAGCCATCGCTGTAATTCGAACCCGGTTCGTCTTATTAAGAGGCGAATGCTCTATTCCCTGAGCCACCACGACAATATTACAAAATTTTAATTATTCTCAAAATTAAGTTAAAAATAGAACTTTAAAATCTAAATTAGGATATAATTTTAAATAAAATCAATGACGCAATAACTTTCAGTCATATTTAATTCATCTTAATGAAATGTACTACTTAACTAACAAAATAAATTGAATGAATTTCTCGTCTCGACAGAAACGTCAATCATTGCACCCGATTTGTCTGAAACGATACTTTTTTAGGAAATGATATTAATCAAGAGAATGCATATTATTACGCCGCACCACGAAGCGTTAAGTCTATTCTTTCATTTGACATTCCAAAATGGTGAATTAACGTTCTAAGAATATCTTACATGCCGTCTTCTCTTTTTACTTTCAAACCTATTATTATTGAAGGGGCGTTTATAGGCGATGTAAAAACTAGAGCTTGCGTGACAATCAATCGATATTTCGCTATTTTGGAAAGTCACCTGCAGATCGGTAATCTTAGTTAAGATTTAGATGGCTTTGACTGCGATATTTTCGGAAAGAGAACCATCGGTTTATGACGAATTATTTATTCAGAGGAAACAGTGCTGATTCCATAAAGTTATTTCATTTCTTTATAAAATGGATGTTATGGAAATGAAAGATTAATAAGAGTTGAAACTGATAAGGTTAAAGTGTGTGTGGGCCGAGAAAAAAACGTGAGGTGTTCAGTTTTGTTGTGTGCTGAAAGAATTTAAATCGTTTGGAATTTATTTTATTTTTTGTTGCTGTTGTAAGCGCATGTATCTAATCGAAATAATAAAATAAAATAAAAATTGTAAAAACTACGCTTTTCTAAGAAATTGAAAGCAAGAAAATACTTCTATTATTGCCAGTCCTAAATTGGAAAAAAATGGGTGTATCACATTAGAATTAATTTGACAATAAACGTTATTACTAAAGTGATGATTTCGTTTTGCGTTTGTCAAAAAGAAGTATTTTTCTCTTTTTAAATTATTTGAAAAACATAGTTTTTAAAATTTTTATATTTGTTATTATTTAAATATAATGTTTGTTTATTTTCGAAAGGGGTCGAAATGCTGATTGTTGATAAAATGGCGATACATTCGTACCTGCACCATTTACAAAACAATTTAATTTGTATTGGATTGAGTTACAGACTTCCTGTTGAAATTTAAGGTTCAAGATTGCTGAAAACGGATTCTAAATTTTGATTATAAATCAATTATATCATTCTATTTGGTGTAAAAAGGGCGAAGCACTTGTAGCGGCCAGAATATAATTAAAACTTGTATTGTCATCCATTAATGAGCTCCAGAATTAAGCAGTTTATCCAGTAATGAACTCCAGTTGAAAATTAAACAATCCAGCTGTCAGACCGAGGTTGGAATTTCGATTGACGATGAATTCTTTGATGAGGTAAGTTCTGTTTGCAATGGTCAGAAAATGGTGAAATTTGTATTGTCATCAGGCAAAGATATCTAGAATACACTCTAGAGAAGTTGTATTCCTAGTTTATTGTAAAGAAGTTGGGATTCTGATTGACGGTTAGTTCGATTTACTTACCAATAAAAATAAATTCTGCTTATAGTGGTCAGAAACACTTGTCTTGTTTAAAAGTTTCCTTTTTGTTGTTGTTGTCGTATGATATTGAGGCAAAGGGGCTGCGCTGTTTCTTGTTTTCCAGTGGCGCCAACTATGGCCAAGAATTCGACTTCCACACACATGCTTCTCAACCCGTTTATAGGGTGGACCCATTCATTCATCCATAAATCGTAATTTTGACCTGAGCCAAGGAACGATCAATCTCTAATTCAGTACCCCCAGAGGTATGATTTATAATGGGAACATGAAGGACTTTGTGACGCTACAGATTTAACGTGCACCGGACATCATTTACTACGCGGGGAGTCTTCGACCGGCGGGGATACAACTCACGACCTTTTGGACATGGGCCCTACGCCTTACCAATCAGTCTTTCCCACCCGACAAATTTCATTAAAATTTGTTTATTAACATGTTTTATTTTTTTATTTTTTATTTCAGAGATTCGATTTAAAATGCTTTTGACCACTGCGTTAAATAATCAAATAAACACTACTGCATTGTTTACCCGGTTGTTTAAAAAGAAATTTGCAATGTAATGGTAAATACACATTAAATTAGAAGGAATAAAAATTAAGATACTTCGCCGACAATTATAGGCTAAAGTAATAGATTCGTTTGTTTGATTAACTAGAATTACAAAAAAAAAAACTTTTTTAAAAAAGCATATCAAAGCATGATATTGAAACCAAAGAGAAATGTTTTCTCAATAATCATAGAAATTGACAGCTATAATTTCGGAAAATGCTGATTCGAGTTAAATTTCGAAAGATGAGCAATTTGTTAGGGAAAAAAAGTTTACTAACATTTAGACTTGCGCCGTTTTAGAAACATTTCGAGTGATTTCATAACTTTGTTTCAATAATAATTACTCAGTCATTTATTCAAAAATCTTTTAAAATTAAAAATAACTAATGGTGATTACTTCTGATTATCACTGCATAACAACATTTAATATAAAGGAAGAGTTTTTTCGTTCGAATTTCGTTCGTGTTCCGCGGAACCCCAAGGTTCCGCGTAAGATTAAAAGGGGTTCCGAGAATTAGGATTTTTTTTATCTGTTAAGTAAAAATATCTGTAATTATATTTAGATCCAATCATTAATCTATTATTTAATATTTTGAAAACTTTTATGCAAATTGTTTAAAGTAAAATGGCAAATAAATTACAATCTTTTTAAAGATAACAAGTAATCTTTCATATAACAATTCATAAAATACTTTATGAAATAGACATGAATTTTAAAAAGAAATACACCATTGCGTTTTTCAAATAAAATAAATCGAATTAAATTCGTTAATAAATACACTTCCCTACAATAATGAAAGAGACACTTTCAGTTTTTAATATTTGTTTTTTTTTCTCTTTCTATTTCTTAAGAAATACTTAGAAGACTGTTTTGTAATTTTAAAAGTGTTCAGTTCATGTGTTTTAATTACTTTAGTTTTTGTTTGCAGAAACTGCATAAAATTTCGTTAATCTAGCTTAAATATTTATGGAGATATGAACAGTTTTATAAAAAATGAATTTTTTGTCTTTTAAAAATATTCAATACAATTAAACAGAATTTGTGAAGTAATTTAAAATTAATTAAAAAATTATTGTTTTAAAATTTAAAAAAAAAAATTTAAAAATGTTCAAGATATGAGTATTTAAAGTATTTATTTTGTATTGGCGATCGCAACGCTCGAATACGCCATCTGGGGAGAGACCGGTTTCATGCCTTTGACCTTTTTCCCTTCCCTTTCCTCCTCTTTTCAGTTGTATAAGAATGTACTACGATATTTTCCCTTTTCTTAATATTTGTCCTTTTTATTTAATAAAAATATTTTTAAAATTTCCGTGACACTTTTCTTTAGAGCTATGTTTAATTTGGTTATTAGTTCCATACAGTTTTCTAACTTGAAAGATTTTAATCTATATCAAGAAAATCAAGAGAGAAACTAACGTACTTCCTTCCTCTATGACTCTCCACACGCTAATGGGGAAAGCATGTGAAGTGTTGCCATAGGTAGAGAGTTCTGCTATACGCCACCTGCAGCCCATGTCGATCGCCAATTGCGCATTGCATGGAAAATTTTCAAATTTTTCATAATTTTGTTGTGTATTTGGCTGCTAAATAAAAATTTTTTATTTAAATGTCTTGAAAGTTTAAACAATTTTCTAAGTAGTTTTTGCACCTTTTAAGAGAAAACTCAAAACGATAAGGGGTTTTTCACATATTAATTTTGTTCTTGCTGTCTGGTTATTATAAGGCAGGGTAATTTTCAATACTACAAAATAATATTTGTGAATAACCCCTTGTCGCTTTAAGCTTTCTTTTAAAAAGTACAAAAACTACACAGAAAATTGCTTAAAACTTTAAACGTTTTTAAGATATTTAAATCAAATGTTTCCATTAGTTGTCAAGTATGATTCAAAACAAAATTATAAAAAAAATAACTTAAAATCTTTCTGAGCGTGCGCAGTACAAAAAACTACTTTAAATACTCATGACTTGCACATTTTTTACTAATTTTTTTCAAATCTTAAAATAATAGTTTTGTTATAAATTTTAAATTGATCAAAAAATATTTTTTTTGAATTTTACTGAATACTTTTAAAGTTATAGTTTAAAAAACATAAGGCAATTTTTTTTAATGTTCATATTTCTCTATTAATATTATATTAAATTTTTTGCAGTTATTGTAAATAACAACCATAGTAATTGATACAAGTTACAAACTTATTGCTTGATTTTATGGCACAGGGTGTTCAAAAAATACTTGTTTTCTTTCGTAATTTATTGTCCTGTCTTTCAAACCTCTGAAAGCTTTTAACGTTATTGCGAAGTATGAAAAGCCGCACTTTTAAAATTACAAAATATTCCGTTAAGTATTTCTTGAAAAGTTTAGAAAAATTAAAAAAAAACTGAAAGCGTCTTTTCCATTATTGTAGGGTAGAGTATGTTGCCAAAAACAGCCATTTTTTTTTTTTTTTTTTTTTTTTTTTTGAAGTTTACAAGCAGTTTTTTACAGTTTTCATTTCAACAAAAACCATAATTCGGCTTATATTATTCATTTTCAGTTTATATAGACCAAAAATAAATTATTAACTACATTCAGCGTCGGGACTGCGAATTCAACTGTGGGACATAAAACATAATTTAAGATTAACAATGAGAGGAAACTATTAAAAAAACTTATTTTCTCGTTTTCAACGGATCATCCCGAATAACTTTTGACCTAATGATC
Source organism: Parasteatoda lunata (assembly GCA_949128135.1). NCBI lineage: Eukaryota > Metazoa > Arthropoda > Arachnida > Araneae > Theridiidae > Parasteatoda > Parasteatoda lunata. Next base: position 23,705,570 of record OX421977.1, on the reverse strand, counting down.
GGATTTTCACGTTTTAGAACTCAACCTTATAGGTTCGATGAGGTGACCTCAAATATGCTCATTAATAAGAGCAAACGATATACGAAATCAGACTCTGAATAAACATATCCTTCTTTTCACCGGATTTGTAGCCCCCAAAATGTAGAAGGTAGCGACTAGCAACCATTAGCTTGGTCAGGAGAGAGGTTCAAAACTAGTACCCTGGTTAATTTTACTGTTTACGTATTTCGCCGTATCTGAAAAACTTTTTAAGCGAATTTATAAATTTTTGCATACAATTATAAAATTCTTTTGATAAATAAATTCTACGCAAAAAAAAAATGCCTTTTAGTAAATGTTTGTAATTTTTATTATTTTCTTAATAATTGTCGAAAAATACTTTATATTCAGGTATACAATATGTGAGGTATACAGTTTTTTACATCATTTTTAAGTACTTAGTTTTACAAGGAAAAATACAAAATGTCAACGAAATCAGTCGAATAAATCCTGAGAAATCGAAATTTATTAAAATTTTTATATTTAAAAATTCTATTTCTCAGGAACTATTCGGCCGATTTCGCTCATATTTTTTATATATTTGTCATGTAAAATTACCTTCTTTAAAATTACGTTAAAAACTTGCATACCTTACAATTCAAACTCTCTTTTGCTATTATTAAAATAAAATAATAATAAATATTTAGTGAAATGGCATTTTCGTCGGATAAATAAATTTAATAATTGGGTACAAAAAATGTTTTAATTGACTTAAACAGTTCTCGAGGCTAGGCTAAATAAGCAAAGAAAATTAGCATTAAGAAACACAAGCTTTGGACCGCTCGCCTAACCGAACTGTTGGAACCATATTTCCCGAATTTCGGCTATCCCTATATTTTAGGAAATTCAAATCTGACGAAAAGAAAGTATGTTTATTAAGAGAAAGCACGTTTCTGTGACAGATTTCTTAACGTGAAATATCGTCTGCATTTATTAATTAGCATATTTAAGGTCGGAGTGACCTTTTGAACCATTAAAATTGAGTCCTAGAACGTGAAGATCCGATCATTAGATCGAAAGTGAATTAGAGTGTTCACTTTTTTTATTTTGTGAACCGGACAGTAAAGAATTTCCATTGATCTATAAATTGTAGGAATGACGTATATTTTTCTAGTCTCCATATAATAAGTCGTAAAACTGGATAAATGGGCGGACGTAGACGTCTGGCTTGTAATCCGCTTAATCTAAAATACTCTTGAAATGTTTTCTTTCGTAATATTGACAAAAATTTGTCATTTTTATTCTATAAACAATGACGTAAAGCATGCGTTGTGGCGGTTGAAACGAAAGTTTCTTTTTTACCATATGAGAATGATGGAGTAGTTTTCGAACCACTTTTTTATTTTTATAAGTTTATTTTCGCAAGCTAACCATTTTTCTAAACTTAAACGATGGAGGAGGGGGAAAAAAGCAGAATTCTTTCCATTTAATATTGTTTTTGAGAAAAATAGTCCTCACATTTTCTTTCTTCACAAGAATTTTGATTATCAATAGTTTTTTCAATTCATAACATTGATTGATTTGAATTACTAGACGGAACTTCACCAGTTTCATCTGAAATCGTGAACAAGAAACAACAGACATAAATGACGTAAATTATATAATATAAATTAATGTTTTTTTTTTTTATAGAAAATTAAAATTAAGTTTTAAAAAATAGCTTAGTGTTAGTTTTTAAAATTAAAGTAGGCTTCAATGAAGCCAATTTTTTCATTGATTTAGATTTTACCACAGTTTTTTTTCAAGTGAATTTAAGACAGAGGGTGCATTTCTTTTTTTTTCAGTGTCGCCGAGAAAACAACTTCAGCCACACACACATCGCAGCCGTTTTATAGGGCGGACCCATTCATGCAACTATTTATTCATCCATTAAATATTGATCCCTTATCATTAGATCGTAATTTTAACCTGAACAAGAGAACGAGCAATTTCCAATTCTGTATCCCCACAGGTATTGATTTGTTATGGGAACATGAGGACTTTGTGACCTGACTGATTCAACGTGCGCCAGTCACCATGCTTATCCCGGCATTTATTTTTTTGGTGTTTATTAAATATTTATATTAACAGCCGTGATGGCTCAGGGGATAGAGCGTTCGCTTTCCAATGAGGTGAACCGGGTTCGAATCCCAGCGATGACTGGTCGATTCGAATTCCACATCCAGCTTGCACCGATCACAACGCTGACGTAAAATATTCTCCGAGGTAGAAGAATCATGGCATAGAGTCCCCATACCTTCAGACTAACCGTGAGAGGTTTTCGTGGTTTTCTTCACCATGTAACGTAAAGGGGGTTAGTTTGTTCAAAAGATCAATTTGTTGAAAGATCAGCTCTACTGTTGTATTGACTCGTTTTTAAAATTTCTTAATGAAGTGTTTGAACAAAAATATCTATGCAAATTCCGTCTAAACAGTCTATCGCTTAGCACCAAATTGTTTTGTAATTTTACATGGCAAAATTGTTAGCACAAAGCAATACTTTGTAAGTAGTAGATTGTAGCATTGATTTTGGAGTTTATCTTTTAATTTTGTCTGAAATTTTCGGGGGAAAAAATGTTGGAATTTGGCTAAAAATGTAACTGAAATTTTACGATCAGATATTTATTTTCACCTCGGAACCGGCACTTTTTTTGGGACCGGGATAGCCTAGTTGGAAAGATGCTCGACTCACGTTCGTGGGAATGATAGTTTGAATTCAGCCGACCGAAGACTCCCCGTGTAGTAAATGGTGACTGGTGCATGTTCAACTTATCGGATCACAAAGTCCTCCATGTTCCTATAACAAATAATACCTCTGGGGGTATGAAATTGGAGATTGATCGTTCTCTGGTTCATGTCAAAATTACGATCTGTGGAAAAATGAATGGATATATCAATGGGTTCACCCTATAAACGGGTGTGGCAGAAGTCGAATTCTTGGCCATAGATGGCGCCACTGGAAAACAAGAACAATTTCACCCCTTGCTTGAATGGCCTACCACTGCAACAATTGACACTTTTTAGGCGAAAATGTTTCCTAGAAAATCTATTATTGAAAAATAGAATCCGATTTGGAATGTAACGACTACATTAAAAACAATAGCATGCGATTTGGTTTTATACCATAACCATGAAATCATTAGTCTAACTGAGCCTTTCAGGGAGGCATTTCAAAAATTTGCAACGTGGGACGGGTTCTTATAAAATGTTAATAATTTAATAATAATATTTAAAAAAAAAAACAATAGTTTAGAAAATTTGCACCACAGAGCTGACACATTTTTAACGTCAAAGTGTTTCAGGAACGTCAATATTTCAAATTATAGCATATGCTCTAGAGTTTACTTGAAATTTTTTTCTAAATTTGGCGGTCAAAATGTCGAGTGCTGAGTGAAAATCTGTCTGGATTTTATAGCGATAGAGACGTTTAAATAATATTTTCGAGAATTTCAACGCAAAATTGAAATTTAGACGCAAATGTATTTCAGAAGTCTCGATTATTATAACAATAACACACATTTTAAAGTTAAACTCGCGGCCGAATCCCCATATTTATAGAGAAATTGAGTCTGCAATTATTACGTTGTGAGAGGCCATTACAAGGGTGGCCACTGTCTGGAAACATTTTATAAAAATTAGCAAATGTCATTAGCATAAATTTCACAAGCTTTAATTCCGCGCCAATTTGAGAAATTCAGTTGGTCACATGTTACACAGGTGTTTAGTTTGCAAATATTCTTGTTCTATAGAGAAATTAGCTGAACCATTGTTTCATTATCTTTTTCTATCAGTTTTCAAGTTATTCTAGAAAGTGGTTACCCTGCATTCAGAAGTTTATTTCGAAAATTTCCAACGCGAAACTGACAGTCGAAGAGCTGAGTGGATGAACCAGGTAAGTGGCATTTTCAGTGTGACTTAAATTAAGGTAAAAAGAAAAAAGTGGTATCTGTTTATAGATTTATCTATTTTATAGATTTATTAGAAGCAGGGGGGACTAATGTTTGTTTCTTTGTTTTACTTTATTTACTACAACCTAATTTGAAATAAAAATCATTCAAGTGTATTTAAATCTAACGTTGATTAGTTATATTGAAATTAAAGCGAAAGGTGTTAAACATCTCTGTGACATTAAACATATCCATATTGATGCGAACACTTCATGTTATTTTCTTTTCCATGAATAATAAATACACCTGAAAATGGCACTTACCTACTTCATCCACTAAGCTCTTCAAATTTAGAGATCATTGTTTTCTAGAATAGACATTTCGTTAGACAGTAACATGACTTTTGAAATTGGGTTACGACTTTGTATTGAACTTGGGGTAAAATGTTTAAAGAAATATTTGGCGGAAGTTTTATGTTATAAGTAACAATTGAAAGACTTATTTCGCTGTTTTCACCGTGGAACTGAAGCTTTATAAACGTCAATAGCAGAATTATTTTTTTATATCGTAGCATACACTTTGGAGTTAAACTGTAACTTTAACTGAAACTTGTGATAAAGAGTGTTAATTTGAGTGAAAATGTGACTGAAATTTTACGTTTTGAGGGACACTTCAAACATTTATTTCGCAAATTTCCACCGAGGAATTGAAACATTTTAGACTCGTCAATTTTTTTCGAAATGTTGAACCTTTAAAATAATAGTGTACGTTTTTGACTTTAACTCTAATTGGGTGCTTGCACTTCAAGAAGAAGAAGATCTCGGATATGTACCCACCTATGTACTCTATGACGTCAGCGCCAGCTGATAGTTATAAGCAAAATGGCGTGTTAAAGTTGAGCTAAGTTTCCCCACATATGTTAGAATGTTAATTAACATAAAATTTATTCAATACAGTTGAAATATAATTCTTTCTCATCTATGTCTTTTACTTAGCTTAGATTTATTATGCGTTTATGTATTTTATTGTAACAGCGATATCTTTTTTTTTTGTGTACCTGGCAACTCCGATGCATAATTAGTTTGTTTATGTTCTACATGGCTTCATGCCTATCTTGGTGTTCAGTAAGAAATAAATGGTGAATGTATTGAAATTTTTGTTAAAAGAAAAAAATCTTTGTGAAAGAATATAGATTATGTCACTTAAAAGAATTGATACTTAACAGCTTGGCCTACTTAAAATGGAATGAAAAGAATAGTTGCTAACGTAAACAAATGCCCCGTTTCAACAACCAATCAGGATCGGGATACCCACATACATCACTTGCTGGTATCCCATGAAAACTTGTGATCAAACTTTCTAATGTGGTGTAAAAATTAATATAAATTTTTAAGTTATTAGGGATTAATAAATACATTTATTTCAAAAGTTCGCAACGCAGAATTGAAACTTTTTAGACTTAAATGTAGTTTAGAAGAGTTACCTTTTATGACAGTGGAATAACATACGCTTTGCTTTTGCATGTAAAGTATCTGTCTGCGGTATTTATTTATTCAAAAGAATTCTGCTTTAACAAAGATATGCGTTCATTTTATACCGAAACGTGCACTTATTCTTGCCTGTTTAAATACAGCTGTTTTTGTGTTTATGAATTAATTTGTTGACAAAGTTGAGTTTCATTGAATTAAACTTCTAACAACAATCCTTACATTTTTCGTATTATTCATACAAAGTTGTAAAAAGTGGAAATTGTTTTCATAATGATAATTAAGATTAATTGTCAGAATATATTTCTAACATTTCTGCTATTGTGAGAAAGTTCAAGTTTGTATAATTGCATTATACATGTTCAAAAATAAAAACTTTGTATTTAAGAAATAAATTTGTATTAAAGAAATATTAAAAGTAATTTGAAAATGTTAATGTGTAGAGTTTGAAATTTCTCTTAGCGGGTTTTCCTGTGAAACAAGAAAAATATTTTTTATTTACAATATAAGAAATATTCCAATGTCAAATTCATTCAAGTGTTTCCAGTTTTGGAATTTTTAATATCGAAAAGTAAAGATGAAAATCACATAGAATTTAATATCGATTTCCAGCAAACTTAGAAAAAAAATATGTCAAAATTTCTCATTAAATTCATTGTACAAAATTTTTTTCGACCATCTTAATCTGTTGTAATGAATAAGCAAAAAATAATTCATAATAAAATATTATCTATGCTAAAAGAAATTTTTTTTAAATTATATGACACTGCCATTTCTGTTTTGAATGTTCAATTTAACATTTTGTTTTGTAGCGTAGAAACTATTAAATTTGAAAACATAAAATTTCTAATGTATGTAGAAAAATGGACAGGGAATATGACGGAATACTACTAATAATAAGAATTAAATAAAACATTTGATAATTGATTTGAGAATTATAAGCAAATTCGTAGTAAAAAAATACCATGTGGACTGCTCTGAAACCCACAGAAAAGCAACTAATGAGCTAAAATTTGAGTTACAAAATTAAACTTGGGTAAGTTTTTTCGAAATTCTTATTTGTTCGAAAAGTTATAGAAGTTTTATATACTTTTTTGCGATAATTTTTTTTCTCACTTCTTTGTTTTAAATTAAGACTTTTTATCTACTGTTGTAAAAAAATTTATTTATCTCCCTTAAGGCTTTTATTTTATAAGCTCGCACTTGGATTTATGTCAAACTTAACAACAACAAAAAAAGGTGTTGTCAGGTATGAATCTTAAAATTTATATTGAAATTTAAAAAATATATATTAAAGCTGAGCGAGAGCAAAAACCTATTACTAAGCTGAACTGTTATTATATTAGGATATAGCTAACGTTCGGCATCGTTAACGAGTAAAAATAACTTCTCATTTATTTCTTCTTGTTATGTCACACATTCTGTATTAGTCAGTTTACATTTTTTAAGTATAGTAAACACTACTTTACTACTAGTAGTAGTAGTAAAGTAGTTAAGTAGTAGTAGTAGTTTAAGTAGTAGTAAAGTAATAGTAAGTAGTTTTAGTAGTAGTGAGTTAAGTTTAGTAAGTATAGTAAATAGTTACTAAATAATAGTAACTATAATTAAGTTAAGTATAGTTAAGTAGTTAACTAAACTATACTTAAGTTAAATATAGTAGTCACAATAGTAATTTTTTAAGTATAGTAAGTAGTAGTAGTAATTAAGTTAAGTTTTAGTAAACTGTTGTTAAAATTCAGGTGATTTTTAATTTTTGGACGATTAAAAATTTAATAAAATCTTCTTCCTTAAAATTAAAATAACTAGCTGAATACCTGCTGTACAAACGGGTTAAAAAAATTTTTTTTTACAAGTTTCTCTTATCAAAAAAGTATCTATTAACTTTATTCAGTATCATTAGGAAGGGCCGGGATAGCCTGGTCCGTAGTGCCCAAGTCCGAGAGTTCGTGGGCATGCCTAAACACGCAAGCAAGTATCATTAGGCATTAATTTTTAATTTGATTGCAGTAATTTTCGTTAGATACGTCGCATAACCAATTAGAATTATAATAAAACCAGATAATCTATTAAGCATAAACAACCTGAGAGATTACGTAAGCATGAGACAAATTACTGTAAAATTCAGATTAATACGTCCTTTATCGGATCGCGCGATATCGTGTGACGAAATTCCTCCTTACAGTTAGTGTCAATAAAACGGATTATCATTATTAGCAAGATGCATATTATCATTGAAATATTTTTGCAGAAAATATGTTTTCGCGTGACAACACGATATCAATAATGTGACAACAACACAACGTTGCTTCAGGTTTATCCTTATATTACGCCCCCCCCCCCCTCTAATCTAAGAAGTAATCAAAAATCAACCCCAACCAATTCCTGTTTCTTTCTCATTCATTGCTCAATTACTCCTCCCCAACTGCAAATTGACTCATGATTTGGATATGCATTTTATAAAATAATTCAATTTATAGTATACATATTTGTATTTTGGTTTGAAGTTTTTTGCGAGAAAAAATCAATCATAAAAAATTTTTAAGTTTGGCCTAATATCTTTAGCTATTGAAAAAGCACCAATTACCATAATGCACGTCGAGCTTATTACCAAAATTAATTAAGCATCATTAGCGTGACTAATAATGTGGCAATTTTTTAAGGTTTCTCTAAAAAAGAATAAGTATCTTTGCCATTAATTGAGTTTTTTAGAATATAACTTGTTTTTAAATTTCACTTATCATTGATTTTAAATTTTTCGATTTTATAGAAACTCGTTTCAAACGCATAATTGGGTAGTTGCACTTCAAGGAGAGGAAGATCACGGGTACCCACGCATGTGACTTATGACGTCAACGCCAGCTGATCGCTTATAAGCAAAATGGCAGTTAAAATTGAGCTGGTAAGTTTCTACACGGAAGTCAAAATGTTAATTAACGTGAAGTTAATTAAGTACAGTGCCAGGTATCGCACATCGAATTTGTTGAAATATAAATCTTTTTCGTATACGTCTTTTACTTAACTTCGATTTATTATTTGTTTATGTATTTTACTGTAACCGTGATATATTTTTGTTTTGTGTATCTGACTACCTTGATGCATAATTAGTTTATTTATGTTCTACATGGTTTCGTAGCAGTCTTTCTGTTAAGTAAGAAATATATACTGAAAGAATTGAAAACTTTTTTGAAAGAATATAGAATGTATATCTTACGAGAATTCACGCTTGACGGGCTGGGCTTACTCGAAATAGAATGGAAATAACAGTTGCTATCGTAGACAAATGCCACTTTTCAGCAACCAATCAAAATCGAGACATCCACACTACGTCACTTGCAAGTATTCCATTACGAATAAAATAAACATGTGGTTTCAAAAATATTTAGAACTATAGGTGACACTATCCTCACATTCCACCTACGTTTATCATTAAACTTACCTGACCAAACCAAACCAAAAAAAAAAAAAAAAAAAAAAAAAAAAAAAAAAAAAAAAATGAATTCATTAACTCATTCTTTTTAAACTAGGAAACATCACTGATATTATAATTTAAACGTTTGAAAGTCAGAATCATCTACAATTCAATTTACAACAGTGTTTCTCAAAGTGTGGTACGCGAACCCTCAAGGGTACGGGAACAGTTTAGCGGGGGTGCGCGCTCTTTTGCGAAATATTTTGCAACAAACGAAAATTTCAAAAAATTTTATATGAAAACAAAGCTAGTCATGAAAATTTACGATTACGTATTTTTCTTTTGACTATTTTTTGTAGAGTTTGTTAATAAGTAGTGGATGTCAACAGACAGTTAATAATCAGTGGTGTCAACAGATTTGTAACTTTTGTGCAATTGTTTTATAGTAAAAAATACATTCATTTTTGTATTAGTGATACACAGCGTTACGAAAAATTTATAAAGGGTACACAAAAGTCATAAGTTTGGGGAACACTGTTTTACAACAATGTTGAACCAGTGAGAGAAACTCATTTTTTAAAACATCAGTCCCCAAGAAGCTAATTGAAACTTTAAACTATTATAGGATTTTTTGGCTGACATTGCCCCTTGCAACCGTTGTTCAAACCAAATTTCAGAGCGATACCACAAATGATTTTGGACTTATTAGAGCGACACACCGACAAACTATTCCTTACATCTATACATAATAATAAACGCGGCTGTGTGTGTGTCTGTAATCACAATATATCGCCCCAGAAGCCTCGCCCAGGCACGAAACTCGGCACATTAATTGTGTTTTGACATAATGAAGAAGTATTTTTTTTCTTTTTCAAAGATTTGGATTAGTTTTTTAGTTATCGGTCATTTTGTAAGAAAATCTATGCTTTTTCGTCTTCAAAGAGCCATATTAAAAAAACTGTTAAAAAATGCATATACTTTTCTCCACTCTTATAAATGTATGCTAATGCAAACCTTACAATTGAAATATTAATTTTCGACAACTTAAACCAATAATATACGAAGGAATTAATAATTTAATTGTAAGGTTCGCATTAGTTTACATTTATCAAAGTGGAGAAAAGTTTAACTTTTGTATTAAAAATGTGGCAACATATTCGATACGTAAATAGAACGCTTCGCTTTGATATATTTGTCGCTCTATTCCACGCTCTCTTTTTTTTTTTTTTTTTTTCTTTAGCGAAGAAGATAATTTTTGTAGCGATATAGAAATAGAAATTGATACCATAAAAAATTATATAGAAATAGAAATTGATACCATAAAAAAATTAATTCGTTTTCGTGTTCTTTTCATGTATTTAGCATTTTAGTTTTTTTTTTTTCTTCTTAAGTGTTGTAGCTATATAATATATAAAATAGGAATTTAATTGTTTTTGAACGAACGATCACACTTACCTTGGATCTCTTTGGTTTTTCTATTCTTTATTTTAACAGTTTTTATTAAATGCAATCAGTTATTTTCAGAAAGTTTCAGTTTGCAGGTAAGCACTTAGATTTTAATATTGAACTTTCATGATTTGCTTTCATAGTAATTGTTGTTCTAAAGTATTCGTTGACTTCTTAAAAACCCGATTACTGACATGGCAGAACCGCCTTCCAAAAAACCTTGTATTTTGTCATAGAAAAAGATATTAAGAGATTCTCAAAGAAGAAGAAGGGCCCAAGAAACGTCTGTGGAACGTCAAAGAAGGATGGAACATGACCGAATTTCGACAAGCAATTCTAGAGCCCAAGAAGTATCAGAGAAACGTCAAAGAAGATTAGAAGAGGATCGTGTCTCATCTAGCAGTGCTAGGGCCCGAGAAATACCTGAGGAACGTCAAAGAAGATTGGAAGAGGATCGTGTCTCAACTAGCAGTGTTAGAGCCCGAGAAACACCTGAGGAACGTCAAAGAAGATTAGAAGAGGATCGTGTCTCAACTAGCAGTGCTAGGGTCCGAGAAACACCTGAGAAACGTCAAAGAAGATTGGAAGAGGATCGTGTCTCTACTAGAAAACTTTATTTGTGAAAACCTTTAGCGTGGCGGACAACTGGCCGCTTTAAGCGGCTAGTTATTAATAGATTAATTAACATTATGATCTTAGTTTTCTTGAGCAATATCGACATTTATGGAAAAAAATACACTGAATGAAAAGCAATTATGGAGATATGTGAACGGAGTGGGGTGGGCAATGGAGTCTACTAATCTAGTATAAGAAATAATATGTGGCTATATTATGATAATTTGGTTCAATGAAACAAGATCTCATATCAGATAATAAATGTGTTAAAACAGTAGTGTATAACAGGCTTCCTGCCTCGCCATTATAGATTTTTAGGTATTTTTTTTATTTATTTTTTTATTAATTAATTTATTTTTATCGATTTTTTTTTCTAAAAAGGTGAAAAAGGCGTGTTTAAGAAAATGGTTACAACTCGAAATGTGTGTTTAAGAGAAGGGACATAACTATTTAGGAAAATGAACACAGTATTTGATTCCGTTTTTCAAACTTATCTTACATAAATTGTTCCGTGTTTAAAGAGGGAACTTAAGGGGGTCCAAATAAACTCGTATTGTGATGTCCACTTGCCACATCACTTGATATCTTTTTTTTTTTAATTAATCTTTTTTTTAAAGACTTTAAAAAGTTAACAGTTGTTTTCCCAAGATCGTTACAGATCCTATAATTTTATAAAAGTAGTATTAAATTAACGTTGTACGAATTTCGAGTTTTAAAAACCAATTTATCCTTTTCTTTTCTAAATATGAAGAGGTCATCTGAAAATGTTGGTACCCTTAATCAGTATCTACCCAAAGCCTCGACTTCTTTTAATCGGGCCCGACGTTTGGTTGTTAAATTTGGGTTAAACATTGAAAAGACACTTATTTTGCTGTGCCCATATTTTTTAAACACGCATTTTGAGCTGTGTTCATTTTCTTAGTCACGTATTTCTTTTGAACTAAGTCCATTTACTTAAACGCCCATTTTGATCTGAGTCCATTTTCTTTAGCTCGCATTATGAGCTATGCCTAAAAAAATGATCATCGACGTTTTATTTGTATTATAATGTACAAATGTAATGTGTGCATACTAATACAAATACATAGGAACTCATCTTGTCTATGTAAGTCTCGACAGATTGGTTTCTCAAACGCTCATGGGATTTGTTTTTAAAAATATTTTTTTTCAACTTGATTACTTTTATATAGAATAGGCCTTCTTTCTCGAGTTTCATCAGTTAGTATAAGTAGTACTTTGTTTGCGTTGCCCTGGAGCGGCACAATGGGCCTTTTTCAATTGTCTGGGAAACACTCCTGAGGATGATCTGAAGACATGCCATCACAATGGACAACTAGTTAATTCTTCTATTTGTGGCGTAGTTAAACTAACTATAAACCGAACTTAAAGCCAAAATGTAAATATTTGCCATTTGCAAGCCACATCTTTGCTATATAATTTAAATGTTTTCAATACTTTGCGAAAGCCATGTTTTCAATACTCAACAAAAGCCGGTTCTGAATCAGGTGAAGACGTTTCATCTTTTCTTAAACATACACAAAGAAGAGCTCGTAAAGTAGTCGAACCAGTTGAATATCATTCCGGGCTTCAGAAATCATTTCAATATGATGAAAATAGTCACATTAGAAACTAAACAGTTAAGAATATTTTACCATTCTATAGTCTGTTCAACGAGAACTGATAGTGGAAGTAAACATAAGGGTTGCTATTTGATCGCCAACGTTTGCCACTTAAACGGTTTCTTCGCTGAATGGGCGATTTCGTTTCAATCGACAGAGCTTTCGCTTTTACAGAAAAACGAAAACGATATTCTGTTTTTGATACCTTAAAATTAGATAAGAAAGTGCAAAATTAAAATATTTACAGGAAAATACGTTTCTTTGTTTCAGTAAACACATAATTTTATTTTGAGAATAGTTTTAATGTATTTTTTTTAAGTTTAAATTAAATTAGTTTTAATATATTTTGCATAAATATCTATGCAAAACATAACTTTTATAATTCTCTCGTAAAAATCGTATAGAATTGAATTAATATGTTAAAAAATACTCTTTATTTTCATGATTACACTTTTTTTTTAAAATTTATTGAAAGTTAAATAATATTTAAAATAGTTTTATGTTTCACCGATTGATTTGAAAACATATTTGAAGGAATTGCATTTATTTGTATTTTTAAACTGTTATCTTTATTTTTCTAAAAGAAGTATTACGAAAATAATTACAGTAAAAAAAACTTGGAATTTTTAATATGTCTCACAAAATCTTTTGTTAAGAAAAATATACCCACTTAACCTATAAAAAAAAGCAGTTTGTAAACCTCGAATTCAATAGGTTCACGGCGAAAAAAATCATGAACTTTTCTTTTTAAAGCATTTTTGTCGATATCGTCAATGTTATCCAAAAAAGTTTTACGAGATTTAGTCCTTTCCGGTGAATGTAATATTCCATCCCTTTTAAATTCTTTAATAATTCTGAAAACAGAAGCTGTGCTAACTCCCGATGCAGAAGCCGCATGGTCAGCCACATCAATGATTGGAAAATCTGGTTTTGAATGCACTTCTGTTTTATAAATGTTCAATATTATTTCCTTCTCAGCCTTACTTATGTAAGATTTCTTCTGCCCTTTTTAGGAGGACTTAAATCCATCACTTAATTTTCCATATTGCCCATGAAACAACCTGCAAAAAGACACCACAGCGAAACAAACAACCCTCTAAGAAATCAGAGTTTTTGCTTGACAGATTGGCGCTAATTGTCACTATTCCAGCGCCAAGCAGACAACAGTATTACGCCAAATAGCACGCCGCTTTGTTTACTTTCACTATCAGTTCTCGTTGAACAGAGTAGAGTTGCGTTTTTCGAATCTTAGCAGAGGAAACGGCTGCCCCGCTTTTACAACTGAGCAACCTGCGCGTTAAGTCAAGCACTTTACGGTAGAACAGTTTAACGAGACCCGATACCGCGCAACCTCGGTACCTTTGTGTTATATTGATAAAGTAAAATAAACAGAAAAGGTTTATCTTTAATCAACAAAGATGACACATAATGTTTGGCTACATGAATAATGGAATTAAACTAAAATGTAAACAACATAGTGTTGCCAGATTACAAAGCAAAGTGTAAGAGAGGTGTTGCCATTACAGTAAAATATATCTATAACATTCATCCCCTCTTCATTTAGTTAATCAGACACATAGTCTTTGAGGTAGCTCGGTGGACGTCTAGTCCTCTGAGTTGTGAGTGGCACGAGGTTTTGAGAGTTCATTTCAGCCATGTTATTTTCGTCTGTGGGTTCAAGTGATTTTTCTCTTATTCCTGTAGTACTCCTCTCTAAGTTTTGAACTTGTTCAAACCGTGGGGGAGATTCCAAGGTAAGGCGATGGAATTCATCTAGGTTCCCAGTGGAATCCCCTCGAGGAGCAAGGTGCCTCAATGAGACGCTGGTTTCTCTTCCGTCAGGCAGCCTGACATGGGCATATTCTGGATTAGCCTCCAAGAGTTCAACCTCTAGAACAATGGGTTCATATTTATTTTCTCGGATGTGGTTTCTCATCAGAACGGGTCCTGGAGTAGACAGCCATGTAGGCAATGAGCACCCATTGTGAGATCTTCTGATATGTGTGAAGATCCTTTCGTGAGGTGTTGCATTAGTTGCTGTGCATAGAAGCGAGCGTATTGCATTAAGGGCTGTTTGCAACACCAGCTGCCATTGTTTGATGGCTAAACCTCTTGATTTAAGTGCCAGTTCAATTGTTTTCCAGATTAAACCCTTGTATCTTTCCACCTGCACATTACCAGCAGGATTATATGCTGTAGTACGACTGGTGGCTATACCCTGTGAGGTTAGGTACGTTTTTAGTTCACGCGACATAAATGAAGACCCCCTGTCAGAGGGTATGTAAGTGGGCATGCCAAACAGAGAAAAAACATTTTGTAAGCTGGAAATAACAGTAGATGAAGAAATATCTTGACAGGGTATAGCGAATGGGTATCTCAAAAACTCATCAATGATGGTTAAAAGAAAGCGGTTTTTGTTGTTAGAGGGTAACGGGCCTTTAAAATCAATATTCAATCGTTCGAAAGGTGCTGTTCTTTTGATGAGGATGCCTTCACTTCTGTGGAAGCGAGTTTTTAGTTCCTGACATGTGGTACAGGCATGAATGACTTTCTTTACTTCTTCGACTGAAAAGGGTAGGTTTTTGGACCGCACCCAGTGTACCATTCGTGTAATTCCAGGGTGACAGAGAGCAACATGAAGTTCCATTAGATCCGCTCCAGGTATAGTAGCTGCGGATATTCTGGATAGGGCATCAGCTGTAGCATTTTTGCTTCCTGAGCGATATACTATGTCGTACTTAAAACAGCCCAAATCAAGTCTCCAACGTGTGATCTTTTCATTTTTGATTTTGCCTCTATGGTGTTGGTCGAACATGAAAGCTACAAAACGTTGGTCTGTGAATACTTCGAAATGTCTGCCGATGAGATAATGCCTCCAGTAACGTAGGGACTCAACTATGGCATAGGCTTCTTTTTCTATAGATGAGTGTCTTTGTTCAGACTGATTTAGTGTTCTAGAAAAGAGTGCAGATGTTCCTACTTCGCTTGTATTACGTTGTTGTTTTGATTTGCATACTCGTTGTTAGTGTCCTTTCTTGCCACAATTACGGCACGTTACATGTTTAGCAGGAAAGATGCTTCGCTGGTGGCGATCATTTCCACGAAAAAAACATGCATTCGATCGTGATGGAGTTGCGGCAGCAAGGTGTTCTTGCTCCTGTAAAGTATTTCCTTCAGAAAAGGACCTAGTTTCTCTGTTTCTTTCAGCGTAATCAGCTGCAGCTGTGTGCATTGGTGTCTGTACTGTCAGATAGGATGCTGAGTGCAGCTCTGCCAATTCCAAAGATCTAGCTTGATCAAAAGCATCATTTAAGCTTATAGTTGTGTTTTCCAGCAGCCGTTCCCTGATGCGAGTGCTTTCTAGGCCCCGAATAAATGAGTCAGGTACGTACTCGTTTTTGTATTGTTCTGCTGTGACAGCCTTGAAATCACAGTCCTTGCTGAGTTGTTTTAAGATTTGTAAGTATTCTCCGACTGTTTCTGTCGTTTGTTGACCCCTGGAGGCTAAACAATGTCTAGCAAAGATTTCGTTGCGACGTACGATATATAGAGAGTCCAGGGTAGATATAGCATCGTCATAGCTTTTCGCATCGTTGATACTTAAAAATACAGTCGCGGAGATGTAATTGGGTATACTATCGCCTACGTCACAGGTTGTGTTATTCCTACTAAATTTAACCAGTGAACGGCATTTTCTGCGAGCCTGACTTCAAGCCACAAATAAACAAACGGAATGTTCGATCTTTTAAATAGCTGCTCGCCAGATTATATTGTATTATGAAGAAAGGTTCGTTTTGTAATAATTGATTTTGTTGTTTCATCTAAGTAATTTAATGTTTTTAGTAAACATATTTAAAAATCAGTTTATTATTTAAATTAAAAGTTTTTTTTTCTCTTTTGACAACGTGGGACATCAAACCAATTAAACTTAACGGACATCATTCTATAGAATCCATATTTTAAAAAATATCAATGTTTTCAAATCAAATTAAATTAGCGCATGTAAAATATTAAACAACAACCACTATCTTCCATTCATTTAGCATTGCACGATAGTATATGTTATTCCTACTAAAATTTTCGAAGTGGAAGTAGTTGTGTTTTTTTTATATTATACCCAATTGCATAAGAGCGAAAGCTTACCATCGTCGTTAACATTAGGTATTTTGGCAACAAAATTCTTGAAAGTCCGTTTCCAATGTTTCCATTTGGTTTCTGCACCCGAACACGTTGGGTCTACATTGAAACGTTCTGGCTTTAGCAATTGCTCCATGGGAAAAAAAAAACGATGTTGATAAGCTTATGATAAGATATTTTCCTTGTTGATTAAACTGTTATATTGATAAAGTAAAATAAACAGAAAAGGTTTATCTTTAATCAACAAAGATGATACATAATGTTTGGCTACATGAATAATGGAATTAAACTAAAATGTAAACAACATAGTGCTGCCAGATTACAAAGCAAAGTGTAAGAGAGGTGTTGCCATTACAGTAAAATATATATATAACACTTTGTGGGCTTAGGTCACCCACCTGCTTATTGAACACTGTCAGTAAGACTTGACTTTGGTGAGCTATTGGAAACCGTGTCTTACGATCAGTCCACTGGACGCTTCATAGGTTAGATGAACTGATTTAAATATTGTATTGATCACGACCATGTAAGCTAGTTATTTATTATCTTAATTATTATTCGACCATTTAAGCTGGTTATTTATTATGACGAGCATTTGGAGACTCGAAGGTGTGAGTTCGTGTTATGGGCCATTCACCCGGCACCAAATTTCATGCGGTGAAAGAGTATTCACACCGAATACGGTTGGCTCCGATCACCGTCGAGAGAAAAGAGGAACCTGAAAGGTGAGTTTTTAGAGGGAAAATATATTTCATCATTCATTTCAGTTTCTCACATTTTACCGACGGCTATTGGAGCTGCGGCAACCGCATTCGGTGTGAGTGCTCCCTTAAGAGCCTTTCTCACTGCTTGTGGAAAAATGGCGCATGTAAATTTCGAAATTAGAGTGAACCTAAATGACGAGTTTTTCGTTTATAAATATACAATGCATATTATGCTAACATTTACATCTCCGAATTATCCTTTGTGAATTTTTCACATACAATGATATCGGTTCTTTTACAAAAAGGCAAGAACAAGATGATGCATTAAGCTGTCAAAATCATAACGCACATGCGTAACATTTGTTCAGTTGCAATCTTCCCCTTTTCATTCAAAGTGTTCGTTACTTCTTTTTGCCTCAACTCAACAACTTCGGCGCAATGTATTCGTTTCTTTTTAATTTGTTTCTTTTCCGAAAAAC
Source organism: Parasteatoda lunata (assembly GCA_949128135.1). Classification (NCBI taxonomy): domain Eukaryota; kingdom Metazoa; phylum Arthropoda; class Arachnida; order Araneae; family Theridiidae; genus Parasteatoda; species Parasteatoda lunata. Next base: position 23,687,769 of record OX421977.1, on the reverse strand, counting down.
GTGTTGTTATGAGTGGACTTGTCATCTCTTTACTGACCCAAATACATTTATAAAGGTACCAATAAAAATTTCTGTATGTACATAGAAAAATTTAACTGTATTTCATCACTTATTTCGCAATCTTATTTTCTTCTCAATCATATGCAACAATCTAGATTATTTAATCATTGCATCAACTTTCAAATAGCTTTGAGTCTATTTACTAAATTTTGCGTCAAATAAAAATGCTGCATCTTATATTCGAATAAATTGTTAGCATTAACTCATCAATTGCATATTTATGTTGATTGACTTCTAACTTTTACAGTATTTAATTTAACATTGTTATTTACAAGTGTTTTTTTTTATAAGGTTTCTCATTGTTTGCAGGCAATATGAATACTCAATTGACATCTAAGGAAATACGCCAGCAATTTTTGGACTTTTTTATCAAGAAATATGAGCATAAATATGTTCATTCGTCACCTGTCATTCCACATGATGACCCCACTTTGCTGTTTGCTAATGCAGGAATGAATCAGGTTTGTTTTTAATAATTGCTTTACTAGCTTACTGTGACATTGGAATCAAACAATACTATGCTGTTAATTTTTGCTTGTCACATTTTTTTTCTGTAATGATCATAAGTCTATAAATTAATACTGAATTGAAGAAATGATTTTAACTATGTACCAATATTATGGATTTATTTTGTATCATTAATACTGCTGTACAACAACCCTGCTGTTTCATCCTTGGAGTTATATTGAAACATTTTTTTGAATTGTGTATACCTGCACCAACAGCCTAAAGTTGTGCTGGACATATTTTTCCAAAATTATCATTCTCCAGAAAAGCCTGTTAACGCTTAAATAATACCTACCATTTTCTACCTATGTCAGTGTTTCTAATGCCTCCAGCTTGTTTTAAGTGCATAAAAATTTTTCTATTAAAGTTTTGCAAATATATCAGTGTAGCATTTTTTTCCTTAGTCATTTAAATACTAAAGCCTCCCCTTTTGTCTAAGGGTACTGGTTTTCCTGTATTATATCATATCAAATGTTTATACAAATTTAGTAGAGAGATCAATTTTAAATGTGATGTAATTTTATCCTTTCTGTTGCCTTCTTAATGAAGGTCATTCTTTTTCCTTATTTTAAATTGGCTTAGTTCTTATCTTGCTGTAAATTTGAAATTACTGTACGGGCAGGTTACTGTAATTAATTTTTATAAAAGTGTATATTTTTATATAATTATATCCATATATCTTGTAGGATTAATTCTCCATGGAATTATACCTACAAGCAGGGTTGGGGTTTTGGACGTTCTAAACTGATTTTGGACAGGACACGTGGGTTTTACTGTCCTAAACTGGGTAAAACTGTCTTAAAGTGTCCAAAACCTTGAATTTTGGTTAAAGATAAAAATTCTATTGGTGGAACCATTGTACACATAATAATTACATGTATCAATAAATATTTGATATTTTTTATACAATTTACTTTAACTTATTAAAGAAAATAATACAATATAATAGGAAAAGGTTTATAATTTTTGAAGCTCCACAATTCATTGAACAACAAAAGTGAACACCTAATCCTTTAAATATAAATATGCTTTTAATACTGATAAATAATGTTTTTGCATAAGGAAAAATAATGCAATATTAAAAAATAATAATAATGATTTTTAAAAAATACTAAATTTGTTTAAAAATTAACCTTTTATTTTTCACAATATTTTTTTTAAAAAAAATGTTATAATTTCTGCATGATAAAGAAGACATCTATTTAAAAAAAAAATTGTTTTAAATATAAATATATAGTTTAAATTGGAAATACAAAATAACTGAGAAATGTATTAACAGTTTTGAAGGGCATAACATCAGTTTCAGTTACTGACACTGGCGATGTATCACTACTACACTGCAAGAATTGAACACAAATGAAATAAAAGTATTCTTGAATAGTACTATAGATAAATAAACCTGTTTATGACTAACCAAACACAAGTGTTTGGTTAGTTAGTTTGGTTTAGTTCCTAATAGCTTAACCTGTATAGCAAGGTCAAACTTCAGTTATGTACTATTGAATGAGAGGATCAATTGAACTTGATTACTAATTAATCTTCCTTTGTTTAAATTGAAGAGTCAAACAATATTAATAAAACATTATACTTTTAAAAACAAATATTTTCTTGTAGATTTAATTATTAATATGTTATTAGTTCTATGTTTATTTTACCTTTTAAATATTGTTCAGATAAAATTGTGACATAATTTGAGTAAAAGGGTTTTGGACAGGACTGTTTAAACCAGGGTTTAAACCGTGGATTAATCCATTCTGTCCTAAACCTTGCCAACCCTGCCTACAAGAGTATAGAATATATCTATATAGAGACAGAATTATACCTCTTGTAGGTCTAATTTTCTAACAGATAAAAAAAAAAAAAAAATATCATTTATTTTCTGTGGAGAAACAAAAAAAAAATTTTTGCCCTAAATATAACTTGCCTAACTAAAAATAAAACTTGCCCTAAAAAATCTTTGCTATTAATAACTCGAGAAAAAATTAGTGTTTAAGTAACATTTTATATGTTAGTTTTTCTTGATATAGGTGTTTGATCAAAAAATTTAAAAGCCTTGATTGTCCAATTATAATTCCTTTTTTAAAAATTCTTTGATTAGATTGAATATCAATAGATGGAGAGAGGTAGATTATTCTAAATATGGAAGTCCAGGGTCCTAATTTTCAAAATCTTGCAGAATCACTCATCTATTATGATTAGAGGCTATTTTGAATATTAGATTTTGTTGATAATTTTTCTTATGAGGCATTTTCTTTTTACAATTCATGAAAATCAGTCAAAAGATAGAGGGCGGTTTTAATATATATAACTCTTTTAGTATAAGTAAAGAAGAAATAAGTTGTATGTCAATCTTGTATTTTAATTTTTTTTGCTCTTGACTATTAATCTGAATGTAAAATAAAAGTGTGCATTTTTCTTTTAGTATAAACCCATATTTTTGGGTACCGTGGATCCAAGTAGTGATGCTGCAAAATATAAGAGGACTGTTAACACTCAAAAATGCATACGTGCAGGTGGAAAACACAATGATTTAGATGATGTTGGAAAAGATGTTTATCATCACACTTTTTTTGAAATGTTAGGAAACTGGTCTTTTGGAGATTTCTTTAAGGTACTTTTAGGTGATATTTGTAGTGGAAATATGGATAATTTTTTAAAAATTCTATTCTAACTTAAATTGAAGCTTTAAAAAATTGTGTGTTGGAAAAGAATAATAAGCAGTATAAAATTGAGCTATAATGGTACTTGTTTAATTATAAGGTTCATGTGTTGACCGTTTTTTCAATATAAATTATCATTCTCATTTTTATATTATCAGTTATGACTGAGATTTTTGCATTTGATCTGTATTATTATCATTGACAAGGTGCATAGCATTTTCATACTTGCCAACTTTTACGGATTATCCGTAAAATGTACGGATTTACGTCTAATTTTACGGGCCTACGGATTAACCTGAAATTTACACGGATCCCCCGTTTTTAACGTTGCACGATTAGCGCATCGGCAAAATTCCGCATTTATCAGCTGCTACGGAACTAGAGTAAAACCATTTGTAAAGGGGGGAAACAGAAAAAATGACACGAGTTTTCCGCAGGGTTGGGTTTTTGACGTCAAAAAGTGATTTTGGACATGACAAGGGTATAATACTGGTTTAAACCGTCAAAAACTGAAGTTTGCCAAGAAAATATATAAAGTTCAAAACTACCAACAGTTGCCATGCATTATATTGAAATTTAATTATACTATAGGTAATCAGCAGGTTTTAAATTATTTTTTAGTTAAAATTAAGGTAAAATAACAGATTTAAAATCTCAGAAATTTATATTCAAATGCATGTGCAGAAAAATTTTGCACAAAAATTGTTTAAATATTTATATTTTGAAAAAAAATTTATATTTTGAAAAAAAATTTATATTTTTAATAAAATTAAAAGTTTATTACTATGCATTTTTGACACATAAGGAACATATAACTAATATTTATAATGATCTTACAAGTTATGTTGTATAAATACAAACTTGATACAAGTGTATAAAATAAAAAAATTAATGTTATACCGAATATCTTTATTATCCAGTATGATAATTTGAATTACTGATTTTTCTGAAAAACTAACAACCAATCACAAAAGTCAAACTAAACAGAAGAACATTACAGTCACTGATCTATGAAATATTTAAACAAATTATTATGGAAATTTTTTAATTATCCTAATAAATTGATTGTGAATGTTGCGTGTGCCCAACCTGTTTAAAAGATTTTTCTTTAAAAGATGTCGAATGTACAAAACTGCTAATGTTTATCTTTAAAAATGTCTAATTTTTAGTATTATCTATACTATACACTAAATTTGGTTATAAATAAATTTCTTAATAATATCACTGCAGATTTTCAATAACACATGAAAATGAATACATAATATTACAAAAGATGTGAGTTTTCAAAAATACAAGATTTTGGTTACTATTCAAAATATAAGTGTTTCTTCAAAATTTTAAATTTATTTTTTCTAGAACATATTTAGAAACACTATCCTTTATAAAAAAAATATATAAATTTTATGTATTAATTAAATTTCAAATATGAATATAGGTTTATGACAGTGAGGTTTTTGACGTGACGGTTTAAACCATGGTTTAAACCGTCAAAAACTGTCACATGTCAAAAACCTGCCAACCCTGGTTTTCCGCTCTATTGCAAAGCAACACGGTAACCACACACCCCGTATAAGTGGCTTATCCTCGTAACCATAGTAACGGCACGTTCACGTGTAAACCAGTTGATTGGTTTTTCTTCCTTTCCTTTCTCCCTCCTAACTGCTTCCAGTCTCCTCTAGTGAATGCGCTGTTTCCGTCATTATTGCCACTCCCCGTTTCAACTATGTCACTGAACTAGCCGATCGAAACGTCGTTCTCCCTCCCTCGGTTGACGAACGAAAACAGTACTGAACTGTCGGTGTCGACTAATACGTAGCTTGTAATCACGTGGTGTGCGTTAAAAATGAAACCAAAGAAAGCTTATTTTCAGTCGTATAAGAATTCTTATACTGCAGAGCTTTCTAATATCTCATGGAGGTAGAAATGACATACATCGCCACGTGACCAGACCGAATCATGCCAAGAACATTGAAAACGCTGAAAATAACCAAAGACTAAGCAAATTTTTTAAGCCACCTAATAATGTCCAAGATGAAGTAATGCGTGCTGAGTTATTGTTTACCTCTTTTTTAGTTGAGCATAATGTTCCGCTAAATGCCGCCCCAGCCATGTGGGTCCGCTTTTTCGAAAGATGTTTCCGGAAAGTGAATTTGCGAAACGTTACGGATGTGCTAAAACCAAAACTGCATCCCTTGTCCATGAAATGGCTATGGATCGAACTTCAGAAATAATTACATATTTGCAAGAACAAGCATTTACTGCAGCATGTGATGGTAGTCACGAAGCTGATTATAAGTTGTACCTAGTTGTGGTGAGTTATTTTAACGTAGATCTTCAACGCATTGTAAGTACTTTATTGGCAGTCCCAAATTTGGAAGGAAACTCCACAGGTGAAAATATAAGCTCCCTTCTTTTAAATGTGTTTGCTAAATATGACATTCCTTTTAGAAATTGCATAGCATTCAGTGCAGATAATGCTTCTGTTATGCAGGGAAAGAAAAATGGTGTGATTTCATTTTTAGAAAAAGAAAATGAGCACATAATATCAATTGGATGCTGCTGCCATTTAATACATCTTGCCTCTGAAAAGCTGCTGCAACTTTTCCCGTTAGGATAGATGAAGTTTTGGTAGATATTTTTTACCGTTTAAAAAGGAGCGTTAATCGTAAGGACTCTCTTAAGAAATTTCAGGAAATGTATGGTAAAGAAGCACAAAAAGTGCTTAAACAAGTGTCAACTCGCTGGTTATCATTAGGGAGAAGTCTTACACGCTTGGTTAATCAGTGGGATCCACTTATGAGTTATTTTAGAGCTGAAGTTTCTACTTGCAGTGTGTCTGTATCATCTACTTTGTCATTTTTCAAAATTCCAAAAGTAGTTGATAAAGAAAGCAGCACAGGAGCAGATAAATTAAAGGATGAACCTGCAGTGTCTAAAGTAGAAACTAAGACTTGTGCAATAATGAAACAGCCTTTGACACATAAACAGGACCCAACTAATGGTAGAAAAAGGAAAAGTTTACAGCAAGAAAGTGTGATTCCAATTAAAAGACATAAAGCTAAAAAAGATTCAACTTTATCCAAAGAAGAAAAAAATGTTATGTTTTTATCTTCAAATTTAAATAAGTGCTTCAGTTTATTTCTTTTAAGTATTATCCCTACATTTGAAAAGGTAAATGTGATTTTCAGTCATCTTCCCCACAAATTCATCGGTTAAGAGCTCTTCTTTTGGATCTGTTAAAAGAACTTTTTTCCAAGTTTGTTAAACCTTCTGAGGTTAAAGGAAAAGAGTTAACATGTGTTAATTTTCATTCTTCTTTCAACCATAAAGATCAGCAAAATTTAGTTATAGGCAGTGCAGCAATGGACTTAATTTCAAATTCTTCGGAAAAAGAAAAATCATTGTTTTATTCAGCTGTTATCAAATATTTCATAACTGCCTGTGAATATATTGTTAATAAATTCCCTTTAAATGATCAAGTACTCAAACATGCTGAAGTTGCTGACTTGAATAAAATTGAAAACTCCAGTTTTGAAAGTGTGAGATATTTTGTAAATTTGTTTCCCTTCCTTTTGAAAACAAAAAGTAATGAAACCAAGCTTACAGCAATGGATAAACTGCAGAAACAGTTTTGCCAACTTCAGTTAGAAGATTTGAGTGAAATAGCTGTTCCAGATAGATCAATTGATGTGCAGTGGTCAATGATAAGTCAAATGAAAGGTGCGGATGGCATGTTTAAGTATGAAAAATTGGGAAACATTGTCTTGTCAATTCTTCTCATACTTCATTCAAATTCAGAATGTGAGAGAATTTTTAGTTTGGTTAGAAAGAACCGTACTGAATCGCGAACAATTATGTCTAATAAAACTTTAAAAAGCCTGCTTATATTAAAAACCAAATTTTCTAAAATCTTTCACGAACAAGTGTTTGAAAAAGATTTTTTAATTAAAGCAAAGAAAGCTACTTCAGCTTCTTTAAATTCAGCATCCTCTTTTGCTGTTGATTTAGAAGAAAACCCTTAAAGAACTATTTTATTTTGCATATAGCATTTTTTTAAAAAGTAGCATCATTGTAATAGAATTTGAAATGATTGAGATGATAAATGGATGGTTGATTAGATATTTCTGTATATTTTCTAATAAATGCAATTTAAAAATTTAATGAAAATTTGCTTCTCACTTTATCAACATTCAATCATGTGATAGATTCTATAATTAATATGTTTATTATTCATTTGTGGTGTATTGTTACTTATTAAATAATTCAAATAGTCTTCGTTAAATTTTTCATAAAAAAAGTTTTACTGATGCCAGTTTTTTTAAGTTGGCAAGTATGCATTTTTAAAAAGTGCTTATTTTTGATTTATATTTTTTAAAAGCCTTTAATGGCTTTTAAAAATTACCTTTAATTAAAAAAAATTTTAAAATAAAAGTCTTAAATTTAAAACCCTTTGAAGCTTTTTTTATTCAGGGTTTGTAAAAAGTGCTTACTTTTCTATCTTTTAAAAGAGATTATTATTATTATTTTTTTTTTTTGCCACGTTGATTGTCTTCATAAATTACAATAAAAGCATGATTTTTCACAATTTTCACTGCAATATTTATCAGGAACTAGTTATTTTATCATGATGATTTAAAGTTTTTGAAATTTTTTTTGCATATTGTTGATTTTATGTTTATTTTTATTGATTTTATGTTTATAAATTAAGAACTTAGTTATAAAAAAATAATTTGTATTACTGCACATATCCTAATTATTAATTTTTTACTTTTGGATAGTGATTAAAAATATTTTAGAGGGCTTGAAAAGTGCTTATTTTTTTGTTGAAAAATCTGGCTGTGCACCCTGATTGATTATTGCAACTTTGTTTTTGATACACCTGTATATGATTAGAAAACCTGTCTAAACTAGAATCTTGTGTTATTCTTTTATGTTGGTGAACTTTATTTTCTGGTCCTTGTAACTGATAAGTACCACAATATTAAAATGCTTAAGAGGTAATAAAATCTAATTTTTTAAATTATCAGAAATTAATTATTATTATAATTAAATTATTATTATTATTAATTATTATTTTATAAATTATTAATTAAATCTCAGGCATCATAAGTCTTCACTCTAAATGTTAAAAGTTTTTGTATCATAATATTTTGTAACCACATTATTTTATAATTGTATGTGGGAAAACTGTGTATTTCTAAAATTAATTTAAATACCACTTTGTAGTACTCTGATTACAGAGGGTTAATTCTGACAATATGTAATGATTAAAAAGATACTCATTACCATTTCTGCTAAGTAATTTTTATTATTCCAGTTATAAAAACAAAATAGCCTAGTTGCAAGCATTTGACTACTAAACTATCTTGTTTTGTATGTTCCAAATTATTTTAAACATTTTAATATATTATGCAGTTTTTAATAACATTCGAGAACTATTTTTAACAGAAAGAAATATGTCAGTGGTCATGGGAGTTACTAACTGAAGTATTCAAGTTATCTAAAGATCGCCTCTATGTAACATATTTTGGAGGAAATCCAGCTTTGGGATTAGACCCTGATGATGAATGTAAAGAAATTTGGAAACAAGTTGGGTATGTGAGTATAGTAACTGTCAAAGTTTATGGCCACTGTTTATTATGTTTGTAAACTTTATTATGTTTTAAAACTTTAACTAAATCTCTTTAACAAAATGCTTACATACATGAAATTCTTACGTCAATTTGATTCTTTTGGCTTGGCAAATTTTTTGGATGCGTTGAAATCTGCTAATATTGCAATTCTTATTCACGCAGTTGAAATCGTGATTCTTATTTGCGGAATTTAAATATTCAATATCGCTGTGTTTCTGTTTCTCACATTGTTTTTTTGTTTCTATTAAAGCCTAGCGTTTATAGAATTCACAAAAAGTCCTTCCTATATTTCAACAAATAAAGAGAGCTCATGAATCACCAATTTAAATTTAGTTAAATCTAAATTTAAAACAAGCTGGGAAATATTTTTAAATGTGATATTTTGAGAGCTATCATGACTTTTATTTTAGCCTCCCTGGCTAAGCTTTTGATTAGATGCCTGAGATTCCCTCGACAAATTGTGAACTTATGCTTACCCATCTTTATTAAAAGTATCGTCATAGTAAGATAAAAACATAAAGTATTTACGCACACAATCCAAAAGTATCTGCAAGCTCTTAATATTTTTATTTATTCTTGACAAAATATATATATATTTACATGTACATTAACATTAAGAACATTAGAGAAAGATTAATATTTGTAGTTATACATAGAACTACATTCATAAAAAGTAGTTATCATATTAAATAATATTTGTAATTTTGCTCCAAACAAAGTACATTAAAAAGTTTTCTACTCTCACCACAATCATCTATTTTTGTTGTAAAGCGATAGTTAAGTTGGAAAAAATCAGCTGATTGTAGGCTCGACCACTAACGGTACGATCGTTAATCTTTATGCTTAAGTGGCAGCATGCATACAACTAAACACTGACTTTCTTCTACTTTGCATAAATCATGATTAAGCTATGTGTTTCATATTTTCTTTTTCCCCCTACTGCAATTTTTGTTTTGTTTTTTTGCATGCGTGGTTACTTTTCTTTATACAGTGCAGAACCTCTTATCCGGAAATCAGAAAACCGGAATGAAATTCGATATATTTTCCCACCATTTTTTTTAAAAAAAACTTTTCCTCATAAGATTTTTCTTTCTTTTTTAAAAGAGCCATCATTTTAGAAATTATCATTAGTGTATTACTTGATCGTTTTTTCTTTCTTTTTAAGATTATTTCTAAATAATTTTTTTTCTTAGTTGGATTTGACAATAAAAAAAAAGGCTTTTTGTAGCAATTCAGAAAACCGGGAAAATCAGTTATCCGGAATAGCGATGGTCCCGATTGTTCCAGATAATCGGTTCCCTACTGTATTTATAATAAATATTAAAGAAGTATCTTTAAAATTGAAGAATCACCACCAGTGTATCCGTGTGTCTATATTACCTAACTATGATTATCATTTCCTTTGATATCCATTGCAACAAAGTCGGTTGTCATAGTTGTGGAGTGTCTAACTTAATGTGACTTATTTTTCTATGGTTTTTGCTCATGGTATCTATTTCAAATTTTTTACATGCACACATTATTGAGACTGTGTACCTAATTTTTCACAAAGTTTATGTTTATGCTTGATTTAGTTTTATTTTGATATGGGCATTTGCTCACAGGCCATTTAATCGCCTGTAGCAGATTTATCTGCATTTTTAACTCTCTTTGCTTCTGAAATTTTCAATTACATCTTTTATTCAGCTTAACTTTTTTATATACACAAATCTACTGTGTATTGATTACTCAATCTTGCCAGCTATTTGTTATCATATGTCCCTAGCATAGTGCGTGGGAGTTTTTTTATGCATTGTCATGAGTAGCTACTTATATTTAAATAAAAATTAGATAATCTTTGAATAAATTATGCTTCAAGAAAGTAGATGTTTTTTTTTTTTTTTTGTAATTACATATATATGTTACAAAAATTGTAGAATATATATATATATAACTATTTATAATTGATATAGCTTGCCAGAAGAAAGGATTTTACCTTTTGCAATGAAAGACAATTTCTGGGAAATGGGAGAAACTGGTCCCTGTGGACCCTGCTCAGAAATCCATTATGATAGAATTGGAGGAAGAGATGCTGCACATTTAGTTAATGCAGATGTGCCTGATGTCTTAGAAATTTGGAATCTTGTGTTTATACAATTCAATAGGTAAATTCATAGATTTTTACTTAAATATTCATTTTTATATAAATGCTATTGAAGTTCTATAAATAAATTTGTTTTTATTTCTCAGAGAAAATGATGGTAGTTTGAAACCACTCCCTAAAAAGCATGTTGATACTGGTATGGGTCTTGAAAGATTGGTATCGGTTATTCAAGATAAATCATCCAATTATGATACAGATTTATTTCAACCTATATTTTTATCAATTCAGCAAGTAAGTTAATATTTTTCAATCATATCAGTATACTATTCCTAATTTACTTAAATACTGATTAAGTATTTAAATTTTGCTACTGTAAATTATGCATTTTTATCATTCTATTTTTCAGTGTCTTATATGGAAAAAATAACATGCCATAGTTATACAGAATCTTATTGTAATTTAAATTAAAAATGTTTAAAATAATAATAAACCTTTTTTATGAAACACTAATTTTTTTAATTACTTTGTTTTTGTGTTGCTGTTTATGTAATAATGATCATGTAATGAAAAAGATTTAATGTTTAACATTCTTGTTTGGCATTTACTTTTTTTTCACTTTTCAAGAACATTGTTTTCTAAATATCGAAATAGTTCTTGCGACAAGTTTTTTTTTACCGAAATTCAAATATAAATTTTAACAACATAAAAAATTTTTGCCAAATTCATCCCAATTTCCTAAGACAAAATATTTTAATATGTCTTAACTATTTAAGGAAGGTATATCCCAATATTAGTCCTACTTAAATCCTGTTTATAAATAACTTGAAAATGAAATTAAATTTCTTTACTTGAAAATAAAGTTCAGTTTAAAATATTTCTCAAATTTATATTTATGGAGTAAAAAAAGAATTATGTTCTATGAACCAATATAAAGTTGTGAACAGACCTAGTCTTGCAAAAGCGCTATGGTCGCACGGTAAACCACATTGAATGTGTTAAGATTGACCTGGTGCAGTCATAGTCTGAGAGGAAGAATAGGAGATACTCAGAAAGTTAGTTTCTTCTTTTGGAAAAAAGAACACTTAAAAAAATATTAATGGAATACTGAACACTGAAATCAAATGAACTGATTTTTGTTTGAGTTAATTGGATAAGAATCTGGTGTTTTGATTGAGTTTAAAAAGAGCATGAGTTATTGAAAATTTGTTGCTGAGAAAAGATTCTATGTATGTATTCTTAAACTGTTTTAATGTACAATCTAAATGTATAATTTTTCAGTCCACAGGTGCTGTCCCCTATGGAGGTAAAGTAGGACCGGACGATGTGACTGGCATAGATATGGCTTACAGAGTATTGGCTGATCATGCGAGAACTTTGACTGTGGCACTAGCTGATGGTGGCAGACCTGACAATACAGGCAGAGGGTGTGATATTATAATATTTTAGATAATGGTTATGATTTGGTAGAATAAAAAAAAGGATTATAAACAATAAGCTCATTAAATTTAGAAATGTGATTTGTCTGAATAATGAATATTCAATGACCAAATAACAACATTTAAAAAATATATATATATATATTAATAAGTATTTTTATATAGAATTTAGTTTACTCATTATTGAAATATAATCGAAACTTTGCTGTATCATTGGTATGGGTTAAAGAGAAAAAAGAACTTTAATATGAATGTTTTATATTAAAAAAAACTAACAGCTATTTTAAAAGGAAAAAACTAAAGTTGTTATTCCTTCCTTACCTTATAAAATCCTCTTTAAAAAATCCGCAAGTAGGAGTATTAAATGCGATTCTATTTAATGTTGTAAATATAGTTATTTTTCTGCAGTCACTGTTGCTTAATTTATCTTTCCTTTTATTGGTTTATTCATTTTATCAAAAGTTAATAGGCAATCATACCATGAGTAAAATCAAAGAAATGAAGTTGTTTCACTTAAATGATAGGTTTTATCTTTTTTAATCCCACTCTTTAGAGGTATAGGACTTCTGTACTGTGTATATATATATATTTTTAATCCGACACTCTCAATGATTTATATGCCATTATTTTATGATATAGGTTTGAAAATTCCCTGTAAGCAAGTAAAAAGCAATCATATAACATTCATATTAATATAATTCTTTAAGTTTCTGTGCAACAGAAAAATTATTATGCTCTAAGGGAAAAAAACAGATTGCCAGTAATTCTTTTATTTTGTTTTCAGTATATCTCAGTATATAATTTGTGTTAATGTATATAATTTATATGTTTAAGCATCAATGTATTTATTATCTTTTAGAGTATATTCTAAAAGTGTACTTTTCTTTAGTTATGTTCTAAGAAGAATATTGAGGCGTGCAGTTCGATACGCATCTGAAAAGTTATCTGCTAAACCAGGAATGTTTGCCAGTCTTGTACCAGTTGTTATCAGTATTTTAGTGAGTGATTTAAATATTTGTTAATGTTATGTAAATTGACATTTGAAGTACTATTTATTTGTAGATACTAATGCAAATTTTTTAAATTATTCTCAGTGATACTGGAACTTTTCTCTCTTCACAATGTCTGCACAACCTGATTTTGCAGTTTTTATTGGGGGAAAAATTTTTAAACTTTAGTAGTTATTAAAATTTCAGGCATATTTAATAACACAGCCTGAATTTATTTTGTTTAAGTTTTTGAATTCTACATATCTTAATAAATAAAAGGCAGTGGTGCAAGTGCTGCGCCAATTGTGGAAACCTGCACCTACATGCTCCAAATTGAAGTATTTGGCTTAAATTGCGCCAATCTGCGCCAAAAAGGATATTTTCCCATGGGTATCGCCCAGTCACAATTTTGCAGCAACCAAGCTACTGCCGCCATGTGGGAGGTTGCTCTGGATTCAGTGGGAAGGATTCTTGCACTCTCATGTGCAACTCTGCTTCATTTTGCAAGATATTCTCAATTTCAGGCTTCATTTTCTTCCTCAGAAAAGGAAACGAAACTTCTCGAATTTTGGGGGACCAATTAAACATTGCCAAATTTTAATAGCAAAAGAAAATTTTATTTCTCTTGTTAATTTCATCGTTATTGCAGTGCCATCGTCGTCGTCCATGGCAAGCTAATGGTCTTCTTGCGCTATTCTATCTATAGATTAGTACCATGATCTTTTAATTAACTTGGGGACCATTCACTAAGTACATATTTTTATGTTAATCCTGAGAGTAGTCACAAAGTTTCATAACTTCAAAATTTCCATATCCCTTTTATTCATTTAATTTAATAAAGATAAGAATTAAATTTCTTAAACGTAAATTTTTATCTGAGGGACCATCCACTAATTTCATATTGTTTTTTAAACATTTATTTTACTTTTTATTTTTTTTTACTAATATTTTTTTTTACTTACTGCATTTTATTATTGTATTGTTACTTTCAAAATTCTTAGTGCTTTTAATTTTTTTTAGGAAAAAAACTTAATTATATTTAGAGGCAAGATTTTAAATAAGTATGAACAGAGGGACTTTCAATATTTTAAATGCAGCGAAAAATCTTATGTTTTTCAGATTCATTCAAAAATAATTTAATTCATCTCTTAATGATTTGATTTAAAACTATTGATTTAAAAAATTTTAATTATCACAGATTTGTTAAATATTATGAGTGTAGGGTCAATATAATAATTTACTTCTGACAAAAAATTGTTAGCTTCTATACTCATTGTATTTGCATTTAAAAATTATTTAATTTTTTTTAAATCATTTCATTAAAGAAATACTGTACCAGGTAACCAATTTTAATAAAAATTTATTAGGGGCCATTCACTAATTTACATTTGTAATATAAATTTATTAAAGTTTTCTTAATTTGATTAATTATTTACATATTTTAATAAATTCGGTATGATCAATATTAATCTTGTTAATGTTTTGTTGAATATATTATTACAAATAACATTTCTTTAAATTTTAAGAAAAATACTTTTAATAACCTTAAATAATAGTTAAATTAATTAGCGTTTTGAATTACCTTTTACAGAATTAAATAAAGTAATTATTAATTTAAAATTAAGTATGAGCCACTCAATACTGAGTTTATTTAAATTGCCTTTGCCAAAAGCTCTTTTTATAAGAAATATTCCGGCTATATTAAATAAATTTTTAGGTCTTTTCCAAAATGAGACACCATTGGTTCACTTCCTGTTTGATGAAATGGTGTCTCTAGTTAAAGAATTGTTAAGGCATTTAAAGACCTGCTTTTCTTAGTTTGTCAGGAAAGGACTTAAAATCATTAGATGTAGAAAATGCAGAAATTTGGCAAAATTCTAATTTAATAGATGTTGGACTAGATACCACAAAGGCCAGGTCTTTTTACTTGGCATGTGCAAAAAAGTTATTAAAAGAATTGCCTCTTGAAAATAGATTACTGCACCATCTTAAAGTGTTGCATCCTGTAATGAGAATGGAAGACACTTCTATTAAGTCAATAAGATATCTGGCAACAGTAACCCCATCCATTATATAACCTGAAGGCATCTTTGTTACTAGATGAATGGACAAGGTTACGTTGAGAACCAGAAGGTTATTCTTCTGACTCAAATGAATATGCACCAATTGATGTGTTTTGGAAAAACTATTTTGTGAAGAAAGATAATTTGGGAAATATCAAATATCCTCTTTTAACAAAGCTTTTTTAAGCTCTTGTGCATACCACATGGGAATGCTTATGTTAAAAGAGGTTTTAGTGTGAACAAAAAGCTACTTGACAATAGGGCAAGTTTAAATTCCCATAGTGTTAATGGTTTCAGACAAGTTGTGTCACATATCAACAAAATAGGGGGTTCAAATAACTTTAAAGTTGACAAAGATATGATTAAAGTGGCTCCTGCAGCATTTAAAAATTATTCTGCTCGATTAGAGGTTGAGAAAAAAGAAAGCTCAAAGAATGTGAAAACACTAAAGCTGAGGAAAGCAGATTGAAAGCTGCTGAAATTGATTTTAAAAAAATAATTTTCAAAAAAATTGAAGGCTTCTCAGGATCTCTTAGCCACAGCTGTAAAAAATATTAAAGATGGGTAAAATAATAAAGACATGTCGATTATAGAAAGCGGCCAAATCCTTTTATCTGAGGCTAAGTCGAGCATAGCAGAATATTTAACAGCATTGGAAGATACCGAAAAGAAACTTAATTTGTTAATGCAGGGACCTTCAAAAAAATGTAAAAAATAAGGTATGTTATTAATGAACAAAATTAAAAATTCTTTTTATTAAATTCTTGTTTTAATTTTTTTTATTTTTTATTATTAAATATGCTCCAAATCTTTGTTTTGCTGCTCCAAAATTGCTTTTTTGTTGCTCCAAAGATGCTCCAAAACCATGTTTTCCCACTTGCACCACTGAAAAGATCTAAATTCAAAAAAGGGCAACCTGAGAAAGCATCTTTTCTGTAGGTTATCAACACCACCAAACACACAGAGAATTATTGCGAGAGAAGAAATAAGTCGATTCACTAAAATGTGAACGGCATTAGGAATTACAAACTTTCTCGAATCGAAGCAGGCTTTTCATTTTTCTCACTGTAACAGCTGTATTTTATTATATGTTTAAAACAAGTAGTGTTATAAGAATCAAGAACTGTTATTTGAAGTGTAAGAAGTTGTTTTTTGTTTTTCTAGGGTGATATATTTCCTGAACTTTCAAAGGATCCACAAACAGTAAGTTATTTAATTCTCAGCATGATGAGCACACAAAGTGTGTTATTTTATTTATTTAAATTTTACTACTGAATAATAGATCATTTTTTATACCATATGTACAGGGTGCTATAAATTATGCAAAAACACTAAAACTTCTTAATTAATAATTACCTACCTAATCACCAAATATCTAATTTTTAATTTTTGAAGAAAATTTTATTATTTACCTGATAAATTTATCTTTATGAATTTTTATGTAACAGAAACAAATTTTTTCAGCTTCTGTACTAACTTCACTTTAATAATGGTTGATATAAGGTAATTTAGTTAAAATCTGTAAGAAATGAAAATATTGTAATGAAAGCAGAGAAATGATTTTTTTTCTATTTTTATTTTCTAAAGCATCCATATTTCTTCAGATAATTTTTAGCGTCCTACATTTATGAATTTGTAACAACATGTTATAGCTTTATTGTAATTGAATTTAACTAAAATTCGTAAAATGTGTGTATATATTATTACAGCACTAAAGCGTCAACAAAAATGTCATATTGTTCATTTAAACTTAGAAAGACATGCATTCTTTCTATTGCAGAACTTACAGCCCAATTACTATTTTAAAAATGTGGCAAAAAGTTTTTTTAATGTTACATTTAGTTTTAAAATCTAATATACTATTAAGCTGTTATAAGTAATGTATATAGAAAATTTAGTTCCTTTGTTTTGCAACAGTGTTCGAATTTTCACTGTTTTGCAAAGGTGAAAATTTACTCAAGTGATTTGTACTTCATAAATTTTTATAGGAATTTTGATTTTTAATATATATTTTGGTAAAATAATTTTAAAAGTAAAAAATCTTAAAATTTACTATTTTATTCTGTGTGTCCTGCTTTAACTATTTCATCAAAATTTGAAAACAGGAACAAATCAAGATAATTGATTTGACATGGAATAACTAAGAAATGTTTTTTCTTTCCGCTATATATAGTATTCTACTTTTTTTTTTGTATGATGATTCATTTGCTGTTCACATTCTTAATAAGATGTGATGAAATTTATCTAAGGCTGATAATTTTCTATATAATGCTTGAATTTTTTTGTCTGTTTCATATGATTAATTTAATTTTCTGTTCACATTCTTATTGATGTGTGATGAAGTTTGTAAAAGTATGGTGTTTTTGTTTCCAATAACATTTTTTCCTTATTGTTTGCATATGATTAGTATTAATTTACTGTTCCCATACTTATTGATGTGTGAGGAAATTTGAAAAAGAATGATATTTTTGTTTCCAATAAAAAATTTTCCATATTGTTTGCATATGATTAGTATTAATTTGCTGTTCACATTCTTATTGATGTGTGATGAAGTTTATAAAAGTATGAAGAATGTTTTTTTCCAATAAAATTTTTTTCCTTATTGTTTGCATATGGTTAGTATTAATTTGCTGTTCCTTATTTTTATTAAAGTGTGATGAAATTTATAAAAGTATGTTTTTTTTTTCTCTTTTTCTAATAACATTTTCCCCTTATTGTTTTGATATGATTAATATTAATTTGCTGTTCACATTCTTAATAATATGTGATGAAATTTATAAAAGTATGATGCTCCTTTTATTCAATCTGTTTTCTTTATTTCTTAAACAAGATTAAATACTCGTCTCCCTTAATTTTTAGCTTTTTCTGCTGTTAATATATAATTAGTCTAGTTTGCTGTTCATATTCTTAATAAGATGTGATGAGACTTATAAGAATGATTTTTTTCCTTCTGTATAATATTTTGTTCCTTTACTTGTGGGAAGTATTTGTATGCTGACAACCTTGTTAATGAAGTACAAGAAAATTTATAAAAGTTCGCTCAAGCTGATTATTAATGAGAACATGGAGGCCTAAGCAATTTGTTCATTAAACCTGTGGAAACCTTATGGGTGCTTGTTAATCCTGAGCTATCCAGTAACATCAGATATAGAAACTATGCTCTACAAATATGAACTGGAAAATGTTTAAAATTGGGTTACTTTATATATTGCTTTTTATTTACACTGAATCGAATGGATGTGAGAGGTTTTGTTGTTTAATTTTGTGGCTTTCTTCAGCAGTTGATTATTCGCAACAAATATGTTTTCACAACCATCGACCCACTAATGGCCAGCTGTATGTTCAGAAACATTTTTATTAAAGCCTCATCCTCTTTTTTCTTTCTGGTATTTTTCAAAATATTAGCAATCAGATTAAAAGCTTTTATAAAATCTGATTTATATTAATTATAAATATTATAATCTGTTAAAAGCTTTTTGATGATTCTCATTTTTTAAGTAGGCATCCCAGGAATTGATGCTCAAATAAGTACTAATTTTTGCTTTGCATTATTACATAAAAAAGTATAAGGATTTTATTGACTTGATTTTATCCGGTCATTTCTTTTTTACTGGAAAATACATGACGTTTTTTTAAAATAATTTTTTTTTTTAAATTTCCCAAGGATTGCCAGTATTTCTTCTGATCCTTGTTCGCATGATTGAATATATTATGCATCACGCTTGAGCTATATAGATAGAGCAATGGAGTTCATTTAACATCTTCTGTTAGAAATTTCAGTGACCATCCATTTTTTAATTTAACTGTTGCTACATTATAGCACCGTATCTTTACTTGTTGTGGCTTATAGTAAAACAGCTCAAAGACATCCCATTGTTTCTCTTCATTCTTTATCTACCAATTGGAACTAAAATTAGTAT
Organism: Parasteatoda lunata; assembly: GCA_949128135.1. Taxonomy (NCBI): domain Eukaryota; kingdom Metazoa; phylum Arthropoda; class Arachnida; order Araneae; family Theridiidae; genus Parasteatoda; species Parasteatoda lunata. The sequence goes on along the minus strand of OX421977.1, from coordinate 23,668,418 downwards.
AAAACACTTTTGAAACTTATAAAATTTACAAGAACAGATAGCAGCCTTCCTTCCGTCATTTTAAATAAAAAAGAAAGGTTAAGAAGTTAATTGAAGGTCCTCATTATAAATCCAAGTAATGCATATATGGGCATTACTGTATGGTTTTTAATATTAAAACCATTAAACCTTTTTGCTCAAAGCAAGTAATCTTCTACTCACATTATTAATAAAGTGTGAAAGTATAATGCTTTCTTTTCCTGATACATTTTGATTTTACCTACTGTTTGTATATGATTAGTTAAATTTGTTGTTCTCATTCATAATAAGATGTTTTGGTATTTATAAAGTGATTTCCGACTTTATTTATTTCTATTATATATTTTATTTTTTTGCTTTATTTTCTAGCTAACATTTTGCTTTTTTTTTTTTTTATCTTTCACAACTTTTCATTATCTTTCGCAACTTTGTTGCATGTGATATATATATTTTTTTCCTACTCAAATTTATGAAAGTATGCTTTTTTTTAAAAAATCCCTTTTAATAATTGGCATTTTCTGAAGTTTGCATATGATTAGTTTAGTTTGCTGTTCACATTCATAACTAGATTTTATGAAATCCTATAAGTATGATGCATTTTATTTATGATTATGCCTTTTTTTTTCCGCCTTGATTTCTGCATGTCGTTTTTTATATATATTTTCTATTCACAAAATAGGTGCAATGAAATTTATTAAATTACAATTCTTTAAATTAATTACCTTTCTTACCTTTAAAGTTTTCAGCTGTGCTTGCATCTGATTAATTTATTTGCTGTTCACATTCATAACAAGAATTGATGAAATTTCTGAAAGTATGATGCATTTTATCTCTGTTACTTTGCTATCTTTTTTCTTTGATTACTGCATAAATTAAGTATTTTATTTATTTATTTATTTTTTTGCTCACATCCTTAAGGAAGTGTGATAGAATTTTTTAAAAAATATGCTTTTGTAACCTTCTTTTAATGTTGGACTTTTTCCTGCAGTTCGTGCATGATTAGTTTTGTTTGCTGTTCACATTCATAATCAAATGTGATGAAATTTCTAGAAATATGATGCTTTATTATTTCTATTTAATATTTTCTAAGATCAGGGCTGATTGTGCTCCGGAAAAAATCCGGATTTCCGGAATTTTCGCTAACAGTGATCCGGAAGTTTCCGGAGAGGGAAGGTGCAGATGTTTCAAAAAATCATTGATCACAAGTTTCCGGAAATCAAATTTTCAAAGGTGGAACTTAAAAACACAGTTTATTTTATTTGTTTGTAAGGGAGATCCAGAGAGATACTTTATAAGCTTATATTCATGATTAATATTCATTTTTTATCAGTAAATAGTTGTTATAATCATAAACTCAAGAAAGAAAGATACATTTGTAAATTTTAATTACTTCTCCAGGTCATCGTAGGTATGTGTAAAATTTTAAATATAATTTTAGTAAACTAAAATATTGAGAAAAGGGAGAAAAAAAAACCTTGTTTAAATTTTTTTCAATTTAAACTTTTTTTTTTTTTAACTCAAGAAATTATCCGGAATTTTGACTTGTGCTCACAATCACCCCTGTAAGATAATTCTCCTTTTGATTGCTGCTCGCATTGTTAATAAAGTGTGATAAATTTTAAAAAGTATGCTTTATTTCCCCCTTATTTTTATGTGTGTGTTTTATTTTTACAGCATTTTGCACATGATTAGTTTAGTTTGCTGTTCACATTCATAATGAGTTGTGATGAAATTTCACAAAATATGATGCTTTTATATTTCTATCTAGTATTTTGCCACATTTTCCCTTCAAATTTTTCTTATTTCTGTTCACACCTTTAAAAGTGTTGTGCATATTTTTTTTCTTTATGTCCTGTTTCCTTATCCCCTTGATTACGGCAGAGTGCTGATAATTTTAGGTTGCTCACATTTTAATAAGGTGTGATGAAATATGTAATTTTTTTTTTTTTTGCATATGATTTTAACTACATGCTGTTCACATTCTTATGAGCAATGATGACAATTATATTTTATGATGCATACATTTTCATCCTTATTGAAAAAGTAATTTTGTTTCTTTTTATTTACATTTAAAATTGCCTAATATTCATTTTTTTTCCTTCTTATTTATGTTTTAATCATTCTGAGAATATTCTGTAACATTCATGCACTCTTTTTGGATGTGTGATGTTTAATTTTTTTGTGTTTGTATATAGTGTTGCATTTAAAAAGTTGTAGTTTTAAATAGTTACATAACTTTTTAATTTTCTCTAATTTGATGAATTAATGTCTTCTTATTCTCTCATACTTTATCATAGCTGCCAACTCTACTGGATTATGCTAGTTTCTATTGGTTTAATAAAAATTCCCCTGGTTTTTGTACATTTTGGAGCATTCCTTAAAATTGAGAAAGTTTCATAGAAAAATCCACATTGAAATAGAATTCTTGCATGGATTATTGCTTGTTTGAATATTTAAATAAGTATTACTAATATATAATGAAGCGAGCTTCATTTATAGAAATCAGTTTAAAACTTTTTTTTTTTTTTTCGTTCTAAAATATTGAGTTAATTTTTATTCTGAACTCCCATTTTAAATTAGTAAAAAAATCTTATATTTTTTATGAATTAAATGCCTATTACTCTTCAAAATTATGAGTAAACATAATACACATTTCAAACATATTTAATGCCAATAATGAGTGGAAGATATTAGTTTTTCTTTTTGATGACTATAATTCCCTATGTGTAAAATATTTAGTGCATTATGCAACAATTATCATGAAATTTATATTTCCTAAAATTTATTGGATTTTTAATTACCTATGTTGGCAGCTATGTTTTATATATATATATATGTATTGCACAAAGCATAAACTATGCATAATTTTATTCCTTTTTATAGAACTCTTAATATTTTATATTAGTCTATGTCATTATATCTCTGTTTTTATAAAGAGTTTGGGTTGGAAAGTAGATGAAATAAAAAGGAAATCAACAAACTTTTTGTCAGATTGTTTTATTAATTTTCTTTTCATCATTTGCGACTTTACCTGCTGTATTTTTGTCTTCCTAATGATTACTATTACAGATTATGGACATAATTAATGATGAAGAAGCGCAATTTCTAAAGACTCTAAATAGAGGGAGATTGTTGTTGGAACGAGCCATCAAGAAACTTACTTCGCATGTTCTGCCAGGTAATTTTCTTCTGTTTGCATGGAAAATAAAACTTCAATTTTGTATTAATATGCAAGCATCTCTAAATGATGCTTAAATAAGTTATGCATATTGCTAGAATTAAAATTTCATAGCATTTTGCTTAACTTGTAATTTCACTAAATTGACATTGATTTCAAGAAATGAAACTACTACTAGTTTTGAGTAAACATATCTGGGCTATAGTCATTTAAAATGTACATAATTAGTGAAATGTTATTGAATGTAATTATTTAAAGTACATTTTGCAAGTCTGCCTTGCAAAATATAGTTCTACATTTATAAACAAAATTTTTAAGCCAGAAAAGAAACAAATAAAAAAAAAAATTTGATACTTGAAGGTGAAAAAGTGGTATATTCCTGTGTCAGTTAAGAAAAGTGGGGTAGATAATTTATTTCAGGGGTGTTTGTGCTCCGGGGAAACCCTGGAATTCCGGGGATTTTGAACTTCGATACCCGGAAATTCCGGGGATCGTCGTTCAAAAGGAAGTAGGAATAATAATGAATATTTATTTTGATCTAGGTAATTTTGTTTGCTTTGAAAGCAGAAAATTCCACGAATCATAGAAATCAAGTCAAGTGTACAATTGATAAATATTGGTCTAAAGTTTTTAATTTAAAAGATGATTTCACAAATGATTATAAGTATCCTACATTGGCTAAATTGGTCGAAGCTTGCCTTAGCTGCTTCCATGGCCCATTAGTGGAAAGTGCATTCAACTTAATGGATACACTTGTCACTGACTATAGAACCTCTCTTAAGATTGATCCCCTAGATGCAGTGCAGACTATTAAATATGATTTAATGGCTTCTAAAGAAACCTCATGTGAAAAATATGGCTCAAAAAATCCAATGACTGATCCAATTCACAAAGATCTCTTACTGAATATGAACAGAAGTTGGAAAACATATCAAGAGGACTTAAAAATATGTATTTCAGATGAGTCACCTATAAAAGTCTCTGAAAAACCTTCTACATTAGCAGAAAAGCAAACTGCTTCTACCTCTGCATGTGCAGTTCTCGAGGAAATTTCTTCAACTGTAAATGAGGAAAATAAAAGTCAACCTTCCTGCAATTATGAAGTTCACCACAAAAGAAAGACAAGCCCACAAACATCAGAAAATAAAAAAAAAGCAGCAGAAATTAGATAATTTTTTTTTAAAGAATTAATTCAGGTATTTTAAAATATTTACATAAAATGTAGTAGTTTATATGTTTGAAAATTTATGGTTATTAATTTTGCAAAAAAAGTAATTCATTGAACTTTTATAATTAGGTCATTCAATACTTCATAATTGTAATTTTTCATTTCTCCCCCCCCCCCCTTTTCGAAACTCCAAAATGTTGGTAGTAAGTCAGTAAAAGTTTCAGGTGATTTTTTGGGGTCCCACAAACACCCCTGTAATTTTCCAAGGTAAGGTAAGTAAGTGATGTGAGGGAGCTAATTTACTTTCCAGTTCCAATGTGAGGTAGCTAATGAGGCCTCAGGAACCAAATTTGAGTATGACTGTCAGTTTCACTGTACTGAAAGGCAAAATTAATAGAGTAATGGTATTTATTCATTCAGAGGAATTTAAAAATAAAAAAAAAAAACAACTTATCTACTAAAAAGCAAAGTTAATGGCGAAAAAATACTTATTCGTTTTAATGATAATATTATTCGCCATGTTATTATTGATACGAATATTAACATTGGTTATATGTATTAACTCAAATTTTAAAAATAAATAATCTACACGCTAAAAGCAAAGTAAATGTAAAAAAAAGTTCATGGGAAATTTCTTTCGGGGAACTGTCGAAAATCGCCACACGCTGATAATGTTTAATTTATTTTGGTAATATGTATTACTGTTATTATAGTAATTGCTGCAGTTTTAATAAGAATTCTACTAAGTTTTCCTTAGTTTCAGAAAATATTTTTCCATTGACAGCAAAGATAGTGTATTTTAATGTATTAGAATTAAAATAACTTTTTCCACCACTACTTATAAGTATTTTAAACATTCTATTTGTTTTTAAAATTTGAGCTTTAGTTGGGTGCCACTGTTAAATGTATTTCATTTTCCACTAAACTCAAATGTTAGAGGATTATGCATTAGGTAACAACTATAATATAGGTATAAAGTATTTTTCTGATATATTTGGTGATTATTTAAACTGCTCCAATAGTAAGCAGTTTTAATACAGATACTGTGGAAGGAGATTTCAAACGGTCCCTTGCAAGGGATATGTACCAGAGAAAATTACTCGATAATGGTACATTTTGACTATCAGGAGTTAAAAACGAACGATATCATCACGCTAAGTGATGTTAAATACTGTTACTCTCTATTCTGATAGGATGAGCTACAAAAAAGCATGTTTTGCTTAATAACATAAAATCCTCAAAATAAAAATTAAATTATTTTAGCTATATTAATTAATTGATGAGTTAAGTGGGGAAAAATCAGGTAAATGACATTTTTAATGAAGCTATAATCAAGGTAAGATTTAAAAAAATTGGTTTGCATTTTATTACTGATTTATTGATAGGCGGGACTAATAATTCTTTGTTTTATTTAATACTGTCTAATTTGAAAATAAAACTAATGCAAGAATACTGAAAACCAAAGCTTATTAGTAATGTTTAGAAGTGGAGCCAAGAAAATTCTCTTACATTAAACATATTAATATTCAAGCAACCACTTAATTTTCACTGATTCATAAATTCCCTTGAAAAAATCATTTACTGGGTTCTTCCACTAAGTTCTTTAATTGTGTCGGTATATGTCTTTCAGTTCTGTGCCTGATTTCATAGTTCAGTACTGATTTTTTATTTTCCCTGTACGAAGAACAGGTATTCAACAAGTGTATATATGATTTAAATTCATTGTCACTATATTATATATATATGTATCTGTAGGGGATGTGGCTTGGAGATTATATGATACATATGGATTTCCAGTTGATCTTACTCAGTTAATGGTTGAAGAAAAAGGTTTAGAAGTTGATATGATTGGCTATGAAGAAGCTAAAAAGCAGGCTCAAGTATAACCAAGTTTATATTGTTAGAAATTTAAAAAGATTATAATTGAAAGAAATATATATTTTTTTTTAAAGTAAAATTAACCTTAATTTATTAGGTACAATACAGTTCTCTCAAATTTTTGTCAAAATTGTGTTTTTATTTCTTCTGTTGTTGAAAAAAGTTAATCTCATTGTAAGTCGATCAATGACTGTAAAAAGAATGACTATGATTCCTTTTGTGCATTGTTGTTGGTCTAACACTACCAATAACCTGTTGAATTGAGAGAAGTGGGGGGAAACCACTTCTCTCAAATTTTTGTCAAAATTGTGTGTGTTGTTGGTCTAACACTACCAATAACCTAAGTTGCTTTTGAAAGAAAATTATCAACTTAAATAAAATAATGTCTGAAATGTCAGCTTTGGAGCAATTGGATGATCAGCCCAGATTGTTTTTAAAGGACACATTTTTCATGACGCCAGTGAAAGTGTCAATTGTTTCCAAGTTCGAAACATGCCGTTAATTAGTAGGGTAGAAAAAGACATTTAAATTTCATATATATTATTAATATTTTCTTTTAAAAGAATCTTAATCTAAATGACCCATAAATACTGAAAATAATGTGTAATGTTTTTTGGTTGAAGCCATAATTCTGGTGTATTTATTTGGTATAATTCATACATTAGTTATAATACAATCTATGCTATAAAATAGCAGTAATTCACAAATCTAATTTGTTCAAAACTTCATATAAATGAATAACAATATATTGGATAAATTGTGGTTGAATCTTAAAAGTGTAGCAACATTTCAGCTAAATCCCAATTTTATTTCTTCAAATTTAATAAAGTCTAGGTGGAATATTTACCATCTTTAATAATTAAAAAAATTAAAATATACATTTTAACAGAACGCAATTACCATTTATTAAATAAACAAGTTAGCTCCTTTTACATTCAGATCTTTATAACTTTTCTTATGGATGATTATTTAATTTGTAATAAGTTTTTTGATGTTATATGTCTGGAAATTAACGAGGCGAAAGAAACTGAAGTATATGTATAAAATTTATACTATGTTTATAACTAGAATAAATTAAATTCTAGAACATTTAATACTGAATTACATTTTGTGTACTCTAATTCTGTAGTTAGGAAATTGCTGAAAACTTCTATTGTCAAGTATTTCAAGTATAGGCAGAAGAAAATTTAAAAAAAAAAAAAATTTTAACATGTAAGTCATTTCAAGTCAACTTTTGAAGTTAATTGATGCTCTATATTTAAAAAGAAATTTAGTTTTGTTTAGAAATCTAATTTTTTTATCGTTGAAATTTTTCAATTCAGATATTTAAGTTATACAAATATTATCGTTTTCAGGTTGAAATTTTAAGAACAACGATTAAAAAACTATGTATATTTATATTTTAGCTTATGTCTCAAGCTAAAGGGGAAGGTGTTGTTGATGAAATTAAGCTAGATGTCCATGCTATATCTGACCTTCAAGCCAAAGGTGTTCCTGCTACAGATGACTCTCCTAAATACTCTTATCGCTCTCTATCTGACAGTATGGACTCCAAATATGGTTAGTTCTTTTTTCCTTATAATGATGTTTCATGATGTAACTAAGTACGTACATCTGTGCAATTCTTATGTATGTGCTGTCTTTTTTTTTTTTTTTTGTCATACATATCTTTGCATGTTTAATATCTCAAAGTTTAGAACCATTGCACCTCATATTTAATATTTATCCACTGAAAGCTCACAACTCTTAGCTATGAAGAATGGTTTTGTAATGCATTTTACAGGGAATCCCCTCAGCAGTGACCACTCTCTGCTCCACAGTGAAATGGTCATTAAAAGAGATTGGTCTTTCTTAGGTGTTAAAGTTTGCATTTAATTTTATGTCATTAAAATTAGTTAGCTTTAAAAATAAGAAGAGTTTTATTTGTTAGAGATTAGTTTTTTAATTATTTTTTTTTATTTATTATATATATATATATTTTTTTCTGATTCAATTCTAAAAACAAATCATTGATAGCATCGTCTTTAATGCACTCTGACTGCAACATGAAATTGTAGATCTCTTTCAAAGATCGTCAAAAAAAGCTCTCTAAATAAGAACCACTAACAAATATTTTGTACGCATTTAATCTTTATAATTGTTTTAATATTTCTTTTTGTTGATATTTTTTCGTGTTTCCTTATTTGACCTTTTTGCACACTACGTGCAGAGGTTTGCCCGGTCGTTGGGAGAGATTTTGATGGTGTCTGATAAGTTTTCTTAAACACAAAGTCTATGGAAAAAATCTGTGCCTCCCAAATGAGGTCGTAAATAGAGGAGGTTGCTACATAGAGGTGCTCTTTCCTGGAGGTTTCACTGTATTTGATTTATTTTTCTTCCTTCATAGATGATAACTGATTTTTGGTATTTCAGAATTTGATTCCTGTCTGGGCACTGTCTTAGCATTAAGAATTCAAAAAGCCTTCACTGACCATGTTGAAAATGGTCAGGAGTGTGGTATCATATTAGATAGAACCTCATTTTATGCTGAAGCTGGAGGCCAAATTTATGATACAGGCTTCATGGTCAAAGAGAATGATGAGGTATAACCATGTGTAAACCATTAATTTTCTTTTTGATTCAAACATTTGTTGTTTCTTTTAATTAAGTAAATAAACAGTTTTCTACTTCAATATTGTAAGCAAAGCCTTTTGTTTTTTGCTAGAAAATTACTTATTTTTTGTAGATCTGTTTTAGCTACTGGAACAATTTTGTTGAAATTCCCCCTAAAACTGTACTTATAATTATTGCATCTTTTTTATGTTGTAATGATACTAATTATTATTTATTTCTAAAATGTTGCTTATAAATAAGTTTTTAAATAATCTTTGCTTAAAATTTTTTATATTCAATGTCATTTATTTAAAGAAACAAATTTCTGAAAATCAAAGTTTTTGTTACTACATATTTCAATATTCTTATATTTTAAAACAGCAACAACAAAAAAAATTCTAAAACAATATTAATACAGTCGAACCTGCCTATCTCGAATCTCGCGGGAAAGGGAAAAAAATTTGAGATAGAGAGGTTTCGAGATATACAGGTAAGTTTAAAAAATGAAATTCTGCTCCTGCATTGTGTAAACCATTTTAAAACACATTCATCCACATCCGGAAAAGTGCATTTTCGGCTTTTTTTCGCATTCTTGTTGCTGCTATGAAATTTTTGCTCCACAGCTTCTCGATTCTTAATAATTGTAGAAAGAGTGCTTGCTGGTAAACCGAACTTCACTGCAACTTCGTTTTTTTTTTCATTAATGGATTTCCGTCCAAGAATGTTAAAATTTTCATTTTTTCTTCAATGGAGAGAACATTCAATTTACGTTTAGCCCCTGCCATACTTAATCAAAATTCAATTGAACAATGTTTAAAAAAAAACTGAGAAGCTCAAACCAAAGACCTCCTAAAAAAATTCTACTGATAAAATGAATTTCTCTTTGTGTTGTTCTTATCCATGTGTGGAAACTGATGCCCAGTGGTTACGCCTCCCTCATCAATCAACTTTTCATTGTCCGAATACACTTAATTGGTTGGAGAGTGTGAGGATAGTAACCGAAAATTCGAAGAAACGACCCCCCAATCTGCTCATTCTTACTTCCCATGGGGCTAGGGAATTTTTCGGTTCTTCTAATGTAGATTGTTTGAACAAGTTCTGCTGTCCAGGCATCGGTTACGATGATGTACATTCTCCTTAAAAATTCGAGAAACACAGGTTTTGAAAGAAATTCTTTCGAGATAAACTTGGAAAAATACATTAAAATTAAATCGTTAATGTCGGGAAACTAAGAAATTTCGAGAAATACAGGTTTTCGAGATAAGCAGGTTCGAGATAAACAGGTTCAACTGTATAACAAAGCAGATTGAAAGTTTATCCTCTACTAGCTTATAAATTTTATGCAGAGATTTTCTAGTTTTTTTATGATATTACATTCGAGTATATTAACCATTACTTATTTTTTACTGATTTGTAATCTTTATCAATACTAATTTTTTATTTTAATTTTAAATTCTATTAGACTTGTTACATCAAACTATCTAGCAATATGATAAATACAAAACCATAATAACCATGTCAGAACATTTATTTTCACTGTTGAAATGAAAAAACTTGCTTTCATGTAAGAAAAGATATATCATATTATTTTTCAACCCCCACTTTGAGTCAATTATTGAATCATGACATTGAAAATATAAAAAAAAGGAAAAAAAGCTTTTATATTTCACTCAGCATGAAAATTGGGAGAGAGAAAATCTATTTCAGCTTCAGTTTATGTTGTGTGTAAAGACTCTATCTTAATGTTTGTTATTTTAATCTCTAGGACACTGAATTCACTGTTAAAGAAGTCCAACTTCAAGGCGGTTATGTTATACACCTAGGTACACTTTGTGGCTCAGTGAAAGTTGGAGATAAAATGAAACTAATGATAGATGAGGTAATTTTGTTTAGATTATTTATTTATTTTTTTTTTGAATTATTCTTTGTTCTTAATACCAAAGAGAATCTTAGAATTTACTAATACAATTATTTAACTAAACATTTCTTCTACCATGCACCCAAACACAAAAAACAAATAAATTTTCAGTGAATAAATTGCCTAAATTTTTTTTCTTTTCATAATCAGCATTTAATGTATTTTCACTCCGAAATATCTCACTTTATTTTCCTATCAATTGAGTATTAATTTTTAAAAATTATTACTTTAAAGTTTCAAAGTTGAATTTTTTGCTCTAATGCTAATCAAAATCTTTCCACCCGATTGTGATTTAACGCTATCAAAACGTGTAGTATAAATCCCTTTAAAAAATATATACACACACATCAAGAAACAGTTTTTAATGTTCAGAATTAGTTTTATCCCTTTTGAAAATTTTATTTCATTTAACAAAAGAGTTTATTTACTTTTTTATTCTAGGAAAGGAGAAAGCTGGTAATGAACAATCATACTGGAACACATATCTTGAATTTTGCTCTTAGAAAAGCTTTAGCAACAGAATGTGATCAGAAAGGTTCATTAGTTGCACCTGACAGACTAAGATTTGATTTCACTAACAAGGTAGGAAAATAATAAACTTCTTTTATTTGCATTATGATGAATCAATTGACATAGCTTTTCAAAATTTTATTGCCAACATCAGCCAATGGTTTTTTAATTTTATGTTTTTATGCTGCAGACACTGCCACCACACTAAAACTACAGAAGGAAATAAGTCATGGTGTCATTTATAGTTACTCCAACTTTTGAAAAAAATTGTAAAAAATTAGAAATTGGCTCTTGTTGACTTTACATTTTGTATTTCATCTGTAACAGTCAGTCAATTTATGTTTTAAAGAAAAATTGAAAATATCAAAGTTATTAAAAATTGAGTAAGATTTATCCTAACCAAAATTATTAGAACTGCTTGATTTTTTTTAAACTAAGTTATATGCCATTAAAGTCAAGAAATATGATATTTCTTAATAGTAAAATTATCCAATGATAAACACCCTCAGATAGAAGCAATTGCAATAATTACCCTTAATAGTCACTTTAGTTGAACTTCCTTGTTATTTAACCGTGGAACTTACTTAACTTCCTTACAGCTTAAAATAATTGAAAATAAATAACTGAAGTTTTTGTGAACTATTATAATTTTCAAATATTGTGGTACTTTCTCAGTTGTGTCATATTTAATTATGTTGATTTATTTTTTAGGGAGCTATGACTGTTGCACAGGTCAAAGAGGCAGAAATAGTTGCCAATCAAGCAGTTAGAAAAAATGGAGAAGTATTTGCTAAAGACACCCCTTTACCTGAGGCTAAAGCAATTCAAGGTTTAAGAGCAGTTTTTGGAGAGGTCAGTTATTAAGGTTAGATTATTTTATTTGCTGCTCTAACTTTTGTATAAAATGCTCTTGAAGTTTTTAGTGGAGGTAGCGGGTTCGAATCCCGCCGTAACCCTGGATGTATTCTTTGTGATGTCTTTCTCTGAATTGTTCTATCTGTATTTTCTACTTGACAATGACTTATAAGCCTATATTGAGCACACAAGTCAGCAAATGTATGTAATTTCAATAAACTTGAAGTTTTTACTTCTCGTCTGAAATTTTGTGTACACGTTACAATCTTTTGTGATGCATAACTTATCTTTGAAAACTAAGTATTTTTATTTATCCTCTTAAAATTTGCAAAATGTTTTGTTATCCTTGTAAGTGATTTTTCTATTTTAACTATTTTCTTCTGAACCCCGATAATCCGACTTTCAATATGCTGTGTTTATCCAATGTGTTAATCCTCTTTTTACACACATTTCTGCTAATGTTACCCAATTATTGATACATTTTTTAACCTTATGTCCTCAATTCAATTCTGTTAAATCTGATTACTGCTGTACTGATGATTCCATAATTTGATAGCTAGAAAACGACAGTTAAGATATTTGAGCTTAGAAAACGACAGTTAAGATATTTGAGCTTATGTCATTCTTTTTATATGCCATCTAAAATTTTATTAATGATCTATCAATTACTAGTAGTAACCAATTGACATTACAACCACCATTAACTACCATAATATTATGGCATTTAAGGGAATGATCATAGTCAAGTAACTGTCCTTTGTCTTGGAGCTAAACAGAAAACAAAAAAATTATCAATGTTTTTTTTTTTTTTTTTTCATCTTTCAACCAAGTTGGATTATTTATTAACCATTATGTTAGTGGTTATTTATTTGCAGTAATTTAATTTGTATGTAATTTAATATGTACTCACAAAATAGATTTTAAAAAGATTCCTTAATTTTTCCGACATGCTCCCGATTCCGTGGGCATCACTCGGGGTTCCATTGTGTAGATGTGTTATAGGCCTTAATAATATTGCACGTTACAGATAACTTGGCTTGTTCTTTTTTATTCTAAGACTTTTTAGTAATCAATTATTTACCCCTCCAGTTACTTAAGACTTATAGTTATTTTTTTCTAAATAATAAATTAAAATTATATTGATATAAATTGACAAACTCTGCTTGCAAAATAGAGTCAAACCCTTCTGTAGTGAGCGCTTGGTTGTAGTGACCTTCTTTTAGTGATCTCGTCCGAACTGCTATTTAGATAATGTTATTTTAAACACACATAGTGAACATCTCAGAAGTTTTTCAATTGGTTAAAATGAATTCAAATTTCAATTCTGTAATTTTTTTTTTTTTTCTTCATTAGTCGTCCAACTTTAAATTTGCATGTGTACATGGCTCTCCCCCAAATATAACTTCTTTGTTACAGCCCATGAACCAGGGCATTATTCGTAGCCTAAAGTCCCACTATAGAAAACAATTAGTAATGCGTGTTTTAAGAACTATGAACAACATCTTTCTCCTAGAAGCAATCATTCTGTTAGAAAAATCATGTAGGCAAGTGACACCACTTATCACTCTACAGCTTGAAAAACAAGGAATAGACATTTTTTCTAGAGAAGTTGTAGGACATTTTGGATATTGCGATGATGAAGTTTGCAATTCTGGTCAGGGTTTGCCAAGTGGGCCCACTTTGAAAAAACCTGCCCGGGTTTTATTGGGTGGGCCCACCTTGAAAAAACCCACTTGGTGGGTTTTTTCACAAATTGGTTTTTTAAAAGTTGGTTAAAAAAGAAGTATCTCCTAATACTATCATTGGACACATTGTGGAAGTTAACAAATATTTTAGAAATGTGCATCAAGCACATGGATGGGCAAATGAAAAAAACTGCTTGATGTCCCAACTACCAAATGATATTGCTCTTGAACATCAAAATTAATCTAATAATAGTATGTCTAAAATATTAAATAATGTTGGGCTCTTCCAATTAATTATCAATTTTTGGAAAAACAGATATCAATTGTTTCTGAAGCTTTAAAAAAGCATCAGTCAGAAAACATTTCAATTTCAGAAGCAGTTGAAATATGAAATAACTTACTATCGTGTGATGAATTAGACAGTGGTGCAAGTGATGCGCCGATCCGCGCAATTGTGGAAACCTGCGCCTAAGTGCTCCAAATTGAAGTATTTGGCTTAAATTGCGCCAAAAAGGATATTTTCCCCTGAGTATCGCCAAGTCACAATTTTGCTGCAACCAAGCAACTGCCATGTGGGGGGTTGCTCTGGATTCAGTGGGAAGGATTCTTGCACTCTCATGTGCAACTCTGCTTCATTTTGCAAGATATTCTCAATTTCAGACTTCATTTTCTTCCTCTGAAATGGAACCGAAACTTCTCTCAAATTTTCGGGGACCAACTAAATATTGCCAAAATTTAATAGCAAAAGAAAATTTTATTTCTCTTGTTAATTTCATCGTTATTGAAGTGCCATCATCTTCGTCGATGGCAAGCTAATGGCCTTCTTGCCCTGTTCTATGATCTTTGAATTAACTTGGGGACCATTCACTAAGTACATATTTTCATGTTAATCCTAAGCGCAGTCACGAAGCTTCATAACCTCAAAATTTCCATATCCCATCTATTCATTTAATTTAATAAAGATAAGAATTAATTGAGTTTCTTAAACGTAACATTTTATCTGAAGGACCATCCACTAATTACATATTGTTTTTAAACAATTATTTTATTTTATTACTTTTTTTTACTAATATTTTTTTTTACTTATTGCATTTTATTATTGTATTATTACTTTCAAAAGTTTCAGTGCTTTTAATTTGTTTTAGGAAAAAACTTAATTGTAGAGGCAAGATTTTAAATAAGTATGAAGAGAGGGACTTTCAATATTTTAAATGTAGCAAAAAATCTTATGTTTCTCAGATTTGTCATTCAAAAATACTTTAATTCATCTCTTATTGATTTGATTTTAAAAAAATTATATAACATTTTTTACTTATCACAGATTTGTTAAATATTATGAGTGTAGGGACAATATAATAATTTACCTCTGACAAAATTTTTTTAGCTTCAATACTCATTCTATTTGCATTTAAAAATTATGTAATTTTTTTAATAATTTCGTTAAAGAAATACTTTACTAAGCAATCAATTTTAACAAAAATTTATTAGGGGCCATTCAATAATTTACATTTGTAATATAAATTTATTAAAGCTTTCTTAATTTGCTTAATTCTTTACATATTTTTATAAATTCGGTATGATCAATATTAATCTTGTTAATGTTTTGTTGAATATACTATTATAAATAACATTTATTTAAATTTTAAGAAAAATACACTCGATACTTAAATAGTAGTTAAATTAATTAGAGTTTTGAATTACCTTTTACAGAATTAAATAAAGTAATTATTAATTAAAAAAATAGTATGAGCCACTCAATATTGAGTTTATTTAAATTGCTTTTGTCAAAAGTTCTTTTTTTTTTTTAAGAAATATTTCGGCTATATTAAATAAATTTTTAGGTCTTTCCCAAACTGAAGCACCATTGATTCACTTGCTGTTTGATGAAATGGTGTCTCTAGTTAAAACATTGTTAAGGCGTTTTTTAAATAGTTCTGCTTTTCTTAGTTTGTCAGGAAAGTACTTAAAATCATTGGATGCAGAAAACGCAGAAATTTGGCAAAATTCAAATTTAATAGCTGTTAGACTAGATACCACAAAGGCGATGACATCCTTATCTTCTTTAGAAAAAAAAAATCTATGTATTTAGGTGCCAGGTCTTTTTACTTGGCATGTGCAAACAATTTATTAAAAGAATTGCCTCTTGAAAATAGGTTACTGCACCATCTTAAAGTGTTGCATCCTGTAATAAGAATGGAAGACACTTTTATTAAGTCAATAAGATATCTGGCAACAGTAACCCCATCCATTATAAAACCTGAAGAGGCATCTTTGTTACTAGATGAATGGACGAGGTTACGTGGGGAACCAGAAGGTTATTCTTCTGACTCAAATGAATATGCACCAATTGATGTATTTTGGAAAAACTATTTTGTGAAGAAGATAATTTGGGAAATATCAAATATCCTCTTTAAACAAAGCTTTTTAAGCTCTTTTGTGCATACCACATGGGAATGCTGATGTTGAAAGAGGTTTTAGTGTGAACAAAAAGCTACTTGACAATAGGGCAAGTTTAAATTCGCATAGTGTTAATGGTTTGAGACAAGTTGTGTCACATAGCAACAAAATAGGGGGTTTAAATAACTTTAAAGTTGACAAAGATATGATTAAAGTGGCACGTGCAGCATTTAGAAATTATTCTGCCCGATTAAAGGTTGAGAAAAAAGAATGTGAAAACACTGAAACTGAGGAAAGCAGATTGAGAATTGCTGACTTTTTAAAAAAAAATAAAAAAAATTTAAGGCTTCTTTGGATCTCTTAGCCACAGCTGAAAAAAATATTAATGATGGGTAAAATAATAAAAACATGTCGATTATAGAAAGCGGACACATCCTCTTGTCTGAATCTAAGTCGAGTATAGCAGAATATTTAACAGCATTGGAAGATACCGAAAAGAAACTTAATTTGTTAATGCAGGGACCTTCAAAATAAAATTTAAAAAGTAAATATGTTATTAATGAACAAAATTAAAAATTCTTGTTATTAAATTCTTGTTTTAATTTTTTTATTAAATATGCTCCAAATCTTTGTTTTGCTGCTCCAAAATTGCTTTTTTGTTGCTCCAAAACCATGTTTTGCCACTTGCACTACTGATTAGAACCCTATAAACATTTTGCAAAAAGATTTCATCAGGCTATTCAGCGACCTCATATATTAGCATGTGCATCCTGGATCCAGAAACAAGGGGGCTATTTTTAAATGATGAACAAAAGCAATTAGCAGAAAACTTTCTTTCTAAGCATCATCCAGAATTTCTGCCATGTGTTATGGCATTCAAAATTTCCGATCCTGAATACTTTCCAAAATCAATGATGCTTGATACTGTTATTCAACAGTTTTCATCAAAAAATAGTGGAAAATTATGGCCAAAAAGAAAAAAAAAAATCCAATCTTTCACAGAATTTCTGCCAATTCTTTTTTCTTTACACTCAGCACCAGCAACTTTCGCTTTGGTGTGGAGTAAACTACGAAATAGATTAGGAATAGATAAAGCTGCAAAACTCGTAAAAGTGTATGACCATCTAAGAGAGAAATGTAGAGACTTTGAATCTGCTGTATGATAATAATAAATAAAAAAAATGGACCTTTTTTTAAAATTAATTCTTAACATCTGCTGACAGTTTTTAACTATTTGGAGAAAGTTTATTACCATTAAAAAAGTTAAAAATTTAAATATTACTTTGAAGATTTTTTAAATATTATTTTTAAGATTTCTTTTGAATATAATTTATTTTGTTACTTTTAATCATGTTTAAAAAAGAAAACAAACGAAATTTTTTTTTCCTACTAAGTGAGTGATACATTAAACAACAATTAACAAATTTAAAGTTTTATTTTCTGGTTTTAAAAAATTTTGTTAAGACTTTTTATACATGTTTTTTTATTATTTTAAGATTAATTTGTTTTTTGAAATTATAAAGTTAAAATTTATCTAAAAATGCAGTCTTTTTTCTAAAGTTAAATATTTGAAAAATGGGACAAGTAACTGATTCTCTTAATAAATTATACATAATTTTAATTTCACTTTCTATTAATCGTATTATAAAAACATGGAAGATCATTAAACATTTATTGCAGTTAAATTTCATTTAAGGTCAATTAAGTCAGAAAAAATTTTAGTTTTTACTGATTATAAATATTTATTGATTATAAATTTGTCATAAGTAATATATATATATGCTTAATAAATATAGTAAATAGAGGTGTTTGAAAACTAAAAGATTAATATACTTGTTCCTTTTATATTACTGTTGAATTTATATTTTAAAGTGCTCTAGATAAAAAATTGTGAAGCGTTATGTATTTAACAATAAAGATTCAAACACTTATTAGTAATAATGCATTATTTAAACTTATTTTAGTTTTATTACATACATATTTTATTTAAACTTTTTGGATTTATTTATATATATTTTTAAGCTTATACAAAACTATTTAATAAATAAAAATATTTACACAGTAAACGTTTTATATCTATGAGTTTTAAAGTTTATCTAAATAAAAAAAAAAAACAATTTCCCCCGTGTTTTTTCAATAAAACCCGGGTGGGTTGGGTTTTTTCAAACCCTGCTTCTGGTACCTCTATCAATGATGACATAGTATCCAAAATGAAACAAAAGAACAAAACTTAGGAAAAAGACTTGCTACAAGAAAATAAAATTTCAACATCTATAAAGTAAAATAAGCCGTAAATATTCCAACTATATTTTTTCCTACAGAATACTGTTGAACTCTATTAAAAATGTTCAATCAAAAATCGCGTTTTACTTTCAAAAATGTAAAATTAAAACCAAAATTTAATAAAGAAGGTTTTTTTCTCTTTGAAGTTTAATCCTTATTTTCAATAATTCAACTGCCATATGTTAAAAAATATTTTATTTTAATATTTGGATATAGTGAGCCATTGTTTATATGGATCTGCAGACTGTTCACTTATAGGGGGGTTTGACTGTAGTAATTTGTCAGTTGGCATTATCGTTTGCAAATCATTTAATATTTACCAGTTTTTTTTAAAGGAAGGATCTGTTAACAAAGGTAATAAATTAATGATTGTAGTTGAAAGTGGATAAAAATTATTTGTACTCCAAAATAGTTGCCTGATTACATGGCTATTGATAGTAATGTTGGAATAAGTGATGAAAAGCATTAATCTTTGCATTGTCTTTCAGGTGTATCCTGATCCAGTTAGAGTTGTCTCCATAGGCATATCAGTAGATGATCTCTTATCAGATCCTTCTGGTCCTGGTGGAAATGAAACATCTGTTGAATTTTGTGGTGGGACGTGAGTAGATGAGATTAATTTATTTATTTTTCATGTTTCAGTGATTAAAAGAAATATATTACTTAGCTTTATTCTTTTCCCATTTTTAATGTTAAGTCTCAAAAGAAATAGCTTTGATTCACTTATCTTAAAATGTTACAACTGCTGTTGCTACTGTTTGATAAAACCTATTTACAAATTTAAAAGTTACGTCTATAGAAAAACCTTGAACGTTTGCTGTCTTTTTTCTTCTTTTAAATCGTAGATAATTTAATATTTAATTAATTATTTGACTCGTTTACAAACAATTAAGAATGTGTTTAATTCTGCATTTCATCTGTATGAAACTAATTAATGTAGCTTAAGAATAATACTCATAAAACTTTTATCAAAATATAGATAAATTTGACATTTGCTCTTTGAATGTGTTATAACTACCACTGCAATATCCCTTTTTCACTAAACTTTCAAACTTCTAATGGATAATTGAATATTTAACTAGTCATTTTACACATTTACAAACAATTAAGAACGTGTTTGATTCTACATTTCGTCTGTATCAGACTAATTAATGTAGCATAAGAATAATACTCTTGAAACTTTTATCAAAATATGTTATAAGTACTACTACAATATCCCATTTTCACTGAACTTTCAAACGTCTTAGGTGGATGTTTAGTTATCTAGCTTTAAATCTATTATGATAATTTTAAAAAAAGTTCTTGTTCGAATATCTAAATTATTACAGGTAGCTATAGAGCACAAAATTCTGTATTTCGTCTGTATAAAACTAATTAATTGTAGCTTAAGAATAATCTTAAAATTTTTATCAAGATATAGATAAATGATTAAGTTTAACATTTGCACGTTGAATATGTTTTAACTACTACTGCAATATCCCATTTTCACTGAACTTGCATAAGTCTGGAGCCTCTTTAATAGATGTTTAGTTATCTAGTGTTAAATCTATTAGGGGAATTTTAAAAAAAAGTAGTAGCACAAATATCTAAGAGTGATTACAAATAGAATACAATATTTTATCTAACTCAAAAATTATTCTAATGTATATATCTTTCTGTTGCCTTCTACTTATTCTTTTAAAAAGCAAAGCACTTAGACTTAAGATGCAATTATAAATATTTTTATTGTTTCTTTATTATGATAGACAGAAACACCTCTGGTATTCTTTTTTTTTTTTTTTATGAAGCAAAGAAACTATCCTTTTCAAAGGACATTGACTAGTTTTCTCTCTTTGTTATAGACATCTGAAAAGATCTGGTCATATTGGAGAGTTTGTTATTTCTTCAGAAGAAGCCATTGCTAAGGGCATTCGAAGAATAGTTGCTCTTACTGGTCCTGAAGCTGTTAAAGTAAGTTTTTTCTCCCTGCGCATGAATGTTTATCAATTTGTGCTTTGAATTTTTATTTATGTTGTGTATGTGAAGTAATTTTCTTTTCTGTTTTAGGCCAATAAACGCTCAGAATTACTTCAAAATGAAGTTGAGAATTTAAAAAATCTAATGTGTGATAAAAAAGCTTCAATAAGTCAGAAAGAAATGGTTAAACGGATAGTTGATTTAACAGAAGTAAACACTTGTTTTTACATATCTATTTATTTCAGACATTAATACAGTTATTTTATTATAGATTTAAAAATACAAACTATATATTTTAAAACTTCTTAAAGCAGTCATTTTCGTACTAAAAATTTTGTCAGTATTATTTATCAGGGAAAAGTCTTATTCTTAGAACTATATTCATTCATTTGAAAATTCATAGAGTAAAGATAAAGTGTTGTAATTCATTGAGTTTTTATTTTTACCTCTTCTGACTTAAAATGGCATGCTTTAAAGGGTACTTACCTTTATCTTCAACTCATTTTTATTTATTTCTTGTAATTGTGTACAATAGTCTTGATTATCTCAACCTCTGTTAGCTGAGATCAGTTTTGAAGTTTTTATTTCTTTGCACAGTGATTATTTTTTTATTTATCATTTTTTCCATCAATCCTATGTTGTCATAATCCAGCTATACACAAGACCTTCAAGGTAAAAAAAAAAAATACTATTTATACTGCATGACTACATATTTGGAATCATTTGAGTCCTGATTATTTTTATACTGTCAAACTGTGAATTTTATTTATTTTTTTTTAAAGTATAATAATGCTAGTGAATATTAAAATAAAATATCTCTAGACCTATTTAACAAAAACGCACATATTAATTAGTCATTAAATTTAGCTAAGGTATATTATTACTTATTTTAATATCTTCAGTTTTTTAGACAAAAATAGATTGAAAAATCATGTTGCCTGTGTAATCTGAATTATTCAAAGTAGATTCAGTGCTTTGGATAATCAAGTTCCTATTAACTTTTTTATTAATTATACTGTGATATCATGTAGGAAATTTCTCAGTCCAACATTTCCTATTGGAAAAAAGATGAGATGCGAAACAATCTGAAAAATCTCAAGAAACAGCTAGATGATTTAGATCGTGCCAATAAGGCTGCTGTTGTTCAAAATGTAAGTTAAATAGTTTTATTATATTATTAATATATTTTATCAATTGTAAGCAATAATTTTTTTTTCCTTCCAAAAAAGATAACAGAAGAAGCAAAACATATGTTTGAGACTCAGTCTGAAAATAAAAACATTCCATTCCTTGTTCATGAATTTGCTGCTGGATTCAATGCTAAGGTAGTGTGACAGCCCTCTTTTTATACCCATTGGAAATTTTTTATTCACCTAAGTAATTTCTATTCTTTGCTATTTTGATTTATTTCTGGTACAAAGAAGTAATTTTTTGTGATTAAACTGTTCTTAACAATAACAGTATAATAATTTAAATTCTTTAATTATACAAAGTGTAAGATTGAAACAGGTATTTAAGATATTAATCCACCTTATATTCATTAAATTAAACTAAGGATTGAAACATACATCCATTCACAAAACGATTTAATTAAAATGTAATGATTATAATGTATTGAAGTGGCTTAATTTTGAATTAGGGTTACTATAGTCGAACCTTATTAACGCAAAACCTCTTGACATGAAACACATGTTTGGTCCCGTAAGTCAGCAATCAATTATTGTTGTATTTTACATGTTTTACAATTGTAAGTTTTTTTTTAACCGAAAGAAATAAAAAAAAACATCCTATTTCTATACCAAAATTAAATCTTTGTCATTTCTAATTTATTCTATCTCTTGTTACTTCAAATACATTTTTTTTTTTTTTGTCCTAAAATTAATAGATCTGTTTTAACTCAATAGGCTTTAGATGCTGCATTGAAGCAGGCAAAGTTGTACTCACCTGAAACTGCTGTGATGTTTTTCACTAGAGATGCCGATGCTGAAAAAGTGTTATGTATGAGCTCAGTACCCCAGGTATTCCAAAATACTTTTGTGAAAAACTTCATAAAATATAGTTATTTTTTCTATGACATAATTGACATTTTTATCACCTCATATTGATTGAAATAAGTAAATTTACTTAGGTTTAAAACCTTGCACATTAATTTTTAGTGACATACATGTTAGTTAATAGAAAATATGCAACTATTTTTTTTTATTATGAAATTGGCAGAATGTTTTTCCAACATTTTTTATAAAACCGCATTTTGAAGTCTTATTGTAATTCGGATAATCTATTTCTCCTGAGTAAATGCTCAAACTTTAAATAATGGTAGAAAAGTTATTTCTTTATTTGAATTGATATAATATTCATTGTTAAATAGTTATGCTTGTAATAAAGCAACTAAGAACTTCATAAAACTTAACTAGTAGTAAATGGTACAACATTTACCACGATGAGATTTTTTAGCGGATTTCACTCTTGTCTCTGGAATTTCAGCCTTTTTTTTATTTCATCAAAAACTCTGATTTTCTAAAAGTTTCAGTTTTTTTTTATATCTAAATATTCCTCTTTTTCTGAAAATTTAGTCGTTGAAATAAAATAGCTACATTTATTTCCGATTTGATACATAGGTATGATATATCGAAAGATATATAGAAAATTCAAACTACGTAGCTGCCAACCCTTCCGCATATCTACTTATTTTAGCTTTTACAAGCAGAAAATTAGATTTTCATCCTCAATTTCATAAAATTTTCATCATTCATCCGCTAGATAGCTCGTATTTTCATAATCCAGACGTCTCTGCATTTTAATATCAAACATGGATTTTCGTATTTACCTGTTTTAAAATTTGCAATTCTTATTAACGTGATTTCAATATTGTTCATTGCAATTATTATTTAAGAGGTTTACAAATTGAATATCGCGATTTGTATTAAAGCGTTTTTAAAATTCTATGTAATGATTTGTATTCAATTGAGTTTATCCAATGTCGTAATTCGTTTGTAATATCCAACATTCATTTTCGTATTTACCTGTGATTTAAAATTTTGGATTTGTATTCACGCCATTTACAAATTATACATCGTAGTTCATATTTATGCTCTCTGAAAGTTACGCATCATGATTTGTATTTTCAAATTTTTGAAATCCACTATCGAGTTTCATTCACGTGATTTATATTCACGCGATTTTAAGATCCTTTATAGCGAATCTTGTAAAAAGTAAGTTTTTTTTTTTTGAATTAGTTACTATAAATGTGGCAGTTTTTCTATCTAGAATTATTGCTTTAAATAGGCATTACAACATCAGGATGAGAATATGCTCCTGATATTTTTGCTATAAATCACGTAAGATTTACTCGCGTGAAAATTCAGCTTTTTTACCTTTTGGACAATCTCATCCCTGGGTTTAAAAATTAATATTTAGTTACTTTTTTCACATTGGGTATCCTCATCCATGGTGCATAGCATTTTTAAAAAGTGCTTTAATTAATTTTCTCTTTTCAGAAATGAGGTCTTTTTCTTTACAAGGTCAATTTTCGCTATGTATTATGCAAAAGCGAGGTTTTCACGTTGTTTTATTCAACGTTTTCACAATTCATTCAAACACAATGTATTTAGATGTGCTGTCTATCCGCAGCGTATGAAAGCACCAATCATTGCACTTGTTTGATGAAGTACTTGCAGGTCTGCATGTGCATCTACTGAGCTGAGTTTGGTGAAATTCTTGCACTCTTATGTGTAACTCTGCATTTCAGGCTTCATTTTCCTCCCTCTGAAAAATCTCACGTTCTTTTTATGGTGGCTAAAGGCTAATATAATCAAGAAAAGAGTTCTTTGTCAGAAACTAATTCTTTTAACATGATCATGTAAAGTCTTATAAAATTATTTTGCATTTTGTTAATGTACATAGTGTTTAAAAAGGAATTAAAATGTGCTTTTTTTGTTGTTGAAAGATTTGACTATGCACCCTGTCATCTGTGCTGATATAAATTTGTATACTTTTATAAAATATTGCCTTATACAATTTTTGAATTTATTCATTTTTAAATTTCTACAATTGTCTTTTTTCATTAAGTCATCTAAATTTATATAATTATTTATTCTTATAAAACTGCAACATATCATAATTAAAATCTTCCTTTTCCTCTAAGCTTATTATTTAAATTTATATAATGAAACTAGTGGTTTAAGTTTTTAGTGTTGATTATCTTAATTAGTAATTAATCTTATTCACTTTTAGAATGCCACTTCTAAAGGGTTGAAAGCTAATGAATGGGTTCAGCAAGTATCTCAAG
Source organism: Parasteatoda lunata (assembly GCA_949128135.1). Taxonomy (NCBI): domain Eukaryota; kingdom Metazoa; phylum Arthropoda; class Arachnida; order Araneae; family Theridiidae; genus Parasteatoda; species Parasteatoda lunata. Next base: position 23,643,692 of record OX421977.1, on the reverse strand, counting down.
TCATTAATGGTAAAGGTGGTGGCAAGCCAGAATCTGCTCAAGCAACAGGAACTAATACTGGTGCAGTAGACGAAGCGAAAAATATAGCAAAAAAATTTGCTGAAATTAAATTGAGTTAATGATATCAGTGCTATTTTTTAGCATGGACCATTAAATAAAGACTTAAATTATTATCTATACCTTAGTGTTTTTCTCTGAAATATGCAATTATACATACGTGATAAATAAAATGCATTTTATGTTTGTGGGACATTATAGTTCAAATAGCGGGTGTCATCGCATTAGTTTTCTGTCTCATTGTTCCTCAATCACCCCGCACTATTCACAGGCAAAATACACTATTCACAGAGAGTTTATATGCAATTTTACATACATGATACCTAAAATGAGTTTAAAGTTGGAAGGGCATTATAGTTTCATTAGCATGGATCATTGCATTAGTTCTCATTGTTCCTCAACCATCCTAAGGTAAAATACACTATTCACGGGGGTGGAGGGTCAATAAAACACTAATCACAGGTCTGCAAAAAAGATCTATATTAGGTTATTTTGTAAAAAGAAATGTATAGCTAAATTTTCTTACCTATCGGATATATTTTCACTTATGTATAAACTAAATCGAAGCTTTCAAGGCAAAAATAATACAATTTTCAACAAGATTGATGCTTTCAAGAAAAAATTAAGTTTTAGTACAAGAAGAGCAACTTAAAAATATTTTCTTCTTTATGTGATTTTATAAATGCTGAGAACATTGATATGAGAAGAGTAACAGACATAATTTGGGAGATCTTAAATAAAAACTTGCTTTGGCTTTTAATCAATATTATTGACCAGAAGGGGATAAATAACAATCTTAATAACTTCCACAATAATTATTAACTACAACAGAAGTAGAACTTTTTGAAATATTTTCAAATATAGAATTAAAATCACAATTCAATGAACACATGTCAGTATTGGATTACCACGCAAAAAGAATAAAGATTTTGTTGCATTCATCTCCAACTTGTCTATTTGAAACTATTTTCGGTTATGTGTGTTAATAAAACACTCAATTCGACTTAATCTTGCAACTGGTTTAACACTTAGAATCATGTTAAAGGCATATCCCACTTAATTCAACCGCAAATTCCAACTTTCTTCTGAAAAGTTTATCCAGGGTTGCCGAACGTTATAGAGAGTTGATCTACCAGCCACTGGTACCTTCTTACCATTTAGGCAATTGAGCGCTTTTAAACTATTCTTTGATAAAAATTGTCCATAAACATTAATTTGCGTCATCAGCTTGCGTTTTATAAATGCTTTTCTTGAATTCGAAAAATAAATATTTATGCACCTATCGCAAGTTCAATTATGTACAGTGTAATAAAAAAAGAAAATTTTGATCAAAAGTAGGGGGGGTTCATATAATGCTGTTTTTTTTTTTTTTTTTTTTCCTTGGGGGGGGGGGGGAAGTCCGCAAAATAGAAATTGTGTATTTAAGTTTGAAACGCACCCAATTTCAATAAGTGTAGCTTTTCAATCGCTTTTTTTTCTTCTGATAGTTAACGCAACGGAAAACTCCAATATAATACTTTATTACGATACATGAATTTAAGTTAACAACTTGAAGCTCTTCGTGTGTGCCAAATTCATCGCAAATCAAATGCATTTTCGATAATTATTGTTACCCATTTTTCCGTTGTTTATGAAATAGCGACTTTATGTTATAGCATCTTGAAATTTATGAAATGTTTTATTTACGCTAACTTCATCGCAAATCGAAGTGACTTTTGACCCTTTTTCAGCAATTATTACTAAGCATTTCCGCATGGTTTTTGAAATTTCCATATTTTTAGCAAATTATTGCTCATTGAAATAGCCATTTTTTGACGTAGTCTATTTTTGCTGATTTTATTGCAAATCAAATTATTCTTCAATTGTTATTTTGACAATTATTGCTACACATTTCTACAAGGTTTTGATAGTTCTGATATATTTTATACATTATTCCGACACTATAATTTGAAATCCCACATTTCAAGTCTTTTTTGTTTTTGACTAGTCTTATTTATGCCCATTTCATCATAAATATAGAGTGATTTTGATAGTTTTTTTCAGTAATTTGAAAAATCCTGATATTTTTAATACTACAATTTCACGGCACGAGAGTTTTGTATCGCGCATTGAAATAATCACTTTTTCGTGCTCTGTGCCAATTTTAACATAGATATACGAAGTTTTTCGAACTTTTTTTTCCCTGGCCGTCATTGCTGCATCTTCTGCCTTCTGATGTTGCCATGAATCGCCACCAAGCCTACCTTTTTGAATCGGCGGGACGGGGTTAAGCTTTGATTGCTGCATTTTCACTTGTGATTTTGATTATATTGATACTTAAACATAATATTACAGCTCGTCGAACATAATGAATAAGGCATGTTCAAAATTAACGCGTAGTCTTTAAATAAAATCATTAAATTAAAATAGCTATCATATGATCAAGTTATTTAGGTTTTATTTAATTGTTAATGAATATGTATATTACTTGTAAACAGTGTCATGTGTTAAAAAAAGTATTGGTCATAAAGAGTTGTATACAAATATCTTAATAGTTATTAAGATACTTGTATACAACTCTTTATGACTCTAATAAAGAATTTTTATGGAAAAGTATTCTCATTTACTACATTTTTAATTCTTGCTAAATCCAGTGCAACTGTGTGCTGGGTTCTTACCGATTTGTTACTTTTTAAGACAGATAATTAGAACTTTAAAAAAATGTTAAGAACTAAGGAAGGTTCATGATTTTTCAACAGATACCAGCCTACAAGAGAAGGGAATTCAAGTTTTTATTGTGAAATGAGAGCTAATTTTTATGTGATTATTGTTGAAATAAATAAATTTTTTCCCTACATACATTAAGCATTTCATAATAAAATAAAACTATAAATATTATAAGTTCCCGGTTCGTAATTGAAACTAATATTGTAGATTTTAAAGAGTCTGCATTCAGATATTTTTTACGAGAATGGAAAAAGTTGTATTTGTATTGTCAATTAACTTTATACACTCTTAAATTTTACATGTAATATAAGTGTCTTAGCACTGAAAGAAATTGTGTGAATACAGTTTTTCTCAATTAAATTTTCCTCAAAGTTTGATTTCAATAATTTTCATTTGGTTTGTGAATAAAACAGAATGGAGATTGATTTAAGTTACAGAAACCCACTGAATTATTCCTTTCCGTACATTAATGTGATTTTTCACATTTTTATTGTATAAAATTATACATTAAATATCTTTTGCATATAATTCTAAAATTACTTGACTGAAGGGGTTTAATATCAAAATTCATTAAATTTGTTTTTTTTTTATATATATATATATTTTAAAAAATGTATAAATAGTTCTGAGTTAATACTTGTTCTATTTAAGCTAAATCTACTAAAGAATGTACTATATTAGCAAACTAATAGTAAAAATTGCTTCATATTTGCCTTGAGCTGTATTCTCCCTTATTAAGTCCCGATAGGGAAGATCTTACCCAAAAGAATGTCTTCAAGGGTAGTTGGTGCGACAATGTCAATCCCTCTTGCAAAACATGGGCGTAGGTAGTGGAACATTTGTTGCCAAGGAAGTCTAGTCCCGGATAGCTCCCTTTGTAAATGTTTCTGGCAGTGTTCCTTGGCAAAACGACCTGTGTAATCTGCACTGACAGCTTAGATGAATAGTATTTTTTATGTTCATTTTTGTAAAATAATATTTGAGCATTTGTAACAGGGTTCGCTAAGTGGGCCCAATTTGAAAAAACCCACCCTTGTTTTATTGTGTGGGCCCACCTTGAAAAAATCCACTTAGAACGATAAGTGGGTTTTCTTTAAAAAAAAAGAAATGTTTTTATTAAAACTTATTGATGCTCATTTAATTTTATATAATTTATTGTGCAGCATAAACTTGTCAAATTAAGTTGCATGATTTATATGATTAAGTTTTTAATATTTGTAAAGTAAAATAAACTCTAATCTATAATTTTATAGTACTATTGAAAACTTTAAGTGGGTTTTTTCAAAAAGTAATATTTTAATTAAATTAAATCAAATAGAAATTTAAATAATATAGTCTGATAAGATCAATGTTTCAAATATAATTGCATGCTTTATATATTAATATTATTATTAATTCATATGTTTAAAAAAATTGAAAAGTGATACATTAACACATTTAAACAGTTTTATTTTCTGGCTTTAAAAAAATAAGCTAAACCTTTTTATAAGACAACTTTTTAAAAATTATTCATCTAAAAATAAAATCATTTTCCCGGGGTTAATTATTTGAAAAAAATGAGACAAGTAACTGATACTCTTTATAATTATACATAATTTCAATTTCTTTTAGTCTTATTATAAAAACATGGAAGACCATTAAATATTTATTTAAGTTTTTTATAAAAGTCGGATGAAATTTTAGTTTTTACTGATTATAATTTTATAATAGATAATATATATAAAGTTAATAAATATAGTAAATAAATGTGTATGAAAACAAAAAGATCAATAAACTTGTTCCTTTTATATTACTGCATTTATATTTTATAATGCTCCAGATAAAAATTGTGGAACGTTATGTACTGAACAATAAAGATTCAAATATGTATTAGTGATAATGTGTTATTTAAACTTAATATTAAATACATACAACAAAATTAAAATTACTTTTTGTATTTATTTCTATTCAACACTTTTTAATAAATAAAAATATTTACACAGTAAAACTTAAAGGTTATGAGCAATAAATGAAAAAACCCAATTTCCCCCGGGGTTTTTTTTTAATAAAACCCAGGTGGGTTGGGTTTTTTCAAACCCTGGTTTGTAAATAAATTATTTCCATCAATACATAAATTGATGATTTACATGTCTCAAAAAATGAATCAGTTTTCCTTTTATTATGTAAATATCTTGTAACTTAATACAATCAAATCTAATTATATTTTGTGTAATGTAGCGTTCCTTGAAATGACATGATGCATATTTTAATATTTTGAGTTATCGCATAGTTTCTATCTCACTAAGTCAGTTTCATAAATAAGAGAAAAAATTTCTGAAAGTTACTGATTACTTGAAAACTATATATTTGCGTATCTGTTATTAAAAATTATCATTCATTTTTTACACACAGAAAATCTTGTAATGTCAAAATTGGAATTGCATTTGTTCACCATTTTTAAATAAAACACAATGCGTTAGAAAAAAGAAATTGGGGTTCGCAACAACCCTGCTTTTTAAGAAAAAAAAACAGCAAATGTGAACCTTTTTATAAAAAGACTCAATTTGGCTAGAATATAAGTTTTTCAAATATATTTTACATGCATACTTTAACTCAACATAGTCCCGCAGTGGACTGATCGTTAAGACACAGTTCCCAACAGATCACCGAAGTCAAGCATCACTGGCTGCAGTCAGTGTGCGGGTGGGTGACCACTTGAATCAGTCTGCGTAGGGACCGAGGGTGTGCGGTATTGGTCCTCGTTAAACTCTTCTACCGTAAAGTGCTCGACTTCGCGTGCAGGTCGTTGGGCTACCGAAGCAGGGGTGCCATCCCCTCTGCAGAGGATCAAAATCGTGATGGCATGTCTTCGGATCATCCTCAGGGATGTTTCCCAGACCGTCGCCAATAGCCCATTGTGCAGCTCTAGTGCGACGTAAATTAACTACATCTTAACTCAACATAAACAATAAGATATATCACATGATGGAAAAATATTGTTTGATGTTAAGGGATAAATAAAAGAAATAGTTGGGAGAATAATTTTTTTTTTTTTTGCCTCCTAAATGTATAATGAAGTTAAAATGATTCTTTCTAAAATGCAAAGCATAAAAAGTTTGGGTGATTATCTCAAAATTATAAATAAACACATAAATTGCTTTGAAGTCGAAGAATGGAATTTCTAGAAGCATTGTAAATGTTCATGAAATGAAAGGCATTTATCTTTTTGCTGCACATGGTAGGTTAATTTGTAATTTCAATATATGAATTTTTCATGCTTTACAATTTACAAATAATTACCAACTTTTATTTTTTATTACACATTTTTTATTTGAAATGAATAAAAAAAGAAAAAGCTATTAAATGGTGCTATTTTGCTTAAACAGTTAAAGGTTAAGCATGAATGAACAAACTAATCAAACATTATTTATAAATTAGAAAAGAAAAAGCAAGAACTAATACAAAAGTAAAAATTTCATTCTGAAAGAAATTTAAATGCAATTTTGATTAATTTCTTACGTGCTTTTCGACGCTTTTCTGTATTGGGAATTAAATTCAAAATATCGACAATCCATTGCCCACAAGCATCATCCTCATCTGATGCTTCCTGAGGTGGTGGGATAGTTTTTAGCACTTTCTCAGCTCCTGACAATAAGTCATTATCAGACTTTCTTTTTCTTTTAACATTTGTAGCACCACTTTCCACACTTCTACTTTCAGCACCACTTTTCATACTATTTCTTCCAGGAGAAGTGGAGTTTTTACCAAGATGTTCTTCAGGATTATCTTCAAATCCTCCTTTATGAGGCGGTGGGATAGTTTTTAGCACTTTCTCAGCTTCTGACAATAAGTCATTATCAGATTTTCTTTTAATCTTTGTAGCACCACCTTTCTCAGCACTTACAGCAACACTTTTCATACTAGTGCTTCCAGCACCACTTTTCTTACTAGTGCTTCCAGCACGACTTTTCATACTATCTCTTTCAGGAGAAGTGGAGTTTTTACCAAGATGTTCTTCAGGATTATCTTCAAATCCTCCTTTATGAGGTGGTGGGATAGTTTTTAGCACTTTCTCAGCTTCTGACAATAAGTCATTATCAGATATCCTTTTTATCTTTGCAGCACCACCTTTCTCAGCACTTACAGCAACACTTTTCATACTAGTGCTACCAGCACCACTTTTCTTACTAGTGCTACCAGCACCACTTTTCTTACTAGTGCTTCCAGCACTTTTCATACTAGTGCTTCCAGCATCACTTTTCATACTACTGCTTTCAGCCCCACTTTCTACACTTCTGCTTTCAAGATCACTTTTCATACTATTGCTTTCAGGAAAAGTGGAGTTTTGCCCAAGATGTTCTTCAGGTTTATCTTCAAATCTTCCTTTAACAAAAGAATCTTCATTTAGGGCTAAATCTAAATATCTTGAATATTCAGTATCATCTGACAATAAGTCATTATCAGTCTTTCTTTTTCTTTTAATCTTTGTAGCACCACCTTTCTCAGCACTTACAGCAACACTTTTCATACTAGTGCTTCCAGCACCACTTTTCTTACTAGTGCTTCCAGCACGACTTTTCATACTATCTCTTTCAGGAGAAGTGGAGTTTTTACCAAGATGTTCTTCAGGATTATCTTCAAATCCTCCTTTATGAGGTGGTGGGATAGTTTTTAGCACTTTCTCAGCTTCTGACAATAAGTCATTATCAGATTTCCTTTTTATCTTTGCAGCACCACCTTTCTCAGCACTTACAGCAACACTTTTCATACTAGTGCTACCAGCACCACTTTTCTTACTAGTGCTTCCAGCATCACTTTTCATACTACTGCTTTCAGCCCCACTTTCTACACTTCTGCTTTCAAGACCACTTTTCATACTATTGCTTCCAGCACTACTTTGCTTACTTGTGCTTCCAGCATCACTTTTCTTACTAGTACTTCCAGCACCACTTTTCTTACTAGTGCTTCCAGCACCACTTTTCTTACTAGTACTTCCAGCACCACTTTCTACACTTCTGCTTTCAAGACCACTTTTCATACTATTGCTTTCAGGAGAAGTGGAGTTTTGCCCAAGATATTCTTCAGGATTATCTTCAAATCTTCCTTTAACAAAAGAATCTTCATTTAGGGCTAAATCTAAATATCTTGAATATTCAGTATCATCTGACAATAAGTCATTATCAGTCTTTCTTTTTCTTTTAATCTTTGTAGCACCACCTTTCTCAGCACTTACAGCACCACTGTTCATACTAGTGCTTCCAGCACTACTTTGTTTACTTGTGCTTCCAGCACCACTTTTCTTACTAGTACTTCCAGCACTACTTTTCTTACTAGTGCTTCCAGCACCACTTTTCTTACTGGTGCTTCCAGCACCACTTCTCATACTAGTGCTTCCAGCATCACTTTTCACACTACTGCTATCAGCACCACTTTTCATACTATTGCTTTCAGGAGAAGTGGAGTTTTTACGAAGATGTTCTTCAGGATTACCTTCAAATCTTCCTTCAACAAAACCTTCATTTAGGGCTAAATCTAAATATCTTAAGTATTCAGTATTTGAGTTAAAATCAAAGATCTCACTTGAATCAAATTCTCCCATACTCTGAAATAGAATATTTGTATGAAATATAATCAATAAAGAAAATCTGGTTCATAATTGCAAAGCTTAAATTATACTTTTGTTATTATTAAACATGCCGAGATATTTCAAAAATAAAATATTCTTTTTTGGTAGGCTTACATACTACAAATATAAGGTGAAACCCTAGTTTTACCCTTTCCTAGGACTGGAGTTGGAAAAAAAAATTATGAAGCAGGAGAGTAAAATTGGGGTAAGAAAGAAAATGATATTTTCCAAAAATTGTCACTTACGAGAAGAATTATTGAAAAAATGTGTAATCTTCACATGCTTTTTTTTTACTCCACAAATGCAAATGTTTCTGAGTGTTATACTTAAAAACTCTTGAGCAGTTGTATGTATATTCTCCAAAATTTTTTACTGCTTTCAATGCCGTTGTCCGGAGCAGGCATTGTAATGGAACGTGTATTGCAGTTGGTATACAAGTCATCGACTTCAGAAGATTTGCAGACAGATCTTATTCCTAACAGCCAATGTTTCCATTAGATAACGAGAAGCAATTAACCCCAAGAGGCTTCATTGAACCTACTTGTAGGACATTACAGAGCTTCCAAAACATGCATTTTTTATTTAGTTACATCTTGTAGGTCACCAGAATAAATAAAAAAAATGAAAAGGTTACGTATCTAGTTGTTAAGGTTAACATTCTTTAAATGATTGGATAATTCCAAGAGTCAAAGACAGAAGCTTGTTGGAAAAAATTTCACTCTCAAATTTTACAATTTAAACTTCTTTTAACCACCCATGCTTTGCCCATCCCATATGCCTTCTGATTTAGACTCAAAAGAGAAATTACTTCTCACAGTCTAAAGGACAATAAAATGAAAAGATTGTCAGAAAAGCTAATGAACAAGAGGAAGCTAAAAAAGCGATATGCAAAGCGGACAACACATAAGACTGGGATTCCACTTTATATATACATTCATAAATATATCAAATTATTCAATACATTTATCCCCTTTTCCCTAGTATACTTTTTACACATTAACATCAACATAAAATAACAGATTTTAGAAGCAATATTCTTTATGTTATGAGTAAAGTTTTGATATATCGTGCATAATCAGTCATAAAAAAGGAATAGAAATTGGAAATAATATAAGCCCTTACATTAAGTGAAGTAAAAAACATGTATATAAATCTTAATCTAAATACTAAGATTTTTTAAACCATTATTTACATGAACTATTAACACTCAACATACTGCAGTACAGGCAATAGCACTATATTTTAAGGAATAAGAGAAGTATTTTTGCCATTAGCCAATTTATTTTATATTTCTTCAACAAATAGAGAGAAATTTGTGAATATATGGGTAAACAGGAGATAGTCGTAAAATATAGGAGTCCTTGTTAAAAAACAGGAGACTTTGCAGTTATGCATTATGCTACGTTACGTTAACCCTCGCTCATCGGTTTTTAATATCCATTATTTGCAATGAATGGTTACGTGAAAAACGCTAACTGTTAGTTATATTGTTTAGTACAAACATAATAATAATATACAGACTATAAGATAATATTTACGTCGTAAAAGCATTTGACAAAAAAAAAGTTTTTTGCCCATAGTATGCTCTTATGTGATTGCAAAATGCAAATTAGATATGAAATTAAATTTGTGTCTGATAAAGTGTCAGAAAAAGTTAAATTAATTAATAAAAGAAGTATCATGATACATTATTTTTTATAAATAAAAAATAACAGATGAACGAGAATGGGTAATATAATTAAAATAAAAATGGGTGCCTATTTTAGAAGCACTTGAAACTTGTTGTCTGTTATTTCCTATTTGTATGTTTTTGAAGAATAATGAAGCTTCCTATCAGCTAATATCTTACCATTTCAGTTTCTTAGGATTAATTATTTTAACAATTATAATTAGTCATTATAAATGTTAAACTAATAATTAGTTTAATAATTAAATAATAATGTTATATATTATTATTAGTTTAACAATTGGTCAGAATTTTCTATAAAAATGGTTTTTCAACTAAAATCAGGTTAAACATACGGCACTGTTTAAGTTATATATATTCATACCTGGCTTAACGAAGAAGATTCCACATTATTTTCCTCCAAGTTTGAAATTGTAGCCTCTTCTTTGCCAACATGTTCAAGGAATAATAATGATTGGAAATGAACCCAATGAACCTGGACTCCTTCATATCTCGCTGCACTGGTTAGAGGCTCTAGTTTTTTTATAATCTTTTGGAATATTGTCTTTAGATTTGTAAATTTCTTTTGCAACTTTTCTAAACAGAAAAGAAAGTGAACTTATAATAAGGACAATAAAAAGATAACAATCACATTCACAAATTAGAGTGAAATATATATATATATATATTTCATGGATTCAATATATTCATATATATTGGAAAAAAGATGATATTTTTCCAATCATTCCAAAAACAGCCTTTGACTCAATCTCAAACAAATCAAATATGACAATAACTTCCTTAAGACATCCAGCCACTCAGATCGCTGTACCTTGGGGATATGCCTCACCAAAAAACGTAGGATGGGAAATTTATACAGATGGCTCTAGAATGGAGGTCGAACCACAAAAATTTAGGACAGGTTTTGGCATCGTTACAAAATTCAACGGAATTACTACTACAAAAACCTCCTCCAGAGCATCTGACTATTGCTCAATCTTCGAGGCAGAGCTGATGGCAATTAGAGAGGCCATAAATTTCGCTGCAGAAAAAGATGGACAAACAACAATTTTTACAGATTCACTCTCTTCATTCCACACCCTTGCCGACCCAACGCATAAAAACATAATTGTTAATGAAATTAAACAGAATTGGAATAAAGACATCACACTTAACTGGATAAAAGCACATGTGGGTCATGACGGCAATGAGGAAGCGGATAGAGCGGCTAAAGATGGCCTCAGACTTGACCTCACAGAACACACCACTTGGCTTACCACCAATCAGATCAAGTCTATAATTAATTAACACATTATGACAAGATGGAAACAAGAGTGGACATACTCAACAAAGGGACGGCAAACACACAAATTTTTTAAGGACCCTAAAACATCAAGACTGCTGGCCAACTTCTACTTAAATCAATTTTTAACCGGCCATGGAGTATTTATCACCCATCAATCAAGATTTTTTAGAAAATCCTCAATTTGTTCTTATTGTGACTCTCAACAAGATATAATACACTTGATTTGTCACTGCCCAAAATTCCATGCACAGCGTGGCACGGAATTCCAGGACAAAACAGAACAACAGCTATTCTCAAACTTGACTTGCAGAAGAATTATCAAAGAAATCATTAAAACTACACTTGAGGACATGTTAAATCCACCAGATTCAATTAACGATGTAACCTAGCTGACACTTTGTGTCAAAAATTCTATCAACTCATCTTACAGTGTTTGTTTTAGTCAGACTCTCTGATTATCCATGACTTTTAGAACCTTTTGTATTTTAATCTTCTTTGTGATTATAATATTTTGCTTCAATTAATGATATTCATTCTCTTATATTTAATTTTTAGAGTTAAAATGCATTTTAACATCTGTGCTTTAGTTTAAAATTACGTCAAAATTAGGTTCTGTGTTTTTTTGTTTAAGGAGTTTTAATAAGTCATTGTATCTTATGTTGTAATATTCTCATATTGCACTTTATTCTTAACATATCATTTACACTTGTTGTTAATGTAATTTTTTGTGTTTTATGTATGTTCCATGTATGTTTTGTATGTAGAATGTATGTTCTACTCTCGTGTGCCTTTGAATAGGGCGGGTCGAGATATGAATAAACAGTATATATATATATATATATATATATATATATATATATATATATATATATATAGAATGAAATGTGAATCTTAATGATGAAGCAAGTGTATATAGGCACCTATATTGTTATTAAACAAGTTTTGAAATACTAAAACTGTAAAAAACAATATTTTCTAGCGTAAGTTCTACCAGAGTCTAATAAATGCTTTTGAAATTTATATGCAGTTTGAATTATTATTTGCCATGTAAATTATGTATATCAAATCCTTTTTGAATAGTATAAAATCAACAGAAATCACACTTTTTTTTTTAATCATATACAGTCGGACTTCTATTTAACGAACTTCCATTTTACGAATTTCTCTATTTTGCGAATTTCTCTATTTTGCGAATTTTTTCGTGGAACCAAGAACATTTTGGAAATTTCTTCGTTAAATAACTTCCATATAGCGAAGTGAATTTTCTATTTAACGAATTTTTTTTTTTTTGAGATCTACTTTCCCTATTTCCCAAAATATTTGAGAAAATTATAAACTTGTTAACGCATTTTATGGGGGAAATGACATTGAACTGATTTTTGCATCCCCTTAACTTTTATACCTTTAATAATCGAGAAAGCAATGTAATTTGCAAAGGCATTGGGACACGATGAATTTCGAGGAAGTAGTGGATGGCTTGACAAGTTTAAAAGAAAACAGATAATTATAGGAAAAGTTATGTCTGGTGAAAGTAATGACGTCAGTGATAAAGATTGTGAAAGTTGGATTGCAGAGACTCTTAATAAAATTTCAAAAGATTATAAGCCAAAAAACATTTTTAACGCTGATGAGACGGCTTTATTTTTTCAATATTTGCCTCAAAAGACCCTAACATTTAAAAATGAAAAATGTTTTGGAGGAAAACATAACAAAGCAAGAATAACTATCATGCTAGGTGCAAATATGACTGGCAATCAAAAATTAAAACCCTTAATTATAGAAAAAAGCAAAACTCCAAGATGTTTAAAGGGCACAAAATCTTTGGAGGTTGATTATGAATTCAACAAAAAATCATGGATGACGTCAGAAATTTGTGAAAAATGGATTCAAAAGTTGGACAAACTTATGATTGCAGAGCATCGCAAAATTGCTCTAATTTTCGACAATTGCCCTGCTCATCCGAAGGAAATCAACAAAGAACTGAAAAATATTAAAGTTTTTTACTTGTCTCCAAACACTACATCGAAGCTACAACCAATGGATCAAGGGGTGATTCAAAACTTTAAACTGCACTACCGCAAAAGAATTGTACGAAAAGTTATCTCTGCCAAAGATTAATTGCGAGAAAGCAAAACAGAAATTTCCAATGTTACAGATCGTACCATTCATAACAGTTTTGCTAAAACTGGATTCTTTGTCAACGCTGAAAATTCAGAAAGTTAGGACAAGGATGATATTCCTTTAGAAGAACTTAATGTGTAAATGTGGGTACAGCTAAGAAAGAACCACGAAATTAATGATGATGTACGGATTAATGATTTTCTTTCTATTCATTCTGAAGCTGAAACCACCGAAACATTAACTGAATCGGATATTTTGGACGGTGTAAAAAATAAAAACAATACAGCCATAAATTGTGAGGAAGACGAAGACGGAAATAATGAAGAAATTAGCATACCTTCATATGATGAAATGTTAAAATCATTTGAAACAATTCGACGTGATTTGCAGTTTGAGGAGAATACGCCTAAAGAAATTTTTGGTGCATTACAAAAATGCGAGACTTATTATGAGAAAAAACACTTTTTCAAACGAAAAGCTCAGACAAAATTAACGGACTTTATCAGTAGCAATATGTTTAAAATTACATTTATAATAAATGCAGCAATAATTTTAATATATAAAAATTTAGCATTTTTATTCAGGGGAAAATATATGTGGCATGATAGTGTAACATTGGATAATGTTTTGTTTGATTCTTACTTTCATTGCAGATTTCTTTTATGGGGAAGATTTATAAAATAAATAATAGATAATAATTTACAAGATAAAGGTGAATCAATTGCAGTTTTAATTATTTCTAATATCTATGAATTTAAAACCTGTTCTACGTTGTGTAAGTATTTCAAAAGATGATTTTCTATTTAACGAATTTTCCATATTACGAACTTTTTTTCGGGATTTAGCGACTTCGTTAAATAGAGGTCCGACTGTATTTGTAAATTACCATTATCATAGCTGCCAACCTTAGGAATCAAAAATTAGGAACACTAAATGTGAAAAAAATTATACGCAACAATTACTAGAGTAAGACAAAAATTCAACTATTAAATAATAACATGAATAGACATATATTTAAATACCTTATGTAAATTAGTAAAACAAAACTATAAACACTATCTTTTATGGGAAATTTATAATATTAATATTTTATAATTAGGAACACCAGTATAATTTAAAAACAACCATTTTCTATAATATATAATTATTCTTCTCCAAATTATAAAACACAGGTAAATAATAATCTACATCATAAACAAATATTTCAGATGCTAGTGTTTGAACACTACAATAAATTTTTTTTAAAAATAATAGTTGTTTAAGATTTAATTTAGTGAAATGATCAGCATAAGCTATTGGAATAGTATTTTCCAATAGAAAGCTACTAAAAATTACTTCGGCTTAATAATCACAGAAACGTGCTTACGGTGATCAGAACAAGAGACTGGTTTAAAAACAAAAATACAGCAATTTTACGAAAATTCGGATTTTTATAAAAAATATCAGATTTTCTGATTTTATTTAAAAATTAGGAACAAATCCGAAAAATTCTGAACAGTTGGCAGCTATGCAATATGAATATAGGAATCTTAAAAGATATATAAAAAATGCTCAATCATGTATAAAAGCAGGGGTCTGTCCAGACATTTTGTGAAAGGTCCATTTTTGTAAAATTGTGAAAAAATTATTCGTAATTTGCGAATATAAAATAAACGTTAAGTCACATTCTTTCAACCAGGGTCCTGTTATTGAAAAAGAACTTTTTCAAGGAGTTTTTAAATTGTAAAGACATACAAGATTATGCTCAACACTGTAAAATTATAATTTAAAAAAATTAAATTTAAAAAATAAACAGCAATTAATGCTATTAAATTAGAGATGCAACATATAAATATTTGGTATTTAGCCTATACTGCTGAAGGTAGAATATTCATTTCGGACGAATAAAGGAAGAAGCGTCTGCCGAAGACAAAACTTAGTTCGTTTACATCTGTCTTTCTCCCCCTCCCCCTCCGGAAGGGTTTATTCGATTACAAAAAAATAACGAAGATAAACAAATTTTTGAAGGGTCCCATTAAAAGATAAATTATTTTGTTAAGTGTCTGTTTTTATGAAAAGATATTTTGTGAAGGGTCCGTTAATGGACCCAAATTTCTTCTAAACAGACCCCTGAAAATTAACAATACACTATTTTCAATATTTAACACCAAACTTAATACAGGGTTCAATTAACATTTTAAGACAACAAAAAAATAACCAATGTTTACAAAAAAAAAATATTTAGTAATTATAAAGTTAATGCAGTTGGTTTGGTTTTAAGCTTATTCTCAGAAACAAAACTGGGACATAGTGCTAATGAAATACAGTCAAAACTAAAAACTTACCCACTGTGAATTCAGTGGCATGCTGAGACCACTCCATCATTAGTTTTTCAGATATTTCTTCAAAACTAACTTTCCTTAGCATCCTATGCCTATGGTAAGGAGATTTTACATTCCATATATTCTCCTTTTTTTTAAAAAGTTCAATGAAAGTGCTCTCCATATCAACATTCCATTTAAAACTTTTCCTAATGGGTGTTTGGTCAGGCTTTTGACTCATCTTTGCTGTAATACACATAAAAAAATTTCTATTAAGAAAAGTGAAGTAAATGTATTTAAAGCAACAAACAATAAAGAACAGACTAATTAAAAATAAAATACAGTAGAGTCCTGATTACCCGAGTTTCCGCTTTAATGGAGCAACAATTGTTTTGAGGATTTTATTGTTCCAGTTTATTTTTTATTTTTAAAACTACCGCTGAAAAAAATTCTGAATTTTATCTTCCAAACACTCAGGAAAACGAAATCCAACAATTTGCTCCCATGAAATGATCGTTAACATCATCAACAATGAAAATGAATCTAGCGAAGATGATGAAGACAGTGAAGGTGAAAATAAAGTAATCAATGCAGGGTTCGTGATTTTTTTAAAAAAATTCAGATTCTTTAAAAATTTAAACCTGATTTTTTTTTTTTTATTATTCAAGTACACTATAAGAATTTAGATTTATGACTAAAAAAACTTTATAAATGTTTAATCAAAATTAAATTAATATTAAAACTATATTATAAGAATATTTTAGAAACTCTAACCACCTACAACAATTTTTCACTATAATACATAGCAACCATTTTGAAACAAATACATGATTGAAATTTAGAGATTAGATGAAAAAGAGAATTTAAAAAATACTTTAACTATTAAAACAAAGTTTCAATTAAAATCGTGATCTTTTTTTTCTTTCTCTTGACTTTTTAAATGACAAAATAAATGTAACAGATTTCGTTTATAAATGTAATCATTCATCAAAAAATAAATATTTAATCTATATATTTTTATATTGAAATATTCATTTTTAATCCTATATCAAAATAGACAAGTTAAGCTTAAAAAAAAAAAAAAAAAGTTAAATCTATGTACTCATTTAAATTTTTTTTCACAAAATTTCTTGAAAGAAAATCTGATAAAGATACTGTAAACATATTATAAGAAAAAAAAAAAAAAAATGTTTACGTTAATCTGTACTTTCGATCTCAAGAATGTGTTGGAATTTAACACATACCAAGAAAGAAAGTAATTTTGTTAGCTAAAATTAATTAACGCAGCCATAATAAATTTTAAAACTAACGCAGCAATTCATTAAAAAGAAATGTCAAAATTATTTAAAATAAATTTTTATAAAAAAATAAATAATAAAAGTATCAATAATTTAAAACACAGTTTTTAAATCTATATATAAAATCTATCTATATATTTTTGATTTAAATCAATGATTTTTTAAAAGAATCATTTGATTTAAATCAACAAACCCTGAATTAAAGTATTAGGTAAAAAAAAATTTAAGGACTTTTTTGAGTAAAAACTCTTTCATTCTTGTAAAGTATGCTTTTTAAGTGTTTTTAAGTAAGCTTTTAAATTAGAATATGAATTGTAAGTGGTGCACTTGTATAAATTTTGTTTTTGGTGAATATATTACATTTATATCTACTCTTTTTCCTTTCCTTTTTACACTCATTACTTTAACCGCGTTTTTCGGTTATTCGAGTTAGTCTTGCTCCACATTAACTCAGATAATTGGGACTCTACTGCACTACCAAGCAACTAATTCTGTCAGCATATTGTTAAGTATAAGTAAGTTTTCAGAAAAGTTTACTTCCAATAATCCATTTTTTTCCTTTGTAAAAAAAATTATTCTAAATCATTGAATTCAGTAAAAACTCTGCTGTTATAATGTTATTGGAACTATAGAAAGAGCAAAGTAATTGTAAAAAACTGCATTTTAATATTTAGCAACCAAATAATTCTTAAACAAAAATTCGCAGAATAAACTAGATTCGGTTAAAAAATAGTTAAGACTTAAATTACACTAAAATTATGTTTGTGGTATTTAATATAAGGGAGAGAGGGGTACATTTCAACATGGGGCACCTTTCAACTAGTAGAATTTCTCCCTTCTAATATTGCCTAATGATTGGCCAATATGCCTGTCAATAAGCTTTAATTATGCATAACTGTTAACATTTAGTTTTGAGCACTTACCACTGTGGTGGTTCTCTGTGGATCAAGTTTTAACATTCCAAAAGTAAAAATACAATTTTGATTTTGAAACTGTTTTTCAACCAGTATTCTTTTAATAAGGTAAGTGATATTTATTCATTTAGTAGTTTATTTATTTCTGCTTCAAACTATATTATTTATTAGTGACAAGTCTTTTCCTAAGGTGGTTGATAATACTTTAACCAAAATGTCTGTACCAGGGGCAGATTTCAACAGAGTTGAAAGGTGCCCCAGTCTAATTATTTTTTTGTTAATCATAAAAATTGGCATTTTAGATCAACAACTAGGACAGACATAAAAGTTTCCGGAAAATTTTACTTTTTTATTGCTACATGAAGTATGATAAGTCTAATCCATAACAATCTGTAGAAAGCCTATTAAATATGGTTGTTACATTTAAAATAACTTTTTAGATGTCAACAGCTCTGACAGCAGCTCTCACACTGAAGTTTTCATTTTCAATCATAAAAAAAAAGCACTAATTTTGCTTTCTAGAAGCTTAGTATCCTTCTTAGGCTTATAATTTCTCACCATATTTATATAAGGCTAATTTATAAACATACAAATTCTAACAATGTACACACATAAAATTAAGATAGAAGCAAGGTAAGACAAGCGAGATATGGTGCAAATCAGAACACATTTGTCTTGTATACAGTTAAAAACAAATTTTGTGATTACAGTTAATATAAATTTTATTCACCTTATCTGTAGGCGGAGCTTATTTTCTCTTGCAGCCATTATGATCCACAAAAACTTCCGGAGCAACCGGAACTTATTTCTTTTCTAATGTTTTTACTTAGGCTGTTTCAATCATCGCTGATTAATATGACAAATTCGTTTTTAGGAAAAATACATAAAAATTAAATAAAGGTTTTTTGAAGTGTGTTTGTTTTTAAAGTCTCTAAATAACTAATACGCAAACTGGAATTATGACAGAATAAAGCTTTACACTATATATTTTTTTATTTTATTTATTTATTTATTTTAACATGGGTTATATTTGTTTCTACTCAGTGATGAAGCTATGTTATCCCTCTCCTGAAATTTCGAGTTTAAAAAAAATATATAATCTCAACAAAAAGAACTTTTCTGTATATATTTCTTAAAATTTTTCCAAAAAAAATTTTTTATCTAATATATACAGTATTCTTATTCTTTAAACTTCAAGATTTCATCAAACGTAATTTAAAATAAAATTGGTACTTTCCCATAATGTAATGTAAAATTTAGGTAATATCTAAATAGAGAAACATGACTTTTAGCACTAAATAATTCAGATTCGTGTGTTCTACATTTGACATATAAAACATAAAGTTACTTTAAACCAGAGGTGGCATTCTGTGTGGCACACAAACTCAATTTAAATTGAAAAAAAAAAAATTTTTTTTTTAATTTTTAATATAAAATAATTAGTTAAAAGTGAAACAATACAAAAATCACATTAGTGCTTCTATCTTTGTAAGTTTTCTCCTTATTATTTGTAATTGTAAAATTGTTTCATTAAAAAAAAAAAAAAAATTAAATGTAATTTTCTGTTTATTATTTGCTTGCTCATTTAAATATATAAAAATGATGAGCAAAAAATTGTGATTGGTTAAACCATTGTTTAAATTTCACTAGAAACAATTCTATTTTTCAAGATTTTAAAGAATAACATCTGTGATATTTGCTAATTTATAGCTTTATTTGATCTAGAAAAAAAGTTACTGTACGTGTAATAATTCAATGAACAACATTAATACGGTAGCACTTATTGATTTGACATAAAATTTATATTAATAAGTGCTATGTTCAAGATTTTTTACACTAAAAGTGGTGTACAAGATGCTCAGTGTAGACCACCCCTGCGTTAAACAATTAAACTGCGTTAAACAATTAAACTTCCTAAAGAAAAATAAAATAAATGCATTTTAAGAAAATTTGATGCTTTTTTTTTTGTTTGCGTGTGGGAAGTGAAGATATTGCTTTTATTTAAGAAAGAAAAAAAATATTTAAGTTATGAAATTTAATTTTTTGAAGAAAATAAAATTTCTGTTACAAATTGACAATAAAGCCACATTTTGCACTTCTTTTAATGTCATATCTAAAAGTTACAAGTTTTAAGCTGTGATGTTTTTAGAATGCCATGATTATATTTTAACTTGATATTTGGCTGCTAGAGACCAGTGTCTTTTAAAATCTTAATTGCATTTCATATTTTAAACTTTAAAATAACTCTCCAGAAAAAGGATCAGGCAACTGAATACGCGACAATTTTTTCTTGTCATCATTCAACTTGTGATAATAGGAAGAACTCATTTCGTTTTAATAAAACAGATTTTTGAATTTCCGAACAACTTAAATAACGTTATCAAGATAAGAGAAAACGCCAACAATTTTTTGAAATCTAATGCAAAACATTATAATAAGAAGGTTATAGCGATGTAGCGGAAGTTCGTACGAACCGGGTGAAGTTACTTCCGCTTAACTAGCTGTTTGTTTGTTTATTTAGAATGGATGTAGTTAATTTACGTCGCACTAGAGCTGCACAATGGGCTATTGGCGACGGTCTGGGAAACATCCCTGAGGATGATCCGAAGACATGCCATCACAATTTTGATCCTCTGCAGAGGGGATGGCACCCCTGCTTCAGTAGCCCAACGACCTGCACGCGAAGTCGAGCACTTTACGGTAGAACAGTTTAACGAGGACCAATACCGCACACCCTCGGTCCCTACGCAGACTGATCCAAGTGGTCACCCACCCGCACACTGACCGCAGCCAATGATGCTTGACTTCGGTGATCTGCTGGGAACCGTGTCTTAACGATCAGTCCACTGCGGGACTTGTTTATTTAGAAAACGAGGTGAATAGTTGTTCCACTTAATAAATATGAACTGTTATTTAAGAAAAGACAATTAGCTATTTTTTATACTATTTATATAAGAAAAAATGACAATGATCAGGAATTACCCCAGTGATCAATAATTACCCCATGTGTAGGGGGCAACATTTGATATAGTTTCCTATAATTAATTATAATGCTTACAGTAGATGTGAAACAATGAAACAAAAGCTTACACTATTTTTATATCAAAGAAAAAGAAAGTAACTCAAAATATTTATTATTAAGAGAAGGAGGGGGATCTTCGCAGAAATGTGCACATTTTGAAGCCCATCTTTGAAATGGAAAATACAGATAGCAGTTTAAAAGATACTTATTTTGTTGAATTAAACAAAAAGCTATTATTAAGTAAATGTAGTTATAATTTAGTAAAATGTACAAGCATTCTTGTCCATGTCTCAAATTTTAAAAAACAAAAAATTTTTTAAATAAAACTTAGGTGATCATTATTTACCCCAGAAACAGAGTGATCCTGAATTACCCAGGGTCACCCTACATGGAGTTTCTGCCGGTTTTTACCGGTTATAGCCAGTTTCTGCCACTGGCATGGCAAAAGCTAGTTTCTGCCGGCAAAAACCCAACCCTGAATATAAATCTAGTAAACAGTAGTTAGAACTTAGATTTTTAAAGCAATAAAACTTCTCAAATAATTTTTTAGTAACAAATTTTGAAAGGTGCCCCCTCTCCCCTATACAGGGATGACATTGACTAATCAATCGTTATCATAAGTACTTACATATAACCAGTAAAAAAAATATTAAAACAAATAGAACTTAATAATATATTAAAAACATTTTAAAAATAAAATTTTTGAAATTACTTGGGCTGGCGGAAAGGATGAGTACCGAACTTGTTTACTAACAACGATTGGCGAATTTAGTGTGGAATATTTTTTACCACATTCACATTAGAAATGAAACACAAAATCAATAAAATAGAATTATAAGCATATGAAAGATATTTAGATTGCGTATGAAACAACTTTTACAATAAAAATATTTTTCATTTTGAATATAACTTTAAGAACGATTGGTGACTTTGTGAAAAATTTTTCGACGCATTCACATTATAAATAAATCATTAAATCTATAAAATTAAACCTCAGACAGTTTGAAATTGAATCTAAATTACTTACGAAATAAGATTTATATTAAAAGAAATTGATAAAAACTCACCTGGATTAGATCTCAGTTATGTGTGATGTTCCTCTTCGTGGTCCTTCAGCAAACACTGTCACGAGCCGGGTTACGCTATTGGTCGAAAATGACATCACCAGTTGGGGGAGATGGTCATTTCGACATAACGACCTCCACCCCCCCCTCCTCCACACTTTTAGATCAGCCCCAGTTGTCCATGACCCAGTTACTTAGATTTTATTAAAAATTACCACAAAACTGTGCAAAATGTGAATATTGTCTTTATAATTTTTCACAATTTTAATTGTTCAAAGAAATATTTCTTTAATTACATGCCTTATACATTATAAACATTTGCAACATAAACAAAAAATTTCAATACAAAATGAAAATGTTTTGGAGTCAATATATTTTCCTTTTTTTTTGTTATTTTAGGATATAAAACATATTTTTCAAATTTTAATGAACGTAGAACAAGTATTGCATTGCTTTATATATTTTGAAATGACTCATAATAATTTTGAAGAGTAAAAAATTGTTTTAGTTCAATATTTTTACTTTATTTAAGTCATGTCATAAGGCGTTTTTAGCGCAATTTTCGCATTTTAAAGGCATTTTTTGCATTTTTTAAGGGCATTTTTTGAACTTTTAAAGGGCATTTTTTGCACTTTTTAAGGGCATTAATTGAGATTTTTTAGGTCATCAAAATCCGGGCTTACAAATAAAAATCCAAACAAAACTCCATTACATAAAGAATGTCTGTGGTGAAATTGTGCAGTCGTTTTATCCAATGCAAGTAAATTTCATTAAAATTAATAACATTTAAGCAGTATTCCATTAAATTTACTAAAAGTTAAAGTGTGAAAATTAAACGGTGTTTAATAAAAATTAATTTTTGGCAGAATCTTAAGAACCAGATGTGATCAACCAAAACGATTTTCAGATTTGTAATCAGCATAACAAAATACATTAGAAAACGGATATACCATGCCAGATATCTACAGCTTTTTTTTTCAGTGTTATTAATCAAATAATTACAGGGTATCCGCGCACCTGGAAAGTCATGAAAAATTATGGAAAGTCATGAATTTCGGTATTGAACAAAATTTGTCATGAAATGTCATGATTTTTACTATTAAAAAAAAAAAATCATGGAAAGTCATGGATTTAGGTCTCCGAAAAATCTTTTTTTTTTTTAAATGGAATCCCCCTCCCTCAATTTCATCCTGTTACAAATATCTGAATTCCTAACAAAATCACCACTCTATCATATTTTATTAGAATATAAAATGATTTTATCATGTTCTTTAAAAATTATTGTGTTCTTTCAAAAAATGAAAAAAAAAAAAAACATCATTTCTAGAGAGAATTATTCTTTTAACTTCTGTGATTTAAGAATTTTTATTATTCATTTTTTTAAATTTTATCAATTTAAAATTCTAGTTGAAGCAAATCATTAATTGGTGAATTTTTTTTCTTTCCGAAATGAGAACAGAAAAATCAGGAGTATTTCTTTCCTTTCTGATGAACAAGAAAAGTGTCTTTAAAATATAATTCTGCAGGGAAAAAAATTATTTGCTTTTGTATTTTATTGTTTCAACTCTTTCTTTACTCTGTTTTTTAAATTTGAAATCTATAAATATGAAGATGCAGAGTATAACAGTTTTGGTTATACCTATCATTTCAATTAATGTTATTATAATGCTTTTTTAAATTTATTGTTGCATTTTTGTCGGAGAAAATAGTAACTTCGTTAAGTCATGAAAAATTCTTGGAATTTGTCATGGAAAGTCATAAAAAGTCATGAATTTGAAAATCTAAAATATAGCAGATAACCTGTAATTACAGATACTTACAAAATATGTTATGCAATCATGTTTAAACACAAATCTAATAAAAGAAGGTTTTTATTTTCATTTTAGACATTTATTGTGAAACATTACAAGTCGTAACAATACATTTTTCAAAGGAAATTGAAGAGGTTGACAATACTACCTAGAAGGTGAAGTCAAAAAGTTCTTTAAAATTGAGGAAATTTTTATGTCATCTATGAATGTAATTAATTTACTTATTTAAATTAAAAATATAATACATCCTCATGTCATCTTAGAACATACCAACATTTTATTTCTAAATATTATTGTGGCAGTATGAATGATCATTTGAGTCATGCAAATTAACTAACTCGTTATTACTTAAGGCTGATTCAGCTAAGGATATTTTATAATCATTAACTAGGTTTCGAAATAGATAAACTACTATTTAAAAGGTAGGCATTGCCAATATTCTGTAGATCTTGCCTCGTTAGCAGATGAATTCTTTCAAAATTGTCAGTCAAGGAGTTTCTAACACCATTCAACAACTGTTTCAAACAAATTCCATCCGAAATTTTTTCTACAATTGAAAAGAAAATAATTAGCTTCATTTCTTAATAATACAAAATAATTTATGATCACTTAAAAATATTTTATGAATAAACTATTAACTAATTAATTAGTTGATTGCAAAGGCTCTTTTAAATATGTTAAGAAAACAAAGATAAAAGTGAGAGTAGTAAAATCAATTTCAGTATTAAGTCTACAATCAAAGAAAAAAAATCATAAAAATGGTATTTAATCTAAAACAAATTAGACTCATTCCAAGTGAAATCGACAAAATTTTAAAAAAATTTTCAAAGCTGTCATAGATAATCATAAAAACGTTTTTAGAAAAGTTCTGTTGAAAAACTGCAAAATTAATTTTTTCAGAATTTACTTTTAAATATTAATCAATTTAAGAAAACAAAATCATAGACGGTGGTTGCGATGCCATCATAAAATACTTCCTAGCTTTTAAAATATCTATAATTACTTAAACTTACTTTATTTTTAAATCATTAGTTATCGAATTATATTTAATGATTAAATTAATGAGTTAATCTTTATAAAAGTGAACATGAAATATTTTATGTTCGCTATTATAAAGATTATGATTAAAAAAAAGTAAGTTTAAGTAATTAAAGATATTTTAAAGGCTAGGAAATATGTATCGCCAATTGTGGCATCACAGTGGTTTATATGATAAAAATGTCGAACTGTTACATGGCCATAACGGCCCATAGAACTATAATGATATTATATAGAATTAATATTTAACATTAAAGCACTTCAATTTATAATGGGCTTCGTGATTTTTTTTATTCAAAATTCAAATCAAAAATTTAAATCAAATTATTTTTATTTAGATTGAATTTTAAATTTTTCAAAAGATAGTTTTAAACTAGATCGCTACATAAAAAATTATTTATGAAGTAATGCACGATACAAATGCATAATCTAAATTTAATCAAAATGAAATAGGAGCACTTTGTTCTTAACAATTCAAAAATAGGCTAGTGATAAATTACAGGCTTTTTTCTATCATAATTAGATTTGTGTGAATATAAAAAGATTTTTCTTCAGTAACTGTTAATTATATTGTTTAAGTTGAATTCTTTGAAAATCTGATAAAAACTTAGAAACTATTCTTGTTAAAGCAAGCATTGTGAAAATTCTGTAAAGCATTTTTGATAATCTTAATTAAAAGAATTCTAAAAAGGATACAAAGGATGTAGTACATATATTCTTATATGCATCTACACAGGGTGAAGACTACAGACATAAACGAACGTTGCAATTGCTGGTTGTTAAGTTTCTTTTAAAAAATTTGCACTAGCTAGAAATATTATAAACTGCATTTTATGAATAAAATGTAAATTAGAAAAAATATTCATTCTTAGTTAACACTTTACACAACAGCCTAATTATCATTATTTCAAAATATAAATTATGGACATGAGTAACACTCACTTGCTAATTCACTCTTCGCTGATGTACTCAAAGGAAGATATTTCAGTTCATTTTCATGGCCAACATGAGCTTTATAATAAGTGATATAGATTCTAGCATTCTGAATGACTTCAATTATTGATGAGCAGCATTTCTCGCTTTTACAAGTTCCTTGTGGTTTGGATGGTCTAGACCAGGGGTTTCCAACTTACATGAGGATGGGGTTCGCGATAAAAAATCAAATGGCGGACCGCAAATTTATCAAAATTTCATATAGGACTCTTTTATGTTTGAAGGAACATAAATAATACTGTCAGATTTTTATCAAAGTTTTTTTAATATTAAAAAGTAAAATAACAAGCATTAATATGCTTGTTAAGTAAATTTTTTTTAATCTTCTCTTAATCAGAAACTTTGTGATTAAGACTTTTTTTTCTTTTAAATTTAAATCTGTGATGAAATAACATTTTTCGATGTTTTAGGAATTATAGCAACAACAACAAAAAATTCTCGAGAATCTGAAATTTTTTTTTTTCCCGCTCATGCGATATTCAATTCTAGGAATTTAAATAAAACATAAAATATTCATACCCTCTTTCATGCGCTTTAAAATTTACAAATGTAAATAATTTCGTCCAAAATGAGTGGTATCAAAAAGCAGAAGGGGAGAATTTCTTCGAGAAAATTTCTGATTTGCACAAGCTAAATTATATTCACAAAAACGAAATAAAAAAGAACAGCATACACGATTACTTTTGTATTTGAATAAATATTTTCTTGGACGCAAAACTTGAGAAAGAAATTTTTTTGCACCGTTGGTATGTTAAATTTCGTAGAAACAAAGAAATTACGTTTATTAAAACGAAAGGAAAGTATTTTAAACCCTCTATAGATTTTTTACGAAAATTGTCCTAAAAAAACGATAACTAATAACTAAACTAATAACTATAAACTAATCGCGGGCCACAAAAAAAGGCTTCGAGGGCCTGATGCAGCCCGCAGGCCCCCAGTTTGTAACCACTGCTCTAGACCCAGAATCTGTTGATGTACAGATACCAGAACGATTACAAGAAAAGTAACGTTTCTCACTACCATTTGCCAAAGAAATTGAGGCACTGGAATAGTAGGATGACATGAGTTGAACCTCAATTTCCTCTTTCCATTATAAGAAACCAGTGTAAAATAAAAAAAAAACATAATTTAATCTTCACAGTTTATTCAAATACTACTGCAATATTACATATTCAACGAATTCAAAATGGAAATACAAACACATTAATTCAGGAGCAGATATAACCATGATAAAATTTATTTAAACTAACAAATGTACAAAAAGACCCACTGCACTCTGAAATAGTGAAAATAAAGACTGACATTTCAAATTGAAACACATAATAGATGTTTTTTTAAAACTCGTCACTTCAATCTTAATCGAATCATTACAGTTATTCCCAGGGCCCGACTTAGCTTAATTGGGGCCCGTGGCAAAAACCTCACTTTATGGAAGTATTTAAATTTTTCACCTCATTAAAAATAACAAGAAAAATGACTAGAACCTAAAATAGCTATAAAGTCTACCCCCCCCCCCCTTCCAATGGTCAGGCGAAATATCATTCTGTCCTTGTTATTGGTTTTCTTACAATTCTATGTCCATCATTCCAAATGCATTTTTCTGATTGTTAAATTTCTCATCTAACTGTGAAAAATTCATATCCTTGCTGACAATAGGGCAGAATTCGGCAAAAATTTCACAATTACAATGGCTCAATTAAGCCTATCAGAAGCCTATATTTTTGTAAGAATATCGCATTTTGCAAAATGTAAAAATACAGGCTTTTGATGGGCCAAATTTGTCCATCATAGTTGTGAAATTTAAGCTGAAATCCGCCCTAGAAAGCTATGCATTTACGAAATATAGTTTGTGTTCATACGATGGATTAATGAAGAAGCGATTCATACGATAGATTAATAAAACTGACGGATTTTACTTTGTACTGATATTTTGTTTAAAAAAAAAGCTCATTAAAGAAGGAAATGTAATATAAACTCTTCGATTTGGGGGCCCCTTAGATGTGGGGGCCCAGGGCGGCTGCCCCGTATGCCCCTGCCTTAGTCAGGCTCTGGTTATTCCATAAGTTAACAGAAATAAGAATCACAGTTACCTTTCGCTGCACGTACCTTATTATTGTAGTTAAGCAGCTGATCCATACACAACAGATTTGCAACTCTCAATTTTTAATACCGTAATATAATAACCAACTAACAACTATTGTAATATAGAAATGATAGTTTTCGCACTGTAATGTAAATAATAACAATTGGTACATAACGTAACAATAGCAACATAACGTTAATTGAAATTTTATACAATTTATAAACTGACTTGCCATAGAATCAAATTGGTGCTCCCCTCTTTTTCTTCCACATTTTCGATGTTATGAGATTTTGATAAGTGGTCTCCTAATAATATTAGAGTTGTGAAACACACTTTCACAACCATTTACAGGACATTTCAAACTTCTAGTTTTTACATCTTGTTTATATGCTCGTATAAATTTTTATTTTGTTTAAATATTTTTTTCGCAAATCACCTGATTCATAATTAAACATAAATAATAAAAAGTTGATAAATAAAGAGAAGAAACATTAACACATGTATCTAATGTTCTTGCCATAAATTAATATTATTCAATTTTTTTGTTACTATTTATTTAATTATTTTTGGTAAAATGTAAATTCTATTTAATTATTTAGCAAGAACTTTGTATGAAATGAAAAAGAAAAATGTTCTCATTTGATCATTTAGAATTAACTTATTTTTGTTTTGTAAATGTACATACATACATTGCAAGGTTTATACCCCTTCCCTTTCTTTTTCATTAGTAGATTTGACGATTAATACAGATTAAATTTAATATGTTTTAAAATTTTAAAAAAACGCATTAAATTTTTCATTTATTAAAAAAAAAATAAAGATTGTAATTTTGTTTTCTCGGACATTTTTTGCAACTTATTTCAAAACTAGTTTAGTATAATTTAAATACACTTTCTATAGGTGTAAATATTTATTATTTAAACCAAAATTTCCTTTCCTATTTTTGCAAATTAAAGTACAGTAATACTTGATATATCGAGATTCATATTGTAAAATTTCTGATATTACGATACCTTCAAAACTTTAATATTTAAAATTCCAAAAAAATCTTTGTTCATAACGAGTTTTTTTTTATTTATTTTTTTTTTTTTTTAAATCGGTTTCCTGCAATAGCGGAAAAAATTCATTTGAGAAAAATGCATTTTTCTATTATTAAAATTAACGAAAGGGGACAAAGTAGAAGACGTTTTTATTTATTTATATCTGATATTAATATTGAAAGTGAACATCATTTCGCCTATTTTCCTTTTCCAATAATAATCCTTAAAGTTATCAAAGCATATATATGGATAATCATCAGCTAAATTACCTTTCTATATAAAAATGAAAAAACATTTTGCTATTATCAGCAATATTGACACATAGTTCAAATGTATGTACAGTGTGCAAAAAAATAAATGGACCCACCTGAATAACTTTTGATGTAAAGTTCGGATCTTCATGTTCTAGGACTCATTCTTAATGGTTCGAGAAGGTGACGTAAAACATACTAACTAATTAGTGCAAACTATATTTTAAATTAGGAAAATAGACATAAAAACGTACTTTCTCTGATTAAACACGCCTTTTTTCTACGGATTCGGATTTCTGACCCCTAAAATATAGTAGCTTCAATCTGGAAAAATTGTTTTAATAGTTTTTTCAGGAGCGCGTTTGAAAGTTAGGACACTTTAATATAAACTTTAGTTTTTGCGTATTTCACTATATCCCATTTTTTTTTAAGTGAATTGAAAAAGTTTTGCATTTAATTCCAATCATATCAATCAATCCAATCAATTCCGATTTGTTTTTCAAATGATAATTGAATGCAAAATATAACTTTTAGTAAACATTTATTATTATTTTATTGAATGAAAGTCGAAAAACTTTTGAAATATAAGGTACACAATTTTTTCATCATTTGAAAGAATAAAATTTTAAATGTCAACATACAAAATTTAAGCAAAATCGGTCAAATAAATCTTGAGAAATAAAAAAAAAAACTCGTATTCTTCGAAATTTGGTCTCCTAACTCCTTAATTTTTAGTGTCTATTTCTTGTGATTTAAAATTCGTAACTATAAAACTAAAAGCAAATTTAAATCTTAGAGGAAAGACTGTTCCGCGTTGATATGTGGTAAATAATAATTAATTAACTGTGTGAAAGGGTTATTCGTTGCAGGCGTATGCCAATATGTAAAAAATTTCTGCAGGGCAAAACAGAAATCTTGGTGGAAAGTCTGCTTTCAGCTCTGCAGAGAAACGAAAACATAAGCAGACAAACAGAAGCCATATGTAGCAATCTTTTTTATAAATGTAAGTTAGTTAATGTAATTCGTTTCTCGAACTCAAATTTAAAATTTGTAAATTGAAATATCATTACAAATTTTAGCCATATTGTTAGCCATATTTTAAGTCGATGGACTCACTCTTTTTCTCAAATGGAGAGATAAGCATTTTTCCTAACATAGATGTTCACTTTAAAAGCATTTTCAAAACGAAAAATAAATCATGAGGAGAAATTTTAAAAGTCTCTTTGTATTCATTTGTAATATATATTAACATAGTGTCCCCTGATTAATATAGCCTTTTTTTTGTCCGTAAAATTATACTATGTAACAATTAAAAAAATATTTCGAATTTTACAATTTAATGGGCATAACTATTTCGAAGTTCGTTCAAAACGGGGCATGATATCTTTAGATCAGTGTTTCCCAACCTTTTTTGTGCCATGCCCCACTTAAGCCTTTCTAAAATTCTTATGCCCCCCTATGCAACATAATACATAATTTTTAATATTAAAAAATTGAATTGTTCACTTAAGAAACTTAAATGATAGGTTTTAGGAAAAAATCACTAGGAAATTGTTAACGAAACACAGTAAGTAAATTTTCAAAACATATAATGAAAAACTAAAATTCAAATTCGAAATAATTTTGATATAATTTTTAATATAATCAAATTCGAAATAATTTTAAGATTTTTCTATAATAATTTATTGATATCCTAACGCTTCATGCTTGCTGCACAGAGATTTTATGTTCCAATTCAGTTAGCTTCAGTCTCAAGTCTCCCCGTTTCATTACATCCAGGCGATATCTTTTTATAACCAGTAAATCATTTATAGAACTAAATCCACATTCAGCAAAATATGAAGATGGAAACTGTAACAATAGTTTTCTTGCACATTTGGTTGAATTTGGGTATTTGATTTCCGCTTCCTCACAATACCATGCCATAATCACTCCTTTTATATTAAATAAAGTTTTAAGTGACTCATCATTTTGCATTTCTGCGAGTTCTTCTTGATACTGCATATTTGATATATCATACAAATCCACTAACATTGACTGCATCATCCATGTTGGAAAATCAATTTGTTTTAAATCAGAAAATATTTCTTGTAAATCAGCCGAAAGAATTTACAGATGATCGAAAATAACAAGTAAAGCGGTATCATTTACTTCACATTTTTGGAGCCAATGAAACTGTTCAAAGTTTTTGTTGTTAATATATTTTTGACATAACTCAATAAGGGTAAGGAAACCAAATATCTTCGCTTTTGCATCAAACAGAGTTTCATTTGTTTCTTGAAGTTGCTCATTTAATATATTTAGTTTTTCAAAGATACCGGCTAAATAACTCGCAAATGCTTTACCATCGACTGTTAACAGATACTTTATTTCAGGTTTGTCGCCTAAAAAATTGCTAAGTCAAGTAATATTTATTTGCCTCAATTATTTAAGAATTTACTTTTTTCTTTCAATTTTGGCACCGAAATCTAGCATTGCATTTAAATGGCCCGGAGCAAAAGGGTTAAACTCGTGTCGAGTCAATTTTCGAATTGCCCCCCTAAACAATCAAATTGCCCCCCAGTGGGGCGTGGGCCCCACGTTGGGAAACACTGCTTTAGATACAATACGTGGATGCAAAAAATGTACTAATAATTGTATTTGCAAAACATTTAAATGATTCAAAAGCCAATTGATGCATATAAAATAATATTTTATATCAAAATGTTCTTTAAATCTTTTGCTAAATGTGCATGAAATTTCAAATTTTCATTAACGAATAATTTTTGCGTTATGAGAGAAAGAAGCGTAGAAATTTTTTGAAACAGCGGTGATAGCTAAAACTATTTTTCTTTATCACAGAAGTATTTTTAAACTTACAATGTGTGGTAAAGTGCACCATACAGTAACATCGATAACAGAAAAAAAAAAGAGATTTAAATTTACATTAAAAGGAATCTGCACATTATGGTATCAATATTAGTGATTTTAGATTCTTAGAAACACACTTGAAGAAAAAAAAAATGATGTGAGAAAAGAAAAATTAACGTATAAAATTCGTTTTAATTTAAATATTTTGAATAAACTTGTTTGAGACCCCCTGTCGGGGGAGACTTGACCCCTTATCGGGCAAAGTCCGACGCCATCCTTGATAATAGACTCTAAAATTTTAGATTTGAGTTAGGAAAAAAGAAGCTTTCAGCAGTAACAGACATTCTTCAATGTAGCCTTCGAGTGCAACCGATACTTATAAAAGTGTACTGTCATAAGTTATAGTTCGACGAAAAAGATTTCACAAGATTTTCATTTTCGAAAAGAGCTACGTATTATGTACTGTTGAATTTGAGCTTTTTTCACCGACATCGATTTCTATAAATATTTGCATGCAGGGTGTTCAGCGATCACTGCTCTAGCATATCATTTTTGTTTCTTTGTATAAATGACGTTAAAAAGGACTGTATGTTGAGGGTCCCAAGTGATTACTTAAGCAAGGAAAATAGAAAAATGCTATTGAAATCCGACAAATCTCTATCGAAGAAGACGGATTATATAAACACCGAAAACTTCTTGAATTCTTTACCACGGAGTTTAGAAAACACGAAACTTGTTTTTATGCTTTTATCACTTCCTTTTGTAAAACTGAATATTTAGAATTAAAGTTTTTTTCCCCCGGATTAAGTATTGATTCATAATCCGTAAAGTACATATTTAATCACATTTTTTTAAAAGAATTCTAAAATTCTTTGTATGTAACAAACTGTACTGTATACATGAATTGCAATGTCCAATCCAAAAAAGTTGAAGATCAACAAAAGCAGAGGGTTTTGAAAGTGCTGCCTGAGTCATTATTCGGATTGTTTGTACAATTTTCTTTTTTTAGAAGTTTGAAGAAACATTACAAAAATCTCTTATAATTGGAATTTTCGGTTCATTTTCGATAAATTGCAAAAGAATAATATTGTAAGTTATAATTAAACCAAACATTCGAAGAATCAGACTCTTCTCTAGTTTAAACAATCCGAATGGTACGGCACATGTTTTCTTTCTGAATCGTCTGAAAGCTGAACGCAGTAGCGCAAGATTGGCTACAAGCATGCTTGAATTCCGCTCAATTTCCAAAGCCAGATCTTCTTCCAAAGATTTAATCTCCTTACTAACATCATCACAAACATTAATAAAAACAATAAGTTGAATTGCAAACACTACTAAGCCGATCAAAGATACCATTGATCGAAACAGGTTGGAGAAATGACTCAAAATTAAATATAGTGAAAAACATATCGCGATGAACCAAATCCCCATCAGATATACAATCAAAGATGAAATAGAATCATTCACTTTCTTTATTGCACTAGTTAAATCCTCATAATCATTTCTAATTTCTGATAATTTTTTAAATGTTATTTCTTTTTTTAAATCTGCCCTGATTGAGTAGTTACAGTAGCGAATGATGTTCAAGTTTTCCAACTGTGCAAAGTAAGCTAAGAAAAAACAACTTGATGGTATGAAAGTGACAAAAGCGTAAGACCAGCAGGACAAAATATTCCATAGAATTCGAATCAACTTCTTGGTATAAACGGACAGTATTTCTGGTTCTACTATTTTGAAGAAAGCCTTTCGAACAATTTCATCGGTGTTCATTCTACGCAGAATGAATTCAAAAATGTTACCCAAATAAAAGACGAAGAGCAAGGAATATATAAGCATAATTAGTTTGCTAGATGCTTGACAGGGTTGCTTTAAGCAAGCAGGTTTAACTTGATGTAAGAAGATTATAGCATTTAGAATTCTCCCTAAAGCTGAACGCATGACAAAACTCATTAGAAGCAAAAGTAACATGTCTGCACTTTGCATTAAGCCAAACATAAGATTATATTTCAATGCTGATGGGGCTGAAGAAGTAAAAACGTATATGGATGGAACAATCCATAACATATAAAGCGCTGTGCATAATTTTTTCGATGCATTTTTTGAAATGCTATTTAGACACTTATATGATTCTGCAATTCCAAAAACGGTTAAAATATTCAGTAAAATCTTCCAGTTACTTGCTCGAAGCATTTGTGTATAGTGATTGCCGTTCATCATGATGTTTATCGATTTAAAAGGGGACAAAATATTAATAGAACAATTTATAACTTATAAAGTCCTCTGCATAGCTTATTTCATGCTCATTTCTGTAATCAAACCTATCATCGTTACTTGAAGCCTTCCTGTATCTTGATTCCGTTATTCACTATATTTGTCCTATACCAAAAACATAATGTTGATGGAACAATCCATCACAACACGCCTCGCGCAAAGTTTTTCCAAGCTTCAAAAATATTATACTTACTCTCATACGACACTGTTTGAGATATTTTACATACTAGAAAATGTTAGAAATACTATTATACATACTCTTATAAGCAATTGTAAACAAGATATAAACTCATATTCTAATTTCTGTGTAAAAACTAAAAGTCAGCAATATTGTAAATTGATTACTGTTATTCATAATCCATTATCAATATCATAATAATGATAGATAAATCCACAGCATATAAAGTTTTATTAACAATTTATTCCATGCTTTAGAAATTTTATTCTCACTCTTATTATACAACTTTTCAATTGCAAAATTTTGTAAAATATTCAGTAAAATCTTCCAATCATAGGTTTCAAGCAAAGCATTATTGTATGTTATTTACTGTTACCCATTACGTTTGGAATGTAAATTATAAGAACTTGTTTGACATTATTATCTGCATCTAAACAATCAAAATAATAATGGAAATTAAAAAAACTCATGTTATATCGTGATAAAGAACAATTTAATTCCTGATTATTTCATTTACTATTTATGGAAAATAAATTGTATTAGAAACAAACACAACAAAATTAAATTTAATCACGCAAAACAAGAATTAAAGTCTTAATTTTTTAAAAAATTCTTTACCAAAAATCACGCTTTATGCTAATGTAATAACAATGCATAATTTATTTTAAATTATCCGACAGAAGAACAGATGAAACTAAAAACATATATTATTTATTACAATTAGTGTTTAATCGTGAATGTGATGAAAATTATTTAGTATTTAAATATTTCATCATACATCATCAAATCCCTTTTTCTGTGTCCTTTCAGATTAGTTTTGGAAAATGATTTCTAAAACTATAAAAATTAATTCCGTTTTTTTTTTTCTTCATCAACATTTATTTTTTTCCATTCAAATTTCATACCTAAAAAAAGTCACATATTCACCTAACTTTTTCTTAGTAAAATTGAAAGATGTAGTCTGCCGGAATGGGGCTTAAATTTTCTTCTTTTTTAATTTAAAAAATGTTAATTTCAATACAAAGTAACAGTAAAAAAATTATGTAACGGGAATAGAAATTAAGAAAATTTTATCTCTGCATCGTGGGCCAGGTATTAAACTGATAAAACCAATTGAAGGGACAAATAGTTTTTTTTTTTTCCAATAAAAAAACTAAATAAAACCAAACCTGGTCAAAATATCATCCGATTTAAGTCCAGACCCAAACAAAAATGGGCATAACCTGCGTCCTAAATAAGGAAACTTGTTCATCACAGCAACTGACGGAAACCCTGTCAGTCAAAGAAAAAATGTTTTATAGGGCATACGATCACCTCTAGCTACACAATTCTGGCATCTACGTTGCACACTGTTTACCAAGGTCCGTATGAATCCCTGTGACAAACGCCCCACTATTGTTTATCAAGGTCCTAGAGTGCTAGAGTTACCCTAGAGTGCATTGATGTTCGTTGGAGCTGAGCTTCGAGCTGCAATTGAGCGTCCAAAGACGTTCCATGCGTGTTTCATGGGATTAAGGTCAGGGGACACCTTAGGCTATTCTAATCGTTAAAGATCTTCCGAATGTTGTCATTCGCCCACCAGCCCTGTGTAGACGAGCGTTATTGTCCATAAAGAGGAAATTCGGTCCATATGCTCCGAGGAAAATTCTCACTTAGGTTGCTAAGATCTCGTTCCTCTACAATTGAGTACCGCTACCGAACACATGATAATAGGTCGGTATGCCCGTTTGCCATGAGGCTTGCACAGACCATCAGACGACCTCGATATTAGTCCTTTTCCCTAATGTTAGAGAGGTGATATACCCTCCTTTTAATTCTTCCAGAAAAAGTAGTACTATATTTACTTAAAACTTTAAATTTTTTAAACTTTCTACACAAAAAAAAAAACATCTTTTAGCTAATGATGGTATAAATTTTAAAATACACGTTTCAGGTCTTGTTTATTACTTTGAATAAATTCAACAGTACGCTTAAGAAAAATTATTACAAATAAATAAATATTTATTTTTTGTAGTTTTTTAGGAAAAAAAGGTTTTAAGAATGAAAAATAAAAAAATAGCTAAAAATAAATAAATAAGGGATTAAGAA
This sequence comes from Parasteatoda lunata, assembly GCA_949128135.1. NCBI lineage: Eukaryota > Metazoa > Arthropoda > Arachnida > Araneae > Theridiidae > Parasteatoda > Parasteatoda lunata. The sequence goes on along the minus strand of OX421977.1, from coordinate 23,607,030 downwards.
TTATGTATTTGCAATTCTTACTTCTTATTTCTATATGTATAGACCAGTTTACTTATAACACTTTAGAATGACAAAATTGATATTTTTGAATTAAAAATATCAATTCTCAAGCCAAATATCCTTCTCTTTCTGCAATATATCAAAAAGTTAATACAATTTCGGCAAAAAAGAAAAAAAAAAAGAAAGAAAGAAAAGATTAAAATAAAACTCTTTTGTAAACAACATCACTACACCCTATGACAGGTTTTGGTTCGGCTTATTCCGTTTACCCAGGTTGTATATTTTGACGTCATAAGCAATCCCCGCCTCTTTTGGAGTCATGCTAAGGTTTCGTTTTAAGCTAATTTTAAGTTATGATTTTAAAAATTTCAGATCAATTTTGAACATTTATATTTGATTTTTGAGAGTTTTAAGTTATAGACAATTGAAATAATCAAGATTACGTGATTATCCTACACATGCATGTTCCTCATTGTGTCCCAAGCAGTGGCCTTGATAGGGGCGGAGACAGCCTGGTTGTTAAGGCTCTGAGCCCATATCCAAAGGGTCGTGAGTTCGATCCTGCCAGCCCGTGTAGCAAATGGTGACTGGTGCATGTTAAATCTTACGGGTCACAAATTCCTTCATGTTCCCATAACAACTTATATCTCTGAGGATTTTGAATCGGAGATCGATCTTTCTCTGGTTCAGGTCAAAATTACGATGTGTGGATGTGTAAATGGGTCAACCCTATTAACAGGCAGTGCCGGTGACTGAAATCTTATTCTTGGCCATAGATGGCGCCAAAGAAACTTACTCTCTATCTTAAATACGTTTGGTTTCACCAAGCACGCTTGTTGGATTGACAATAAGTGACATTAGAAACAATAATAACAATGCCCTTGAATAATTTTAGAGAAGAAGGGGGGGCGCATTAGAGCAGGGCTCTCATGCGAAAAGAAAAAATTTCAATATTCAGGGAATTTTATTTTAACTCTAAATAGCAGGGAATAGTCACGAAAATTTCCTATACCATGCCTGGAAAATAAGCTGGAACAGTAATCAGCAATTGAGATTTGAGTTTAATTCTAATATGTATTTTACAATTATTTGTTATAAAAATTTCCTACTAAAGTCGAATTGACAAGTCTCCATCCTCATATCAATGATATTTTTATCTTCACAAAATGTAATTGGTAAGACCAAACCAAAAAAAAAAAAAAAAAAAAAAAAAAAATCAAAGTTTTCCGATGAAAAATAGCATGGTATGTATAAAATATGGTCTGGAATTTCGTTGTATTTTACCTGATATACCTAGAAAAGTCAAGTATTTTTTTTTTCTGAAATTAAGCGGGAAACCTGTAAAAATAAAATTTAAAAAAAAGAAAAAAAGGTTTGCTGAGACCATTGAATTGCACAAGAAAAAATAAAGTGATTTTCAGATTTATGTCGCTGTTAAAACTGGAACCGTGTAAATTTGAAAGTTAAGTTTTTAGCTAAATTTGGGTTGTAATCTCTGGCCCATTTTACTCATTGCTTTATAAATAAAAAGATTTTTTTTGTTTAATTCATAAAACCTTTAATTTTCATTCCAAGTTCATTTTCTTTAAGTAGATAATTTTGATTTCCAATATTTCACATTGTTTTCTCGTTAAGAGAGAAAAAATATATAATATTCTTGATTAAATACATTTATGTTGTCAGGTGTCACAGCTTCCTTTTATTAGTCCAGCTGCTATCCCAAATGTACTTTTGTTACCAAGGACTGAATAAATTACTTAATTACTCATTGGAAAACTGTGTTCGTGATTTTTCATCGAAATATAAAACTGATTTATAAAATGTTCAGTCTCTTAATTCTATAAATCTAAAACTGAATTATCAAATCTAAGTACGACTATAAAATATAGAGTAACTTGTCAAAACTGACAGTACTATGCAGTTAAAAATGTGAAGACTGAATAACTTTTGATCTAATAATCGGATTTTCGAGTACTAATCTCAATGGGTTTAGGGCCTAACTAAAAATGTGTTAATTATTCAAAACAAACTACGTTTTCAATTTTGAAATAAAAACATACTTTCTGTGAATTAAGATAAAAAATTTTTTATTCACTTATTTGGATTTTTGATCCTTAAAATAGGGTGAGAGTAGCCGTAATCTGGAAAATATGGTACCAATAGTTAAGGCAGGTGAGCAGTCGAAAGTTTTGACCCCTTAATGTTATATCGCTTTCTGCACTTTTCACAATATCTCTAAAACTTTTTAAGCTGATTCAAAAAATTTTGCACACAGTTATAAAATTTTTTGATCCAAAGAAAATTAATTTCTCGTGAAAAAAAAATTTTAACTATTTTTTTATTATTAATTTATTTAATAATAGACGAAGATTTTTAAATCTTCGGTAACTAATTTATACATAATTTTGAATTCTGATCTAGTCGGAAAGTGGTCACAAAAAACTATTGAAAGCAATGGATCTCGCTTAAAAGCGCTATAACTCTAAATTCTTTTCCTCTGTTTTTCCAAAGGAGAAATTGAGAATGTATCGGAAATCTTTGATTTTCCTTGATGTAGTCCTCCTTAAAAGCCTTGATAGAGCAAATTTAACTTCCAGATTTGAAGTTCTCCATTTTGTTTATCAATCGATCAAATGGTATTATGAATGTGAATAAAAATCGATAGATAATGAGATGGAGAAATTCTTATTTTAAGTAGGGACCTGCGTTTAGTATAAAGAGAACCAGAAATATGGAAGTCTTAAGGGCCAGTAATTTATAAGTCAAGTGGATTTCTTAGGAACGTATATTGTTATGCAGCACAGAGATCTAGTTAAAATTTAAGCATCCTAGTTAGTTGGTAATAATATAATATATTCTAGTAGTGGAGCCACGGTGACTCAAGGGATAGAGGGCTCGCCTCCCTATGAGGTCACCCGGGTCCGAATCCCAGCGATGGCTGATCGTTGCGATGTCCGCATCCAACTAGCACCGACCACGGTGCTGACGTAAAATTATCCTCGGGGGAAAACGGATCATGGATTAGAATCCTTTTACCTCCCGACTAACCGTAAGGGTTTTTCATGGTTATCCTCTCCATGTAACGCAAATGCGAGTTAGTTCCATGTAAAAGTCCTCCATAGTTTGTCCCATTACTCGATCCAGGAGATCCCTTGTCTTCTGGGTTGGGTTCAAAATTAAAAGGCTACGGAGTTTAACGTCGGTAATCGTAAACTCAGAATTGGGTCGGCTGTTCAACGCCGGTTATAAAACAAGATAAAATTCTGGCAGCTGTCAGGAATTGAGTGCTTGTCATCGATACATCAATTTTCTTCTGACGATAATCTGTAATTGATGTTTAAATGACTTCTTTGAAAGTTGAATTTCCGTTTGCAAGATGTCCCCTTATTAATAAAATATCTTAACCCATTTGCGCGTATTGTACCAGTACTTAAAACACTGTTCTTTTTCTCAATAAAGAGAAGAAAAAAGTTCTGGCCCAATTGTTTTATTAATAGGATTGTTATTGCACAAATAAGATATTTTTGTCTACCTTAATATAAATATATATATTTGGATCTGAATTCAAAGAATAGACTCCAAAAAGTTTAAGTTGTAGGAAACAGAAACGAATACTATCCGTTTGGTGTGAATTTGCATTGCAATTATCATATAAACAAATTAAGTGTAATACGATAATATCTGTTATTATCGTACTTATATTATGATAAGAAATCAGACTAACATATGGAAAATGCGTGTTACGAAGAAATTAAATGGTGTATAGTAAGTTCGAATTACGCATTCATCAGAAAAAGAAGTATTTGAATATCCGTGGACTATATAGATTATTGAACTAAGCCGATATTTCTATAAAACTGTCTCTTATGCCATATTATTTATGCAATTTTGTTTTATGTTCAAAACATAAAGAAAAATAGTAATTTTTAAACTCGGATAAAGTGCATACGTACAATCGAAATGCAATGAACATGATTAATGATTTTTCTTTTTGAACATTAACGTTTGACTTTTGAATATTAACGTTTCTGTAAATGTAAAATCAATGATATTAAATCGGAAAAGAGTTTCACAACTTAGTTTACAACCATGGTAACAGAGATGAATTTTATTTCATTTTTAAATAAAACTATTGATGACTAATGTTGTTCATCAGTTATTATTACCAAGATCGATTCTAAAAACAAATGACATAGAAGTTTATTATATATGCGTTAGGATATAACTTTTTAAGGAAACAATTATAAGATGCTAAGGTAATTAATCCATGTACTTCCCTTTTAATATTGACCACATTTTATTTTTAATATTTCAACAAAAATAAAAATTTAAAACACTCAGAAACTGTAAAGTCAAACATCACTGGCTGCGATCAGGGGTGGCGAGTGAGTGACCACCTATGGTTAGCCTATGTATGGACCAAGGGTGCGCGGCATCGGTCCTCGTTAAACAGTTCTACCGTAAAGTGTTCGCCGTCGTGACACCAAACCGGGGAGGTCAGAGGGGACCAAAATTGTGATGGCATGCCTTCAGATCATCCTCAGGAATGTTTCCCGGGCCCATAGCCCTATGTGCAGCTCTTGTGCGACGTAAATAAAGTATATACTATACAACATATATTATTTTACATATATATTTCTTCTATGTTATATTAGATTGGTATAAGAGTTCCTCTCTACTTTTCTCTTAAGAGAAAAATAAATTTTCCTTGCTTACCACAACTTATTAACACTTATACATATATATTTTCGTATAAGAAATATAAACAATTATAGTGACCTTCCTGGCCGAGCGGTATCGCCAGCCAGACACTGTGTAAAGCATGGGGGTAGCGTGGGTGTGATAATACTTGGTCAATATTTTGTTACTTTATTTTAAAGTACGATTTACGAAGAATATTTTCTTACATCATTTAATGTAACTCTGCTCTGCATGCATTTTTCTTTCGGTGAAACACTATGGGCTAACGATACATTTGGTATCTAGGTGATGTTGTTAATTTATTTTTTCTCGTTTTGGCAGCATGAATACAATGCTTTCACTTTTCCCTCCGTCCGTACAGTTAACTTCTTCTTCCTGTTATATAGTGCTAACTTTATTAAGTTAAACGCTGGTGCTGTCGGTTGCTAAAAAAAAGTAGTGGAGCTTTGATCTATTTAAAAAATCTAAAAACAGACAAATTCGTAGTTTTAAATTACTTAAAAAACAATAATCGTGTGACAGTTTTTGAGCTATAATTGCTACACAATTTCATTGTTAGACAGTTTTTGAGAAGAAAAAAAAAAATCCTCTATAATTTCTAAAAATTACCAAGCGCTGTTTCTCCTGATCAAATAAAACGCCCCCCCCCCCCGCATCCTATTTGCAATATTTTTTTGAAATGTATAATGCTGTAGAAGACTTTCTGCCATAAAAATTTAAAAAAAAAAAAAAGAAACACATTAGGAAAACGTAACTCAAAACTTTTACCGAAAATCCGAGATAGTGAAGGTAAAGGTCTCTTAAAGGAATTTTATTTTATATTTTATAACCATCGTTTAACTGCTGATCCAATTTTGAGTTTACGACAACCAATGTTCAACTCCGTAGCCTTTGAAATTTTGAATCCAAACCAGAAGACAAGGGAATTCCTAAATCAAGTATTGGGAGAAAATTTGCCTTCGTGGAGGCGTTTTTGATGGAACTAGCCCGCATTTGCGTTACATGGAAAGGAAAACCACGGAAGACTCTCATTATTCAAGAATCCAAATGGTGCCATTATAAAAAAAAGTGGTAGAAAATTTACATTTAAATGTATATATAAGATGTATTAATTCTATCGGATACTGAGTTACAAATTTAAATATGTACGCACATGTTCTTTTACGCCATATATGACGTGTCTCTTTAAGATTGAACATTACCATTGAGTTAACGCTGTTTTTCAAAGCTCTGTTGCCAAGGAAAATAAAAAAAGCCATAGTTTATGTACTTTATAAATAATGTACACTTAATGCGATAATTTTAACACGTTCACGCCGGCGCGGGCCACCGGTGGCCCGCGCTAGATTGTCTAATCGGGCGACGCGTACCACCGGTGGCGCACCAGAGTAAAAACTGGTAACAAATAAATTTCATTTTTTAGGTTTTTTCCGGGAATAATAAAAATCCATAACTACCAATTGTTTTTAACGGATGCAATTTTTATATTGAATTGCTTCTTCGCCGAGAAAAATTTCCATACAGTGAATTGTTATTGTTGAGAATAGATTAACTCTTCCCGAATATTATCTAAAATTGAAATAGTTCTTTTACCAGTATTTTCTCTTTTCCGTCCCGCTTTCTGGCCTGGGTGAGAACAGCCGGCGTGAACGTGTTAAACTATGAATACAATTTTACTGTGAAGAATTATCTGGGTATTAAAACAAACAAATAACTTAAATATTTTAAAAGTTATTAAACTTTTTTAAAAAAATCACCCATTTGGTCACATTTTTCTACCTTGAAGAAAATTTTCAAAATCACTGTCTTATTCTTGGTTTTTTGAAAATTTTTCGACCCCAAGTAATGGAGCATTGGAGTATGTTTTTAAATATTTAAAAATTAGACCGCAATCGCTTTTCATTTTCACAAAACTATGGCTTTTCTCCATATTGGCGTTTTGCGCCATTTTCAAAATAAGCATTGACAACGCTAGCTTTAAATAGGCTTAAGTTGAGCTTACTGTCATGAGTAATAGTTGCAAATTCGCAGCAGTTATAAAAATAACATATTATTCGCAACAACAAAAAAAAAAAAAAAGGCGGAGCCTTTAAAAAACTGCCTTAAAGGTTAAATAAACTACCACTTTCTTTTATAAAAGAATCTTTTCGATAGTTGTAAAAGCATGAGCGTTACTGTGAACAGCAATTTATGTAAATACCTCTGCTCAAGTTTGTTTTCTAATCATGGCTATTTTTTGTTGTAAAGCTAAGCTACCACAACGACTGCTTAAATTCAAAATGTTTAACTTATTGTTGTATATTTTCATGATGAATGGGATAGGGGCATCTGCGCGGCCCAGGTGCCCAGTTTTTGCAAATAAAGTAAGTAAGTTACATTGAATAAGATACAAAGATTCGCGTCTTATAATATATCTCCTCTCAGATTGATGGGCTGGGGATGGATTTTTGGAAACTTGCGCCAAGCGGCACTTAAAAAATTCCACGATTTTGATGTTGGTTTGGGTAGTTGAACACTGACATACAAATTTTATACACGTCTGCTTTAAATCAGTAAAAGATAAAAACAGATAACTTTTAGTTCTCACCTTTCGCTCCAGAATTTATTTGCAAAAAATATATACGTTCAGGAAAATGAAATGGTCGTCTAGAAAGTTTTTACAGGCACCTATTTTTTTTCCGAATAGTTAGCAAATTTTTTTTCTTAATTATATATTTTTTTATATTGAATCAAATTAAAAAAATTTTTTAGAAATAATGTCTTGTACTTGAGTTTATAAATTAGACGGCAGTTTTATCCAAAGAGATTATTTTAAAAAAATAAATTAGGAAAGTACAATTTTAGCTATTATACATGCACTAGACGCACGACACTTTTCGTTTTTTAATTATTTTTCGTAACCTTTTTCTGACCTTGTCAGAAAAAAAAAAAAAATTAAGCGAAAATTACTTTGCTTGTCTACTTAATTTTTATGAACCCAACAAAAGATGTTTTAATGCGAAACGGTCAATGCACCTTGAGTGCTACCTTGATTTTTGTTTCTTTTGGGGAAAGGTCGCCTTTCTACCTTTCTTACTTCCGCTTACCTTAAACTGAAAGAGAAAGTCTTCACTCTCTCTTTTAATTGTGTTTCAAAATCAGCCTTGAAACATATCCAGAAATTCAACAGCAGAAATAAGTAATTATAAAGAGCTATAGCTCAAATTTACAAGCGTATTTTGGTAAATTTGTTTAAAAATAATTCAGACTAATGACAATCGACTTTACTTCCGTAGTGGTTCAAGGGAAAGAGCGCTCGCTCTTTCCCTCTAAGGGAGAGATTGAGGTGAACCGGGTTCGAATATCAGAGATTGCTGGTCGAAACGAATTCCACAACTGTCTTACAAAGACAACTGTGCTGAAGCAAAATATCGTAAGTGGTAAAACGGGTCTTTGGTTAGAATCCTCTTACCGTCAGGTTAACCGTTGGAGGTTTCCGTAGTTCTCCTCTCCATGTAACAAAAATGTTTAAGCAAATGAAAGGCAAATTTCTCCCAAAACTTCATCCAGACGTTCCCTTGTCTTCTGGATTGGTTTCAAAATAACAAGGCTATGGAGTTAAACATTAGTAGTAGTAAACCGAAAATTGTGTCGGTTATTCAACGATGGTTATGAAATAAAATCGTCTTTACTGGTTTAGAATATTTATATATTTATATTATATTTTTTCTGTCAGACATATTTTATTTTATAGCCGGCATTGAACAGCCGTCTCGATTCTTAGTATACGCGCAATATGGAATTTCGTAGCCTTGTAATTTTGTACCGAACTCAGAAGAAAAGGGAACTCCTGAATAAGCCACTGTGAAGGATTTTTTAAAGAAACTAGTTTTCATTTGCATGGAGAAACCCATGATCCGTGTACCACCAAGGATATATTACGTCAGCATTGTGGTCAGTACTAGCCGGGAGCAGAATTCGTATCAACCAGCCAATGTTGGGATTCGAACCTGGATCACTTCATTGAGAGGCGAACGCTCAATTCCCCGAGCCATCAGATATTAGAAAATTATTTTTGTAAAAATTTGTTGTGAACTGATGATATCTCACTCTGGAGTCCACCATTTCATTTGATCGGGATCCGAATTATGCCGCTTATTAAAAAAAACTATATGAAACTAATTTAGAGTCAGCTTATTTGCGCATCAGCCAACATTTATAGAAAAACGTGTTTAGAAAGTGGTAGCAAATCGCAAATAAATAATTTAAATTGGTAGAATCTCAAAAAAATCAATTTTGTTTCAGATTAAAATCGCCCTTTACAACTACGCGATATTAATAAATGAGATAGATAAATATTGAGAAGCTACACGCTCATAGATACAAATTTTACACTCCTGGAGAAAGATCTTTGTAATTGGTAGTAAAAAACGAACTCTTAATTAACATCTTAATGCACCCGGCCAAAAAGAAATTTTTTTTTTAATGTAAAAAATCACACTTTAGAACATTTTCTTTTCCTTTGGTGGACAATTTTGATATGCTGCGCTTTTGTTCCGTGAAAAAAGGCTCAGAGATGCCAACTGCTCCGGACACGCCAAAATAATTTTTAAAAAACGGTTAATAACTAAATTTTGCAAATATTTGACATTTTTGCATGCTTTTTAGGAGGTGCAGCAAGGCATAACTACTCTAAAGTGGTGAATTATATAAGCCTACGAATTATTTCGAAACAGTGGTGGATAAAAACCTACTAAATTGAATTTATTAAACCAAATATCACAATTGATAAACTACCACTTTAAAATATTTTGTTGTTGTCCGGAGCAAGTTGGCATCCCTGCGTTGAAGACGTCTGAAACACGTCAATTATTGTTTTGACATTAAAAACAATAAATGACGTCTCCCAGACGTCTTCGTATGTCAAGGGGTTAAATTAGAGGATAGAATTACATTGTTCCCGAAGGGCATTGTAAATTTTAAAAAGTGGGAACGAAAATTAAATAAATGTCGATAATTTATTTTCTGTGTACTCACCACTAAAATTTTTTTTCAAAGAAAGTATATATGCATGAAAATTCTTAACCACTTAAAGACAAAGTGGTATTAAAATAAAAATTAACTTTTAGCATTAACATTAATTTATTACTACTACTAAAATTTTTCAAAGACCGTGGAAACCCTGAATTATTATTTTCGGAAGCTTCCATATATATAAAAAAAGGATAAGGTCATTTTATTTCATTGTCTTTTTCTCTCTTACACTTATTTTGCTTCGTTTTATTTAGCTTCCTGTTACGTCATCCTGAAGCGAAATAATTTCCTTGTGTGACAAATCACGAAGATTCTTAACAACAATAAAATGCGTTTCTGTTTCGTAACGATTGAAAAAAAGAGTTTTGAAAACAAATTCCGAAAGCGAACTAGAATTCTTACTTGTTCACTCTTTATTCAGCCCGAAAAATAGGAGGTAATTTTAAGCTTTTTTTCTTTCTTTCTATTTATTATATTTTATTGCAATAAAATAAAAGTAAAAAGTTTTTAAAACTTGTTATTCAAAAAGGAGAAAATAATTTAATTTTCGTTACACCCAGAACGTAACATTTCCATTTTAGGTAATGATTGAAGTTAATTGCGATAGTGACACGTCCAACGTACACTGGTGAACAAAATTAAGAGATGGAAGACATTTTCCCAAATATCTCAAAAAATACTGAATATAAATAAATGAAATTTGGTATGGATATAGCTTATTCCATGATAATAAAGTATGCAAAACAAAAATGAAAGTGTCATTCACTGGCAAGACCTATTGCTAATAAATCCAATGTAGTCTGAACTTAAGGATAAAAGATGACAATAAAAGTGAGGCTTGTACAGTGTGTGTTACCTCTAGTATGGTGTATGTTCACCCCTGACAGACAGCATGCACAACGAGTATGCATACTGTTAATAAGGGAGTTAAGGAGGACTTGTGGAAGACCCTCCCATTCTTCCACCAGAGCAATTTTTAACTCCAGAATGGTTCTGGGGGGAGGTTGGCGCATTGCAATAGCTCTCCCAAGAGCATCCCAAGCATGTTCAATAGGATTCAGGTCAGGGGATTTGGCTGGCCAATCCATTCGTTGAATATCCTCGCTTTCCAGATACTCATCAACCATGAGAGCCCTATGTGGTCGCGCATTGTCGTTCATAAAAATGAACTCAGGGCCTACAGCGTCTCTGAAAAGACTCACATAGGGCTCTAGGACCTCCTGCCTGTACCTCTGGGCATTCACGGAACCATTGTCAAACACATGGAACGGTGTGCGGGTATCTTGCATGATCCCTGCCCAAACCATGAGTCCTCCACCAGCATAATGGTCCCTTTCGATAATGTTGCTGGGATGGTATCGGGTTCCAGGTTCCCTCCATATCAATAACCGTCCAGAATCAGGTTGTAGACTGAATCTGGACTCATCGGTGAAGAGAACATTAGCCCATTGAAGCTGTGTGATATGTGCGAAAATGCTTTCAATCTCTTAATTTTGTCCACCAGTGTATTTCGTTTTAGAAGAGTAGACAGCAAATAAATTATTTTTTTCCTTTTTGGATTATGTCAAAAACGTTGTTTTTTTTATTTAAATTTTAATTTCATTATTTTCTTTATCCTTTTTTTATAATATATCTGTATGAAATTTCTTTTATTATCAATCTTTGATATTTATTATCTTTTTTTATAGTAAACCTACATGAGTGACTATTTTAAAATAAAATGATTATTAACAAAAAGAGAACTATAGTAGGGAAATTAACTATTTACGCTATTTATAATAAACTGTTCTTTTTACACACTTTGCGTAAAATTTTATTTTTGGAGTGGTAGTAAAATGTAAGCTTTCGATACATTCTTTCATTTATAAATTGAATTTAAAACGATTTTGACCAGTACTAAGGTACGTTCGAATAGATCACAGATTCATACAAATGTACGACTATCTAATACTTCTGTATTCAATCTTTAACAAATTACAGAGTATATTTCTGTCTATAATTGGATACCTGCAAATGACGTAATCGTAGATCGTAAATCGTGGCATGATTCAGGAGACAATCATATCCGACCCACACGTGAAGTCGCTTACAAGTATCCAATTAAATCTGATTTACATATCTATGTTTACATCACATGGTCAGACATAATCACTTCACTTCTTCTCAAGTTGTTCACTTCTTCTATAGTTTAATTTTCATTGTATTGTCACAGGGGAAACTTATCATCGGAAAGCTTAAAAGTTGTCAGGCATGTAAAAGCATATTTATGTCCACCCGCAAATAGAGGAGAAACTTAATTGTTTGTTATTTCCTTCGATATTTATAAATTTTCAAATAGATTGATCCGTAAATTTCTTTTTGCAAGTATCAGCTACGATTTTTTGAACTCGTAATAATGGTTAGAAATAATGGTCTTTTCACAATAATTTTTATTTCATTTTCAAACTGAGTGAGATATTTTATGGAGCTAAGCTTTATTGGATCACTAATTTAAGTATAGCCAGACTTCTGCGTTCACCCTAAGAAATTTATAATTTACTTAACTTATATAACAAGCAAAAGCCATTTATTTTTGATATCTTTCAACTTAAGTAAACCGATGAAACATTTAAGTGAACCAATGAACATTTGTTTCTCTTTTTGAATATTCAACGCGTAATTAAAACGGTTAAAGATTTAGATATGTTAAAGCTCACAACTATGATCAAACAAACTCAATGTCTGGAAAAGAAAACGATATTCTTGATACGCTTTTTTTTTTCTGGACAAAAATAGCTCATAAATTTAGATAGATGCAATGACGTGATACTCTCATACAAAATAGTTAATCAGAATAGCAAGAGACAGAGCAGCTTTGCCACATAAATCCTTATTATTTACACTTTGACATTTATAACAGCGGGGCATTGACTTAATCAGCTGGTTTAGATATCCTTCCCCCATTCCTTTTATCAATTGAAATACTGTACATCATGATCAACTGCAGTAACATTTAAGCACAATAAAATGTTCATAAAATTACTTCGCTTACTAGATTTATGCGTTTGTATAAATATTTAGTTAACTTAAATTTCAATTCTTTTGTAAGCTATCACTTACAGTACTACCATTAACAAACTGATTCAAGAAACATGAAAAAGCATTAAAATGGGGGTTAATAATTATGGTTTATAAGGTGGTTATAAGCTTCTTATCCTATTGTAGGTATATATTATTTGTCAATAGATAGCGAAATACCCAAGTCTATAGTCCCACATAACGTATGTAGAGATATTTATAATGTGCGACGATAACAAAGAATTAAAATTAAATGAACTTAATTAAAATATTTATAAATATGAGTATAAAAATGGAACGGCAATGCCCAAATTATTTACTCCCCACCCCACAACCATCACATTCATCGAAGACAATTCGACGCCAATTAAAGCTAAAAGCAAAATCAGAAGATGCAGAAACACAATTTGAGTTCTAAAAGCGGTATTCTTCGAAGGACTGTCTGTAATGCGACACTCTGATTACAAACTTATATTATGTAGCTTGTGCAACTCAAGATTATCGCACATATATTATAATGAAGTAATAAGTGCTTTTACGAAGAAAGTGGTAACTCACAAAAATTGAAACCTGACGGATCTTTAGACTTGTTACCTAAAATTCCAGCTTTGTTACTTAGATTTATCCTTGATTCTTGAGCTTTAAAATCTCTTAGATTTATCCTTGATTCTTGAACTTGAGCTTTAATATCACTTAGATTTATCCTTTATTCTTGAACTTGAGCTTTAATATCACTTAGATTTATCCTTGAATTTAATATCCCATTTCAGATTCATTTATATTATCAATACATTGTGGAAGACTGAGCTATCTTGTTTCCGCTAAATAAATCTTATCACCGATTCAGCTTTGCATCCTTAAAACAACCACTTCTAACTATACCGAAACCTAATCTTCAATATCATCAGGATATCACAAGTCCATGATATATAGCAGAATATATTAATTGATATATTCCGGTTGATAGGAATATTCAGCTTATCGAAATGCAAAGGTAAGAATGAAAGATTATAATTACCAGTCTTTAACATTTTGTAAAAGAGAGAATTCGTTTTTCCCTAGCATCATTTTAAAGTGACGGTTCCTTCTTGCAAAGAAGAAAAAGGTGGAAGCAGAATTGTTAATATCTTAGATAGAAGGTAGTTTATTTTATATACCACAGTATAATAATAATAATATAAATATATACACTTGGGTTTGAAATCAGAACCGTAAGATGATCTAATAAGAATATTTGGTTTAACCGTAAGAATATTTGGTCACAAATAGAGCGAGATTAAAAGTAATTTGCTCTAATTCGGCGTGAGGAGGAATATGTATGTATGTGAGAATTTACATGGGTATATTTTAATTATTTATGAGTCGTGATGATCAAATTCATTCAAAAATAACTATGTAAAATAAGATTAAAAAAAAAAAAAAAAAAAACATTAATGTATGCATTTTGAAGTAAAAATAAAATACTTTCAAAATCAAAATAAAATCTCTCGCGAAAATGATGAGATATAGCGGTTACAGAATTGAACGCGAAAACTTATATATTAAATGAGAAAAAGAAGAGAAATGCTGTTGTCATAGAATGAGAAATGAAAAGTTAACACAGCTTCTTAACATTAATTAGAGGAGCAACATGCCAACCGCTGCAGCTGGGAAACAGCTGTACAATTTCATCTAGCATTCTTTGTTATATTCTCCATGCATCTTGCTTATGTGATGTAAGAAACTCTATAACTACTCACATTTAATAAAATAAAATTAAAAAAATTTTAAAAAAAAGCACATTTAACTATTTTCAGTGGATAGAAAAACTCCTTTTTTTTGTAGTTAACTACAACGTTATTACAAGTGTAGTTAACTACAACTAGAGTAATTTTTAAAAAAAAATTTAGTAATAATTTAATTATTTGAAGGAGGGAAATTTAGCCAGAGGATTTAATTTACACTCAAGCTCAAAATTAACAGAAAGTTGAATAATGAAAGAAAACGTTCGTGAAAATGTTTGAGAATAACATATGAGTCAATTTATTTTTTACAAATTTCCTCTTTCAACCTTTAATTTTTTCTGCCTCCCTTAACAGAAAATATTTATTTCAAGAAAGACTAAAAATTTGCGATTTCGTAAGGTGTTCGAAACTTAAGTTAACTGATAAAGCAACTGAGTAAAGTACAATGAGGTTATTCTCACTGCCTCAGATGATAGGCATGCGTTAAGATTTGCACCAATCAGATTCAAAAGATTTGTTGCGTTTGAACCTTGTGACAACTAAACTAACGTTGAAAGTAGTTGCAAGGAATCGCTACAAACTACAAATGGTGAACAAAACAATACAAACTTTTACACACGAATTCTATGTAAACAATCTTTCCTTTAGCAGCAAATGTTTTGGAAGATTTTACATGGCAAAACTCTTGGCATACTTAGAAATGATTTACCCATGCAAAATTCGAATCGACCAAAATGAGGAGAGGAAGTTAACTTTTTTCTAAAAAAAAAAAAAAAAAAAAAAAAAAAAATGAAATAAAACAAAAATGGAAAAATCTTTAAATTTCTACGCTTGTTTTGGTCGGTGCAAACTTTTCATGGGAGTAAAGGGCACAATTTATAAAAGCATCGTGCATGATCTTCAATATTCTGCTTACAGTTTTGCCATTATCTCACAAAACATGCTTCTAGAAGAAATTTTGTTTAATTAGAATAGAAGTGTTCACATTATAATTATTTTTTTTTAAAAAAAGTGGTTTTTAAAAAAGTGATAGCAAAAATAAGATAAAAAATTTTATAGAATATTCTGGGAATCGAGCCCCCTCAATAAAATAATCCTATTTTATTTATTTATTTTAAATGAAAGTGGAATATTTAAATCGTTGTCTAAACAGCGGATCATCATTTGGGGACTGCTGTATTAATGATAAGACGCTAAGATCCACTTCATCAGTTAAAGCTTTGTATAATCGCGCATTTGTTAGCTGTTATCAGCTGCTTTAAGTCTTCACCTATGTGTGGGACCACCTGCAAGTGGTGCCCATCCCCCCCCCCCCCAAGGCTGATGAGGATATCCTTCAAGTTTGAAAAATCTCTTACCCTTACTTTCGCAAATGCATATGAAATTTTTATTTGAACAAAATTTTTTTAACTACATCTGATTGCTTGCATCTGATCTATCACAATTAGATTCACAGTTAAAAATATTTTGAAAAACATTATTTTCAGATGACAAAGAGTACATTGTAAAACTGGCATGTGAAAGTGATGATGTGTTGTTCTCTTTAAAAATTGAATTAATTTCACAACCTATTCGATACAGGCCATTGAGCTGAAATTTAATGTAATTAAACGATTACTCAAATGTAAGTAGGTGCTTTGTTTAAAAATTAATTTTTATAGAAGGATGAGTATGAAGTATGCACAAAAGAATTTTTCAAATTTTATGCATTTTCTTAGTTATGCATCTCCGATGATAGTATATCAGCATATATAATGTATCAATTAGCAAATACTCTCTTAGGATATTAATCTTATGACAAGTTAAAAATGATTACAAAAATAATAAAACATTTCATTATAATATACAGTTATTTATTTTTTTAGAAAAAATAAGTAGTTTAAAAATACTTATTTCTTAATGCTTATCATATCACATTACAATTAGAGTAATTATTGTCTTAGAAATTTTCTTAAAGTTCATATAAGAATATAAAATAGAAGTATTAAAAAATATGAAATGTTCCTTTTCCCAAACTTCAAACTAATTTACGTACATTAATTAATTTTAAAATAGTATTTAATTAATTCAATTTTACGATGCATAGTTCTTTCTTTTAGTTTTTCTAATGCTTTATTTTCCGGGCTGTTTTGTCAGTGTTTTTTTTTTTTTTTTTTTTTCCGTTTACCTGTGAGAAAACAATCCTCAAGCACGCCTTGGAGGATTGATTTTCGGAGAATGTTCTATATAAATTTAATTTTGCTTAATGCCTGTTCCGTCGAAGAATTTGTAGTAATTAATATTGTTAACAGTTGATAAAAAAAAATCGATAAGTAAGAGAATTGGTAGATAAAGTGAAGAAGTGATTACAAAAAATCTATCCAAAATCCACGAGTCTTTCTGTTTTGCGTCTAACTCTCCGAAATCATTATATTTTTTTCTCCCTTATTAAGATTCTTTAGGTCATTAATATTAACATCATATTCCAATTCATTGCAAACTGTAATAATTGCAATAAATAATTGTACCAAATTATTTATTTATTCTGCCAAAATTGAAGAGTTTAACCGGGAAACGCAAGCAACACCAAATCAATCGTCTTTGTAAGGAGAATTGTAAACACTGCAGTCACAAAAAATAAGACTTGTGTAAAAATTTAGATATCTCTAAAAATTCCGACATCTTTTTCGGATACATTTTACTTTATAACAGTCGTTGAACAGCCGACCCAATTTTGGGTTTACGACTACTAATGTTCAACTCCATACTCTTGTTATTTTGAACCCAATTCAGAACACAAGAGAATTCCTGGATCGAGTATTGGAAGAAATTTGCCTTCGTGGAGAACGTCTTGATGGAACTAGTCGACATTTACGTTACATGGAGAAGAAAACCATGAAAAAGCCCCAAGGTTAACCTGATAGCAAAGCGACTCTAACCCATGAGGACATTTTCAGAGATGCCAACTTGCTCCGGACAGCAAATAAAATTTTTTCCAGTGGTAGCTTATTAATATGCGAATCTTGGTTTAATAAATTCAATTTATTAGGTTTTTATCTCCCACTATTTCTAAATAATTCAAAGGCTTATATAATTCACCACTTTTTTACAATTCAATCATGCGATACTGTTTGAAAAGTAAACAAAACAAGTCAATTATTTGAAAATTTTAGTATGTTGTTGTTAACCGTTATTTAAATTACTACGGCGAGTCCGGAGCAGTTGCCATTCTCTGAATTTTAAGTCAGTGCTGTAGTCGGTGCGTGCCGGGTGCGGACTTCGTAACGACCAGCCATTACTTGGATACGAACCGGGTTCACCTCATTGGAAAGCGGACGGTCTATCTCGTGAGCCACCGCGGCTCTTTTCGGATACATTTTATTTTATGACCGTCGGCTAAATTTGAGCTTATGACAACCAATGTTTAACTTCGTAGCCTTGTAATTTTTAACTCAATCCAGAAGACAAGGGAACTCCTAGATCAGTACCTGAGAGGGAAGGATTTTTTAAAGTAACTTGAAGGACTTTGTGACCATGACAGATTTAGCATGGACTAGTCACCATTTAATACACCGGGATTCTACGGCCGGCTGGATTTGAATTCCCACTCTCACGAACATGAGTCCAACGCCCTACCAACCAGATTAGTCTGGCCCTTTTCAGATACTTAATAAAAATTATCAATATAATAAGCCCACCGAAAAAGATTTTAAGAAAGTGAAAAGAATAAAACCAATGTTTTAGTTCGCCCAGTCTACTGGTTATAAATGGCAAATAAACTTCTCTTATGTAAATTTTGAGTTGAAGATATAATGAATTAAGGAAGGTTATAAAGAATAAACTTAACTGAAATAAAGGTATCCCCCATCAAATAATATTTTGAAATCTAACTCACTACAAAATTGTATAAATATTAATAAAAAAAAAGGAAGAAAAAAAAAAAAAAAAAAAAAAAAAGAAAGGAAGAAACTCCCCCCATCTTGAAAAAATAGCTAGAGTGACTTTCTTCTTATCATAATATCGTTGTTGCGCTGTTAGCATTTTCCAAAGTGTATAAATCCAAAAAATAAATAAAAAATTGTGGATAGATATAATTTGAATTGAATCAAAACATAATTTAAAGAGCGGTAATAAAATTTAATTTAAATAACACAGATTTCCTAAACCCTTTTTAAGTTTTTATCCAGCACACATAAATATTAAATTTTGCATGTTCCAATTCCTACAACTTTACACAGTGCCCTGATTTTTATGAAAATTTATTCATTGAGTGTCCGTACTAAAGAAATGAAATAATTTATTTTTTCAACGCGTTCATTTTCAAGACTCCTTTTTCTCGTTCCACTATCGTCACGCTTATTGTATTCACTCGAGAAAGATCTGTAGTACAATTCATTTACATCCGTTTGTGACATTTTGAAATACAGTGGATATAAACAGCTGTTCCCTCTCAACGCATTCGAATAACATGAAAAAATAAAACATAATTTTAAAAAGATAAACATAACGATCTCACAAATCACAAAACCGAAACAAAAATGAACAAATAATAAACCGACATGTCATGTGATCGTACGAGTATTAGATTAATCGGACCAATGAGGGTACGCCAAATAGAATTTCTGATGAAACTGTCTAGAAAAAACTATCAAACGATTTCAGCGCCGTTCAGTTTATTTTGCTCACGGTTCTTGTTTACTGTACCCGGATCGCGAGCTGTGTGAGATAAAGTGAAAGTACGACAAATATTCTAAAAATAACAAATTGAAATTGGTGTTTTATTTTTCTGTGCGATCTATCAAAATTTATTATAGTTGTTGAATTCGGAAGATTCACCTTTAATCAGCTGAAGAAGTAAGTATAAAATGTTATCATTTTGTAGGACCATGTCATAAGTGTGATTACAGAGTTCAGGGTCAAAATACGAAAAATGGGTGTATATGTATTTCATAATTTATATACGCATTTTACATATCTATGTTATACTTATAAAATTTTAATTTACTAGCTCTTTAAAGTGGTAAAATCGAAACGTTTAATTGCATCACTGCGATCTTACTTGGTGAATATCAAATTTTTTAATGCAATCCATTCAAAAAGTGGATATTTTTTTCCCCATTAAGTGTCACAGATTTTGTACTCATAAATTAATTCCTTTAATAGTTGTATTTTATTCATGTCGTTAAAATGATTTTCGTATAAATCTATTGCATATTATTTCTATTGCTATAATAGATAGTTTCGGTTTTGATGATTCTTTTTAATATTTATTTTTTCTCTCATTTTCTTAATCTCAAATGGATGTTTCACGATCAAAATATCTATTAGTGACGAATTTCTTTGTGCAGAACATTCATGATTTTCAGTAAAATTTTTGTATCATAACTTAATGTTATTTTTTACAGGTAGTACCTATATAAAGTTAAAATGAAAATTTTTTTCATAGCTTAAACTGGTTATTTGATGATAGGTTTAAAATTTACCTAAATAAATATGTCTGTGCAGTTAATACATGTAAGTTATATACGTAAGTTCATGATTGTAAGTAAAAATATTAAATTGTATTTAAGCTACATGTTATTTATATATTAACAGGTTTAAAATTCACCCATAAAAATGTCTGTGCAGTTGATAATAAAGTCAGCAGCTCAGAATGTTGATGATTTTAAATTGAAATGTGAAATGACATGGACTATTGCACAAGTTAAAGATCAGATATCTACTACACATCCCACTAAACCAGTAAGTACTATATTATCAATGTATTAGGATCTTGTATGTTTTTATAACATTATTTTGAAAGATAAACAGTAATTCAAGTAAAAACTTTTTGTGTTGAAATTTTAAGTTTTATTTCCTTAGATGTGAATTAAAAGACCAAAGCGTATATTTTGTTTTAAAATTACTTATTATTCAAAAAGAGTTTTGTGTAATGAAATGATTGCTAATTTCTGTAATTTATTGATTTAAAATGGATGTTAACAATTTAAAATAATAAAAACTAAATGAAATATAAATTAAGTGTTAGTTTCAATGGTAAGTTTAAAGAGAAATTTAATTGTATTTTTATGCTTTATTCTCATTTATGCTTTTTTATAATTGTATTTATTGTAAAGTGGCTTGTATATTCCTGGTTTAGTAATAAAGTATTAGGTTTATAGTTTTTTAAAAAGCAGTGACCATCTTTTTTCAAAGCTAAATTCTTTGCTTATTGTTAAGGTTAGGTGCAGGTATATAAATAGTGGATAGTTGTATTTACAATTTTCTTTTACACTTATACTTCTACATTTATTTAACTCATGGATACAAATATTTTAAATAATTAATTTTCCATCAAATTAAAATTTATGTTTATACTTTATTCAAGGCATCACAATTGTTTTTCGAGTTTTTTTTTTAAAAAAAAAAGGAGTGTGGTATTTTTCAGTTTTAAATTTCGGAACTCTAAAAACTAGTAGACAGAACTATTTCACAAGTTTATTGACAATAATGAAAGTACACAAATAGAATAACAATTATTCCTATGGTTACGGAAAAAGATTCTTTTAAGTTGACTAATCATGCATTATGATTTCAATTAAAGTATTGTCACAGGGATTTTGTCCTTGCTTCTCAATATTAGTCTATAGATAATAAAATTACTAAACAAGAAAATTTTTTGAAAATTTTGTTCACAAATTATAGAATGCTCATTATTTATCCCATATATAGTATTTTCTGTGTTACAAATAAATTTCATTCTTAGATTGTTATTAGTTTTTATGATAAAAAAAAATATTCCAAGATAAAAAAAAATTCAAAGCCACCATACCTTTTTAATTATTCAAGAGACATTTTTTCTTCTTTCTTAAAATTATATTACTTTGTCACTTAAATTTTATAAAATAAATATTTTAGCTATTAAAAGTATTTTATTATCTGTCTTAAATATAAGTTTTTACATTAAACATTGTTTTATCTGTCAAGCAACATTTACATTGAAGTTGTTTATAAAATTTTAATGTTAGTATTCATGTATACATTTCATTCATAATTTTTATTCTTTCAGAAAATGTAATTTATTAAATTTCTTTATTTTGACAAAAATAAAAATTATTTTAAAGGCTTCAAGTCATCAAAAGTTAATTTATGGAGGAAAACTATTGCCTGATCATCTTCCTTTAGGATCTATATTAAATCCAGTTAGTATTTTTATTCATTATTCTATTAAGGAAGAATTCATTCTTCATTTTTGTCTACATTTATCTTTTTATTTTTAGACTCAAGATATACATATTCTTCACCTTGTTTGTCCTTGTCCTGTGAAATTAGAACCGCAAAAGTCAAGTACAAGCAGTGAGGTATGCATAAGTCATTTTCATTTATTTGTAATTATTTTAATTTGTTGGTTACTTTCTAAATTAACATTTACTTGTTAAAAATAATTTAGATATGTTTATGTACCTTATATGTTCATATTTTTTCCCCTCCATTGAACCAAGAATAAAATTTGCTTATTTCTTTAGTTTTTCTTTTTTAATTGACTTAGACATTTTTAGTGAAAATAGTTAGAAAATATTTTAGTTATTAAAGTTAATGCATTATAATTGTATAGAAGTTGGACATTTTTAATATTGATTATCAAATAATTCATATTTCCTATACTCAAAATTCACGGGGCTGCAAAAAAATAAATAAATAAATAAAAATCCCCTTTCGATGAAAAAGGTCTGGTAAAATATCTAGCAAAAAATTATTGGCTGCCAGAACATTTTGATTTTTAAGATAATGATTTTCCTTTCACATTATACTCAAGATACTTCAGTAGTGCTAAAAATATCAAATTGCATTGGAATATCACATACTTTTTAATGGTTGGTTAAGTCTAATTTTAAAGTACAGTTAAGTGCTTATATTATTACAAAAAAGAAAAAAGAAAGAGAGAAACACATACTTTAAAAATACTTCATTTTTAAATTGTCTTTTTTTTTCTTTAATCTTACCAAATATTTTAAACTTTATAAACTTATATATCATTTAAATTTACTAGTGTTAGAATATTATTACTATTCTCTAGATTAATAAAAATGTACTATTTTATTTGACATATTTATTTTTTATATGTTGGACCAATTCAATTTTGTTTACCTGGTTTTAATATGACAAATTTATTTTTAACATGTATTTGTGTTATTTTAGTTGATTAAATGCAACTTTTTTATAAATCAAAATTTTTAAACTCATAATATTTTTATTGTCAGTGATCATAATTAATTAAAAAAAATTAAACATTTGCAGTTTTCGCAGGTTTCAAATTTCTTTTTTGTTTTCCAATGCCCAGGAATGATGATCAGTTTATTCAAGAAGTTTTTGAAGAGGAAAATGATGCATTTTATGTAACGGAAAGTTCTGAAAAAGTTATTATTTTTTTCATCTTCCAAATTACTTCAGCATCTTGAATATTACTACAACTATAATTGCATTTTTTACTGCCCTCAATTTCAGACATATTTTATAACACATTTTCCACTTATTATAGGATAATGTAAATAATGCTGTTGTTATTTTTATTAATTTTCTTTTATAATATTTCTATTCTAATGTAATTTTTACATAAATATTTTTATTTTTTACAGAAAAATGCCTCACCTCCTTTAACAGTTCCTCCTTTAAATCAAAGTGATTTATACCCCCAAGTGAATCAGCAGTTACCAACTCCACCGGTTTTCAATGGGTGAGTTGCTTATTTAATTGTCACTATTAAAGCTCTGTTTATTTTCAGCAATTTGGGTTTGATTATCAGGGGTCTGACCATGCCGAATTTACTACCGTTTAGCGGTACCTTCACAAATTCAACTTTAGGAAAAACGGTAGCTTCACAAAATACTTTTTCTTAAAATTTTATTTTTGTATACCTTAAGAATAAATAAAAACATATTTTTACCGTATTTTTGTGTTGATTTTTTAATATAATTTTTAATTTTTCACAAATTATGTCTAAATTTTCACAAAATAGGTACCTCTCAGAAAAACCTAGACAGACCCCTGATTATTCTAACATTGAAGTATTATTTGTATTTAATATATTTTTTTTTAATTCAAAATATTTTTTTATTCATGAATTTATTATCTTTTTTTTCTGGTTTAGCATATAATTACAAACTGTATTGTTAATTTTAATGATTCATTATTCAGTTTAAAAGGAATGGTTATTTTCTACATGGCACATAGTGTTTTTAAAATGTGTTTATTTCTGATTTTCCTTGTTCAAAAGTTCTTAAAGGTGCTTTTTTTCCTATATCATGTTGTTTTTTGCTGCATATTATGCAAAGGGGTGGTTTTCACATTAATCTATTCAGCTTTTTCACAATTCATTCAACCCCTATCCATTTCGGCGTACTGTCGTTCCATAACATGATAGCCCCAATCATGTTATATATTTGATGAAATGCTTGGGAGTCGGCGTGTGCGTCTACTGAGCTAGCTTTGGTGAGATTTTGCACTCTCGTGTGCATTTTGTAAGATATTTTCAATTTCAGGCTTCATTTTCCACCTTCTGATATCAAACTGGAAAATCTTTCGACCTTTTTATGGTGGTTAATAATATCAAATGAAGAGTTCTTTGTCTGAAGCTAGTTATTTTATCATGATCATGTAAAGTCTTTGAAAATTATTTTACATTTTGTTAATGTATATAGTGCTTAAAAAGAACTTTAAAAGTGCTTATATTTTGTTGAGAGATTTGGCTATGCATCCTGCACAAGTTTGCAGTGTACAAGAAGTGGTCATGCATAAAAAGATATTTGTGAAGTTTCTGGTACATACTACAAATGCTTACTGCAAATAGGTCACTTTGCACATATTCATATGGTTGGTCAGTGTATGTTTTTCTCAACAGATAACTATCACATGGCTAGATAGGGCTTTCTACACCGGATGATTTTCTCCTCACACCATGACTTCAAAGTCATCGGTTATATGAATGTCGAAGTTTGTTAACCAATGCAAATAACATTGCAGGAAAGAATCACTGTTACTTTGACGGACATGAAACATTAAATGCATGGACGGAACTGGATTACTAAAAGGATGGGTGATGCAAAAATTAAACATTTGTAGTATGTCTCTGAAATTGTGTTTTGTCTCTCCATACCATCTTGTTATATACTTTTAAATAATCAGCCATTTGAAACTGGACTCCCTGTAGATAACCCTGTATTTGTATTCATAAATTCTAAACCATATTGTGGATACAGTTAATAAAATAGATTATTTTTAAATGTAAATATTGTGCACAAATTTTTATCATTCTGTAACTTTTATCGTTGTCTAAATGTTTTCCTAATCTTGGTCTGAATGTATCTTGGTTTAAATTATCTTCAATTAAATATCCATGACAAGTCTTTTGTTCCCAAAAATATAAATGGCAACATGTATAAAGTTCATGATTTTTCTTGTGATCATGAGTTCATGATTTTTCTTTCATGATGATCACAAAGTGAAACATGAAACAGTTGAGATATTTTAATAATTTCTAAAATTTAAAAACGTTTAAAGAAAAATGTATATAGTTTTTGTTTTTATATGAAATTTCCTGTAAATCTCACTTTTTATTATTTATAGCAGTAATTTAGGATGTAAACATAATTTACCTTTCTTTTTTCCCCCTTCCACTTATAAATACAAAAACAGGTTCATTAAGCATATAATATTTTTTATTGAATATTTCAAATTGTATTTAAAATATGATATTTAAGTTGATCTTTGTTTTAACTATTTGACATCATTACTTATAAAGTGCTATCGTTTCTAATTTCCTTGGTGCCTGAAAGTCTTAATTCAAACAAATACCTGATTTCACTAACCCAATATCAACTTGAAATCCGATGGTATGTTCTCAATTTTTCAGAACATTATGAGCGTATATATACGATAAATGTAATAAATGTAAATTTGCAACACTTAATTGTCAATTAAAAATCTTAATAAGAGTTAGCATAACTTTAACTGAAAATTTATATTAATAAAATTAGAAATATACAAAATACAAATTAAAATATATTCCCTTCATTGATTTCTCAATGCCAATGGAAAAAAAAAAAAACTTTTATCTGAATTCTCAACTAATCACTTTTTATTTTTGTTGGAATTAAATACCTTTTTCCTCAGACATACCTTCCCTTTTCCACATTCTAACGAAGTCTTTTTTCCTTATAAGAGTGGTGAAAAATAATTAGTAATTAAAGTAAATTGAAAAAAAACCTTGTATTGTAATTAGACACTTGAGAATTGACAATTTCTCAAGAAGAAAAAAATTAAATATTGCCTAGTGTAATTTTTTGCTCTCCAATTCGAGGGCTATCTTTTTTAATGAGTTTTAAAAATAAGCATATTTATAATTTGATGATTATGAGCTACTTATTCCTCTCACCAGTGATTATACAAACCATCAGGCACTATACAAGTGTCTTATTTTTTTATATATTCACTCATTTTTAAGTTGTGAAATGTATTTCATGTTGTGTAAAACACATCAAAGTTATTATTTTTATCTAATTGTTGGAACATTTCTTTTTGTAGTTTAAGACACAATTTTTCTTATAATTATATATATATTTATTTTCTAGTGTGCAAGGAGGAACTACCAACTTCTTAGCTCTTAATACACCTGGAGATGTTGTACATCAATATTTTGCAATGCAACAAATGTACACTCAATTCATGGCTCAGTATTTATCACAGTAAGTTAAATTTTATTTTTACGACCATCTATTTATTTTATACATACAGTAATTAAACCTGATTTCAGAATTTCTGTTTGGCTATTAATCATAATTTGTTCATCTTGTTTAAAAACTTGCGCCAATATTATGTGAAACTAAGGTTTTTTGGAAGGTTTTTTACATGAAACTGTTCCATAATGTTATTTCCGTGTTGGAACTTGACAAGTTTCCTGATTTTACTAGAAACTGGGACATTAGAATTATCTAAATGTTTACAAGAAAATTGTAATATTTTTCCCCACATATAACACTCTACTGAAACATGTGAAAATATGACTTATTTTATTGCCCCTAATCCTTTACTTTATATAATGTACCTTTTGTTTAGCCAGGTGCAAGTAATTTCAATTATTTTATTTTGTTTATTTATATATTTTTAAACTAGGGTTGGCTATTTTTATTAATCTATGGCTATTTTTATTATTTTTTTAAAAAAATAATCTTTTTAAAAGTGTAGTTTTTTTATTTGTCTAAGTAGTTTTAGTTTGAATAGAACTAATTAAAAAAATATTAAATTTTCATGATTTTTCACTTTTAAGTTTTGACTATAAGTGCAAAATACTAATCACAATCTACCTTTCTCAAAAGAATTAAATAATGTACCTCTAAACATTTAAAAATTTATTTTTTATATATAATATATAGCACCACCAGATCCATTTTTTGAATACTTTAAAATTAGTTGAATATTATTAAACAAGTTAGCTTTTTATATTATTAAATCCACATTATGCTGAAGACTCATTTATGTTCAAAAATGTTAATTTCAAATCAATATAAAGTGTCAGTAGTACTGGTTTTGTAGCCTCTTATTGGCCAAGGGAGTTTTTTTTTTTTTTTTTTTTTTTTTTTTGAAAATTACAAAGTTGGAATAATATTTGTTATTTTTGCTTGTTACAATCAAAAGCATAAATGGAAATGAGGTGCTTGTCTAAGTTTTATACATAACTTTACAGTTTGTGTTTTAGATTTTTTTCTGTTATAAAAATAAACAAATGTGTATAATGTTAAGTTTTATTTCATTACATTTTTAAAATGCATTTTTATTAAAAAAAATTCCAACAAAAAAATATTCATAATTAGTTTGCAATATTTTTATTATATATATTTTTTTAATGCTGAATAATGTTGATAAGCAAATTGCCCACCTCCTAGTGTTTAAAGAAAAAGCCAGGACGTTTTTTGGCCCAGTTTACATTTACCAAACTACTTTTAAAAAGAACAAATAACAAATTAATAAAAAGTATAATTCATGCTACTTAAGTACCAATAAGGGAAAATTGTATCCCAAAAGAAAAAGTAAAATATACTATTTTTAATTTCAGAGTTACTTTATTCTGAGAAAAAAAGTTTTTTTATAGTTTTTCAAGTAAAGTTTATTATTGACGCACAAAGCAACTCAACAGTTTGAGATTAATAATTAGGAAATTTTAATGGTTTTTTGCATTAAAAAGTTAATGAGTATTAGTTAATTAGTATTCCTTCCTACCAACATGTATTTAAAATTTGCTTAAGAGTTCATAGCTTCTTTAAACAATTATTTTTAATAATTTTGAAGCGAAACACAGTAAATATGCGTCTTTGCATTTTTGTTCAAAAGTAATTTTGTGGATAACAATTACGTAAATTAAAAAAATTTTAGATTAAAAATTCACATTTTTTTTCATTGAAACTACTTTGTCTAGACTATTTAAGAATAAAATCCAACAAGGAGGACAAAAGCAAACAAGAAAAGTAATTAAATAGGGAAACATAAATTGCAATATCTAAGTTGTCATGTGGAAATTTTTTTTATATTAAATTTTTAGAATAAAATGAGACTGACATTTGTTTGGAAGAGATAGATTGTTAGTTGTTTTTGGGTGCACTTTATGTTGTTTAATAAACGATTATTTTTTTAATTAATTTTTTAACTTAATTTTTTATTTGAAAAATTTAATTTATTGTCTTTCTATATTTCGAATTGTATCAAATTATTGGCGATTCTACTAGTCTGGACACAGACTGCTCGTCCTATTTTCTGACATAATTATTTTAAGAACTACATTAGTATTCATAGACAATGGGATGTTGAACTTGCACAAATTAGAAATATCAAGACAAAGCTAAAAAACCAGGACAAATAATTACAAAAAACTTTTATCAGGAAAAATGAAACATTATTGGACAACTACAAACTCTGATATTAAATTTGAGACTGTATATTGTATGAAAATAAATAAAAAAAGAAGTATAAGAAAAAGTAAAAATGCCTGAATATTTTTTCTTGTTTAATTTTTTAGCTTGTGTATTTAAATTATCAGCTTGTGCATAATAGAAACTTTTGGAGTAATACTTTTTATTAAAAACTGCATCTTTTCTTATGTATTTCAACTAATGTACTTTTACTTCAAAGTTGTGAATGATTAAACATTTAGTTTATATTTATTATTATAGATATAATGGAATTACTCCTAATGGTCAATTACCTATAACCCCACCACCAGTACAAGAACCTGCACCAGCAGCTCCTCCTCAGAATGTAAATCGAAATGCTGAGCCAAGAGCTGCTGGGGAAAACGGATGGGACTGGATTGATCTGATTTACGTCATGAGCCGAGCAACCATGTTTTTCGCCATACTTATTTACTACTCCTCACCACCCCGTATAATTGCTGTTTTTGTCTTGATGGTGTTGTTAGTCTTGTAAGTATTCTATTTTTTAATTTTATCTTCAAATGTGTATCTATCAACAGATATTATCTACAAACAATTACTTCAATTTCGAAGGATATGTTCTGTATTTAATCCTGCCAAAGGCTGTCTAGAATTTTGAAAAAACTAAGAAAATGTTTTCAAATAAACATGTATAAAATGAATTTCTTGGTTATATCAATTTTTATAATAGTTTGGTTTCTTATTTAAATAGCTATAGGAAACACACAAAAAGAAATGTCCAAACTAAATTATTACTTTAAAAAATGTGGGGCTATTTTTTTGTGTTTTTGTTATTAGATAGTGTCTCCTCTTTTTACATGCTTTCCAATCATCAAAAGTATTGAAATAAGCATTTTATTTGAGCATCATTAATGTGTGACGAAATATCTAACATTGCATTTATGAAATATCGAGTGAAACATTAATTGTAGGAAAGGTTCTTGGAACTTTCTATGTTCTTGGAAAGGTTTCTGTGAACTTCTTGTAGAACATTAAGTTTACTAGCAATTTCCAATTTTCAGGTAGAGGGGACAAAATTGAAACAATTATTCTAAATTTTAAACTCCTACTTCTTAGATGAACTTTTTTCCTTCTTAGACGAATTATAAATGAAAAATCTCTTATGTGTGAAATAGTTCAGGAAACTTTTAGAGATATCCAATTAATGATGAGGCATATACCCAGTATGCATCATACTAAAGAACTTAGATTGCATAATATTGAAAAATATCTTACTGGATTCCTAGCATTGCCTAATAACAATTAAATTCTAAAATGTGACATTTTCCTATATATTGAGCAAAAAATCTTTTATACTGATACATTTTGATAATGGATTCATGTTATAAGAAAACCATTCAATGCTTAATGTGTGTTCATTTTTATCACCCTTCTTTTTACCTTTTAAAAATTATTCCACTTTTTTTTTTAACACTATCTCTATTTAAACAGTCTTGTTTAAAGAAAATTTGAGTTCCTTTGTTACAGTAAAAAGACTATTTTTTTTTCTTCTTAAAAGTAAAATTCTTAAGTATTTTAAGTCAATGATTTTTAGTAAGTACATTGTTAATTTAGTTGTTTTGCATGAAGTATAAAAAATAGGATTACTGTTATTTCATTGCATTAGTACAGTGCAAACTTTAATTAAACTATGAAATACTGACAAATTTATTAAAAATTGGTAAAATAATATTTAATTGGAAGATAAGTTTACAATTTTATGCAATGAGGTCAAAAGGGTGAGAACCTAAGTAAGTGTCTCCTCTGCCATTGAAATTATTAGGTATTTAAGTAATAAGAGAATAGATGTTTATTATTTATCTGCTATTTTTAGGTTTTCAAAATAACACTTCAGGTTTTACATTTTCTTCTTCATAACCAAATTCTGATATTTTTATTTATTATTATTTAAATTTTTTTTTCTGTTACATCTCTGGTATTTGTCAAATTTTAGTATCAGTAATTTTATTTGTTATTATACTATAGTACTATAGTTTTAATGAGCAAAACAGAGAGGCTGAATGTGTTTTTTGATTTAACACAAATTGAGAACATTAGCCTTTTCATAATATTTGAACTACTATTTCTTGGATTCTTTTTTTAAACTCTGGATTTGAGAGTTTTTGTGATTTATAGTTTAAAACGACTCTTCTTATCTTTGCTCTTTATGGTAACATCTCCACATTCTTTTCTGTTTTGAGCATTGTGATATTTTAAAAAATAATTATTTTATTTATTCACCAATAAATTCTAAAAAAAAAAATTCTTGCATAAAATTTTTACTGTTAAATTAGAGTTATTAAGCCAGAGCATTAAACTCTGAATTTTCTGTTCTTGTTGTAGGTTTGCCAAAGTAAATCGAGAAAGGCAACGTGACGAGGCTCAACAAGCTAATGAACGACAAAGACCCGAACTTAATACTACTCCAGAAGAAAATTCTGAAGCTACTGAAAATGCTGAAGTAAGTACAGTATGACAAAACTCTGGGAAACTAATTTTTTTCAATAATATACCTTATTATTTTTTAATTTATTGGAAAATAAATAATTCAGTTTTAATTTAAAAACCTGTGTTCGCATGTTTTCCCAATTTCCTTATGGGCATTCAGCATGAAGTCTAAAGTAGGATAATTGTCATTTTTTTGCCTATTTAACTAAAAATAAGTTATATTTACTGCTGCCAATTTCTTAAGTTCTCTTATTTTTATATAAATTTTTTATTTGAATGTAATTTTTTTATTCTAATTCCGCGTGTAATTTGCTTGTAATATGTATTCATACTTGCTAGGGGTGACTATATTTTGGGTGTATCCCAAAATTCTGGGTTTTTCGTATTTTCCTTCCGGGTCTAAAGTTAGGAGCATGGCATATATATATATATATTTTATTTTTATAAAAAGAATATCGCATAATTCGGCGTTTCTCAAGACCATTGATTCTCGGACTTTAGCTTATCAAAAACTTAAAAGCCGAAGAAATTTTCACAGCATTTCTCAATCTAAAATTGAAAGTTTTACTAATTCTCTCTAACCAGATGCTTGCATGCACATGATTCTTCTGCCAATGGGCAGAAATCCGCCAATTGATTCTTTTGATTTGACGGATTTTCGGCCATTTTGAATATTTGAAACTGTGCCGTAATCTGCTAATATCGTGATTCCTATTCAGGCAGTTCGATTATCAAACATTGATTTTCATATTTACCTAATTTAACCTTTAGGATGTGGTTACTCAGGTGAAAAAATTCTCTCTGTCTGGCACTTTCTTGCAGAAATTCAGCCCCTCCACTTAGTCAGTGGGAGGTAGTAACTACTTTAACCACTTATGAATGGGAAACGTTTTGTTGTAATTTATCTATCACTCTCCAAGAAGGGAGCAGTAGAGGGGTTGCAGCGTGCATCGTTATCGGCAGCATTTTGACTTAATTATGAATATTTTGGCATACTTTATTTGAAACGTGTGACACATTATGAGAAAAAGTTAAAATATAACTTTTTTTTCGATTATTTTATTTTACAAAAAACAAACCTTTTCTCTATAATAAAACAAATTAATATTTAAAAAGTTATTTAGAATTTTTACTGATTTTTTTTAAAAGCGCTATTCTTGTTGTAAAATCTTAAAAAAATTTGTTCTGACAGCTAATGTTAAAAAGCATAGTTATTGGTTCTCTTAGAAAGGAGATGCGCATTAACTTTAAAAGGTTTTTTTTTTCGAATTTAATAGTTTATTTCATTTATTCGTTAAAATAATTTGGTCGAATGTAGATTTTTTTACATAAATTTTTTATATTAAATGGATTTTTTATTTTTCTTTGACCTTTTTTTTAAAATTTAAAGTCGCATACATTCATACAAAATTGTAATACAAATATTCTTCGAGACAAATATTATATTTCAAGCAGATAATTTATAATGTTATATCATGGGGTTTCTTGAAAGAAATTCATCCAGTTAATAATTTTTGAGTAAGCGAAATTTTATTTTTCTCTGTAAAAATATATTATATGTAAAATATTTCATATATACTTTTTTAACTTTATTATTTCTATTTCATTTTTATCTCTCTCTCTCTCTCTCTCTCTCTCTCTATATATATATATATATATATATATATATATATATACGGAGGGGCTGTCTCATTTTTAATTACTCCTAACAAAATTTCAAGAATCTAAAAGTTTCTGTACCTCCTTAATAAAAATAATAATAAATTTCGTCAAAACTAAATATTTATCACGTGACTTATTTTATGCTAAATGTTTCATATCATTCCCTATGCTATATCGCTTAGCTTGGATGAGCTAATATTAAATTTCTATTGTTAAAACTTAAGTCATAGGAAACTGTAGATGCAAAATATGTTTCTAAAGAAAAGAAGTCAGATTTATCATTTACTTAAATTAATATCTTTATTTTTATATAAAAAATGTAAAAAGCCGGAAGAAAAGAAAAACTCTGGAAATTCCTCTGGGGAAACTAGTAATTATAAAATAAAAGTTTAAGGGCAAAATATTTGTATTTTTGATATTTAAACTGACCTAACTAACTTTTTATTATAAATGCATCAAGTGTCCTCTGCAAGAAATTATTTTTTTTATTAATAAAATATTTCTTAACCTTTAGCTGGAGAAACGTTCACGCTGAATAAAAGGTTATTTAAATTTAACTATACACTTATAAATAAAATATTTTTTGCTCAACAAAAATGCTTACTTTTTCTCTTTTCATTTAATCAATAGTTGTAACCAGAGAAACAAAATTGAAAATTTTCGAGACCAATTTTTTTTTAATGAGTAATATTGTACAAAAAAAAGATACAAACTTTTATATACATAAATCGTACTAACATTGAAAAATACTGTTTACATAGGTCATATTACTTAAATTTTTAATATGAAAAATAATTAAAAATTTTCAGAAAGTTTTTTGTTTTCATTTATTTCAGAATTACATCAAAAGTTTCATGCGTGTATTGATAGGAATTCATGAATATTTTACCAGAAAATTTCTTTATATAAAATAATAAATGCAAAGACTCTAAAAATATCTAAGAATATGCTTACAATAAATTTAAGGAAAAGCATCTTTTCCAACAAATATATTAAATAATAAAAATATACTCCACGTTTCTATTAAGTTTATATCTGAAGTTCTTATTGTCAGATCTAAAAGTCTAATTTATTTTCAAAATGGTGTATTATATATTATTAAAAACAAAATAACACTAATTATCAGAGTTACTTATTTTAAACTGATTCATTTTCTAATGTTTTCCTTAAATTTATTTATTAGGCAAAAAGAAGTATTTTTTAAATTTTTTATTTTTATTTTTCTAAGAAGTTAGAAAAGTTTAGTACAAAATAAAACGTCCCCAGAGCTGAAGTCTTTCACAATTTACACCTGCATGTGAAGATTAAAACTTTAAAGTCATCGATTGTTATCAGACACACATACAAGCTTGGTTGACAGTTGGTTGAAGGTAAAACATGCATTTCCGTTGATCATGGTGTGGTCTTTTCCTCAGGTATTGTGAACTAACTATTGTTAAGAATTTTAAAAACGACAGACCTCAATATATATTATCACGAAGACTATTTATTCTGACAAGATAACACCATACACTAAGAAATAGCACTTTGCATGTAGAAGTGGTTTCGGTATCTTTTTCTTTTAGAGAAGAAATAATAATTTCATTATGTGAAAAGTAAGCTGCATGGCAACAAGCTGTGCTAGCCTCAATAGAAAGTTCATAAGAACTTGAAAGTAATTTATAACATGATATATGAGATTTCTTTTGACGTCGCATACTTGAAAAGAGACAATAACGTGGCACACTTTAAAAGAGACACCCAGAAGGTAAACCTGACAAGAGGACATAGAATAATTGGTTGTTTCCATTAGGAAGAAATTGCTGGAAATGTGTGAAAGTAAAGGAAATGCTTACATTCAAAATGCAATTGTAAAAAGTTTACAGTCTAGCTAATAATTGATGAGGGGTTTGAATTTGCAAATCATACAAGAGTTAAAAAGAATGAATATTATATATATTGAAAATATTTTTCTTACATGGCATTAGAAATTTTAAAAAGAAATATAAAAACTTACACTGATTATGTTCTTTGTAAGAGTACAGAATTTATTTTCATAAAAGTTAATACTTTTCTACACAATATAAAAACCTAGCATAAAGTAGAAAAAAATTTCGGTTTATTTTGTCCGGTTTCTTTAGCTGTATTGAAAGAACTAAATAAAAGTATTTATATTACAAGTTTAATGCAGGAACCAATATATTTTGAAGGATTTTTTTTAAAGAAATTAGATAAATATGTAACTTTGTTGAAAATATTTTTTTAATAGAAATAAATATAAAGAATTACAAAACATTTTTTATAAATGTAAAAATTATTTTTATTTTTAATATTTAGCTGACTGCTGTTTAAAACTTTATTAATTTACGCTATTATTTCCTATAATATAGTGTTACTCTATAATAAATTTTTTTAAGTTTTGTAATATTTAGATATTAAAAAAATATGTGCGATCTTAAATTTTTTGAAATCTTGCAGTTTTTTTTCATCTTAAGGTTTTTTCAAAGTCTTATGATAAAGTTCAATTCAATTTCAAATTCTGTAATACTGCTTTTATTTTTATCGATTTTCTATTCACCTTAATTATATTAACTAGGATGTTTTAAGAAACATAGGAATTTCTAAAATATTTCATAACACTCTGGACCTTTTTTTTCCCCTTTTGTACTATGTTTATTTTATTATCGATTTTATATTAGATAAAAATATAAATCTAATAACTTCACAAGAAAGGATGTACTTTGATAAAATAAAGTCTAGGTAACTATTTATAAATTAGTAACTAATTTCATCTAAATATACTTTATTCCGACTGTTAAGTAATTTACTTTTTTAAATTAAAAACTCGTAGTAACGCATATTTTAAATTTTTTTTTTTTTTTTTTACAAATCAAAAACTATAACACAAATTTTTACGTTTAGCAAGAAATAAAAATTCTTTATTTCAAGAATTAGTAGAAAATTTGAATTTTTGTTCGAAAAAAAAAAAAAAAAAAAAAAGACTTACATAGTTAAAACAAAGTTTAATATACAATTAAAAAAAATGAATAAATTCAAAACATCAAATCTTAATATACAATGATAATTATAGTAAATTTATAAATCCCCTCTACATTTATTCCAAATTACGTTTTGCTAAACTCCTGTTTAACTGCTTGAACTAAAATTTCATTTTTTTCAAATTTCAATATTATAGTTAACATACTTATGAAAATCCAAATATTATAAAATAGAAAATATCTAATTATAGACATCTGAGCTAATCTGCAAGGAAGACTAATACTTTTTTGATTAAATAATAATATAATAATAGCAAATTTTGTCATAAGCACTTGTAATTTCTTAATTATTTTCATTATGTGTCATAAAGATTATTATATAATAATCATAAGATTATATATATTTATTTTATTTCCAATGAGCTGCACAATCAGTGTTCCCGATGAGCAGACCTAGTGCTTTCTCAAGAAGTGGTATCTTCTCTTTCAGCCACCTCAATGGGTGAGATACCGTTGGCCATGTTAATTTGGACGTCTAGTTTCTGCCACACTAGATGGCAGCACCGAGACTCTAATTGGATGCTAAAGTGCACTAGGAATTTAATTTAGCCGGAAATACGAAGAATATATATATATATATTCCTGGACTAACAATATATAATAATATATTTGTTCTTTATTAAATTTTGCAAATAATGGTTATCGATAGATTTGAATATCGCAATGTTTAATATTTTTAATTTACGCCATGTGAAAGTTTGTTGTATTTCATCAGTTTTGATAACATTAATTTCTTCATCTTCTCTAAAAATTGTTTTTACTGTTACGTCATCCTCATCAGAGCAATCAGAATCACTATCTGCATAATTTTCTTTATCTAATTCCTCTAAGAGTTTGCAGATCTCTTCATCATTCAAACCTCGCTTACGAGGAGTCTTCGGAATTGCTAAAATAACTTACTAACAGAGAGGAGAAAACAAAAAAGACAGCTAAAGAATATTTGGCTAAATTATTTTCACACCGATGATCAATATATGCCAACCCCCAATGCCAAATTTCGCGAAACCCTCCTACAATCCTCCCCTCGAAACCTTAACAATAGAAGGGGAACTACTTAAACCATTTATCATCAAGAGGTGAAGAGTAAGTTGGACAGTGAAAGGGGAAAGAAATGTGTGGTACAAATGTTGTACCGAAACCGTCTTAAAATAAAATTATTTTTAGGGTACAACTGTCGTACCCTCCGTCCCCTAAAGGTTAAGATACATGTTGTGATTTGTATTCACATGGTTTAAAAATAATGCATCGCTATTCATATTCACGAGATTTTAAAATCCAATATTGCAATTTATATTCCCGCAATTTTTAAAATTCCAACATCGCGATTTTTGCAAGAATTAAGATTTTTCTTAAATTAGTTACTATCAAGGTGTGGTATTCATCTTTGGTAGGTAATTTAATTATAAATCTTATTTTAAAAAATTATGTTCAATACAAAGCATGTGTGGTATATAAATTTTTATATCTTGATATTGATTTTTTGCACATGAAATTTTCAGAGTTTTTCACTTTGTGTCACAAACACCCCTGACATGCTTTAATATTTTTGCATATTAGCTCACTGCTGATATTCCTGCATATTAAATGATCTTACTCATTGTTTTAGGCTTCTGAGGATGCACCTGCGGAAAACCAACCTGCAACTCCATCCGCACGAACCCCCATGCAAACTGCATTATCAGTGCCTTACACAATATTCTTTGTCATCTACTCATTTTTCACTTCACTTATTCCAGCGGATCCTGTGCCTGTGAACGTGAATTGATTTTAAATGACTTGTATAGTTGCTGTGTACATAATTGTAACATTGTTATCAGTTTCATTCACATCTATGAAAATGCTGTTTTTAAGTGCAAAGTAGCACAGTTTTAAGTTTTGGATTGTATAGAGAGATCTACTCTTTAAATTGTGCCGTCATCTAGTCCATTGCTCGCTGTTGCTTTTTCATTGTCATATTTAGATGCAAGCTGTGTATATCTAGGCTCTAGTGAGATATCTTATTTTATTTATTCAATTCTGATCTCTGAATGTTATATATATATATTTTTTTGTTATTTTATTCCTCCCCCCTATTATATTACGTTGTATAAAAGTGCAAATTTATATACAATTTAAAATGACACGTGGCATAGAATGTCGAAAACTTATTTCTTTTGAGTTAATCATTTGGGTGAACCTATACTTGATATTAAAAATCTGTAGTCCCATTGATTGTATATTACTCTGCACTTTGTAAATAAAATTTTAAAAATAAATTGTAATATTACTTGTTTGAAATTAGTTGCGGCATTTTTTATTTTTGTCTCAACATTGGTAAATAATTGTTATAAACTTCTACAATGACACACAAATTCAAATATTTAATTTCTTGTCGATTTCGTTGTAAAAACACCAGTGACTATTTAATTGTTTTTGTAGTTCTTATTGCCACAAAACTACTTTTCTTTATTAAAAAAAAACATTTTTTATTGCTGGTGAAATGAACCAAAATAAAAAGCTTTCACATGCTAAGCACAATATGCAAAAGGATGAAGGTGATATTTTGAATATTTTTTAAAGAAAATTTTACATTTTTAACTGCCACCTATTTTGTTTCTATTTATGAATAGCATTAAAACAGGTTTTTTTTTTTATTTATGAAAATATTAATATAATTTTTTTTTTGTTGCTTTTATTCCATTTAAGTTTTTTTTATTACTTATTAGAATTACTTTTTATCAAAATGAGATGAAACTAGGATCAGTCAATGCTGTCACATAGGTCTAATAAATCACAGGATGTCATCCATCTTTCCTGAATGAAAATTCAAAATATTAAGTTGTCATCAGCATCAACGTATTGTATATATATTAAATATTTTTTAATCCTTATTTAAAGAATTAAAAAACATTTATTTATCTAAATATTATATAAAACACATCAAAGGTTTAATAGCTTAAGGGAAGTTCATTTATTATAAAGTAATCCTTTTGAAATTATTACATTTAATCTGGACATATTTAAAACTTTATCAAAGTTTATCAATCGTTTAATAATTATTTTACGAATATGTTCATGCTGAATTTGGATATAATTGTTTTAAAGTATTTTTCTAATTATTATAGCAATAACAAGAAAATGTAAGATTTTGTATATAATAAAAACTCCAAGGGGCACTCTATTTTACACTCTTAACCATGGCGCAAAGCATTTTTTAAAGTTGCTTATTTTCGTTTTTTAAAAACCCTTAAAGGTGCTATTTTTTCATTGGGTGTTTTTAAAAAGTGTTTAATTTTCCCTTTGCGAAAAGATTTCCCCCCGCCCGTATGCAAAAGCGTTCTTTTCGCATTGTTCTATTCAACGTTTTCACAATCCATTTTGGCCTACTTTCGGTCCATAGCGTATGAAAGCGCCAATCAATTTACATGTTTGATGAAATACTTGGGAGTCCACATGCACGTCTACTGAGCTGGATTCGGTGAGATTCTTGCACCCCATGTGCAATTTTGCAAGATATTCTCAATTTTAGGCTTCATTTTTCACCGTTTTATCAAACCGAAAAACCTCTTGATCTTTTTATAATCGCTAATATAATTAAGAAAAAGAGTTCTTTGTTAGAAATTGATTATTTTATCATGATCATGTTAAGTCTTTGAAAATTATCTTGCATTTTGTTAATGTATACAGTGCTTAAAATATTTTTTGAGTGCTTAAAAGGTGCTTATTTTTTGTTGCAAGATTTGATTATACACCCTGTCTAACCCTATTTATTTTCTTTCATAATAAGATTCATGTAAAACTGTGTCCAGCCAATTAATGTAATTACACTAATGAGTGGATAACTATTATTAGGTATAAACGTTTTAGACAACTGCTAAAATATATATTTGGTGAGAAACAATTCGTTTTTTTAGTAACGAAAAGAATAAGAAGTTTGTATAAAACTGCATTGATAATTGAGCAATATTATTATGTTTAAATTTTATCCCACGGTTTCAGTTTTGCTTGTTTCCTCAATCTAATTTTATTCTTTAAATATTTTTTGTCAAAAATTCCGTAAAAGTTCATAGTTAAGGTTTATAATGTTTTATATCTAATAGCCACTGTTTTAAACTGGTCAATATCAAAACAGCATTCAAATATTTTATCAAAGACAACTAAACATAAAAGTAATTAAATGGAAATATATAAGTTGGGATGAAATGTTTATTAAAAAATAATCGATGCTAGAGTCGTTAAGCAGCTGGAGCGACTCTTTCATTGTAATTATTTCCATGTCCACTAGTATGTTAAAAAAAAATGTACTATTATAGCGGTGATTGAAAAATTTTGATCTTGTTTATATTCTCATGAAAATCTTATAGAAAATAGTCTTTTTTTCAACAATTCAAACATTTTTATTTTTGGGGAATAAGGAGTTAAGATTTTTGTGCTTTTAAAACTGTTTTTATGGACAATAAATTATTTCATTTAGCAATTGCTCAAGAAGAAATTATTTTCCATTTAGTTCAATGTTCTCTCACATTAAGAGCAAGAATCTGAGAAACTGTCACACCTAACATTATTTGGTGATTCATACCATCTCAGATTTTCTTGAAAAAATTACCAGTTGTTATATACTGTGGGGATTGTTGTTATCGACTATGTCAACCTTCATCTATGAAAAGGTACCCCATCATAAAATCGAGTTAACATGTCTTATATACTAGTGAATTGTAATTGTAATTTTGTAGTGGTAGATACGCTACAATACTCCCCCACCAGAATTATAGCTGTGATAGAATTCGATGAATGAATACCACTAGTTGGTTCATTGCTGTTTTTGTGAGAAGCCGGGAGAGCTGTATTAAAATCACCGGACTTTGAGTGGTGGTCGTGAGAGCTGTATTAAGTTCACGGTCGTTATCGCTATGTTGCCTTTAGCAGTCGAGTGTATGTCGGCCGACGTTCTGTTTAATCGAGACTGAGT
Source organism: Parasteatoda lunata (assembly GCA_949128135.1). NCBI lineage: Eukaryota > Metazoa > Arthropoda > Arachnida > Araneae > Theridiidae > Parasteatoda > Parasteatoda lunata. Next base: position 23,566,502 of record OX421977.1, on the reverse strand, counting down.
AGCAACAGTGCGAGGAGTTGGTTAATGTCGCAGTCACAAGTAGCAAGTCAACTTTTCAATGTGGACCATCAATCGAAATAGGCGTTACTGTCAAGATAGGCGTGTTCATATCGAAGTGGGCGTTTCTGTAAAGGTAGGCGTGTTCACATCACGTCCGAGTCACCAATGTGGGGATTGTTGTTATCGACTATGTCAACCTTCATCTATGAAAAGGTATCCCATCATAAAATCGAGTTAACATGTCTTATATACTAGTGAATTGTAATTGTAATTTTGTAGTGGTAGATACGCTACATATACCTTATCAAAAGACAAAATCTGAAATTTTTTGTCTCAAAGTTGAGTTGTTCATTTTTTATGGCCCCCTGAAGTTCGGAGCGTTGCAGGAAATTTTCAGCGTTTTTGCACGACATGGAAATTACAATGACCCACTGCTCGTAGCGCACACAAAGTGCCTCCAAGTAATTTAAATATCTGAAAAGTAGGGATGTTGATCTTTGTAAAATGAGTGAGAAGTTTGTGGCAAGTTGTTGTCGCAAGATCACTGAAGGTCGTAAAAAGAAGCATTTTTGCTGTTTTTTGCAATTTTCAACGATTAACTACAGCTTGCGCCTTCTAGTTGCCACGGTAAATAACATGTCATTGGAAAGATATACAAAAGCACTTTCAAAAATTATATATATATTTGAGGCATATGTAATGCGCTTTTAATTATATGAAGTTGAAATTCGAAAATTTTCAAATTTTACCAATATTTTGACTGACGTAACTTTTTGCGGCATAAATATATTGAAAAAATTTTTTTACCTTTATTTTACTCCATTATTACTTTATTCAAAAAAGTAAAATTTATTGAGGCATATAGCTTCAAAAAAATTAAAACATTTTTTTAACATACCACGTTTTAGCATTTTCTTTCTCAAAGCACCTTACTCGAACAACTGTATTTTTATATATATTTCACCATAAAATTCACCAATTTATTGTATATAATCTTGTTGGTTATCCATTTAAAATCATATTTTAATATCATTGACATTTGCAATTTGTATAAAACAGAAATATATAAAGATAATGCTGTAAAACATTTGTTTTGTAGCTACAAAATGCGTGTGAATTATTTATTTAATAGTTTCTTGTACAACAGTTGGATGTCTTTTAAGCTTGGGACAGTAAAAGGATCCACACCTGATAATTGTAAGGGACCAAAGAAGATTGTGCTACGATGTACAGTGCTAATGTCATCACGTATCGGCTATTTAAAATCTTGAGCTCCTCTCTGGTGTAAAAATTTCATCTCGAATGAATCATTTCCACAGTGCCATGATTTCAAAATTGCCAGCAAAACTATTATAGAATACATGCGGCATATAATGAGGGGAGATTAACAAGAAAAGGCAAAGGCAGCATCACTGAAAGAAACAGCCTTTTGGCTTCAAGACTGGTCGCAAAAAATTTTACCACAAAACTATAGTTAAAGACAACAGGACTATTTTGGTAAAAGGGGCATGTTGATGTGTTTGTTACACAAATGAATGGAATTGTTGAGAAATCAACTTATTTTACTATTCTCGAATATTGTGATCAAGACGCAGTGTCGACTTTGTGTGTTTTAAAGCATACATTAAAGCAGTTTACAGTAGAGTTTCCAAGCATGAAGAAACTACATGTGAAGGCTGACAATGCAGGCAGTTATGCTGGCAATATATGCAGCGAAAGCCGGATCTGGTGGCGAAGAACCTGGGGTTAAAAAAGACTTAGACATGACTATAATGAACCTCAGAGAGGTAAAGATCAAGCTGATCGAGAGAGTGCAATTGCTAAAATGTTTATTAGAACATATATATGTGTAGGTCATGATGTAACATCAGCTAAAGATGTGTATGATCCCCTTAATTTTTAAAGGAAGAATGAAAAATACTAAATTATCAGTTATAAAAATCAATAAAGAAAAATGCTCAGTTGAAAGTGTTAAAATACATGAAATACAGTCATACCATTCTGTGAAATTTGAATCTAATGAAATGATATTTTGGAAATATTTTCAAATCGGTCCAGGAAAAAAGTTCCTTATAACAACATAAAATTTTATTGTAGCATTCAAACAGCAATCCCATTCAGAACAAAACAAAAGTTAGACAAAAATCAAAATCATAAATCGATTTTTCTTAGCCGTTAGTTTGTTAACTTCATATTTTGTCCTAAAGACAATTATACTTCTACATTTGAAACTGCAGATGAATTGTCCTTGCATATATCAAAAGGAGAACATACTATTCCAAAATTACTATCAGTAGTGGACAAAGCTAAAACTATTTTTGCTAAAAAAATGGAGACAGTAACAAGAAAAATAGACTTCCAAACTACTAATTTTTTTTTTTTAAATTGCTGGCACATCTAATGGAAATGAAAACTTCTCAACTATGGTATCACAACTAGGATGGGCACTGAAAGAAAAATCATGTGTCTGAATCGAAATCAAAAACAGTTTCTACAGCAATGTTTTTATAAAGGAGATAAAACAGGTAATAAATTTACTGCACAGAGTTTTGTCAAGATGATGAGACATCTTACAGTAGATGGAAAAAAAAAGTTTTGCCGGGAAGTGATTACGAATGAACAAGTGATTTTTTATTTCAGCAGAATAAAAGGAAAAGATATAGATTTTGATACTGTGAAAGAAGATGAAAATGAATATGATGACCATCTTTTAGTAACTGCAACTGAAGAAAATGAAGTTTGTTATGTTTTTAATTTTATTTAATTTGCTTTATTTAATGTTTTCAACATTTAACAATTTCTTAAAAAATGTAATATTGCTTTACAATAAATGTTTGGATTTTCAGATAGCAGAAAGAGAGAATATTAGGCAGGAAATCAAAATTTTTGAAAAAAAGAACAGTGGACTTCATCCTCATTCATTTTATGCAGTAATGTATGGCCGAATATTTTGCATAGGAGAAATTCTAGAAGACTGGAAATTATTCATTCAAGATGAAATTTCTACACCAGAGAGGAGCTCACGAGTTTAAATGGCCAATATGTGATGACATATATATGTTCTAATAAGCATTTTAGCAATTGCACTCTCTCGATCAGCTTGATCTTTACCTCTCTGAGGTTCATTATAGTCATGTCTAAGTATTTTTAACCCCAGGTTCTTCGCCATCAGATTCCAGCTTTTGCTGCACATATTGCCAGCATAACAGCCTGCATTGTCAGTCTTTACACAAAGTTGACACTGCGTCTTGATCACAAAATTCGAGAATAGTAAAATAAGTTAATTTCTCAACTATTCCATTAATTTGTGTTACAAACACATCAACATGCATTGACATGCCCCTTTTACCAAACTAGTCCTGTTGTTTTTAGCGCTAGTTTTGCGGCAAAATTTTTTGCGACCAGTCTTGAAGCCAAAACGCTGTTTCCTCGTCTGTTCCTTGCAGTGCTGCTGCCTTTGCTTTTTCTTGTTGAACTCCCCTCATTATATGACGCATGTATTCTATAATATTTTTGCTTGCAATTTTGTAATCGTGGCACTGTGGAAATGATTCATTCGAGATGAAATTTTTACACCAGAGAGGTGCTCAAGATTTTAAATGGCCGATACGTGATGACATTGGCACTGTACATCGTAGCACAATCTTCTTTGGTCCCTTACAATTATCAGGTGTGGATCCTTTTACTATCCCAAGCTTAAAAGACATCCAACTGTTGTACAAGGAACTATTAAATAAATAATTCACACGCATTTTGTAGCTACAAAACAAATGTTTTACAGCATTATCTTTATATATTTCTGTTTTATACAAATTGCAAATGTCAATGATATTAAAATATTATTTTAAATGGATAACCAACAAGATTATATGCAATAAAATGTTAAAAATATTGGTTTTTATGCTGAAATGCATATAAAAATATGGTTGTTCGAGTAAGGTGCTTCGAGAAAGAAAATGCTAAAACGTGGTATGTTAAAAAATGTTTTGAAGCTACATGCCTTAATAAATTTTACTTTTTTGGATAGCCTGATAATGGATTAAAATAAAGGTAAAAAATTTTTTTCAATCTATTTATGCCGCAGAAAGTTATGTCAGTTAAAATATTGGTAAAATTTGAAAATTTTCAAGTTTCAACTTCATATAATTAAGAGCGCATTAAATATTCCTCAAATATATATATAATTTTTGAAAGTGCTTTTGTGTATCTTTCAAATGACATGTTATTTACTGTGGCAACTAGAAGGCGCAAGCTGTAGTTGATCGTTAAAAATTGAAAAAAAAAACAGCAAAAATGCTTCTTTTTACGACGTTCAGTGACCTTGCGGCAACAAATTGCCACAAACTTTTCACTCATTTTACAAAGATCAACATCCCTACTTTTCAGATATTTAAATTACTTGGAGGCACTTTGTGTGCGCCAAGAGCAGTGGGTCATTGTAATTTCCATGTCGTGCAAAAACGCTGAAATTTTCCTGCAGAGCTCCGAACTTTGGGGGGGCCATAAGAAAATGAACAACTCAACTTTGGGGTAAAAAATTTTAGATTTTGTCTTTTGACAAGATATATAACAACTGGTAATTTTTTGAAGAAAATCTGAGACGGCATGTATTTCAGGTGTGTCACTCTCTCAGATTCTTGCTCTTAAAAGTCTTGGAATTCTTTTTGAATAAATGAAGAGTGATATTCTTAAATTCTAGCCTTAGGTGGATGTGATTTATAATCTAAAAGATATGAAATACTCCACTATTAAAGTCAAGTAAAAAGTTCTGAATATGCATTCACTATCTTTGTAACATTCTTTACAAATTAAAATTAATAACACTTTTTTTTTGCTTGAGGAGACTTTTTTTTTTCCCTCTCAAACAAAGTTGCTTCATCATCAATCATTCTGTTAGTTTCTGAATTCTTATTTTCAAAGTATAAAGTAGTTTTGTCTTAGTTAGTATAGTATTTTAATGCTTAGAGTTGATATTTTTATGAGTTTACAACTGTTCTCTCTGAAATTAGTTTTAAGTTAGTAATTAATAGACTGGAGGCAATGTTTCTTGAAAATAATAGTTCTAATATGGAAAATATTTTTTTTCTTGTTTTAGAGCGTTAAGTACTGTCAGCATTGTTCAGCCTATTTAGTAATTAAGAGGCAATACCTCAATCTTAATGTAAAGTTTCTTGAAAAGTGATACAAGGATGCAAACTTGCTCCGGATTACGGATAAATATTTTCTAGTAGTAGCAACGTTTCTGGTCCGGGATAGCCTGGTTTTTAGGGCATTGAACCAAAGACTCCCCATGTTGTAAATGGTGACTGGTGCACGTTAAATCTGTTGGGGTCACAATGTCCTTCATGTTCCCGTAACAAATCATACCTCTGGGGGGACTGAATCGGTCGTTCTCTGGTTCAGTTCAAAATTACAATCTGTGGATGAATGAATGGGTTCACCCTATAAACGGACTGTGACATGTGTGTGGCTGATGTATTCTTGGCCAAAGATGGCGCCTCTGAAAAACAGGAAACGCACCCTCTGCCTTAAATTCGCTTGCTGGTATAGGCAAGTGACATTAGAAATAACGTTTCTGCTATAATAAATAATTCTTGGTTTAGTAAATTTGATTTAAAAGGTTTTTACCAAACATTACTTCTAAATAATTCAGAAGCTTATACGAATGAGCATTTTAAAATTGGCAAATTTAACCTAAAATCCACAAATTTTAGTTATTAGTTTCCTACCATTTTTTTTTTTTTATAAATATATGTTGAATCCAGAGTAATTGGTATCTCTGGTGATTCTGTCGGTAGCTTTATTTTTGAAGAGAAAGTATGAATATTTTAGACCATTTTTTGAGTGAACCTTTTTAGATTAGACTTTTCTACTGTTGACTTATTCTAAGGCTATTTCTCTTTGAAAAGGAAAACCTTTCATTCACTCTTTCAGTGAGAACTAATTAAAGTTATCTATTATTTTGCTCAACTTAGCACTTGTAACTATTTTTGCTCAACTTAGCACACTAACAATTTTCTACTTAGCATTCAGTTGCAAAAAACAACATACATTAGTCTTCGTACTGCGATTCGTCAAAAATAAGGTAAATATAAAATTTTATCTATTTATTTATTATAGCACCAAACCGCTTCATTATTAAATAAATATTACAGTTGAATACAGAATTTTTGTTCTTTAGAATCTTTCATTCATAGATGAGCATTTCAAAATATTCTCTGGCGTCTTCTTGTGTCTAAATGAAAAGGACATTCCAAACTATCCAAAGATGCTCGGGCAAATGCATTTAAAGCCGAGCCAAATGATCTCTGCTCAAAAGGTACACTTCTTCGTCGCATTATTGGCGGCATAGGTTTTATTTGGATGCCTTCATTCTGATGCCGCAGGAGTTCCATCTCTAGTCTGGATTTTGCTACAGGAGAAAAAAACGCAATTGTCTGTATTTCAAAAGAAAGTTTAAACTGCATTTAGAGAAAATCTGCGAAGCTCTTTCACCAAGGAAAAAAAAAAGAGCCACAGTTTAAGCCTTGCATTTGAAACAAAACTATAATTTTCAACTGCACATGCTATCTTGCAGTTAAGAATTATCTGGGCTGTAAAACGGACCAATAATTAAAATATTTTAAAAGTTATTAAAACTTTTTTTAAAATCATTTTGGCTGCTCTTTTCCACCCAGATGAAAACTATTGGCGATCGAAGTGGGCTATAGGTAGCGTAGAGAAGAACTCTCTACCTATGGTAACACTTCACATGCTTTCATCTTTAGCGTGTGGAGAGTCATAGAAGAAGGAAGTACGTTAGTTTCTGTCTTGATTTTCGAATAGATAAAAATCTTTCTAGTTAGGAAACTATATGGAACTGAAAACTACATTAAAAATGGTTTTAAAAGGAAGCGGCATGGAAATTTTGAAAAATATTTTTAACAATTAAAAAGGAAAAATATCATGGTACATTCCTATACAACTGAAACGAGGAGGAGAGGGAAGGTGGAAGCGCCAAACGCAAGGAACCGGTCTTCTCCCTAGAAGGCGTATTCGAGCGTTGCGATCGCCTATCAAAATCGGTGCCGTAATCCCCTTTTCCGTAAATTTTTATAAGCCCAGTAAATACAGAACTGGAGTGAGTTTTTAAGTATTAAAAAAGTTGGATCACAAACCCTTTTCATTTTCTTAAAACTGTGGCTTTTCTCCGTGTTGACATTTTGCCCCATTTTCAGAATAAACTTTGAGGGCGCTGACTAATGATAGGCTAAACATGACCTAACAATCATGAGTAACTGTTGCGAACTCATATCAGTTATGATAATAGCATATTATTTTCAACAAAGTTTCATTTCATGTGACTAGATCAAAAAATAGTCAGAATATGTATTATTAATTCGTTATTAAACAAATGCCATGCTATTGACCATTGCATTTCCCAAAAATTCAGTCTAAGTCATTTAGTGCAAAACTTTCGTCCAGATGTGTGGCAGTCATGATTTGCTCAGAATCACAAAAACACAATCGAGTGTATCAAATTGAAACGAAATAAATAGATGTAAAAGCAATGATGACCTGTCGTACCATGAAGCAGAGTTGGCCGTCGATTACAAATAATTACAGCTATGTAATCAATTACTTGTAATCCAAAATTTTTGATTACATCAAAATTTTTGCGAAAATGTATCGATGAAAAATCAGCGAAAATGTAATCGATTACATTTTTCAATTGCAGTAATTGATTACACATTTTGATTACAACTGTAATCGCGATTACAATACTCGATTACAGTAATCAATTACTTGGTATCATGATTACAGATGTAATCAAAATTTTGATTATAGCTGTAATCAAGATTACAAGTAATTGATTACTGTAATTGTTTGTTGTAATCGCGATTACAGCTGTAATCAAAATTATATTACATTGTGATCATGATTACAAGTAATTGATTACTGTAATAAAATATGTAATCGATTACATTTTTGGCCAACTCTGTAATGAAGGCACAGTGCGCAAAATAAATAAATAAACGGACCACCCGGAATAACTTTTGATCTAATGATCGGATTTTCACTTTTTAGGACTCAATCATAATAGTTCGAGAGGTAACCTCAAATATGCTATTTATTTAGTGCAGATATTATTTTAAGTTATGGGACCTGACACAAAAACGTACTTTCTTTAAATAAACATTCTTTTTTTCCATGATGGATTCAGATTTCCGACCTCCCAAATATGGTAGCTGCAGTTTGGTCGGGAGAGCGATCCAAAGTTTGGACTCCTAATGTTAATTTTACTTTTTGCGTATTACGCCATATCTCGAGAAATTTTAAAGCGAAATTAAAATTTTTGCACACAATGATAAAATTCTTTCATACAAAAATAATTCCTTTCAGAAAATAACTTTTAATGAATATTTCTTATGTGTTCTTTGTGCTGCCTTTGAATAAAACAAAACGAACTGAATCCAGCACAAATAAAGGCTTAAAAATGGACAATTAGTTTCGTCCATCTGTAGGGAAACTATGGTATGGCAATTTTTGTGTCTTGCTTTGTACTTTATTCACGTTCAGCTTTAATCATAAAATGATAATTAACTTGTATATGCATCCTGAAGGTCCTCGTAGTTTAACTTCTTGTTCTTTGCATGGAAGATGCCAGAAGTGTTACTCTTTATCGTTACCCGGTTGGCAACTGTGAACCTAAGTTACGGAGTCGAGCAACATTACCCACGCCACACTGCCACAGATGCCCGTTTATGAGTGACATTCACACAACAGAGGACAACACTCAGAGAGAAACATTCATGCCCCAAGCGGGATTCGAAGCAGAAACCGTTAGCTTCGCAGTCAGATTACGCTAGCCTTTAGGCCTCTTGATCGGCTGTAAAATTGCTTGAAAATTCTTATCGTGAATTAAATTATAATGTAATCGTTATCAGAAATTAAAGTTCAACTCTTTATTACTATAATATATTTTGAGAAGTACCCTACAATATTTAAATCTATTCATAATGTAATGAATTACCTTTTCTGACAGTAATATCTTGTCCAAGTATCGCATGATTTCCTTGCAAGATTACTTTGTCCACGGGATCATAGTCATCGAATTCAACAAATCCGAATCCTCTCATCGTGTTTGTGTTTCTGTCGACCATAATATCTACTCTACAAACCCTTCCAAAGCTTGAAAAATAATCTCTCAAGTCGGTTTCTTGAATTTCAGATTTTAGTCCACCGACAAAGATTTTACTAACAGTTAAAAGTCCATCAAAAGCTTGAAATAGTTCTCTTGGCACAGCTCTTTTTGTAGTTACCTGTTGTAGGAGAAGAGAAGGGGGGGAAAAAAGCGATTTTTAAGAAAGCAGACGTAAAGATGCCAAACAAAAGTTTAATCATTAACACAATTGTATATATTTTACTGATAAACTTATTAATAAGTTCTAAAATAAGTAAGTGTTCTTAAAATAAGTGTCAACGGTTTTCAAGTCAGAAAGATCCCTGGTCTAAGTCCCGGATAAGGCATTGACGTTTCTTTACTTCACTTCTCTGTACTTTTCTTACTGTGGGAGCAATGTTGGCCCACCTAATAGCGTGCCCCTGAGAGAGTGGTAATCAAATCTGCCCTTCTGATGAAAGTCAATATCCAAGTGGGTATTGGAAAAAGAAAAACTTCTTGAGATAGTACTCTTTAAGGCGCACTCGTGTTATATAATGACTGTGGCGAGCGAGATTTCTGATGTAAAAAAATTCAATTTGAAAAAGTCGATTGATTAATTCGCGCAAAATAAGTATTTATCAAAAATACTTTTTATCGAAAATAATAAAATTTAATTTCTCGGAAACAATTTATTTTTCCATACAAAAGAACTTTGTTAAATAAGACATAGAACTCTTAATAACTTACAACTGTGAACGTGATAGATTATTTAAAGAATTTAATAAAATATTAGCAAAGATGCATTTGTACATGCATTTGAATATTAAAGACCAGGGTCGTTATGACCAGGGCTAAAGAGATGAGAGAAGGGCTGGTTCATTCCTCTCTTACAGCTGTAGCTACGATCTCCCTCCTCAAAACGTCTCGCCGCACACAGATCTCGGAGATCGCAAGCAAAAATATTATGAAAACTTTGCATTATTCTCTCTGCAAAAATAAACTCGACTTTTTCTCGATATTAGCTTTCAAACTTTACACAATTAATACATTATTTCCGTTCAAAAACATAGTTCAAAAAATTTTCTTGCACATAATGTTGAAATAAATACCATTTCAAACTAAAACAAATATTTTACTAGTTGTCGTAAATGACGCTATAAATACTTTACTTTAAAATTTTCAGTTTTAACTTATCATTGAAAAAAAAAATTAAAGCATATATCGATACTTTTTTGGCTACATATTGTTCGATTAACAATAATTTGGGAAGTTGGGTTAAATTTAGAATCCTGATTTTAAAATATGCTGTTAATGGCAATTTGTTTATATTTAATCATTAGGAAACAACAACATTAAAGGCTAATTACTGAAACAAAATAATAATTTGGGTTCATAAATATTAGAAATTTTATTGTTTATAGATATTTAAATTTAAGAGAATATGAATTAAAAAAAAAAAAAAAAAAATGTCATAAATATTTAGAATAACTACATTAAAAACTACGTTATGAAATTAGGAGAATTTCAACTGTTAATTATTTATACTTTTCATTTAAGTTTTTATTTTCTTTTTGACTTCATCCATTTTTTAATTTTTTCACCTGCCTTTCTTTTTGAAGTAACGAGGCGGTTTTTATTTAGATGGCGAATTCTTATAAAAGTTCTCAAACCACAAAATAAGCGCATTGCTGTTTTATTCACTGAGGGATATTGCCCCTCTAATTCATTTATAAGTTCTTTGATGACACTTTTGATTTTATGTTAGATGTCCCATGCACACTTTGAAAAATGTTCTTAAATTCTTCACATACTTCCATCTATGCTGCTGACGGAACAATGAATCCTCCCTTAGATAAGAGATTTATCCATTCCTCTGTTGTTGGATTTACTGAGAAGATGGTATTCCTAATTTTGAATCAATATTTTTTTAAGGCGATATGCTAGGCAACCAGCAATATAATTTAGTCCTTTTTTTGTGACTTGATTATTTTGTTTTCAAAAATTACGGTCAATATTCCAAGACATAGGAATGGAGTTAGTTAAGTCATGCATTATATCTTCAACCTTGTCTGGAATATTGTTATTTTCGGAAACTATACTTTTTGTGTCATTTTTAAACGCTTTTTCTAACAATTCCACAGTTAAATAACAACTTATTTCTGAATTTTTTTATTTCTGTGCATACTTTTGTCGAAAGATTAGGTAGCTTATTTGCAATTAAATTTTTTAATTACTTCGGTAGGACTTGAATGGTCATTTAATCTGCCAAGACCTCTAATTTGGCTAAACAAACTCACTACTTGAGCATCTTGAGTTAATCTAGTAGTTAAAATGTATCTTACTCCGACGGATTTTAAATCTTCTAATAATGAAGATAAAGAGATGATGATTGCTTTTTGAAATGGAAGTAGAGATTTTTTACCGCGCGCTCTCATATTGCTTCCAACTTCTCTGACTTCATTTAGAACAAGTGGTTGAGATTGAAAATAATTTAAATTTCCAAAAGCAGCTTTCGTACGTTTTGCTGGAGAGGGCGTTATGCTTTTGCTGTTCATCACATCAAAAAAATCATCGATTAATTTAAAAAATCGTGTGCTTTCTGTTTTCCTGTAAACTTTAATATTCCCTTTGCTGTAGTGGCAGAGAATAACACCTTTTCTGGTGTGTTTTTCTGTCTATCATTACCTTCGACTAATAGATATGACTCTTTCAGTTTGAGGCACAATTTTATTTATCCGGTATCTTTTCTTAATACTTCTTCAACAATTCCAGAGTTGATAAAAGTTCCATCATCTAAAATTATGAGTTCAATAAATGATTCTGCAGTCACTTTACGTAATTAGGCATATTAGTAAAAACAAAAATTTTTGACGATGGTCGGATAGGATTCAAAAAATTAACTGATTCAATTGTTGTTTGAAGATTCTTACAAAGTGTCCCAATTCCTCCTCAATCTGAAACAATTGCTTTTACATCGATCTTAATTATTTCCAAACTTTCTATGACTTTGAAAAGTAAGACTTTATTAATTGTAACTTCAAAATCGTAAAAAAATTGGTTGTTTCCAATATGAAAACAGTCTTCTTATCAAAACCAGTTGAGCTTTTTTGACAGGATCTAGGATTTCCAGGAAGGGGATCTAGGAAAAGTTCAGCATCATAGCAAATATCTGAGGTGACATGCATTTTTCTAAAGTTACAATTCTCTCTTTCAGTACTTAAACTTCTGCTTCTAATTTAATGCATTTATCATAAATTGCTGCACTTAAAAACTTTTTATTCTTAGTATTTAATTTGCTTTTCTTTGGGCTTAGAGTTTTTAATTTGTTCAATGCACGAACTAACACTTTGCGTTTATTCAATCTTTCTTGCCCAGAAGAAATTGTTTGTAAAAAAGAAAAGGACAAATTTACTCTCGGTATTTCAGTAGATTTTAAAATCATTCTAATTGGCAATTCAAGCAAACGATTTCATAATCAGCTTTCAAGAAATGCTTACTGCATATTCGTGCATATTTCATTTTAACTGGGTCATGTCGTTTGCAACGTCGAAGCCATTCTTTACATAGTTGTTCATTCACTTTAGGGAACACGTGGAAAATCATTATAGAAAACAACGAATGTCTTGGAATATGCTACAAAACGGAATGCTCCAATCTTAGTTAGAGCTAGTTAGACCGAACGCTCCGTTCTTGAAGTAAAAGTTCATGCTTTGCGCCGCCGTGACGTCACAGGTGAAAATCGTAGGCTTGGCGAGACGAGAGTTTTTTCAAAGGAGTGAATACAAAGGAGCGAGCCCTTATATTCTCTCTTTAGCCCTGGTTATGACTCAGTGCTTAAGGCTCGAACTGTCATCATCAAAAACTGGGGTTCGATCCCTAGTGGCGGCTTGAAGACCACCAACTTCAAATCGATGGTTACCAGCTTGCCTGGGAAATAAAGACGGCCTGTGCACGATGCTGTCTACGTTGCAGCAATCATTCCATTGTTCACGAAATAGCGCAACCTCTACCTTCATGATGGCCCTTGCCCACAGATGGCTGTTCCGGGAATGCTGTCCTTTTTAATTGAGAATTACATTTGTTTCCGCAGTTTTACACTGCTGCAACTTAGATCGAAGAAGCTAAAGATGGTAGTAATCATCCGGTTTTGGGACTCATCCTCTTTCAACTGTACTAGGGCTTCTCCCGGTTCTGAAACTAACGGGCTTACAAAGAGCGTTACGGTTTATTCTAACTCTAAGCTTCACAGTGCATGCCTGAAAATTTTATAACAAATCACAGCAAGGTTAGCGTTACGATTAACGTAAGACAAATGCTCCCCAAAATTTCTTTATTGAAAGTTACTTTCTGGAAGCACTGAAAAACATGATTTAAGAAAATCAATCCGATCAGACATACAGATTTTACAAAGGGCAAAGAACCCTGGTCCTAAACCATGGAAAATGAAGAACATTTCTCATTTCCAATTGAGTGGCAGGTAAGCTACTGAGAATTTCGATATTTATAAACACTGATTTTCAGGAATGTAAAAAATAATAACATCTGACTAAATAAATAACAAACATAATTAAGTTTAAAATGTATTAAAATATATAGGGAATAGGATCTACTGTGGACAAATCTAGTGTAAACAAACGAAATATTTATTCATAACTCGAAATTTTTATGTAAATTTTAGGCAAAACGGTACTTTCCTGTGTAGTTTAGTTACATGACTAAACTCTTGATTGCTAATTAGCTAAATAAGAAAGAATATTTTTACCGTGGAAAAGTGAATCCTCAATTGCCTTTTACATTTTAGATTGTTTATATTTAACGTTTTTAACCATAGGAGCCGTTATATTATGAATGAAAATATTATTATTACATACTTGAAAGTATAATTTTTACATGCATGAAATATATTATTGCTTACTAGCTGAATATCCGCTCTTCGAAGGGGATGGAAAAAAAAAGTATCAATTAATCAATACTGAACAACACTACAAAATCGTTCAGAAAACTTTAAGGCAAATGCCGATGCAATTAATAAAGCTAAAATATTTCCCGCGTTTTTTCATTATTATTATTTATTGCTCCTCTCGGTGGCGATGCACATATTAAGTAGTTCATCTCATCAAATAAATATCAAATGTATTCAGTATCATGTGGCAGAATGCTGTTTATCGAGGCAAATCCTAATATAAAAAATGTAACACAATCAAGCTACTTTCTACAATCTTCGAGGGGCCGTAAAAAAATCTTTTATAAAAACGTACAGTGTTGGTGCAGCTGTGATCAGGAAACTAAATTTATTCATAAAATACTTTGTACCTGTATAAGAGTTTATTTGGCGCCTATTAAACCTGCATCAAAAACCATGATGCCAATAATGCCTATCACTAAAATTAAGCATCATTCGTGTCAATAATAGCGACGGTTCCCCGTAACGTATAAGCACATTTTCTAAATTAACTTTGCTTAATTTTTTGTTTTTGTTTTTACAAATTATCAGGAGCCGCGATGACTCAGGGGATAGAGCGTTCGCCTTCCAATGAGACGTACCGGGTTCGAATCCCAGTCGATACGAATTCCGCATCCGGCTTGCAACGACCACAGTGCTGACGTGAAATATCCTCAGTGGTAGACGGATCATGGGTTAGAGTCCCCTTGCCGCCAGGTTAACCGTGGGAGGTTTTCGTGGTCTTCCTCTCCATGTAACGCAAATCCGAATTAGTTCCATCAAAAAGTCCTCCACGAAGACAAATTTCTCCCAATACTCGATCCAGGAGTTCCCTTGTCTTCTCGATTGGGTTCAAAAGGACAAGACTACGGAGTTGAATATTAGCAGTCATAAACCGATAAAATTGGGTTGACTGTTCAACGACGGTTATAAGATAAAGTAAAATACATATTATCAATATTAATTAAGCATCAGTGTCGATAAATAATATTGTAATTTTTTACAGTTTCCCGAAACGAATAAGTATCTTTCCTCCATTAACTTTGCTTTTTAGTACCTAGGTTATTTTTTTTAAATTTCAATTAATACATATTACCAGCATTAATTGTCTTTGGTGCGTCAATAAAAATATGTTTTTTTAATGCTTTTTTTTAACGAATTAATTCCATTTCTTCATTAATTTTGCTTTTCAGTAAAAAAAAACTTTTATTTTATTATAATTACCGTTGATTTTAAATTATTTAGTTTTATAATAGCATGTTTTAAAATCATAACAATAAACAAAATGAGCTAGTGGTTTCAGGTAACTTTAGGAAGAATAATTTGGTCACGTAGCCCGCTTATGCTGCAACGATCAAGCTAATCATTTAGATAACCTGGCATAACAACTATAAAAAATAATTAGGTATTTCAGAATGAGTTATAAACAACTTTTTTGATTAGAGCTATAAGCTAAAAAACATCACTGGTGCTATCTTTAAATTTTTTGACACAACCGAATCGTGTATAGTTTACTTTAAAACAATGCCTTTCGCTAAATTAATAAAATAATTATATTTTTTAACTGTCTCTGCATAAAAAATATAGTTAAAAGAATCGAAAATCGGGTTTTGTAATTTTTTTACGATTGCACTCATTCAGCTTAACATTGAATGTCGCATTCTTAGAGCTTACGGTTTACCCGCACTCCGGTTTACAGATTACGGATCAGTTACAGATGTTAGAAATTATGTATTTAATAGGATTTGATATTAATTATAATATTATTAAATATAGTATCATTTACTTAAGACGGCCTTTTTTAAACTAAAACTAGTTCCATTTTGATGTTATTTGCTTTTTTTTTTTTTTTTTTTTTTTTTTTTTAATAAGTAATAATAGATAGCATAATAAGATTTAAGACTTCACACTGCATAAGGAAAAAAATTAGACCATTCACAATATTTAATCATAAAAATGAACACGGGATGTAATAGACAACGCTTGATTTTTCTTTTCATGCTAGTAAAGTCAACTGTTAATCGACTTTATAGCCAAAACATAAGTATTTAACTCAACTTTCTTAATGATCAATAATAATCGCCATTCACACCCTTCAAGGGAATTAACATTCCCTTCTACAATCAGAAAAAAGCAAAACATATTACTTAATAGAACTGGTAATTGAACTTATTCTTGACTACGAAAAAATAAGACTAACGTTTACACAAAAAAAAACTGAACAGTTAAGAAGCTCAGCCTATCGTGTACTGTCTACTGAGAAACCTATATACGATATGACTTAAGCATTTAGATTGACATGATATCGTTCTCAGCGTCTTTCTATTCAAGGTTGCTATGGCATGTCATATATAGCAACATTTACTAAAAGCAATAGTTACCCCTGGTATAATAGGACATCTCCAGGTACCCTGATGGACATTAAATAAGATCGAGGAACTGGTTTGGGTGGATTTGCAAGCGGCCATCTTAAGTGTCTTACTCTTGAGGGAGGCAGAAAGACCATCCCTACTTGTGAAAAATGCTGTGTTCAACCAGTTTCGCTGGAACATTTTCCGGTTTGCCTTGGACTTTCTAAAGGGGATCTTACCCCTTTTCTTCTAAGATCCCCTTTTTGTTGCGGATTTTCTTGCTGTCAGCGACCTACTGGACCTTATCGGACTTATTTCAGATTAAGAGGATAAGCAACAGCAAAGCAATAATATCATTTAATAAGTCGCCTCAGAATCAAATCCCTGCCACTTTGTAAATTAATAGCTGTAGAAAAAAAAAAAAAAAAAATCTACTTGCCTCACAACTATTTATGATGTGCGGACGACTACTTTGTACTGCATCTACAGAAGTTGCTTCTTTGAAAGTGATAAATGCAAAACCCCTAGATCTTCCTGTGTCCCTGTTCCGATGAATAGTACAACCACTCATGACGCCATATTTTTCGAAATACTCTCTTAGATCATTCTCTGCTACTTCGGGATCAATGCCACCAATAAAAAGTTTCCGATATCTTACCTGGAATTTATAAAAAAAATAATAACACCAAGCTTTATTATAGCACTTTTGCGATGATGAAAAGAAGTTTGAAATTTTAAATGAAAAGAATGACGGCTTAGCAATATTTCGCATTTGTTAATTTCTCTGTCATATGGGGGTTTTGGTCCATGTGATCGCTAACTTTCCAGATTCTCTGGTCTAATAATGAATAAATCTCAGTTTTATAATAATATTTTGTGTATTATTATTAAATGTCATGAAATCAATTATAATAATAATAAAAAAAGTTCCTATCTGAAATTTTATTATTTTTATTCTAAATCTGAAAACAACTTACGCAATGGATGACTGACTGAATGTGTAAACAGTAACAAGGTTCCTAAAACCAGAAGAAATTTAGAAAACTTCCTGTGTATCCCTTAGCTCATTTTATGCTTACGAGGCAATGTGTGAACAGGCTAAATATTCAAGGAAGTTTTATTGTGATTTGTGTTTAAATGTACGCGTAATTTTACCATTCATAAGTTTTCTGTAATTAATTAATTCTATCTGGTCGTGAGCCCAAGAGAAATTCAACAAAATTAATATTACAGCAAAAATAAAGTATAAGGTTAGCCATGTTTTGAGTGTTATTCCTTATTTAGCTATATTTGTGTAAAATGGCACCGTTTGTTATTTTTTGGTTAGCATCATAGCAAGTTTGCGGAGTCTTCCGAATTCAGTTGTTTGTTTCTTTGAAAGTTTGTTTAAAGGAACGCGTTATATTGAAAACACTACAAGTATAATAATATTGGTTGGTGCATTTTTTCAAACTTAGGTGTTAAAATCAGTCGGAAGTAGTAACCAGGAAGTCTTAAGGTGAATTTTAATACCTAGCGCTGTTTGCGCTACACGGTCAACTATCCATAACGATGCCAAACATTCCTGAAATTCTAAAATTAAGCAAGACTCTAAGAAAAAAGTATTTATTAAAGTATTTGTTTAATGCTGATAAAATGATGACTCAAACTTTAACTTTTTTTAAAATTGCGAAAAACAAATTCTGAATTTTTTTTAAGTTCGAATAAAAGAACATTAAAAAAAGGTTACATTATCTAAGCGCTTGATGCGTCCAGTCTTTGGTAAACATAAGGGAAAAATCCTCAAAATTTATATAAAATTTAAGTTTAAAAAAATAAAACTGAGTTTAAGATGTTTAAATTCGTGCCTAAAAGTAACTGTGGGCACTAATGGGATAATAAATCAATTGGATAGTAGTTTTAAGTGTAAATTTATTGTTTATTCGGTAACATATGATCGTTTAAACCCTTTAAGTACATTTCTCAGAAAATATGCTTATAAAAGAAAAAGAATTAAGACTAGAAAGAAAATTAAGTGAAATCCACATAAAAAGTAGCAAAGAAATAACTTACAAGACATATGTTACAGTATAGACTAATTCTGCTGACCAAAGCAATAAGTAACATTAGCCGAGAAAAAAAAGTTACAAAATTATCCGATGATTGAAAATCATGAAAGAAGAAATTTGTGGCGCAAAAGAATAAAGCAAATTTTACGAATATTATCAAAATATGTATTACAAAATCGTTTGTTTAGCCATTTGGCGTATATTGTAAGTTCATTTACTTTGTTTCTCTTCTGTCCATCACCTAGACGAATCGATAGCTGTATTCCTAGACAATTGTCAAGGCTTATTCCTAGGCTTATATGTCCTTTGTCCTTCTCTGCTTTTATTACAAGAAAAAAGACGTAACCACGTTAGCTGATTACATCACATACAAACGTTTTCAAAAAGTCAAAGTACTTTTTGGATATTGTATAATTCCATAGATGAATGACGAAACAACAACATGCATTATTTACCTACCAAAATCTGAATACTATGTCACCGATAAGCAAAACACAGTTCTATTTTTCGCCAAAGGGCACCAGTAAATCTCAGGGCTAAAGTAAATCTACTGTTTGTTGTGTGTTAATTCGGTAATAGTTAATAAATAATAATAGGCATAACTTCATACACCATGACTTTTTTTCGGTATTTGTTTTCAGTAAAGAAAAAAAGTATTTTCAATAAAAAGGAAACATATATAAGCTATAAACTATGTATAAGAAATAAGAATGGATATAAGAAATAATCAAAATTCTTACTTATCCGTTTCGGCATTCCGTAATGATAGGTAACAAGATATTTAATGATAGAAGCTGAGAAAGTAATAAAATTCTACTGATTTAAAACTCTACTTAGCACCAACAATATGTTTTACTTTTAAAAGAATATTAATATTGAACAACCAACTAGGAAGATACTTTACCTGAATCATAATTGTTTACGAAATCGTTTAATAAAGAAAGAATATGATGATAATCTCACTAAACTAAAATATTAATATAGCACTTATTCCTTAGCCAGCATGTACCAAACATATATGAGTTAAAATTTGAATAAAACCTGTCAAATAATGTTTAAATGGTTTTTCAATTAATAATCTTAAAATCTTTAAAGGCAATATTAACGGTACTTTTAAAACTTCTCGAGAAAGCGAACACTGTTTTTTTTCCCGCTCTACAAGAAAAAAAATCATGCTCATGTAAACTTTCAAATATTTTTCGTGTAAACCTAAATTTTTTAAACAACACAATTTTCGTTAGCCATTTTACTAGTTTTCTCTGGGCATTTTTTCTGCTTTTCCACTACCTCCGTAGGCAAGACAACATATGTGCAGGTTACTTTCTTATAAAGCTTAAAGCTCATAACAATTCATGTTTTTTTTTCCCTTTAAAACTTCATAATTATTCATGTAGTACAATTATTTTATAATTGTACTTTATGATCTTGGAAGGAATAAGTCTTACGGAATGAGTATCTTTAACGAATGAATAAAATCACTGTTGTTCGTAGCATTTAGATATTCGTATTTCATTAACGCCTTTCCAATTAAAATGTTATTAGTTAAAATCAGAAGCAAATTTGAACTAATAAAAAAAAAGAGCAATTCTAATTTTTGCGTGAAAAATTTCACTACGTTTATTTAATCTGACGCGGCGAGAAATGTTTAAGATAAACTTGGAATCTCGCCAAATTTTGCTATGAGGAAAAGCTGCATTTTTCTTTAAAATGTCGCTAAAATTAGGACCAAATTATAAAATTAATTAAAATTAGGAATATTTTAAAAATTATGCGGAAATGATGCAGTTATTTATAAAAAATGTGCATTTATTTTAAAATAGATAGCTTCAAAAAGTATGATCACATTAAGCTATAGTTATATTGCTAATTCTCTTAAATTTAGTCTAGATAATTGACCAAATAATAATTTTTTAAAATCAGATTATGTATTTGTTTATTAAATAAAACAGTTAATTAATAAATATCATCATATAAGCGAATTTTACTGATTCAACTTAAACTGTAAATTGTTCTTTTTATGTTTTTATTATTAACCAAAAAGGAATACATGATTTTAAAAAAATGCAAGTGCTATTTGCAACACATTTATGCTTTAAAGGAGTATTTTGATTTCAAGAAGCTTGTAATTGAGACGATTTTTATTCTTCATTGGCTGAGTAGTTCGGAAGAGTCTGAAAAATTTTATTAATCATGTTAAGCATTCGATTTCTTTGAAGTTTTTTTTGAAAAAGATAAAAAAAAACCGAGCGCCTTTGTTTTGGTATAATTGAAATTTTTAAAAAAAGCTTAAGTGAAGACGTGTAACAAAAATGTTCTTTGTATATCGTTCATACACAAACTCTGCAATTTAATATTTCACATTTTTATATCCTCAATAGACGTAAGAATAAAAAAAAAAATAAATAATGGTTTTTACTTTGGTTTTTACACTCTTACATCTATTGAGGGCATAAAAATATGAAATAATTAAAATGCGAAATTACAGATTTCATATAAGATCGATATACAAAGAACATGTTCCTTACAGGTCTTTCGGCAGATCAGGAATAATTCCTGTGTCTGTCTAAGAGATGACCATTCCTGGATAAGCTATGGTTCAAATTATCCATATCTCATTCAAGTAAAAGCTATGACAGATGTCTGATGGACGGCTACTGGACACCTAATGGATCTCCCCAGGATCAAATATGGATATCAAGCAGACGTCTACTTGGAGACTACATGGATCTTCATGGATGTTTGCGATGACGTCTACTGGACATCCACTGGATTAGTTTGTGTTATCTGGGATTTATATCACCAAAAAATTAAAAAAATTTGTTTGTTATTGGTATGAAAAGATATTTCGTAAAGTTTTACTTTTATACAATTTTTACTATTTTCTACTTTTTACAAGTGTGTGTAACGCGTAGAAAAATACTAAATTATTAATAATAAGAGGTACAAAGGATAAAGTTATGAATACATAATACTTTCTTATTCAAAAACATAATGATCTTTAGGAAAAGAAAACAAAAAAGCAATATTCGTGTTTTCAAAAACAGATAATTTTGTCATTTTATCTTGAGACAAAACAAGATGGTTATGATAAATAGTTATAAAAATAGTTTTTGCTTTATATTTATTTAATTTTAAGTAGCTATAAAGGTTTAGTTTCAATTTTCACAAATTCTGTTCTTTTTATTAATCATATTTTAAAAATTCTAACTCTAGGGCAGTGTTTCCCAAAGTGCGGTACGCCTACCCCCAGGGGTGTGGCAACAGTTTAGCGGGGGTAAATGTTCTTATACGAAATATCTAGCAATTTCAAAATTTTTATTTAAAAACAAAGCTAGCCATTTAAGTTTACGATTATATATTTTTCTATTGGCTATTTTTTGCAGAGTTAACAGTTAATAATTAGTGGTGTCAACAGCCAGTTGTGATTTTTAACTTTTGTAAAAATTTTTTATTGTAAAAAATACATTCATTTTTGTTGTTGTTGTTGTTGTTGTAGTTCATTGTTGTTGTAGTTCACGTGTTGTAGTTCACTAGAGCTGCACAATGGGCTATTGGCGACGGTCTGGGAAGCATCCCTGAGGATGATCCGAAGACATGCCATCACAATTTTGATCCTCTGCAGAGGGGATGGCACCCCCGCTTCGGTAACCCGACGACCTGCACGCGAAGTCGAGCACTTTACGGTAGAACAGTTTAACGAGGACCAATACCGCACACCCTCGGTCCCTACGCTGACTGATCCAAGTGGTCACCCACCCGCACACTGACCGCAGTCAGTGATGCTTGACTTCGGTGATCTGCTGGGAACCGTGTCTTAACGATCAGTCCTCTGCGGGACCATTTTTTTTTTTTTTTGTATTGGTGGTACACAGCGTTACGAAAATTTTATAAAGGGTACACAAAAGTCATAAGTTTGAGAAACACTGCTCTAAGGACTCATCATCTTTGCTATCGAAATGGAATACAAGTAGCGCAGATCAGAACTCTGTCATCAACTGGGTTCGAATCATTTGAATCTCACAAAATGGCAATCAGGAACTCGAACTTGCAATTTTAACTTCATGATTCTAATTGTCTTAAAATTAAAATAACTTTAATAAAAGAAATTGCTTACCTGTAAATTATTTATCTCTCATTTAAGGGTATATTTTTAGATTCTGCTTCACTGTTTATTTTTTTTTTCTCTTTTTATTTTTTTCATTCTGTTTGCGTGAAACGAAGAACTTTCCCCATCCGTCATTTATCCCCATCCGTGGACCTATATTTTCTGTGCGGGGGGATGAGTAAGTGATTATTTGGTAGCAGTTTCCACCTAGAAAATGTTAACGCTCGCTTGAAATAGAATTTCTTTTTAGAATTCAGACGCATAATTAAAAATTATCTATTTTTTACAAATCTAAATTTAATGATACAAATATTGAGTAAAAAAATGCAATCTTAGAAGGGTCTGTGTCCCTTTTTTTTATTGAAAGCGGGGGAAAGAGCCTCTTTGGTTTCGTGGCCTCTGACTTCGCATACTTTTAACATTAGCGTGTAGATAGTCATTGGAGAAGTAAGGTTAGCTTCGTTTTGATTTTCAAACAGATTAAAGTTTTTTAAGTTAGGAAATTATATAGAAATCAAAACTGCATTAAATATAGTTCTCAAATAAATCCTCGTAGGAAATCTGATCTGAGGAGAGGGAAAGAAAGGAGGATCAAGACATAAAAATGGTTTTCTCCCCAGATGGTGGATTTGAGAGCTGCGTTCACGAATTTATTTCTACACGGGAATTGTTTCATTATTTTTTTTTTCTTCTTCTTTTTTTTTCTTTTCTTTTTTCGCACATGGAATAAGTGACTAGTAGCATGGAGTGTTTAATATTTTACAGTACCCACAAAAAACTTAAAATTGGAAAGCTTAAATGTTGACATCTCCAAGTAAACTTTCAAAGAAGTACAGCAGTTTTCAAAAGAAGTTCCCAAAACAAACTACCGTCTTCTTTTTCATTACAGGTGTTTCCTTGAAATATTAATTCTTACAGACTTATCGCAAGACAATATTCCCAGTAGATTATTGAAGTCAAATATAACTGGCAGTGGTCAGGGTAGCTAGGGGCTGAACACACTACTGTAAATGAACCAAGGGTGTGCTGTTTCGGTCCTTGTTAAACTGTTCTATCGTAAAATCCTCAACTTCACGTGGTGATGGTTGAGCTTATAAATTGGAAGAGCCATTCGATACTCTGAGGAGTAAAATTGCGATAACATGCCATCAAATTATTCTCAAGAATGTTCTACAGGCCGTCACAAACAACCCATTATGCAACTCGATCTAGTGCGACGCAAAAACTACTACCGAAGCATTATTGGTAGTTGGAAACTTTTTAAAGGTAAACTACAATCCTCCCCTTTAAAATAAGTTTAAGTATTAAACACTAGTACATATCTAGTATCTAGTCCATTTTTCTCCCTTAAAATTTTTCAGTGAGAACCAAAACTCTCAGTTACGCAAAAGGAACTAGTCGCGTTGTCAATCAGATACAGTGAGAACAGCCTTTTAGGTTGAACACGAGTTTACAGCGCTATCTGTAAAATACGCCTTGAATTAAATTTATACAATATCTTTAGTAAGGCATTGAGTTTTTTAACGTTCTATCTCTTTGCTCCAGACGTAAAAATTGATATAAAGCGAAACCATTTTTGTTTATCTACCGGTTGTCGATGCTTCATCATCATTGTTGTTGAATGAGGCATTGACACCATAATATAGCAATAGATAATTTCATTAATGTATTAATCAACTAGTCATAAAAGAAAACTTAAGAGTTATATACTTCATTAAGTGAGTATTAATATGTTCATAATTAAGTTACATGAATAAAATTTGTCAGCATTGTGCACAAATAGCATTTATTAAAAATAACTATAGTTCAATAATTTTTTATCACCATGATAATTTCAATGTGTTAGAGCATGATTATTTTGTACTGCTTGTTGAGGAACTAAAACTGCATGCATTAAAATATATATATATATTTATGGGTGTGTTATATTTATTTTTTATTATTTTTATTTGGGTGTTTATTATACTGTAGTTTGTTAATTATTATTTAGTTTTAAATCCCTTTTTAAAAATATTTTTGATTGCAGAGTGATTTTATTTGCATATTGATTTCCCACCTACAAACAGAGAGACATGTCGCATTTTCTTAGACAATTCCACATTATTTCGTCTTTAAAGACAAATTCTGAACGAGAACTTCTGCCCTTTTATAAGGTAAAATTTTTTTTATTTTTCACTTTGTAGAGTTTGAAATATTTGTAAATTTTTTTTTAACTTTTACGAATTGTTTTACGTTTCATTAAAAAGGTAAAGTTTTTATTTCAGAGATGGTGGGGAAAATTAAATCTTATTAAGCACTCTTTAAATGATTAACTATATTGTTGTTTCAATTTATTCTTGTTCATGTGGTTTGAATTGAACTGCTTTTGGCATTTTTTTCCATCCATTCTCTGTTGATTACTAATTCAATTTATTTTCATTAATGCAAGATTAATTAAAATCAATTATATGAGTTGTGTTTTAAATCTCTCACAATTGACCGAAAATCAATTTATGTGAAGTTAAAATACTATTGGAATTTTTTTATCTGTTCAACAATTGTCAATATTCTATTTTTTTTTATTTTTTATTATTGCGAGATGAACTTAGATCTACTAACCACTATATAGTTGAAGTAGTTTAAAATAAGAATCATAAAAACACTTGTATTTTATTCCTTGCGTATTTATGTTATATTGCTTGTATTTAATTTGGTTGCATGAGAGAAAAATGTGCAATTTCATTTCTTTTATTGCAATATGTGTTTTAATTTGATTTGTTAATGTTTGGTGTCAACATATTTTGTTTATTTTAATAGCAATTTAGTAAAACTGCACTTTTAAGTTGCATATGTTTTATGATACCAATGGTGACAATATAGTTGTATTCAATGATTTTTAATAAGGTCTGATTATGATAAAAAATGGCCAAGTAGTGATATTCAGTTTTTGTCTCCCTTATTAGAAAATTTATTAGAAAATCCCCATTTTAAACCAAATTTTTTCTAAGCTTAGTTTAAAATTGAAATAAAAATTGACTTTAATAAAATTGTAAAGATTTATTTTTTTTATTTTTTATTATCAATTATTTTCACATAATTATTTTTAAACTAGACAGTATCTTATGATTGTTATATTTTGTCTTTAATATTATTAAAGAACATGTAACTGCTTAAAATATCCTAATTAAGGGCCCTATTAAATAACACTTAAACTTAGTGTCCCTGATCATAATTGGATATTTTGCTATTTTTTATCGTAAATTCAGTATATTTTCACATATATAATTATAAAATGTACATTTAAAAAAAATAGCTATATGTGATTCTATGTAATGAAATTTGTACTAAAATAATATCAGAAACCTGAAAAGAAATTAGGCTGATTTAAAGACCATTCATAAAAATTAAAATTTTGAAAACGAAAGACCCCTCAAAAAATTTGGACTAGTACTTAAATGAATATTAATTAAAACTATCTTCAAATATGTGCTCTGAGACTCAGAGCATATTTTCCCCAATAAATACATAGAGAATTATTTTTCAAGCCAAGATAAACTTTTGGGATACCAAAAATATGATGAAAATAAATATTAATTAGTGCTTAAGGTCATTTTAAGGCTAATCATCATTATGAAATTTATTTCCCACACTTTTTTAGAAAAATAATGTTCATGCTTCTTAATTACAACACATCGTTGCATCCCCTCCCCCTGTATTTTTATGCTAATTTTTGTCCGCAACAAAATTACTTATTTTTATGTTGCCATTTCTTTGAGAAATAATAAACAATTTCAACATATGATAACTGATTTCAGTTTGTGTAGTTAAATTTATTATGTTGTAAAATGTGAATATTTATTTTTCAATATAATTTTATATCCATCATATAATTTTATATATATTTGAAAGAATTTGTCTATATTTTAAAAATAATGAATCATTTAATGCATTTAACATTTTAATGAGTGGTATACTTAAATGAAATAGAGAAATAAATATAAAAAAAAATTCTTCTTTGGTCTGCACAGGGGTGTGTGAGTAAATTCTATGAAAATATGTCCCTGAAGGGGCAGAGATGACAACTTGCTCCGGACAGCAAATATATGTTTTAAAGTGGTAGTTTATCAATTTTGATTCTTGGTTTAATAAATTCAATTTAGTGGATTTTTATCCACCACCACTATTTCTAAATTCGTAGACTTATATTATACACCACTTTATAGTACTTATGTCATGCTATACCTTTTAAAAAGCAAGCAAAAATAGTCAAATATTTGCAAAATTTACTTTGTAGTTGTTAACCGTTTTTTGTTAATTATTTTGGCGTGTCTGGAGCAGTTGGCATCTCTGATGGAATTCTGTAATCTCTGAAAGAGGTAAAAAAAGAAAAAATTATTAAAAAGAAAGCCATTACAACATCTATAAAAATTAAAGTCCGTGCCTTAAATTTATATTTATTTAAATGTTAAATATTATTCTATAGTAAGAAAATATTTTTTTCCAAAAAATATTAAATTTTGTTAAATATAAAGAATATTTTAATTTTTGCAACCTAAAATTTCACAGTTATTTATTTATTTTTTTTTTTTTGAAAATCGTATATATATATATTTTTATTATGAAATATTTTAAGTTAGCCAAATAGTTATTTTTAAAAAGTTTAATTTTACTATGAGGATAATAATAGATTTATAAATTTGGGTTGTTCCAAAAAAAATTAATATTTTGTTAGATATAAAGAATATTTTAATTTTTATGACCCAAAACTGAACAGTTAAATTCTTTTATAAATCAAATATATATTTTTTTATTATGAGTTATTTTAATTTAGCTAAATATTTATTTTTAAAAATTTAAATTTCACAATAAGGATAGTAATAATAGATATATAAATTTTGGTGTAAGTTATCAACTAGATGCCCTCCTGAGTTAGAAACTTAAGAGGCAGTTACCTACCCTCTCCAAAACGCTCTGGGTCTGTGAAGTATCCTGTATTTATTTATCATTATTATTTTGAGTTAATAAGATTAGTAAAATTTGTAATTACTTTTTTTTGAAAATTAAAGATAATATTCTACTCTACCTTATTTAAGTAACAACTATTAAACATAAAGTTGTTGCCAAATCAGATGGGAACTCAGTATTTTAGACTATTAGAATATATTAAGTTAACAAAAATGTGACATTGACATTTGAACTAAATTAATAAAAAAATATGGAACTAGTTTAATCAAATTGATTGTAAAAGAGAATTTTTTTTGTTCTTCTCTGTTTTGTACATGTGTCAGCACAGAGAAGTTTAATTTCTATGTTTTTGGCGAGGTACCAACTTTTCTGCATATGTTTTGTTAATTCATGATTTTTGCTTCAATTCTTGTGTGATGTTATTTTTTTTTTTTTCATGAATGATCTTTGAATTGAAAATATTTTTTTGAAAGTTACTTTGAGTTAATATTTTCTTGTACTACTGCATCTGTAGTGAGTCACTAACAAAAAAAAAAAGATTAAAAAAAAAAAAAAACTATTAACGATTGCCTTAAGAGCATAAATGGCAAAAATATGATAAAAAATCAGAAAATTTCTGGAACATTAGTTAAAAATTTTTCCTTGGTTCAAATATGAAACTAAAAACAGGATGATAGTCTGCCTACTGTTCAGAAACTGTCGTAATTTGATGAATTTTGATTCTTTTGTCTTTTTTTCATTGACAATTAAATTTTTTTTTTTCAATAAATTTTAAAATAGTTACTAAAAAAATTTATTGTGATGAATGGATTAATGAAAGAGGATACTGACTAGTGAAATCTTTCAGTGCAATTTCTTCAGTTCCTGTTTTGGTGTACATTGGCATTTTATAATTTTTCAAAACTCTGGAGTATATTTTGAATTTTAATAAAGAACACAAACATTTATGTACAAATTACTAAAAATTTGAAGATTTAAAAAAATAAATAAGAATAAAAATACAGTATTACTTATAAAAATAATTACATATAAAAAATTAGTAAAAATGATCTAAAAATATATTGAATAATAATTTGGTTTAGAAGTTATTTAAGTTACTAATTAGAAATATATTAAAATTTGTTAAACTTTCTGTTTAGTGAAAAATGGCTGTGCTAAACTTTTTATTTGAATAAAAAAGACTGTAAGTTTTAGATAGTTATTTTCTTTTTTGGGGTCAAAATCTATAAAAAAAAGTACTTACATTAGGTTTCTGTTACCACAATTAGTTAAACATCACTGGCATTTATATAAGCTTGGTAGTTTTATATCGCCTCCCAAAATATAGTAGTATTGATAATTTACTATAAAAAAAGGATCATGACTAAGTATTTTATTATAGTCATGAACAATACATCCCCATAGTAGAAAATGAGTAGGTACACCCCTTTGGCAGAATTTTTTTCGAGCTATCTGCGACAAAACTCTCAAGCACTAATATCTTTCTGCAAGATGCTTTTAATGGTAACAAACATATATATGACATATTACTAATTTAAAATAGCAAAAGCGCTGTGTTTACAAAAAAAAAACCTATTATTTTTTTTAATTGAACATGTAAGAATTTTTTATTCTAATATTATGGGTGATATTCTCACATTTTGTTGGGGGAAAAAATGCACTTATTACTTCTTTCTTTGCCTTTTGTAAACACTCATCTCTATAAAAAAAATCATGAAATCCGTTGCCGAAAAAAAAGATCGGCAAGGAAATCATGCGAATCGGACTCCTCAAAAAGAGGATACTTAAATGCGTGTTTCGTTTCGAGATTAGGTTGGCGTAATAAATAATATCATTTAA
Source organism: Parasteatoda lunata (assembly GCA_949128135.1). Taxonomy (NCBI): domain Eukaryota; kingdom Metazoa; phylum Arthropoda; class Arachnida; order Araneae; family Theridiidae; genus Parasteatoda; species Parasteatoda lunata. The sequence continues at coordinate 23,537,128 of OX421977.1, read as the reverse complement.
AAAGTATCAGATTTAAAAATTATGGAGAAATCAATAGCAATACCTGCCAAAAATTCAATAGAATCATTGCCTTATAAAGTAAATACTCAAATGCACGATTTACATTTTCCAAATTGTTTGAAATATATCAGGATATATAAAAATCAATATTAATAACTGCCAAAAATTCAATCAAAACATTACATTGATTTACGATACTATCGACGTAAATTGAGCGTGTAAAAAAGGATTATCTAAATGCCTGATTAAAATTTTACGTGTAAATTTCTGTAGAAAAGAAAACTAAAATATTTTACTTTTTAAGAGAAAAATCTGTCTGCAAAAACTCTAACGTAACTTACTGCGACAATGTCACTGTGTCGCTGAGATTCTGCCATGGGGGAATACATGATCTACTAAAATTTTTGTTAAACTTAACATTGGACCTGGTTCATATTTTATATTCATTTATACTAACCATCTTCTTTTGGGGATATGAATTTCTTATTAAATTATTGGGTATTTGATTACTTAATTTTGTTATACGTCCATTCCAATAGTAGAAACCTCTGTATTGATCTGCGACACTGTGGACAAAACCTAAGATTTATCCTCAGAGCCCATGAGTAGATTTTATTATAATTACTAATTTTTTTCAGCTAGGCAAATATAAACTTGAAACACAATTTGCCGTCTCACATTTATTCTGCTACCTGGCTTTTATATAACTTTTTCTAACTTATAATATTTATTTGGAGAACTTTCATGTTCCATAATTACTACTTCTTTATAACAGGAGTTTTACTAAAAAAATAAATTGGATATGAGTAAAACAAACATAGAAAAAACTCCATTGAATCAATCCAGCTAAATTATAGATTTGGGGATTTTTGGTTCTTTTATGTTAATTTATTTATCTAAGATTTATTTAATTTACAAAGCTTTTAACTTCGAATAGAATATAATAAAAATTCTTAATGAAAGAACTTAAGAGTTTGTTAGATTGTTAAGTTTTGTGAAAAAATAGATGTAATAAAAAAAATCGATGTGTGAAAAAAATAATTGTAATAGTAATAAAAAAAAATCTGCCACTCTTATACTGTTATTTAGAAATAAAATTCATAGAGTTTTTGAAATTTATTTTAACCAGGACAATTAGTTCTATTAAATTTTCAGTTATGATTTCTTAAATGATATTTATAAATAGGGTTCACACCAACAATGGAAATGTAGTGGTCAAAAACATTGCAATGCAATGGAAAAATTGCAATGACAATGGAATATGACCACTACGTTTTCACTTAGTGTTGTAAAAAATAATATAGCAGGCAAACTTGTAATATAAAAAAAAAAAAAAATCAAACTTTGCAATTTCATTTATGCTGTGGTTGATTCATGATAGGGTACAGGTGAAAAATTATTAATTACCATGTAACCCCTACTTGCCACCCTAAAACTTACCACCCTAAACTCATAATGATTGAAGATTGGAATTTATTAAAAATAAGTGAAAAGAAAACATTTAAAATAATATTAGTAAATAGAGTCAACTTACAGAATAAAATGCTCGGACCAAATTAAATAAATGAGGAAAACAGAGAAAGTTTAAAACTAACAAGATATTAAAAATTATCTAAAAAAATTAATAAAAGAAATTTTAAAAGAGCAAAAAATTATGTTTTATTGATGAACAATTACACTCTCAGTACATGAATAAATACTAAGAATTTATGGTGCCACATAAGAGAAATATGCATATGCATTATAATTGTTATCCTCACATTTATCAATAAGCAACATAATAAAAGTTAAAAAATAACAATTAAAAAAAAGCATAAAACATTATAAAAGCTTCTAATTAAAAAATCTTAAAACTACAACCTAACCTACGCGTAAAATTAGTAAAATTTTTTTTAAATGCATGGATTTCGATGCAAAAACAAACTATTTTTTGTTACTCTTTGTTAACTTTCAAACATATTTTCATGTGACAATATTGTTGCCCTCCTATGCATATGATTTTAGTGTCATTCATAGATCATTTGATGACAATTGGCGCGATGTCGCTACACTGACGTGAAACTCTAGATAGTGTAGATAGATGGGCACCTGACTTATTCAGATCTGTTGGGTTTTTACAGTATCTATGATATTTTATTTGAGGTATCTCTACACCATAGTGTCAGTAATATATATTTTTAATAACATTAAAGTGTGTATTATGTATAAGCTACATATTTTATTGTAAAATTGTGAGCTGCCTGTAGAATTGAATGCTTGAAGATAGTATTGTAGACATAAAGTTAGTAAATGTGGTTCAATTTTTAGGTTATAGCCCCTGTACTTGCCAGATATCCTCCCATTAGAAAAATGCAGACTCAAAGTATAAGTAATCACATGAAGCTAAAAACAATCGATTCGAAAGATGGTGAGAAGAAGAGAAAGCTGGCTGTGATTTTGTCCTGGATGCTTGCCAAAGAGAGTCACGTCGACAAGTTTCGAGCCATCTATCTCTCTAGAGGCTTTGATGTTTTAACTGTCGATATGGTCCCCAAAGATTTATTGTTCCCAACTTCGGGCTCACAAGTTGTTGCGACCAACTTGCTGGATTACATGGTGAAAAACGAGCACTATGATAAAATCCTTATCCATGCATTTTCAGTGGGTGGTTATTTGATGGGAGAAATGTTCGTGAAGATGCGTGATAATGCTGATAAATACATGGGCATTACCAATAGAATACATGGGGTTGTTCTAGATAGCGCTGTTGATTTTGAGGGTATCCCTACTGGTTTTCCCAGAGCTGTCTCCAGCAATCCCATCACTATTAAAATGCTCGAGTGGTACACTAATGCCCATTTGGCCTTAATGTACCAAATTGCAACAAAGCATTACCTTAAGTCATCGAAGAACTTCCATAACACTCCTCTGCGGTGTCCTGCTTTGTGCTTTGTTTCTGAGGCTGATAAAGTGGGAACACCAAATTCGAATAAATTGGTGCTTGAAAATTGGGAAATCCGGGGTGTAGATTGTAAGTTGAAGTCGTTTAAAGATTCTAAACATGTTAGTCATCTTTATAAGTATGAGAATGAGTACATGAAAGAGATTGATGATTTCTTGAAAAAGGTAGATTTGATTCCTAGTAAATTGTGAGAGGATTCTGTACTGGTATGATATCGCAATCGTCTTATTGCTTGACTGTGATATCTTTGAGATTTATATTGATTGGTATTAAATAGGTTAGTTTTATTCTAAACTTTATAAATATTGCTTCTAAATTATTGCCATTATGTTCATCTCTATTCTTTGTTTTTCATTTTGTGCATTAAATGTGTAATTTGGCTGTTTTCTTGTTGTGATATATTGGTTAAATCAAGGCAGTGGAAGACAATGGTTATATGTCTCTCTCAATAATTAGAAATCTTTCTAAGTCTCCCTCAATATTTCTGACAAACAAGAACATTTTTTATCATTTATTAATGATATAAATTCATTAAAAGCAAAAAAAAAAAAAAAAATCTTTTAACTGATGCTTAGCAAATTTAAGAGTTATTTTGCTGTGAGTGAAATTTAAAAAACTTGTGTGATCCTGTATTTTAATTTCGTGCTAACACCTGTGAGGCCCATTGATTGAATGTTTATCTTTTGCTAACTAGAAACAATTATTTAATTTAATATTTCTTAATTAATAGTGTATTTTTCTTGAAGGAAAAAAATTCTTTTTGTTGTATTGGACAAATTAAAATTTAATGCAATTTTTTATTATTTTTTTATTAACTTTTTGAAGGTAAAACCAATTACCAATTATTCTTTGAGGAAGTTCTGTAAGAAAATCTTCTTTTTACTGTTTTAAAGCTCCTTTACAGAAATTCTTTGTTACAGAAGTGCTCTCTTAAATCTCTTTTAGGGAAATTTTTTTTTAATAAAGCATTCTTTTAAAGCTCTTTTAGAAAATTCATAATAAACAGAAAGTTCTTTTTTTTTTTTTTTTTTTTTGGTAGTACCTTTTGCTTGATTTATCTTTGATTTTGGTTTATTATGAGCTTCATTAGGGTAAGTACACAATTCCCTTCAAAAAATTTCAATGAAATGCATATTTATAGTTTTCATCAGGGTTGGCATGATTTAAATCATTTGATTTTTTTTAGTTTTGTTGCAATTAAATAATTGTAAAAATTTTTTTTGAGTTGGGGTCGGAAACATTAAATAATTTGGCTAATATTGTTTTTGATAACAATACTACTAAGTATTATTTAATACAAATTGTATTAGAGCTTAATTGGTAAATGTAAAAAAAAAAAAAAAAAAAATATATATATATCTAGAGAAATTCAATCCTGTTTAAAAATCTGATTTATAAGGAAAACAAATGATTTTTTTTGTCATTTTCTTTAAAAAATGAAATTTTTTAAAAATTTTATTATATAAAAAGCCAACCTTGGTTTTTATATTAAATTTAATAAGTGCAGTTTTACATTCTGTTTTGTTTAAAAATGGAAATTAAAAATGGACATTTGTAAAATCATTTTTTTTTTTTTTTTTTTTTTTTTTTTTTTGAAAAATTGTTATTTTGTACTAAAATAATAAATTATTTTGCAATAGAATAAAATTATATATAAAAAACAAACTATTTACAGTAATGATTTATAAGTTTGAAAGATTTGAAAGCTGATTTTAATGTGTTTTTTGAAATGTGGATCTAGAGTTTTCTAATTACTTTAAATTTTGATGGAAAACACTTAAAGATTTTGTTTTAAAAGTGGATAGGAATAGACTTTTATGTATTGGTTATATATCCTTATGAAGGGAAGATTAAAAATTTATTATCACCTGAACGAATACAATGATAAATGTTTTACTATTTATCATTAGTCATTACCTTTCAAACTGTTTTTAGAAATCACCATATACATATCATTACACAAATCTTTTTAAATCTGTGACTTCTTAATAATGAAGAAAGTTAACATTTTTGTTTAATTTTGAACTAGAAAATAAACATTTTCTAATTTTATTTACCATCTGAATTTAAAAAAAAATAATATAAGGCTTAAAATATAATTGTTTTCTAGTAAATTCATGGAGGTTTTTTTTTATGCATGCAAACATTTCAATCCTTTTATCACTGCCAATGTATTAAAACATAGTGATAAGCTGTTTATTTTATTTTATTTTTCATAACCTTCTTGTTTTCATTTGTTAAAACAATAACAATTTTAATTCTATTTACTTATTTAGTATAAATTTCACATTCATGTCTTTAAAATTTTGATTATCTGTCTATTTTTAAAAGACTAATTATTCAAGTGCTTAATAGATATTAATATTTGTTCAACATCACGCTTTATTTTAAATTAGAATGAGTCTAGAAAAATATTGTATTTTGTGTTATAATTAATAAAGAAATGAAATGTTATGTTGTGTTATCTTTATAAATTTCTGTAAATTGTTAAAAATAGATTGCACACATTTTATACTCTGTGAATATTATAATAACTGATATCCATTTTGTATTATTTTCGAATTATTTAGTTTTCAGCAAAACTATGAAAAAATTGTATTCTATAAATATGTATATTGCCATTCAATTGATTGGCTCTGTCTATATAGTAAAGTCATTAAAATATCACATTTTTATCCGTCTGCTTACAAAGTTTTAAATTCTTCTTCTTAATAACTTTAGTGATGTTTTTTTATTTTGTGATTGTTTTTTTATAGTTTAGTGTTTTTTTATTTTTGTCCGAAATAAAACTTAAGAAAAGTTTTATTTTTCTCCTTTCTAATTTTGTAAAAACTTTCGTTGAAACTTTTTTTTCTCATCAATTCTTGCACGCTCTCTCGGGAAGTTTACAGTTAGTCTGTAACAATTTTCAATATACAAGGCTGTAATTTACCTGTAAAAAAGAGGGTAAAACATTAGCAATAAAATCTTTTGTATCTAGCTTGTTTTCTGGATGTGTAAAGAATTCAAGTGTACCACAACTTTTTTGCAGTTATAATATACATACGCAACTCATTTTAAACAGTAAAAATTAAATAATTGATAGTAGTTTATAATTAAGAATGAAAGTTTTGTAATTTTGGCTTATTGAGATATATCGTTTGTTAGACATCGCGATATGATATACGTTAGTTTATTGTTTCTTTTGAATCAAAACTACTCAATCAGAAATCTTAAATAAATTTAAAATAAATAAAAGAAATAAATCTTTTACAAAAAAAAATGTTAAGTATAAAAAATGCTTCTTTAACTTCTTTAATCTTTTTACTTAAAAAATGAAGATGTATTGACTTAAAACCGAATTCTAAAAGTAAAAACAAGCGTAAGCTTTGTTTTAATTTATTTAAAAAATAAAAATGACTAAAAATCTGATGGTTTAAAGATAATATATTTTTTTTTTATAAATTCACGAAATTTTTTGATTATAAACTTAAAACTTCATTACTGAAATCGGAGTGTTCGTTGGTTGGTTGGAATTAAATATCTCAATCAATACTTTATTTCGAAATGGCTCTCACAATGTTCAACGTTATTCTTAAAAGTTTCTAACTATCACTTTTCATTAGGCAACAAAGAGATAAAATATGCATTTTGCTAATGTGTTTCCGGACTAAAATTTGCAACAGAATTTTGCTGTTCCGAAAAGGGTTAAAACAAAAGCAACTATAACTTACCAAAACTTGAATTAAACTAATTTTACCAAATCTTTAAACTAATTTTACCAAAACTTGATAACAGATCAAATTGTGACCATCTGATATTTTATTTATTTGTTTAAATTATTCATATTTGTAATGGACAAAAAATTCTTTCGATTCTATTTTATTAAAATATTTATGCATTATCTTTGCTTATGCAATATTATGCATTATCTTTGCTTATGCAATATTATGCATTATCTATGCATTGAAGTTATTTTCAGAAACTACGGGAATTCCTTAGTAATCCTAGATAAATTCGAAATAACCGTTTAATCTGTTACCTACTTATATTACCTTATCTATTCAAAGTAAATTTGTAATCGAGAAATTATGTTTTTATCTCCAAAAGTATAGCAAACAATTTAGAGATGTTATCGGTTTGCCGAATAATTGTATCTTTCTGATTGTTTTCTCAAAGATCTTTCCCTTAAAAGAAGTTATTCTTATTATATTTATAAGGTATTCTTATATTTATAAGATCTCAGTTATTTTAGTCAGTTTTAGCAATAGCTGCAAAGTGTGTGAGGAAATTTGCCTTTTTTTATTTTTCGTCCTCAATTACAAATTTTTATACCGATTTGAATAGTTCTCACTAAAGGCGTTTTAATATAGTGCTAAAAGATAAGCTTAATAGGGTTGACAAATGTACTTGAAACTTTCTTCCATCCCGAAAGCCCTCGAAGATTTTCACTTGGTGCTTTCTTTCACTGAGGTGTTCGAAATTCGATATGACAATATAACTTGAAGTTAAATAAGACTGAAATAAAATCTTTCCCTAATCTGATGTTTTTCTCCATAGATGCCTCCTAGTATCTTCATCTACATAGTTCTTCAATTATTGTTTATAAAAGGTACATTGCTCCACGGTTGACTAGTGAAGCTTGATGTTGACTTCATTGCTAAACATAATTCAAAATTTCGTTGTCAAACGTATCACATTCATCACAACCCTCTTGGCACGGCTTTGTTTGATTTTTATCTTCAACCCCCAGTTGTAAAACGTGCAAATTTTTACTGCCATTTTTTAAATTTTTTTTTTTTTTTATAATACAGCTCATATCCAAAGAGTATAGTTTATTTTTTTTAAAAATGACTTTTAGAAAATATGCACGTCAAAAAAATTACAGATATGGCTTACAAATTTATGAATTTAATTTCTAAAAAGACATAGTAGTGATAAAAACATCGTCTTGAAACGGTAGAAGTTGAACCATGTTTTCATTAAAAAAGAAACTCTTAACTGTACTGCTTTACTCTGTTATTTCATAAATAGATGAATAAAATAAATAAAGAATGCGTGGAACTAATGGCACTGTTTTAAATAATCATTCTCGTAGAAAATAATATTCTAGAAAGATAGATTTCAGGCACAATTATGAAATTATTTTTATATTGTATATATTTTTTATAATATAGGCACATTTTCACCGAAAGAACTCTTTTTAACTATTATTTCTGAAAAGATTAAAAAAAAAAATTCTTTAATTAAAAAACATCGTCTTCTTGAAACAGTAAAAGTTGAACCACATTTTCATTAAAAAAGAAACTCAACTTAACAGCTTTACTCGATTTCTAAAATAGATTAATAAAATAAATAAAAATGCAAAAATGATGGTACCTTTTTAAATAGTCGTTATCGTTGAAAGTAATATTCTTTAACGATAGATTCACGCACAATTAAATAAATTTTTATATTATCCTTTGTATTTTTTAAAGTTTAGCCATATTTTCACAGAAGAAACTATCATTTCGAAAAAGAAATTTTTTTTTGCTTAAATGCAAAATGTTGTGAATCATATCACATTGATTCATTCACACTTGGACTCCGAACAACAAAAATTAATGACTAGGAAATAAATATGTGCAGCATATAGTTCAAACAAATTTTTTCATTTTGTTATTGAATGCAGTACTTCATTACAACTCGAAAATTGGAGGAGAAAAAAATATTTGTATAAAATTATGTACACTGCTCAAAAAAATTAGGGAAGCAAGCAAAGAAAGTAAGAAAATCGTGCGAGACATCCACAGAGCTGCATGAAATGGATAGTGCATACGTATCAATGCGCGATACAGAAAAAAAGACGTAAAAACATATGGAATTAAGCTTTAATTCATGGAAAAAAAAAAAAAAAAAGCCGATTTAAGGCAACAATTGGTTTACATGTAAACGATAAAAAAGTAATGTTTGGAAATGATGCAGTACTGTTAATAAGGCGTGTGGTCTCCTCGAACAGCTAAGACTGTTGCACACCTGTTTCCCATGGATGCGATGATGGTATCTATGAGAGTTTGGGAAATACAGTTCCACTCCTCAAGAAGGGCAATCTCCAAGTCACGGAGATTTAATGGAGGCCTTGGTCTCGCAGCAATGCGTCGTCCGAGCACGTCCCAAACATGCTCAATTGGATTCAGGTCAGGAGAGCGCGCTGGACATTCCATAAGCTGTATTGTTTCAGCTTCCAGCATGTTCTCCACAAGACGAGCTGTATGTGGTCTCGCATTATCATCTTGTAAAACAAAGGAATCTCCAAAGGCTGCTGCGTAGGGTATGACATGAGGTCTCATTATCTCGTCTGCATATCTGCGGGCCGTCAAAGTACCGTTCCGAATGATATGCAGGTCCATACGTCCACCTATGCTTATTCCATCCCACACCATCCAACCAGCTCGTCTGTAGTGTGACCTTTCACGAATGAAAGTGGGGTTATTACGAGTGCCCCTTTCCCTCCACACCAAAACACGTCGGGTGTCACTCTCCAGACTGAATCGAGACTCGTCTGTAAACAATACGTGGCTCCAATTCCGTTGCTCCCAATCTTGATGTTCAGCAGCTCATCTTCTGCGAGCCGCACGGTGGCTTGAGGTCAATGGAATGCAGACCATGGGCCTACGAGCATAGAGACTTCCCTGATGGAGCCTATTCCGTATTGTTTGGGTGGAAACTCTACGTCCTGTTGCCACGAGAAACTGTCTTTGCAGCTGAGTAGCATCCCTGGCCTCCCTGATGGGAGTTCTGTTACGACGAGCTGTTAACTGTATATACCGGTCATCAGCTGCAGTTGTTGCACGTGGCCGACCTTGCCCTGGCCGACGACTCACATTTCCAGTCTCTTGGAATCGATTCCACAGCCTTGCAACGACACTTCTGCTGACTCCAACAGCGTCCGCCAAACTGCGTTGTGTTTGCCCAGATTCCAGTCTGCCGATGATGCGCCATGCAATGGATTCAGGTAAATCACGTTGTTGAGACATTTTCAAGTCCCCCTTTCTCGAAAACAATAACTGAGAAATAAACTTCCTGAGTTACGGCAGTGAAACAGACGTCTCTGCTACATCCCGATTTCTGCTCTTATCTTCTTTTCTGGTTTATAACGTCATGAACTTCTATTTGCATATGAAGTTTTCTTCTTCTTTTTCCTGCTCGGTCTTACATTATAAATGATTACTTTTCTGTTATTTATCGGTGTAAATATTTGCGTAATTTCATTAAAACTATGTGCTCCCCTAATTTTTTTGAGCAGTGTATATGAGTGACTCCTTAAGTTAAAATAAAATTTACAATCTTTCTTTTAAATTATCATTCTTAAATAAATCTTTTACAATTTTGACCTTTCATTTCGAAGTATACAAAAAGAAAAAAATACAAAGATTTGATTGTATACAAAACCGATACTATCAGAGATGCCAACTGCTCCGGACAAGACGGAAAATTTTCAAAATCGGTAGAGAACTACTACTTAACTTTTTTTGACTTTTTTTTAAAGGCTTAACTGCCACAAAGTGGGGTATGACATAAACCTTTGAATTATTTAAAAGAACTGGCGTGTAAAAACCCTATAAATCGAATTTTTTAAACCAAGAATCATACATTAAAAGTCTACCACTCGAAAATATTTATCCGCTGCCCGGAGCAAGTTGGAATCTCTATACTGTATATATGCGAGTAAACCAATAGTAATATACATTTCAAACGTTTCACATGGGCTTTCCTGCACCAAATTATAAGTGTTTTTATTTTTAATAACGTCTCACTTTCATTTTAATTTCGCTGATATCTTTTTTAACTGCAACCGTAACCAATTCAGTGTTACGTCTTTTTGATATCCATCTGAAAGTGACTGGATCACGTCAACTCATAACGCTAATGAATTATTTTCATTCTCTTGAAAGTTAGAAGTTATAAATGCAAATTTAAGTGTTGCAAAGAAATGTCTATGCATGAAAAATGTCTATGTCTTAGAATATATGCTCTTTTTGGCTCATGTCTCTTGAGAGAAAAAGAGTTTTATTCTGAAAGGAATTTTTATGTTACTTTTTTGAATGATTCTTTAATCGTCTAAAAAATCATAAATTTGCCATGTAAATATCACCACATTGTATATAAATACATACCTCCGGGGGTACTGGATTGGAGATGGGTCATTTTTCAGGTCAGCTGATTCAGGTCAAAATTGTGATCTGTGGATGCATGAATGGGTCCGCTTTATAAACAGGTGTGACGTATGAGGTGGCAGAAGTCGAATTCTTGGCCAAAGATTGCGCCACTGAAAAACAAGAATCGCACACTCTGCCTTAAATTTGCTCGGTTTCACCAAGCACACTGCCCGTGTGGCAAGTGGCATTAGAACCGAGCAACCGTATAAATATATATATATAATAATCTATAACCTATATCATAATCTATAACTACATATATCATAATTTAACGTGCATCTGTCATCAAGAATACTTTTTTTACTCTATTTGCAATACGTCCACCTCATCGAACCTCGTAAAAGGCCTCAAGCGGCCTCAGGTACCCAGACAATTTTGTTCTTAGTTCAGTTCAGTTCAGTTCAACTGAGTTCTTTGATGTGGGCTGAATTATACAAATTAAGTTCAACTGAAATTGCTATTAGGCTACCGCGTAAAATATTCTGGGACTTTCGGGTAGCCAGGCTGTTTTATCCATTCAGCTCTTTATATTTGTTTAAATTATTTGAAGACTCTGACGAATCTCTTTTAATTCTAATATATGGGTGATTCTCACGAAACATGACAATTCGGACCAAAAAATTTCTTCAAATTTAAAGTCTTCAAAATAATCTAAATTTTTTTTGTATACTTCTTTAGTTACACTTATTAATACCTTAGAGAAAGCAGGGTAGTTTATTGACATTTGCTCGAGAAAAAAAAATAAAATAGAAATTCACCAAATCTTGAATGCCAGGAAAATGACATATTAGCTTATAAATTTGAAAAAAGTCATTTTAAGCTATTAGTAAGTAACAAAACCTAGGCCTTAATGTTAGGTAGACCATGAATTGCCTAAACTAATTATTTTATCCACTGTAGAAAGAATCAGAAATGCTTTTGTTGCTGATATGTACAGAATAAAATTGTGCGTAGTAATCTATCATTAAATAAAAAAAAAAACTTTGATTACATTCAGTCATATAACAATCTTACATAAACTTGATATTAGATTAATATTTGCTTTACATTCAACAGTTTAAAAATTTTTCTGGTAACTGTTTCAATGTCATGTCATTCATAAACCAGGAAAATGACAGCCTGGATAATGACAAATTCGCCATTTTATAGCATATAACTTTACTTTAATTTAATATTTTGGCCTAAGACGGTTATATTCTGTAAAAAACAACAGGATTTTTTAAAATATATAAGATAAATCTATGTAGTTTATGTTATTTATGATTTCAAGAAGCCAGGAAAATGACAACATAAAAACCTACTCACCTTGAAAATTTTTTTGAAATAGATTTTGAACCTGAAAATTGGTTCTTTATTCATGTAACAAGACATGTTCATATAGGAGGGTATCTAATCAATCTATTAACATAAGATATTGATTGCTGGCTCTATCTATTTTGGCTATAAACCACTAAATAAAAGTAGCCAGGAAAATGACAGATTTTCTTGGGACAAACAAATTATTGACAGCAAAAATTATTTTAAACGAAGTTTTTGTAAATAATACCCTCTGCGTATATTCTAGAAATGCTTACAACGGTTGAGATAAAAAAAAAATTCGATATTGAAAAATTTATGGGAAGTTTTGAAGCTAGTTATTATTGGAAACATTGTTTGGGACATGCCAGGAAAATGACATTTTGAAGCTCAATTAAATTTTTTAACTATACAAAACAATCATTGCTAGTGCAGAGTCATTTTAAAATGTTAACAGCGATGCTATTTATTAATTTTTTTTAAAAAAAAGTTCTTTTAGTGTAATAGTATTAGATCTTGGAGCAAGGGACAGTGAATTGTCATATTTCGTGAGAATCACCCATATAAAAGTATTACTATACCATCTTTAACACAGGTGAAATAAAAACTAGTTATTTGGAGAGCAATGTTATTTAATTTAAGAATTGTTGAGGAAAATTAATGCTACCAGTCAGATATGATATTATTGCATGTTCCTCACCTAGGATTTAATTCTCGTATATTATTTAGCTAATGAGATTAGAGACAAAGTAATTAGATATAATTAAACTCTTTACGGTTTTGTTTCAATGTTTGTGTTTTCATTAACATAAAAATTTAACTATGTTTTTCTTGATTGCGAATGAATCGATTCGTTTTTTATAACCAATTTTTAACGGCGGCGTGGGCATGAATTTTTTTTTTCATTTGACTTGTTTTTTTCTATTGTTTAAATGTATTATTATTTTTTTTTTTTTGAGTGACGTAGGCTCTTCGGGACTAAATTTTATTACATACTTAATTAATATTAGGTTTCGAAATACATTATGATGAAAAATAACTTGCTTAATATTTGAGTTGTAATTGTGACTTGGAACTGATCAAGTCTGCATTACTAAAAGATTTCGTAAGTAGTATTTTTAATGTTTATCAACCATACGCTTATTAAATACAGGCTTGTATAGCAAAAAAGTTATCTAATACAGGCTAGTAAAAAAGTTCAATAGTTAGAAAGTTATCCCAATTTCAAACGTGAAAGCGAAATATATTATAAACCGCCAAATGTTTACGAAATGCGGACAAAAGTTTAAGAAATGTTTCTAAAAGAGCTTCTGGGCTTACTTATAGATAAATGTAACTTAGTTAAAATCTTTAATCAAATAAGTGAAAAATTATAATTAAAACAAGAAAGAAAATGATTTTTTTTTCTGTTTTAATTATTGTCTAGCTAGATCATCCATTACCTATCTATACATTTTAAAAAATAACTGTATCATTGCTGTATAATTTTTAAAATATTCCGAATAATTTATATGGTCCTAATTTTAATGACATTTTAAAGAAAAATGTAGCTGCTCCTTAGAATTAAATTTGGCGAGATTTCAAGTTTACCTTAAATATTTCTTGCCGCTTCATATTAAATAAACGTATTTAGGCATAGGTTAGAACTGCTCTTTATAAAAATTAGTCCAAATTTGCTTCCAATTTTAACTAATGACTTTTTAATTAGAAAGGTGTTAATGGAATACGAATTACTAAATACTCATTCCGCATTTCTTATTCTTTCTATAAGCTCAAAAGTACAATTATTAAATAATTTTACAGGTATAAATATAAAGTTTCGAAAAAAATATGAATTGTTATTCGGAGGTGATTCTTTAGCCTTTATCAAACCGTATGGGATTTGCCGAAAGGAAAAAAAAACTTAATCTTTATCAATGCTCAAGAGTTCTATTCAAAATTATTACCAACTGCACTGAAGAAATTATTGAACTAAAATAAATTTATAACGATTGTAAAATAAATAATGTAACTTAAAAACTCTTAAGTATAATTAAAAGAGGATTTACAGTTTGTCTGCTTTGATTATATTACGAAAAAAATTCAGTGGTGAAAACTATTGTATCAATTGCTACCATTGTTAGGGGTTTAATTATTTTTAATAAAATAAAATTCACATTTGAACTTTATTAAATTTTACATGATCTTTGCCTCTTTCTCTGGTAACGTTAGGTACAAATTATAAATAGTATGTAAATTATACCAACATGAATATAAGGATAAATATGTAAGTATATATATATATTTCAATTTATCGTAATCTACTGTGCTACTCTACTCGTTAATGAATTACAATATATATATATATATATATATATATATATATTAACTCTTTGTACACGAAAGCTCTTCTCTGCCACCCTAAATTATCTACCACCCTCAATGTTAAAATTGTTACTCGTTAATGTTTAGTAACTATTTTATTTGATAACTTCCACACGGATTTCTAAGTTTCGTCAAAATTTTTAAGCTCGTAGCAAAATTTATATTATAAAATATAGATAATTATATTTTTCCTAATCATCACTAAGGTTTGTAAAATTATTACACGTAACGAAGTTAGTTCTTTGCTAGAAGTCGTTGTGAAATTAAAAAAGCTTCAAATTGCTTTGATGTTCAGGGCTGAAAGCCTGTATATAGCTAGACGGAAAATAGTAAATACTAGTACGAAAGACAGAAATTTAATTCTAGCATTTTTGTCGTGAAAAATTAAATTTCTGTAACTACAGAGAATTTTTTTTTTTTTCAATTTTTGGCATATTTGTATATAAAACTGCTTTTTAATCCCCAAGAAAAAATAGATATTGTTGAATAGTTTGAAAAAAGGAATAGATTTACTCCTCCCGAAAACTAGTTGAAACTGAATTGGTTTTACAACCTGTTTTCCTTCTTTCACCCGTGGAATAGTTTTGTAGTACTTGAATACTGTTTGTCTAAGATAGGTACTCTGACCGCCACGAAGTCTGCGGCAGTCTGGTGTTACGGAAACAAGAAGAGGGCATTTTACGGAGGGTAGCTTAGATGAAGAGGTCTCCTTTTCTCTCGCCAAAACCAGTCCTAGAGAGGGACCCTGCAACCCTACTTGAAATAATCATACCTCGTTATCATAGTCAACACCACAGCTCCAGACGAATGTCTGGCAGAATACCTATCTTAGACAAAGTATATTCGGCGGTCTTTTGGGAGCCTTTGGGTGTTATTTGGTAACTGTGCAAACAGTGGGTTTTGTTTTGTAAACTCTTAGGGGTTGCATCGGTTTTTGTTTTTTAAACTGTAAAACTTTAACTCGAGTGCAAAAGGTTGATGTCATCAACCTGATATATTCGTAACACTCTAACTTGGGAAAACATTCGCTAAGTACATAAAAAAAAAAAAAATTAATTATTCTTATAAATATTTTGTATTCGAATTACTCTTGTTTGCAATTCTTAAGGAAAGTTAAATATAATATAGACAGCAACAAAAAATAAAATGTCTTACGAAACTACCATGATAAGCAAAGTAGCGTATTTCTTTGCATATGGTTGACATACAGATGTATTAAAACAAGTGAGTGTGAACCAGAGTTAGTCATGAATAAATCATTAATTACCCTATGAAAGTAACATGAAAAGTTCTCAGAAACGGCAGATTACGAGATATATGCGATAGCTAGGAAAAAAGTCACATTGGGGAAAAAAGTTAACAATGTGTAAAAGATGCAGCTGGAAAAGTTCGTGAAAAGCAACTTACGAATATTTTCAAAATTCTAGTCTCTTTTTTCCCCCCTTGCTTTTATTTTTTTAACAGATATATTAAGTCTTTAGCTTGATTTATCTTTGATTTTGGTTTATTATGAGCTTCATTAAGGTAAGTACAAAATTATTATCTCCAAAATATTTCAATGAAATGCATATTTCTAGATTTAAATAACTTTATTTTTGTTTGTTTTGTTGCAATTAAATCATTTTAACCATTTTTTGGAGGGGGGGGGGAGGGTTGAAACATAAAATAATTTGGCTTTTATTGTTTTTGATAACAATACTACTATTTACTAAGTATAGTTTTTATTGGTGAATGTTAAAAAAAAAAAAAAAACCCTATTTAGAAAAATTCAATCCCATTCAAATATCTGATTTAAAAGGAAAACGAATGATATTTTTGCTATTTCCTTTAAAAAAAAATTTTTTTTTTTTTATAAAAAGCAAACCCTGGTTTTAATATTAAATTTAATAAGTGCAGTTTTACATTCTGTTTTGTTCAAAAATGAAAATTAATAATGGACATTTGTGAAATCTTTTTTTGAAAAATTGTTATTTTGTGCTAAAATAATAAATTATTTCGCAATAAAATCAAATCGTATATATAAAAAAAAAACTATTTACAGTAAATACAAAATAATTTTAAAAACGGTAAATAACTACAATCTAAAGCGTGCAAATATTTGACAAATTTTGCTTACTTTTTAGAAGATTTTCCATACCATGACTGTAATTAAGTGGCTTATTATATATACCTTTAAATTATTTAGAAATAGTGGTAAATGAAACCCTGTAAATCGAGTTTATTAAGCCAAGATTCACGCATTAATAAACTTCCACTTGAAAATATTTATTCTCTGTCCGGAACAAGTTGGCATCTTTGGTTATGTGGTAATTGAACGGTGGGTTTTGTCTTGTAAACTCTTAGGGGTTGCGTCCGTTTTTTTTTTTTAACTGTAAAACTGTAACTCGAGTGCAAAGGCTTGATGCCATCAACCTGTTAGATTCACAATAACGTAAGAAAACATTTGCAAAATACATAAAAAAAAAAATTATTCTTATAAATAATTTGTATTCGAATTACTCTTGTTTGCAATTCTAAAGGAAAGTTTAATATCGACAGTAACAAAGGTAAAATAACTTACCAAACTACCATAAGCAAAGTAGCATATTTTTTCTTCTTCATATGGTTGACATATAGATGTATTAAAACGAGTGAGTGCGAACCAGAATTAGCCATGAATAAATCGTTACCCTTTGAAAGTAACACGAAAAGTTCTCAGAAACTGCAGATTACGAGATATATGCTATGGCTGAGAAAAAAAGTTGTGTAAAAAATGCAGCTGTGAAAGTTCGTGAAAAACAGCTTACAAATATTTTCAAATTTCTATCGTCTTTTTTTCCCCTTCCTTTTTGTTTTAAACGGATATATTGAGTATTGAACCGGAAATTATATTTCGACTATCAAATCAAGACATTGGAATGACAAAAAAAGAATTCATGAAGGAAAATTGCGGTTCTTGAATTTCATATCGTAATTAGATGGATTCCTGATTTAGATTATTGACTTACCGTCACGAGAAAAACTTCCGCAAGAAGCGTTATTCTTAAATGAGAAAAACTCGTAGTAGAACCATTTCATTTCTAGCATGTCTTCAAATATATTGCAGTAATTGCATATAGGGTGTCGAGCGGATGACTTACTGATTTCAAAATTAAAAAACGCGGAAACAAAGGGTATATCTGTTCTAAATACTGTGAAAATTATAGACGGAAAGTGTGGAATTTAGTTACAAATGTTACCAACTATTTACAAAGTTATTGAAAATGATACAAATGTCACGGAACTGTAAGCGGGTATTTGCGATCAGAATCAGAGACATGTTGTTTAATAGAATGTTATATACATAACGAGGCATCCACGCGATGCCTCGTGTGTACGAGCGCCATAATTAGCCGATTTTCTAACCGCCCAGTCTGCCTTAAACTGCCACTGGCTAATATTTTATTTATTCATAATAGATTAATGTCACTAGAAGTATGTTATGAATGCGCTTAATGCTTTTTTTTAAGTCGAAACAAGTTACTTCCGTGTGTTATACTTAGCAAGTGACGTATTTTCTAGCTAAGAAAGTAAATATGATACGAAATTTTAACACGCAATGTGCACACTTCGCTGCGTGGTGAACTATTCAGCGAATGCAGTAAACCTTCCAATCATAATAACTAATCACTCTTGTCATCGATGGCTTACAGCGCCATCTGTCAGTAATGTTTATAACTTAATTCCAAAATTTATGTATATAACATTTTTGCAGCATTTACGTTAAATATATCTCCTTGTATCATTCTTCTACCGCTCTTTGTTTCTGAGGTTTTGAAATTGCTGAATTGTCACACTCCTCACCATGTCTGCGAGAGTGGCATTATGACTGATTTGAGACATGAGGATAAAGTATTGGAGCCCCATGTTCGTTCTCTCTGGGGTAAAGTTGGTCATGACTTCATTGCAATGGATGACAACGTATGGCCACATACAACACACCTCGCCAACTATGTTATGAAAAGTGAAAACATTCACCGGAATGAAAGATCATCCAGCATGTTTGCATATGAAAGATCTGGAGCATCGTTTATGAACTGTAAAGTAAATTCCTGTAACACTCTTTTTGTGGGACAGGGGATTGATGGAGATAAAGGCTCCACAATTTCGTGACCAACGGCGTGATGATGGCAATGTGGTCAGCACTGCGCATAAGCCGTCTTTACTTCCCAGACAAGCTGGCACCCATCAATCTGAAGCTGCGTGGGCTTCGAGCCGACACTGAGGTATCGAACCCTAGATCTTCACAATGACAGTTCAGTGCCTTAACAATTGCGCCATCACAGTTCTTGAGAAACTCTAGGGAAGGCAATTAGCGGAGCCCTCCACCAAAGAATATATAAGGGAGAAGAAGACCAGCTCTTATAGCCCCCCATGTAAACCTGTTACTGAGGCAACAGTTACCTCCATCGAGGTGGTGAAGTATTGCTAGGAAAACAGCCTGACTCCTTACAGAGGGTCCCTCCGTCCTCACCTCGTAAGCAACCACGTTCAAGCATCGTTCGGTTATTATTGTAAACATCTTATTTTTTGTTTATAATTTTAATTGATAATATATTTACTTGATTACAAAATTTCATTCTCTTCAAAAATAAGTAGATTGGAAATAACATTCGACATTTTTCAAACGCTCAAGAATGGGCACCCAATTTCAGGACGTGCCAGGCGTGAATGAGACCTTGATTTACCCCTCTCAGCCACAGTGGTTTTTCTTGCTCTGTTTTTTTCCCTTTTTATTATTTCCCGGCTATTGAGGTTTTCCTAGTTTTGTTTCTCGGCTTTATTTTCCATCTTTCGTTAACAATTTTACGTTTTATATTTGATATCCCTTTTGTTTCTTCTCATTTACGTCTAGTAAGTCTTGAAAATGGGAGCCTATTTTGAGCGGTTGAATTACGCCGACTGTTATTTCCTATCTGTTTATTTTTTTATGCAAATGAATTTTTTTTAATCATGTAATATCTATAGAACGGCTTTCAGGAGAACTCCTCCAGGCGCCCGTCTCGTGTCGTGGCGGGTACTATGGTAACGAGGAAAGGTTACTTTAAATAGGGGTGTGGGGTGAATAGTTTTGTCTTAATCTTAGCGTAGGTTGTCGTGAGTAAACCAATCGACACAGTCTTTCCTCCATTTCACCTCCATTAGAAATGTGCGCTAGCTTGTTACCATAGCAGCAGACAGTCCCAGACTTTCAGTCTGGAGGAGTTCTCCTCAAAGCCGCACTATAACCGCTTCAGTTTCTAGAGATTACTTATTTTTAGTTACGTTGGATTTGTCATCCAAATTAAAAGCATCTTTCAAATACTCTTTAAAGTTCCTATTATCTTTTTAGAATATTGATCTCCTATTTATCTTTCAATTTTTTTAGGTTATAGCGCCTGTTTTGTCCAAGCATCCAGCTGTCCGGAAAATGCACACCCAAAGCATAACCAACAACATCAAGTTGAAAACTGTCGATCTAAGTGAGGGTCAAAAGAAGAAAAAGCTAGTGGTCATTTTTACCTGGATCCTTGCTCAAGACCGTCACGTCGACAAGATTCGTAATGTCTACATTTCAAGGGGCTTTGACGTTCTGACTATGGAAACTCTACCAAAAGATTTTTTGTTTCCAACTACCGGCACTCAAGTTAATACCACCAAATTGTTGGATTACATAGCGGACAGCGATCAGTATGATAAGATTCTTGTACATGCTTTCTCGGTTGGTGGATATTTAATGGGGGAAATGTTTGTTAAGATGAGAGATGAAGCTGAGAAATACCTGGAAGTGACCAAAAAGATCAGTGGTGTCGTTCTTGATAGTGCTGTCGATTTTGAGGGTACTTCTGACGGTATAGCCAGGGCTGTTTCCAGAAACCCCCTAACTTGTAAAGTTCTGGAGTGGTATATTAATGCTCATTTGGCTTTGATGTATAACGTCGCCACTAAACATTACATTAAATCGTCCAAGAATTTTCACAACACTCCACTAAGTTGTCCAGCCTTGTGCTTCGTCTCGGAAGCTGATAGGATTGGCACTCTTAAGTCCAATAAAATGGTCGTCGAAACCTGGGCCAACAAAGGCGTCGATTGCAAGCTGAAGTCTTTTAAAGACTCTAAACATGTCGGTCATTTTTTTAAGTACGAAAATGAGTATGTTCGGGAATTGGATGACTTTTTGCAGAAATGTGATTTGATTCCTAAGAGAAATTAGAACCGTTTTCGATGATATCTCAAATATCTGTGATATTTTTGAGATAGTAATGGTATTTTTTAAAGCTTTTGTGAGCTTTTTAAAATTAACGTATATTGCTAAAAAAGGTTTATGAAATGTGTTTTATGCACACTTTTTAGTTATTTATTATGTTATTACGGTACAACTTATTGTTTTATTATATCTACGCTATCTCTCTTTCTTTTTTATTTCGATGTCCATACCCCTTCTCCCTTTGTTTTACTTTTTTTTTCATCGTTAAATTTTTTTTTTATAATTTAAATAATTATATACGATCAAACTCAAATGTCAGATACAGTTTTTCATGTATTTTAAAATTTAGTTTTCGTGTCATTTTTTACAAAATATCTACATATGAAACTTTTAAACAATTTCCGAAACTTTTTAATGAGCTCTATTGTATGTAACAGGGCTTATGCATACTAAGAATTTAAAAAATGCTTTTTCTCTTTTTTTTTATTATTGTTAATTTATTCCTCAAATAAGTACTTTACTACTTTCTTGACCCTCTTAAATTATGTAAATTTTTAAATCATAAATGATACGATATTTAAGGCTTTCCACAAAAATTATTTTTACTTTTAAATAATTTCCACAGTGGTCAGTCTGAAATCTAGTTTATAGTGCAATAGTCGCTGTTTTGCAATCTCTATTTAGAAGAATATTATTCTAGAAGTTTTCTAAGATAATGACAGAAACTCCAGGCTAAATTTTACAGTGTAATAACTTAATCCTACACTTAGTTTATTTAAATAACCGCGTATAATAATGACAGAAACTCCAGGCTAAATTTCACAGTGTAACTTAATCCTACACTTAGAGAAATTTGTACACGGTTATTTAAATAAACTAATTAATGAAAACACACTATTTAAATAAAGTTAAACGTATTGACAAACACAAACCTGAACAACCTAGCTTAAGTGTCAAAAATATGTTATCTTTATAAAGAAATTTCTATGACTGCTGTAATTTTTTCTTTTAAAATTTTAATTTTTTTTCATAGTAAAAATTTTTTTTTTTCAGTAAATGTGTTTTACTCATCAAAAACAACACATTTTTAATTGTTTATTTTTTTTCTTCAAATTTTTAATCTTAATTTTCGCATTTTTATATTGAAAATTCTTGATTTTTGCTTCTCTTTTTCTTTTTTTAATTTTATTGTTTCAAAAATCGTACTTAAAAATCTCAGACGAGTTTGGTTCTAAATGCAATTGTAATTGTTTTCTCACAGAGAATACATTCTACATATGTAGTTTTGTTTTAAAAATTATTTATCGATCTTGAATTTGATCTTGTTTGTCAACTTTCAACTTTATAAGCACTTTTTGTTTTAAATTATGTGCATTATTATTATAGATGCATAGTAAAAATTTTATTTATAACAATGAATTAAATTACTGCATCAAATTTGTTTGTATGTTGTCTTCTTGTTTTTTTAAACACAAAATACACTTTGATATCTATGTCCATTTTCATCAATTAAACTTAGACATTCCTCTATACATTATATAAAGTGTCATAAAGCATTTACTTTAGATTTTGTTATAACCGTCATTGAACATCCGACACAATTTTGGGTTTTCGACTGCTAATGTTCAACTCCATAGCCTTGTAATTTTGAACTCAATCCAGAAGACAAGGGAACTCCTGGATAAGTATTGGGAGAAATTTGTTCTCGGAGGTCTTTTGGACTCGCGTTTAAGAACTTTAGGACTTGCGTTACATGGAGAAGAAAACTAGGACAACATCTCGCTTTTAATAATACAATCGAATGGGTGTTTATTAATTATAATTTCTTAATTTTTAAAATTTTGAATATAAAGACTTGAATATAAAAAATTAAGTCACTACAATCTATGATTGTACTTCTAAGAATTTGTTTCTTATTTTAACTAACCTTATCAATTATTTAAACTTAATTATTGTTAAATATTTTTACTTTTATTTTTAAAAATTTATTTAACTTTAATTTAAATAAAATGTAGTTCTGAGTACTTTTAATTATTATACAAATTTTTTTTCAACTTAGATAGGAGATACTGTATCCATACAAGGCACTCCGTATGTTTCAGCTCAAGTTTAAAATTTTTACATAAATCCAGCTAACTTTCTATCCATTCGAGGATGATTTTATCATAGAGGAAGTAAATTGAAAATTGATTTACAATTTTAAGCTGAAATTTACTCTGTATTTTGTTAATGTAGTGATTGAGACCGTCATACATTTATATAGTTTAATTTACTTCAATAGTGTCAAAATAGTTTTAAATTAAATTTATAAATGGAAAGAATAATTAAAAAACATATATTTTAATGCCACTTTAAGTGCAAAAATAAAATTTTGCGCATAATTCTTTAAAATTGGCAGCTATGTGCTCGCAGACATTTTCAAGAGTAAACTGAAATAAATATGCCATAAAAAGTTGCTAATTTTAATTTCTTGTAATAAAATTTTGAATTTTATTAGTTAGCACTTTTTGCATTCTAAATCGCCCAGTATAATACAAAAACGTGTTTTTCAAACAGAGTGGCCGCCCCAATCTAGGAAAAAATAATAATAATAAAATTATTAATAAATTATGAATAAATTACAAATATTTCACCACACTATTAGAAATTTTATCGGCTTTGATTTCGTTTCAATTTTAGGATTTTCATCGGCAAGTTTTAATGTTCAGATATTTTCCCATTAGCCCTTACTGGTAGTGTAGCCAGTCTGCAAACACTAATTCAACAGTGTTAAAAACCATTAAAACTGAAAAATTAATTGCTATCAAATAAATAATCTTGGAGTTTTTTATTATTATCGCTTCTTTTAACAAAAGAAAACATTGTTATTGATTTTTATCACTTTTTCTTCTTCTTTGCTGTGTTTTATCAAGCAGCTAAAGCCTTCTCAACCTTTGTGTTGTGAACCCATGTAAAGTAGTTCACGAAAAACTGACACCCAGATTAGACATTATAGATTAGATATAGCAAAACCCACAGATAAAAAAAATTGTATTACTCACTTTTATGGTAGTAGAAGCATCTGAGAAGCGTACTGTAAATTATTTGTATTCAAATGTTGCCCTGAAGTGGTCAGTAAGTTTTAACCAGCTGTTTCATTTGACCTTTATCAGAATTCGACGATTTTCAAAGATTTTAAGATATAATTTCTTCTACGAATCAGATATTGGGAAATAGGAATTAGTTTATAAAACGAAGTGGGAATTAGTAGAACCACTGAGATGTTTGTTTCTGGGAATTCCAACCGCGACTAAAAATGTAAGAAATGTGGTGATTAATAAAAAGCAAAACTCTATTAAAATTAGTAACGTTTCCCAGCATAATTCTTTCAGTTTACTTTTGAAAGTGAATGCAAAGGATAGTTTCGCTTTAAATATGAATAGTTTACAATGCAAGTCATGGTGGTTGTCACGATTAAATCACTGAACAGGTTAAATTAATAAAAAAGAGTTTCTACCACTTTTTACCATTTTAGTCGTCCGTGGCATCCCATTATCTCCTACACCAGAAAGTCTACACACGATATTTTATTCTGCGCAGACTATTTAAAGAGTGAAACAGTTGTGCGCATGAATCCAAATTATATTTTTTAAAAGTAATTGAGAGAAATTTATCATATATATGAGAATTGAATCTGTAGTGGTTGACAAGTAAATACGATAAACCAATCATATTCAAAAATTAAACACATTTTTAGACATACATTTGATACCACTATCTTATTTTTACTAAATTTTATATTAAATTCTTCCTTCGAAAACTCGCTTTCCTTCATAGTAGACTACCTACCATAAAACCGTGAGGAGGCTTTCAGTTGTAGTAGGCGTTGGGCATCCCTGGGTTTGAAAATATATATAGACCTTAGGACAGTTCTCATGCTTACATTTGCTTCACAACAACTTATCGTTTTTCACGAATCTTATTCCCAATTAATACTTATTGTTGCTAACAATCCTTCCCCTTACTGCATTTATCTTAGATGAAGGAGCGTAACCCTTTCCTAGGCCTAGGCTTCCCCTAGGGCTAGGCCCTCGGATTTAATTTTACAGTCGCAGTCTCTCGAAAAAGTCTAGAAAGGCTTTAAGCAATTTGTTTATAGTATTTTCGTCCAATGTAAAATAATGGGGATATTTTTTTTTATCTCAGTGCTCTTCAAAAGGTTTAAATGCAATAATGTCCAATACTACAACGTTGTTTACCCGCTGACCCATGGGTGAAAGCCCTTATATATCAAGACGGAAAAGAGAAAAACCTGGTACGTATGACATTTCATTCCAGCATTTTTTTCGAAAAAAATAAAATATCTGTAACTATGAAGATTTCTTTTAAAATTTTAGCATACATATAAAACTGTTTCTTTTCGAAAGTAAAGTAGATATCGTTGAATAATTTAAAAAAAGAATGGGTAAGCTCCTCCCCAAAACTAGCTATAACTGAAAAGATTTCACTACCAGCCTTTCCTATTTTCCGTCTCGCTTTCACCCATGCGCTGACCTTAAAAATTTTAAAATGAGGAAAAAAACAAAAAAATATCAATATATTAATTTCTTGGTAATCTCCACTAAAAATCGTTTTCCAATGAAGGTATATATTACATGTAAATCCCACCTTCTAAACCACTTAACGATAAAGTGGTATATTAAAATGAGAAATATCTTCAGGCATTAATCTAAATTTACTACCACTACTAAAACTTTTCAAGGACCACAGGAACCCTGCGTTTAGTTAAATAATTAACTGTAACTAAATAAACTCGCATATTAATTAATAAAAACTAAATTAGTGAAGATTAAATCTTAACTAATGAAGATTTATACAAGGCACAAGCAAAGGGGAAGGGTGGTTTTTTAACACATTGTTCTCCCTCTGTATTCCTCTTTTTGGAACAATTCTCAATTGGAGAAGCTAAATATTCCTATAAACCAGAATATACTGAAAATGTATTGATTATGTATCTTGCGACTTATGTATATCGTGTTCTCAAATCTTAGCAACTCCACTGCTTGTTAACTTCAAATGTTTTCATCGATTGAACTACATCAATAATGGTCTCTGAGAGGCTACAAGTTAACTTATTCATTTCTAAACTAGAACTACTAGAACAGTTCTAAAATCAAGCAATTGTTATGTTTTTTCTAACCAAATTTGTTGTTAATTGAATAAAATATCCATATATTTTATATGCAAACTTGCTTCTTCTGTAAAATAAAAGTCTGACAGGTAAACGGTTAAACGCTAGGTTTATTTTCATCTAGAAGCTCTAAACAAAATCTATGGTGCTCGCCACCATGCCACGCCAGTTTTGCTTCCAATTTTACTATTGCTTTGGGGTTGTGGTAGCCCAGTGGTTAGAGAATCGGAACCCAATTCGGAGTTCGATCCTCGACTCCGCTAAGACATGCAGAGTACGTGCTGAAAAAACCAGTGGACTCTAAAGATCAGTGACCGGTCGCTGAGTGCAGAAATCTGGATAAAATTTTCTTTCCCTTCAGATCTCTGTCTAAATCATGGCTGAAAGCCCTTATATAGCAAGACGGAAAAGAAAAAAAAAAACTGGTACGTAAGACATTTCATTCCAGCATTTTTTTCGAAAAAAATAAAATATTTGTAACTATCAAGATTTCTTTTATAATTTTAGCATATATATAAAACTTCTTCTTTTCCAAGGTAAAGTAGATATTAATAAATAATGTAAAAAAAAAAAAAAGAGAATAAGTAAGCTCCTTCCAAAAACTAGCTATAACTGAAAAGGTTTTACTACCAGCCTTTCCTCTTTTCCGTCTCGCTTTCACCCCTGGTCTAAATTGAGAAAGTGTCCTCACAAATTGTGATGTCATGTCTTTGGATTATCCTCAGAAATGTTTCCCAGATCATCGCCAATAGCCCATTGTGCAGCTCTAGTGCAACGTAAAAAGAGTAATTTCCTACCTACTATTACTTTTTCAGTACTGCTATTATTTTTGCTGTGTCACATATAGGTTCGGGTATTGGAATTCGAGCATAGCAAATGTAGGATCGCTTTAAAACTTGAATGTTTAATTTCGAATTGGTTGATTTTGACAATTTAGAATGCGTATTTTGTTCTTAGCATTAGCTAATGGATTTTATTTAGTTAAAAATATAGTTACTAAACAAAAGAACTCAGTATTACCTTTTTTTCATACATTCGCTTACAAAATGACTTTTTAGAACATTTCTGAAGGATTTGAAAATATTTTCCTCGTGCTAAACATGAAAACTATTTTAGTAATGCGGAAAAAAAAATTCTTATAAAATTCTGAAACGCTAAAACGAATCTAACTACGAGGATTACAAAAACAATTAAAAAATTTATTTGCTCATAATATTTTTGACATTTTGTTGTAAAAGTATAATGTGCTGAATAATCGAAATTTTGAATTTCTAAGTCTTATTTTGCTTGAAAGTTTTAGCGCAAAACTATAATCACTAATCATATTACTTTGTCAATTTGTTGTAGTAATCAGTGTAAATTAAAAAAAAAAAAACTAATTACTTTGAGATAAGTTAATATAAAATTTAAGCAAACTTTAAAGATTATATGTTTTGACTGCAATCCAAAATAAATTTTGAATAACTTCTTGCTTCAAATGAGGACCACAACTATGAAATGGTTTTTAGTTTTGTGTTTTCGAATTACGTATAAAATATATCACCGAAATTTTTGTTTTTGTAAAAGACGAAATAATTTTTTCTCTAATAGTAAGTAATATAAAATTTGAATGCTAATTCAACAACCGCAGCTTTCTTTCAATGGTTAAAAAATGATTACCAATTTAAAATTACAAAATATTTAAGTTTTGGACTTTATTTTAAACTGATCAGTATTTTCAATTGTCTTAAGGAAAAATTAAAACGAAAAATCTTTTTAGAATATTTTTGGTTAATATTTTTAAGTACATCTTCGTAATCAGTCATCAAATATGAAGTCCTTGAACTGAGATAGGATGACTGAACTTTGATATTTTAATTGTAACAGATAGCTAAATAAAGGATGAAGGCCAAAGTATAATTTCTAATTTTATCAGAGTAAAGTAAAAATAGGTATATTTAGTTTATTATTTGATAAAGTTGTCTATATTTAAAAATTGGCCTTTAGTCTGCGATTACCCAAACTGACCATTTGGCTTGCTTATCGCATGTCTGCCAACATTTGCACTGTTTAAGTAGTGAGACTGTTGACGTTTTGGTAGTGAAATAACAATTGTAGTGATAACTTTAAACAGAAGTTTTTAAATTTCATCTGTAATTATAAATCTGCAGCATAAACTTTTTATTTATAACTATTCAAAAGAATCAGATAAAATGGTGATCATATATATATTTGTGTGTGTTACGGTCAATGTGAATAGTCTATTATTATTAATACTAACCTGTCAACATTAATAATAATCAAATAATCCGGTTAAAGCGAATAATTTAAGCGAATTTGTCACATTAACCGGTTATCATTAATAATAACTAAGGCCCGGATTTTGATGACAATTGCATTTTTTTGCATTTTTTGCATTTTTGGACATTTTTTGACCTTTAGAGCATTTTTTTAGATTTATAGGGCATTTTTCTTGAAATTTTGGGGCATATTTTGCATTTTAAAGCATTTTTTAAATTTTTTGTTAATTTTTTCCAATTTTTATTATTTTTTTAATCATTTTTCATTATTACACTGGCTTCCAAACAATGAAGAAAATCTCTAGGATATTAAGAGGTGAAGCAACATCTTTTCAAATTGAAGAAGAATTGTCAGTAAGTGAGACCGTCTTTTTCAAGTACGCACCAATAACATCAGTAGATGTTGAAAGAAGCTTCTTCAGGTATAAAAATTAACTTTCAGACAAGAGACGCTCGTTTACATTTCAAAATATTAAAAAAAAAAAAAAATAATAATCCAATGTAATTCTGATATTTAGTAATATTATGAGATGGAAGTTGTTATATTCATTAAAGTTTCTATACAAAATGAAAAGGAGTCAATATATATTATTATTATTTTTTTTTGTTTTGTTACTTTAGGATATAAAACATATTTTTCAAACTTAAATGAACGTAGAACAAGTATTGCATTGCTTTATATTTTTTGAAATGACTCATAATAATTTTAAAGAGTAGAAAATTGTTTTAGTTCAATATTTTTACTTTATTTAAGTCATCATAAGGCATTTTTAGCGCAATTTTCGAATTTTAAGGGCATTTTTTTGCACTTTTTAAGGGCATTTTTTGCACTTTTAAAGGGCATTTTTTGCACTTTTTAAGAGCATTAATTGAGTTTTTTTAGGTCATCAAAATCCGGGCTATAATAATAACCAATGAAATTTGGTTAATGTCATTCTTTTGCGTTTTTATTGGGGATATTCTCTATCGTGATCTGCCACACCAACTCCAATCGCCAAGGCGCCATTTTTTTAAAAATATTTTTTTTTTGTTTATTTTTTTTGTTTTCGCAGACGGGGGCTCGGAAGTTACCAAGACCTGGCGATTATTCTGCCACAGATCACAATACGAAAATCTCTCTTTTTAGTTTCTCACTTTGACCAGAAGAAGCGGTTATTATTAATTTTAACCACTTAGCATTAATAATAACCGGATTTGTTACTTTAGCTGTAGCAAATATATTGTATATATATATATATATATATATATATATATCATATATGAATGACTTGCTGGGGAGGTAGGGTACGTCATAAGGATTTAAGAATTTCATAAAAACCCATGACTAGAAATGACATCGTTTGCCGTTAAGTGTGTTTCCCCTATTATGAACTGTTTCATCGTGTGTCTATGAACAGGTACTTTACCTAAATCTTGATTCAAAAGTATCTTGATTGTTTTATCGATTCTATTTCTCTTTGCTAGCCCGCTGCAAGGTGATGATGATGCGTCAAAAACAAAATGATGCGTCAAAAACAAGAGGAAGTGGAAATACAAATTCAGAACGTAATATTGTGCCAAAAACAGGATGCTGAAATTACATATCGTGTAATACTGATAGAGATTAGATGAGTCGCCATCTCTTTTTACGCTAGAAAGCCTTCACACGGTTTTTATAAGTAGCTTGCGCAGTAAAGCAGTTTTGTGCATGTACCAGAATTCTATTATAATTCCTTTATTATTTCTCCTGAAAGAAATTCATCTGACTTTATTATTTATATATAATTATATGATGGATTAATGTGTGGTGATTAAGAAGAAAGTAAGACAATCCAATCATATTCATTAGTGAAACAGAGTTGAAGACATATATTATCAACCACTGTCTCGTTTTTACAAGCTATTCTTTTATGTGGGTTTTGGGTTAACTGATTTAATTGCAGAGTGGTCTGATCGGACTACCATTTAGAAACCGTGTGGAGGCTTTCAGTTATAGGAGGCGATGGATGAGCCTTGTTATTTCACCAGTATGGTAATGTTACATCGAAAACAGGTTCCGGGTTAAGAGTTATTAAAATATTCTACTAGTTACATGCCTAATTAAAACAATTTTTCAATTTTATAATATTACTAACTCTTTTTAATTTTTTAGGTGCAAGAAAAAAAAAGGGGAGGGGGGAGAAATCAGAAAGTGAGCATGCGTCAATAAACTTAATGAAAAATTTTTTTTAGTTAAGTGTTATAACGAGAGTTGCAAATAAAAGGAGCAAAGCAGCTTTGAATCAGTATAAAATTTAGTGAATGACGCTGTTTATAAGACCGGATTCCTAGTGAAGATGCAAATAATGATAATTTTAGAAATTAAAAAACAAAACTTAATACTTAAATTTTTTTTATTAACTTGTACTTCCCAACCCACACGATTGAGTAGTATTTCTTGTTCTTGTCGATAAATAGTTTGTTACCCCAAAATTGAAAAAAGAAACCGTTCAATTAATTTATTATATCATGAAATTTTTTATTTTATCAACATAGATTTGGCTTCTCAGATATAGTTCCCAATTCCACACCTTTAGAAATTTCACGGAAAATGGTTAATACAATTTATTTAATTGTTATTTTACCATATTCAAACAAAACAGTCAAATAACAACAAATAAGATGGTAATCAAACTGTTAACTGTAAGAAAAACTGTTCATTAACTGCTTTCACTTAATACGGAACCAGAATCTTATTGCACCGACTAAGCCCACCTAATGAGGTCCCTTAGTTTCTTTCAACTAGGCGCATATTATAGCTTAGAGGGCTAATCTGTCAGTCTCTGGACCGACAGAACTGGGGTTTGAGTCCCAGCGTTGACATGACTATATTTTCTCCATTCCCTTCAACACATGTTACCAGTGTCCTGCATTCCCGAATGCCCATTCCATTATATAACTCAAAGGCTAGCTCCTATGTCCATATTTTTTTTTTATGGTTTTGAAACCTTCCTAGCTGTAAATAGTTAAAAATTGTGTAATTTTATATTCATAGTTTTATTGCCATACTAGTTGTAAATGATTTCGAAACCGTTAAGATAAAAAATGTTCTTTCCCATAAACTTTACGGTTAATCAGGTGGACAGACTGTTGCCGGTTATTATATCATATTTTTAGAATAAACATTTTAACAGTGTATTGAGATAAAATTTAAAAGTAATAATTTCGCTTGATTATTATTTTATTAAATCCAAAATTTTGTGTCAAAATTTTTTCAAATTTTCGGTTACTATAAAAAGCCTTGCAAAAATTTAAGATGTTTTTGATGTTTATTTGAGGTTGTTTTGAAGTGATTAAATAGATTTGAGGTTTATTTAAAATTAACTTCAAAAACAACCTTAAAAGGTTTATAATCAAAGTGTATGAAGTTGTTTTATTCACACTTGAGGTTGACAGGAATCTACCTTAGAGCAATAAGCCTAGAGAGGTGTTTTTTGAGGTATAAAGGTTATTTTTCTACACTTTAAGCAAATAAGTGAGGTGTAAACAACAATTTAAATTTAAAGTATTGTTGAACTATGTATGAGACTGGTTTTATGAGGTGTAAATGAGGTTGAAATTGAAATTTATTGATGAGGTTATTTTTGGAGCAAAACAGCTCATTTCTACGTCAAGTGTGTATTTTTAACAACTGCCAACCTCAAAAGAACCACAAAAACACCTTATTTGTTTTTTTGAAAGGAAACATGTAGCCAAGGAGATTATTTTAAAATCGTGCGAAAAATTTATGCTTTAGAATTTTAACTAGTTAATTTGTATGCGTTATTTTAATTGCATAATCTGATTAAACAGAGTTTTAGATAAAAACTTATTCGGGAAGAAAAATACTGTTTATTGAAAACAAATATAACTCATATTTTATCGTAACATTCTGAAATAAAAATTAATTATCTTTATTGTAAAATGTTGCACAATAAGATAACGTCTCGTAATTACTGAATAATGAATAATGTGATGAAAAAACAACACTTTGTGGTTTAATTTTTTTCAGAAAATAATCAGAATTTAAAACGTAGTTGAAGAGTTAAGTGAAAGAACGACATTTTCAGGTGTATTTATGAAGCAGAGAACATAACACGAAGCATACGTTTAATGTAACATTTATGAAGCAGATAACATAACATGAAGCATACGTTTAATGTAACATTTATGAAGCAGAGAACATGACATGAAGCATACGTTTAATGTAACATTTATGAAGCAGAGAACATAACATGAAGCATACGTTTAATGTAACATTTATGAAGCAGAGAACATAACATGAATCATACGTTTAATGTAACATTTATGAAGCAGAGAACATAACATGAAGCATACGTTTAATGTAACATAATTGGTTTTCCTTTCACTTTTAATCCTAACACGACTAACTCACATTATATTTTAGCATGCTAGCATGATGTTTACTTTAAATTAAGCTCTAGTAATAAATCGGTTATAAAAAAAAAATCGAATACCACTTTTTTTCTTCTTCCTATCTTGATTATAAACCCTATAAAATTGTCACTTGCCAGGCTCTTCCACTAAGCTCTTCAATTATGAAAAGAGAATAAAAATGAGAAGGTATGTTAAATCAATATTACAAACAAAATGCCGTTTAATAAGCGATAAATAAATTACACACACGTAAATAAAGTTTTAACTATTATTAATTAATTTTCTACTGCTGAAAACCTAAGATTTCGGGATCGTTTTTGGTCATTCAGGATCCTTTCATATAAATATTTTAGCCAATAAGAATGCACCGACTACCATTTAAGAAACGGATTAAGAAAGTTATCTTTTTATGTTATTAAGGGATATTAAAATAAATTACATAGATATAGAGAACTTATAGATTACAGTTGGTACTAATAAGTAGTATTTCCTTTTTCCACTTGTCGGTATTAACTACTAGATTACAAGGTCTTTATATTCAATAAAATACAAGACTCATTGAATTTATTATGTTTACATGTTGTTCGATCAGCATTCCTTCCATTGATATCGAATATTATCCAAAGCGATGATTCCTTCTCCGTTAGATTTTCTTGTTTTGGCGTCCAGAGTAAACTGTTAAAAAAAAAAAAATTATTAAATGAAACAAAATTTATAAGAAACAAAAACAAGAAAGTTTAATTAGGGAAAGAAACAGAATTGTAAAGATTAACTTAGTTGCTAGGATTTTGTGTGAAAAAACTGTTCATGCATAAATTATTTTTAACAATTACTTTTAATTACTTGTACAAGGTGCACAATAAAAAAACTTACCACTCTGAATAACTTATGATAGAATGATCGGACTTTCACGTTCTAGGACTAATTCTTAAAGGTCTACAGGGATGACCTCAAATATGCTAATTAATAATTAGTGCAGACGATATTTTAAATTACGAAATCAGACACAAAAACGTACTTCCTCAGGGGGTAGCAGCAATCTGAGAAACATGTTCCCAATGGTCCGGGCAGTTTGGACCTTTTACTATATATATACATATATATATCAGACTCAAATCATACTTTCTTTGAATTAACATACCTTTTTTTCGACTAATATGGATTTCTGACCCGCAAAATATAGGGTTGGCCAAAAATCTGATCCCAACAGTTTGGTAAGGAGAGCGGTTCCAATGTTACATTTTTAAAATTTGACTTCTCGAGAACTATTTGAACTCATTCGCTCAAATGATGTATTTTACTAGGTAAAATTACGTTCTTTAAAATAATGTAAAAATTGTATTTTGTACGATTTAATAATTTCAATTAATATTAAATAAATCAATAAAAAATAAAAAATATTTAATAAAAGTTGTATTTTACACTTAATTATCTTTTGATAAACGAATTCCATAATTGTATGCAAAAAATGTTTCAATTCGTTTAAAAATTTCGCAGAATATTCGGAGAATGGAAAGTTAACAGTAAAGGGTCTAAACTGACCGAACCTTTGGTAAAATTACGTTTACATATATAAAGATCGGATATATACATATATAAAATCCGATCTTTGCTTCTGAGTAAATGCAAAAAGGCAAAGGGATATAATGGTGAAGTTACGCTATAAATTCGGTGGCCATTTCATCTTCAATATCAGCAGATTTGGCCTCTTTTCATTAATATTCATATAAACATAACTGGAATTGTAGAGCCCTTAAAAAAATTTAAAAAGTAGTACCAAAAGTGAGAAAGAATCTAGATGCGAAATCTTTGGTTTCCTTAATGATTTTGATTTGTTTTGGATTTCGCAATTTTAAGATGTGAAAGCTAATATAAAGAAATCCTATAAGCTTATCCTTATTACCTTCCCTATTAGAAACCCTTATTGCAATATTGAAACCAATTTTTTTAAAGTTTTTAATTACCGTACGAACCTTGCATATTACATTCCAATTCTACAGACGTAACATATAATCTGTTGTACCCTATAACCTACTCGATAGAACCCTACATATTATCAGATTCTCCAGGCACTGAATTTGATGAACATCAGTGTGTTAGCTATGGAAAAGAACTAAACTAAAAAAAGTACCACAACTGATGGCTGGTTAAGATGTGTAATGTGCACGCAGTGGCACCATACAACCTTTGAAATCTTTTGTCAAAAATGTGGTAAAGTTTCTTCCAAGAGTGATAGATTAAGTTTATGCATTTGATTTTGTCTATTAGATCCTTTTTATTCATTTCCATGATACAATTCATTCTTTTTCAACTTATCGTAAGTTTTTCATGGTTTAACTGTTGGAAATGTGTTATTTTCCAACTTCACTTTTATTTTACTGTATTGGACGAGGAACAAGATAATCAGAAGCCACATTAGAGGGCATCATTGAACTATGTCAACTGAACCACAATTTCGAACTCATTAATATTCGATTGTAACTGTAACCGTCATCTAAAATGCTTGTGGAAAACACCCTTTTGTGTAATATCACAATCTGCCTTTGTCTTGTATCTTGTATACAATATGTTTTAAAATATATTTCTTTATTATTTACCCCACCTGCTAGTTATTTCGTATTTGAGTCATTTTCTTTTTTCAGAAAACGATATCCATTCACTAATAGTTATGTATAATTCCAGGTTAAATTAGAGAAAAGAGAATTAGGACGGCCAACTCACCTCGACATTAAGGAGAAATGGCCACTTGTAAATTATTTTTAAAACTATTTTTTCCATATTTTGTTCTCAATATTTCATTACTTTTTTTTCAAAGTATGTTGATTACGTGTATGGGAATTTAAAATATGCAAATGTTTATGCATATTTTAAATTCTCATACACGTATCTCTATTCTTGTACTTTTGTTTCGATGTGAAAAAACTATGGCCTCCTTTCTTCTAGATTTATCCAATGTTATTTTCTACTTCAGATAGACTTTTATTTTTTCATGTGATACGACATAACTTTCAAGCAAACTCTGGATTGAAAACGTTAATAATACCAAGGTTTGCTAAGTTTTCATTTAGTTTTTTGAAAAATTATTTTCTTTAAGGTATCTTGACTAGTGCAAAAACATGATTTTGGACAAAATTGTTGTCTTATCTTTCTAAAAATACTTTACTTTTGTTTGTACTCTAGTTATTAACAAAGTTATAGCGGATGTTTTGAAGGTGATAACATTGGATAGACCAGGGCTGTCCAACTGCAAACAGCCCACGGGCCAGACTTCTGGTCACTGATCATCTGGCGGGCCGCAGTTTGAAAAAGTTGAACAATAACCTCTTATACAATAAAAATTAATAGTTGAATTATTATTTATAAAACAATGGAACAGAAGGATTATAAAACAATTTGTTTGCATTTTAATAGGAAAACTGAATCAAAATGCTTAGCCATTTTGCTATCACCAAATGCTTTTGCCATTTCTAAGCACACTTTTTAACAACAACGCCATCAATGTAAGGTTTTTTCGCTTTAGCAAGCTCAAGTGAAATTGAATACGAAGCATGCAAAGCATGAATTTAAATAAGAAATCAAATAAGAATTTACTTGTGTAAACATCCCAGTTTGTTTTTGCAGTTTTGATTTCAGTTCTGAAACTATCAGAGATCTTGCTTCTCCTTGATATTTACTGTGGCTCCCTTCGTGAAGACTCGCGTAATGCCTTTTGACTTTGCACACAGCCACAACTTGCATACAAATCAAGCATTGGAGTTTGTCCTTTCTATTCGTGATGAAATACTGGGTTTTCCCAGTGGTCCTGGAACACTCGATTCTCACTGTCTATCTAACACGAGGCAATACTATTGTATAACACCAGAGTGCATGGTAGGACTTGCTCTTGACTTGTAGATATCCTGTACCTTTTTCTCCCAATACAATGAAAGGAGTGAAAGAGCAATCAAGAGGAAACTTCAGGATCTCGGCTTGACCAAGAATGGCAGTCTCGGATGCTTCTTGATATCATAAAATTTCGAAAAAAAAAATATGCTGAATAAGAAGTTGGCGGGCCGCACAAAATGTTTTGGCGGGCCGTATGCGGCCCGCCAGTTGGACAGCCCTGGGATAGACTAATGATTTTAAGTCTTTAAATGCGTTTATCTCAAAATCAGGGTTATTCACATTTTACACAATCTTAAACATGATATTTCATGTTATTTTTAAAATAACTGTTTAGAATTTTTTATGAGTGTTTATGTTTATAGCGCACATGTTTTGAACAACAGATTAAGAGAAATAAATAAAATTTCATTTTTTATGCATGTTTTACGCAGACATGTGCGAAAATTTTTAAAAATTTGCTTTTTTTACTGCTTTGATCCCTAACTTAATAGTATACGCACTTGCTTATAAGATAATAGTTCAAAACATAGTTGATAGCCTTATAAATAAAATCCTTAAAGGTTTTTTTTTGTTTTGGGCAATAGAAATTTTTTACAGTGTTTAGCGAATGCAAAAATATGTCATATTTTAACCTAAAAAGAAAATAATAATAATGGTAATTGTTTTTACCAGTTTTATAAGTTTTTACACAAAAATAAAACAAAGAAATTAGTGTTTTAGATTTTTATATTAATATTTTGAAAAAAAAAAGTTGTTGAAACTAGTCGGATACCTTAAGCGATTGCAATTTTGTTTTGGACAACAATAAATTCCCTTAAACAACGTTTCCATAAACGTACAAAAATGTGTTTCAACATCTATGTAATGATTGTAAAGATCTATTAAATAAGAACCTGAAATATCTGTTTGAAACAAGGAAATAAAAATAAATTCATCAAAGTTTCTTTATATATGAACAAACACCATACGAATTGATGAATGTTACATTGCGTAAGAACTTCAACGGTTTCAATATTTGTTGTTTGAGTTTTATGGATAGTATTGTGTACTCAACATGACATTACGCACAGCCTAGCTCTTTCATTTTCTACTTTATATTTGATTGCTCAATTGAGTGTTACAAAAATAGTCACGGAAAAAGTAGATGAATTAATTACCATTCGACTCCAGAAAAGATTAAAAATTTAAAATAGGTAAAAAGGAATTATTTCGAAATACAAGGATTAAATTTTGTTCAATTTAAAAAAAAGATATGCTCAATTTATATTTCTTGAATTAATCATATATGATTTTTAATAAAGTACAATTAAATACCACGAATTCGAATTATTTGTAATACTATGTATTCGTCCTAGTATAAAAAAAATCTAAAAAGTGGCAGTAAATTTAAGAAAAGGTCATTGTTATTTCTCTTAACACAGCTCAAAATACATATTGGCGCAGCGGACTGTTATTTTATTTGCTTTACACATTGAATTCACACACTTGCCTCTTTCGAGGTTGTTAATACACTAAGTAGTTCTCGTTGCTTACACAGAGGGCGCTGCTCGCATACAAAACTGAACAGTCATATTGTCATAATGTTTAAAAATGTAACAGTTAGTACAAGCTTGCTTCTCTAGTTTTTACACTTCATAAGAACCATTGAAATTTAAATTTTGTAAATTTCAATTGGAACAATTAATA
Source organism: Parasteatoda lunata (assembly GCA_949128135.1). Classification (NCBI taxonomy): domain Eukaryota; kingdom Metazoa; phylum Arthropoda; class Arachnida; order Araneae; family Theridiidae; genus Parasteatoda; species Parasteatoda lunata. The sequence goes on along the minus strand of OX421977.1, from coordinate 23,498,730 downwards.
TTTTATGAGTAAGCATGTATCGTATTTAAAGTAAATTTGAAAAATAAGAAAATAGTTTTTCTTTTACAATGCAGACTAGTTATACCAAGGAATTTATTGAAATAGAAATCATAAAAATATCCATAAATCATAAGTTCATTGGAATAGTTATTGTCAATTTTGACAATAAAAACTAATAAATTAAAAAAAAAAAAAAACTAACGCCTTTAATTTAAATTTATACTTAATAATATTTAAATATTATTTTATTGTGTTTGATATATTACAATATCAATAAAATTATCTATGTGGCATTATTTTCGTCGATACTGGTGAGATGGTTTTCGCATTCATTAAAGTAACTATTATTACATTCATTAAAGTACTTATTACTCGTATTACATTCATTAAAGTACCTGATCTTACGTAATTCGGGCATGGGGATTTTAAATCTGAAAAATCAAATTTCATCATTCAAATCTGATCTTTCCCGGAATGCAATAAAAATTTTTTAAAAATAGTATTTTTCGTTTTGTTTATTTTTTGTTCATAAGGAACGTACCTACTCATTTTTGAAGGAAAGATCATTCGGTCAATTTTTGGAGGAGCAGTTAAGGAAAATAATAGTTTATATAACCATGAGATATACAATAAATATAGATTACCTAATATTTTGAGAGTTATTAAGGCCTACAGGATCAGATGGCTGGGACACGTTTTTCGGCGTAAAGATTTGGACCGAGTTAAAAAACTTACTTTTTCGAAAATTGAAGGAAATGGAAGAAGAGGGAGACCAGCTACAATATGGTTAGACAGCGTTAAGGACTTAAGGACTTATTAGACAGCGTTAAGGACTTAAAATTGTTGGGAATAAACAGGTGAAAAAAATCTAGCTCAAAGTCGCCTGGAGGCAGCTAATTGAGAAAGCCTTGGCCTGCACTAGGTTGTAGTGCTGACGAAAAAGAAGAAGGAACGTACAGGTTTACAAACATACACATATACTTGTCTGCTCCCTTGAAAATTTAAGACAAGAAACAAATAACTTTTAACTTGTTGCATCATAAACTGAAATATATTATCGTTTTCTTCCTACCACGCCCAATGCATCAGAGAAGTGAAGACCCCTACTCGTCAGAATTTTTTTAAAAAAAACCTGGCAATAAATATATTATTAAACTGCATAAAATCTGAAAAACTGCACTATTTTTTGAAATGAAAAAAAATTTTTAATTTATTTAAATTATTATAATTTTTTTTTTTTTTCATTTTTATTGAATTTTTAGACGTCAGATTAAACAGGGGAACAAATTTTTTGCCGCATTTGTATAAGATAAGCATTTGATATTGCGTTATTCGGGTGTGAATATTTCAAATAAGTAATTATTAGTTTTGTTCTGAAAGCTACTGATTTTTTATTCAAAAGGATATTTTCAGTTTTTTCTGAATGTACAAGTTAATAAATAAAGTATGGGTATTATTCAAGTGAATTTAAAAAAAAACTTAGTTAGGAATATGTTATTGAAGTGTACAAAAAACGGTAGGTTGTTGAAAGAAACTGATTACAGGTTGAAAATTCGCGACGCGAAAATATCCGTTCAAAAATTTCATGCAATAGAAAATGAAAAAAAAAATTAATAATTGTTTCCTAGAAAATCAATTACTTATTACAATATACAATTGACGAATTTTTGTCATTTGTCTTTAGATGATTAGTTGGTAAATGTCAAATTTTCCTCATGCGGACGGATGAGGGATAAATTTTGATAACATCGGTTGAATTTTTTCTAATAATTTTTTAATGAGCTTTTACATTGACGTTTATAATGAAATAAACATATTAGTTATGAAAACATTCAGAAATTCACAATATGTTTTTCACACACACTTACCAATTTATCCTATAGGCGCTAAAACAATATGCTAAAAAGAATATTTTAAAAATTTTGTTCGACTTGAAATTAAATTTTTAACGTAAAATAAAGTGTTTCAGTACTGCAATATAAACAACAAAATTAAGAAATTCAAAATCTTTTAATAATATTTTAGTGACAATCGATAGAAGTAGAAAAATTCTGTTTTTATGACCCAACCTTCCCTTCTGACCCATTATTATTATCGATAATCTATAACAGCGGCTCTCAAATGGTGTATCGTGGAACCCTAGGGTTCCGTGAAAGAGTTAAAGAGGTTTCGCGAGTTTGCATTTTTTATAACCAGTTTTGGGTTTTGAAACCTCCGATTATATTTAGATCCAGCATTATAATTCAGAATTAATTTAATCTTTCGGATGCCTTTATAAAATTATTTTAAGTAAAATACCAATGATATAGAAGGGGCATTTGTTAAAAGAAAATGTAATATTTTTAATAACAATATATTGAACAAATTATGAAAAGAACAAGCATTTACAAAAAAAAAAAAAAAAAAAAAAAAAAAAAAAACCGCATTTGTATTTTCTATTGAGCTTTTGAAATCGAAATAAATAGCTAAATTCTCTAATAAAGAAATATTCTTCTCTAATAACCGTTTCCAAACGTTTAAAGCGGTTCTTTTAAGTTTTCATTTCGAAGATAACACCATAATTATTCATTTTCAGCTTATGTATATTCTCTCAAAAATAACAATATATTGAACAAATTATGAAAAGAACAAGCATTTACAAAAAAAAACCGCATTTGTATTTTCTATTGAGCTTTTGAAATCGAAATAAATAGCTAAATTCTCTAATAAAGAAATATTGTTCTCTAATAACCGTTTCCAAACGTTTAAAGCGGTTCTTTTAAGTTTTCATTTCGAAGATAACACCATAATTATTCATTTTCAGCTTATGTATATTCTCTCAAAAAATTTATAACTAGAGCACAAAGTTTGTTAATTTAGCTGTTGGACATGAAACCTAATTTAAGATAATTAATTAACCTTCTCTCTTTCAATAATAAATTATTTCACAGGAGCGAGTGAGGAAATTAACAGATTCACGTGCCGTTCTCGTTATTGGCGACTTGGTGATTAAAAGAGTGTTACAAATAATTGATGGCGAAAATATCCTGAACTACTGGCAAAGAAACAAAATCCTTTTGAGAAATCCTTACGTAACACGTGACTATCACATGTTTTACTAGTTACACAGTGTTACAATTCAAACAGTTTTTCCTCCTGTCTGGCTATCTTTCTTCTCTATTTTATTTCAGTTTCAGATAATAAAGTACTTTATATTTACTTTCCCTTCCCGCGATCGCTTTTAATTCAGCGATTTATCTTCAAAAAAGTCAGATATTTAAAATTCGATTTCTCAGAAACTATTCAACCGATTTTGCTCAAATTTTGTATTTCGCCATGAAAAATTATGTTTTTTTAAATGATGCAAAAAATTGCATACCTTACAATTCAAAATGTTTTCGATCATCATTAAATAAAATAATAAAAATAAATACTTAATAACGGTAATTTTTTGCATGGAATTATCTTTGGCAAAACGAATTTTATAATTGTGTGAAAAAATTCCTTAATTTGCTTAAAAAGTTTTCGAGATATAGCGAAATACGCAAAATGTAAAATTAACATTAAGGGGTGAAAACTTTGGACAGCTCTCCTAACAAAACTATTTTCACCATATTTCTCAGATTGTGGCTACCCCCTATATTTTGGGAGTCAGAAATCCGAATCGGTCGAAAGAAAGAGTATATTTATCCATTGTGCCTGATTACGTAACTTAAAATATCGTCTGCACTAATTAATTAGCATGCTTTTGAGGTTACCTCTTCGCATCATTAAGAATGAGTCCTAGAACGTGAAGAACAAAAGTTATTCAAGATGGTCGCCTTTTTTTTTCTCTGCGCACTTTTACATTTTTGTCTCATTCAGTTCTTTATTGATTTTAAAATTTCTGATCATATTTTTTCTTCCATTATTCGTTTCTTAAAATGGATGTTCCCAAATCGGGGAAACTGCTTCGGAAAAGGTTTTAAATGGGAGTAAAATTTGGAGATGAATTTTGACGAGTTCAATAATCACAAGAGAAAGGAAAAATGAATAAACCAGGATTTCGGTAAAGAACATACCTTCACGTCTCCTTCCAAATCGACAGGTACTTGCACACTCTGCCACTCATCTTTTTTATCTATGTGCTTCATTATTAATTTAGAAGAGTGGGTAAAATGCACTGAAATATCCAGAGAAACGGCACCCCCACCGTTAAAGAAAGTGTCGAAATTAAAACAGGCCTTCTTGCGTCCATAGGCGCCAAAAAAAGGTGTTATCAAACGGATTTTTCGATAGGATGCATCTGCAGCATTGACGAAAATGTAGCTACCTTGAATGAAAAGAATATAATTAGAAATGGTAAACACATCAAAAATTAAAAACAAATAAGAATAAAACTAATACCATATTAATGATTCATAATGATGTGTGAATGCTCTAGGACGTTTTATTATCGTGATTTGTATTTAAAATTACAATTCATAAGAGTTTTCTGCTATTAAATTCTAACTGGCTGTGAGCATTAAAAAATTTAAGAAAATTAATATGACAGCATAAACAAAACACAAGGATTGCCATCTTTTTAGTATTATCCCTTATTTGGCTGTATTTGTGTAAAATATCATCGTTTGTTATTTTTTTGGGTAGCATGTTACAGGACATAGCATGCTTGCGGCATCTTTCGAATTTTATTTGTTGTTTAATTCGTTGAAAATTGAATTGAAAAAATGCGCTATATTGTAAACACTACAAGTATAATAATATTGGATTAAATTGGCGCACTTTTTCTGGCTTATGTCTAAAAATCAATCGGAAGTAGTAACCCTGAAGCCTTACGATGAATTTTAACTCCTAGCGTCACCTGTGCTTAGCTTTACACGGTCAACCCTCCATATTTGTTTGTTCGTACTTTCTGATTATTCTTTTTTTTTTCTTCAGCTCTATACCGCCCATCAGGACACATTCAAGTGACAGGTATACGAAAACATAAGAAATAGCTTCTGAATGTTTTACGCTCTAACAATGTTATAATCAAGCTTACCGTCCCGGCCTCCTAATGTTCCATTTCCTATTTTCCATTGAGTCTTATAATTGTTGTCGGCATTCTCCATACCACACATATCAACTTCAAAATCACAAGTGAAATCGGGCACATCCGGTGGTGGTGGTCTTTTTTCACCTGCCAAATAATAATAATAAAATATGTTAACTGCTTAAATAATAAAATGCTCACATTCTTCACTACAGCTATTTAGGTCTCTGAGGATTTTTTTATTATTTTAATATGCATCAACATTTATAATAAACGTTTTTGAATTTATTGAGATTTCATAAATCATTAGATTTAATGTAAGAGTTTTTTTTATGAGGAAAATATTTTTGGATGCTTTTTTCATTTGGTTTACTAAATGATATCTTTAATTATGAATCTGCATTAAAAAAAAGTCGTCAATAAAAACGATAGGCATAGCAACGTTTGCGATTTTTAATGTGAATGAATAGTTACTGAAAAAAGGATTTACTTAAAAAATATCAGTAAATGAAGCACGAAGGATTAAGTGATTAATGTCAGCGATGTTTCAATTATACCAGCGCCTCCCACTTTTTTTCGGGTATGGAAAACTAAATAAACGAACTACTTTTAACGGTATCCCAACTTTATATACAAAAACTACTGTTTGAAAATCTTTAATGTTAATAATAACAGTTTTTCATTGCTGTATCGATAATATTTTTAAAATTAATTTATGTTGAATTCGCCAGACTGCAGCGGCATCTTGTGTAGCTCTGAATTGGTTTTGGTGTTCGCAAATTATAGTTTTCCATTAAAATGAAAATGTAAAAGAACTTTTGTAAATGTTGAGATTGGTTATAAAGAAAATTCAGTATGAAAAATATGTTGAAAATTGAAATTTTTGTGTTCAAAAGTTCGATGGGAAGTACTAATGTTTTTTGTTTTTATAAATATCCTTTTCAAAATTTATTCTATGTATTTTTACTAAAATAAGTATATATATATAAATAACATTAACATTATGTGGATAAACTTAGCTCAACTCTAACACGCCATTTTCTTTATAAGCGACCAGCTGGAGCTGACATCATAAGTCACATAAGTGGGCGTCGTGATTTTCTTCTTGAATATGATTTATGCAACAAGTCACTACTTTCTTTAAATCAGCTATTTCATAATAATGCTTTGGGTAAAAAAGTGTTTTTAATTTTTCTAAAAGAAATTTACATACCATTGCATTCATACATTTTATTGATTCGCCTAACATCACTATCACTTAGACCAGGTTTGTTATTGATAAGTCCTATGGTGGCATTTTCTTCTCTGGGTCTCATGGTCATTGAATTGCGATCCTTTGCGAATGCGTATTCACCATATAGCATGATAGATTTATAATCGAATTTCTCGCCTAATAAATTGTTTTCCCAAGGTTTCAACTTCAAGAAGTTACGTTCTGAACCTAAAAATGAATTCTTTGTTAATTTTATTTTATTTACAAAGAACAAGAAACTACACTCTGGGCTAAAATAAATTAATCTTTAAATTTATTTATATATATAACGAACAAACGATTTATTTACATGGAACAAGGAACTACATTCTGAGCCAAAATAAAATCGTCTTTAAATTTACACATATATATATAGTGAACGAACTAAGATATAAAAATAAGTATTAAGCCTAAGTAGCCTAAAAATAAGTATCTTGTTAAATTTATTTTATTTACGAAGATCTAGAAACTACATTCTGATCCATAATAAATTTGGCTTTAAATTTATTTATGCATATAACGGACAAACGACTGAAAAATTAATTCTGATCCTAAAAATAAATTCTTAGTTGAATTTGTTTTTAGTTATAAATAACAAAAAACTGAGTCAAAATAAATTCGTATGTAATTATTTACTTAGAAAAAAATTAGATATTTATTTTAAAATTTCATTCTGAGTCTGAAAATTTAATTCTTTTTTTACAAGCAAGTAAGACACGTGTCCCTAACCTGAGAAAACGCATATAAAATTAAATAAAAATTAATGCAAGACTTGCTGAGAAATAAATTTCTTATTTTAGAATTACAAAATCTTTTTAGAATTCTAATATGCATTTAATATTTTATAATATTTAGTAGTAGGTTTTAATTAATGGCTAAACTTGAATAGTGTCTCAGTATAGTAATTTTATAGGATGTATTGCAATTACACTTGTTTAAGGAAATAATAAAATAACAATGTGAATGCATTGAAATTTTTTATTCCATAACTTTCAACAGAAAGATGCTCATACCTGGCTTAATGTTCCCCCACAATATTTCTAGATATTCGTCTCTGTCTGACCTACTGTGCTCATGCCAAAGTCCAATAGCATGTCCGATTTCGTGAACAGCAGACACTTTGTCGTGGCATCCTTCACTCAAAGATATTTCTTGTTCACCTCCTTTGCGACCAACAGATGACCAGCAGCTATTTAAATATCAGAGTATATAAGAGTGATGTCTACAAACATTTGAAAACAGAGCGAACCCCCAATAATATTTGAGATTTCAGTGAAATATTTTTTTCATTTGTAGAGTATTTAAAACAAGTAGAAATTATATAAAACTTTTAACAGAACTTACGAGCATAAATATTAGGCTATTTGACTTTTGATATATTTGTATAAATAATTTATAAGTAGAGTTGGACAAAATTCCTTCTATTCTAATTTATCAAAATATGGATAAATCGTCTCATGTGATACTACAAAAAATATTTTCTAAAACTACGGAAATTCCGTTGTAGTTTGAGGATATGAGTGCGTGCTAAGTGAAAGATATTCTTACATAAATGAAATCCAACTCTATAGCCCTTTATGGCTCTAGCCCAGACTGATTTCTGTTCCTAAAAATTGCATGATATATATATATATATATATATATATATATTCGAAATATATATATATATATATATATATATATATATTCGAAACATCTTGGTTCGAGCCGTGATGGCTTAGTGGATAGACCATTCGCCTTCGAAGTAGGTGAACCGGGTTCACATATCAGCAATGACTGGTCGATACGAATTCCGCATCCAGCTTGCGTCGACCATAGTGCTGACGTGAAATATCCTCAGTGGTACACAGATCATGGGTTAGAGTCCCCCTTCCATCAGGCTAACCGTGGGAGGTTCTCGTGGTTTTCCTCTCCATGTAAAGCAAATGAGGATTAGTTCCATTAAAAAACTTTCTACGAAGGTAAATTTCTCCCAATACTTGATCCAGAAGTTTCCTTGTCTTCTAGATTGGGTTCAAAATTACCAGGCTACGGAGTCATAACATTAGCAGTCGTATACTCAAAAAATTGGATCGGTTGTTTAACGACGGTTATTAAATGAAGTAAAATATCTTGGTTCTCTGAAATAAATTTTAATAATAATATAGATTTTCTTTAATTTTAACCTTTTGAGAGTACAAAAGCTGTAATTAAGCAAAATCTGTTTATTTTGCTATAACAGCTCAAATGCTTTTGAATAAGCAAAAAAAAAAAAAAAAAAAATTTTTTTTCCGAAGCTGCTTGTATACTTTTGTTGAATATAAAATAACAGGAAAAAAGATATCAAATGAATAAGAGTTACTTCTCTCTAATACAAACAAATAACATGAAAATAGATTCAATAGGAATAATTGAACAATGGGAAAAAATACTAATTTAGAAAAATGTTTTTTCCTTATAAATGTAACTCTAACAAAAATGGTAACAAAACTCATATCTTTAAATTCATATTGAAAATAAGTTTTTGTTTTTATAACTTGAACATAATCTTTTTAAAAATTTTCTTTCGCAATTGTAATTTTTATATATTTTTCTAAAATAATTTCATTAAAAAGTTTTTTGTGAAGTAATTTTAAAATCAAAATCATGCAAATATATTCAAAACTAATGTGGATTAGTTTTGATTAAATTAAAGTAAAAGCAAAAATAATTTTGTTACAGAAAACGTAACCATATTGATGCAACAGCTTTATGTTATTTCTCCTGATTTTTAAATATCCCTAAAAATGTCACTTATTTAGATATTAATACAAAGCCATTAAATTATCAGTTTTCATTAATTATCATGTAATCATCTAAATTAATAGTCTGTCAGAATGAAATACTAAGGATAGCAAAGGCCAGATGATTCTAAAGAAATGCCACAATACACCACGACCTCAAAATAGTTGCAATAGACATATAACTGAATTAAATATCAAATTCTACGAGAAAGTCACCTCTTGCTCGGCAACAAATTTCAATGAAATATTCCTGTATGAAAATTTAAAGGAAGACAGGAACGTAAGACCAACAGCAGCATACTATGGCAAGTGATGCATCATATTCAATGGCATTTACATAACTTCATTTTCACCATACAAGCTTAACACAAGTTATACCTCATATTTTTACATTATGGTCTTATCATATAACTACACAGTCAGAACTCAGTGATATACATGAATACTCTTTTACGTTTGCATCCCACCACTTCATCGAAACAAAACAAAGTTCAAGTTAAAGATGAATAGGAAAAGAGGCGCAAGCAGCCTCAGGTTTCCAGATGTTTAATACAGTTCAGTTCAGAAATTACTTAAAGATGTCAACTTATCTGTTTAGTTAAAATATACTTTCTAGTGGAAGAGAAGCTTATATTACTTTTAATTTAGTAAATTATATTTCAACTTATTTTTCCTTCGCCAAGTATCGAACACTCAAAGCCTTACATGGAATACAACTTTGATGTAGTTACTTCGTGAAAAGACTTTTTAAGAGTTATTATTTTGTTTGGCTATTTATTTAGTAAAACTTTCGCAGAAAGCGGAGCAGTTGGCAACTCTGCTTACTCGCTTCAAACATTCAGTCAGAGTTGAAAGATAACCAGAGAACAAAATCTGGTAAGAAAATCATTTCCTTATATAACTTGTTTTCGTACAGGAAATAATAATGAATTTCTTGTAACAGTTACGACTTTTAGACTGTTTCTTACCCGTAAAGTAGTAAACAGTAGTTTATAATTAAGAACTGTGAAAACTTAATTCACCCCCCCCCCCGAAAACAAACTATTATAGAAATGGCTTACTAAAAGTTTTTTTTCTTCTTCTAGTTACTTTCAAGCCTGTACCCAGTTCATCTTATGCTGGAGTGTTTCTCTGTAGACTTGTACTATCGCTTTGATAATTTATGCTTGAGAAACGTAGGGAATGATCAAAAAAGTAAATTTTATTTTTTGTCGATACATGGGAAAACAACAAAGCCTGGTTGTTCCATCTAATTAATATTATCGAATCGTGGCTCAGGGGATAGAGCGTTCGCCTTCCAATGCGATGGACCGGGTTCGAATCCCGGCGATGGCTGATCGAAACAAATTCCACATACGTCTCGCACCGACCACAGTGCTGATGTAAAATATCTTCGGCGATGAACGGATCATGGGTTAGAGTGTCCTTGACGTCAGGCTAAACCATGGGAGGTTTTCGTGGTCTCTCTCTCTCCATGTAACGCAAATGTGAGTTAGTTCCATCAAAAAGTCCTCCACGAAGGCGAATTTCTTCCGATACTTGACCCAGCTGTTCCTTTGTTTTCTGGATCGGGTACAAAATTACAAGGTTACGGAGGTGAATATCGGCAGTCGTAAACCAGAAAATAGGATCGGCTGTTTAACGACGATTTTAAAATAAAATAAAAATTCATATTATTGAGAACAATAGAAATACTTCCTGATGAGACAAAGTGAAAGCAACAAAATCAAGCTATCTTATTTATTTCTGACTTTTCTGAGCAACGAAAAGTAAGAAAATTTATTTCTTTTGGGGCATGTGAAAGCAATCCATACTCTGTTGCAAATTATGAAAAAAACCATTATTACTATAGAGAGAGTGTGTTTGCATCTAATTTCAGACCAAATGGATGCCAAGCTCCCATCGAGAACGTTAAATCAACATCTTCAACTCGTGAAACGACGTTGCACAGCCTCTTTTTTTTGCTTGCTTTCTTATTAACAACAATAATCAATTAACAAAAAATAAGAATGAATAAAAACGTTATCCGAAAATTGCTACTAATACTCGTCTTTCTGTTCGCCTTTAAAAAAATTGAACAGGGAATAATAAATATTGTTTCATGCAGACGATTTTCTTCTTACACAGAAACCAAAGTAAAATTTCTTTATCTCGTATTTGATTTGTTAAGAGCATCTCAGCATAATACGTGCCATTTTTAGTGGTCCAATGTAATCCAATACTCTTACAACATCATATAGTTGTTTATCGATATATCACGCCAAGTGCCGACCGGACTGTGTAGGGGTCAGGGAACTGGCCTTGCATCGGAAAGGTTCCGGGTTCGAATCCCAGGCAAGGCATGGATGTTCTTTCATTCTCTGTACTGTCTGTTCTGACTGTGGGAGCAGCATTGGCCCCACCTAATATAGTGCCCCTGAAAGAGTGGTTAACAAATCTGCCCTGTAAATGCCTGAATTGACGAAATGTTTACACAGGTGGGCAATAAAAATAAAAATATTATCTTTTTAAGTAGAGGATTCCAGTAAGACTATGAAACTATACATCTTGAACAGATCAGATATCTTAATAGGTCTACCAGGGAGCTCTGCCGGAAAACGTTAGGAACGTAAAAAGTTTTTTTTTATATACATGAAAGAAAAGGGTAGGGTATTTACCCTTTAACTCAAAGGGAATGCTGTAGCTTTAAGAGAAACAGCATATGTGACACGAAAGGGCTTGGGCATACATATTTAAATTTGTAAAGAAAGTGTCTGACAAAACTAACCTGTACATCTGGCAAATACATTGAAATGCAAATGTTCTAAAAATTTTTTTTATAAAAATAGTTTTTGCACCCATCTAATTTCGTATAATGTGGCGTGTGCATATACTGGACAATTTGCCTACCCTTGTTATTATCTTATCTGCTTGAGTCATATCGGATCCGATGAATCAGTGAGAGCAGGGGCTAGCCCTGAGTATACAGAATAATTCTAAATCAAAATCTTATGGGGCTTGTTCTTTCGCGGACAGAATTTTCTGGTAGACCTTATATTTATTTCATATATCTCTGGTCATCAAAGTTGGAAAGACAATTTACTTATTTACCCAGAAACGATTGTAAACAAGATGTAGTCATTCGTAGTTGGGGTCCGTTCTTTAAACTTGAGGCACGTTTTGGATTCAAACTCATCAAAAGCTTCTTGAAGAATGTCCTTCACGTTTCCTTGAAATAGACAAAATTCGAGTAAATAGGCAACTTTCTATTCAATAAAATATCAAGAAAGTAATTTCTATATGTCAAGTTAAATTTGATTTTTTATACAAATGAATTTATAACTTTTTAAAATAAAGATAATGTAGATAAATTAGAAAGAATTTAACCCTTTAGTGGGCCATTTACTTCTAGTAAGAATAAATTAAAGAATTTTTGGAATTGAAATTCATATGAGAATAGTAATTGATGTAAGAAAAGAAAAATTCTATTTTTGTGGTGGTAAGTGTATTTACCAAAACCTATTAGGAACTTATTGACTTCTATTTTTCGTTATTTATAAAATAAATTTTATAAATGCTACCAACTTCAGTAGGAATTATGTATTTTATAACTTTTATACGTTTTCTTACACTAAAAAATGGTTGCCAATTTTATTTAAACGCACTTTCAGAAAGCTGAAGTAATTAAGAAATGGAAACCTAAATTAGAAGTGGTAGAAAAGTTAACATGGACTTTAAAAATTTAAATTATTAAAATGTAGCGGTAATCAAAATAATTTTTAAACTGTATTTATTTAATAAAAAATAAAATGTTATTCTATGAATTTTCGCCACCACTTTGAAAATAAAATAATCTTGAGCAAAAACTGAAAAATTTGGCATCTACGAATCTGGAAAAATTAACGAAACTGTTGCAATGTTTTGGTTATCACGCACCATTTTGAGGGCTGCAAAATGACAACCAGCATTTTTTTTCCAAAATATTTTGTAGATTATAAACTAAAACTTTTACAACATTTGGAATGATTGAAAAGTTTTAAAAGTCTCACCACGAGAAATCTGAAATAAAATGACTTCCCATTTCAACTTTTGAAACATTTACGTGGAGTAATGTGAAAAACAACTTAAAATCAATTTTTCAAAACAAAAAATTATGCATTAAAAATTTAATTTAGCTACCACTAGAAAAATTTTTCTCAAAAAGCATCGGAATATTGGCAGCCTTGCATTTCTTATTAAAAACTACATTTTAGCTTGGCCACTTTCCGCATTTCAATATCACGCAATAATAATTTACAAGCAAAGGAAATACACTCTAATTGACAGTGCAGCCTTCTTAAGATGGATGGTCATGCTGATTTAGACGATGTTTTTGGAGACAAAAGCTATAACAACCTTCCTAAATTTCGAGGATGTAGATATTTTACGAAAAGATATTTAAAAATTTAAACTAGAAGTTTGGAGATTTTTCTTCGACCAAAACGTAACGTGGTGGACATTTTTGTTTTGATGCATCGCTAAAAATTATCGTTTTTTTTTGTCAAAAGTTCTATTTACGAAATTTGGGAAAAAATGGTTTAAATGCATTAAATTAATGAAATTTTTTTCCCTAAGAAATAGAATAAGTACAAAGAATAAATTAAGTTTTTCCTTGTCTGTATAATTAACTACTTACGCAATCTCCAATTAATTTCGTAATAAACGACACCATCAGGCCATAGTTCGGCTTCATCAACAACAGCATTACGATCCTGCAATATAAATAATTTAAACACATAATTTCGTTATTATTTTTTGTTTGGAATTTAGGTTATAAATTATTATTTTCAAGTTTAAAATTTGTAGTATTTTCTTTTCTTATAAGCAGTTATCGATAATTTGGTTTTACTAAAAGCAACAGACATTAAAAAAAAAAAAATATTCTATCTCATGTTAAGTGTTTTTTATCAAGACGAACATTAATAAATCACTTGTTTTTCAAGGTGTAATACTTATAACTAGAAATTTTGTAAGGTGTTATGTAGTATTTCGAATTCTGAATTAGTATTTACTAATATATTAAGAAAAAAAAAGTTTATTAGTAAATATATTACATCTGTTAAAAAAAAGGCGTTCAATTTTTGAATGAAGTAACAAAACTGTCTCGTAAACCATAAAATTAAAGATAATAAGTTAAATTTCAAACGAATAATTATTATAATTATAATTAATCTGTTTGACTATAATTATTATGAATATTTATAATCAAATGAATAATTATTTACTGCTTCTACATATGTTAAATACGATGATCTCGGGGTTTTAAAGCATTACAAATACCTTTAACAAAGTATATTTAATAACTAAAAACACGGAATGATGTTCATGGTAGAGTGCCGTAGAAGAAACTGAATACAAGTAATCCATTAGTGCACAGAGCGCCATCTGTTGGACTTGAAAGAAGGACTATCTAACTATTATTATTTAACTGAATAAAATGAATTTATTATATCTCGATGCCAAACCTGTTTCTATAATTTGTTATTTTTCTTTTATATGGCGTTTTAACGGAAGAATTAAACAAAAATAATTCCAAATTTTTTCCTTGTTCGGCAACAAAGCGTCTATAAAAAGCAAGCCATATTCATGGGACCAGTTTTATGTTTTTAATATTACTTTATAGTCATTTAAAAATTTGCTAAATGTATTTTCTAAAAACGACTTTCCCTATAGTGTTCTGCGTTTTTATTCTAATATAAGATGCTTAAACAATAGATTTTCCATTCGACGTTATAGAATAGAATAATTTTATCTTTATTAGTCACAGCACTTTTCAAAAAAAAAAAAAAAATGAAATGTTTATACACTACCATATGTTATGTTTTACCATATGTTACTACCATACCTATGTTACCTACCATATGTTATGTTTTATACACTACCATAGATTATCTGCATATTTAGGAGAAAGTATTTGATTAAAATATCACGAAATATTTCTTCATGAATATTTCAATTATGATAAATGCTAATTTATGAAACTAAAATAATTATAAAATTCATTTTTAATTAGCAATGCATAATACTCTCAATATATAGTTTTTAGAACTTAGTTCTAAACAGAAAGAACCAACCTGCAAAATTTTGTTTTTATTTCATAAATGCAAAATACTACAGTAAGCACGTGCAAAGCTACCAACTCGTAATTTTTAGCTCACCTCAGTATTAAAATTGGTTGTGAAACAACAGTTACGTAATGAAATGATACTAAAATTTCACCTACACACTAATTTTAAAATTTCGCCATTTAAAACAACACAATGTGTTTATTATGTCTTTCATATCGTCGGTAAGCTTTTTATTTTGGACGCAGCTTGAAACGCGTGTTTAAGAAAATAAATACAGCTCAAAACGCGTGTTTAAGAAAATGGATACAGCTTAAAATGCGTGTGTAAGGAATGGACTTAGCTAAAACTGCGTAACTAAGAAAATTGAAACAGCATTTGATTTCGTGTTCCAAACTTAAATTATGAAAATTGTTCTTTTCTTCATGAATAAACTAATGGATTCAAATAAGTTAAAGTGATGGAGTTCTTGCCTAAATAACTTTGCAAATTTTTTTAATTAGCTGTTGAAAAGATATTAGAAGTCAACAGTGGTATTACATTGACGTTGTACGAATTTAGATTTTTAAAAACACTTTATCGTTTAGTTTTCTGAACACGAAGAAATACCTTAAATGTTACATTATAATGTACTGACAATCAGACACTTGAACCCCGAAGTCATTGCCTATATTAGGTAATGAGTATGCTTAGTGTTTAAGATTAAATCCTAAAACGTGAAAATGCGATCATTAGATCAAAATTTATTCAGGTTGATCAGTTTTTTTTAGAACTGCACTTCAGTGACGTTTAACGCATTAAGTACACAATGAACCTATAAGGCTGCTGAATTCTTTACTTTATTCTAAACTGATAGATTGTAGACAAGATAAACATACCGTCAATGCGTAAGGGTCAATGCCAGCAATATCTCCCTCAAACAAACCTAAAATATATATAAGTCATACATTTAATGTAATTGTTAATTTTTCATTAAAAAAATACAATAATTAGAATTCAATTATTATTACCTTCATTTTCCATTTGATTGTATGCAAACACTTCTATAAAAAAAAAAAAAAATACAATTACTTTTAAGTAAAGTAAATTACTTGCTTTATTTAACAAAAGCTGGGCACCTGGGCTGAGCAGAAGACCCATATCCCATTTATCTTGAAATTACAGACAAATTAAAAAATATAAACAGTTTGTATACAGAGTCTCTGGTGTGGCTGATATTCAAGTAAATTAGAGTTTAGTGGTACAAAATACATTTGTAGGTTTGTGTGCTCAAGTAAGGCTTATAAACCTTCGTCAAGTAGAAGAACAGATAGCACAATAGAGAAGGACATCACAAAGAATACATCCAGGGTTACGGCGGGATTCGAACCCGCCACCTCCGCACTTAACAGAGCGTTTGGCGGGCGATACCGCTCGGCCAGGGAGGCCCCAAAGTAAATTAGAAGGAAGTCAAAATGTTTTATAGAAATGGTTTCAGTGAATTTTTTGCTTTATTTAAAAGAACTGGGCACCTGGGCCGCGCAGCGGCCCCTATCCCATACATCATGAAATATTACATTTTGAGATAAAACATTTTGAATTATGCAACAATGAGGTGGCAGAACAGGAGACCAAGCAAATTTGCTTGGTAAATTAAACATAATTTGAAAAGCAGAAATTGAAATATAAGTGGCACAATTGATATTGAAAAAAGAATTGAATTATGATATGTACAACAAGCATATTTTACATTTAGGCACTGAAATGAAAGCATTTGATAAAAATCTTGAGTCGTAGAAAAAATTAATCATGATTTTTAAAATATGCAGTAATTTGAATATAAGTAGCACGATTGATTGAAAAGGATGAATTGAATTATGATATGTACAACAGGCATAATTTATATTTAGGCACTGAAATGAATAAACATTTGATGAAAATCTTGAGTCGTAGAAAGAATTAATCATGATTTTTAAAATAAGCAGTAATTGGAATATAAGTAGCACGATTGATTGAAAAAGGAAAATGAATTGAATTATGATATGTACAACAAGCATAATTTATATTTAGGTACTGAAATGAATAAACATTTAATGAAAAGCTTGAGTCGTAAAACAAAAATGATATGAATTACGAATATTTACAGAAGTTTTGCTCGGTATTGGTGGTGCCATCTATCGGTTACAGTAAGAATTTAATTAAGCTGGTTTAACTTTTATATTGGAGAAGAAATTGAAAATCTACGGAATTAAATTAGAGTTCTAATATAGAGTTCATGTTGTGAGAATACGGAAGGTCAGAGAGTGAACATTATTGAGAGGTGGTCATTATTGTTTGTAGCAGTTGAAAAACCTCTTTGTCTTTGATTAGTTCTTGGAGTTCTTTAATGATAGACACCAGTCTATGGGCTTTTCTTACATTTGTGGTGGGAACTGTAGCTGAAGTGGCTCGATGGCTCCTCCAGGTGGGACGGCTACTACAACCTGTGAAGTTTGCAGTGTGTGACTCTCCACAGTTGCAGCATTTAGGTGGTGATGTTTGAACTTTTGGGCATTGAAATGAACGATGATCATCAGCACATTTCACACATCTTGGGTTGGAGTAACAGGTTCGCTGTGTGTGGCCGAAATTCTGGCAGTTGAAACATTGTATTGGGCTTTTACCACCACGGAACCTTTCAATTTTTACCGGGAGATCACAAATATTGGTTATGGAGAAAATCTGTTGGTTTTGGTCAGTTTTGATTAATATTATGAGAAAAAGTGGGAGGAGTCTATAGGCCTCGCCCACTTTTCTCTGAAACTGTATTACTTTATGGGTTGTGAAATTTAGTTTTGCCAGTTGATGGGAGATATCTTCTGTTTTAGATTCTGTAGTCAGTCCACGGATTAACACTTTAATATACATAACTGGTTGAGCTTGTGCTGGAGTTGTGGGTGGAGCTATGGCTTCGTTTGAGACTTCCGTGGGTGGGGCTTTGGTTGATTCTATTGTGACTTTTGATAGTGGCAAGGAAGTGGCGGCATCTATCGCTGAAGCAGAGCAGTTGTTTGTAGTGATTGAAAAGTCTTCAGGTTTTTTGTTATCAGATGGCTTTCGCTTTTTCTTTTTTCGTTTTTTGGGAGGTGGTACTGTTATATTTTTGGATGAGTTTTCGGATTCTATGGATGACGTAATGTTTGTCTGAAACATGGTTTGACTTTCATGAGTTTCCATCTCTGTGATTTCTTCTGATGTTGACTGTATTCCATAATTGATTAGCTGCTCGGTTTTCTCTGCTTCTGTCCTTTCTTTCCAGTATGATTCCAGTGTTTTGTTTGAATTCCTAATACATTCCATTGCTTCTTCATATATCTGTATATAAGTTGGACCCGTGGGTGGCTCCAGCGTCATTAAATCACGTCCCGGCGTTTCGGTTTGCCGTTTTCCGCCTCTTCCATGATGATGATACGTAGCCATTTTTTATCGTAAATGAAATGATAGCTTCGGCAATGATGAGAAACGTAAGTTGACAGCTACGATAACAGGCAGAAATCAAAACTTAACTATCTACTCCAGCTCTTAATTCAGAATTAGAAAAAATACATAATTGCAAGAGAATAAAATAGGTACGACTCACTCGAAAGACACGAGTAAAATCTGGTCTGGTCTGGTCAAATGGTCATCACACCGTATCTGGCATTGAACGTTAACTTGCGAACTTCATGGTCCTGGTCGAAATTTTGGAAGATCGGATTTAAAAAACCGTTTCAGTGAATGAAGCTGGTAAGTAACTATAATCAGGATATGAAAAAGAAAAAAAGTGGTATCTGAGCACTTTTATTATGGATTTTTTTGAAGATGGGTCTAATATATTTTACCTTATTTTATTTGCCATTATCCAATTGTACGGTCGTTGAAAAGGATTTTACAAAGTGGTAGTAAAACAACAGTCAAGTTTGGAAGAATTTTGAATAAACAGAACTATTAAGACATGCATAAACATTAATAGCCAGCAAATAAATCTTGTTTACATGTTTTAAATTATTGATACGTGGTGGTAATTAAAAATTTTTTTTTTTGAAACTTTAAACTTCAAGATTTAAAACCCTAACGTTTCTACCATTAAGAAAATTATTTCTCAACGACCCTACAACTTGGAAGCTATGCTAATTCATAATATGGTCTTCAAATCGGAAATATGGTTAAGCTCTGCAGCTGACATCTCTAGTCATGGATTTCGTCGACCATTCAAGATTTCTGACCATTTCATGCTGACTGCTGATCAACCAATCTCCTTTTCAAGTGAGTAGTATTTAATTCTCTTGCAGTTATGTTTGTACGTTGCAAAAGAGGTAAAGTTTAGATTTGACCATTTCATTTTAATTACTGCAAAAATGTTGTCTCGACACTGCGGACGTGGCGGCAAGATTACTCACACACCCACCAAGAGAATTGTAATACCGGTGATATACCCCAACTACATAAAGCCAGATGCTAAGCCTGGTGAAATTTTTGAAGATGAATATGGACACTTCCATTGCTGGTCCAAAAGAGGAAGTTATTGCACGCTCAGCGATTTTAAAGTGCCTGAAGGAGCTGCAAGACCATATTATTCAGCCAATTCTATTCCGGTACCTCAACAAATTACGCCTGAAACGCCGAGTACATCAGCTGAACCAGCTATGGAAATCAACTACGGAGACCAGCATCTGGAACAGACTAAAGAAGCTTCAACCTCTGACTCAGAAAGTATTAATAAAAACAACACAGAACCTCCTGCAAAGAAAAGGAAAAAGAAGCAGAAAAAGCAAGCTGATGTCAAAAAAGCTGAAGATAATTACACAACCATGACTAGAAATAGCTGCTCTTCTTCACCGCTAGAGACCGCCACTATCTTAGCACCATCAGAATCCAAAGAGGATTTTAACAAAGCCCCACCCATGGAAGATTCCATTCAGTGAAAGTGCTACATATAAAGTTTACAAAAGTTTTAATCCGTGGACTACCCGTTGACTTCAAAACAGAGGATATTACCTCTGAAGTAGGGAAATTAGACATAGAAACCCACAACGTAATACAGTTTAAAAGAAGAGTAGGCGGGGCCCACAGGCTCCTCCCACTTTTTCTTACAATCCTTAGAGAAACGGAGAATCACCGGCAAATTTTCACCATAACAGACATACAGTGGATTCCGGTCCGAGTAGAACGTTTTCGTGGCGGTCGAGGACCGCTGCAGTGTTTTAATTGCCAGGAATATGGCCACGCTCAACGGACATGCAATGCACCTCCCAGATGCGTGAAATGCGCGGATAACCACCGATCCTTCGAGTGTCGTAAGGATAGACTCACACCACCAAAGTGCTGCAATTGTGGAGAAATTCATACCGCAAACTACACGGGATGCAAAGCCCGCCCCAGCAGAAAGGGCCTACGTGCTGTTCCTTCTACACCAGCTAAATTAGCTCACAGAGTCGTATTACTAGTGAAAGAGCTGCAAGACTTACTAAAAAATGAAGAAGTGCTTCGTCTTTTGCAATTCTAGTTCAGTGACATTTTATTTCTCAATTCCGGACTTTTCTTTTCAACATTGAACTCTAAATTCTAGTCTTTCAATATATATCATAATTAAACATGTGCCAGTAAAATGTAAAAATTTAATATGCATCAATTTCAGTTAATACTCTTTTATGTTAACTTATGTATCTATATTACAAATTGTGCTTAAATTTATATATGTCAACATGTGTCAAATTAGATTCGATATTCAAATGTTATATTTATCTATGTCAACCTATGTATATATATTTCAAATCATGTTTATATTTATATATGTCAATATGTGTCAATTTAGTTTCGATAGTCAAATGTTTATTTACCCATGCAAAGTGCTTGTAATTTTGTATTAGCTACCACATTGACTGCTAAATTCAAAATGTTATCACTTTAAATTTATGTAAATTTCTAGATGTATGGGATCGAATCTTCTCTTTAATCGAAATCTTATCTTAAATATGCTTTCTGAAAAAGGAGAATCAGATTGATGCAGTTTAGAGACCGGCCAAATCATGCCCATTAAGAATGCTCCTTTAATTCTCCATCGGCACTGTGTCGCAGAACTTATAATTTGTTTTTATAGAAAAAATATTACTGCAGTAACTTACCATGGTTAAACTGTAGTACAAACATGGTTATGATCCAAAAGAAAGCCATGGCGTCCTGTAGCTTCTTCGGGATTTTAAAAATGTTGAATGCCAGTGGATGTTAGGGAAAAATTTGAATAAATCAAAGCTATCAATGTAAAGATAAGCTAGTTTTAAGCAAGATTAACCGTGAGAAAGGTGACATTTGTGGGCATTAATCAACTGTTTTCTATCGAATGATACTTTAGAATGCGGGAAAGAAACATGGAAAGTATGAAACAAATTAAAATAAATAAATCTCACTTTAAAAGATAGCGAAGTAAAAAATCCTATTCGTTTTTTAACTTAAAATTTTAAGTTTCAAAAAAGCTTTAAAAAATATATTCTTTGTAGGTATGCTGGGGCAGAAATGACAATTGCGCTTTGTGATAAATTTTTTCTAGTTGTAGCAAACTTTAACCTTCAATTACTGCGAAATATGCATAATTTCTAAAAGCAACTTTTCTAGTAATAACAAAGGCGATGTATAAATGTTTTAAAAATTTCAAATTATAAGAATTTTGGTCACCACCACGTATAAATAATTTAAACAAATGTGTAAAAGATCTGGTAAAGAAACGGACAAGCTTGAAATTCTTGTTAAAAATGTTATAACAATTACATTAATTTGAAAATTTTTGGTTTCAGTTCGCTATTGCTAATTAATATGTTTCCCACGAAACTCTAATGTTAAAAGGTATGATTTAATCTTATGCTAAGCATTTTAAAGTGTTTGCAAAATTTTATATATATATATATATATATATATATATATATATATATATATATATATATATATATATATATATATATATATATATATATATATATATATATATATATATATATATATATATATATATATATATATATATATATATATATATATATAAAATGCCATCTATCCACAAAAGAGTGCTACCCGCAGAATACTGATGTTCTGCCCGCAAAAGCTTCTAATCATAATAATTTTTTTTTTTTTTTTGAAGAATAAAGAAATATTGAAAATTTTGAATCGCATACTTGAGATCTCACTTTTTCACGTCCTGAATTTTCTCAGATTCAAATACATTGTAAATTTATATTGTTCCTTCGCCTTTTCCGCGGTAATTGCTTCGGAATTCTGCATGATTTTTGAAAAACCGAACATTATTAATATGATATTAGGATACCTGACTTTTGAATTTAAGTAGTCACTTTTTAACTTGCTTTATTTTTGCTGATTTCATCAGAAATCTAATCGTTTTTCGTTCATTTTCTTTTTGATCGTTTGTTTTTGTCAGTTGTAACTACTAATTTTCCATGTGATTTTTAAAATTCCGTTACATTTAATAACGTGTGCCGTGACACACCCACCCACCCAAAAAATAGTCTTACTAAAAAAGGGATAATCTTTTAACTAAATGATTATTTTCTTCTGTTAAATACCTACTACTTGATTTTTGAAAGAATAAAAAACATTTGCTAGATGAGAAAACAGTCCTGTTTCAAATTAAACGAATTCTCACATAATTCCCGTAAGGCATGTCACGCTAAATTAAAATAGGTTTTAATGATTTTTTCTTTTTTTTTCCTTCTCATTTTTTAAAGGCAGTTATTGCTATAGGCTTTTCCAAGGGGAAGGGATTTTGAAAACAGGGATGTCAACTTTTCCACTTTCTGCAAAAGTGTCATTAAATTGGTGGCGAATGAAATAGTTAATCTTGTAGAATGAGTATAATTACGGTCACTCTTGTCGCCATTAGGTAACTGCAATAAATTTGCATTTCGTAGGATACTTTGAATTTTTGTTATGTTGTGGTGAATAAAACTATTTAATACGATGAATGCCACGCTAATTTTACATGGCATGCCCGCCTGGCTAAACGGTAAATAACTACAAACTAGATTTGTAAATATGAGAAAGATTTTGCTAGTTTTTTAAAAGATTTAGCATGGCGTATCTGAAAAAAATGGTGAATTATATAAGCCTACGAATTGATTAGAAATGATTCGGATAAAAATCTACTAAATTGAATTTATTAAACCAAAAATCACAATTAATAAACTACCACTTGAAAATATTTATTCTCGAAGTTTCTAGGCAATAGACAATTATTAAGCTGATTTCTGTCCAAAAAGCAAAAATTTTTTTATTTTAATCTCCCTTGAAAAGAAAATTTGAATCAATTTATAAATTATTTATGATTTTCTAAGTTTTTAGAATTTAAATACATGAACTTTTTATCTGATATTATGTAGATTATGTTGTTTTTGCTATATTTATTCGAGGATTTCATACTAAAATTAAATTAACATAACTTATTATGGCTATATACAAAATTTTAGGGATAATCATTTTTACAGCTTTAATCGAGTTTTCTAGGCAAGAAAGTTTGAAGGAAAAAAAAGTGCTTGAAAAATAAAATGTATATTGTATAGTAATTCTAATGCACATTCACAAGTTTTTCTATAATTTACGATATTTCTTTTTTCCATAACTCAAGGAATTGCTGAATGTTTAGTGGTATTTTAAAAACATTGAAATATGTTATGTTTAAGAATAAGATACTGAAGTAATATGTTGCATATTGTATGATTCATTGTTTAAAAAATCGCTTCATTCTGCTAGATATTTAGATTACAAGGTTTTCTTTGGACAAAGATGATTAGCAAACAGCATCCTCATGCTTCGATACATTCAGAAACTTACGTTCGCAAATTCACCATAAAATATCACACAGCATATTCTTCAATTACGATAAGCTACATTTACCACCAAATACTGCTGCTATTATTATTTTTGTTTTCTTATTATATATCTGATATGATACTCTCTTTTTAAACGGAGCTTGTAAGGCCCTGAAGATACTGAAATGGGGGCACGAAAACTTAAAAGATAAAATATTTAATTTCATTAACTCAAAATATCTGGTCTCAAAATTTTAATTTTAAAGTTAAATATAACTTTTACAATATTGATGCTCTTACATTTTTAAAGACCACATAAATCCTGTTAAATTATGAAAATGCATATGTTTACTTTAACGAGTATAAAATCCTTATCAAAATAATGATCAAGACCCAAATGTAAAACAGTATAATTGATGATAAAAACTCAACTGGCTTCAGAAAATGTGAAGAGGGAAGTAAAAGTCGACATGTTTCGAGCGTTCAAATGTAATCGCCCATTCTCAAAACTTGTCAAGCTTGAATAACTTGTGATTTTTATTATTGGATACTCAAAACATGTCTATTTTTATTATCATCTATTATTTTTTAAATCAATGAAGTTTTAATATTTTCGATTCAGTTTCCTGGGATTATCTATTTAGTAACACAACATATTAAATTATTTCACTCGATATTAAAATAAGTTTTACTTAATTTATAGGCACAGGTTCTCAGATTGAAAAAATAATAATTCACTACTTTGTAAAAAAACTCAATGCAGTAATTTTTTTTTCTTTTGCTGCAAGCCTTAACATTTTAATTTAAGAAAATAAAAAAAATTCCGTTTATAATTGAAATTTCAAAAGTCGAATGTGAAAATGGTATG
Organism: Parasteatoda lunata; assembly: GCA_949128135.1. NCBI lineage: Eukaryota > Metazoa > Arthropoda > Arachnida > Araneae > Theridiidae > Parasteatoda > Parasteatoda lunata. The sequence goes on along the minus strand of OX421977.1, from coordinate 23,473,962 downwards.
TCCCCTAGCACCAGGAATCGAAATTAAAAAGTTACAAGGACAACTATTTCAAACAAGTTAGCGTTACTGGACTACTCGAAGTTGTTTGAAAAGGTATTTTTTATATATCGATTCCAAAGTTTATTCTACATATATTTTAGGGTATTTTGATCGAGTTTATTTTTACACCCTTATTTGTTTACAATTATTGAATAATATGCTTAAAATAAATTATTCAAGCTACATGATTTAATGCATTTATAGTATAATAGTAAACGGGGCTTCCATCGCACATCCTTAACCTTGATACCGCTATCATTAAATAAATGGAATAAGCTTAGATAAATAATAAAAGTTAATTTTTTCCTCGTTTTAATTTTCAAGGAAATATGTTTCGATCAAACAGATTTCATTCTGGAAATAGCGAAATTATTGAGTAGGTCTCTTGGAGCAATATCATTCTTATCCTCTTTTGACGAAATATAGGAAAAACTGGTTTTCACAGTTTCTGTAAAAAGTATGTTAGCCTTCTTGCCACGTTTTTTTTAAAATTTTTATTTTTAATAAAAATAAGTTCGGAAATTGCGTATTTTTTATTGCATTTTTTTTAAATCAGATGATTCTAAAACTGCACGGCTTCAGAATCTTCTTACAAATCTAAATTTTTAGTATTTCCTGCTTAACAAAATAAGGCATTGTTCCTGATAACAAATTATACTATGTATTATACTTGGGAATCGTGCTAAAGTAAAAAATTAAACAAAATAGTTTACTATATTATCCGGAAAAAATCTACATGGAATCATAAAGAAAGAATCATTTAAGATACTGAGATATTTTAAGACGCTTAAAATTTTTGGCTACGTATTTGTCAGCTTTTTATGTTCGGTATCTTTATACTCTGTGTAGTGACTTATAAACATCAACACTATTTTAGATAATCTATGTTGAAGTCACAAGAAACCAAAAAAAAAAAAAAAACGACAATCATTGATTTATATTCTTTTTTCGAAAAAAATAGTATGCTTAGTAAATAATCAGCTGTTTTGCATTAAATAATTTTAAACAGCGGAATGTTTTTAATTTCTTAACACGTTGAGCGCCGCTTCACCCATCGGTGGCTGACACTGACCTTTCACATAGGCCGCGAAAAACAGCTGGATGACAGCGTATAACATGATATAGAACTATAAAATTTACACTCTTTTATGGAATTGCAGAAAATTTATTCAAAATTTACTTAATTATTGTGATTCTTGGTTTCATAAATTCAATTTACTAGGTTTTTATCCACCACTATTTTTAAACAATTCGTAGGCTTATATAATTCACCACTTTTTCTCAGATTGTCCTGCTAAACCTTTAAAAAACTAGCAAAATCTGTCTAATATTCCCAAATTTAGTTTGTAGTAGAGATGGGCAAAACTGCTACTTCTCAGTCACTGTTACTACTGCTACTAGGACCCAAATAGCAGTGACTGTTAATATTTCGATATAGAATTAATCGACATCGTATATCGATTAATCGTTTTAATTTATCAGAATTTTATATAGATCAATCGATTAAATATTTTATAAATAATCGATATGATTAGATTTTTGAGAAATCAATCGATATAATTAGTTTTTTGTATCGATGTAATTAGTTTTTAGTAAAATTAATCGATAAAATCAATTTTAAATGTAGTTAATAAAAATAATTAATCGTTATACTGAGTAGTCATTTTTATTACAAGTGATGATTTTTATTAACCAATGTATATCATAGTACGCAATATAGTAAGTAGTATGATTTTTATTAACTAATATATTTCGTAGTACAAACTAAAGTAGTATGAATTTTAATAACCAATATGGGACTTTATTTAATTCTTGTAAAATGTTAAAAATAACATAAAGAAAGCTTCTATCTCAGATAATATAATAATTTAAGACTCATAATTTTTCGCGTTACTAATATTTTCATAATGCTATTACAGTGAAAATCTAATCATTAAATTTTCGTAGTTGAGTTATCGGCATTTATTTCCTACACCAGCTTTTGTTGTAATAATCAACAGATGGCGCCACTAAGCATATTTTTTAATTTTGAATGAAGTTTTATGTAGTTTTATATGTAATATCATAAAAATTCATATCATACACATAAATGGAGCTTCTATCTGAAGGTAAGGCGATAGATAAAAAAGTATTTTAAAAATAAAATATTATAAGAAAATAATTTCAATTAATTTTTTCCTTCAAGCTTTGCAAAATATGAATACATTTTTAGGGCGTTACAAATCTGGACGTTTTATGATGTGAAAATTATTTTATTTAAAAAAAAAATTTGCAAGGCGTCCAAATTTGAGAGTTAGCTTATATATACATATATTAGCTTATACATATATATATATTCCATTTTTTTTAAAAATACTCTTCTGTATGCGAAGAATTCTTTAAAGAAATCTCGAGTTCATTTTCTCTACTACAAAGTAATAAATTTTACAAAAATAATATTTACGAAAATAAAGGAAAATAATATCAATTTCATAAATAGAGTTAAACAATAAATTTAAATTTCTATTATTTATTTACATAATTTCATTTATTTTTTCAAGCATTTTTTCTTAAATTGTTTGCTTGTTTAAAACACAAACTTTCATGTAGGTCTTGAAACAGGCAAACCAAGTTTAAAAATATGTTTAAGCCATACTTAAAAACCAAACCATGTTTAAATACATAATTCTTCACAAAGAAAAAAATGCTATTGAAGAAATGTCTCAACGCCATCTATCGCCAAAGTTTACATATACATAATGTGAATAATAATTTTAGTTAAGCAGTGTCGCCATCTATGGTCTATATTTATATTTATATTGGTTAAGCTTAAGTTTACTTAGTTGTATTCAAAGAGGTTAGTTTTGTTTTTTGATTTGACATTTATTGATAGCGGTCTTTATCCTCTTCACGATTTTTTACAGTTCTTAAATTAAACAAAAATTAAGATAAAAAGAAAATGTCATTAGTCTTTCCCTCCCAGTTGAATTACAATAATTTAAATGAAAAACAAAATATGTTATGATCAAAATTACGCAGAAATTAACTAACTACGCACAGCTATTGGCAGAATTTTGGAAATTATATATTTATTTTTATTTATTATTTATTTTGTAATATTCAAGCAAACTTTTTTTTCCCAATAAAGTAGACATTTTATAGATTCTTGAACCTGACATTTTACAATTTATTTTTAAAAAATCATAAAATAATTTATAAAAAAAATATTGAAATTTAAATTTTATATATACAACTGATAACGACTTGTATTATGTAGCTTGAATAAATTTAATAGAAAATATTTGCCGCAAAATTTTGATAGTTATAAATCCACAAATAAATATTTAAAATTAGCACATTCTCGCGGCATCGAACCTGAGACCTCCTACATACTAGTGCGGAATTGTACGCACTATACACTTTACTTCTCAGCGGGAAGATGCTTACAAAAAATTAAAAAGTTAATTTCTCCTCTTAAAAAATAATAGATATTTTTTGAAATCTTTATTCATAAATCATCACTGATATGTAATAACTTGTACTAACTTTTCGATTTAAGGGGGGAGGGGAGATAAAATTTTTCATTCTTTTCACATCTTAAGATATAAATAAAAATGTTTGCAGTGTCTGAAAACCTGATGTAAAAAATCCAAGTCTTTAAACAATATCTGTTTCTTCGAACATATATCATATCAACATATATCGAACATACTTTGCATAATTTTACGTTTTTATATGCTGCATAATTGTTATTTATGACAAAAAATTCAGTTCCATTTAAAGAAGAAAAATCAATACAAATTTTATTTTGTTTTAAATTTCAAGTATGAATATAAACTAAGCTATATATAATATATTCGAATTATATCTTATTTAAATATATAATATTGTATTAATATTATTTTGAAGATTCATCATTAAAAACAATTTATCCTAATATTAAATTATAAAAATTATCAAATCAAAAACAGAGATCATGGTTTTTTTTCGTTCTTTTTTTTTTCCAAACTGAAAAAGAAATTGGTTGGACTCCATTATGAGATTTGATCAAAAATAACAGCAACATTTGTCACAGTGAAGCAGCTTGAACTTAGCAACGAAAATACTTTCATTTGCAGGTTACGATATGAAGCTGGAGCATCGACAGGCATTATTCACAGGTATTTCAGTATGATTTTTGGAGCAACGACCATACCTGTGAAATTTTTCACTGTGACAGTAGCAGTGAAATCTGTCACAGTGACAGTAGCAGTGATTTTTGTCACAGTGACAGTAGCAGTGATTTTTGTAACAGTGACAGTAGCAGTGATTTTTGTAACAGTGACAGTAGCAGTGATTTTGTCACTGTGACAACTTTTTGGTTGGAACAGGCTGTCACAGTGACTGCTCCAGTCACTGTGACAAGTCACTGCTCCGTTACTTTTGACCCATCTCTAGTTTGTAGTTATTAACCGTTATGGCCTGACAGGCTAGACATGTAAAATTAGCGTGGCGTTCAACGTGTTAACAAGGTTTTATTCTTAGCTAGCAGACAATAATTCTTTTAAAAAAACTTGACTATAATTTAAAAAGGAACTTTACTTTAAAGAAAACCTAAATTAAAGTACTAAAAAATTGATTAGTATATTAATGAAGAATTAATAAAAGTAGTAAGGTAAAGAATAAGATTTTTAAAGATGCTAAAATTTAATTAAATAGTTGATAAAATATTTCTGCGAAACGCTTCCGGACAGATGATTAAAAAATTACTTTTAAGATTAACACGATATATAAGATGTTGAGAAATTTGCGATGATGTGAGATATGCCTAAATATGTTTACTACGTATTTTTATTAATATTTATAAAAAATATATTCAAGAAACTGATAAATATTTTATTCCAAATCTATTCATACGTATGTATATTATTGTAATTGTATCAGTTATTGAGATAAAAAATAAGCACAATCTGGTGTATAATCATATTCTATCAGAAGCATGCTTTTATAAAACTCGACATTCGTTGAATAAAATGTTTTTTATTCAATAAAATGTTTTATTCAAATTTCTTTACTAAATTTCAAATAGATGTTTAGAGGACTAAAAAAGAAACATTGCATTTTATAGTTTTAAAAAAATAAAATAAAAAGATTAGCAAACGATTATTAGCGAAAAAAATATGAATGAAATTTTACGCCACGCGCGCTAAATCAAGTTTTCGTAACTTTATCACATTTTAATATTAATCGCCCCATTTAATCACTTTCTCATTGTCGCCAAATTATTTTTTTTTAAATAATTAATTTTAATTTTTCTCATCTTCTAATAAATAAAAACAGTTGAAACTTTAGATTTTTCAATTGAAAAATATGTAGATTAATATGGTATAAAAAAAATCCATACCTTATAATTCAAAATTTTTTCATCTTCACTTTAATTAAATAATAAAAAATAATTAATAATTATTAAAAATTATTTTTTTCATGAAATTATCTTTGGTTAAATGCGTTTTATGAGTGGGTGCAATATGTTTTAGCAACCTAGTAAAATTAATCTTCTTTTGAATTAGTCAATGGGTTATCTTAAAATATTCATTTGTGCTGGCGACTTTTTTGGCGGTTTTCTGGACTATCGCCAAATATATAAACCTTTATTGCGACCCTATTTACCTCCCAATTTTTTCTACCCCCTCCCCCCCTAATTCAAGTGTCTGGATTCCAAATATTTAAAAAAAGAAATATATGTTTATTCAGAGAAAGTGCGTTTCTGTGTCTGATTTCGTAACTTAATTAATAGTTAGCACTAATTAATTAGCCTATTTGAGGTCAACCCCAGGAACCATTGACTCTTAGTTCGTGAAAACCCGATCATTAGAACGAAAGTTATTCAGGATGATATCTTTTTTTTTTTGTGGACTGTACATTGTGTAAATAATTTAATTTCTTTAGTCCTTTTTATTAATTAATGCTTCTTAAAAATTATAACGGAATCATCACTAGGCAAAAAGAGTATTAAAATCGACTGCAAATAAAATTCTGATGGATCAAAATTGAAGTAGAATTTATTTCACTTATTATTGTCCTAAAATATAAACTCGCACGAAAGCGTAATACATGCATATACTTAATTAAAAATACTGAAAATGCGACTTATCGTGTCCTATAATATAATTGCGTACTGCATTAGGTGAACTAAAATGTAATCAGTAGTCCTTGTGTAACATATTATCTTCGTATAATTTCCTCAAAACGAATTTCATTGTTTTGTTTTCAAATTACTATATTTAAATTTTTTATATTTTAACTAGTCATAAGTTCTTTAAAACTCATTGCATAGCATTTGAATATCAAGATGAAACACAATGCTGTTATGAAATTATACTGGAAGATAACGGAAAGAAATATCCACTTGGTTTAAAAAATATGTACTGCATTTTTTTTCTCCATTTAATCATTCACAAATATTTCTGGGCTGCCAACTACGATACTTTTTGAAAAATATTTTCTAGAGGGGTGTACATTAAGAAACTAAAGCTTTCAGAATTTTTGGCAATTTTGCCAACATTTTAAAAGCTATATTACGATAGAGCTGGGACAAAGTAGCGTTTCGTATGAAGTTTTCAATTATTGTCATATGGTCTGGAAAATAACTTTAAATCGCATTTGTAAAACACAGAATCAAACTTTTAAATATAAACGTAACTTTTACTAGAAAATTTTTCTGAAAAAGCATAGAAATCTCGATATTTTTCAAAGACTGGGAGTTAGTGGGTTGAATAAATCAGCATGGAAGGGTTTAATTAATAAAAGATTGATGATTTGAATGCTTTTAATTTTATTTTTCATATGCATTTTTTAAGTTTTAAAATTATTAAGTTGAGCTGAAACATAAGCATCATGTCTCTCCAGTGTGATCTAAAAATGTAAACAAAATGTACGTTTTATTAAAATCCCTTCTCTTAATTTAACTACTCATTCTTCATTACCAAATTATTAAATTAAAAATTTCCAAATTATTTAATTTTTATAATAAACTGACAGAAATGAGCAAAGATATCTCAATAATTTTTGTTTAATTTTATTTATTACTGCTTCCAGTTGGTCACCACTCTTAATATTTTTTGGCTCACATTCCATCGCTGGAATATTTCATAATGTGGAAGTATTCTATAACATTTATCCCGATAAAACGTATTTAATGATAATGAACAAAAATAAATTTCTTAGCTTAATGCTAATGAATTGTTAGAATAGTTTTCAGCGAATAAATATAACCACACTATATTTTTTAGATTTTATTTTCGGATATTTCGTTTAAAACGTTCTTTTCCTTAACATTCTCTCAGTTGATATACGATGTTATCTAAGGCGATGATTCCTTCTCCATCAGATTTTCGAGTTTTGGCATCTAAGGAAAACTAGAAAAAAACAAAGGAAAAATCACACAAATAATTAGGAATGATCATTCTAGATATCATTCGTTGTAGTTGTTGTTGTTTCTAATGTTACTTGCCAATATCAGCAAGCCTGCTTGGTGAAACAAAGCGAATTTAAAACAGAGGGTGTGGTTCTTGTTTTCCAGTGGTGCCATTTTTGGCCAAGAATACGACATCAGCAACACACGCGTCACAACCCGTTTATAGGGTGTACCATTCATTCATTCATTCCTCATTCATATCCATTCATTCATCTCCTCAGATCGTAATTTTGAGCTGAACCAGAGAACGATCAATATTCAATTCTGTACCTTCTGAGGTATGATTTGCTAGGGGAACATGAAGGGTTTTGTGACCCGACAGATTTAACATGCACCAGTCCCCACTTACTATACGGGGAAACTTCGGCCGGCGGGGATCAAACTCACAAACTCTTGGACATGGACCCAATGCCTTACCAACCAGGTTATCCCGTCCCACTTGAGATGTTGAATAAAGTTTAATTACTAGGAGAAATTGAAAATAATACATTTTAGGATTTTAATCCTTTGGCGCAGAATTTTTTGTTAAGCATATTTCCCCCTTCTTTTTCCATTAATTTTTGCAAAAATAAGCGAAAATATTTTTATAAAGCTCATATTCGCATAGGTATCTCGTGGATTCAGGCTTATTATGGCGCTTTTACCCTCAAGACATTGCGTGGATGCCGGCTAAATACGATGCTCGTTCACACAGGTCATTGCGTAGATAGCGGCTAATTAAGTTGGCTAGATTTAACTTACAGATATATTTATATTAAATTATAAATGTATTTTGGTAGAGAGAAATTAGAAAAAGCTACTTTTTTTAATCACTTTTTCTCTACCGCTTTTTTAAATTTTCCTCGGTTGTGGCTCCCCTGTCTATGAATAGTAAAATGCTTACATTCTGTATATGAATAGTAACTTACTTTCACATCTCCTTCTAGATTTACGTTGATTTGTACACTTTGCCATTCGTCCTTTTTGTCCACGTGTTTCACAACAAGGTTGGAAGTATTGATGTTGTGCACTGACACATCCAAGGAAACAACACCACCTCCATTGAAGTAGACATCAAACTTGAAACAACCTTTCTTCCGACCAAAGGCACCGAAAAATGGCGTGATTAAGCGTACTTTTCGGAAAGAGGCTTCAGAAGCCTTCACATAAACATAACTGCCTGCAAATAAACTTAACTGAATTTCTGTTTATTCTTAATAGCAATCATTTTAAGAGTATTTTTCAAATTTTTTTTTCCAAGTAAAATAAGAGTTAAAGGGGCTTAAACTCGAAGCAAAAATTTAATTTCAAACTACTATAACTGTCTTGATGTAAAGACTTATAAGCTTTAAGAAGAAAGGCGTAGTTTAAATAACTTACACTTTAAAAAAAAGCTGCGCTATGACTTTAAACTAGTGTATATATTATGTTAACAAGAAGAATTTTCTGGGCTTTATAACAGACAAAAAACTTAACTATTTTGTTGTTGTTGTCGTAAGCCATTAAGGCAAAGGGTGTGATTTTTCTTGTTTTCTAGTGGCGCAATCTATGGCCCAGAATTCAACTTCTGCCACACCCATACGTCACACGCGTTTATAGAGTGGACCCTTTCATACAACCATTCATTCTTCCACAGATCGTAATTTTGACCTGAACCAGAGAACAATCAATTTCCAATTCAGTACCCCCAGAGATATAATTCATTATGAGAACATGGAGGACTTTGTGACCCAACAGATTTAACGTGCATCAGTCACCATTTACAACACGGAGAGTCAGGGGCGGATTAAGCGCACGCGGGGCTCTAGGCCATTCAAATATTTGGGGCCCTTACATTAAATTTTTTTCTCGTATATTTTTTATTTATTCAAATACAAAAGTATTTATATATCGTTTCATTTAAGAAAGCATATTTAAAATTAAAATAAATAATAATAAATTAAATTTTACTTTATTTTGATAAATTAGAACTAAAAAAATTATCGTATTTTCAATATATATATTGAAATTTATTTTTTTTTAAATCATTGTTTTTCTCAATTTTTTTAAATTTATTTTCAAAAATTTTTTTTAAGGGGGCCCCAGGCTATGGCCTAGTCTGGCCTAATGGGTAATGGGGGCTGGCCTGCGGAGAGTCTTCGGCCAGCTGGATTCAAATTTCCGTTCTCACGAACTTGAGTCCAGCACCCTACCAACCAGGTAGTCTCGGCCCTACTTAAATATTTTAAAAGTTAATAAACTTTTTTAAACGTCGCTAATGTGGGGCCATTTTTCCACCTAGATGAAAATTATCAAAATCACTGCCTCTGTTTTTGCATATTTTAATGAGCTCAGGAAATGCTGCATTGGAGCACTTTTTTAAATATTAAAAAATTAGACCAGAGACGCTTATCATTTTCACTCTCGTTTACAAAAGAAGCTTCTGCGTTTCGGTAAAAAATCGTTTAATTTTGAGGACAGAATTTTTCGCTATACCTAATATGTTTTCGCATGGTGCGAGGTAGCTTGCTTTTTAGAAAATTCTTTCGATTTTTATTATTGTTTTAAAAGCCCTTCAAAAAAATTTCCTAATATAGTACAAATTTGCAGCTATGTAAGTATTTTCTGTGTGTTGGCGATTTTTACCGTCTCGGCCTCCTAATGTTCCTTTCTCTATTCTCCATTCTGCCTTTCCATTGTTTTCAGCATTAACCATGTCACACATGTCAGTTTCAAAATCGCATTTGAAATCGGGCACTTCAGGGGGTGGTGGTCGTTTTTCTCCTAAAAGGAAAAAAAATATAAATACACTCATGAATGAAATTTCAATTTTTTTCTCACATTTATATACAAGATAACGTCAGTCATGTATATTAGTTTACAGCTCTATTTATTTAAAAAAAAATTTCACCGAGAGTTTATTTCCTAATTCATTATAATTTTTTTCTTTGATATTTTTTGTTCAAGTGAAACCAATGAGAGGTGGGGTACTGGGAATAGGTGCCCCTGAATTAGTATTGCGTTTATTTTCTTTATAGATACCTAACTTAAATAAGGTAAGGAAAATTTGTAATAAAAAATTATGTTATATACTAAAATGTCAATGCATTGAAATAATTGCTTAATTGTGACTTAATCTTACTTAATCTTAATTACTTAATCTTGACTATCAAGTGTTGGCCCCAATCAAAAGCGTAATATATTCAGTGTTAAACTAATTAACATTTCGAGTTAATTTTTTTAATTAGTTCAAGTACAGCTAATCTCTCTTTTGATTTAAAGTCCTTAAAAGACAGTTTTATTGCTTAATCTATACATGTAATAAAAGAAAGAATTTGTGTATGTATGTCTGTTTGTGTGTCTGTATACCGGATTTAAGACTCTAAAAATACGACATTCAACATAAAGCTAAATGAATATAATTGTAAACAAATTACGAAGCCCGATTTTTTTAAATGATATTTTCAATGCAGAGACGTTTAAAAAATGGAATTTTCTTATCGGTTAGCCGAATTCATCGTTTTAAAATAAATTATAGACGATTCAGTTTTGTCCAATATTTAAAAGATAATACCAGTGATATTTGCTAGATTATAGATCTAATCAAAAAGGTTGTTTATTGTGTGTTTTGTAATACTTAATTATTTTTTATGCGTCATGCCTGGTTATTTGAATGATCAACATGATCGTGGTAGTATAGGAGAATTACGCCACTAAACTAATATTAAGGTCTTCTGAAACCACGTGTTTATTTTGTTTATAGTTATGCTTCGAAAACGAGTTACTATAAAACTAAATAATTTAAAACCAGCGGTAACAAAAAATACAAGCTATGAAACAAAAAAATACAAACTATGTTCTAAAAGACAAAATTAATGTTACTAAATCGCTTAAGAGAGCGTAAAAAATAGGTTAACAATTATTGTCGTCAATGATGCTTAATTGAGCCGTGGTGGCTCAAGGGATAAAGCTCTCGCCACTCAATGAGGTGAACCGGGTTGACTGGTCGATTCAAATTCCACATCTGGCTTTCACTGATCACAGTTCTGACGTAAAAGATCCTCAGTTTTAGACAGATCATGGGCTAGAGTTCCCTTGCCGTCAGGCTAACAGAGGGAGGTATTCGTGGCTTTCCTCACCATGTAACGCGAATGTGGGTTAGTTTCTACAAAAAGTCCTCCAAAGAGTTGGATGGCTCAGGGGATAGAGCGTTCGCCTTCCTATGAGGTGAACCGGGGTTCGATCCCGGCGATGGCTGGTCGATACGAATTCCGCATCCGGCTTGCACCGAACACAGTGCTGACGTAAAATATTCTCAGTGGTATACGGATCTTGGGTTAGAGTCCCCTTGCCATCAGGCTAACCGTAAGAGGTTCTCTTCATGTAACGCAAATGCGAGTTAGTTCCATCAAAAAGTCCTCCACAAAGGCAAATTTCTCCCAATACTTGATCCAAAAGTTCCCTTGTCTTCTGGATTGGGTTCAAAATTACAAGGCTACGGAGTTGAACATTCCAATACTTGACACACGATTTCCCTTGTCTTGATTGAGTTAAAAATTGCAAGGCTACGGAGTTGAACATTTGAGTGAACCCAAAATTGGGTTAGCTGTTCAACGACGGTTATAATATAAAATGATGCTTAATTAATTTTGATAATAAGTACTAATTGAAATAAATAAAACAAGTTATAAACTAAAGAGCAAAATTAATGGAAAAATACACTTATTCGTTACGCGGAACAGTAAAAGCTAATTTTTCAGCCAGTAAGAAGAGCGGGTATTAAAGAGCATGAATTCACCAGGAATGAACACAACTGATAAAAAATTGAAATTATATCGACTTATTTTAAGTTGTCCGTATAGGCCTTTCAGTATTATGCATGGTTGAATATAGTGTTAATTAATCCCGAGTTATTGATTTTTACTAACCCTTTTTTGTAGAACTGGCATTTAACCAGTTGGAAATAATGCAAACAATCACAATTTACGTTTCAAAACAAGAATGAGTATGGATGATGTTTTCTACACTAGGTAGCGCTGCAAACTCTTGATTGCCTATACAAGTTACTGTTTTTGGTGTGTTTTGAAGCCATTTGGCTCAGAACATGATTATCATGTTTTGAGACTCTCCAGGTTAGTATTTATTGTACTCCTGTATTTATTATATGATTTATTATTTGTGTTAAAAGAAGAATCGTTATAAGAATCATCAGTTGCAGATCTGTCATTTCAAGACTTAATAATTGTCATTTGAAAAAAAAAAATCGTTATAAATCACTTTTTATCTTGTTAACAATATACCAACTTCCAAATTTAAACCCAAATGATAATTTGTAAAATGAACTTAATCTCGATGCTAAAAACAATATGCTAACGTGCGATGGTGCACGGCTTGAAACAAGAACAAACAGTAATAACCAAGTAAAAAGAGGTCAAATCAGAACTATCAAAAAAGCGAGTTTTTTTTTTAAATCTTGCAACCATGCCATCTTTTTTAATAATACGTCTCGAAATAATTAAAACAAATTTTCACTTCAAACTCATCAGAATTACTTAATATCATTGATATCTTATGAAATGCAGTATAGATTTGAGCTCAGAAATTATATAATTTATTTCTTTTATTAAAAATACAAAATTATCTGTTTGAAAATATCGCCTGTCAGAAAAAGCTGTAGTAAGCAGCTGTATACTTTTTAACCGGAAGTAGTTTATCGGAAGTAACCGGAAGTTTATATCTATATTGAAATCACCATCCATATACCTACCGTTGCATTCATACAATCGGTTAATTCGTCTAACATCGCTATCACTGAGTCCAGGTTTGTTATTGATAAGTCCAATGACAGCGCCCTCTTCACGTGGCCTCATTGTCATTGATTTTCGGTCTTTGGCAAATGCGTATTCTCCATACAACATGATGGACTTGTAATCAAGCTTCTCTCCCAATAAATTATTCTCCCAGGGTTTCAATTTCAAAAAGTTGTGCTCGGAACCTTTGAAAAAAGAAATAAAAGTTTCAACAATTTCTAATAATTAATAAATAAGTCTATATTAAGTAAATAAGTTTAGCAAGTCTTGAAAATGGGTGCCTATTTTTGAAGCGCTTGAAAAATGTCGATTGTTATTTCCTCTTAGCATATTTTTGAAGAGAATGAAGATTTTAATCAGATATTATCGGTACAGATTATTTCTTATTATTTCATTTCCTTTTTTTTTTTTTAAATTACAATCAATCATATTTTCTTCGTCTTGAGTTTTCTAATGTTTTCAGAAATATTTTTAACTGTTTTGTTGTACCTCTGCATGAGTGGGAATATTTTTAATTTAAAATTCTTTTTCAGAATTATTTTGTTTTTAGCATTTAACAGCTTTCTTTGAAATAATCATACTAATTCAATTAGCAGTTAAAAAAAATTTTTCAACTTTTTATAATTACTATTGACATACGATTCTTTTAATAAATAAGTGAAAAAAATAAAATCAATCAAGTGACGTCATCATAGACGAATCTTGGCATTTATCAATTCAGAATCCAATCAGGTTTAGCACACACGCGTGGCGTCGCTTACATGCATCCGATTAAATCTGATTTAACTCACATGGTTCGACATAATCACTTCACTTTACGAATTGAAAGTACTCAATTGTTTATAAATAACTGGGAATAGCTTTTTTTCTTTTGTGAAATAATTTCTCTTGTGAATCAACACGAAAAAGCATTTTTAAAGCGCATAATTTCACAAAAAGTTATTAAATTTCGATTTTACGTGTTATACTCCAGAAATGTTGATCAGAAGAAAGTGGATAGATTCTGAAGTCAATGGGACTGAACTACCACAACTAAACATGAATCGGGAAACTCAGGGTGTGATACAGTGTGTCATTTATAGGCGTATCGTGACACGTTGAAGCAATGACTACATTTAGGGTGATAAGTAGGCAGATGACGGCTATAGCCATCACCTCCTACATCAAAAAGCCTCCACACGGTTTCTTATAAGTAGTCTGAGCAGATCATTTAAAAAGCGAACCACTTGTGCGCATGAACTCAAATTCTATTTTAGAAGTACTTGAGAGAAATTTAACATATATATTTGAGAATTGAATCTGTAGTGGTTGACAAGTAAGTAGAACAAAGCAATTATATTCATAAATTAAACAAATTTTTAGACATATATTTGTTACCACTTTCTAATTTTTAATAGATTTCATATTAAATGTTACTTTCACTAATTGGTTTACCTTCATAGTGGTCTGATCAGACTACCTACAAAAAACCGTGTGGAGGCTTTCAGTTATAGGAGACGCTGCTATAGCAAACGCCTCCTATAAATGAAAGCCTCCACAGTGTTTTTTGTAGGTAGTCCGATTAGACCATTATGACGGTAAACAAGTTTACGAAAGAAACATTCAATAGAAATCTAGTAAAAACGAGATAGTGGTAGCAAATATATATCTAAAAATTTGTTTAATTTTTAATATGATTGGTTTGTCTTATTTACTTGTCAACCACTCCAGATTCAATTCTCAAATGTATCTCATAAATTTCTCTCAATTACTTTTAAAAGAGAATTTTGACTCAAGAGCAAAACTGGCTCACTTTTTAAATAGTCTGCGCAGACTACTTATAGAAAACCATGTTGAGGCTTTCTGATGTAGAAGGTAAAGGCTATAGTTGTTCTCAGAGCGTTTACCGTCTCAAACAAAAATCTCTATAAGTGAATCTGTTAGTTACCACTTTTTTTAAAAACCAATTCTTATTCCTCTAAATCATATTCAAAAGAGAAATTGGTTCTTACAAATTATTCAGCTCAAAAATACATGAAAAAATCATCGAATTTGGAATAAAGGTTAGGAACAGTTTTGCGATCAGTAAACACCCTGATCCTGCGCATTTTAATTAATAAAAAGGGAACATCTTTAGTACGAAGTGCAGAAATGAGAAAAAAAGCTGTAATATTTAGATAACATGTCATTTTTTTAGAAGGGAAAAAATGCTTGGAAAAGCAAATAACGGTTACAGCCGTCGAGAGTTTTCATAGATAAAATATGACAAAATGTGATAGTTTTCACTTCCAAACATAGGACAAGAGCTCGATTTCATATGACAGTCACAAATAATTGCATAGAAAATTTGTTTCTGAGCACAATCGTTACATTAAAAATGTATGTCAACGAGTAAAAAGTTATTGTTTTTTGTGAAATACTTTTTTGTGAAATACATAATGTATTGAACTTGATCAGAAATTTTTAAAATAATTAGAATTTTCATTTATCTTTTATCAGTATTTTAAAAACTTACAATTTGTCTATCTTTTTATAAACCAGTTTAAATTACTTACATGAAGTGGGAGTTTATTAAAATATTAGTTAATGGCCTTTACTACTAGTAGGAAAAATTAACAATCGGTAGTTATTGGTGGGTACGCTTATAGCTCTCATTGTATTTTCATAGTGTTTATATTAATTATTATATTAATATAATTAATTATATATTATTATAATGTTTATATTAGATTATATATATTAATAATGTGCTTGAATTAATGTTGTCGTTTCACACGATGATTCAATACAGCATTTATGAATTGTATCGTTTCTGCAACTTTCTTGGCTAGCTCGCCAAGTTAGTTGCCAAATCAATAAATTGCGATAAAACAGCAATTTCTGAGCCTAGTTTTATGCCATTATAACAATTTTAGAAATCATAAAAATGAGGTAATTTAGACAAATAATTATCGCAGTTGAATTTCGGACACACAGGGGGCTTATAATAGGAAAGCTCTCTAAACGGCGTATGATGATATTTCCATTTCACTAATCTTTAATATGCCCTTTCTAAGTTTGTAATCGCTAAACTGAATCATATCGTATATTATTCTTGATTTGGTTTAAATTAGAATATGTATACTTTAATGCCCAATGACGTGCCCTACATGTCCCTTCTTTATATCTATATCATCGCTATTCTAAATCATACTGTATATTATTCTTGATTTTGTTTCTAATAGAGTAAGTACAGTTCCCAATATTTTTGGAAACAGTAATTAATTTTAATTAAGTATACTGGATGCATATATATCGATCGTATACCTGGTTTAATATTTCCCCACAAAATTTCTAAGTAATCATCTCTGTCAGATCTGCTGTGTTCATGCCAAAGTCCGATGGCATGTCCAAGTTCATGGACAGCAGATACTTTGTCATGGCATCCTTCGCTCAAAGATAACTCCTGTTCTCCTCCTTTACGTCCGACAGATGACCAACAACTGTTTATATGAAGAAAAAAATAATGTAATTACAACTAATGGTGGAGGAAGAAATATATAGTGAATAAGAAATATATATTGAAATATATAGTAATTAGAAATATATAGCGAAAGAATTAAAATCTTTGAGAAAGAATATAGAATGTGTCACTTTAGAGAACTGATACCTGATGGGTTTATATATATTTATATATATATATATATATATATATATATATATATATATATATATATAATTTTGCCAAAGTTCAAACATGGCATTGCACACTTGATTAATTTTTTTATATGTAGCTTATTTTAAATTTATAGCCGCAGATATAAAAAGCCTGAATTTCGCTAGCATTTTAATTATAAAAATAAAATAGATTCTAGAAAAATAAATTCCAGAAGGAATTTCCAAAATTTATTTATCAACATTTTGAAAAAAAGTAATAGTGCTTAGTGAATTATAATTTTATTCATTACTCTTAAATATTAATCCTTAATAAGCAAATTAAATAAAGCATAATGACAGTCTCAATAATACTTGTAATACGGTATTATTGATATGTAATACGGTTTATTATTTCTGGCTTTATCAATTCAAACAGTCGCAAGGCAAGTAATTTTTAAATGAAATGACTGTAGCGAAGAAATTTTAATGCAATGTAAAACTTTTTTTATTTTGAGAAATTTTTGATTGCTTACTGTGTTACAGAAGGGTAAAAGTATTAACAAAAATATCTGTCATTTGTATATTTACCCAGTGACAATCGTCATTTTGATGTAATCTTTGGTTGTTCCTGTTCTTTCTTTAAATCTGAGGCAAGTCTTGGATTCGTACTCATCAATAGCTTCCTGTATTATGTCCTTTACGTTTCCTAAAATTAAATAAAAAAATTAATTTAAAATTCCATATGTTCTCCAAGTGTCCAAGTAACAGTGACTCTATAATGAACACAATATTAAAAAAATATTTTATCACTGAACATAAACCAAGTATATTCACGAAGAGGATAAGTAGCTGAGCTAAGAGTACCAGATACATATCACAAATGCATGGATTCGGATAGTGCTGACATCTAGTTTAAAATAAGCTATTTTTAGATTTAAAAAAAATAATAGCTTGGCGCAGCCATCTAGTTTGTAAAATATCTAAATTTTAAAAACTTCCAGGCACAAGAGATGGATATTTTTAAACCTCTATGATGTACTGCTTCTCAATGTACTAGCCTGGAAATATCACGGGCACGAGGAATAGAAAACAAAAGCTGAGAAAAGTGGTTAAAGTTTATATAAACTAGATCATGGTGCATTTTGCTTTTACCGATTGGTTGTTTGTTTTTAAATATCATAGGGACGTCCGAGTCATAAACGCATTCGTACAGAATCAGAATTGGGATGAAAAAAACGGTAGCTGAAATGTAGGCATAGCTAAATTGGAAGACTTATTTTTGCTTTCACTTTAATTTTTAACACATCTAATCAACGTTAGTTCAAAGTGTAAGTATATAATTTTTAGTGTGAACTAAGTCATGGCGAATTAAACAAACCTAACTATTAATACTCTGCTTACAAATAAACTTCTTAAGAAATGGTTCAGCTACCAGCTTTATCTTTTTTACCCTGATAGTCGCCCTTCTGAGAATGCCTATATGACTAGCTCGTTTCGAAGAGGTTAATATAAAAGCATATATTATTCACAAAATTATTATTATTACGATACCAAAGAGCTATCCGATGAAAAGAACTGGAAAATTATAGAAACGATCTTATATTTAATTTCCTTCACGATCGGAAGACAAATTTACTGGAATGGAACTGTCCGAACAGATAGCATTCCGGTTTTGTGTATTTACCGGTATAATAAAAACAAACGTTATAACGTTTACAAAAAAAAAAAAAAAAAAAAAAAAACAGAATATTTTAAAATTAAAAGCTCCAACTCTACTTAAATATATGGTCGGATCATCCTCAGGGATATTTCCCAGACTGTCGCAAATAGCCCATTGTGCAGCTCCAGTGCGACATAAATAAAGTACCTACCGAGAACGGATTTTCCAAGTGGTAGTAAAACAATTACCGAAAAACAATCTTGCTCAAAAATATTTTTGTATTTTAACCAAGGTGAAGTTCGCTATTGTAAAGACTTATGCTTTATATATTTGTTCTAATTAATTACGTGTAGTAGTATTTAAAAAGCTAAAAATCCATAGGCCATTATTACAATTGGAAAAGGTATATCATCACGATATCTGAGTATGATCTATTAATGTATTATCTATAAATTGACATACACGATCTTTGAAATTAATCGATCATTTAAACAAATTACTTAATTTCCAGTCAATTTCATAGTAAACAACACCATCTGGCCATAACTCTGCTGGATCAACGACAGCATTTCGATCCTGAAATAAAAACCAAGTTTGAATACAAGTGAATAAAAAATTTCCCTTTAAATATTCGGTTGCACTTGATTATTTTATCAATATAAAAATAAACAAATTTTGCTGTTTACTACTGTTTAAATCAAATTAGCTCATAAGTTGTAAAATTGTTTTTACAATTGTAATTACTAAGTAAAATTGGGATAGCTAAACTACGCGTGAGCGTTTGTGAAAATGCATTAGCTTAACCGGTGCTAATAGCATCTGCATGCCTGCCAACTACTACGCTTTTTGCAAAATATTTTACGGAGTAGTAGACATTTAAAAACCAAAACTTTCAGAATGTTTGGTAATTTTTCCAAAATTTTAAAAGCCTAACTACGAGAAAGCTGGAACAAAGTGGCTTTGTGTATGAACTTTTAAATCATTTATATGTAGTGGTGTGGAAAAGAAGTTTAAATGAATAAAAAATAATGCATTAAGACATAAACTTTGCTACCACTAGAGTAAAAGTTTTACAAACTTTATCTGAGAACTAAAATTAACAATTTTTCACTACTACCTTTTTTAATAACAGCTTCTGTACACCTTAGGTGATTTGAATAGAACATTGTTTGCTTGAACAATATCTCTAAAATTAAGTTATATTGTTGAATGAAATACATCACAATTTAACAATATTTTTTGAGCATTCAATTGTTAATTTCGGTTGTTTAACTTCAGCTACGTGTCGCAACAATTAGTAAAGCAATTAAGTGGGCAACTTAAAATTGTTATTTATCAGTAAAAATAGCTGGATGCAATCGTGAATATTCAGTCTCTTACAAGACTGCACGATTCTTTTTAGGCGAGGTAAATCTTTTCGTGCAACTTGTCGTACAGCTTGTTTGCAACTATGCTTAAGCACATGCGGAACATACGTGAAGGAGCCTAATCCAAACCTGGTCAGCGTGTTGAGTCAAAGGCATTATGTTTTTATATTTTTGTGTGTATTTTGTGTTTAACTGGACAAGATGTGATTACTTTTCCGATTGACGAATACTTCGCCTTATTTCACTTTAACTATCGTGAAGAAAAATATTTGAGAGCAGACAACTCTGATAGTCCATGTGGCAAAAAGGATTTTTTTTAAAAAAAAAGACTAAATGAGAGCAGCGAACAACTCTTTTACCGTTAATGCATAAGGGTCGATACCAGCAATATCACCTTCAAACAAACCTGTAAAATAATGAAAATTTAGAATTCACTGATTTGAAAGTATTGAAGAATTATTAAATAAAAATATAAATTTATTACGGGAAAAGTGATATTTACCTTCATTTTCCATAGGGTTGGCCCAAGCACCTGAAAATAATGAATTTAAATCGGATTAATTCGAATAATAATAAAATGAGTATTCTAATATCGTTCATACAATAATGTAAAAGTGAATTTTTTTAAAATCGGACAATCCGTTGAAAGTTAAGTAAATACCCTAGAAATGAAACATAATAGAACGCGCAAATCACGATAATTTTTATCAGATGAATGTAGAGCGAATCGAGAGAGAGTATTTTCAAACTTTCGTTTCTCCTTGTTATTTCAATGGAAGAAAATCGATGCTGGAATTTTTAGGCGAAAATCTGAATATATGTTTGTTTATTGTGGTTGTACAGAAAAGCATGATAAAGGAGGACTTTTTGCAATAATTATACGAAGGTAAGTGTATCGCTTTTTGGAAATGCCATTATTTTATTTAGTGTATAAATAAACTTTTAGAATATTCTTCTTTCTCTAGGAATAAGAAGGCCGTGCTATGTCGTTCCAAGAGTTTATGCTTGGCATACATTTGGAGTGTACTAAGACGCAAACAGGTTCTCTTCATAGGGATAATGGTTTTTTCATAACTTGCAACAGAGTATGGAGTAGAGATGGGTCAAAAGTAACGGAACAGTGACTTGTCACAGTGACTGGAGCAGTCACTGTGACAAGCTGTTCCAACCAAAAAGTTGTCACAGTGACAAAATCACTGCTACTATCACTGTTACAAAAATCACTGCTACTGTCACTGTTACAAAAATCACTGCTACTGTCACTGTGACAAAAATCACTGCTACTGTCACTGTGACAGATTTCACTGCTATTGTCACAGTGAAAAATTTCACTGCTACTTTCACTATGACAACTATCACTGCTACTCTAGCTGTTCCAAATTTCACAGGTATGGTCGTTGCTCCAAAAATCATACTGAAATACCTGTGAATAATGCCTGTCGATGCTCCAGCTTCATATCGTAACCTGCAAATGAAAGTATTTTCGTTGCTAAGTTCAAGCTGCTTCACTGTGACAAATGTTGCTGTTATTTTTGATCAAATCTCATAATGGAGTCCAACCAATTTCTATTTCAGTTTGAAAAAAAAAAAGAACGAAAAAAAAAAAAACATGATCTCTGTTTTTTATTTGATAATTTTTATAATTTATTAGGATAAATTGTTTTTAATGATGAATCTTCAAAATAATCTTAATACAATATTATATATTTAAATAAGATATAATTCGAATATATTATATATAGCTTAGTTTATATTCATACTTGAAATTTAAAACAAAATAAAATTTGTATTGATTTTTCTTCTTTAAATGGAACTGCATTTTTTGTCATAAATAACAAATATGCAGCATATAAAAACGTAAAATTATGCAAAGTATGTTCGATATATGTTGATATGATATATGCTCGAAGAAACAGATATTGTTTAAAGACTTGGATTTTTTACATCAGGTTTTCAGACACTGCAAACATTTTTATTTATATCTTAAGATGTGAAAAGAATGAAAAATTTTATCTCCCCTCCCCCCTTAAATCGAAAAGTTAGTACAAGTTATTACATATCAGTGATGATTTATGAATAAAGATTTCAAAAAATATCTATTATTTTTTAGGAGCAGAAATTAACTTTTTAATTTTTTGTAAGCATCTTCCCGCTGAGAAGTAAAGTGTATAGTGGGTACAATTCCGCACTAGTAGTAGGAGGTCTCAAGTTCGATGCCGCGAGAATGTGCTAATTTTAAATATTTATTTGTGGATTTATAACTATCAAAATTTTGCGGCAAATATTTTCTATTAAATTTATTCAAGCTACATAATAGCTACCAATAGCTGTGCGTAGTTAGTTAATTTCTGCGTAATTTTGATCATAACATATTTTGTTTTTCATTTAAATTATTGTAATTCAACTGGGAGGGAAAGACTAATGACATTTTCTTTTTATCTTAAGTTTTGTTTAATTTAAGAACTGTAAAAAATCGTGAAGAGGATAAAGACCGCTATCAATAAATGTCAAATCAAAAAACAAAACTAACCTCTTTGAATACAACTAAGTAAACTTAAGCTTAACCAATATAAATGTAAATATAGACCATAGATGGCGACACTGCTTAACTAAAATTATTATTCACATTATGTATACGTAAACTTTGGCGATAGATGGCGTTGAGACATTTCTTCAATAGCATTTTTTTCTTTGTGAAGAATTATATATTTAAACATTATATATTTAAGTATGGCTTAAACATATTTTTAAACTTGGTTTGCCTGTTTAAAGACCTACATGAAAGTTTGTGTTTTAAACAAGCAAACAATTTAAGAAAAATGCTTGAAAAAATAAATGAAATTATGTAAATAAATAATAGAAATTTAAATTTATTGTTTAACTCTATTTATGAAAGTGATATTATTTTCCTTTATTTTCGTAAATATTATTTTTGTAAAATTTATTACTTTGTAGTAGAGAAAATGAACTCGAGATTTCTTTAAAGAATTCTTCGCATACAGAAGAGTATTTTTAAAAAAAATGGAATATATATATATGTATAAGCTAATATATGTATATATAAGCTAACTCTCAAATTTGGACGCCTTGCAAATTTTTTTTTTAAATAAAATAATTTTCACATTATAAAACGTCCAGATTTGTAACGCCCTAAAAATGTATTCATATTTTGCAAAGCTTGAAGGAAAAAATTAATTGAAATTATTTTCTTATAATATTTTATTTTTAAAATACTTTTTTATCTATCGCCTTACCTTCAGATAGAAGCTCCATTTATGTGTATGATATGAATTTTTATGATATTACATATAAAACTATATAAAACTTCATTCAAAATTAAAAAATATGCTTAGTGGCGCCATCTGTTGATTATTACAACAAAAGCTGGTGTAGGAAATAAATGCCGATAACTCAACTACGAAAATTTAAAGCATCACTGTAATAGCATTATGAAAATATTAGTAACGCGAAAAATTATGAGTCTTAAATTATTATATTATCTGAGATAGAAGCTTTCTTTATGTTATTTTTAACATTTTACAAGAATTAAATAAAGTCCCATATTGGTTATTAAAAATCATACTACTATAATTTGTACTACGAAATACATTAGTTAATAAAAATCATACTACTATATGATATACATTGGTTGATAAAAATCATCACTTGTAATAAAAATGACTACTCAGTATAACGATTAATTATTTTTATTAACTACATTTAAAATTGATTTTATCGATTAATTTTACTAAAAACTAATTACATCGATACGAAAAACTAATTATATCGATTAATTTCACAAAAATCTAATCATATCGATTATTTATAAAAATATTTAATCGATTGATCTATTTTAAATTCTGATAAATTAAAACGATTAATCGGCATACGATATCGATTAATTCTATATCGAAATATTAACAGTCACTGCTATTTATCACTGTTACTTTAGGGTCCCAGTAGCAGTAGTAACAGTGACTGAGAAGTAGCAGTTTTGCCTAGAGATGGGTCAAAAGTAACGGAACAGTGACTTGTCACAGTGACTGGAGCAGTCACTGTGACAGCCTGTTCCAACCAAAAAGTTGTCACAGTGACAAAATCACTGCTACTGTCACTGTTACAAAAATCACTGCTACTGTCACTGTTACAAAAATCACTGCTACTGTCACTGTTACAAAAATCACTGCTACTGTCACAGTGAAAAATTTCACTGCTACTTTCACTGTGACAACTATCACTGCTACTCTAGCTGTTCCAAATGTCACAGGTATGGTCGCTGCTCCAAAAATCATACTGAAATACCTGTGAATAATGCCTGTCAATGCTTCAGCCTCATATCGTAACCTGCAAATGAAAGTATTTTCGTTGCTAAGTTTAAGCTGCTTCACTGTGACAAATGTTGCTGTTATTTTTGATCAAATCTCATAATGGAGTCCAACCAATTTCTATTTTAGTTTGAAAAAAAAAAAGAACGAAAAAAAACAATGATCTCTGTTTTTGATTTGATAATTTTTATAATTTAATATTAGGATAAATTGTTTTTAATGATGAATCTTCAAAATAATCTTAATACAATATTATATATTTAAATAAGATATAATTCGAATATATTATATATAGTTTAGTTTATATTCATACTTGAAATTTAAAACAAAATAAAATTTTTATTGATTTTTCTTCTTTAAATGGAACTGAATTTTTTGTCATAAATATCAATTATGTAGCATATAAAAACGTAAAATTATGCAAAGTATGTTCGATATATGTTGATATGATATATGTTCGAAGAAACAGATATTGTATAAAGACTTGGATTTTTTACATCAGGTTTTCAGACACTGCAAACATTTTTATTTATATCTTAAGATGTGAAAAGAATGAAAAATTTTATCTCCCCCCCCCCCTTAAATCGAAAAGTTAGTACAAGTTATTACATATCAGTGATGATTTATGAATAAAGATTCAAAAAATATCTATTATTTTTAAGAGCACAAATTAACTTTTTAATTTTTTGTAAGCAACCACCTGCCGAAAAGGAAAGTGTATAGTGGGTACAATTCCGCACTAGTATGTAGGAGGTCTCAGGTTCGATGCCGCGAGAGTGTGCTAATTTTAATTATTTATTTGAAGATTTATAACTATCAAAATTTTGCGGCAAATATTTTCTATTAAATTTATTCAAGCTACATAATAAAAGTCGTTATCAGTTGTATATATAAAATTTAAATATCAATATTTTTTTTATAAATTATTTTATGATTTTTTAAAAATAAATGGTAAAATGTCAGGTTCAAGGAACTCTAAAATGTCTACTTTATTGGGAAAAAAAGTTTGCTTGAATATTACAAAATAAATAAATAAATTAAAATAAATATATAATTTCCAAAATTCTGCCAATAGCTGTGCGTAGTTAGTTAATTTCTGCATAATTTTGATCATAACATATTTTGTTTTTCATTTAAATTATTGTAATTCAACTGGGAGGGAAAGACTAATGACATTTTCTTTTTATCTTAATTTTTGTTTAATTTAAGAACTGTAAAAAATCGTGAAGAGGATAAAGACCTCTATCAATAAATGTCAAATCAAAAAATAAAACTAACCTCTTTGAATACAACTAAGTAAATTTAAGCTTAACCAATATAAATGTAAATATAGACCATAGATGGCGACACTGCTTAACTAAAATTATTATTCACATTATGTATACGTAAACTTTGGCGATAGATGGCGTTGAGACATTTCTTCAATAGCATTTTTTCCTTTGTGAAGAATTATATATTTAAACATGGTTTGTTTTTTAAGTATGGTTTAAACATATTTTTAAACTTGGTTTGCCTGTTTCAAGACCTACAGGAAAGTTTGTGTTTTAAACAAGCAAACAATTTAAGAAAAAATGCTTGAAAAAATAAATGAAACTATGTAAATAAATAATAGAAATTTAAATTTATTGTTTAGCTCTATTTATGAAATTGATATTATTTTCCTTTATTTTCGTAAATATTATTTTTGTAAAATTTATTACTTTGTAGTAGAGAAAATGAGCTCGAGATTTCTTTAAAGAATTCTTCGCATACAGAAGAGTATTTTTAAAAAAAATGGAATATGTATATATGTATAAGCTAATATTTGTATATATAAGCTAACTCTCAAATTTGGACGCCTTGCAAATTTTTTTTTTTAAATAAAATAATTTCCACATTATAAAACGTCCAGATTTGTAACGCCCTAAAAATGTATTCATATTTTGCAAAGCTTGAAGGAAAAAATTAATTGAAATTATTTTCTTATAATATTTATTATTAAAATAGTTTTTTATCTATCGCCTTACCATCAGATAGAAGCTCCATTTATGTGTATGATATGAATTTTTATAATATTACATATAAAACTTCATTCAAAATTAAAAAATATGCTTAGTGGCGCCATCTGTTGATTATTACAACAAAACCTGGTGTACGAAATAAATGCAAAATTATGGAATGACGAAATTTCTCATCATAACAACAAAAAAAATTTTTATGTATTTTTGTTTTCACACTATGCATTCTTTTCCATAAAGAAGAAAAACTTTCATAAAATGTTAAAAAGCTATCAAGAATTTCATGAATACGGTGAAATTTTTTGTGTGACAACATTTCTAAAATTTTACTTGTGATTAAGTTAGCACTTAACTGTACATTTAATAAAGAAAATCAGTGTCCTTTAAAAGTAAATATCGAATTAATGTAAGCATTCATCGTTCCCAAGTAGCACAGAAACATCGATCTATACCGTGGCCGTTCCTATCAATATTTTGAAAGCGGAGGAATATAGATACTGTGAACAAGTTATTGAATGAATTCCGTCAATAAAACTTTAAAAGTATTTTTCTTAAAACACTCTATATTAAATATATTTTAGTTCCATAGTTCAAAATATTTGCTAGAAAGATAAAAATGAGTAAAATTTCTTTATACTTGCTCATATTAGTGAAAGTAAAAAATAGAATGCCGTGATAACTTTATGGAACGGGATTGGAAGGTGAAGCGATCTCAGTATTGCTATCAACAAAGTTTATCCGCTTGTCACGTGATCTTCAGCTCTGACGTCGCGCTTTACGTTTTTACCATGATCCATGAATTTTTAGCGTAATATTGTCGTCAAAAGTCACCTTACTGATTTAATTTAGGTAAGCAAAGTTTATTCATCTTCTATTTACTTATATAAACTCTATTAATATCGTGTCAGGTCTTCATTTCTAATTGCAATGTTTCACTTTTATATTTAGGTTAAGCCTACATTACCGAAAGAACATTCCATTATAAAAGATCATATGTAGCTGGTTTTGAATTATAATTAAGTAAGTAGTTTTTAACTTTTCGCTAATTTTAAATATTATTATCGGAATAATTTCTAATTAATGACGTAAATTTATTGTCAAAGTTGTTTGTTCTGAATTGTTTACTTCTTGTTTGCTGGGATGTTAAATGTTATGTTTTACAATCTATCTAATTTTTATTAAATAAATTCACTAGGTTCGTAAATAATTTTATGTAAGATGAAATGTTTCTAATGTCATTTGTTGTGTGAACATGGTTCATAGCATTGTAGTTATGAGTGTATAAATACTTTTCATAAAAATTAAGTCTGTCAACGTTAATTCTGTAGCTTATTAACAGTTAATTCGTTTTAAAACATTAAAAATTGTGCTCAAAATGATATAAGTATACATAATTTATCAAAATATTAATGTAAGCGAATTGTAAAAGGTTATATAGATTTTAAAATTACGTCTAAAAGTAAAATAAGCAGTATGAAAATATTAAACAATTTTAAAAAAAGAAATAAGTTTAACTTTTCAATTTCTGAAAACAATGATATTCTATTTACCTAAATTTAATCCAGTCTTGTAATATAATTCTCTATATAAAAGTTATTAATATAAGATTTAGTTTATGGTACAGGAATGATTGTTATTCGTTACTACTAAAAAATTTTTTTTAAATGTGTCAGATATCAAGTAAGGTATGTGTTATGTATAAAGTATGATATGTGTTTGTTATGTAACAAGAGTATACTAAAGGAAAATTAAAATAGACACTAAAGGCTCAAAATCAAAATAGAGATTTATATGTTTATTAAAACTTCTTTAAAGAATTTTTTGTTTGCTGAAAATTATTAAAAAAAATTATAGATAAGAAGGAAAATTTAATTGTCAAAAATAATATCAAAATGTGTTAATCTTTAAAATAACTTTAAAAACTGAAGTATAATTTGGATAAGAGCACAACAACTAAAACTTATAAGTTTCTAAGATAATGATTAGAAAATATTGATCAAAGCTTTTCTAATTAAATATTTTATTGTTTTTCAGGCTTTGAAAAAACCCGGGGAAAATTGGGTTTTTTCATTTTGTGGTCATAAACTTTAAGTTTTACTGTATAAATATTTTTATTTATTAAAAAGTGTTGTATAAGCTTTAAAATAGAAATAAATCTGAAAAGTTATTTTAATTTTATTATATCTATTTTTTATTATGTTTGAATAACACATTATCACTAATACATAGGTTGAATCTTCTTTACTGTTAAATACATAACGTTTCACAATTTTTAACCCAAGCATTATAAAATATAAATACAGTATTATAAGAGGAACAAGTTTATTAATTTTTTCGTTTTCACGCACATATATTTACTAAACATATATATATATCTTACCTATTGTAAAGTTATAACCAGTAAATATTTATAATCAGTAAAAACTAAAATTTCATTTGACTTTAATAAAAAACTGAAATAAATACTCAATGGTCTTCCATGTTTTTATAATAAAATTAATAGAAAGTGAAATTAAAATTACATATAATTGAATAAAATTAGATATAGTTTCAGAAAATACTTTTTCTTAAAATTTTATTTTTGTGTCTCGTAAGAAATGATAAATTCATATTTTTGTGTTGATTTTTTAATTTTTACAAATTATGTCTAAATTTTTCACGAAAGGGGTACCTCTCAGAAAAACCTAGACAGACCAGGTATATATATATATATATAAATAAATATACATGGTATAAGTAAATATATAACACAACAGGTCTATATGTGATTCTTATTAAATAAGATTATAACTTAGCTGTGATTCATTCTAAAATTAATGTGTAGAAATTAATTTTGTAATGTCTAATCTTATATTGATATCTATTTACAATATATATCAAGTAGAAATTTTATATTTTGATGTGATAATTTGTTACTGTTGTATCTTATTCTCAATGCCTTCTCGTAAATGATTAGAATTTATTTAGAAAATGAGTGCACTTGTTTATTTATACCACTATCAGTAATTTAATGAATAAATGTCAGACAGTTCTTTCATTGTGTTGCAATTTCACCAACATAGCTGTATATTTTGCTCTACTCAGCCTTTTAGCTTTTAAATAAGTAAATAAATTATGACATCAGACTATTTTATTTCGTTGTCACTGCACAGAGCAATTGCAAGATGAGAAAACTAGTATAAATTTAGGAGCCTCGAGTAACATTTTGTATTTTCAATTTTTTTTCCTAATTTATTTTTCATGAAAAATTTGCATGTTATAATATTTACAAAAATGTATTTAGTTTATGTATTAGTAAGTATAATCATTCCCTAAATTTTTTCTCCATAGAAAGCATTTTATTAAAAATGGAGCTATTATTATTATGATCAAAAAAATTACAATTGCTCTTTGGATCCTTTGGCAAAGGAACCTTTGCTCTAAAGTATAGACCAGTAAATCTTAACCTTTTCAAACCTTGCTGTCCCCTTAAAAAGCGAAAAAGACTTTCACCATCTTATTTCTTCTGTACTTAAGGGTGTATGGAGAGAGTTTAAATGATTATTCTATATAGGACTGGGCAATAAATCTATGTATCTCAAAATATCTACGTAACACATATATCGGCAGACCAATATGATGACTTTTGTTTTAGATGATGCATCAGAAATCTGATTTAAGCAACTGATAGTGACTTTCATTTTAAGCGATGTATCAGCTGCGGAGTTGTTTATAGCATCGATTTTTCTTATTATTAACAAGTGTACATATAAATAATACTGGAAAGTGGGCTAGCTAATATAAATATTTTAATACTTTTTTAGATTAAATTTTTACATAATTTGTATTGTCTTGTAGCTGTTTGAATAAATTAATTAACTTTTGTTTTCAGATTCGGTATTTTGAAAGCATATGCCGGTATTTTGACTGAGGCGAAAAGAAAAAAAGTCATTTGAAAGAGTGCCTGCCATCACTAATGTCATTTGGGTAAAATTGTTGATTAAAATATTATTTATTTTTATTAATATATATATGTGATATTTTTTTCCTTCCAGTTTTTAAAATTTTAAAAATTTTTAATCTGAATAACTATTCCAATTGCTAATAATAAATCAAAATATTTAGAATTCCTCTCCTTTTTGTATTAAATTTTACAAACATTGATCTGCAGTTAATCCTTAACATTTCTAAGTTTATTCAGGATTCTTCGTGTATACTCACAATTTTTTAATATGTATTAATATATATATCATCAGTCGATTTTTATCTTTACAAGCTTTAGTTAAAGGCAGTATTACAATTAAATTTAATTAAAAAATAATGATAGAAAGAGATTCTCTCTATTTGAAAAATACAAAATAAAAATTTTTTCCCATGTAAAGGAAACCAAATATTGCAAAAAAGTTTCAGAAATCCAAACCAAAAGAGTGAGTGAGAGAGAGAGGCTTGAAAAACTTAATTTTCTAAGTCTAACACAGTTGTAAGTCAATAGTTTTTGGATCTGATCACAAAAAAAAAGTAATTTTGTAGAAGGAAGGAAAAAAACGGTTGAATGCATTTGGAAGTGCAGTGTATTTATAATAAGTTTGAGCTTTTGTTTAATTATACTTCTAAGTATATGCAATCATAAGTAATCAATATCAGATCTAAATTCTAAAAATAAATCTTATTTTCAACTTCAATACTTTTTGTGTATTCACATTAGTTTAAGAGAATTTTCTTTAATACATAGAAGTAAAATTGAATATTAAGAAATACAATTAAAGCTGAACTTATTAGCTTTTTATTATAGTATTTTTTGTTGTTAAAGATTTATTATTTAATCAAAGATACAGCATTGCCGCTTGAATATTCAGTCAGTTTACCAAACAGTGTCTAATGCAGCATGCCTTATTTTGATCCGTGTGTCGATTCTCTAAGCCAGTGATTCTCAGCCGCGGTACTTTTTTGTGCTGCCAAATTCTTGAAATGTTCATAAAAAGTATATATATATATATACTTTTTATAATTTTTCTAAGCTTTAACCGCGTTAGCAAGGAAAGCAAGCTAAATATTAACTTACAGATGGAAATAAAACTTAATCATTAAAGTAAGCTATGCAATTAATAAACAAATTAACAAAGGATAACTAAAAAAAAAAAAACCAAATAGGGGAGAGTCGGGTAGCCCCGCCCACTTAAGGACTATTGCTTATATTTCTGTATAATATGGAGTAATAATCAAGATTTTTGTATGTTTCTATTGTTTTATCATTTACTTAAATAATACAAAAAGAATAAACCAAAAAAAAGAATAGTTTAACTTAAAATAGAAATTTAAAAAAACATGTTTTCAGCTCTTTTCAAAATGTGTCGGGTAGCCCCGCCCAGTTACAAAAATTATGTTTTTTGATTGTTTTTTCAGGTGTAAATGAAAATGACCAATGTATAGACAATAGATAAACCTTATTTATCATTTTTATCACAAAATTATTTTTTTTATTACATATTTATATACTTTTAGTGAATTCTATCATTTATTAACAACAAATGTTATATTTTTTATTATTATTAATGTATATTAATATATTATAATATTAATATATTATAATATTAATATATATTTATATTAAATATTTAAAGAAAATAATTTAATTTAAGTAAATTTTTGGAACCGTACATTTATCGACGAAATAAAAGCGGGCTGTGATACCTAACATTCATGTGAGCGGGGCTACCCAAAATCCAATTTTTTTGTAAATTTGTAATTACTCGAACAATTTTTCACAAATAAACTTCGTTCTTTGTGCAAACTAAACTTAAGACTACATACTTTAATGCTGTATGTATAGAAAAATTTTTTTTTTTAATATTAAAATGAAGTTTAATCGAAACATTCAACCAATTTTTCTTAATATCATGACAACTGTATTCAACATATTTTAAAAACTATTGTTTACCATGTTACCAGCTGCATAAATACTTGAAACTTTGAAAATAATCTTTTTTTAATATAACAATTATTGTCCAATGGTCCATTGACTTGAAAAAAATATTATTCTCTACATATGAAATTGACATTGGTCGGGGGTACCCGACTCTCCCCTATATAAAAAAACAAATTAGGAAAGGATAACTAACAAAAAAAAATAAGCTAACAATTAATAATTAGCAAAAAACTAGTAAACAAGAAATCACAAAAAATAACAGTTAATAACTATAGAAAACAAGCTAACAATTAATAACTAGCAAAAAGAAGAAGAAAAAATAACTGTTACTAACTAATAAAAAATCACTCAAAGGAAATAATAATCCCTTAATAAACGTGCTTTTGTAGTACTTATTATTATCACAAACTATTTAACACAGTGTGTTGTAGGTAAGTAAACAACTTTTAATCTAATTTTTTTCATTGTGTGCCGTCAAATTTCGAAATGGTTAAAAGTGTGCCGTAACAACAAAACAAAAAAATGTTGAGAATCATTGCTCAAAGCCCTTATTCAATTTAGTTCTCTAAGTTTCGTTATATATTCATTAATAAATTGTGTTTTGTTAGTCTTTCAGTTTTTATTTTTTAAATGTTATAATATTACTCAATGTTTTGCTTCCAGCTACAGTTCTCGAACGCTTTGAGACCAAGAGCTTGCGGAAAAATTTGGGAAGGTCTGCTTCAGCCACTGATTGGGAAGGACGGAAACCTAAGATAATTGACGTGACCAATTCTTTATACTTGGAGACCTAAGAATGTGCCAATTTGTTTTAATTAATTTTTAAATGTTTATTCAAATAAAATATTCATAGCTACTTTTTGTTTTATTCCTCTGCATTCACACCTTCTATATTACAAAGCACGTTCATATCAGAAGTGTAAATTTTATTGAACCCATAAAATTATAATATTTTTTAAATTTTTAGTGCTATTGTGCAATATATCAAATTATTAATTTTCAGTGACTGAATCCTGTCTGAAGATCAAATGTACCTTGCAAATGCTAAAAAATAAGAAAACTAATTTACATACATGTTAAATGTGGTAATTTTTAAACAAGCAAATTGTCTTTGATTTATAAATCATAGTTGAGCTGAAAATAATTATCATGCCTTAAATTAATATTCACTTCTTACATTCCATCTACAGTGCTCACACTTATTCCTTTTCACCTATTTTACACTTAATTAATTTTTAAGCTTATTACTGCTCAAATCCTAATTATATATATATTTTTATTGTTTGGAAACTGATTAAAAATATTTTTGGGTGCTTATTATTATTATTTTATTTTTTTGAAAAATCTGTCTACACACCTTGAACTTTGAAAGTATGACTTAAATACTTGCAGATATTTTATTCTAAGGCAATATTAAATCTTTGCTCACTAGTTTGCAGAATACTTATTGTCTAGCATGCAAGGAAATGATTAATTTTCTGCTAAATAGGCATAGACTGAGCAGAGCATGTAGCTCTTTTCAAGTTATCCTTGACAAAAAATGAAGGATTTTTTTTTTGCTCATTATAAATCAAATTAATTAAATCTGCAACTGTACAGCCTGGAGTATAATTAGCGAAATGAAATCTGAAGTGCAAAACCATATAAAATAATTAACAGACGTGTACCTATATCCAGTGAAAAAAATTTCTTGAATAACTTATTAAAATTATCGATCGGCGTTCTGCCGCATCTTTAAATGCTTATTAATATTTGTTTTACGAATAACGTGATAAAAATATTCATCGACATTCTACTGTATCTGTAAACGCCGTGGAATATGGTTTTTTCAAACTCGACATTCTACGGCGTTATTGAGATATCGATCTATATAAATTTTACAATGTCGTACAATATAAAAAAAATCTGACGTTTTTACATAGATCGATGTTTCGGAAGAACATCGATCGACGTCGTAAGCGAAGTTTTTTCGAGATCAATCGATATTGAGTGCTACTTGGGTTTTTAAATGCCGATAACTCAACTACGAAAATTTAAAGATTAGATTTTCACTGTAATAGCATTATGAAAATACTAGTAACACGAAAAATTATGAGTCTTAAATTAATATATTATCTGAGATAGAAGCTTTCTTTATGTTATTTTTAACATTTTACAAGAATTAAATAAAGTCCCATACTGGTTATTAAAATTCATACTACTTTAGTTTGTACTACGAAATACATTAGTTAATAAAAATCATACTACTTACTATATTGCGTACTATGATATACATTGGTTAATAAAAATCATCACTTATAATAAAAATGACTACTCAGTATAACGATTAATTATTTTTATTAACTGCATTTAAAATTGATTATATCGATTAATTCTACCAAAAACTAATTACATCGATACGAAAAACTAATTATATCGATTAATTTTACAAAAAATCTAATCATATCGATTGTTTAATAAAATATTTAATCGATTGATCTATATTGAATTCTGATAAATTATAACGATTAATCGATATACGATATCGATTAATTCTATCTCGAAATAATAACAGTCACTGCTATTTGTCACTGTTACTTTTGGGTCCCAGTAGCAGTAGTAACAGTGACTGAGAAGTAGCAGTTTTGCCCATCTCTAGTTTTGCCTATCTCTAGTATGGAGTACTCCATTTGCAAAAGTCGAGTTTTTTTAAAAAAAAAAAAAAAAAAAAGCAAAAAAGTGGTAGATTAAGTGTTTCATTTTAAAACTTTTATTGCAGAAATGAGATTGAGCTGCTTGCGATAATATTAATAATAGAAATATTTGGAAATCTAAACAGTAATGATAGAAATATTTTAGTTATGGGTTTATAGTCAAAGCGCGTTTTTTCTTTTCTTTAAGTCTTAAATGAGAGATGAAAAATAGAAGCAATAACTAGGTATGAAAAATAAATTATTTTTTTTCACATATAAGAACTGTTTGTGGCTGAGTATTAGCTCATAAACGAAAATAAAATTCAGGGCTGTTTCGGGTTTCGAACTTGCAACAGAGCGCTAGACTGGGGAGACGCTTGGCCTGAGATGCCCTGTCTATATATGATGTTCTTTGATTCTAACATGAATATTTTTACTGTTAATATATTGTGGATTAAACTATCGTGTTCCTTTAAATTGAATAGTAATAATGTATCGCATCAGCTATCACTTTTTTGAAAAAAAGAACAACTTTTTAAAAACACGGTTAATGCTGACGAGTAAATGGGCTAACTGTCTGGCATAGACATGAAATGAAACAAAAATTATACATTGTGCATCAAGAAATTAAGCATAAAAACTTAAACAAAAATTTAAATTTATTTTAACCTTCATTAAAGTGATTAGTTTTGGCATACACGCTATATCAATAATTTTTAAATAGAAAAAGAACTTACTTTGATAGAAAATAGCAACAAACATTAAGGCCCAAAAGTATGCCATGATGAATTACTTTTCCCCCAGCCTTTTTCCGATTGAAGAATCCTTCACTGGTGTTAGTGAAGGAAGATAATGTGCATCAATCTCATCTTTATGTACGAGCATTTAAGAGATAATTATTTTGATAGCTATGCAATTCATGGGAAAATCACACATGCCAGAAATCACGACTACTTCTGTCATTTGCTGTAGAATTGTTAACTTAACGTTTAGGGGGCCCGTTCAAATATTGCGTAAACACCACCTGGAGTGTGTGTCTATAATTTGCTTATTTCTGCTGACAAAAAGGGAGGAATATTAAAACCTCCTGATTTTTCAGTTTTTAAATACAAAAAGGAAAAAAAAATATTTTTGGTTAAATTTTAAGTTTGAAATATAGGTCGAAAGAAAAGTAAGAAAACAAAAAATCCTAACCGTCTACTAAAAAGATTTTTTTAAAAACTAATTAAGACTTAAATTTTGTTTTCTGCAAAGTTAAATCTTTTAATTAAATTTAATTTTAAAATTAAATAACTGCATAAAAAGTTAAAATTAAACAAATAAACAAGACAGGTGCTGTTGAAATGCACTTACGCAAGAATGAGACAGGAGTTCGTGATTCGCTTATTTTTGCTGACAAGAGAATTTACAAAATTGACACAAGTTCAAAATTGGCAAATGCAAGCATAATAATTTATTCATTTTTGAATAATAAAAGTCATATTTTAACGGCCCCTGACTGTGATACAAATATTAATTTTGTACTTTGGGCTTTTTTTTAAAACTTAGACGAGAAGACATACAGTAAGTTATAAAAAGAAACTTAGTAAAGACAAAGTAAAGCCAGACAGCAAAATTATCAGTTTTGTTAACCCACTCCATTCTGATGTTGTGTAAACGGAACACTCTGTAATAGTGATAAAAGTACCTTTATGAAACATAAAAAATGTTTGAGCATGAGTTCTTAACTAAATCAGCAACTTATAATGTTGTTTTCTTAGTTCAGATTAAAATATAGTTATACTAGGAGACTCCATCTCCTACACGTTAATGTTCGCCAAACATCAAAGAGAAAATCTTAATTTTATATGATTCACTTAGCGAATCAAGCTCGTCTCGCTGTTTACTAAATTAATCCTGTTTTGAATACGTCGTAATATTTGATAACATAAATCACTGCAGAAACTACATTAAATCACAACTAATTGAAGAATAAAGAAATTTTGTCCTCAAAAAGTGAGCATCACAAAAACTACGTATTTCTGCCATGAAATCTCACTTTTCATTTTTTTTAGAATTTTCAGTTGTTAATAATTTCCGATAAAATATTTTAGCTACTCAATATATAGAATGTAAATTTCACAATTGCTTTGAATAAATGGTCGCACAATTTTTATTGTTATTATTGCCTTTGTTTGTTAGAGTAACACAAAGCATTTTTCGTGTAAGGGGCAAAATTTTAATATTGTTTTAAGTCAAAAATACAATAGTATTGTGACTTACCGCGATTAAAAGTACATTAAAACTGTTGATTGTTACAATTTTTTGAAGAAACTAATTTTTTTTATTTTTATAACCGTCATTGAGCAGCCGACCCAAATTTTATGGGTTTACGACTACTAATGTTCTACTCCGTAGCCTTGTAATTTCGAACCCAATCCAGAAGACAAGGGAACTCCTGGATCGAGCGAGTATTGGGAGAAATTTGTCTTCGTGGAGGACGTTTTGATGGAACTAACCCGTAGATACGTTACATGGAGAGGAAGATCACGAGAACCTCCCGCGGTTAGCCTGACGGTGAGAGGACTCTAACCCATGATCCGTTTACTACTGAGAATATTTCACGTTAGCACTGTGGTCGATGCAAGCCGGATGCGGAATTCGTATCGACTGGGATTCGAACCCGGTTCACCTCATTGGAAGGCGAACGCTCTATCCCGTGAGCCATCGCGGCTTTAACTAAAATTTCACTGGCAATCGCGAACCAGGTACACAATTGAATCGCAATATTAGGACTAGTTGGCAGCTATAAATATATAATTTCATATGTTACCGTTATTTTAAACTAGCCGCTTGAGGTGGACAGCTGTCCGCCACGCTAAAGGTTTTCACAAATAAAGTTTTTTAAAACATAGCAGGAAATCTGAAGATCAGTGGACAATTCTTCTTCCGCGTTCTTCAGATGTTTCTTGGGCCCTAGCACTTCTAGTAGAGACACGATCCTCTTCCAATCTTCTTTGACGTTTCTCAGGTGTTTCTCGGACCCTAGCACTTGTAATTGAGACACGAACCTCTTCTAATCTTCTTTGACGTTCCTCAGGTGTTTCTCGGGCCATAACACTGCTAGTTGAGACACGATTCTCTTCTAATCTTCTTTGACGTTTCTCTGATACTTCTTGGGCTCTAGAATAGCTTGTCGAAATTCGGTCATGTTCCATCCTTCTTTGACGTTCCACAGACGTTTCTTGGGCCCTTCTTCTTCTTTGAGAATCTCTTAATATCTTTTTCTTTGACAAAATACAAAGTTTTTTGGAAGGCAGCTCTGCCATGTCAGTAATCGGGATTTTAAGAAGTCAACGAATACTTTAGAACAACAATTACTATGAAAGCGAATCATGAAACTTCAATATTAAAATCTAAGTGCTTACCTGCAAACTGAAACTTTCTGAAAATAACTAATTACCTTTAATAAAAACTGTTAAAATAAAGAATAGAAAAACCAAAGAGATCCAAGGTAAGTGTGATCGTTCCTTCAAAAATAATTAAATTCCTATTTTATATATTATATAGCTACAACGCTTAAGAAAAAAAAACTAAAATGCTAAATACATGAAAAGAACACGAAAACGAATTAATTTTTTATGGTATCAATTTCTATTTCTATATAATTTTTTATGGTATCTATTTCTATATCGCTACAAAAATTATCGTCTTCGCTTAAGAAAAAAAAAAATAAAGCGTGGAAAGAAGAAAAACTTATTATAACAATTATGAACAACGACAAATATATCAAAGCGAAGCGTTCTATTTACGTATCGAATATGTTGCCACATTTTTAATACAAAAGTTAAACTTTTCTCCACTTTGATAAATGTAAACTAATCCGATCTTACAATTAAATTATTAATTCCTTCGCATATTATTGGTTTAAGTTGTCGAAAATTAATATTTCAATTGTAAGGTTTGCATTAGCATACATTTATAGAGTGGAGAAAAGTATATGCATTTTTTAATAGTTTTTTGAATATGGCTCTTTGAAGACGAAAAAGCATAGATTTTCTTACAAAATGACTGATAACTAAAAAACTAATCCAAATTTTTTAAAAAGAAAAAAAATACTTCTTCAGTATGTCAAAACACAATTATGTGCCGAGTTTCGTGCCTGGGCGAGGCTTCTGGGGTGATATATTGTGATTACAGACACACACACAGCCGCGTTAATTATTATGTATAGATAATATTTGTTCTATTTAGAAATAAGAAAATATTATAATAGAGATGAGTGACAAAATAATGCGAACACTTATACGCTAACTCTATGTAAAAAAAATTTATTTTAACTGCAAATGTTTTGCAAGATTTAACATGGCAAAACTCTTGGCAAAATTTGACTGATTATGCT
This sequence comes from Parasteatoda lunata, assembly GCA_949128135.1. Lineage (NCBI taxonomy): Eukaryota > Metazoa > Arthropoda > Arachnida > Araneae > Theridiidae > Parasteatoda > Parasteatoda lunata. Next base: position 23,434,798 of record OX421977.1, on the reverse strand, counting down.
TGAAGTATTTAGAAATAGCGTCCTCTTTACCCTTCCAAAATTTTCATGGACCAAAATGAGCGTAGGTAGTTAAAAGTGTTTTTCCTTTTTTTGATGCCACAATAATTCTAAAATCATACTTATATAAATATCACAATCCTACAGAATGTTTTATAAAATTCCTCTCATTAAAACTTATAAGAAGTTATTTGTGATGCTATTATAGGCATTACGCCGGCCAGGTGGCCGAGCGGTTAGCGCGTCTGACTGAGAAGCTAATGACTGCGGGTTCGAATCCCGCTCTGGGCATGGATGTTTCTTTTCCTCTGTGTTCTATGTCCTTTCTCCTGTGTGTGTGAATGTGGCCCACCCTATGAACGGGTTTGTGGCGTGGGCAATGTTGCTCGCCTCCGTGACTCTGGTTCACAGTTGCCCACTGGGTAACGCGAAATGAGTAACAACTCTGGCATCTTTTAAGGCGAAAAGAATAAAGTTCAGTGCCTGCCATTGGAAAAAAAATAATAATTGGCATTACATATTTCCTAGATTTTAAAATTTCGTTAATTTCATAATTTTTTTTCATTCTTCTAAATCTAATTTTAATTAAATTAAAATAATTTTTTAATTTTTATTATATTTTACAAAAATAAAATATAAATATTTTATTGTCTTCTTAACAATTAATATAACGGTTAACTATTTTAATTCATTACAAATGTATAACTCATTATTTCACTGCCGTTTTTCAATCAATCAAACATCAAAATCTAGTTTTAACTCTTTTTTCCTTAAGTAACTTTATTTCTATACAAAAAATTTTCAGTTACAGGGTTATATCAATTCTCACGGTCTCTTTTGTCATTAAGCTATAGCCAAATTATTTAAAATTTATTGTCGATTACGCGAGAATAGCTTTTTCTTTGCTATTTGATATCTTGATAAATCGCCTACTATAAATCTTTTCCCATGTTTCTAACTATCCGTGGGGAATAATTAGATCACTTTTAATTTTGAATTCTTGGCGTTTGGACTGGAGGCAGGGAAGTTTCACCCCCCCCCCCCCCGTTGGACAGTTATTAATTTACAAAAAAAAAAAAAAATTCTAATATATGCAAAGATGAATTTCTTAATTTCTATCATAGGCGTATGATCCGAACTATTTTCTTTTGTTTAATGTTATAATCGTCATCGTTACTTGAATAAAGCAATCATTTTGATACGTCAGTGGACTACCAATTCAACACATGCGCTGTGTATAACATGTATTTACTATTATTTTCCCAATTTTTGAGGTGTTGAATTGAACTACGGCTGTCGGATAGTATCCAAGTATTTGCAAAGTGCCCTTCACTCAAAAGTTTCTCTAGTCTAGTCCCTCATTGGAGATAAAACCAGTTTTTCGATCTTGCAAAAAGTAAAGCTCATTTCCCAGTAGCATGAAGTCCACTTTCAATGGATCCCGTCCCACGTCGATATCCACGGAAACGAGTTAGCTGACACTCTTGCAAAGAAGGGACTAGACCATCCAGTCCCCTCCTCCTCAGAGCTTACATGCCTTGAACTTTTCGCAAGGCAAAAGGCCCAGAACAAACAAAAGTGGCTGCTTCCTCCTATTCACCACTGGTATAAAGCAAAAAGACCAGGACTCTCTCTGGTTACAGGCAGACCAACACTTGCTTATCCCGACTGGCCAGTGGACACCTGAAAAGTCTCACATTCTCTGCCAATCAAAAGATCTTTACTCTTTGCCCTAAATGCCAACAAAACCAGGCATCTCCTGAGCATATCTTGATCTGTTTAGGGCTGGACTGGAACGACATTCATTCCTCTCCCTTTTTAGTTTCGGACTTCCTAAAAGTCAACCGATTTATTGATCTGGTCTGACTCCGTCAGACCAGATGGGAATTAGTAACAACAACAACAACTATAATTTTCAATCATAAAAATTTATCCATCATGATAAAATGGAATAACTTCATTACAGTTATTAACTGCCTCCTCATTTTGGTCGATCCAAATTTAGCTCGGGTATTAATAAATATTGTTGGAAATTTATTTAATATTAATTTAAATTAATTTGTAAAGATGGTCAAAATTATAATAAATCAAATTTGCAAACCTGATTAAAATTTAAATAATATCTAACAAATCTGGATGATGGGAATGGTTGATGTCTAGCGCCACTGACCCATTCATCGAAACTTTCATGTCATATATTGAGAAGTCATAAATTTTTAAAATATTAAGTTGTAATCAGAAGAAAAAGTGGACGAGATCTCCATTGTCAAGTATAAGGAAATCATAGGCTATGTATCAAGGCATAAAACTATTTGCACTTTAGGATACACATATGATCATAATAAAGCATAGTGTTAGCGATATTAAAATTACATCGTTATAAATTCTATACATAGTTCGGAAAATGATAATAAATGGTAATATCTAATTAATTATACACAATAAGCAAATATATACAGGTATGCCGACTGCTCCGCTCTCTGGAAAAGTTTTAATAAAGTGGTAGAGAATCAAATAGTATAACTTGTAAAATAAGCATAGTTACGCCTACTTTAAAAAACAGTAACCAAATAATGAATGCTTTTAAGTTGCACGTTATATGATTCTTATAATTTTTGATATTTAGTGGTGGAAAAATTAAGTAAAATTAAAAATACTAAACAAAAATAACTTAAATTTCGTTACCGCTAGAAAATACTATTTTGCAAAGCGGAGCAAGCTGGCATCTTTGTATATACCTAACTACGCTTTAAATAATTTGGAAGATATATATATATATATCTATCTATATATATATAGATGTAATATTTAATGTGGTAGCGAAATGTCGCGATCGCAACGAACTATAGGGGGCGTTGTTGTATGCGACGAATACCTGCGATTTCTATATGAAGAGTCATTCAACATTTAGTGGTCCAAACGTAATGTCATCTTTCTTATTCCCCCACTGCGCAGCTTAGTAACCCAAAAATAATGACATCTTCCTTATTTTTCCTCCTCTGACGAGATTATGTTCGTTGCGTCGGACTACTAAATTGAACTGTGCTGAGGTCTTCTCTCTTTTGAGAGGTATTGCTCAGCCAGTGAGTCTTCGCTGCTCGCATAAACACAGATCTAGAGATAGCAAAAATATTTTTTAAAAATTACAATTTTATACTAAGTAATTCATATTGACATTTCTTGAATTTGTCAATATGATTTACGAGGATGTGACATTTTTGTTGCGAGAAAAAATTTTAGAACTCATGTCTTCAAACTAAACATATGTAATATACCCGTTAAATGGAGAATTTTTTCAACTTGGCGCATTTTTAGAAAAAAAATTATAACTTATACTACTTTACGAAGCCGAGAACTTTACGAATTTTACACCTTATTGGTCACTAACAAAATATTACTTCCCATTGGATTTCTAAACCAGGTAAAGTGGTCTAAAAGAAATTGCAATCCGAATACTGTTAACTCATCAATTTTTATTGCTAATTTTATATATTTTTCATCTATACATAAATGCTATCCATCCTTTAGTGTATTTTATTTTTTGTAAAATTTTTTCACTTGTATTTACTTACCTTTTTTACTTAATCAAAATTTCCGACGTTACCCAATAATTTGGCAGAGCGCCATACACTCGTGAACTCCATTTTACGCCCTGTAACTTTAACTGTTATCATGTATATTTTTCTCTTTTATTTTCAAAACGGATAAGAAAAGGATCGCAAGGCATCAGATGCCCATTTCTAATGCAAATGATGATCTCTCCGGGTTTCCGCTGTGCTTGAAAAATTTTAATAGTGGTAGTAAATTTAAGTTAATGCTAAAATATATTTCTTATTTTCACACACCACTTTATCATTAAGTGGAACAGCATTCTTCTTTCTTTTCTTTATTTAAAATAAATTGGGTGCCTAGGCCGCGCAGCGGCCCCTAACCCTTACATCATGAAAATCGGCAAATAACAGTGAATAAAAACATTTTGACAATCAGCAACAATATGGTAGCTATACAAAGGCCAAGCACATTTGCTTGATAAATTATAAGTCGAAATTATTTTTGCAATGAAAATATTTTTACAACAATTTGTAAGTGAGACATGATTGTAAATAACATCTAAGAATTTAATCATAAATAGGCCAAGCACATTTGCTTGATAATTTATAAGTTGAAATTATTTTGCAATGAAAATACTTTTACAACAATTTGTAATTGAAACATGATAGTAAATAACATCTAAGAATTTAATCATAATAACATAAGTTGACGTGGATGTAAACAGTATGTAACGTTATATACATGAGTTATTCTTGATAATATATTACCGTATTGATACATAAATTCCTACTTCATTTGGCTCATGCTAAAATTGCTGTGTATAGAGAGTCTGTGAATTAGAGAGTTTTTTAATTGAAATAGAACAGTCGAGGAACAGCATTCTGGAATTTTCATATTTTCATATCTGGAATTTTATATTTGAGAATGGAATCCGTAGTGGTTGACAAGTAAATAAGACAAATCAATCATATTCATAAATTAAACAAATTTTTGGACATATATTTGCTACCAATTTCTTATTTCTACTAGATTTTCTATTAAAGGGCTCTTTCTTAAACTGGTTTACCATCATAGTGGTCTGATCGGACTACCTAAAAAAACCGTGTGGAGGCTTTCAGTTATAGGAAGTGTTGATACAAACCAGTTACAGATTTTTTAAATTTATTTTTCAAGGATATTAAACCCGTTACGGGCATTTTAATTTACTTTTGTTTAAATATGAGTGGTTGTCAAATGAATTGTTTTATAAAAAAAGATATGTTTCTTCTTTAATGTAGCCTGATTCGTTACAGTGAATTAAATATTTGCCTTTCATTCGCCAGGATTGCCAACTTTCAATGCTTTTTGTAAAAATTTATTCCAGCGGTAGCAAAGTTTTTTATTGTATTATTTTTATTAAATTAAACTTATTTTCCACACCACTACATGTAAACAGGATGAAAGCTAGACGGAAAAGAGGAAAAGCTGGTAGTAAAACCTTTTCTGTTATAGCTAGTTTTCGGGAGGAATTTACTTATTCTTTTTTTAAACTATTCAACAATATCTACTTTATCTTGGAAAAGAAGCAGTTTCATATATATATATATATATAATGCTTTTTTCCGTCTTACGTACCAGTTTTTTCTCTTTTCCGTCCTGCTACATAAGGGTTTTCAGTCATGCATGTAAATGATTTATGTATAGTTTATATGCATTATTTACAGAGATGCCAACTTGCTCCGGATAGCAAATATATATTTTAAAGTGGTAGTTTATCAATTGCGATTCTTAGTTTAATAAATTGAATTTAGTAGATTTTTATCCACCACTATTTCTGAATAATTAGTTTTCCTATATAATTCACCACTTTATAGTACATAGCCATGCAATACCTTTTAAAAAACAAGCAAAAAGAGTCAAATATTTGCCAAATTTACTTTGTAGTTATCTACCGTTATTTCAATTATTTTGGCGTGTCCGGAGCAGTTGGCATCTCTGTATTTATAGTTCATATGCGACTTTGTTTCAGCTCCTAGATAGGAAAGCTTTTAAAATGTTGGCAAAATTACTAAAAATTCTGAAAACTTTGATTTTTAAATATCCACCACTCTGCAAAATATTTTCCAAAAATCGTCGTATCCTGCATTAGGCATGTCACTACCACCAGAAAAAGCTGTTTTGAAGCACCTAAATTTTGCAGGCATGGGTGAAAGCCCTTATATAGCAAGACGGAAAAGAGAAAAACCTGGTACGTATGACATTTCATTCCAGCATTTTTTTCGTGAAAAATAAAATATCTGTAACTATCAAGATTTCTTTTAAAATTTTAGCATATATATAAAACTGCTTCTTTTCGAATATAATGTAAATATTGCTGAATAATTTGAAAAAAGAATAAGTAAACTCCTCGCCAAAATTAGCTATAACTGAAAAGGTTTCACTACCAGCCTTTCCCATTTTCCGTCTCGCTTTCACCCCTGTTGGCAGGTATGTAAAAACACAAATTTTGCTGTTTTGAAAGGATGGCTACAGTCTGAAAAAATTTAAAATGTGGTGATGAATGTTTTATGGGCTATCTCAAATTTTAATGGCTTTCACTTCACGTCAATTTTAGGAATTCTATCGGTCATTTTTTTACACAGTTATTTAATTTACAAATATTTTTGGTCGATAGTATTTAATTGAAACTTTCTGTTTCCTCAACCTTTTTTACTAGTTTTTAATTTGTTCTCAAACATGGAAGCTCTGTTTCAGGCATTTGTTATCACTACTATTTGTTATATGTCAAAAAAATAAATAAATAAATAAAATGCATTGGCATTTATTATTATTTTTTTCTTGCCCTACCTGACCAGTGCCTACTATAACTGAAAGCCTCCACACGGTTTCTTATAGGTAGTCCGATCGGACCATTATGAAGGTAAACCAATTTACGAAAGAGCTCTTAAATAGAATACCTAATAAAAAGAGGAAAGTGGTAGCATATATATGTTTAAAATTTGTTTAATTTATGAAGATGAATGGGTTTTCCGTATTGTAAATCACTGCAGATTCAATTATCAAATATATATGATAAATTCCTCTCAATTACTTTCAAAATAGAATTTGTTTTCATGCGCACAACTGGTTTGCTTTATAAATAGTCTGCGCAGCTTATACTAATAAGAAACCGTGTGGAGGCCTCCTGATGCAGGAAGGAATGACCTGACCCAGGGCGAATAAAATGCAAAAAGTGCTGACTAATATAATTCTAAATTTTATTAAAAAAAACTAAAATTAGCTACTTTTTTCAGTTTACTATTGAAAGTGAATGCTAGGAATGTTTTTGATTTAAATATGAATAATTTGAAATGTAAGTCATAATGATTGTTACGATTGAATAAATAAATAGGATAATAAATTATTTAATGAATTAAGTTTCAGCCACTTTTTATATTTTTGTCGCCAGTAACATCCCTACTGACTTTTAAATGTTGTGAAATGTTTAATGACATTTAAATGTATAAAAAAAAGAAAGTCCAATGAGGCAGTAATAAATTTTAAGGTTGCCCATAGGAAATATATATTCTACACCAAGGTGGCCGCAATCGAAAAAAATAGAAAATATTGTAGAAAAATATTGAAATAACAAATTATTTTTAATAATTCCCAGATTCCAAAATATATTAGTAAATTAAAGGACGCGTACTAACTGACCAACTTAATTGCTACGATTAAATCGATGTTAAAATCCATAAAATTTTCAACTACCTACTAAAAACAATTGTTATAAAACATACCTGCAAACTTTTACGCATTTTGAGCAAAATTTTATTTCTATATTTAAACTGGTAGTAAAATGTATGCTTTCTATATATTCCTTGCATTTATAAACTTAATTTATAATCTTCTAGACCACCACTAGTTTTAAAAAAACTAAGTATATAGAATAATCACAGCCAACATTCTAATCGATTTTTGCCCAACACTATTAATAGTAGAGATGGGCAAAACTGCTACTTCTCAGTCACTGTTACTACTGCTACTGGGACCCAAAAGTAACAGTGACAAATAGCAGTGACTGTTATTATTTCGTTATAGAATTAATCGTCTATCGATTAATCGTTATAATTTATCAGAATTTAACACAAATTAATCGATTATATATTTTATTAAATAATCGATATGATTAGATTTTTGTAAAAATAATCGATATAATTAGTTTTTTGTATCGATCTAATTAGTTTTTAGTAATATTAATCGATATAATAAATTTTTAATGTAGTTAATTAAAATAATTAATCGTTATACTGAGTAGTCATTTTTATTATAAGTGATGATTTTTATTAACCAATGTATATCATAGTACGCAATATAGTAGTATGATTTTTATTAACTAATGTATTTCGTAGTACAAACTATAGTAGGGTAAACTAATCAGTGAAGGAACACTTAAGCTACGCTTGCCTTTTAAAAAATCATATTAATTTCGAAATTTTAGTTAAATGACAGTGTCAACATATTTGTTACTAATTTTCAAACTGAAATAGAAATTGGTTGGACTCCGTTATGAGATTTGATAAAAAATAACAGCAATATTTGTCAGAGTGAAGCAGCTTGAACTTAGCAACGAAAATACTTTCATTTGCAGGTTACGATATGAAGCTGGAGCATCGACAGGCATCATTCACAGGTATTTCAGTATGATTTTTGGAGCAGCGACCATACCTGTGACATTTGGAACAGCTAGAGTAGCAGTGATAGTTGTCACAGTGAAAGTAGCAGTGAAATTTGTCACTGTGACAGTAGCAGTGAAATCTGTCACAGTGACAGTAGCAGTGATTTTTGTCACAGTGACAGTAGCAGTGATTTTTGTAACAGTGACAGTAGCAGTGATTTTGTCACTGTGACAACTTTTTGGTTGGAGCAGGCTGTCACTGCTCCGTTACTTTTGACCCATCTCTAATTAGTAGTAATGTGCCATTCGATTCATTTAAATGAATTGATTCTTTAGAATCGATTCTTTTTTTTAAAATGATCGTTATAATGAAAGGGTCGTTATAAGAGAAGTCGTACAAATTAGTTTAGACTGTTTTAGTGTTTGAATCTAGGTCAACAGTTCCCAATATTTTTTGGCTACGGAATCCTAGATAATTCACCTTCTTTCAGCGGAATAATTTCACTTTATAAATAAAGATTTTTAAGGTAATAGTGAACGTTATAGCCTATTAAAAACTATTTTTAAAATATTTAACTAGAAGAAGGAAGAATTTTCATCGTTTTATCATTAATATCCAAAAGTTAAATTTCCAGTTCTTGTGCTATATTTAGTCTAACTAAGAATTCGTTTATAATGTTTAAGTTGAAAATAAATAATTTGAAATAAATAAGCTAAAATAAGCCAAATTATGGTTTACTTCGAAATGAAAATTTAGAAAAACTGCTACAAACGTTGAAAATGGTTATAAAGGAAAGATATTTCTTTATTGAAGAGGGCGTGAGAAAAAATACTAATGCAATATTTTATGAATGCTTGTCCTTTTCATAATTTGTTCATTATATTGTTATTATAAATATTATATTTTCTTTTAAAAAATGCCATTTCTATTTCATTGGTATTTTCTCAGAATTAATTTCCTGAAGGCAACCGAAATGCTAAATAAATTATAAATTGTGTCTAAATACAGTCTGAGGTTTTGAAAATCATCACTGGCTATAAAAAGTACTAACTCGTGTAACCCCTGTAACTCTTAACGGAACCCTAGGGTTCCACGGAGCACTATTTGGGAACCGCTTTTATAGACCCTTATATTCTAGGATGCAGAAGCTGATGTTCTACTTGGGTGGCTATAAAAGTACTATCTCGTGTAACAGCTGTAAATTTCAGAAGCAGAATATTCTAGTCAAGTCGTCAGCCGAATGTGGCTACAAAAAATACCAATTAGTGAAACCCCTGCAATTCTTAGTGGAACCCTAGGGTTCCATGGAGCACCATTTGGGAACCACTTTTTTAGTCCTTGTACTCTAGGCTGCAGAAGCTGAATGTTCTAGTTGGGTGGCTATAAAAGTACTATCTCGTGTAACCGCTGTAACTTTTCCACGGAACCATAGGGCTTTACGGACAACAATTGGAAACCGTTAATCTGGACCTTGGACTCTAGGATGCAGAAGCAGAATGTTCCACTTGGGTGGTGAAGTCGAATGCGGCTAAAAAAAGTACTAACTAGTGGAACCCCTGTAATTCTTAACGGAATCCTAGGGTTCCGTGGAACACCATTGGGAAACTGCTTATCTAGGCAATACTAATAATTTTTTTTATAATTTAAATGTTATTAATTTTTTTTATTGTCTGTTTAAAAACACAATTTTATTAAAAATTATTATTTTTTTGTTGTAAAATAGGTTCAATTTTACAACAATTAAGACCAATAATTAATAATAAGGATATTCGCAAAAAAATAAAAGCGCAAATTCGCATATAATAATGAAACATTTTCAAAATGTATGACCTGAATTAAATAAAATAAATAGTTTAAATTGCGTTTTGAAACTTAAAAAAATAATAATAAATATAATAACCTATACAAAAATCTGATTAACAGGGGTACCCATTCCTCCAAGGCTGATGAGGATCCCGTACCTCCACCACCCAATTACATTTTCGCTATACGAAGACAACGAAAATGCAAAGATAAAAACATGTACAGACACATTTCTTTTTATTAAAATTATTTTTTTTTAGCTATTTAGGAAGTCATGAAAATTTAATGTTTCATCGCTTGTCTATTCGTACTTTATTTTCAAATGGCAAACCACAACAAGGTAAAACAATCGTATGGAGTGGTATGACATATTACTTATCTCCAACCAAAAGAGATTTTAAAAATTGCCTCATCCCCCCCCTGAAGAAAACAAACATTTTCGTTTAACAAAATCACTAGATTTATAATCGATAAAGTGAAAGGATGTGAATTGAATAGTTAATAAATTTGCCCAAAAATATTCCTAAAAAAAATAAATAATTAATATATATATATATATATATATATATATATATATATATATATATATATATATATATATATATATATATATATATATATATATATATATATATACATAATATTCAAATTTTTCGCAATAAACTATATTTCAACCATATAAAAAATGAATAAATATTTTTTCCCCTTTTTCCTAAAAAAAAAAGTAAGTTTTTTAAAAATATTTGGCTACTTGCCCCTCTTCATAACCCCTATCTCTCTGTGGGTATGTGGGTATCCTTTAATTTTTAAAAATAAGATAATACTAAAAAGAATCGATTCATTTCACGAAACAGTTCTTTTAATGTTAAAAGATATAAAACCGCTCAAATGAATCGAATAACCAACTCAAAGAATCGTTTAAACAGTTCAATGAATCGAATGTAATGTTAAAGTATAGGAAAGCGACTCAAAAGAACCGATTAGAAGTCCAAATCAACTCTTTGAACCGATATCAATGCTAAGAGATACGAAACGACTCAAAAGAATCGTTTAGAAGTTCAATTCAACTTTTTGAACCGATTTCTATGTTAAGGGATAGGAAACAGTTCGAAAGAATCGAATCATTTGGCTTTACGATTCTTTTAATGCTAAGAGATAGGCAAACAGTTCACTGAATCGTTTATTCGATTCTTTTCTAATTTTTAACTCATTTTCATCCAATCATAGGTTTGCATTCATACTTCAGTTCATTACCCAATCAGCGCATCGGTTCCATTTTCTATAGCTCTCGCTTGTTTTCTTGGCATTGAATAAACGATAACATAAAACTCTGCTTTGCTTTACTTTTACTGAAATTTATAAATTGAAAGTTAACCTTACTTATGAAAAAATACGCTCTTTAATACTTGAGTACTGAAAAGTAATGTCAGGGCTTTACAGCTTTAATTTCTTTTTATTTGAAAGGAAGAACCGAAACTGTAGAAGACAGCTTTTCAGTTGTTGTTCCCATTTTTAAATTGCTGTTTATCAATAGAGTTAATTAATTTCGTAATAAAGAAGAGAGAGAGCAATGTATACTTTTCACTGAAGCAGAATGCAATACGTATTGCATTAATAACATTTTCAATTCCCTTCATTCTTCCAGTGAGACCGTTTTATCAATCACCTCTCTAGACCGGTTGTGCGCTAACATTGACATCGGGGCCAATCTCATTCGATGCGATTTTTCCGCCTGCGAAAAATCTCATACATGCGAGTACCTTATTGGCAAGTTTTTCGCAAGTAAATATTTTCAACCAATCAGATTGTCATTTACATGATCATCGAGTGAGAATGGATCTGTGTCTATTCGACTGAGTTGGGATTTTAGCATGTCCAATTGTATAAACGAAATGCTATAGGAAATGCATATGTGGATGTTTAGTAAGTATCTAACTCTGAATGAGCTTACACAGTGTAGAATACCAAATATTGAAAAAAAGAAAAGAAAAGAATCGATTCTTTTTTAAAAACGAACTTGATGAATCGATTCACAAAAAAGAGTTGATTAAAATATCGATTCGTTCGTTTTTCGCGTATCACTAACCGTTAGTCCAAGCCATACATGATATTATCAGATGAAAGAGTGAGATGCACGCTTCGCGGGCAGGTACTATGGTTCACCACCTATCAAGTCAAGGTGATAGTTCCCATAAACTTTTTAAAAATACAGTGGATGTTTCTGCCTAAAATTGTAATTTAAGATCCATTTTACTGCTGCTGGGAAAAATCATACTCGAAAAGATTAAATGTTGGCAGGTATGCAATTACAATATTTAAATAATTTTTTGTTGCGGTCACCTTGCAGGTATATATCTTCAAATAGCAACGGAATTTCCTTACTTTCAGAAAATAATTTTTCTACTGGTAGCAAAAAAACTGAATAATAGTTCAATTATTTAGAATTTGGTCCCCTACTACTTACAGAAAGAATTGTGAAAAATTTATAAAAGCTAGTTGGATAAATGAACACTTTAAGTACTGTTAAAATTGCATTTGCTTTAAATATTTCTGATGTAACGAACTACCAAAAGAAAAATATATATGGGAGAGTCGGGTAGCCCCGCCCACTTAAGAAGTATTGCTTATATTTCTGAATAATATTGAGTAATAATCAATATTTTTGTATGTTTCTATTGTTTTATCATCTAATTAAATAATGCAAAAAGAATAAACCAAAAAAAAGAATAGTTTAACTTAAAAAAATAGAAATTTAAAAAATTTGTCTACTGTATTCAACATATTTTCAAAACTATTGTTTGCCATGTTACCAGCTGCATGAGTACTTGAAACTTTGAAAATAATCTTTTTTTATTACAACAATTAATGTCCGATGTCCCATTGACTTGAAAAAATATTCTATACATATGAAATTGACATTGGGCGGGGGTACCCGACACTCCCCTATACATATATTTCCTTTTCATTTATAACATAATAATAGATGAAAAAAAAATTATTACATACTATACAGACATTTGGTTCATAAGTAATTTATTTGATGCAGTTTGCAGTACATCCACACCAAATATGAATTGAGTACACACTTAATCGCGTTTACACCTTCTAGAGAACTTAACATCATACCAAATTATTGCTACAGCGTAATCACCAACAGATGGATCCACAGCGGCAGAGAAGAAGAACTGAAAATAAATTTTGAAAAACGTTTATTTCAAACAAAGCTAAACAGATTTTCCAACTTCTTTCGCTTTAACAGTATTTTTTCTAATATTTATAATGTTGTTAAGTTTTTTACTTTATCATTTTAATTATGATGTCTATGATTTTGGTCCCCTCACTATAATGCAAGCATTATAAATATATATACAGATATGTCAACTTGCTCCGGACAGCAAATAAATATTTTCGAGTGGTAGTTTATTAATGTGGGTTTCTTGGTTTAATAAATTCAATTTATAAGGTTTTTATCCACTACTATTTTTAAATAATTCAAAGAATTATAAAATTCGCCACTCTATAAAATTTAAGGCATGCAGCATCGTTTAAATAAAAGGAAAAATTATTCAGACAATTACAAATTATACTTTGTAGTAGAGATGGGCAAAACTGCTACTTCTCAGTCACTGTTACTACTGCTACTGGGACCCAAAAGTAACAGTGACAAATAGCAGTGACTGTTAATATTTCGATATAGAATTAATCGATATCGTATATCGATTAATCGTTTTAATTTATCAGAATTTTATATAGATCAATCGATTAAATATTTTATAAATAATCGATATGATTAGATTTTTGTGAAATTAATCGATATAATTAGTTTTTTGTATCGATATAATTAGTTTTTAGTAAAATTAATCGATAAAATCAATTTTAAATGTAGTTAATAAAAATAATTAATCGTTATACTGAGTAGTCATTTTTATTACAAGTGATGATTTTTATTAACCAATGTATATCATAGTACGCAATATAGTAAGTAGTATGATTTTTATTAACTAATATATTTCGTAGTACAAACTAAAGTAGTATGAATTTTAATAACCAATATGGGACTTTATTTAATTCTTGTAAAATGTTAAAAATAACATAAAGAAAGCTTCTACCTCAGATAATATAATAATTTAAGACTCATAATTTTTCGCGTTACTAATATTTTCATAATGCTATTACAGTGAAAATCTAATCTTTAAATTTTCGTAGTTGAGTTATCGGCATTTATTTCCTACACCAGCTTTTGTTGTAATAATCAACAGATGGCGCCACTAAGCATATTTTTTAATTTTGAATGAAGTTTTATATAGTTTTATATGTAATATCATAAAAATTCATATCATACACATAAATGTAGCTTCTATCTGAAGGTAAGGCGATAGATAAAAAAGTATTTTAAAAATAAAATATTATAAGAAAATAATTTCAATTAATTTTTTCCTTCAAGCTTTGCAAAATATGAATACATTTTTAGGGCGTTACAAATCTGGACGTTTTATAATGTGAAAATTATTTTATTTAAAAAAAAAATTTGCAAGGCGTCCAAATTTGAGAGTTAGCTTATATATACATATATTAGCTTATACATATATATATATATATATTCCATTTTTTTTAAAAATACTCTTCTGTATGCGAAGAATTCTTTAAAGAAATCTCGAGTTCATTTTCTCTACTACAAAGTAATAAATTTTACAAAAATAATATTTACGAAAATAAAGGAAAATAATATCAATTTCATAAATAGAGTTAAACAATAAATTTAAATTTCTATTATTTATTTACATAATTTCATTTATTTTTTCAAGCATTTTTTCTTAAATTGTTTGCTTGTTTAAAACACAAACTTTCATGTTGGTCTTGAAACAGGCAAACCAAGTTTTAAAATATGTTTAAGCCATACTTGAAAAACAAACCATGTTTAAATATTTAATTCTTCACAAAGAAAAAAATGCTATTGAAGAAATGTCTCAACGCTATCTATCGCCAAAGTTTACGTATACATAATGTGAATAATAATTTTAGTTAAGCAGTGTCGCCATCTATGGTCTATATTTACATTTATATTGGTTAAGCTTAAGTTTACTTAGTTTGACATTTATTGATAGCGGTCTTTATCCTCTTCACGATTTTTTACAGTTCTTAAATTAAACAAAAATTAAGATAAAAAGAAAATGTCATTAGTCTTTCCCTCCCAGTTGAATTACAATAATTTAAATGAAAAACAAAATATGTTATGATCAAAATTACGCAGAAATTAACTAATTACGCACAGCTATTGGCAGAATTTTGGAAACAATATATTTATTTTTATTTATTTATTTATTTTGTAATATTCAAGCAAACTTTTTTTTCCCAATAAAGTAGACATTTTATAGTTTCTTGAACCTGACATTTTACAATTTATTTTTAAAAAATCATAAAATAATTTATAAAAAAAAATATTGAAATTTAAATTTTATATATACAACTGATAACGACTTGTATTATGTAGCTTGAATAAATTTAATAGAAAATATTTGCCGCAAAATTTTGATAGCTATAAATCCACAAATAAATATTTAAAATTAGTACATTCTCGCGGCACCGAACCTGAGACCTTCTAAATACTAGTGCGGAATTGTACCCACTATACACTTTACTTCTCAGCGGGAAGATGCTTACAAAAAATTAAAAAGTTTATTTCTGCTCTTAAAAAATAATAGATATTTTTTGAAATCTTTATTCATAAATCATCACTGATATGTAATAACTTGTACTAACTTTTCGATTTAAGGGGGGAGGGGAGATAAAATTTTTCCTTCTTTTCACATCTTAAGATATAAATAAAAATGTTTGCAGTGTCTGAAAACCTGATGTAAAAAATCCAAGTCTTTAAACAATATCTGTTTCTTCGAACATATATCAACATATATCGAACATACTTTGCATAATTTTACGTTTTTATATGCTGCATAATTGTTATTTATGACAGAAAATTCAGTTCCATTTAAAGAAGAAAAATCAATACAAATTTTATTTTGTTTTAAATTTCAAGTATGAATATAAACTAAGCTATATATAATATATTCGAATTATATCTTATTTAAATATATAATATTGTATTAAGATTATTTTGAAGATTCATCATTAAAAACAATTTATCCTAATATTAAATTATAAAAATTATCAAATCAAAAACAGAGATCATGGTTTTTTTTTCGTTCTTTTTTTTTTCCAAACTGAAATAGAAATTGGTTGGACTCCATTATGATATTTGATCAAAAATAACAGCAACATTTGTCACAGTGAAGCAGCTTGAACTTAGCAACGAAAATACTTTCATTTGCAGGTTACGATATGAAGCTGGAGCATCGACAGGCATTATTCACAGGTATTTCAGTATGATTTTTGGAGCAACGACCATACCTGTGACATTTGGAACAGCTAGAGTAGCAGTGATAGTTGTCACAGTGAAAGTAGCAGTGAAATTTTTCACTGTGACAGTAGCAGTGAAATCTGTCACAGTGACAGTAGCAGTGATTTTTGTAACAGTGACAGTAGCAGTGATTTTTGTAACAGTGACAGTAGCAGTGATTTTGTCACTGTGACAACTTTTTGGTTGGAACAGGCAGTCACAGTGACTGCTCCAGTCACTGTGACAAGTCACTGCTCCGTTACTTTTGACCCATCTCTACTTTGTAGTTGTTTACTGTTTTTATTAAAATATTATTACCCGTTAGTCCGTGGGCCGAACTCATTTATCGTTCAAGTTCGTTCCGATACTTTGGGGGGAATTTTTTCTTTTGACAAAACGATTCAGAATGTTTTAGTATTTTTAATTTTATAAAGTTCTCCAAATATTATTTGGTCATAATTTAATAACAATCGGTTTTATGACGCACTCTTTTTCTGTATGCTTTCGTACTCTCATCCAGTGAAATCGTTGAATTATTTTTTCCTCCGCCAAGCTAACCAATCACGCATTGTCTCCTCACAGTCGCTTACAGCAATGTTTGTAAGCAAATCGTTGGTTGCATTGATGCTAATTTTCTCGATTTCATTTTAATCCTTTGAATTTTTTTTAAAATTCCCGCTTTACTGTTAAATATTTGATTTTCATTACTAAATTCGAATTGTGCAGGCGGTCACATTGCAATGCCTCTCTGACCTAATCAAGAATTCGTCTCCGATTTTAAGATACAAAAATATATACTTAGCTTAAAAATAAGAAGGAATTGTTTGCCCTATTTTAATTTTAACAATATTTGCTGAGTTACAAATTTAAAGGGGATATTTATATATAGATCCCACCAAAGAAATGAAAGTATTGTGGTTATGTTGATGAAATGTTAAAAAAAATTTTTTTAAACAATTTTCATTACTTTATGAAGATAAAATATTAGTTCCAAAATGATTAAAAAAGCTATATATTAACGTTAATGATCCATTATTCTTAAAAAAAATATTATTTTTGTTTCACTAACAAAGGTGTTATGGTAAGTATTGTTTCAAAACATGATTGTTTTGATGGCTTATTTATCTAATATCTTTGATATTAAACGTTTTTGTAGAGTAAAGCGCACATCTTATATTGCTTGCATTTTAATTTTACTTAATTATTACTTCTTTTTAAACTCTGAATGGCGTATAAATTTAAAAATTTTTATTAAGATGTGCTTACTCGGAAAAAAGAAAAAAAAAATTTTTATGTTTTTTTTTTCCCTCTTACAGAAAAGCTATAAAAAATACTCCTCTTAAATAAATACTACTCTTCTATTAAAAAAAAAACTGTTAACTAATCTAAACTAAAAATAAATCATGAAATTTAAGGGAATTTATGCAGGTTCTCTCTGTAGGGTCAGCAACAAAAAATTCGACAATTTTGTATTTAATCATTGAGTATTTTTTTTTTTTTGAATTAAATTTGAAAACAATAGTGTAGATTCAAAACATGATTTAAACATTTAACTTCAGATATTGGTTTAAAAAATGTGTTTAATCAATTTTCCAACTGGCACTATTTCGACAAATAGTTAAAGAATGTCTCTACACTTAAATGTAAATAAATTATTGAATATCAAACCATAATGAAATTTCCAAATATATTAATGTCTGGAATTATATTCTCTTGCTAAATAAAAATATATTCAACAATACCTGTCTAAGGTTTTTTGGAACACTCTGTATTTGTCTTTTGCTACACTTGCAAAAACTATTTGAAATAACACTTGAAAACATTTTTTTTTTCAATTAAAACAATAAATTCTACATACTAAATATATTTTCTCTAAATCAATCTTATTATTTTCAAAATTAATGCTGTACCAAAACATTAAAATTTTAACTAATGAAAAACCAAATTTTGTTAAATTGTTCAAATAAATTATGTAACAAGATAGTTCAGTGTGTAAAATATGCGGTTTTTATATAGTAAAGAAAGTTTTAAAGCTTCAGTAAAAGACAGTGTACCAAACAACAAATTTAAAAAAATATCAATTCAAATTTATTGTAAATTTTACACAAATGAAATTTTTCATTTCTATGTCAAACTGAATTTCAAAATATTCATTTGTATGAAATGGTTTTTTAGCTTACTAAAATAAGTATCGTCTTAAAAAATAAGGGAGAAATATCTCCCGATTTTTAAAGAAAATCAGATTATTTTCTGTAGGGTAGCAGTTCTTAAAAAGTTGATGCAAATTTAAATTTTCACAGAGTGGAGGAAAGATTTATATATTCTATAGAATTCAAGTTTTAAGTATTTTTACAAAAATAATAAAAAAACCTGTCAAATAATCGCAGATGCAGTATCATAACCCTTCATTACAACTATAACTGTCATAGTCTATGTTTTACCTTTTTATATTGAATTATCAAATCATCATGATTTAAAATGAAAAGAAAAAAAAGATTTTAAGATCTTGAAGTAACTATAATTGTGTAAAAATGTGGAAGTACATACTTATAAAAAACTGTTAAGTGTTTTAGCGCAAAAGAAACGTGAACGAACGGGAAGATATCGTAGTATGCAGACAACAGCTTTTGTTCTGATTGGTCCATTCATTTCCAAGTGACGTCAAATTACGCTTCTCTTCGGATATTCTTGGGCAAAATACTGAATTTGAGAAAACAAAATAGTTCCTCATTGTTTTGATAACTATCAATTAATGGCCAGTCAGATTTTGGTGAACTTTATGAATTTATGTTTCTCAGCCAAGATTGTGTTCTATTTTGGTAGAATAAAATTGCCCTTCAAATGTCGGAACGAAAATTAGTTTAGAGCTACTTTTGAGACTTCGGCCCACGGACTACGTCCGGAGCAGTTGTCATCTCAGCATGCAGTTTTTATTTTTTGTTTTATAACTGTCGTCGAACAGCAGTCCCAATATTGGGCTTACGACTACTTATGTTCAATTCCGTAGCCTTGTAATTTCGAACTCAATCCAGAAAATAAGGAGTCAAGTATTGGGAGAAATTTGGCCTTTGAGGCGGACTCTTTGTTGGAACTAACACGCGTTTGTGTTACTTAGAGAGGGAAACCATCCACGGCAAGGGGACTCTAACCCATGATCCGTCAACTACTGACAGCACGGTGGTCGCTGCAAGTCGGTTGCGGAATTCGAATCAAACCAGTCATCGCTGGCATTCGAACCCGGTCACCTCATTGGAAGGCGAACGCCTTCTCCTCTGAGCCATCCGCTCAAATATCTGTATATGACGTAATTTCCTGTTATATACAATAACCGGCTTATTATATCTTACATCATATATATATAAATTTAAAAGTTCTTTTAAATAATTAAAAGAGATCAAAATGCGTATTCAAAAGCTCGTTTGACGCAATGGGCATAGCTCAAAACGTATATTTAAAAAAAAAATGAACATAGATTGAAAAGCGCGTTAGGAAAACTGATAAAAGTTCAGATAAGGAAATGAATATAATATTCAAATCGATTTCTCCAACTAAGACCTGTTACTAGTGTGTTTAAAGAAGTAATAAGTGAGTTATGATAAGTTGACCAGCGACCCCCTGAAACTAAAAATCTGGTTGCAACATTTCTAAAAGAACATATTTAAACTCACCTCCTTACCTTCTTAATTATTTAAAAGAAAATTATGTCTGTAATCTCCTCGAAGGATTTCTTTTCTAGGAATATTAAATTGAAAAGGTAAAGCAGCGAGTTTTCAAAGATATGGTTATAAATGTTATTATCTGTTTAGTTTTAGGAGTATGCTGGTCAGCTTAGTTATGATATTACAATAAGGAACAAATGAGCCGCGATGGCTCAGAGGATAGAGCTCGTCTTCCAATGAGGTGAACGGGTTCGAATCCCAGAAATGGCTGGTCGATACGAATCCGCATACGGCTTGCACCGACAACAGGGATGACGTGAAACGTCCTCAGTGGTAGACGGATATTGGGTTAGAGTTCTTTTGTCGTCAAGCATACCGAGGGAGGTACTCATGGTCTTCCTTTCCATGTAGCGCAAAATGCAGGTTAGTTCCATCAGAAAGTCCTCCATGAAGGCAAAATTTCTCTCAATACTTGATCCAGGAGTTCCCTTGCCTTCTGGATTGGGTTCAAAATTACAAGGCTACGGAGTTGAACATTAGTAGTCGTAAACGTCAGCTCTTCAACGAAAGTTATAAAATTAAATAATGAACAAATTTATTGCTGTATTTTTATATGATCTAACTTAATTAGAATGTGGGGGAGTCTAAAAGTTATAGAAATTTTTAAAAGTGCCATTAAAATGGGCCAATATTCATGAATCGTGGCACAATAATTGCTCAAAGGGCCGTTTTTCCCCGATAATAGCCCTAAATAGAATTTTCCGATTCACCCGATATTTCACAGCCACTTTACAACCAACATCGGTTCTACATAGAGGTGTCAGATTCACCCGATATTTTATATCCATTATTTAGCTAATATAGGTTCTATATTGGCCAATGTAGGTCCTATATAAGCCATTGTGGGATCAATATTAGTAAATCTAGACACCCTAATATTGGTCCTTGATGCATGTTGTTATAGGAGCCATATTGAGCCAATTTTGAGCCCAACTAGGGCCAAAGTAAAATTGTTCCAAGGGTACACACTTGTCTGCTCCTTCGCAAAATAACACGTAAGACCAAAATAGCGTTTGCCATTATTGCCTTCTAACCACGCCCTACGCACGTACCAAAGAAGTAGAAGGCACTTTAAAATGAAAAACCTTGGTTCGGACTATTTTATTGAATTGCATAAAATATGTAGCTTACAAAGAGAAACCGATTGTAGATTTGAAAACAGCGATGAAAAAGTGCCTGTTGAAAAAAATCTGTTAAAAAAATATGTGCAACTGAAAACAAATAAAATTAAAAATCATCCCCTATTGTTATTCGTAGTGTTTAAACAAATGAACGAGTATAGAATTTCAATTCATACTTGCCTATTTCAAAAGCAACGTCTTGAAAATCAGGGTTCGTAGTTTAACGCTGAAAAACATTTATTTAATACCGAAGTGTTGCACAGAACTTATTGATATCTTACCCTTAATGATTTGTCTATATCAATATCGATAACTGCCTTTTGCCATGTGTTTGATGTACCACTGGAAACGTAAACAGAGTTAATTCCATAATCCATTTCTTGCTGAATACCGAACGACTTAGCACCATCGCCGGAGAAGAAATATTCAACAGTGAGACAAGCTATCTTTTCGAACTCATAAATTTCAAAATAAGGTGTGATCATTCGGCCCAAATCAGGGTTGGTCATGTTGGTCTCCAAAACCATCATAGTTGCTACAGGAAAAACAAATTCACAGTGAGTATTGCGAATGCTATAAAAATATTTTACTGAAAAACATTAAAATGAATGTATATAGAATGTATATACAGTGGTGGCCAAAAGTGTGGACATTTTTTGATAGTTTCATGTTTTTCAACTTTGTGTGCTTGTAGAATATATTAATTTTCACTTAAATACAAATGTTTATATATCAAATTGAAGGTAATTTAGTGTAGAATTTAATAACAAAACAGAATTAAAATATATGTATTACAAAAAAAGTTATGCTCATTTTAGTAGAACAAACACAAATCGTTTTGAATAAGGACGTGTTTTATAATAAAAGCGTACTAGCCAATCACAAACACTGTTCTCCGAACCAATCAAATGTCTGTAACTATAGTTTAGGTTATTTGGATGGTAAAAGAGTTATTGCTGTGAAAATATTTTACGGAATGATGCATACTAGTACAATTAAATAGAGTATTGCTGTTTTGGAATATTTAAAGTCCTTTTTTAATTAAACCAATTTTAAACAATGTCATCAACAAGAAGAACTAATTGGACATCTGCAAAAAGAAGCCGAATTGTCATATTGAGAGAAAATGGCCTCTCTTATGCTGAAATTGCAAAACAAGTTGGTGGTTCAGTGACTTGTTCTGGTGTACGAAAGTTCTGTTTACGTTATGAAAAAACGAAATCAGTGGAAAATGAAGCCAAATCAGGCCGAAAAAAATGCACAAGTGCTACTGCCGGTAGAAAAATTCAACGGCTATGCCTTCAAGATAGAAAAATTTCATCAGATGCCATTAGATGTGAAATGTATGCAGCGGGTATTGCAGTAAGTTCAAGAACAATAAAAAGAAGGTTATCAGGTTTTGGACTACAAGCTAGAATTCCAAGGAAAAAAAAACATATTTAAATCAAAAGCAACGCGAAAAACGAGTTAAGTGGGCAAAAGAACACATTAAATGGTCAGAAAATCAGTGGAAGCAAGTAATCTGCAGCGATGAGAGTAAAATATCGCTCTTTGGTAGTGATGGTAGAAAATACGTGAGACGTAGAGTAGGTGAAGCACTTCATCCTGATTGCATTGAAGCATCTAAAAAAAACAACAACAAATGTCATGATTTGGGCATGTATGTCTGCAGATGGTGTGGGCCGAATTCAAGTGATTGATGGCATCCTGAATGCCAAAAAAACATCGGAACTGTCCTGAAACCAAAATTGGTACCTTCCATCAGGTATCTCTTCCCCAACTACGCACCATTTATTTTTCATCAGGATTCAGCTCCATGCCACACAGCAAAAGTATGCAAAGCATGGTTTCAAAATAAAGGCATAGATATATTACCACGGCCAGAAAACAGCCCTGATCTCAATCCATTTGAAAATTTGTGGCGACGTTTGAAAATTCTTGTACGAAAATAACGTCCATCCAATAAAAGACAACTTATTGAAGCTATAATTGACTCTTGGCACCATGTGATAACGAAAGATGAACTCCAAACACTCGTTCACTCGATGAAAAGACGCTGTGAAGCTGTCTTAAAAAATAAGGGTTATCCTACTAAGTATTGATTGTGTAAGTATCACTTTAAAAAAATGCAAATCTAAGATAGATCTTACTATTAAAGCATAACATTTTTTGTAATACAGATATTGTAAATACAGTATTTATTATTAAATTCTAAATTAAATTAACTTCAATTTGATATATAAACGTTCGTATTTAAGTGAAAATTAATAGATTCTACTGTAAAAGTGTGAACGTGAACATTAATTATATTCTTATTACATATTTAGTATTCCATGTTTTGGCAACAGCAGTTCTTGTGTACGATATAGAATTTGAGTTTTTAGAATAACGGTGTGCGTAAATTTTAATAAAAGTAAACAGTAAATGAACTGCGTTTGTTTTGTTTTTATTTTAAAAGTTGTTTCTTACATTATCAGAAGTGGGATAAACAGGCAACTGTAATTAATTTTGAGTTTTGAGTTTAAAATGGCATTTTTATCGCGACTTCGCAAAGATCAGTTACGTTATGTAGCTACTGAGTTATCTGAAGATGTTTCGTCTACTACTTTGAAAATCCCTGACTTGAGAAAGTTAATATTGAATAGCGAGAAATACGATGAAGAAATGGTTCAAGGAATGGTTGAAAATTTGGTTGAAGACGCCGAGCGCCTTCGTCAAGAAGAGAAAGAAAAAGCCGATCGCGAACATGCATTGGAAAAAGAAAAAGCCGATCGGGAACATGAATTGGAACTCAAGAAGTTAGATATTGCTGCTAAAATTTTAAAAGTAGTTCTAACTGAAGTAATAACATCGGCGTCAAAAATTGATTGGCAGTCACAACTGAGAAAGTTTTCTACGAGTAATGAGGATATCAGCCTTTATTTAGTACATTTCGAGAGAGTAATGAAAAGAGTACAAATGCCAAGTACATTGTGGATGGCATGTTTAGTTAACCAGTTACCTAGTGAAATTGTCAAAATGATAATGAGAGAACCAGAAGAACAGTCAGAAAATTATGACTATGTTAAATCTCTTTTGCTTAAGTGTTACAGACTAAATCCTAAAAAATTTAGACAATTATTTATTCTCATGAGAATACTGGTGGAAAGTCATGGAAAGAATATTACCACGAGCCTGATACGTATTTTAATGGGTGGACTGCAGGACTTAAAATAAGTAGTTTTGAGAGTTTAAAAGACCTGATCATCACAGATCGAATGAAAGCTCGGGTGCTTCCAGATATATGAGAACGTTACTTGTATCAGTGGACCCATATAATTTCACCTTATACATTAGCTGAAAAGATAGATGAATTTATTGAACTCAAAGATGTTTTTTAGAATCATATTCAGTATAATAATAAATCTAGTAACAATAAGTTTTTGAAAGAAAAAAATATCGCCGAAGGCAAACAAACAGAGTCAAGTAGAAGTACAACTAATAATCAAACTGTTTGCTACAATTGTTATGATACCGGCCATTTTGCCCGTGATTGTGTAAAGCCAAAACGTCCAAAGTTTTGTACTGCCTGCAAAACAGAAGGACATGGTACAAAGGAATGTCCAAAGAGAGCGTCTTTCCCATTAGTCAATGCAGTTTCGTTTTTACCCAGTTCCAGTAATAGTACTACGAAGAATATTATCATAGAAGAAGTAAATACTAGTGCTCTTATGTATACCGCTGCTGATATATCTATGTTAAAATATAGTTTTGCACAAACGTTTAATAAAAAATATACATAAAAATATAGTTACACGAATTCGAGGTATTGGAGGTGTAAGGGAGTCACTAGGAATGATTACTAATTACATACTTAATGTGACTATAGACAGGGTAAAGCTGAAGGAAGTTCTCTTTTATGTAGTGACTGATGATACATTTGAAGGCCCTGATGTTCTCATTGGGAATGACATCATTGACTCACCCGAGATAATGATTAGAAATCAAGGCAGATCCAAGTTAGTTCACGTGGAAGAGCTGGATTTTTTGCATGATTTCCAGATTAATGAAATGCCTGATGGGGTTGTGTTGAAGACCCTAAAAAAGTTCTAGATTGAACCGCGTTCTGTCTTCAATTGGTAACTGTCTTCAGTGCATGTAAATCTCAAAACGGATTTATTTCCTGCAGTACTCGAGATGATCTAAGCAAGGATGTTACGTTTGCTATCCACGATGGTAAATCACAAGTGCCCGTAGTGAATCCTAGTAGCGTAAAATTACAATTAAAGAAAAAACGTGTTATCTTGCGAGGAAATTGGGTATCTGAAAAGAGTTACAATTCAATGGTTAAAGAAGATGCGGATTCAACCCCAGCCGTTTTATTAGCAAAAGAAATTGTGCGAAATCCTATCGATAGAGAATGTGTTAAAATTGGACCATCAATAAATAAAGAACAACAGCAAATTTTATGCGATTTGTTAAATGAATTTAGGCTGTGTTTTGCTTTAAAACAAGATGAACTAGGATACATTAATAATACTATAATGCGTATCGTTGAGACACCGGGTAGTAAACCTGTTTCTCGTTCACCCTATCGAGCTTCGAACTACAAGAGACAAGTTTTAAGAGAAATCGTTCAAGAATTAAAAGATCAGGGTGTTATTCGTGACAGTTCTTCAGAATACAGTAGCCCTGCCTTACTTGTATCTAAGAAAACTGGTGATCATCGTATGATAATTGATTACAGACATTTAAATTCACAAACTATTAAGGATAAATTTCCATTACCCTGCATCGATGATTTGCTTGAAAGACTATGGCTTTAGTTTATTTTGCATCCTTGATGCATGTCAAGGATTTAATGAGATAGCAATGGATGGAGAATACTCACGAAAGGCAGCGTTTAGAACTCCTGATGGACATTATGAGCCTACACGTTTGTTTTTTGGCTTATCGAATGGACTACCTGTTTTTCAGCGATCGATGTCATTAGCTTTGGGTGATTTGCTTTGGAAAGGTGTATCATATTTTATTGACGATATATTCGATCGGCTTTGACGATATCTTCGGTTCGATCGACTTTGATGATATGATAGTGAAGCTTCGACCAGTGCTTCGACCAGTGCTGATATCAAGCATACATTAAACTCCTGTCAAAGACCACAAGCTAATGGACAAGTTGAACGCATCAATCGTATACTTATTCCAATGATATCTTCCAATGTCCAAACGGAATCTCACGAGGATTGGGATAAAATATTACCAGAAGTACAACGGTGTATTAACTGGTCTCCGAGTAAGTCGACTGGAAAACCTCCTTTTGAACTCTTGTATGGATACACGCCATACGATACGCCTGGATATTTTTCTCAAGATCAACTACCTACATGAAATGACTACGTAAATCCAACAAAACTGCAAAGAGATGCCCAGGAAAGTATCATTGCACAAGAAAAGATTAAAAGGAATTATGACAAACATAGATGTGATGCATTTAAGTTCAATATAGGTGACGTTGTGGTCGTAAGACGATTACCCGAACAAACTGTCTGATCTAACACTAAAACCCAAGTTAAGTACAGAGGTCCTTTAACAGTAATCAAAATATTACCATCCGACACTTATCAAGTTACTGATTTACGCGCAGTTGGACAAGGAAGAAGAAGGCAACATAATTATACGACTACCGCCCACGCTTCACAAATGAAACTATTTCATCTGGTCAACGACGAAGATCTGTCTGATGATGGGGACAATATTACTGGAAGTAAGGAAAACTTCATTGCTTGTGAACCCATAAACGACAACAACAGTACAAATCAATGCAACGACGATCCAAATAAAAATTTAAGCCAAGATAACAATAGACCAAAGAGATGTAAAAGTGTGCCGCTTCACTTGAAGGATTATAAGTTGTTTTGAAGGGACGAGGTCGTCCAAAAGTCAGGATGGTCGAGTGTAAAAGTGTGAACGTGAACATTAATTATTTTCTTATTAAATATTTAGTATTCCATGTTTTGGCAACAGCAGTTCTTGTGTACGATATAGAATTTGAGTTTTTAGAATAACGGTGTGCGTAAATTTTAATAAAAGTAAACAGTAAATGAACTGCGTTTGTTTTATTTTTATTTTAAAAGTTGTTTCTTACACTACAGGCACACAAAGTTGAAAAACATGAAACTTTCAAAAAATGTCCTCACTTTTGGCCACCACTGTAGCACAGTATGTATATAGAATAGCGTGTACATAGAATAGTATGTATATAGAATAGCGTGTACATAGAATAGTATGCATATAGAATAGTATATATGTAGAATAATATGTATATAGAATAGTATATATGTAGAATAATATGTATATAGAATAGTATGTATATCGAATAGTATATATGTAGAATAATATGTATATAGAACAGTAAGTATATAGAATGACCTTGAGGAAAAGCCACTTAAAGTTTATTCTCATACCCGAAGTCTTCCCACACCATTAAGGAGCCTCAACATTGTTGTCCATTGGAGATAATTTCCTCTTTTTTTCATAACGAGCTATTTCACTTTTATATCATAAAAAAAAAATTGGGATGTTAAAGAAGAAGCTGTAGCATTAAGTTGAACTAACTTTTGTGAACTGACTTACGACAGATTTAACGTGCATCAGTCACCATGTTCTACACGGGGAGACATCGACCGGCCTGGGATTGAGCTCATGAACTCTTGGAAATGAGCCCAGTGCCCTACCAACCAGGCTATCCCAGCCCACAGTTTACCATGTTTTGAGTGTTATCCCTTATTTGGTAATATTAGTGAAAAATAGTGCTGTTTGTTTTATTTTGTGTTAGAATCGTAACAAGCTTGCGGAATCTTTCGAATCCATTTGCTGTTTGTTTTTTTCGAAAGTTAAATTGAAAGAACGATTTCATTTAAAACACTACAAGTATAATAATATTGGATGGCGTGTTTTTGCAAGCTTAGGTGTGAAAACCAATCGGAAGTAGTAATCCGAAAGTTTCACGACGAATTTTGATCATAGATATTGTGCTCCCCGGGACATTCCATTCTCACCCCTTTTCTTGGAAGCGGCTTCTGTGATCTCCACGTGAAGGCTACAAGTGCACGAGTTTTCTTTACCGTAGCTGAGTTTTAGGGAGAAAAACACTTTCACTTTAATTTCAATAACACCTCAACTTTCAGAAAATATGAAATTACACTTCGACTTTCAAGCACTCGTATTAATATGAGGAGCGAAAGACGCTCATTAGCATTTGAATTTGTATCGTCATCTAATACCCAACACTCAGTTAAAGGAGTGTATATTTTTTTCTCCTTCTTTACCCGAGGTCGGAGTATATTTTTACATGGCACATGGCACCATCATCGCCATTTTTAGTCTGTCCATCCAAATGGCATCTATTTTGATTTGTTCGTTAATAAATTTCTTCTTTTTTTTTTTTTTACAAAATAATTTTGCTGCCCTTAAAGAACATGGCAGATTTTATAAGAATTTCACATCTGGATAAACATCAATCATCATCACCATTATATCTTTGACGTAGCTTTGAATCCGTATCATCGTTAAGCCATTGGATTTTTTTGCCTGGATCAGCATGGCGTGTTTTATTACTCGCCGGTCGCCATCAGTCTTGCTCTCGCAGTTGCCGTCTTTTCCCTGAGGATAATTCGAGTATGGGATCCCCTTCCTGTATGTTTGTGATAACCGCATGAATTTTCCTTTCACCAAAGCACTGTAGCATCCGTTTTTTTTTTTTTTTTTTTTTTTTTTTTTTTTTTCCGGCCGCTGATGACCCTGTCAAATTCTCGAACACTTACCACCTCTCCATGATTCTGTTGTCTTTTGCCTGGGCTTAAGATTGATGTTCGTTTGGAATTACTTGATTTAAAATAAAGAACTGTCGTAACCTCCTACACTTTTGGACTGCCTTCCTTTTTTATTTTATTTTTTTATATTTTACCTTAGATGTATTTTTGAGAATCCTCACCTGCAAGATGTGTTTTCTTTTAGAATATTGTTTTTTGTTTTTGTTTTTTTGTAATTCCGTGTTACTGGGTGTTTTTCGGAACACAATGTTTTGTTATAAACCATTATACGTTTTTTTGTGTGGCCATATTTCTTCTGAAAACCCATTAATTGTGATATTCAGTTGTTTAATACCCAGCATTACCGGTACAGATATATATCATAGAATTGTTATAAAAAAAAGCTATCGTTTCGTAGAACTGGAATCCTAGACTTGGCGAAATATTTTACTAAATAAGGAGAACATTTGTTCTTGAAAATCATGATTTTCAGACATCATTTGTATTAATTCTTATTACTTGTTAGTTGATTATTGTTTCTAATAACGGTTCTTATTATTAATAAGGAAGCAAGCAAAAAGAAGGCTGTGCAACATCGTTTTAAGAGTTGGCGATATTGATACACGTTCTCGCTGTGAGCTTGGTATCTATTTGGCGTACACTTAGATGCAAACTGGCTCCCTCCATAGAGATAATGATTTTTTTTTAACTTTCAACAAAGCATAAGTAATTTTTTTTAACTTTCGAAACTTATTATTCTTGGATTTGTGGTAGAGTTTTACAATTATCCTACGTTCTTTGCGTCCTATGAAACGGTTTTTTACATCACGAGAATAATGGTTTTGTGGGAATTTTTGAAGGACAGTACCTTTTGGCTTGACGTTATTTTCTATCGATATCCTAATTTTTTCATCCGTTTATTCTGCATTATTACCACTCCAATCTTGATATAGTTTTGCACACGATGCCCGAATTTCGAACTTCTTGTTGTTTCAAAATTATTATTAGCTAATATTTCGTTTATAAATATAATAAATAGAAAGCATAATTTCCAATTGTCAGTCGTTGGTATTTTAGAGAAATATTGGGAACATTAGTTGGAATTTTCTGCTACTGGAAAATTATTATTATAAGCTGAAGTCTTGCTTATTTAAACTATATCTAGAAAGCATATTGCTTTCATAAACTTTTGAGATTTAGAAAAACATTTCGAGCATTGTTTGGAACATAAAATGGAATTGTTATATTTGTAAAATTATTTATTTAACTCTTACCTTCCAACTACAACGGAAGCACAGTAGTTTTCGTAAATATTTCTCCTTGTAAAAGTTAAGATTGCGTATAAATATTTTAATAAATTGGAATTAAACTATTTTAGCTTTATTATTTTTACTGGCCACTTTTATTTAGATAGAATCGATCAGAAGCAGGGTAGACTGCAAGCCGCCACCGAGGATCAAACCCCAGTGCTTTACATTAACGCTTTACATTAGCGGTTGAAAAACATTCTTAATTGTTTAGTGCCTTAACTACTGAACCATCGTGACGCAAATACAATGCACAATTTCAGTAAACACAATTTTCATTATTTTCTAAATCAGAATTCTATAAATCTGCACAAATTATTGAAAGTACAATTTTCAATGATCTTTGGAAACTTATAGAAACTTTTGGAACATTCGAAAGCTTACATTATATGAAAAGGATATATAGAAAGCAGTACTAGTACCTTTCTTTCCTCCTAAGTCCGATTCCTTTCTCATCCATTGCGCACCAAGATATTCTTGATTTGTCACTCCGCATGGACCTAACTCAAAATTGCAACCTTTCGTCCTGTAAATGGTCGCATCTATAAAATGTAAGCCATGATTAAAACATGGAGTTATATAGTTTAAGCTTTTGCCTTATATAGCTAAGTCCTTTTTATCACCAATATTTTGTCAACATTCAATATTCAAATATCATTGGGCCCCCCGAGGAACATTAAGTTATTTCCATTTTATTTAACTGTCGTTAATATCTAACTGCTTTGTATAACTTTTCAAAGAAGAGAAATTTACCAGGAGCTGACAAACGTCTCCTAAAGCTGCACCAATACCGTGTATGTAATTGTATTCCATTTTGAAGACATGCTTAACACGTTCTCGCCGGGTGTTCAGGCCTGAAAGTGGGACGGAAAAGAGAAAATACTGGTAGAAGAACTGTTTCAATATTAGATAATATTCGGGAGGAGTTAATCTATTCTCAACAATAACAATTCACTGTAAGGAAATTTATCACGGCGAAGAAGCAATTCATTATAAAAATTGCATCTGTTAAAAACAATTAGTAGTTATGGATTTTTATTATTCCCGGAAAAAAACTAAAAAATGAAATTTATTTGTTACCAGTTTTTACTCCGGTGCGCCGCACGATGAGACAATCTAGCGTGGGCCACCGGTGGGTCACGCCGGCGTGAACGTGTTAAGCACAACTAAATTAAATTTATTAAATCAAAACAATCTAAAATGTAAACAACGTCCCTAACTCTTTCAACGGACAGCGGCAAAATCATCAAATGTTGACCGGTCCGTTGGGATAAAGAGGTTGGCGTGATGGTTGGAAACAGGGCTGAAAATCTAGAAAGAAAAAAGAAACTGGTTGCGAATAGATTTCATTTTTCGCTTTTTTTCGGAATAACGAAATAGCCATTACGCCGACCGGACAGTGTTGGGGTCAGGGAACTGGCCTTGCATCAGAAAGGTGCAGGGTTCGAATCCCGGGCAAGACATGGATGTTCTTTCATTCCCTGTACTATGTGTCCTTGCTGTGGAGCCCACCTAATTACATTAGCCCACCAAATATGGTGCCCCTGAAAGAGTGACCAACAAATCTGCCCTTCAGATGCCTGTATTAATCATTCAGGCATCTGAAAAATCATTCTTTAATTGGAAATTGGAAGGGGAAAAAATACTCATTTCTACCAAATTTTATTTAACAGATACATAGATACATTTATTGAATTGCTTCTTACCCGAAAAAAAATTTTTAACAATGAATTATTTGCTGTTAAAAATAGATTTAGATTTACTCCTCCTTTCCCCCGAAAATTATCTATTATTGAAATTGTTTTACTACCAGTTTTTTTTTTTTTTTTTTTAAAAAAAAAAAGAATCACAAATCAAATGGTACAAAATCAAAGATATTTATGAAAAATTTAAAGGCAGACAAATTCATTCTATTTGAATACCTTTCAAAAGCTACCCATTGCAAAACTGTATTGGTATAATTTTGTCTGAAAAATTAAAAGAGAATCTGAATTGCCAAGTGATTTTTATCTCTAGTTCTTATTAGGTGACGTCTTTGTATTTTACATGTATCAAAAAATAATGCCGAATGAAGTCAATATCCACAATCAGATTATTTGTGAAAAATAAATAAGGAGGATTAGGAATTAATATATTTGGAATTTTTCCTAAGCAACAACACTGTCTGCTAACGACAAAGATTTAACACAAACTGAACTGATGAATAGTGCCCAGATAAAGCGCACTAAAAGCAATAGGAAAAAATGACTAGCTGTTTATTAAATTTAAATCGCCATTTTTTCTTTTTGCTGACTCGTCATATGGCGAGTGGTTATTTTCATATCAACTCAAAACCACAAAAATAAAAAAAATTTATTTTTCTTACCAGCCCATTGTGACACTAGAAATATAATTGCAATTCCAACAACTACTGTCTTCATTTTGCATGAATGAAAAATTGAGTAAGTTCTGTCTTAAAATTTAATGTCGTCTAATTGTTTTTATTAATCATTCCGTTACTTATAATCGAGTCTCAAAGGTAGGGGTGAGAACTTACACAGATGTTAATTTCTTTAATCTGATTGCAATGTATTTCAGATTTGATTGTAATGTATTTCAGATTTGATTGTGAATGTAATAGAGGGCATAAGTTAGGTAATAGAAAAATATAAATAATTTTTATAAAAACTTTGTAAATTATATTATTTTCTAATTTAAAAACTGTATTGCATGGGATGAATACGTTATGGTTCAAAAACTATTCCAGACAATTTTAATAAATCTAACATAAATTGGTAATTGATAATAAAATACTGCGAAAAAAACAAGCCAATAGTGCGGAATAAATTATAATTTCATCTCAATGCAAAAATGGTTTGGATCTTCATAAACTATAAAAATATAATTCATATTAGGTAGGTTATTAATATCTTGTCTACTGAAACACTTTAATGTAACTAAAATGTTTCAACAAACACATATATATATTTTTTATTTTTCAGACAACTTTAATTTTTATATGAATCACATCAAATCTGTTTTTTTTCCTAGAAGATATTAGTCCATACAACAAGCTTCATAACTGCACATGTTTGCACATTTTAAAGAAGATTTTGGACCCGGAACGTCGTGGTTGTTAGGGCATCGGGTCCATATCGTGGGTTTGATCCCCGCCATCCGAAGACTCCCTGTGTAGTAAATGGTGACTAGTGCACGTCAAATCTGTCGGGTTACAAAGTCCTCAGAGTTCCCATTAAAAAAAAATACCTCTGCAGGTACTGAATTCGAGATAGAACGTACTCTGGTCCAGGTCAAAATTACGATCAGTTGGTGAATAAAAGGTTGTATGAATAAACCATCCTCTAAACCGGGCTGTCTGTGATGTGTGTGTGTGGCTGAAGTCGTGTTCTTAGCCATAGATGGCGCCACTGAAAGATAAGAAATGCAAAATCCGCCTCAAACTTTCTTGGTTTCACCAAGCTGGCTTTCTGATGCTGGCAAATGGCATTTTGAAAAAACAATAAAGAAGATTTTTTTCCATTGATAGAGAAATTCAAAAGTTTGTTTGACCCATTTACGCTTAGAATTTCTATGTTTTATATAGCGTACATGTAATTGTATTTCATTTTGAATACATGCTTAAACACAACTAAATTAAATTTATTAAATCAAAACAAGCCAAAATATACATAACGTCCCTAACTCTTTCAATGGACAGCGGTAAAATCATCAAATATTGACCAGTCCGCTGTGATAAAGAGGTTGGTGTGATGGTTGGAAGCAGGACTGAAAGTCTAGAAAAGAAAAAGAAACTGTTAACAAATAAATTTCATTTTTAGCTTTTTTCCAGAATAATAAAATATTCATTTCGCCGACTGGACTGTGTAAGGGTCTGGGAACTGACCATGCATCTGAAAGGTTCAGGGTTCGAATCCCGAGCAAGACAAAGAAGTTCTGTCATTCTTTGTACTATCTGTCCTTGCTGTAGGAACAACAATATGGTGCCCCTGAAAGAGTGGCCAACAAATCTACGCTTGCAGATGTCTGTATTGACGAAAACTCATTGCCCAATTGTCCATTTGGAAAAAAATATCTATTATTACCAATTTTTTTTAACAGTTACAATACATTTATTGAATTGCTTCTTACCCGAGAAAAAATTATCAACAATGAATTGTTTATTGTTAAGAATAGATTTATTCCTCCTCTCCCAAAAATTATCTATTATTGAAATTGTTTTACTACATTTTTTTTTTCACTTAAGCGTCTAGCTTTCAGGTCTGGCTGGAAGATGAGAAAGAAAAATTGAAAAAGAATAAAAAAAGAAAAGGTGGGAATCTAATGCCCATATTCGTAAAAAATATTTGTTTATCTTGAAGTAGTTTAAGGTTCTCGAAGGACCGTTTGACCAATGCATACTGCCATTCAGTTGTAAAGCTGCCAACTCGTGCGGCCTATGAGTAAAATTTTCTTAGTGGTATCAACTTTATAGTGTTTTAACGTATTAAATCTTCAATTTAAAGTTTCAAAATTTTTTTATCCTACCATGACAAATCTATAATTAAAAAATATGTAGATATTGATATATTAGTCAATGCATTTATTGCATTCGATTTCTTGGAGATTATTTCCCACTTAGATGTTAGCTGTCTCCATAAGCCCCCCTTTTTTCCTCCCCCCAATTGTTTTAATGCCGATGAAGGGGAGGAAAACCTGTATCAGTCAGTCCATCTTATTTAACTCTTGATTGATGAAGTAGCTTAAGTTCAAAAAAATATTTCTTACATTAACTATTGTTATAGTACCACTTTGTAAAATTTTTTTCAGCGACCGTATAAGTTGGCATTTATACAACAGAGATGCCATCTGCGCTACTTTCCGTAAAGGCTTTAATAAATTGGTAGCGAATTAAAAAGTAAAACTTGTAGAATGAGGATAATTTTGAAGTGTCACATTCATTATTGTTAAAATAAATAGAATTTTATAATATACTTCGAATTTTTGATATGCTGGGGTGGAAAAATAAATCGAAATGGAAAATACTAAACTAAGTACAACTTAAATTTCGTTACCACTAGATAATACTTTTGTTACAAAGTTGGGTCAGGAGAACATTCCAAAGTTTAGATTCCTTAATTCTAATCTTACTCTTTGTGTATTTTTCTATGTCTCGCCAACTTTTTAAGCAAATTTAAACAATTTTCAATTTCTATAGAAATTTCTATTTTGAAGGATTTCTGTATGTCGAAGTGTAACTGTATTATGATTAAGGAGTACGGATTCGGCCACAGGTTTCTTTCCAAACGATAGGAACAACTGCCCGAAGATTTAGTAATAATTCTCTCCGTGTAACGACAGCGGCGGAAGACTAGAATATTTTTCAACAGGCAGGAATGAATACATAACGGGCAACTTCATGCTAGGCACATCGCTGTGGCATGTTAGGAGCACCAGATCTAAAATGATAAAGACTAACAGATTTATTCTAACGATTCTGGATGCAAATTCCTTTGGACAGAGTGGCGAAAACGCAATAATTCCATCGAGAGCAACATATCGGAAAATGGCGATGTTCTTGTTTGATGTTTCGATTTAGAACACTTATACTCGACGTTACATTAATAAGACTATCTTGCTCTTAATTTTCGCACGAAGATTTTGAATTTGTGCAGGATTGTTATATTACTGGTACATTAATATGAAGATATTAATGTACCTACTTTATTTTAT
Organism: Parasteatoda lunata; assembly: GCA_949128135.1. Classification (NCBI taxonomy): domain Eukaryota; kingdom Metazoa; phylum Arthropoda; class Arachnida; order Araneae; family Theridiidae; genus Parasteatoda; species Parasteatoda lunata. The sequence goes on along the minus strand of OX421977.1, from coordinate 23,398,766 downwards.
TTCCAACTACAGAGAAACCTCCAGGAAGGACCACCTCTATGTAACGACCTCCTCTCTTTACGATCACTTTTGGGAAACACGGAAATTTTTTCATAGACTTTGTGTTGAAGAAAACCTTTAGAGGAGAGACCATCAAAACCTCTCCCCGTTACCGGGTGAACCTTTGCACCAAATAAAGAAGAGTTTAATTAAGAAAACACGAAAAACTATCAAAATTAAAAATGTTAAGAATACAAATAAGTAGATTAAAATGTATTCAAAGTATTTGTGCCAGGCTATTATTAGGAGAGATCAAATTAGAAAAAAAGTAATTAAAAAAAACTAAGCATCTTAAACAAGCTTTAAAGCTAACTAATTTTTATGATAGAAAATTTAATAAAGACAAAAAACATAATTGTTTACTTATTTAAAATAGTTCTAGTAGAGATCATTTTTATTGATGCTAAAGTTCATTCATTAATCTGATTTTCATGACGCTAACACAAGTAGCATTTCCGCACCACGAAAATTACACTGATTAAAATTTAAATCTCTTGCGAAAAATCATGTTCCTTCGATAACATTTTGAAGTCAATGGAGAACAATCAACCTCTAAGAACAATCAACCTCTATTAGCGACCACTTTACTATTGAGCAGAGAGTGGTCTCTCCCGAGAGGTTTCAATGTATTAGAATTTTTCGTATGACGACAATATACACCCTGACCTTACGTCTATATATTCTCTCACCACAATTAGTGACTCAAGAGCAATTAAAGGAAAGCGTGGAATAACGGCAAAGGGGAGGTAGACACTTAAGTAGGCTAGAAGAATATAAAATATCTATTTATTTTTTAGGAAAAGCAAAGCAACTGAATTTGAGTTTAATATTTTGCACCTTCATTCTGACAAACCAAGTTTAGAAATAAACATACCAAGAAAAAAAACCCAGCTTATAAATTATGGTTGTTTAAATATTTAAGAGACCTCTACCCGCGCTATCTAATATTTTAGGTAAAATTTTTAATTTTCGTTCTCGTAGATTTTTTTAAACAGATTTTTGATGACATAGCAACATTTTTCCAAAAAAATTAGGGGGGGGGGATACTAAAGGATCGTTTATTAGATAAGGAATATAGTGCTTGATAAGTTTTAGAACGTCCATAAAATTCTCCTCAAAGCTTTAAATCTATAAAAATCTGCGCTTAGTGGTTTTGAACAAGTAATTTAAAACTACACATTTGTCAGCACTTAGATTTTTTAACATTTAATTTTATTACAATTTAAGCTGATGAAAAACCGAATTGGGGGATTCTTATAACGTAAATGGTACAAAATCAAAGATACTTATGAAAAATTTAAACACAGGCAAATTCATTCTATTTAAAAACCTTTTAAAAACTACCGATTGCAATACTGTATTGGTATAATTTTGTCTGAAAAATTAAAAGAGAATCTTAATTTCCGCGTGATTTATATCTCAAGATACTATTAGGTGACGGCACTGTATTTTACATGCATCAAAAAATATTTCCAAATAAAATCAATGTCCACAATCAGATTATTTGTGAAAAGTAAATAAGGAGGATTAGAAGTATATTTGGAATTTTTTCTAAGCAACAACACTGTCTGCTAACGACAAAGATTTAACACAAACTGAACTGATGAATAAAGCACAGATAAAGCCCTTCCGACAGTACAAAAAATAGACCTGAAAATTTGAATCTTCAGATAGTAGTCAGTAGTCGGTAGACTCTATTAACTTAATAGCAACTTTTTCCTCATACCTAATGAATCGGTAACCGATATCGATAGGTCGTTTTTATTAAAAGGCACTATTTGTAAACTTTTTTTACACTTGGATTAAATTATACATAAAAAAATCTTATTAAATTATCTACGACTATTAAAATTTAATACAACAATATAAATAATATAGATATGTGACAAAATTTTGTTCAACATACTGCTTTTAAAAAATTTGGGGTAGGCAAAATACATTTAATGCATATATAACAACTTTGAAATGTTTAAATTGATAAGAAACTTTCCTTCCACATGCATTTTTCCGCCGCAAATTCGTAGATTTTGATGGATCAAAATTTTTAATAGAGACATTGGATATTTTAATGAAAACTTCATAATTTTTTCCTAGTCTTTCTGCATTGATGAACTTTTAACATAAAATCTTTTTTTTTTAAAAAAAAAAAAGAAAAGAAAGAAAGAAATGGGAAAAAATGACCAGTTGTTTATTTAATTTAAGTCGCCATTTTTTCTTTTTGCTGACTCGTCATATAGCGAGTGATTATTTTCATATCAACTCAAAACCACAAAAATAAATTTTTTTAATTTTTCTTACCAGCCCATTGTGACACTAGAAGTAACATTGCAATTCCAACAACTACTGTCTTCATTTTTTTTGCGTGAATGAATAATCGAGTAAGTTCTATCTTAAAATTTAATTTCGCATAATTGTTTTTATTAATCATTCCGTTACTTAGTGTCTAGTCTCAAAGATAGAGGTGAGAACTTACGCATATGTTAATTTATCTAACCTGATTGTTATGTAATCCAGATTTGATTGTGAATGTAATCGAAGGCATAAGTCAGGTGATAGAAAAATATAAATAATTTTTATAAAAATTATGCAAATTATATTTTTTTCTAAAAACTTCATTGCATGGGATAAATAAGCTATGGTTCTAAAACTATTCTATACAATTTTAAAAAATCTGACATAAATTGGTAATTGATAATAAAATACTGAGAAAAAAAAACAAGCAAATAGTGCGGAATAAATTATAATTTCATATCAATGGAAAATTGGTTTGAATCTTTTTTTCCATTGATAGTGAAATTAAAAAGTTTGTTTGATCCATTTACACTTAGATTTTTTCTATGTTTTATTGAAATTACATGTATTTGCAGGCCTTTGTGCTCAAGTTAAGTTTATAAATCTCTGCCAAGTAATAAGACAGATAGAACAATTCAGAGAAGGTCATCACGAGGAACACATCCAGGGTTACGGTGGGATTTGAACCCGCTACCTCCACGCTTTGCACTGCGTTAAGCGGGAGATACCACTCGGCTAGGGAGGACAGGAATTATATGATGCAAAATGTAAAAACTACTAAGGAAAGCTTACTGAGAAAAAGTGGTACAATATATATGTTAGAACTAAATACGAGTAGAAAACTGTTTATCTTTGAAACTTCAACTTTGAAAAGATCATACGACATGTCTTCAGGTCCCAACAGAAATATTTAAATTCTTAAACTACTGCGGCATACAGAATTATATAGTTTTGCAATATAAGTGCTAAAAATAAAACACTCTGTTCTTACTTTTTTGAAAACCATATTTGAAATGGACTCTAAGCACTTAGTCATAATTTCCTTGAACTAGGGTAAACTAACCAGAGATGGAACACAATGGTTTTTTGTAGTTAGCTTAACTTGTTTTTAAAAAAATCACATTAATTTCAAAATTTGCAATTTTAGTTAAATCGCAGTGTTAACATATTTGTTGTAAATAAATGCAAATTATGCAAAAAAAAATTGTTGGAAACTTACATAATATTGTTTTAAGCTTTTTGTGGTTTAAATAATAAGTAGTAAGATAACCAAGTGAAAGAACAGTTCGTACCAGTGAATAAACACTAAATTTTCCAGTTAATGAACACTTAATTTTGTAAATTTTTGATGCTCTTTAGGAATTTAGAGATCATACAAATAACTAAAAATAAGACGTTTCTTGGAATTATAACATACAACCACATTTAACATGTAAAATTTTACATTTTTTTTCAATCATGAAATGAAAAGTAAAGTGGGGTTGAATACAGAATTTAAAAAAAAGGTTTTTCATTTTCCTTCTCACAGTTTTATAGTTGATACTAAATCATGAATGTTTATCATTGTGTAATCCAATGATGTTTTTATTGTCATTGTACACGATTGTACACAGTGCGCTGGTTCATTGAATACTAGAAGTCTAGCAACAATACTTTATTAACAACTGTAAATAATCAAAACAAATTCATTGCACTATTGCAATGGTAGCCACGACTGACTCAAACAAGAGTTCAAGAGAAACTGAGTAGTTCGAAATAATTATAACAGATGGCGTTTCGCTTAAGACCGAACATGCCGGCCCCTTGAAATATTTAACATATTTCAACAATAACTAATATGCATTGAAACTACAATAATCACAATAAAATTATTAGAAATATTTTATTTCAATTAATCGAAAAAAATTATGTACTGTAGAAAAATATTTGTTTCAATATTAAATGAATGAACAATTCCTAATTTAACGGAAATTATTAAAATACAATGATACAATACAATATAAACTAAAATTAATTCAATGATGTTACAATTATTACCAAACTATTTATTGTCCTCAATAGGTAAAATACTCAATTTATGAATTGGTCTTTTAAATAAACCTTTAGGAGTTCGCACTAAAACAACTCTAACCTTTTTATCTTTGCCAGCTATAGTTTCTTCAACTCTACCAATTATTCAATGACATACTGGAAGATAATCTTCCCTAACTAGAACCATTGTACCAGGGGTAACATTATCCTTCGAAAATTGCCACTTAGTTCGTTCGTGTAAATTAGACAAGTAATCTCTTTGCCACCTTTTCCAAATATTTTGGGTCAATTTTGTAACTCCTTCCCATCTAGACAATCTGTTATCTGGAATTTGAGTGATTTCGGGTTCTATGGGAGCAGTTATTGGACGCCCTATTAAAAAATGACCTGGCGTCAGAGCGTTCATATCATTTGCATTGGTAGATAATGGGGTAATTGGTCTAGAGTTTAAAATTCCCTCTATCTGCGTAACAAGGGTCAAAAATTCCTCAAAGGTTAGTTTTGAAATTCCAACAGTCTTTTTAAAGTGAGTTTTAAAAGATTTCACTGCTGCTTCCCAAATACCCCCGAAATGGGGAGCCCGTTGCGGTATAAATTTCCAAGTAACCTCTTCTGTTAACAGATAATTAATTAATTCTTGTTCCGGGGATTGAGCCAAATTGTATAACCGTTTTAACTCGTTCCGAGCTCCACAAAAATTACTCGCATTATCACTCATTAACATAGAACATTTTCCCCTTCTTGCAAAAAACCTTTTTAATGTGGCAATCAAGGCCTCAGTTGTTAAGTCTGAGACAATTTCCAAATGTACTGCCCGTGTGCAAAGGCACACAAAAACTGCTACATATATTTTTTGAAGACTTACTTTTCTTTGATTCTTTTGCTTGACAAAAAACGGGCCGCAGAAATCTAAGCCTGATTTATTAAAGGTGAACTCAGGATTTAATCGATAAGATGGAAGGTCTCCCATTAATTGATCAATAGCTACAGGTCTAAATTTAAAACAAGTAACACACTCGTGCACTATTTTTCTGGCAAGATATCTTCCGTGAATTGGCCAAAACCTTTGGCGAACTGAATTAAGTAATGCCTGGGGACCAAGATGCAAATCTTTTAAATGGAAATACAACATAATTAAATGTGTAAGCTTATGTCCGGCAGGCAAAATAATGGGAAACTTAGCATCGAAACTTACCTGCGAGTGGGCCAAACAACCACCCACCCTCAATATTCCATCTGCATCTAAAAAGGCGTTAAGTGATTTAATCTTACTCTTAGAAGAAATTGTACCTCTCTGAATATCTGCAATATCAGAAGAAAATTCATCCCTCTGTACTTCTCTAATCAAAAACAATTGGGATAAATTTAACTCATTCCTCGAAATCGGACCCGTAGTTTTCTTTGCTGAGTTTTTTGCATTACTTACAAACCTGAAAAGAAAAAACGTAAGATTCTGATTAGTTTCATATAACTATTGCTTTTGTTCAAAAAATCAACTATAAAAGTGTTTTTCTCAAAAACAGTAAAATTAAGGTCAGAATTTTTCTTGAGTTCAGCCATATATTCATCGCTGGAAGAAGGAGAATGTTCGAGTTGCTTATAGTCCTCAGTTTTTAAAAAAGAAGGGCCACGCCACCAAAGTTCAGAGTTTGAGATTTTGTCTGCAGTAACACCACGCGAAATAAGGTCAGCAGGGTTGCTTTCGGAAGGCACATGTCCACATTTAAATAATCTAGTGATTTCCTGAATCTTTGTCACTCTATTCGATACGAAAGTTTTCAACAAACATGGATCAGTTCGTATCCACGCCAAAGTTATGGTTGAATCCGACCACAAGTAGACATTTTGTATATCCATTTGAAGAGCTCTTAACAGTTTCTGTAGAAGTTTGGACATTAGTTCAGCCGCCAATAATTCTAAACGAGGAATTGTCAACTTTTTTATCGGCGCTATGCGTGACTTGCTGCACAGTAAGTTAATAGTCACTTTATTCAACTCATTCTTGCATCGTAAATAAATCGCTGCACCGTATGCATCTTGCGAAGCATCGCAGAAGCTATGGATTTCAAAGGAGGCAACAGTTCCATCCACTACACAGCGGTCTATTTTAATGTCTTTCACACAGAGAAGAAAGGAAGCATACTTCTCCCACTCCTTAACCTTGCAGTCTGGCAGTGCCTGGTCCCAGTCAAGTTTTTGTAGCCAGAGCTTTTGCATAAAAATTTTAGCCTTCACTATCACCGGCCCCAAGAGGCCTAATGGATCAAACAGTCTTGAAATGCACGATAAAACTGTTCTTTTAGTACAGTTCGTCAGATTAGTGCTATCTGAAATTGAAAATTCAAACAAATCTGCATTTGGGTTCCATATCACACCGAGAGTCTTAACGTTGTTTTTAATATCGAAATGGTACTCTTGGTCTTCATACGGTAAGTTTTCTAACAAGGACTGTTCATTAGATGACCATTTGTGTAAATCCATGCCACCCCGATGAAGAAGGTTTATTAACTGATTCTTTAACTCTAAGGCGAAAGGAATATCATTAGCCCCCGAGACTACATCGTCCATATAACAATCATTTTGGACGACACGAGCTGCAATGGGAAAATCCTTCTCTTCATCAATCGAAATTTGTCTTAAGACACGCGTAGCCAAAAATGGAGCAGAGGTAGTACCATAGGTAACAGTACAGAGCTTGTAAATTTTAGCTTCTTCATCTTTATTCGATTTCCACAATATTCTTTGCAAGTCCCGTTGATTTTCATCAATTAAGACAGTGCGAAACATACCTTTGATATCAGCCGTAAAGGCTACAGGATATTTCCTAAATCTACACATAATTGAAAATAAATCATCCTGAAGCACGCCTCCCTTCATTTGTATAGAGTTAAGTGATTCACCACTCGATGTTTGCGCGCTAGCATCAAAACCGACACGCAATTTTGTGGTAGTTTTGTCAGGGCGATGTACGCCAAGATGGGGAATATAATAACTAGCGTTTACATTAATATCGGTGTCAACTAGTTGCATATGTCCTGAATTTTGATATTCAAGCATAAAGTCTTTATATAAGTTACAAAGTTCAGGATTAGAGTCTAACTTTCTATATATATTATTCAATCTCTTTAAAGCTAGTTTCTTTGAATCACCTAAACATTGGGGATCCTTTTTGAGTGGCATTTGAACCACATATCTACCACATTCGTTACGATAATGAGTTTTTAAAAAATGGTTTTCGCAATATTCTTCTTCGCCAGTAAGCATATCTGACGAAACACTTTCGATTTCCCAAAATTTCTGAAGAGAATCTTCAATATTTTCAGAGGTATGTGTTAAACCGCAAAAGGAATTTAAATTATTCTCATGAACCTTACCTGTTGCTATCAAACCAAAAGCAGAATTTTGAAATAACAAATTAAGAGAAACTCTGGATTTTCCTTCCTTTATAATATCATAAAAGAGCTCAGCTCCTATAATCATGTTTATTTTACTCGGTATCTCAAAATTTGGATCAGCTAATAACGCACGATCAGGAATTAAATGCTCACTAATTTTAATAGGAGTCGATGGAATCAAGCCCGTAATTCTAGGAACTACTAATAATTCTACCTGCGAAGAAAAAGATAAATCCTTATTACAAATCAAAGAAGTCGCCTTCCACTTAACATTCATTTTATTCTCTCCCAATCCACTAACAGAAATGTTTATTTTTTCTCGCTTCAACCCCAAATCAAAACAAGTATCAGAATTTAAATAATTCGATTGACTGCCACTGTCCAACAATGCTCTAATTAAAACATATTTATTTTTAAGCGGACTCCAGATGTTAATTAAAGCAGTAGATAGAAGAACGAATTTATTACTATTATTTAGACTACGAGTTGAGAGTGCGTGGGAAACGCTACTCTCTTTCAATTTCTCTGAGTCAGCATTTTCACCGGCTTCAGAAATATTACTCAATACATTTGGCGCGAGGGTGGGGCATTGTTTTGACATATCTGAACTTGATTTAATTGTCTCAAGCAGGTGAGAATTATTTCTATGAAGTAAATCGTGATGTTTACAGTTACAAAATTTACAACAAACTTTCGAAAAGCAATTAGAAAGTTTATGATTACTACCAAAACAATTAATGCAAAGCCTTAATTTTTTAACTTCTTCAAACCTTTTTAAAGGGGAAAGATCCAAAAATAATGAACAATTATGCAGTTCATGCGGTTATTTACACAACAAACATTTCAAACTAGATTTTAGAACAAAAGATTTACTTTTATTTACGGGATAGAGTTTCGATTTATTTGACTGCACACCTTGTAAATTCTCTAATAACTGAGCTCTTTTATGAAGAAAGTCCAAAAACTTATCCCATTCGGGCAAATCAGAAGTTGTTAGAGACATTTCAAATTCTTTACGTGTATTTTTATCTACTTTTTGTAGAATAATATTCATTAGCAATTGATAACATAATTCGTTACTTTCTAATTTCAATAGTTTTAAACCTCTTAAATTACGGTTTAACACATCAATGAGATTTCTTATGTCTTTAAAAGAATCATACGATAACTTTTCTAAGTTCAAAATATTAGAAATATAACTATTTACCACAATACGCTTATTCTCATATCTATCAGTTAAAACTTTCATTAAAGATTCAAATGAATCTTCACCAGTCTCTATATATTTAGCATCGCCCTTAAGCGATGATCTCAAATAAATCAACTTTTGTAAATCAGACAATGAAGAATTATTAGATATCAAACTATCAAATTGTTGTTTAAAGCTTGACCAATGCTCAACTTGTCCATTAAATGTAGGCAAATTAATATCTGGTAACTTCAAATTCATTTTAGTTACAATAGAATCATTGCCTCTAACTTCATTATGTTGAAACTTAAGTATAAAGGTTTGCAAGCTTACCTTTATATGTTCTATAGATTCTTCTAAATTATCCGTTTCATCTTCAAAATTGGGCAAATCTTTTTCATCGAGGGTGGCATAGTAATCCAATTTTAATTTCTCTAGTTTATCACAAGTATCCAAAACGTTTTCTAATTTGCATTGAAGCAATAATAGTCCAGCTGTTTCGGCTTTCTCACGAACAAATGTCTCTAATTTGGTTATTCGACCTTTCAAATAACCCTTTCTGCGACTAAGCACAGTCTTTTCAGACTTCTTCTCTTCTTCACCACTACTGCTCATTATGAAGAAAACGAAATGAAACTACGCATTCCACAACAAGCCGAAAGTTCGAAAGTACGACAACTCCGGTTCTACTAGGATCACTTTATTATGTACACGATTGTACACAGTGCGCTGGTTCATTGAATACTAGAAGTCTAGCAACAATACTTTATTAACAACTGTAAATAATCAAAACAAATTCATTGCACTATTGCAATGGTAGCCACGACTGACTCAAACAAGAGTTCAAGAGAAACTGAGTAGTTCGAAATAATTATAACAGATGACGTTTCGCTTAAGACCGAACAGTCATTATTATTATTTTATCACTTTTTTGTTTACTCTTTTTTCCCTTATTTGTTAAGCCTTTTTCTTTTTTATCTTTTTAAGTTTTTTTTTCTTCGTCATACTTTCTTGCTTTAACTTTTTTCAGCTCTTTCAGTTTCTTTATTTGGCCTATATAAATGACTCTTCCAAATTTCTTCTAATTTTCCTTTACCATTTCTAGAATTCCTCACTGGATAATATATGGGAGAAAGGAGTTTCGATGTTAGTGGAAAATCTATCTCTCATTGACTTATAATAGGTCTTCAGCAATACTTACCATTTTCTGACTTTGATTACTTATAGAATCAACTGCTTTTTCAACTAACAATGCCTCAAGAGGTCTTATCTCAAAATCAGTTTTCAAGATACATTCATTAACAATGTTAATTGTTAATGAATGATTGACTTAACCAAATGTTCTTTTTGCGATATATTCTTTCATATTGAGAAAAGCACAGGCTATTGGATGTTAGGAGATTAGACTCTTCTATCAATGTTTCTTTAAAAATTTGCAACATATCTTGAGAGTTTTCATACTCAAGCTTCTGAAGAAATTGTGCATCGTTACTCTCGAAGTATGTTTTTTGTTGATAAGCTTTCTTGCTCATTAACTCTTTGTGACTGTTTTGCATGCGTTTGTTAAAATCAACCTTTTCAACATCAAATGGTAAATACCACATTTCTTAAAAGTATTTTAAATTTTAACTTCATTGATTGATGCCTCAAAAGCATATTTAAAAGTGGGTGTAAAATTCATTCTCTCTACATATTGTTTTACAACTCTTTTGTATTCAAGATCTAACGGAAGATTTCCATGAAGCTTTTCAAAGCTCAAAATACGTCTACATCACAAGGCTGGAGTACATTAGTAGTATTAGGTATAAAGCTAAACCAGAGAATTTGTTTTGATGAACAAAACTTGCTCAGTTTCAAATTGATAGGAGATTTATGCCCATCTAAAAGAAGCAAAATAAATAATTTAATAGCATTTTCAATTAGCCAGGGATAGAAGCAGTTTGCAATATATTCGTATAATGTTGCTGCGGTCTTAAAATTCTGAATCACTTTTTCCAGTCAAATATAAAACAGAAACTGATTCTGCATTACCTCAAGGAATTCTTCTCTAAGAAAAAACTACCATTGAAGCTACTTTTTTTTCCACTAGCTAAAATGTTGGCCAAAACTATTGTTCTTTCTTTTTATTTCACAGGAACTGCAATATAAATCCTCATTATTTTTAGGGCATAAGATTTTTCCTGCTTGAGGGCAGTATTCAACTCCTGTTTTGTTCGCATTGTTGATGCCATCGTCTTTTAAAAGAATGCCAGAGCTACCTTCAATATTCCTCTAAAGTTCTTTAAACTAGTCTGGAATATTATTCTTTGTAAGGGACGTTCTGAAATTTTCTTCGCATAGTGCTTAGTTATCTATCAGTGGATGTGGTATTAAAAATTTTTCCTCAGGAGGATTCCCTTTAAATGGAATTTTTTTAATAGCTTCCGTCATAACATTAAAGACCGCATTAGGATAATAATTAAGCTAATTATTTGCAGCAAAGAAATGTTCTATTCAAGTTTTTATTATTATATTTATTTAGTTTTCGATTAGTAAACATAGTTTATTAAGCTGCCTAACGTATGATGTAACTAACCAGTACATTGATAAAAAAAACTATTATTATAAATAAATTATCTTTCTTAATTCTTTTCATAAAATTAGCTGTTAAATTAGCAATTTGAAAGGAGATTATTTTAGGAAATATTCATGCAACAGTTAATAGAATATTTTATTTGTTTAAGCGGTTTTACATTTTTACAAGTTGGAAATGAATGAATACAAAATGTATTATTTAATTTTAAGATGTATTCATTTCAAGTACTAGATATTTCGGAATACTAAGTATCACATACATTGCTGCAGGTCCATCTCTACATGAATAGTAGAAAGAAATCGAATATAAACCTTTTCATGACCGGCAGAAGGAGAACGAAGCATTTCACACTCCGAGAGTATATCTACAAATACAAGATATAATGCAAGAGTACCGAATTCAGATGTGACCGTCAGAAAGGCTCATATATAATACTGTGAGTCGTGAAGTGAAAATCGCGTGATCCTGGTACTGAGAAGCTTAATAAAATTTTACCTTTTTTTTTTTTTTTTTTGACAAACATCACATGACTGTCTTAGAAAAATTGGTTCAACATTGAGCCAATACCATGACCTCCAACATTTGCGTTTTATTTGCAATACATTTACCAATGGTAACGTACTAAAGATAATTTTTTAAAAACTTTTAAAATTATTGTTAAACCAAGTCAGAACATGGCATATCATTCTTTTATCGAAATTACATATATTTGCAGACTTGTATGCTCTATTTAGGCTTATAACCCTTTGTCAAGTAGATGGAGAGATAGCCGCATATAGATAACAGAGGGAATCGAACCCGTTACCTTCACGCTTAGCACGGCATTTCGCGGGTGATACACCTCGGCCAAACACTCATAACCATTTCCTTATCTGATCTTTAATATATTTTTTAAAATTATTTATAAGTAGCATACCTGCCAACATTCATTCTTTTCAAGAATGGATTTTCCAAGTGGTAGTAAAACAATTACCGAAAAACAGTTTTACTCAAAAAGATATTTTTATTTTAACCAGGTTGAAGTTTGCTATCGTGAAGACTAATATGCTTTATATATTTGTTGTAATTATTTATATGTAGTGGTAGTCAAATTCATTTATAATTATTAATATAATTAATATAAATATGAAAAAAAATCTTCCAAGAAAACCGGAAGAGTTGGCAGGTATGAAGTAGTGATGGACACAATACTTTAATTTCTAATTTATCGAAGCATTAATATATGGTCTCAGGTACCACTAGAAAATATATTTTCTGAAACTACGGAATTTCCATTGTAAGTTGGAAGGTAAGGAAAATACAATAGATCTTTTGCAAAACATTTTTTCCAATTTATCCAGGATTAATAATATTAACTAATAATATTAATTAATAATTATAATTTATTCAGAAATTTTAAAACTTTCATCAGAACTTAATATAATCATTCGCATATTTGATATTTTATACATACGCTTAAATTTTTTATATGTGGTAGTAAAAAAAATTTTTTTAAAGTTTCACATTGCTGACCGGCAACTTTTCTGAAAATTACCCCATGTGCCCGGGTATTGTTTTGAAAGCGAATGTGGAAGTAAAACAATTTAAATAAACTTAAAAACTTTTAATTTTTAATGACGTATGATAAAAAGTATAGCTATCACCTACGTGTAATGTTTCACCATAAGTTTTGTAAATATATGAGATTTCGTAAAGTTATAATAAATTGGTAAAGAATTATACAGTAAAACTTGAAAAGTAAGGAGAATTACGCCCACTTTTTAAAATAGTCACCACGAGATCACTGCTAACGAAAACACGAGTTAACTCGTGACCGATCACCAACGCTTGGCCACGAAAACACGAGTTAACTCGTGACCGGTCATAAATGTGTTAATTAAATTATTATGCCTTTACCTTTGCGACCACCACCAAAAATATTTTCTGAAACTGCAAAAATTACTCAGTAGTTGGAGGGTATGCAATTACCGTAAAAATTTTCTACAAATTCTATAACATGTGAAGTTGGACTAAGTTCCCTGTCTAATAGAGCGACAACATCGCCAGGGGTGAAAGTGAGACAGAAAAGAGAACAATATAGAGAAAAACAGCGCGAAGATACATCGAGGGTAAGAGCGGGATTCGAACCCGCTACCTCCCGCTTTTCACAGCGTTTGGGGGGGGGTGATACCGCCAAGCCAGAGGGCCCCTCTCTGAATCTGACCACTTATACAATTATTTAAATTTTATGATGATTTTTCTTTAAATTGTATATATCATTATCTAATGCTTATGTTATACGCCACTTTATTTAAGTTTTGTCAGGTTGAGCTTATAAAAAGTTTACAATATTATCCCAAAATCTGCAATATTAGTTTCTAGTTCTCTACCGTTGTCAAATCCGGAGCAGTTGACATCTGTATTGTTCGAAATGCTCCAGTATTATCAGTACAATAATTTGATAACCAAATTCAAGTTTTTAAAAATAATTTATTTATTATAATTGGTGGTTTATAAAAAAATCTTATCAAATGTGAAAAAAATTTAAAACTTGAAGCTAGTTTAATTAACTTCGTTTCTTTTACGGGCATTTAGTTAGCAAAAGTTTCACATATTTTATTGCAACATCGTATTCTCCAAGTGATGGATCCACAATTGCAGAGAAAAAGAACTGAAAATAAATAATTTAAAATTACAATAAATTTAAAATATTTAAACAAAATTAAAATATATACTATTTTTTAATAAACACAAAAAGTTAAAAAACCTTTACAGAATCTAAAAATTTTAAAAAAAATTTCAGGTTGAAAATTTTTAAAATTTTGAGATTTTCAGGTACATTTTCACATGATTTAGCAGTAAGCATCATCCGTGAACATTAAAATTAAGTATTAGGTTATAAGTGAAATGTTTTTTAAATAAACGAGATTTTTCGGGGAGAAATCTTATTTTAGTGTTATTCTACAATACAGCGCAGATTATGCCAAGTCTTTAAATTTCCAGATTTAAGAGCAGTGGTGACTAATTTTTTCGACCATGGAGTATAAGTACGAGGCGCATCTAGAAAGTAAGTTTCCCTATTTTTTTTAAGAAAAGAACTCACAGTTTCAGGAACCTATTTATTGGCAACAAGTACAGCAATGCTTCAGCTATTTTTCAACATATCCACCATCTGAATTGAGACACTTGTTGTATCGTGGGATCAACTTTTGTATTCCTCTGTCATAGAGCTCTGCCTCCTGTGAATGGAACAAGCGTTTGACAGACGTCTTCAGCTCTTCGTCGTTGCCAAAACTCTCACCGGAGGACAGGAATTTCTTGAGGTGTAAGAAAACGTGAAAATTGCTGGGAGCAGGATCATTGTCATAGAGGAGCACAACACCTGCAGTAAGCATTTCACGTTTCTTGTTTTGAATGGCGCGTCACAATTTCCGCAGTGTTTCAAGTAACGATCAGCGTTTACTGTTTCATCCCGTGGAGGGAAGCCAATAAGCTTAATGCCCTTCCTGTCCCAGAACACCGTGCACATCACTTTCCATACCGACAGCGTCCTAAGCGTTGAATTTTGTGTTCGGGTGTCAGGTTTTTCGTCACACGCTGGTTCCATTCACAGGCGGCAGAGTTCTACGACAACGGATACAAAAGTTGATCCCACGATACGACAAGTGTCTCGATTCTGGTGGTGACTATGTTGAAAAATAGCTGAAACATTGCTGTACTTGTTGCCAATAAATATGTTCCTAAATGTGTGAGTTCTTTTTTTTTTAAAAAAATAGGGAAACTTACTTTCAGGATGATCCTCGTATAAATGGGATATTTTTAGTTTATATCTTTTTCATTATTCATTTAATATACATTATTATTCGAAATATATGCATGCTTTGAAAATCATAAGTGGTAAAAAAAGTTCTTGCTCTCGGATCCTCTGTAATCCTTTTACAAAAACCTAGGGGGTTCCACCAAATACCTTTCGGGAGACACTGTTTTAGAGGATGAAGATACTAAATGTCAATCTTGTGTATTTTTGGTGTGGAAGAAAATTTTAGGTTTTTTGGCAATAAATATTCACAAATTATAGGGTTGTCGTAAGTTCGTGTCGATTTTTGATTGGCGAAGCTCCCAAAGGTCTGCCAAAAATATTTAAAATGTAGCGAAATTTATCTTATAAAGTATATTTCTTGCTTTCGAAAATGGATCATTAAATTTTCTTAATCAGCACAAAGATTTGAAAAATTATTGCAGACGTAGAAATTTGAATAGATCGGGGGTGAGCAACCTCTTTAATCAACCGACCAATTAAAATTTTAAAACTTTTTGGCGGGCCGCACATAAAGTAACACTTATTAATAATTTACAAAACTTTATTTATAATAAACATTAGAATAAAAAAATATAAAATTTTAAAAAAAAAGTTAAGATTCCATATACAAATTTTAATGCAAAATAAAAACAAACAAGAAAAGAACAATGAAACGAATTTACTTGAAATTTTTAATGAGAAATTTGGCACTGTTTTTTCGATACAAGCTGATCAATATGAGCCGGAATTGATGAGGTAGCTACACGTACGCAGCTTTCTAATCGTGCATTACTCAGTCTTGATCGGTGGTCATTTTTGATTAATTTCAAGGTTGAAAATAATTGTTCGCAAACATACGTACTTCCGAACAGAGACATCATTTGCTTTGCATTTTTCGTCAAAAGCGGAAATTTCTCAGGGCTCACATACGATTTATAAAAATTTTCAATTTCCGAGAAAAATAAATTTTTTTAAATCGGTATTATTCTGCATGTCAATCACTTCCATTTGAAAAACTTCGGGAACTGCATCCACATCGATATTAAATGGCGAGAAAAACATTTTCATGGAAACCGCTGTCTTCTCAGCTTTGAACATTTGGAATCGTAATTGAAATTCGTTGATTAAAATGTCTATATATTGTGCGTATTTTTGAGAAGTAGTAGCGTTTTCATTTTCTAAATGTGGAAAGTGAGACACATTGTTCTGCAAAAGATGCTGTTTTCACAATTTTAATTTGCGCTCAAATCCCTGAATTTTATCATACAAATCGTGAATAAACTGTCCTATGCCTTGAAGTTCTACATTAAGATTGTTGAGATGCTGAGTCATGTCGATAAGAAACCCAAAATCGCACATCCATTCTTTATTACCAAAATGAGGAGAGGCATATCCCTTCATATCCACGAACAATTGTATTTCGCTTTTTAAGTTGCATACTCTTTTTAGCATTGCACCTCTACTAAGCCAACGTACTTCGGTATTAAAAATCACGTTGCCGTATTCAGTTTCTAAATCTTTTCTAATGACATTCAGTTTCTAAATCATATTCAGTTTCTAAATTCACGGTGATTTAACGCGCGCGACTTTATAAAATTGATTAGTTTAGTTATTGGTACTGTGACATTTGGCAAACTCAATCTTTTCGCACACAAATTTTCCTGGTGAATTATGCAGTAGTTAACGAATATTTCCCTTCCTGTGACCTTCTGAATGTCTTGAAATAGCCTTTCCGATACTTCTACCTTGATATTGCTCATGCTTCATCTGTCGATATACCAATAATATTTTCTAATGAAGTTGAAAAATTTTCCAACGCAGACTTTAGTTCATCGTACAGATCTTTACCGGTTGTAGTCCCTTGCATTGGAATTAGTGAACACAATTCTTCGGTAATATTAAATTTGGTGTCAATATCACGTAAAAATATAGTCAGTTGTGCTGTATCGCTAATATGTCAACTCTCATCAAGTGCCAAAGAACAGTATTCAAATTTTGCAATGCGTTCACATAGCGTTGTTGCTATGCTCTCGGACAAGTCTTCAATTCTCCTTGCAATGGTGAATCTTGATAAACTAATGTTTGAAATAATATTCATTTTATCAGGAAATGCTATTTCTGCAACAGCACAGTCAGGCATTCTTTTATCATCTCTCCATCCGCAAAGGGTTTAATTTTTTTTTTGCCAGTATTTGACTGACAACAAAACTAGCCTTTACAGCTGTATTTGATAAAATAGCTTGATTTTTAAAAATAGCCTGTTGGTTTCCCACGTTTTTTTCCATTTGATTAAACTTATCTATCCGGAGTTGTCCTGTTAAGTTTTTATATTGTTGTTCATGTTTTGTATCGTAAAGCCTTTTTATGTTATATTCTTTTAATGTCGACACAGTCTCCGAGCATATTAAGCATACAGCTTTATCTTTGACGAAAGTTAAAAAAATAATCAAATGTCCACTTTTCTTGGAAATGCCAGTGCTCATCCGCAACCTTCCGTTTTTTTTTTTTTTTTTTTTGCTTTTCCGGCATGCTATTATGGATCGCACTAATATTGCATTCACGCCTTTCAAGAAACACAAGAATTGCTAGTTAACAGCTTACCAGTCTGACTGATTGTGTGACAGAAACAAACACAAACAAGCACAGACGCGGCGCCGATCAACAACAAGTCACCGACAAGTGAGTAACTCGTCACAAAAAAATTTTTCGGTTTAGTATGTACTATCATTTTATTATAATTAATTTCATAACAATACAATGGGAGAAAGTCGCTAAAATAAATTCAATTTTAGAAATGCTTGGCGGGCCGCATAAACATGTTTAACGGGCCGCGTGTTGCTCATCCCTGGTATAGATGACTCCTATCCAAAAAGAAGAATAAGAATAATAGAGGAATGTTATCTAAAAAGAAGAGGATGCGAGAGAACTTTAAATTGGTTTGATGAGTAGTTTGCCACCATTTGAATATTTTTGGCGAACTTCTATGAGTTCCGCTGACTAACCATGAACTTTCCGGACGACTGAATAGCATACGAAGAAAAAAAAAAATGCCACGTAACGTTTCTTAAGTAACCCTTATCAACAATATGTAGCTTATATATATTTATTGAAATTATTTTATTGGTAGAATGAATATAATGTGAGGGATGATGCAGAAAAGTGATTAATTTTTAAATAGAAAAAAATGCAATTACACTTAAACACGTTAAGTAAAATACTGTTTTGAATTTTATGTCCCAAAAGCTTGTCGACTTAAATGAACAGTATTGTTCAATACTATAAAGATCAGAATAGTTGTTAGCTGATGTGGCTGACGGCATACACACTATTTAAAGAGCTTTGATAGCTGAGTTACGTTATACGACAAGAAAAAATTGATGGCTGAAATCAGGTATACAACGGGAATTGTTAATTAGCTTTCATGGCTGAGATCATGCATGCAACAGGAATGATAAAAAAAAATAGCTTTAATGGCTGCTATCAGGTACACAACAGTATATATACTTAGAAATCATAAATCCGAGTTCTGGTTTTTCGTATTTATGTATATTTGCTTAGAGTTATAAAAATTTTGTAAAAATTACAAGCATAATAAAAATCAATTTTTTGTCTTCTTTTTATGAATCAGCATTTAAATTTTTTTTAAAGAATGGGAAGGCTTACCTCAAAAAAATAAAATATATAATAATAGTTGAAATATATAATAATAAATGAATAATAGTTAAAAAAGTAAAAATCATAATCATTTGAATAAAGTACCACTTTAAATATTATAATAAAATGTTAATACATTATTTAATTATTAATAATTATTAAGTTTTCATCAAAAGTCCATCATTATTTAATCAAAAGGTAAATATAAGATTTTTAACATTTTTGTATGCTTTTTAAATCAGAAAATAGTAAAAAAAATTACACAAATGTTAATAATTCTTTTTTAGAAAAAAGCTTCGAGTAAGTGCTTTGGACCACTTTAAGTAAGTCGAAATTGAAAAACAAATTGTCACCATTGATATATTTAAAGTTTGAAAATATTTAAAGTTCTTGGTGCAATTTAATGATCATCCATATTTTCAAATTATTTAGGAGATCATTTAAGAGTGTTTTGAATGAGCTGTACTACGATATCCATGTCAAACTTAAAAAAGTATTTTTCCGAAAAAATTACTAAAAAATTATTTGGTGTAAAAATTTTCCCTTTTTCAAAAAATGTGGCAAATCACTCTATATTGCCCCAAGCATTTCAATTTTTGAAGAAATTTTGTATTTCCTTACCCTTAAGGATTCATCAATGTCAACATCTATAGTAGATTGTTGCCATGTGTTATATGTCTGGTGAGGCCCTTTCACGTAAATAGGATGAATTCCATACTCTGTTTCCTGTTGAATATTGAAGGATTTTGCACCATTGCCGGAAAAGAAATATTCAACTTTGAGGCAGCCTGGAATTTTTTCTTCAATCTCAAAGTAGGGTGTGATCATTCGGCCCATTTGCGTGTTAGTCTCGTTTGTCTCCAACGTCATCATAAATGCTGTAAGAAAAATAAATTCATAAATAAATACTAGGAGACAAGCACACGTTGCTGTGTAGTTTTTAGTCTGTCTGACGTCTGAGTTTTACTGCTAGTATTTTTTTTTCTAGGAATGTGCAATACACACATCATCTGAAACTTTTTGGTTAAATTCATTTCAGAAATTTATACACATTACAGTTCAACACATTACATTCTTACATTACACACATTATACACATTACATTCTTACTTTACATTCTTACACATATACACATTACATTCTTACTTTTCAATGTCGGATATTACATACGATACAAATAATTCAAAAATTTTCCTAAATACACAGTTATAAATTTCTGTGTTTGGATAAGAAGTCCTTTATTTTTGCTCATTAAAACTAAAATAAAGCTTTAACGTAATAAATTACTTAATTTTGTTTTAAAAAAATGAAACAAATGATAGCTGGTTGGTTTATATGTTTTATCCTTTCATTTTTGCCCAACTTATATTTTAAATTTTCGTTGCAAGTGCAAGAAAAACAAGTTTCATCGATTTTGTGAAATATAAGCTAAAGTTTTATATGTATATTCAATACTTTTTTTTTCCAATTCGATTACATACTTGCCAACTCTTTCGAATCTTCCGGAAGATTTTATTCTTATATTTAGTGTGGTAACAAAATATATACATTTACACTTAATACTTATTTCAATAAATGTGTTTTAAAATAATTTTGACTACCACATCATTTGAATAATTAAAAAATGTATATTAGGTAGGCCTGCTGGCTCGTTGAACCCTTCAGTTTAATCGATGACAACATTAAATATAGCCCAGTTACCGCATTTCTTATGTCAGACTGCATCCTATCAAAATATTTCAAATAATAGCACACAAACATGCGCAGTCATAACTCTAGGCCTACGGCGAACCCGGTAATGGAGTATATATATATATATATATATATATATATATATATATATATATATATATATATATATATATATATATATATATATATATATATATATATATATAATAAAATTTCTTATTGACAAACTGAGACAAAAATAAAATAAAGCAACCTTTTTTTCCTCCTAATGTCAATTCTTTTCTATCCCATTGAGCGCTGTGATTTTCTTCATTTGTGAATCCACATGTATCACTCTCAAAGTTGCAAGTCATAGACTGCTCTGCATCTACAAAATAAATCAAGCAATGAACATTTTAAAACTTGTCCTATCAAAAAGTATTTTAAATAATTTCTTTTAAAAACATTTAAATGTAACGTCATGACAATTTATGAATTAAGAAAAAGCATTTGAATTTTTCAATGTTGTTGTTGTCGGCCATAAGGCAGAGGGGGTGCTATTGTTTTTTATTTGTTCCAGTGGTGCCATCTATGGCCAAGAATTCCACTTCTGCAACACCCATATGTCACACCCGTTTATAGGAAGAACCCATTCTTACATCCATTCATTAATTCACAGATATTTTGACCTGAACCAGAGAACGATCAATCTCTAATTCTTATTTGTAATGAGAACATGGAGGACTTTTTGACATGACAGATTTAACGTGCAGCAGTTACCATTTCCTTCACGAGAAGTCTTCGATAGGCTTGATTCAAAGTCCCGTTCTCACGTGCATGAATCCCATGCCCAGCTAACCAGACAATCCCACTCTGAATTTTTCAATAAATAAATACTACAAATAAATTTACCAATTAATTTATTGAATAATAAAAGATTTTAGAAATTGCTTTCACTTTTTGTTTGGACGAAATCTAAAATATCTTTTGGATTTATGTTATTTTTCTTACCTATACGAAAAGTTATTTCATAGATTTTTTGAGATTTTCTTCATAAAAATTAAAAAGTTTTGCATATTGTTTCCGTTTTTGTATCAATATTTTATTTTAAAACCGTCGTTGAACAGCCGACCCATTTTTTCGAGGTTTACGACTACTAATGTTCAACTCCGTAGCCTTGTAATTTTGTACCCAATCCAGAAGACATTGGAACTCCCGGATCAACTATTGGGAGAAATTCGCCTTCGTGGAGGACTTTTGATGGAACTAACCCGGATTTGCATGTTTAGCCTGAAGGCAAGGGGACTCTAACCCATGATCCATCTACCATTGGGGATATTTTACGTCAGTACTGTGGTCGGTGTAAGCCGGATGCAGAATTCGGATCAACCAGCCATCATTGGGATTCGAACCCGGTCACCTTATTGGAAGGCGAAAGTTCTATTCCCTGAACCATCACGGCTCAGTATCAATATTAAAAGAATTTGAGATTGTTGAGTTTGCTTATGTTTCCTTTAGTCAAAATTAAAAATATTTTACTTATCGCTTTAGTTTTTCATTGCCTTTAATTTTATAACCAGCATTATTAGATTGTGTATAGAAGCATACCAGCTAAAATTTAAATTCTTTTACTAATCATTAAGTGAACACGCCTGATTTCCATGAACTTTAGGTACGTAGCCCGACCTTCCCCATCAGCTTGCTACTTTTTGATATTTTCAGCAATTCTCGGGCCACATAATTAAATTTAATTAGCAATAACTTGTTAAAAAGAATATTAACGTTTAAACGCATTTTTATATGCAGTAATGCCAAAACGTTTAATTTTGCAATCTTGAGTAAATAATGTGTTGTTGTTTTTTTTGGAGCGTCAGACTCTTGTACCATTAAACTCAGTGGTCAATCCAGTCAAAAATTAACCAGTGTGATATAGAAAAGTTATGTTAAAAATTAAAACGATTGTCTTATAAAAATAAAATTTCCATTGTAATTTTTTATAAAATTGCAATATAACTCTAAGGCTTTAAAATTTAGTAAACTATAGAAAAAGAAAGGATGTGTGAAAAATAAAATACTGTTACTAGAGAAGTAATTGATTTTCAACGCTAAGTCAATTAGTTTTTTTGGAACGCTTAAAGAAGCCAGAAACTTTGAAATTTGTATAAACCATATATATTATTTAATAAAAAAAACATAAACGAAACATACGTCAGTATTAAACTTCTCAGTCAAATCGATTTTTATGTACTATTTTTTATTTTATTACAGGTGGTGAATCATGCCGTATTCTCACTTAATGCTCAATTTTCTAAACTTGAAATTTTTAAACCAACCCAAAAGACGGGATAACTCTTGGATCAAACATTAAGAGAATCTTTCTATCACGGAGAACTTATTAATAGAACTAGTCCACAATTGCGTTAATTGAAGAGAGAAACCGCGAAAACTTACCTCGGTTAGTCCAACAGTAATGAAACCAAAAAACGCTGTACGTTTGTGTGCTTGATATGTTAACTTAAATTATCGTCTGCAGTAAGATCATCCATTTCTAAACAATTACGAATGAGACCCAGAATGTGAAAATCTGAACATTAGATCAAAAATTAGTAAAGGTGGTACGTGTTTTTTATTTTGCCCACTGTACATAGTAAATAAATCGGTTTTTTACTTTAACTATTATATAATGAAATTAACTCTAGAAAGACTGAATATTGCTGTATACTTCGAAAGTCTGAAGGGACCAGTGTGGCCCTTCCCAGATTGTTTGTGTGTAGATCATTTAGACATCCAAACTCTTAAAATATAATTATAATTTATTTAATAAAAATATTTTAGAGACTCGATCATCAATATCCTTTAATATTTTATTCGATTTGGTAAACGATAATATTTGAATAAACGAAACTCTGGATTATAAATTTACACGTGAAGTACCTACAAAAATACCTCAGGGGACCCTCTGGCCCCTTACGTCATCCAAGGTATAAGGTTCTATTATAAGGTTTCTGTAAGCCAAACACATGAATGATTAAATGAACACATAAATTACTGTCGTTGAACAGCTGACCGAATTTTAAGGTTACGTAATGTAAATTGTAAATAAAAATGTAAATTTGAACCCAATTCAGAAGACAAGAGAATTCCTGCATCAAGTATTTGGAGAAATTTGTCTTTGTGGAGGACTTTTTGAAAGAACTAAACCGAAATTTCGTTACATGGAGAGGAAAATCACGAAAACCTCCAGAAAAGATAATTATTTTTGAAAAATATAACTTTGAGTAAATATTTATGATTTCTTAATATTTTATTTAATAATAGTCGACAAAACTTTGAATTGTAATCAGTATCATAAAGAATGCAATTTCAAATGGCAAAATACAAAATTTGTGCGAAATCGGCCGAATAGTTCCTGAGAAATCGAAATTTTAAAAATACGACTTTTTCAAAATTCGTAACTTAAAATTTCGTAAACTTCGTAACTTAAAATATCGCCTGCACAAATTAATTAGCATATTTGTGGTCACTCCCTCGAACCTTTTATTTTTCGCTCTCTACAACAATAAATAAATTATTAAAAATTATAGTAATTAAGTAAAATAATTTTCCATTCTTACCTGCCCGTTGCAAAGTCAGAGCGATTATTCCAAATACAACCGCAGCATTCATTTTGAGAGCGGGAAGAAAACAATTCCAGTTAATTAGCCTTTAAAATTCTAAGTGTTCTAATTTTTAGAAATCGTAGCATTTCTTAATATCGAGTTAAAAAAGATAAGGATGAGAACCGCACAAGTGTATTGATTTTATTTTTATTTTATTTTATTTTTTTTATTTTATTCATTCTCAGGTGAGCATATTTTAAGACAATTCAAAATAAAATATCTCTAAAAGCAAGTTAATTGAAATATTTCTAGTAGAGTTATGTAAAAGCTACTATTTCCAGTTTTTTAGTAGCCTTTTAAGTTATATAAATATATTAATCTAATATCTTGCTCCCACACACACAGTTCCAAAACACTATAACTATCTATCTAAATATATGTATACATATATATATACATATATATATACATATATATACATATACATATACATATACATATATATATATATATATTTATATATATATATATATTTATATATATATATATATATATATATATATATATATATATATATATATATATATATATATATATATATATATATATATATATATATATATATATTTATATATATATATATATCTATATATATATCTATATCTATATCTATCTATATCTATATCTATATCTATATCTATATCTATATATATATATATATATATATATATATATATATATATATATATATATATATATATATATATTATATATATATATATATATATATTATATATATATATATATATATATATATATATATATATATATATATATATATATATATATATTATATATATATATATATATATATTATATATATATATATATATATATATATATATATATATATATATATATATATTCGCATGTATGTATTCATTATACTAGGTTATACAATTTTATTAAGTAATATTTACCCCGAGGAATTAATCTTGCTTCGTAATCTTGTTAATCTTGCTTCGTCATGGAGATAATATTAATTTTAATTTTTTAGATTTGGGTATTATAACGATAAAAGAAATTATTTTAATTTTAATACTATAAATAAACTAATTACTTTGAATTCTAATGTTTCTAAAAACATCTATTTAAATACCATTTTCAATCAAATTAATAGAATTAAAAGGATATGTAGTCATGTTTAGTTATCCAAAAAACAAATAGATAAACTCTTTCGAAATTTGATAATAAAAAAAAACAATGGATACCCAACTAAAGTATATAAATTCTATATAAAATCTTTGAGTTAAATGCAAGTTGTTATAAATAAATTTACTAAGAACTTCTTTGTTAATTTACATAATTTTTACAATGTGAAAATTCATTTCAGGCAAATCTGTGGCTAAAAATATGTTCAAAACAGGCAATCCATGTTTTTCGTTCCAATTCGTGATTCCAATTCCAATTTCGTTCAAATTTTTCATCAGGTCATGCAAAATTACATTCTTTAAAATGATACAAAATATTGCATTATTAATAATTCTTAATTCTTCGACCTGTCGTAAATAAAATAATAAAAAATAATAAGTATTTGATAGAAGTTCTTTTTTGCATGGAATTAACTTTGAATAAAAAAAAATTTATAATTGTGTGTAAAAGATTTTCAATACGTTTATAATGTTCTCGAGAAATAGAGAAATATGCAAAAAAATAAAAATAACATTACGCTGCGCTCTCCTGACCAAACTATTGTGACCATATTTCCCAGATTGCAGCTACCCCCTATATTTTGGTGGTCAGAATCCGTCGAAAACATTTCATGTTTATTAGTGTGCTTTAGTGTCTGATTTCATTAATAAAAATATGGTTTGTATTTATTAATTAGCATATTTAAAGTCACCTCCTCGAGCCATTTAGTTTGAGACCTAGGGTGGGAAAATCCAATCATTCGATCAAAATTTATTCTGGGTGGTCCATTTTTTTACGCACTGTACAATTACAGGGTTTCTACGGTCTGGAAAAAATTAAAATTGGTTGATAGATTTCGAGAATTGAAATGAAAAGAAATGAAAGTAGTTTCGACAATTTGTTTCTAAAAGAAAATATTTGTTAATTAAAAATATATATATATTTCAATTTATAAAGGACAAATTTAATTCATGAAATTAAAAACAATGATAGTTTGATCAGATTTATATAACATTAACATTCTCTCCGCGGAAGTACATGTCATATTATGCAATGATGCGAAAGATACTTTATATATATATATATATATATATATATTTCTGTTTTTACGTGTTATTTACACTTATTGTGTTCTATTTTATTTTAATTTTCTATTTATTGTTGTAATTTTTGTAAAACTTTTTTGAGTGCTCCTCACACTATTGTATTGATATATTTTGCTTTGGCTATATTAATACAATATTAGAAAGCACTCTTTTTTGCAGATATAATCGTGTGGGCTGATGAAAAGATTATATCTTTTTTTCCCGGATTTTTTAAAAGAATTCTATCCTTTTATTCTTTTTTTTTTATTATTATCAGTGTTTCTATTTTATTTTTATTTTTAATAATTTTCTTTTTACCCCTTTTTCATTTATGTCTGTAATTTTCCTTTGTTTTATCTTCTTTTTGAACTAATTTTATGAGTTCTATTTACTTGCAGCTTATGCGCAATAAATGAAACTTATTGTTTTTTTTTAATTTTCTTCGTGTTTTTTTGTATTTATTTATTATGCTATATATATATATATATATATATATATATATATATATATATATATATATATATATATATATATATATATATATATATATATATATAGGGGAGTGTCGGGTACCCCCGCCCACTATCAATTTCATATGTGCGTTTGAATAAAATTGGTTACCATTTGTTAGTTTAAGAAAACGTATATAAGTTATAAAATACATAATTCCTTCTGAAGTTTGTAGTTTTTATGAAATTTATTTTACAAATAACTAAAAGTAAAACTCATTAAGTTTCTAATAGGTCGTGATAAATATACATACCACCAAAAATAATTATAATAACATTAAAGTTTAGAATAATTTTTTATAAGCTAAATGGGTTATTTTTTCTTATATCTATTATTATTCTCATATCACTTTCAATTCCAAAAATACTTTACCTTTACTAGAAATAAATGGCCCATTAAAGGGTTAAACAGCTTAGTTCTGTCGGATACTTTCGTTGCTAGTTGGAAACATGTATGCACTTGCTCATTTGTGCCATATATGCAGGAATGCCCTACTTGCTCCTCTTTATAAAATAATATTTTCTAGGGTAACAAAATCAAAGTAATTTTCAGTTTAGCTCTTTTCATTTTAAGTAATTTTTTCACCACTACATATAAAAATTCAAAGTGTCATATTGAATGCAACTATATTGCAATCTTCTCGTGGTGATCCCTTTTAAAGAGAAGAGTAATTATTCATATTCAACAAGTTTTACTGTTTAATTCGCTACTACTTCATGAAAGCTTTTTCAGAAAGCGGAGCAGTTGGCTTCTTACGCAGTTAAGTTACATTTCGTTTCATGCTTCGAATTTTTGATAATTAGTTGTGGAAAAATTTCTTAAAATAAAAAAGCGGAACTAAGCGGAACAAGTTGGCATCTTTGTATATGCTTAAGTAAGATATATATATATATATATATATATATATATATATATATATATATATATATATATATATAATAAAGTGAACAGGAATATTTTGTGCTTTTAACATAATTTTCAAGAATGAAGTTATCACACTTTAACTTTTGAAAAAAAAAAAAGAGTTTTATAAGTAAGTTGACTTTTATTCCATTAATCAGCTACAAAAATAATCGATATAATGAAAACACCTGTATAAAATAGTTTACATCAGGTTGATCTTTCGCTCTATTACCTACCACTCAAGATTTTATGAAGCATTGTGCTTTGCCTTCGAATCGAATAAAAATATTTATAACAGAGAGGCCAACTTTGTCCGGACAGAGGAAAAACATTTTCAAGTTGTAGTCTTTTAACGTATGATTCTTGGTTTAGTAAATTCTATTTATAAAGTTTTTACTCACCTCTACTTCAAAATGATTCGAAGGCTTATGTGAAACGCCACTTTATCACAGCTTTACAGGGCTCACCCGGTCTTGAAATATTTTTTTTAAAATAGTTGCAGATGTGATATACATCTAGATGTTTAAAGCTATCAATAAATATTTAATTTAAATGAAATTTATATGGTTGTAAAAAATAACTCTGGAATAATTTCGTGATTCACCAATTAAAGATAAATGTAAATATTTTTCAGTAGTTTTGGATAATCTTAGCAACCTCTAATTTATTTTTTCCTGGTTTAGCCAAGAGTTGTCAGGGGCAAAATACAAAAATGCAAAAAGTAGTTATTAAAAAGAATTCTTAAAATTAGAGACTTTTTTCTAGATTATTATTTTTTTTTTCAGTTTGCTATCGAAAGAAATTTTTTTTGATTTAAATATGAATAATTTGAATTGTAAATTATCGTTCAATTCACGATTGAATAATGAACGATATAAAAAAAATAAACATGAACAAAGTTTCTACCACTTTTTACATTTTTAGTCGCCTGTGGCATTCCTATGAACCCAGGGCTAAAGAGAATAGAAGGGCTGGTGCAGTCCTTTGAAGAAACTTTCGCCGCGCCAATCCTCCGATTTTCTCTAGTGACGTCACTTTGGCGCAAAGCTCGCACTTTTACTTCAAGAACAGAGCTTTTAGCCTTAGTGGCCCTAACTAATATTGGAGCATTTCTTTTTGTGACATATTCTAAGACATTTGTTATTTTCTACAATGACTTTCCTCAGTTTTTGAAGTGAATTTACAAACATTTAAAACTATTAACGAAATTCCAGTTTGCGCGATTGCAACTTGCAAAAATTCTGATAGAAAAACAAAAGGAAAAAATATAATTTTCCGCGTATTCCCTAAAGTAAATGAACAATTATGTAAAGAATGGATTTCGAAATGACACAGTTAATATAAAACAGTAATACGTTTTTTCTATCGTTAAGAAGTTTTATAAAAATTCGTTATCTAAATAGAAACCGCCTCGTTACTTCAAAAAGAAAGGCAGGTGAAAAAAATTAAAAAATGGATGAAGTCAAAGAAAATTAAAACGTAAGTAAAAAGTATAAATAAATATATAGTGTATAGTTGAAATTCTCCTAATTTCATAACATATTTTTTAATGTAGTTATTCTAAACATTTATGATTTTTTTAAAAATTATATTCTCTTAAATTTAAATATCTATAAATTATATCATCTTAAATTTAAATATCTGTAAGCAATTGTAAAATTTCTAATGTCATTATGAACCTAAATTATTATTTTGTTTCAGTAATTAGCGTTTAAGGTTGATGTTTCCTAATGATTAAGTATGAACAAATTGCTATTAACGGCATATTTTAAAATCAGGGACTCTAAATTTAACTCAACTTATTGTTATATAAAAATATGTAGATAAAAAATTGTCGATATATGCTTTTCTTATTAATTAAATTTAAAAATGAACTTTTTAAAATAAAGTATTTATAGTGTCATTTTCGCCAACTAGTAAAATATTTGTATAAGTTTAAAATGGTATTTTTTTTTAATATAATGGCCAAGAAAGTTTTTTTTTGAACTATGTTTATGAACGGAAATAATGTGTTAATTACGTAAAGTTTGAAAGCTAATAACCAGAAAAAGTCTAACTTATTTTTCCAAAGAGAAAGATGCAAAGTTATCATAATATCTTTGCTTGCGATCTCCGATACCTGTGGACACAGTGACGTCATGAGGAGGGAAATTCAGCTCTAAGAGCGGAGTGAACTAGCCCTTCTATTCTCTTTAGCCCTGTATGAGCCGCGTTGAGACTTTTAAAAAATTAGCGAAAGATATTGTAAACAGAATTGTTTTAATTCTGGAAAATTAATCCTATAAATAAAACACTATTAGTGTCATTAGTTTTTTGGAGTCGGTCATAAATACTAATTAGGTATTAAGTATTAATTATTTGTTATTTATTTTTACAATAATAATCACATTATTTATATGAATAGTAGGTAAAAGCTGATATTTGTAGTGAGTGCCAATTCCCATATTTGGGAAGATTTGCTATAAACTAATAGCCTAATACTTCGCAAAATTAGTTATAATAATAAGATTAGTTGACAAAAATAATGTAATAAATTTAATAAAACAATGACTAAAACCTCGATTTTTAAAACCAAACTATAACCAAATTGGAGAATTTTTAATTTTTTCAATTGAAAGTTCAATTTTGAGTATAACTACAAGATACTTTGTATAGTTTTTGAAGTTCCAAATACGTCACAAACAAATGATAACTACT
Organism: Parasteatoda lunata; assembly: GCA_949128135.1. Taxonomy (NCBI): domain Eukaryota; kingdom Metazoa; phylum Arthropoda; class Arachnida; order Araneae; family Theridiidae; genus Parasteatoda; species Parasteatoda lunata. The sequence goes on along the minus strand of OX421977.1, from coordinate 23,368,157 downwards.
TGTTAAAAAAATCATATTTCTATCAAAAATAAAGGTTGATTTGATCTTCTTAGTTAGAATTTAAATATCTATTTGAATTTAAAAATTTATTATGCTTTAAAAGTAAGGTTTTGTTGTATTTCCACATTAACTCTAAGCTTAGCTATTCGCAACACTACTCAATATTAAAATTAGCTTTATAGTTTTATTTATACAGTAGATCACATTTTTAGAAAGTTTTGTGAAATGCACAGATTTTATCTTTCTTTAATATAATTAGGAACCACAGCTTTGTTGATAAAATATTTAAACTATGTACATATGATATGTACAAACTATGTACATATATAAACTATGTACATATGATATGTTAAACTATGTACATATATAAAATTTTTAAACTATACACATATATGCATATTTATTTAAAAATAAATTATTTAAAAATAAATTATTTAAACTAAAACTTAAAATATAATTTTAATAAGTACAAAATATCATTTCTACTGAATTTTAATGACTTTTAATTCAAAAAAATATTACTTTTACATTTATTATTATATATTTCAATTTATTAATAACGCTTTTTTTAAATTCAATAATTAGAAACTAAAAATTCAGAACAAAAAGCTTTTATTTAATTTGAATTTAAAAATAAATTTTACAACTAAAAAGAAAAATTCTGCAGTTAAACAATAATGAAATTTGATGGTTTCTGCAAATGTACTATTTAATAATGCTGATCATGATGATGATACCATTAATGATGATGTCCGTGGTGATGATCTTCATGATGGTGGTGTCCATGATGATGACCATGATGCTCATGATGGTGATGTCCATGATGATGATGATGACCATGATGCTCATGATGGTGATGTCCATGGTGATGGTGGTGTCCATGGTGCTCATGATGGTGATGCCCATGGTGCTCATGATGGTGATGTCCATGATGATGTCCGTGGTGATGGTGTTTATCACCCGGTTTGCAGTTTACTTCTAACATGATAACGATAAAGCAAGCAAGAAAGAGAGCTATGGTAGAGGAATGCATAATTACTCTTAAAATTTTCTTAAAATTAAGACACAAATGATAGAAGTAGCTATCTTCAATGAATTTGAAGTGACTGACGAAGCAGCTTGTTTTATATATAAAATTTTCGGAAATATTTTGAAACTTTTCTAGGCCGTGATAAAATCATCAGACACCAAAACAGATTTTCATCACAAATTTTTTTTTTTTTTTAAATATCGTCAGAAGGATTCGTAAATGTGCAAGACTTGGTGATAGTTCAAACAAATATTTAAAAAAATATTTTACATGTGAATGAATAAGCTTATTTCTTTTTTATTTTAATCGTCTAACATTAGTTTCTTCCAACTCTTCGCTCATAAAAAAATCAACAATAGCTGACCGTAAGAATGGCTCAAGGTTTGTCCAGTCAAGCATGAGGCGATTCGCGAGATGCCTCTTGATTCGATCAAGTGGAGTATTTTCCATCGATTAAAAAAAAAAAGATCAAAGAAGGTTTTTTTTCTTCATAGCATTAAACTAAAATTGTAACATTACTAAATTTAATACTGATTAAAAATCTAACAGAGATGATATGTTCTCTTCACATTTGTTGCTTTAAAAATTATAAACGGTGTATTACATTGTTTCATGAAAACTGTAAATGTATATTTTATAACATTCTGTTCTTAAGCACCGTTTCACAAAATATTTCAAAAAAATCTAATTTTTTTTTTAAACAAAACATCTTAATTTGTGGCATTCCAAATTGTTAATCTCATACAAAGAATCTTTTTAAGAAGATGAGACAATTGATGAGGAAAAATGTACCATAACGTGCAAGAACTAAAAGTTAAAAACTCCCGTCAATAGTGCAATATGAGTTGATTCTTTCAAATTGGCCTGATTTATGGCTACGTGATTTTAAATTTCAATAAAACTGAAATACGACATATTTAAAAATCGAACCAATAAATTGCCAACGGCAAACGGTTTATAATTTATACAAAAATGCTTAATTGTTTAATGCTTCCATATTTATGCAAGTCACATTACAGGTTAGTATTACAAGTAGTATTTTTTATGTATCTTGAATAATTATTTCTAATATAGTAATTTATTATTTTTTTTAAAATTATACCAGGAGTGCCCGTCCCCTGCTCAGTCCGCTCACCAATCCCCGTAATTGCTTCGCATTGATCCTCAAAACACAAAACAATTTGTTTTCAAAATAATACGGCACTTACTGTTTTTTTTATAACCGCCGTTGAGCAGCCGACCTAATTTTGTGGATTTAAAACTACTAATGTTCAACTCCATAGTCTTGTGATTTTGAACCCAATCTAGAAGACAACCCTGGATCAAATATTGGGAGAAATTTGCCTTCATGGATGACTTTTTGATTTAACGAGCCCGCCTTTGCGTACGAAAACCACGAAAGCCTCCCACGATTAGTCTGGCAGCAAGGGTCTTCTAACCCATGATCCATCAACCACTGAGGATATCTTACGTCTGCACTGTGATCCTGTCCGTTGCCGGGTGTGGAATTCGTATTGACCAGCTATCCCTGAGATTCGAACCCGGTTGACCTCATTGGGAGATGAATGCTCTATCCCTTGAGTCATCACAGCTCCTTTTACTATTTTGTAATATAGACATGTTTATATTTTTGATACATATTGTCCGTCTGCCAAATTTTCAAAGATAAAGGGATAATGGGCCTGATTCCCGCTGTAAACATGCCAATATTTTTGTGCTATCATTCTCAAATCCTCATTGCTAACCGGAGTTGCTTAGTTATTTCAAGTTAAGCAGATGGCCAGCTCCTAGCTTCCTCTCTTAAGTTAATCACTAATTTATTACTAATTTACTAATAAGAAGGTTTTCAAGTTCGACGAGTTGTCTATACACACAAAATATTTACCTAGACCCATTATTGAACTTGCAACTGTACAACCAGCAATATCAATCAAGTTCAATCTTATTAACTTGATTTTGTTGTTAGCGTCGACCTAGAGCTACGTTAATGGGCTATCGGCATCGGTTTAAACAATTCCTCCTTGATGATTATCCGAACACAACACTGGCGCATACACGCATTTTAGTAGAGGTTCATCTTAGCTCCATAATAAGACTGCAGACAATTCGAATAATATTTTGGTTCAACACGTTCCAGAGCTTTAAACAATATACAGTTTTCCGTTCGTGATCATAGCCAAAAACAAAGTGATGTGTATTTAGCGCAAGTTAGCAACCTGATCAAATAGAATTAAGCACTGTTAGCATTATGATTTAGCAGTGACTTTGAAGCACAAACCTTCGACTTAGTCCTTATGTAACTCAGCTTTCAGTTAGCAGAGGGATATAGAGCATAGAAGTATTGTCGTCCGGGTAGTGGGTTCGTATCCCGTCGTTCCCTTGGTTGCATTTTTGTGTTTTCCTTCTCCAGATGGAGCTATCTGTTCTTCAATTTGACAAGAGCGTATAAGTCGCCTTTGTAATGAGCACACAAGCTTGCATATGTATGTGTAGTAGTTGAAGTACTTTATATTAACGTTGCATTAGAGCACAATGGGCTATTGGTGACGATCTGGGCCGCATCCCCGAGGATGATCCTAGGACATGCCACCTCAATTTATCCTCTGCAGAGGAAATGGTTCCCTTGCTTTGGTAGTCCGACGACCTACGCGAGAAGTCGTGCGAATTACAGTAGAGCAGTTTACCGCGCACCCTTGGTCTGTTCGCAGACTGATCTAAGCAGACACCCATCCGCTCATTAACAGCAATAAGTGATGCTTCTTCGCTAAGTTGCATTCAAAATTACAATGATAAAAATATGAACATTACTGCTTTAAATTTTTAAGCTTGACTTCGGTGATCTACTAGGACCTGTGCATTACGATCATGTAGGACACATGTGTAACAATAATAATTAAATAAACCTTCGGCTAACGTAAATGCATGGAATATTATGCATAGAATAAATGTATAGAAAATATAATATAAAAGTTTTCTCTTTCTAATTTTCTGAGTCCCGTAGTGGACTGATCAAAAAGACTCGATTCACAGTAGAACGAACACCAAAGTCATGCGTCAGCGGTTAGTGAGCCGAAGTCACTGTATGCACCGAATTCAGCGGTCAGTGAGGGAGTGGATGGACACTTCGATTAGCTTGCGTGTGGACCAAGAGTACGCGGTATCGCTTCTCCTTAAACTGTTCTCCGTAAAGAGCTCGATTACGCACGCTGGTCGGCGTGTTACCAAAGCGGGGGAGCCTAAAAGAATTAAAAATGTTACGGATCATTTTCAGGGAAGTTTCCAAGAAATAAATTTCCAATAACCCATTGTGAAACTCCAGTGCGACGTTAATAATGTATTTTTACTACTGCTGATTTTCAACCGGGAAGAAATGAGTGACCAGAAATGCGCTACAACTCTGGTTTATTTTCTTAAGTTTTATTTTTTTTAAGCGACGGTTTTGTGCATTTTCTATATTTTCTATCTGTACATATCTAGGACATAGAAAAAAAAAAGTAACTATGCGTGCACAATTTTAATCGTAGTACAATATGTAGTAATGCGTAATATAATTTTAATCACAGTTTTAAACTAGTTATTTTATCGTTAGAGTTTTATGAATTTGTTTTGAACAATGGCGACTTTTAATAGTTTTAGCCAAGAAAAAAACTTGTATCACACGATTTATACAGAATTGAAGGCTTTGGGAGTGAAAGTGCCTAAACCGAAGAAAATAAAATGGAATGCATCTAAACTTGTAAGTGCGAGTTTGTATTCTTAAATATGTTTTAGAAAATAAACCAAAAAATAATAATACTGAATAAATAAAAAATAGCAAGTATTGCAAATTTAATTTTGTTTTACTTTATAATGAGCACCATATTAATTAAATTCTTTATAGTGCTTAAGTTGATAGACTTTTAATAGTTCAATAATTTAAATAGAAGTTGAAATTTCTTATTGTACACTTGGATATTTGATTATCTAAGTTATTTATTTATAAGTTATTTCCAAATTTTTGTGCAGTTTTTCTTATAATATATTTTATTGAGTATTGATTTTTATACAGTTTAATGAAGGTATGAATACTATTGTAATTAATACAATTATTTTGAAAATTCGGTATGTGAATATAATGTACTCGAAATTCCAGTTTCCTCTTATCCCCCCGCTTGACTTCTAATCGTCATATGAACATTGAGTATTTTTAAAATACTTTTATACAATATTATGCATGTATTTTAATATAATTGTGAACTTAGCATTAATTTATATTGTCTTGCTTCCAGCTCAATAATTTATACATAAAGTTTATGGTTTCTGTGGAATGTTTTTTAATAAAACAAGAATTACAATTTTAACAGTTTAGGAAAATACATATTCAAAGAAACCGAATCAAATTGGGCTATAAACTATGTCTGATGCTAAAAAATCGAATGGAGAATTAAGTTTAAGAAATAAGTATTTTAATGCAATCAAAATTGTTACATAATTGTTACATTATCCAGGGAGTAAGCAGTACTTACATCAAATAAACATGGACCATTCTACACTAAGTTATTCTAGCGTTATTTCTTTTTTTTTCTTCTGTTTTTGTATTAAATATGATTTGTGTCATCGTTTTGTTTCATTACAATGTGTTTGGCGCAGAATAGTCGTATCTGGCACATGAGCAAATAATGTTTACACTCACTAAATATTAAATAGTTATTCGCTTCTTATGTTCGGATCAATTAGTGATTGAAGAGCCGTAGTGGCTCAGGGGATAGAGCATTCGTCTCCCAATGATTTGACCCGGGTTCGAATCCCAGCGATGGCTGATCGATACGAATGTGGCATCCAGCTTGCACCGACCACAGTGTTGACGCAAAATATCCTCAGTTGTAGACGGATCATGGGTTAGAGTCCCCTTGCTTTTCTCTCCGATGCTTGGATCCAGAAATTGGGTTCAAAACAAGAAGAATACGGAGTTGAACATTGATAGCCGTAAACTCAGAACCAGGTTGACCTACCGACTCCCCTTAATATAAGAATTATATAGAAAAGGATGATAGGTGATATTTCTTTGCAACATAACAGATATGCTATATAGACTTCCGTTATTGTGAAATTTTCAAAAAGAAAAACGTTTATGCTTGTTCAACAACATACATTTTTTTAAACTTTTCAAACTGAAACCCATCGAAATGTCAAATAATACATCATGATTTGCATAATCAAATGTGAAGCATTATCCGCATTTCAAGCTCGTATTTTTTAAATAAATTTTAATTTTAAATGACAAATTTCTTGGCACAGCAGTTTTTGCATATGCTAACATAATATAACCTTCAACTTTTTTCTAATTTGCTTAAAATTTGAAAAATTATACATTGCTTAGTACAGTGCACAAAATAAACTGTCTGCAAGGAAAAATCTTTTGATCTAATGATCGAGTCTAATTCTAGAACTCAAATCTTAATGGTGCGAGAAGGTGACTTTAAATGCTAATTTGCACCGACGATATTTTAACCTACGAAATCAGATACAAAAGAGGAATTTTTCTAAATTAACATACCTTTTTTTCGACGAATTTTGATTTTTGACTTCCAGAATATAGGGAATAACCGCAATCTGGGAAATAGGGTCCCAACAGTTTGGGCAGGAGTACGGTCCAAAGTCTGGACACCTTAATGTTAATTTTACTTTTTGTGTATTTCAACATATCTCGAGAACTTTTTAAGCGAATCGAAAAATTTTTAGACAATTTTAAAATACGTTTATCCAAAGATAATATCATACAAAATATAACTTTTAATAAATATTTATTGTTTTTTATATTATTTAAGAGCATAAAAAATTGCTTTGAAAAATGTACCGTTTTTTAAATGAATTTAAAGAATGTAATTTTAAATGGCGAAATACAAAGTTCGAGCAAAATTGGTTTAATAGTTCCTTAGGTAATCGAGTTTTAAAAACAAGACTTATTCAAAATTTGATTTCTCAAGAACTATACGACCGATTTCGCTAAAAAATTTTATTTGCCATTTAAAATTCCATTCTTTAAAATATTGTAAAAATTGTATACCTTGCAGTTGAAAAATTTTCTACTTCTATTAAATAAAAAATAATTATTTACTAGAAGTTATATTTTGTTCGGAATTATCTTTGGATAAAAAAATTTTATAATTGTGTGCAAAATTTTTTCAATCGTCTTAAAAGTCTCTAGAATTATGGTGAAATTACCAAAAAATAAATTTAACATGAAGGGGTCCAAACTCTGGACCGTACTCCTGCTTAAACTATTAGGACCATATTCCCCAGATTATAGCTATCCCCAATATTTTGGGGGTCAGAAATCCGAAGTTGCCTAAAAAAGGTACGTTTAATCAGAAAAAGTACTTTTTTGTATTTGATTTCATAGTATTAGATATCGTCGGCAATAAGTAATTATCATATTTGAATTTAACCTCTCCAATTGAAGACCTAGAACTGGAAGATCCGATCAGTTGATCAAAAGTTATTCAAGGTGGTCCGTTTATTTTATTTATTTTTTTGCGCACTGTACAAAAGTTTTTGATTTTGTTTAAAGTTTTTGATTAATGAAATGCCGAAACCCTGAATTTCAGGGTATATTTTATTTATCAAATATGCCGTCAGCTTTTTAAAATATTAATTTTACGAGCAACGGCTGCCGCAGTAGTTCAACTGTTAAATCTTTAAAAGAAATATGGAAAAAATATTAAAAAATTTAAGTATTCTAGTCCATTTTCAGACGTTCTAAACTATAAAAAAAAAATTTTAATTTTTGCTTTTCCCTTTCAATTGACCATTAGTCTTATCTTCTTATAACACAAAGTTGCTGTAAGTCTGATAAATGTCAGTTCCTTTGCCCCGAGGTGGCTATGAATTTTTCTTAATTTGTATTTTTTTAAAAAATGTTAGGAAGTGACAGGCAGTGGCTCTTACACTTAAAAATACATTGGTAACCGGGCAAAAGTATACGAGGCAATAACACATTACCTTAAAATACATTAATGTAAGGAACACCGGGCAAGAGAAGAGTATACCAGTCGATGGCCTTTAACTTCACAAAAAGAAATACCGGACAACAGGCAGTGACATTTTACCTTAAAAAAACATTAGTAATGGGAATACGATTCATTTTCTATACTTCTAAGCAACTATACTTCTATTTTTCTAAAAGAAAATAAACTATCAACTCCCCATTAGGAAGGAGCTTTCATTTAAAGAACTGCACGCTTGTTGGTTTGCAAATTTGCTTCCGGTCAAGGGCAGCTATGCAATTATTAAGTCTTTCCTCCAAATTTGTCGCTGACGTGCTGAACCACCCTGTATATATAGTGACACTCAGGTCGTATTGCAATATTGTCAACCTCAAGTTCTCTGTGACCCTTGAATGTCGGAGACTGCTACAAAGCTTATCTGTCAGTGAATAGAGCATTATTGTTTTATTGTGGGTCCCTAGACATGGTGGAATCCAAAGAAATGAGATGGCCGATTCACTAACCCAAAAAGGTACCTTGACTCTAGAAACATCTACTTCCTGTATATCTTATGGATCAATAAAACAATTAATCAAAAATACCATGTCTGAGGAGTTGAAAAAGAAACTCGCTGATAGAACAAATCAAAAACTTTGGAAAAACAAATTATCTCTAGTCTCAATATGCCCCCCAGACTCAAAATGGCAGCTGAGTTTAGGCTCGCCACTGGCCATGACTGTCTAACGAAACAGTTCCACCGTTTCCGCTTTGTTTCAAAATCTATCTATAGAGTTTGTTATCTGGAAGTCATGGATGGCATATATGGCAGTATTTTACTTTCGTTACTTGTACCGCCAGTACAAGTAAAAAGTACGTACTTTTACTTGTACTTTGTGACTTTTTTAATTTAGTACTTGTACTTTCGTTACTTTTTTAGGGAAAAAGTACAAGTATTTGTAACAGAAATACATTTTAAATAAAAAATGTTGGATTTTATTACGTTTTTCAATTTTCTTTTTCGACTCACTAATAATACATTTTTGTCTTAATACATTTTTTACTAAATACATTTTTACCTAGTACATTTTTTACTAAAATTATGTTTATGCCCGACCTTGCCAAACAACGCCTAGTCAAATCTCTAAGAACTTCAGTAACTATTTGTGCTAATGAAAACTATTATAATTACTATTTTAACTCTTGAAAACTCGAAGGTATTAATTTAGCCACTGATACTAAAATTCGTTTACAAATTTTAATTATTCCGTTAGGCAGAAATGTTAAAAAAATGATTTTCTTCAATGATTTTCTGAAATAATTTTCTGATTTGACTTCAGCATTAGCCATTGTTACAAATAAAATTGTAGACTGTTCTGTTTCAACTTATACTGCACATTCAATTATTTTTTACTAGCACAAAGATCACAAAGCTATCTGAAACCCCCGTGTTTGCTTTGTTTATGTTTGTGCTTTTAAAACGCGTTTCTATAGAGTAAAACAATTTTAAATCCATGGTAATTTAAATAAATAAAAATAATAAACTAAAAATTAAAATCAATAGATAAAATTTCTTTTTCGTGCAAATCCATAAAAAGTTTGATATTAAAATTATATTTGATTTTAAAATTATATTATACGATTATATTATAAAATTATATTATACGATTATATTATAAAATTATATTATAATATTCTTCCGAATTTAAAAATAAATTAATGTCCATAACTTTCAAAATTAAAAATAATTAAATAAATAACAACAATTTTGCAAAAACATTAAAGAACATAAGAATATTATTCAATAAAATTTTAGGTTACTTTGAATTTTTGATTTCCTAGAAATATACTTTTAAATCGTTACTTTTTTTGTATAGTACTTGTACTTTTTACTCGTTACTTTTTAAAATAAGAACTTCTTACTCGTTACTTTTTTTAAAAATACTTGTACTTTTACTCGTTACTTTTTAAAAGTAACGTTGCCATATATGATGGATGGTGTCCTCATCATGGATGGTGACGAGATTTAACCAAACGTACTCGTGTAGACCATTACTGGAAGGCCAGGAATCTTTTATGTTCACAGACTTTCACTACAACTATATCTCTTGTTCTCTATGTTTTTTTCTCTCCATGTTTCTTCTTTATATGGTTCATTGTTGCAATTGTATCAATTGTTGCAACTGATGCAATTGTCTTTTAATCTTGCCTTTAAAATATATGTGAGAGACTTATTATCGATTTTCTAATAATTTGTTAGTTAGTCATTATGTTTTATTCAATTTCATAATTAGTAGTTTTTGTATCAATAATATTTTTAATATTGTTATAATTGTTTATATGCATTGTATCTTGGATATTATTTTTCAAGGATGCCTGTGTATCAGAGAAAAGTTGTAAAATTTTCGGTGTGAGCTTAAGAGAACAAGAATGGATATCCAATGGAGAATATCCTATTCCAAAGTGAGCAAAATCTTTAACTATCATATTTTTTTTATAATTTTCTATTAATTATTTTACAAAAATCGGTAACTTTCCATCGACAACCTTTGATTTTTCATATTACCGATCATTTTTTTTAAACGAGAAGAAGGATTTTGTGACGAATTTTCTGCCTTGTTTGATACATAAATATGAAGACAAACATAAATATATTTAAATAACGATTTTTAATAATAATTTTTAATTCTTCATCCAATTCACTCTAAATTTTTAGAAACCGTATATTTTCATAAAGCGTGTTCAAATTACCATGCATGATCCCAAAATATCGAATGGGATCAAAGTTTTGAGTAAACACACATCTGGAACACACGGCTGAGTGTTCCAGATTAAAGCGAGATGTTGTTTAGTTTATGAGTTAAAGGAAATCGCAGAGAAGTATCAAACCTTTTCTAAAACATTACTAAATTATCTATTTAAGAAATAAAGGCAATAATTGCTTCGCAATAATTGTTGTTTCTTGGCAGAAAATAGTTTTTCTTTTAAAATTAAAAATATTCACTTAACATAGAATTAAATTCATAGAACTATAACAAAAATATAGAACTAAAAAGTACAACCAATATCAGTTAATTATAAAAGCGTACCTGACAATTTTCACTCTTTTCGACAATTGAACCAGCAGCGGACTGATCGTAAAGACACTGTTCCCTGTAGAACACCGAAGTCAAGCATCACTGGTTGCAGTCAGTAAACGGGTGAGTGATCACTTTGATCAGTCTGCGTAGGGACCGAGGGTCGTCATTGTGCTGTTTTACCGTAAAGTGCTCGATTTCACGAGAGGGTCATAGAACTACAAAACCAGGAGAGCCATCCGCTCTGTAGACGATCAAAATTGCGATTGCTTGTCCTCGGATCATCCTCAGCGATGTTTCTCAGACCGTCGCCAATAGCCCATTGCACAGCTCTAGTGTGATTTAAATAAAGTACAGCCTGCAAACCTGTTTGCTTACGCTTGTGCTTTCACTTCCCACCTCCAAATATTATTATCTATTAGTATTATAAATATTTAGATCTATTAGTGAACAGAAGTAATTTTTCTGAATAATCATTTTTTAAAATAATATTAAATTATTATAACATTATATTGATCAATTTCGCTTACCAAATTGGCGGATATATTAAATACTATTTTTTTGCTTGTATCTCATTGTGCATGAAGTTGATCGTTAAGTTCTAAATCATTTAACAGATTTATAACAATATATTAATGTTGGGCTAGGACAGCCTGGTTGGTAGGGCACTGGGCCCATGTCCTAGAGGTCGTGGGTTCCCCACCGGCCGAAGACTGACTGGTGTGACTAATGCACGTTAAATCTGTCGGGTCCCTAAGCCCTCCATGTTCCCATAACAAGTCATATCTCTGTGATACTGATCCAGGAGTTTCCTTGTGATTTGGATGGGGTTCAAAATTACAAGGCTACGGAGTTGAACATTAGTCATAAATCCAAAATTTGGTCGGCTTTTCGACGACGGTTACAATATAAAAATATAAAAATTATATTAATGTTATTTGCTCAAAAGTAATAATTGCAAAGGGGTTAATAAGATTAAATCACCTTTCTAAATAACTTTACCCTAAAATGAAACTCAGAATTACATTATAATAATAAACAATTCTCTTAGCTTCAAAATCTTGAAAAAGCGCAATAATAGCAGTACAGGAAAATAACTTTAAAATGGAGATACAGAAATATTTAAAGAAAAACAGTACCTTTAAGACTCTTATTAATTTTATGCTGATGACAACCAAAACAATATGGTAATGAATGAGGAAAAACTGGATCTTACCGCCTGATTTTCTGGCCAGTAGAAATGCGCGAACAACAATGGAAAACTGCAACACCATCATTTGTTTTTAATAATATATAGTAAAAATAAATAAGAAGCAAGCAGAACTACTTTCCCAAATTACATGACGACGGTGAGCTTTTTATACTTGAATCAGCTGTGAAACAACGTGCTTAAGAATAAGGGCATTGGTTTAAATGCGTGTTTAAGAAAATAAACATGACTTGAAGTGCAAAGAAAACACAAACAAATCAAACAATACTCCTTTTCAAAGTCCAAACCAATTTTTACAAATAAATGTGGAACTTCCAACTTGCTTTTAGTTACTTTTTTAAACAAAACTTAATTAAAGGAAGAAGAAAAAGGAGAAGAAAAAAAAAAGGTTCATATAATTTTTGGTTCTATTAACAAGAACCCTTCCTCAGTGTTTAAACACAAAATCATGTTAAGAATGTAACGAGACAAACAAGTACAAAGTGATTCAACCAATAGCAGCTAAGGAACCTGTTTAAACACTATTGTAATTAAAAGAAATTAGAATCAGATGTGAGGGGATTTGGCAAGAATTTCGGGTTGTAACTGATCAAATTAGAACAAACTCCGACATATTTGGAAACGGGATACTAGAGAGATCCTTAACTAAATAAGTAGAATTTTTTTAAAATATGGAATGACACCCAAAAAGCAAGTTCAGTAGATGAAGAGCAGTGTTGAATAATTTTAGCAGAAAACTCAAACCTGTGATTAGAGTTACAACTATATAAAGCAATGAAAAATCGGTTAATAACGTAATTTTAGAAAATGTGCGTAAGGCAGCTATCTTTTGTTTCAGGGGATGGAGTGAAAGGTTATAAAGAGGAAGTAAAATTACAAATACTTTCCGATAAACAGTTGTGAAAAATTTATCGCAATTATCAGTAATAAAAATTATTATTTTCCTGTTCAAACGGGAATTGTATTCAAGGATCTATAGAATTCATAATCATGGTAAGATCAATGTCAGCATTGTCTATCAAAGTGAAACAATCTTCGATATATCATTTATAAAAAGAAAATTTTAGTAAATCAAATAGATTATTTGCAAAGTAGTGAACATACATGTCACTAAATAATGGGTGACAACTGAGTTTTAGATGGGTTTTAACTGAGCGATAAAATCGTTAAAATTTCATTCGATGAAATTTATTTTTCAAAGTGAAGGTTCGCCAATTTCATCTTGGCTAAAGTGGAACTCTTCTAATCTCTTTTTAAGACAATTAAAGACATATTAATGGAAAATTTAGTGAATAAAGATTTTACCATCAAGAGACCTTTTTTTTCCCCATTACGTTTCAACTTATGAAGGTAATTGACAAATCATACTAGTTTCTGACAGCAAATTAATTCATATTAGAAAGTAGGTTCAAAATTGAAACATAATGCTTAATTAATAATTTATAAGAAGCGGTACCAATGATAGAAACGGTAGGTATAAAAGAAGTACAATAAAATACACTTACAAATGAAATTTATTTCAAATTTTAAATATTAAGAGAATCGAATTAATCGATTCAAATAATTAAATATGCCGATTTTTTTTTTTTAAATTACACATGTTTCAAAGAAGCGAGAAAATTTCGAGAGGCTGTTGGTTAATACTCTTAATTATAGTAAATCTTGCAAGAGTCCGTTATAACGACAGTTATGAATAACATATGGAATTGTCGTTAAAGTGAATTTGTCGTTATAGGAAAATACATAGATTTTATGTTAAAAAATTCAATAAAAAAAAGACTAAAAGCAAATAGATTTATCCCTTTAGCAGCAGAATTTTTATTTTGTAAGGAAGAACATATTTTGGCTGATGGTCGTTCTCTTATGTTTTCTTTACAAACATAAACATAAAAGGTTTAGATTGGGAGAAGGAAATAAGGTGAAATGATGCTCGTTTTTTTATGTTTTAATATTCATATCATATATTTATAAAAAAACTTTTCAATTTTGCTATTTTTTGTTTAATATTTCGTATGTATAATAAACTTAAACAGCAGAAAAGATATGTTTCCTTTAAAAGATTTTAAAATAATTTATAGAAAATTTTCGCAATAGTGGAGGAGGCTTGCAATTTTTGTGACTTTAGCTAAAGCCTTTTGATGGTAGCTTGGAAATTTGTCGTAATAGCGGACTTCTCATGCTGTACCGAACTCGTTGGAACTCATTAGGTCGAGCTTTTGCTGTACTTAATAAAATCAAACTTTTATAAAAACATATCTAAGAGATTTATGTAAATATGCACTGTTGGTTGTTCCTCTTGTTATTTTTACATTTCAGATTCGTTGCTTTAACTACAGAATATCTACAAAAATTCACGCAGAGTGAAGGACTTTTTCGAAAAGGAGGAAATGTCGTCAGACAGAGGAAATTAAAGGTGAGGAGCATCCTTTTTTTAAAAAAAATATTTCATATTTATTATAGTTTTATTATGAAGTTATTCAACCGGATATAAACCGTTTGCATGCCGAAGGGATGGTTGAGGGCGAGTAAAAAAGTTTTACTAAAACCCCTATAAAATAAATGGAATATAATTTTAATTAAATTTTAAAAACATGTAAATAATTCTTTTTTATCTTTACATGTCAAAAATTAATTCATGTAACGTTAAATCGTATTTCGTACATAATGTTGGTGGGAAGTAAAAAAAGTAAAGTACTAAACTAAAAAAATAATTGGAATTTCAATATTTCAGTTTATTTATGAGAATTGATACGTCCATAGAGTGCAAACTACCGTTTTCAAAAATCTCACAATTTATGAAAATGACTTCTTTTGAATTATGAAAATGACTTCTTTTTTTCTTCTTCCTGAAATGACTTTTCTTTTCTTTTTTTTTTCTCTTTGAGGAAGAAACTAGCTTTGGAATCAGTCTCGAAACCCCGAACACTAGTCTCTAAAATAGAATGCAGTCAATTACTGCAAAAGATGGCTAATATTTTCTGGAACAGGTATTTTGTACCTATTTTTGAATCATACCTGTTATAAAAATAACAGTTTACTTCCAAAGGCCTGTTCCAAAATAGCTCTTGTGACGTTGAACTCCGTATTTGCTCTAATTTTTATTTTATTTGAAACTATTCTTTCCATTCATTCAATTTTTGTTTAATGAATGAAACATATTCTTCTTTAAACAGAAACAGCGTTACGATATATATACGGTTACATAATCTAGTGCAAAAATGCCACGACCGAAGATTCTTGCTACTCTGTTAACTTGACTTGTCTCCTTTAGGATGGAAAGCAGTAAAGTACTGATAGTTCATTTTCGTGTATTAGAATTAGTAATCTCTTCTAAAGATGCAAATTCGATATATTTATATTCTAAATAATAAATATATCAAACTTGAATGCTTAAATGCAAATTTCAAATTTATTGATTTACAGAAAATTTTAAGAAATGTTTAAGAAAATATTTTTATTTGGCATTTATTTCTCAGACTAGTTATAGATGCATAATGGCGCAAAACAAAGGATATTTTTAATATATGAATTTTGCACGAATAAACACATGAAAAGTAAAATTTTTAAGTAAAGTATGAAATACAAGAATTATTATATACTAGCCGCTTAAGGCAGCCAGCTGTCCGCCACGCTAAAGGTTTTCACAAATAAAGTTTTTTAAAACATAGCAGGAAATCTGAAGATTAGTGGACAATTCTTCTTCCGCGTTCTTCAGATGTTTCTTGGACCCTAGCACTGCTAGTGGAGACACGATCCTCCTCCAATCTTCTTTGACGTTTCTCAGGTGTTTCTCGGATCCTAGCACTGCTAATTGAGACACGAACCTCTTCTAATCTTCTTTGACGTTTCTCTGATACTTCTTGGGCTCTAGAATTGCTTGTCGAAATTCGGTCATGTTCCATCCTTCTTTGACGTTCCACAGACGTTTCTTGGGCCCTTCTTCTTCTTTGAGAATCTCTTAATATCTTTTTCTTTGACAAAATACAAAGTTTTTTGAAAGGCAATTCTGCCATGTCAGTAATCGGGTTTTTAAGAAGTCAACGAATACTTTAGAACAGCAATTACTATGAAAGCAAATCATGAAACTTCAATATTAAAATCTAAGTGCTTACCTGCAAACTGAAACTTTCTGAAAATAACTAATTACATTTAATAAAAACTGTTAAAATAAAGAATAGAAAAACCAAAGAGATCCAAGGTAAGTGTGATCGTTCCTTCAAAAACAATTAAATTCCTATTTTATATATTATATAGCTACAACGCTTAAGAAAAAAAAACTAAAATTCTAAATACATGAAAAGAACACGAAAACGAATTAATTTTGGTAAAAATATACTTGAGGGTGCCCCTTGGCGAAATTGGCGACTTATGTTTGGCGCCATTCCTGTTAGCGCGGAACACTGTGGTAACAGGAATGGCGGCCAACACTATATAAAATTGTAATGAACCCAATATAAGCAAAATTAATTAACGCAATAAAGTGAATTTTGAATCGAAACAAAAAATAATTGAGTAAGTACAGAAAGAAAAGGGAAAAAAAACTTACTTCTTCATCAAGCTTGAGATTTAGGTGCACAGAATTCTCTAATAGCAGTTAGATACTGTCTAAATTTATTAGGAATGGAATTAATGTACCTCCATCGCCAAATAAGTTCAGCGAAATACGAATCGAAAATGGCGTCCGTGGTAATGTACTGGCGGTGAATTTTTTTTTTTTTTACAGTCCCGTTTTATGATTGCCCACAAACCTTCGATCTTATGAACCATAAGCAAAAGTAACCTTACCAGCTGGTATCCAACGCAGAACTAACGGACCTCTGAAATTACATATACAGTTGAACATTTAAAAATAAAGCTTAAATCTAAATCTATCAGAATCACGATTGGGTTTCAACATCGCCCAGCTTGGCGATCAACCGCGAACACAACTTGGCGAGAATCAAGGGACACCCTCAAATATAGTCTACCCCAAAAATTATCGTCTTCGCTTAAGAAAAAAAAATAGAGCGTGGAAAGAAGAAGAAAAACTTATTATAACAATTATGAACAGCGACAAATATATCAAAGTGAAGCGTTCTATTTTCGTATCGAATATGTTGCCACATTTTTAATACAAAAGTCAAACTTTTCTCCACTTTAATAAATGTAAACTAATGCGAACCTTACAATTAAATTATTAATTCCTTCGTATATTATTGGTTTAAGTTGTCGAAAATTAATATTTCATTTTAAGGTTCGCATTAGCATACATTTATAAAAGTGGAGAAAAGTATATGCATTTTTATGGCTCTTTGAAGAAGTAAAAGCAAAGATTTTCTTACAAAATGACTGATAACTAAAAAACTAATCCAAATTTTTGATTAAAAAAAAAAACTATTTCTTCATTATGTCAAAACACAATTATGTGCCGAGTTTCGTGCCTGGGCGAGGCTTCTGGGGCGATATATTGAGATTACAAACACACACACAGCCGCGTTTATTATTATGTATAGATTTTCCTTAGCCTTTCTATAGGATACCAGCAGGCTTTCCCTAAGTCATTCTATAGAAAGCCGACTGGTCTGTGTAGGGGGCAGGGAACTGTCCTTGCATCAGAAAGGTTCTAGGTTCGAATCCCGGGCAAGGCATGGATGTTTCTTTCTCTCTCTGTGTGTTCTATGTCCTTTCTCATTTGTGTGTGAATGTGACCCGCCCTATAAAGGGGTTTGTGGTTGTGTGAATGGTGTGGCAGGAGTCTAATTCTTGACCATAGATGGCGCCACTGAAAAGCAAAAGCAATCGCACCCCCTCTGCCTAAACAGGCATACGACAACAAAACAAAATTCTATAGAAGGCCTAGACATTGAATGATAGCATGTGAAATATTTCTTATTTCATACATTGCCGATAAAGTTAGGCCTTCTATTTAATGACTATTATACATTGCGTGAAATGCCGAATTTTATACATTAACGATAAAATATACAATGTCATTCATGTGTTCCCTGTCAGCGTTTTTGTTCTAATTGACTGCAATGGTTCAAGGAATAGGTGTGTACAGTACACATCTTCACTAGATCAGATCACACAAATTGAGATCAGGGGATCATGTTGGCCATGAAATGTCACTGTGAAATAACTGGCCTTTTAAACATTGGTGTATAATTACTCAATGGTAACTATAACGTGGAACAAACAGTTGCCGGCGCTACACTGTTGCCAATTCCAGCTCTCAATATTACTTCATCACCCTGATTAAAAGCAATGCGTTTTTTTATTTATTTATTTTTTTATTTTTATTTTTTTTTACAAGTAACAAGTTTTTTCTCTTATCTTACTTACTTTTATTTACTTCAGGCAACAATAGAAAATGGTGGTGACATTCAGGACTCTGAACCCAATGATGTTGCTGCCCTTTTGAAGCTGTGGTTACGGGAATTGCCAGAGCCCTTGATTCCAACCCATTTGCAAGAGTTGTTCATCAGGTGAGTAAAAATTGAATCTTTAAACTCATAATCTATAATTTTAAAGTCGCCATCTATTGATCTATAAAGTAACTACACTGTTGAATGAGATAAATCGCATACTAGTATACTAGTGCTCATTCTAACGAACTATTACTGTATATTATATGCTATATTAGCACAAAAATTGTGATGTTTCTTCTTACAGGTGCCGCAGTTTGGAGGAGGTAAAAGATCGTGAGACCGCTTATCTATTTGCTTTTCTTCTTTTGCCAATCGACCACCAGAATACATTGAAACATCTTTTACGTT
Source organism: Parasteatoda lunata (assembly GCA_949128135.1). NCBI lineage: Eukaryota > Metazoa > Arthropoda > Arachnida > Araneae > Theridiidae > Parasteatoda > Parasteatoda lunata. The sequence goes on along the minus strand of OX421977.1, from coordinate 23,349,123 downwards.
TCTTTGCCAATATGGCCGTAGATATCGATAAGAATAAGATGGGAACTTACAACTTGGCGCTCATATTGGCTCCAAATATATTCGCAATGAAAGAAACAGCTGACAAAGCCAGGTAATAGTGTGTACTTAAACTTTTTTGCTCGATATTTCTTTTCTTTAAATTTGGGTAGCCACAGTTTCAAATACAGTAAAATATTTTCACAATTTTACTTACTTAATATTCTTTGTGACCAGTGGCGCATAAAGTCCTTAAATTTTTTTGTGCCAGCCCAATCCATCAGCAGCTTACGATCTCACCTTAGACCAGCTCATACATTCCACCAGCTTCCGCTCTTCTTTCACTTGTCTGTTCCAATTTAGCGTTGGTCTGACTCCTTTTTGTTTGCAATCTGATGCCCTAGTTAAGGCTACTGATGGGTATTCTTATAGGAGACAAATCTCAAAGTAGACCCTAATGTAGGTTTAGAATACGGTTAAAATCAGATCTCTCTTGTTATTTCTGATAACAATTAATTTTTTCCTCGGGACTGCATTCCATGTATTTGCATCCGTTATCATATGGGAAAACTTGGATTGCATGATTTTGAGCTCTTTGCCTCTTTTGAACTTTCTGGAAATATTGTTTAGAACTATTCTGTGCACATAGATTCTATCATCTCATTCTTCATACCATTTTCATATTTTATCTTTACAGAAATGATATGATTTTCCAACATACCGAGATCATACAAATGCTGATTGAAAATTCCGATAAAATTGGTATGATGCCACCATCATCACTTCTATACCAGACATCCTTACTTGGATCGGAGTTAACCACATCCACTGATATAATTGATGCTGGGCCAGGTAGATACAAGAAAAGAATGAGCGGAACTGTTCAAGGTATCTTTAATTTAAATAACTATTTTTTGCAATCAAGAAATATTTTAAGGAGAACATGAAAAAACGACCCAGAACATTAGTAAATCATTTGGAAACAGAACGCGCTCAATATTTGAAGAGCTATTTCTAAATAATTTTTTTCATTTCTATTATCAATAAACTTGCAATCGATAGCTTCCGATTTCGTGATCACATACTGTTACAGATGTGTGTGTTACGGTAAAATAATTTTTTTTTTGTGTGTGTTCAATTCATTATAAATTAAAGTGAAATTATTTAAGTCCACATTGCTTCCTTCCTTCCAATGAACTAATGTGCTTTCAGAACGTGCAGAACTGTAATAGTTATGGAATATTCTTCTTTATAGAATAGTACAGGGGTGGCCAACCTGCGGCTCGCGAGCCACATGCGGCTCTTTGAAGGATTATTTGTGGCTCTCGATAAATGTACCCAAGCTCCCTTTTCATTTTTGAGCTATCATATTTTAAAAAATTATTATCGTTCCGTTTGTGTTTCAAAATGTCTTTTAAATTACAAACAACAAATATGAAAGAATAAGTGCAACGTTGTGACAAATTTCATTTCCGTCCAAGTTAAGAATGATATGATTCATCGAAAACTGCGCGAGCGAACATAAACGGTGGCGTAATCGTCAGTTATCGACAGACTCCATACCGATTAACACGATTTACCAATAATTTATTATTTTTTCAAAGAAAAAGTAAAACCCGCAATGACATTTCAGTTTTCCATTTCCAATATAATTATGACCCAAAAAGCATCTTTAGAATTAGAATTAATTGAGATGTAAGAACATCGAGCTCTACAATTAAAAATATAAGTCGACGTCAATTTCTGAATTTTGGAAATTTGCACCAGAATCGAAGTATCCTGAATTAAAAAAGGCTGCTTTTTTAATTATTTCAATATTCGGAACAAAGTACTTATGTGAATCATTTTATTCCACTTTAAAATTCTTGAAATCCAAACACCGATCAGTATTAACTAACCAGCATCTCAAAGAATTACTGAGAAGTGCTGTCGTCAATTATTCACCAAATTTTAAAGAATTATCAAGAGAAGTAAAATAAACGTGGTTAATTTTTAATATTTAAATTCAATACACATATTTTGTACTTTTATTTAAATGTTTTCAATAAATTCTTTTTAATACCTTTTTTTGCATACCTTTTAAATACGTATTTAATTGCGACTCGCGAAAAATTTCAAATTTTCAAAAAATGGCTCGACTATTAAGGAGCTATGCAACCCCTGGAATAGTATATATTTCTGTATCTATATAATTCGTAAAACGACAATAAAGAATCATCCGAGTAACTTGAAATAGTATAATTTGTGTTAATTATTCATAAATTTTTATCTTTTTCTTGTTAAGTATTTTTTTTTAATTATGAATGGTTAATTTCAACTAGAATTCAGCTATTATGTTTTTAAGTAACATATTGAAATTTAGTTCAGTTCGAGATCTTACAATTATAAAATTTTATTGTATGGTATGTCATCTTCAAGTAATGAGGGGATAATCTATGTATATATTATTTGGGAATAAAATTTTCAAACGAAGAACATTTCATTTTGGAATTCTCCAGATTTTTAAAGCAGATAGGTGGTAAGATTTTTATATTAAAAAATTGACTTGTGAATATTTTTTTTTTTTCCAATTTGATGATAGTTCTCTACAGAATGATTTTTCACGCCTGATTAAGAACTTTAAGACTTAAGGAAAAAAGTATGAAAATTTTTTTTAAAAAATTCGATATGAGGAATTAATAGAATCGTTTTTTCTTTTTATAGTAAGCATTCTTTATTTTACATATTTTAGTTTATAAATAATGATTTTTTTAATGAAACGTGAAAAAAAAAATTTGCACAATTAAGTGATATAGCATAATGTATTTCTGTAATGTGGTTCGATATGCGTGACCAGATTGACTGTTATCAATTTATTCTTAGTTCAAGTTTTGATGGCTCTCAAGATGTTAAAATTTTTCTCAGCTCATATTTTGTCAATTTCTCTGACGTTTATTGTTACTCACTTGAAATCCAAATTGTAATTGTTGACCTACAGCACCGTACAATACTGAAAAGTACAACATGTAAATGTCATATTTCAACTTCATACTATAATTATCCAAACTACTGACTCCAAGAACAAACTCCAAGATTAATTTCGTATATTGAATCAACATATCTTTGGGCACATCCTCGACTTTTATGAACATAATAAAATCTAGCCATCGCTTAAGATTTCCTGACATACTGGTTACTGGGCCACATGGTTGACTAGTGTGAAACATTATAATAATATAAATAATATTTGCCTGATGATATATTTTTTTTTTCAAAGAAATAAATTGTAAGGTTAAATTTCAAGGCATTTGTAGATCTTAAAATAAGAGCAATCTTAATTTTTGTGAAATTTTACCTTTTTTTGTTCAATGATTTTCTAGAGAAATTTTTGTTTTAAAAACTCATTTTACGTAAGTCTAAATCCTTTTTATTTGCAGAAAAATCGTTTTGTCATTTTACACACTGCCAAAAAATTTTTTGCATAAAGCTGCTAGTGTTTTCGTGATATGATTAACCACCCTACTTTTTTAGAAAAATGACTGAACTAACTGCTGCAGAAACCATCCGCATGAAGATCGTAACCTAACAAATTATTTCTTTAAAAAATAGAAAGGAGTAGAACGTTATTGGACCAATTTTTAATGACATCGGGAGAAAATATCTAAAAAAATTGATTTTGGCAAATTCTTTTACCAAGCTATAGAACACAGACATGTGCTTGAAATGAAATAGTGTGCGTCGCTCTTTTATTGAGTTAGTGTGCCGAAATATTGAATTAGTGTGCCTATTAAGTGAATTAGTGTGCCCTTACCAAATTCACAGTTTCACACTCTTTTCAATAAAATTTTACTAAAAAATTTTTATTACTAGTCAAACCCCTTTATAGTGAACCTTCATGGGATCGAAATTTTGGTTCACTATAGCCGGGAGTTCACTATATCCGTACTGCAAACAATTTTAACTAATTTTTCCAAACTGCTTCCTTTTATTACACATTATTTAAATAAATGACCCATGAAACGAAATGCAAAAGTGATTAAACAATATGTAGTAACAAATATTGTGTTAACTTTCATTTTCTTTTACTCTTCATATAAAAAATTTAGGGATGGCCTTTATTTAGGGATGGGAAACTGAGATAGAAGAATCAAACAAGAAAAAATGCTTTTGGCTACATCCCACTCCATAGTTGGTTTTAAAAATCGATATATGTACAGTACACTCTCGATTATCCGTGCGCGGATTATCCGGTTTGCGGATTATCCGTTCTTATTCCGGAGTCGTACAAAAAATATAAAGAGAAACATTTTCAAGATTAAAAAAATTTGATTCATGAAGTTATAACACTACCAAATTTTTGGAAGCAATATTCGTAATTGGATTGCAGTATATGGAATATCAGCTGCATGGTCAAAGGTAAAATCGTCTACGTTATCTCGAAATTGGAGAAAGATCATACCGCTTGATGAACAGTCTTTTTCAGATGTTCAAGAAAATTATGATAACAGTATTCTCGAACAAGCAAAAGAAATCTAAGGTTTCGAAATTCTTGAGGAAGAAAATTTAAAAGATTGGTTTCAAAGTGATGCCTGTAAGCCTGGCTTCCAGTATTTGACTGATGAAGACATCGTTATGTTGTTAAATCAAATAGTGGTAATAGTAACTGATGCAGAAGATGTAGTAAATGAGGGAAATACAATTTCTCATTCTGCTACTCTGTGGAAACTTTATTAGATTATATGGGAGGATTTGATTACGGTGACATTACTGCGGTTCGTAAAATATGTGTATCGATATATGGCGAAAACGCATTACACGTTTTTTTTAAAAGGAAAATTCCTAGTTTGATGTTATACATGCAAATGTCAGTAGTTTTTATATTTTTTGTACTGATATTGATTTTTTCTTTAATAAAAGGAGTTTTCGGATTATCCGTGTTTTTCGATTGTCCGTGCGACCTGTCCCGGTGATTAACCCGGATAATCGGGAGTGCACTGTATTTTCTGTAGAAATTTCAAAATTACCAAAAAATGAAGGAAAAAAAATCAGTCGAAGACTGAAAAAAGTTCATAATAACCAATTTCCTCTCCTCTTTTGGTTCACTATATCCACACAAAAAATATAATAATCTGTGTGTAGCAAGGCACGCGAGCGAACATTTCGTTCACTATATCCGAAAGTTCACTAAACCATGTTCACTATGCCGGGGTTTGACTGTATTTTTCAAACCTTTTTTGCTGCGAAATAACGCTTTTTTTTCTTTTATTTTTTTTTTCCAGATCTTATGAGTGGATTTAGGAGACTGGTGGGACAAAATGTATCCTTCAAGTCAACCAGCGTTTCGGACTTGGCAGAAACTTCTTTTCCAAGGTCTGCATCCAAACGTAAAGCTGAACCAGAACATACAACAGCTAAAAGGCAAAAGTATGCCAGTGTGCATTATTGTTCTCTCTTTTTTTTTACGATAGAAGTGCATTGTTCAACATTGTTCAACATCGGCATATATCACATAATAACTTTCGAATTAATATTCATTGTATATTCTTTCACAGAGTACTTATACACCCAAAATAATATTTTAATTCAATCTTCCATTTCGATCTTAATAATTCAGCTATTGAAGTTAAGTTTTTGTTTTCATTTCGGTGTAATACTTGTATACTAGCTAACAGGACGATTTTTTTTCTCTCCTTATTTAAAGTTCCGTTTTGATAATGTTGTAGGCTAGTTTTATTGCTAATAATGTAATACTTGTATGTTAGCTAACGAGGCAATTTTTTTTTTTTTTTTTTTTTGTTTTTTTTTTTTTTTTTTTTTTTGTTACTCTCCTTATTTAAAGTTCCGTTTTGATAATGTTGTAGACTAGTTTTATTGCTAACCTGCCGAACCACTGTAGTCTGAATTGAAAAAAACGCTAGCCATAAATCTAAGCATTTTGATAAACTGTATGTTATGCAATTCGTAGAGTTATTGAAGATCAGTGATTACGAACATGAAGTCAGATTTTCGTTGTGGTTAATCTAATATGACGAAGAAGATTAAATTGACTATATCTGTTAATTATTATTATCAATAACATATTATTAATAACCTATTATCGTTACACTTTGATAAATAAGTTTAAACTCTGAAACAATCGGAATCAGGAACTAAATATTATTTAAAAGAAAATGAATAAAATACTCTATATATTTCGAAATATCGTGCATGAAATTAAAAATTTATTCATAACGCATAATATATTGTTAACAATCAAGCTGTCTTTCTCGAGTAGCATATTTTTAAAAGTTTATTTCTTTTTCCCTATATTTTTTAAAAATAGCCAGGGCAACTACTTACCCCCGAAAATAAAAAGAATCGGTAAAAACAACATTCCTATTTTCCTTCTTTATTTTTGAGATACTTAATAACTTTTATTACTCATATGAAGTCAAGAAAGTTAATTTCTTCCAAAAAAAATTAAAAGAAAATTTATTACCATCAGTTTTCAATCTTTTCCAGACATGCAGCAGCCCTTGATAGCATACGTAACTGTGATTATGCTTTAATTTCTGTAATCACTTAAAAATCGTTTTCTGAAACCGATTTTCAACTCTGTTAGAGTTGAGGTGTATGTTGCTGAAAGAGAATTAATTATTTTTTTATTTAGATTACTGGTTAAATTCTCGAATTTTTCCTTCTGGAATAATTCTTTCAAATGATTTTATGAGCCGAGTCAATCGATCAGCATTCAAAGTAGACTGTTCTTTTACACAACCAGTAATGCCTTTTTCATGTTTCGCAAAAAAAAGGTGCAGTTTAAGGAAAAAAAAATTTTAAACAATTACTTTCTATTAAAATCAGTATCTTGAAAAATGATTTAGTTTCCTGTGCTTTAATTTCTGTAATCACTTAAAAATCGTTTTCTGAAACCGATTTTTAACTCTGTTAGAGTTGAGGTGTATGTTGCTTAAAGAGAAAATAGCATATTTCTATATCCTTCAAATATTCTTTTCCTGATTTTTCAAATCGTTGGTCATTTTTCATAAGCCCAGTATTTGTTGCAATAGGATAGTTGTAGCACCAATTTAAGAAAATTCTATACCACCGGAGAAATCATTAATGATAATTCTTTTTCACATACATAATTTAAAATTGAAAGTATAGAATAAGCGAGTTCAGGAAAACGATAAAGTTACTAACATTGAAAAAATATTTTAAAACTAATCAAAGATAACTTCCCCGTTGCGTAATCGTGCCAGAATTTGTTAGTTTACTTATATTTAAAAAAAAACACGTTTTTTTTAGCATTTGAAATTCCATGGTTCACTCACTTTAAGTTCATCTGAACTCATTTTTATTTAGCTTTAAATTACCAAATTAGGTAACAGAAATCGCCATAAAAAGTTGCTCTTACGTTATAATGTCCTCTTAAGTCTTCAGTTTGGTCACTTTTATCTGTTAATTTACTTAAAAAATTTAAGATTTTTCTGCTCTCGTGTCAGACCAACAAAATATAATACAAGTTTAGGAATGGAATGCAGGAATAAATTTCTCTATGATTGTAATAATTGACTAATTTGTGACCTTATAAATACGTTAAATTTCGTTGTTATGACCGACAGATATAGTTTATTTTTTTGTTTATTAGAAAATCACATTAGTAAGGAGGTTGCTATATCTATATGGGAAAACAACTAAGTTCACAACTAGTGTCACGAAATCAACTAAACGAGTCATTATGTAATAAAAAGACTGGATTAGTTGATTTCGTGGAAAAAGTAGACGTGGTCAATTTTTTCTAGCATTTGTATTCCACTGATATAGTTAATGTATACTTGGAAGATTGAGTTAAGTTATTATTTTGACTTCAGGCTCTATTTGTCGATAAAAAATACCAAAAGTATTTAAAGAAATAGAAACGCGACTAAGATAATGATTTTACATTTTGACTTTTCGCATTTAGTGAATTAAAATATCTTGCAGAGATTTGTATTTCGTTTCGTATACGAAAAAAAAAAAAAGACAATTAGCAAAAAATGTTGAACAATGATATTCAAGGCACTAACTTATTTCCAATTGATAAAAAGCAAATAAAAACTGTTTATAGTAAACCACTATTAAATAGTGAATTTTAATTATGAATTAATTCTATAAATTTCAAAGTTTCAATATAATTAAATTTATAAAAATACTTTTAAAATGTAACAAATACTGGATTGAGAACTTGATATGCATGCTGACATATTTTAAGTAATTTCATTTTTCTCTCTAATTATTATTCACTATACCTTTTGTTATTATCCAATGAAAACTTTGTCATAACAGTGTTAAAGCCAATTTCATTTTTTGGTATAAAATTGCCTTTAACCTTACTTTGTTTACTGTTCACAATTATGCTTTTTTTAAGGTAAATTTTTTGAAACCGTAATTTTATGTGTACAAATATTTTGATAAAACGCTACGCATAGATGCTAGAGCGGATTGCGAGAGAGAGAGAGAGACTAGTCATCAACAAGTAAAGCGATTGCAGATAGCCTTGCGGACACAGGAACTTATTGATCTATTCTGAACTAACTATTTAAACTGAATTACTTTAAACTTTAATTCCATTTTTTAATTTAAAAAATCAATACTAACATAAGGATTAAAGAACTTTTGTTTAAGAAGAATTTTGATGATTTGTGTATTCATTTTTAATTATTGTTTAATTATCGAATTTTATTTTATAACTGTCGTTTAACAGTCGATCCAATTTTTGGGTTTACGTCTACTAATGTTCAACTGTGTAGCCTTGTAATTTTGAACCCAATCCAGAAGACAAGGAAACTCCTGGATCAAGTATTGGGAGAAATTTTGCCTTCGTGGAGGACTTTTTGATGGAAGTAACCCAAATTTGCGCTACATGGAGAGGAAGATCACGAGGACTTTCCACGGTTAGCCTGACGGCAAAGGAACCCCAACCCATGATCCGTCTGCCACTGAGGATATTTCACGTGAGCACTGTGCTCGGTGCAATGTAAATTGTAATTGGTAAATTTCGAAATATTTGTTCGAAACATCGAAATTTAACTGGGGAGAATGGTAAAACCCCCTTACATAGAGGGAGCTTTGAGGCGCAGTAACTGAGACCAGTGAGGTTGCAGTCATGGAAGTGTCATATTTTATTCATTCTTTTGTTATTAAATAATTGTTTTGTTTCATTTCGTCGATGAATGATTTTCTGAATATTTGATAAATCCACTGAGGCTCGATGCTAATTATTGAAACCTACTATTTATATTGAATTTGAACACAGATCAAGTATAGTGTTGTATTTTTGTTTTTAATTAGGCAATCTATATCTTTGGATGATCTAGATAGCCCTACATATGTGACTCCGGAGAAGAAAGGTAATTGGATTATTTTTATCAGATCAAATTTATTTTTTGGTGTCTGTTATAGAGGAACATATTTTACCCCTGACTCTTTTTATTTTCCATAACTGTAGGTCGTACAATCCCAGAGAAAAGCAGTAGCAGGCATACTCGAAGAAAGTCATTTGGCGCTCTTTTTCTGCGAAAGAGAGAAAAGAAAAGGTAGTTATTAATTTTTTAAAAAAATGATAGTTCTTCCATAACAGAGTTCCCAAGAAGTTCACATACTGTTAAGAAACAAAAAATTCTGAGGTGTGATTAAATGTATTTTGGTTTTAATTTCAGCAAAAGAGACAAGTTAAAGTATAAATTCAATAAATTACACGCATTATAAAGATTCTTTTCTCGGATTCTTGATGGTCCCATCAAATCATTTTGATGGTTATGGTTAATTTTCCATTATGCGTTCATGGTTTTTTAAATATGCCAACAAACTTCCATCATTTCATGATGGAACTTGCTTCTTTAATGCTAACGTGGTTAACCATCAATAGAAGTTATTCTCAAGGACCAACAAGCCATGATGATCCGTGATGGTTCCATGATGGTTCCAACTATACATTTCCATGATGGTTTAATGGAAATTCTTGTTGGTTCTCAGGAGTATAACATCAAAATAATTTGGTTTTTTTTATGTTGGCCTATCATAAATCAGTCCAAATTCTTACTTTAGAGTGATGGTTGTTCATGAGCGTTCCAACATTTGATTTCTAAGAAACTATAATGGAAATTCCTGATGGTTTAACATAGGCAAACAATCGAAACTAGTTGCTACTCTAACGTTGGAGTTGGACCATCATAAATTAGTCCGAATTCCTACATTGGGGTGATGGTTACTTATGTTGGTGACCATCAAGAAATATAATGGTTCATGATGGAATTATTGATGGTTTTTGGAAACCATCAATAACCAAAAACCATGGAATTTTGACTTGGGTAATGAAATCAGTACTCTCAGCATTTACAGAATTTTTTTTCCATTCTCGCTTTAACATGCTCCAAAATTGGTTTAAATTTGAGCATTTAGCATCATTCCTTTTTAATAGCATGCAAGGTGTTCGGTATTGATCATCCTTAATACATTGCTCGGTATATTGTTCGTATAAACCTAAGGAATCCAAATTAGGAACCGCAAAAAATTTAGTGTAACTACCATTGCTAAAAACTAATGAATTAGAAGATCATAGTATGAGTTTTCTAAACACCACTGATATTGCTCAATGAAATAGTTGAAATAAATCTTAGAGGTAAACTTTTTTTTTCTGAAACAGCACTAAAATATCTAATTGAAAAATAAGAATATTTAAAGGAAAGCTCTCAATTAGCTTAATTTAAGAGACGGGTAGCACAATTTTATCGAATCACGTTTGCTCCATGGTAGGTTCAAAGCTAAATATCTTTACTCGCTGTAAAAAATATTGTTAAATTTATAAAACATTTATCTATTTTTATTTCAATACTTTTTTTTTATCAATTAGCCATTGCAATAGTTTAAAGAATATTTTTTAATTTCAATAATTTAAAATTACACTTTTAATTTTTTAACTGTCGTATACGTTTTTTCTTTCTTAAAAAAACTAAAACAAAGATTACTTACAGATGTTATTCTTAACCTTAAAACTTTTTGTTTTTAAAAATAAAAAGGAAATTGACTAATACAGATTAAGTATTAAAAATTAATACGATTAATGAACACAGTGTAAAAAGAAGAAGAAAATGAATTCATGTGAATAGTTTTTGATTTAATGAGCAGATTTTCAAGAACTAGGTCAGGACTTTATTAGTACATTTAAGGTCACAGGGGGTGATCTTAAATATACTAATTTATTATTCAAGATCATATTTTAAGCTACGAAATACAGTAGAAAAATGAATTTTCACTTCATAAATTTCATACCTTTTTTTCTATGAATTGTGATTTCTGTCCCCTAAAATACCACTATGAGGAAAATATGGTGCCAATAATTTAATCATGATAGCGGTGCAAAGATTGAACCTCTTAATGTTAATTTCGCTTTTTGCGCATTTCGATATATCTCTAGCTCTTTAAACGAATTGAAAAATATTTGCACGCAATTATAAACTTCGTTTATACACCAATAAAACAAATTTAAGAATTATTTATTTTATTTAATAACAGTCGGAAAGATTTTGAATTTTAAGGAATACAATTTTATGTATTCTGAGAAATCGAATTTTTAAACATGATGAAAATTAGATTTCTCTGAAATTATACGACCGATTTCACCCATTTTTTTTAAAATTATATGTATATATATATATATATATATATATATATATGTATATATGTATATATGTATATGTATATATATATATATATATATATATATGTATATATGTATATATGTATATGTATATATATATATATATATATGTATATATGTATATATGTATATGTATATATATATATATATATGTATATGTATATATATGTATATATATATATATATATATGTATATATATATATATATATGTATATATATATATGTATATATATATATATATATATGTATATATATATATATATATATATATGTATATATATATATATATATATGTATATATATATATGTATATATATATATGTATATATATATATGTATATATATATGTATATATATGTATATATATATATATATATATATGTATATATATATATATATATATGTATATATATATGTATATATATATATATATGTATATATATATATGTATATATATATATATATATGTATATATATATATATGTATATATATATATGTATATATATATATGTATATATATATATATGTATATATATATATGTATATATATATATGTATATATATATATGTATATATATATATGTATATATATATATATGTATATATATATATGTATATATATATATGTATATATATATATATATGTATATATATATATGTATATATATATATGTATATATATATATATATATATATATATACATATATATATATATATATATATATATATACATATATATATATATATATATATATATATATATATATACATATATATATATATATATATATATATATACATATATATATATATATATATATATATATATATATATATATATATATATATATATATATATATATATATATATATATATATATATATATATATATATATATATATATATATATATATATATATATATATATATATATATATATATATATATATATATATATATATATATATACATATATATATATGTATATATATATATATGTATATATATATATGTATATGTATATATATGTATATGTATATAATAATATATTGCCATTTTATTGTTCAAAACAATTATGAACACGCAATGCTTTTTTGGAGGACAAGGTATTTTAAAATTGATGGGAAGTTCACATTTTAAAAATGCGAAATCTTAATTTTTAAGTATTGTGATTTTGTGGGTTACTCGCGAAGTCTTTCATTTCATACCGCGAAGACTAATCATTGTTTATGTAGATCGATTTATCAGCGAAAAATGCCATAAGAACAGCACATTTGAGTTTAGCTCATTTTGGAAAAAAATTATCAGCTACTTCACTTTTCTTAAAAACAAGACAATTTTATTAAGACAAAAAATTAGCCCAATCTGTAGCAAAAAGTACAAATTATTTTAGAGTTAAGGGTTGTTTGTAAGCTGTACAAAATTAAAAAGTATATTTTAATAAGTTTCTTATACAGTATATGAATTCTAAATTATCTTAGAATTTTACATTAGATTAATCCTATTTTGAACCTTAGATTTGTATACATCGGTTGAACACTGGTCCTATGACAGGGCTTCCACGGGTCAGGGAAAACATGGAATTGTCGGGGGATTTAATTTTGTCTGTAAAAACAGGGAATAGTCAGGGAAATTGCAATTTTTTTGAACAAAAACCCTGGAAAACTCCTGCATCATACCGGGAAAATAACCAGTCTCAGAATTGTCAGTAACAATAATCAGTTATTGAGATTAGATTTAAATAATTCTGACATCTATAAAAATTATTTATTGTAAAAATTTTACATTTTATTGAAAGTCCTTATTCAATTATATTTCTTTGCTCACAAAATTTAATATTTGACATAACAAGTAAAAAAACAAAGTTTCCTGATGAAAAAATGCATGGTATGGATAAAATGTGATTTTGAGTTTCATTGAAATGTTCCTGATATACTTGGAAAAGTCAGGGAGTTTTTTTCTTTCTGAAATTGAGTTGGAACCTTGTATGATATCAAGGTGCCCCAGGGAACAATAAGTTTATGAATATCCTTTTTTTTGTCAAGATAGTTCTCAGTGACATTTGATCAACTAATTTGATGCTTTTTAAATTTAGCTCAGTATGGCCGCTTTCCTGTGTTATTAAACTCATTTCTATGAAGACCATTAATACCTCTCCAATCACCGACAGTTAAAACATAATACAGATTTTAACTGTAAATGTCAGGTTAACTGTATCTTTCGAAAATAAAGTATCATTTGAAAAACTATACGAGTTTTGAAAATTTAGATACTCAGTTAAACCAAAAATATTGACAAAGCAATACTGAAGCACGTGATATTTTTTTCTTTAAAACTCCAATAACAAGCTATTAAAAATATATAACTTAAAACTAAATGGATCATAACTGAATAATCTGAAATCATTCTTTTTTCTAGTAAAAAATCTGGCTCTCAAAATCTGCAAATGACGGTAGTCGATATACCGTTTGACTCTATAGGACAAGAAGGGACCAATTCAGCTCAAGTCGGAAGCAAGTGTCAATTGAATCTTAATTTTACTCATTCATTTCCAATTGAGGAAAAAGAATCGTCAATAGCTACAGCTGAAGAGAAAAAACACACTGCCCCGAGGTCTGTTGCTCCTACTCGATCTGATAGCATTACTGTAGTTAAAAAGAGCGAAACTGCAAAGTGGTATGTTGAACAAGCATCTGAAAGCATAAGGGCATCAAGTTCAAAGGAATCTACATCTCATGAAAAAACTTCAAAGGTTGAAATAATTTCGAGTCATAAGTCTGGGCTGTCCAGACAAGAAGCTTTTAGCATTAAACCTCCAAAAACGAGGCTCCAAAATATAATTTCAGATGAAATATCTGAAAAAGATTCGAAACCTGACAACTTAAATGAGAATGTGAAGACGGATAGTTCAACTAAAATCCAAAAGAGTCCTTGCTTACATTCACACTCATCTTGCAATTTGAAATGCTGTAAGAATAAATCTGTATGTGAAAAGAAATCTAATCAAAGTAAAATAAAAGCAGAATCCGTGAAAAAACGCCGAGCGCAGTCAATGAAAATTCCTCGCCAAAACGATTGTTCCGATTACGAACAGTCTCCAATGAGAGTGAACTCGTACCAGAATCTACCAATAAATCTTTCACCATCTGTTAGTCCCCGAGAAGGTGTTTCAGCTGCAAACGTGACTCAGAGTTTAGATCTGTCTTTGAATTTACTCCTGCAAAATTTCTGCTTGTCACCCCCAATCGACGCACCTGAATTTCGTCTCAGCATTGATATTTCTTCTGATAAGAAGAACTCCGAGTTAAAAGTTAATATATCGCAAAAAGAAACTCCAGTGGAAAACCAACGGAAAAAGTCAAACGGATCAAGCGAAAATGAAGCAACCGATTCGAAGCCTCGGAAACGACTATCAAGCAATTCAGACAGTCGCATTCCCAGGCTGAAGAAAGTTCCGAATCCCAACAGGCCAAGCTCCTTTCACGGAAATCTTGCAACATCAAAACGCAAGAATGACAAATTTGACTTGATTGGGAAATCATTTGGAAGGCATTCTACGAAGATACCTTTACTTCAAAAGGAAGGCAAGCCACTGTCTACTCCGAAAGGAGGACAAGATAAAGATCAACAGAGCCCGAATGACAGTTGTTTCAAGACTCCCGATACCTCTTTTTACCACGATACGTCCACGTCTTGGGTAAACGGAAGCCATTACCTGAGTGCCTTGGCTTCGCCTGATGATAGTATGGCTAATAAAAGAGAAAGTATTATAAAAATCCTGAAATATAATCCCGGTCATGTGCTTTCCAAAGTTAGCATGTTTGATAGCAGAGGGTCTAGTGGTTCTGAGAGCGATTGTAAACTTGTCAGAACATCATCGGAAAAGTACTCATCTGTCAGTCGTTGCACGCGCCCCAAATTAGTAGTATCAAACAGTTATAATACTATAAGTAGGAGTGATAGTGTCAGGTATAGGTTAACTCCGCATAAACAAGAGCGACCAGTCCCACGTAGAGTTTCATTCAAAGCTCTTGAATCGCCATTGTCCAAAAGTACTTTACCTAAATGTACAAAGGCTGTTTGCAATGGAATTGGTGGCGATTCGTCTGAACAACCTAAATCAGTGATTAAATAGTAATATCGATGTAGTTTCCTATCAATTGATGGCAAATAAGATAATTTATCTCATACAAAAGCCATAAATTGTTTACTGTTTCTTAGTTTACATGTAGTCATCCTTAAAGAATTCCCATGTTTTTAGATATTTTTGTGTTGTAAACGTTTTTGTTTTACTGTTTTGTGTTCATAAAGCAAATGTTTCTTAAGTATATTATGAATATTTTACCTACTTTAAAGATCTCGAATAGTTTATTTTGATAAGATGATTTCCGACTGATTAAATTGAATTTACTGTTGCTTTCTTTAAAAGCTTCAACTGTTATAGATAAAAATATGTCTTTTATTAAAAAAAACTTTGATATTTTAATAATATGAAGTGATTTTTCCGGCACTTTAAAAAAACTAATGGAATAATATTTTAGTTATAAAATGCTAAAAACTTGCGCATTTTATAAGATTTGAAGTAAATTTGTGTGCTATGCCTTGAAGTGTTGGTGTTTTTAGCAAAACAATTACTCAGTATTGAACTTTAAAAAAGTTTTGAAATGCAATTTTTGTTCTTTTAACTGGTTCAAATACGTGCTGATACATGACAATAGAATTTTTCTAAAAAATTTTTGAATTTTAATACATAGTTATATAATTTTAAAAATAGCTTTGCAATAACAAATGGAAACGTTGTAAGAATTGTAGCTTTAAGTAAACGATTATTCGTTACTAAAAATTAAAAAATAATTTCTAATTCGAATTCTTTTTTCTAACTATTAATGTTCAAACGTATGTTTATGCTTGAAAATATATATATATATTTTTTAAGTTTTGAGTTTAAATACTTTTTATTTTATAAAAAGTTTTACTTAACAGCGAAGAGTATATAAACTTTATTGCAACAAAATAAAAATTTTAAATGTTTTTTGAATTTTTTTTTTTTTTTTTTTTTTAGAATGCTTTTATTTTCAATTCGTACTATTTTCTATATTTGAAATACAAATCATAATTTCACCAAAAGTTATATTTTTCGTTTCTGATATTCGTATTAGTTATACTAAGTCACATTGTTGTATGCTATTACTAATGTTTTAGGTATAGTAAGTTCTAGCTATTTTTCCAATATTTTAAAAAACTTTTTATCAATTCGATTATTAGTTTTGTTCCTTTAGTGTGATTTCTCAATCTCTCAAATTTGAAACCTAATTTGTTTGAAAAAAGTAATATACTTTCAAAGTGTATTTTAAGCATCTTAATTTATTAATTAACTATGCAACGTATGATATTAAATTTTCCCATTTTATTCAATCTTTACTTTTTGATCTACTTTTGTATGCTCAATGTAAAAACATTGTTTACATTTTTTAAATAAATATTTTTTATGCATAATTTTTCGTTTTTTTTTTTTTTTTTTTTTAAAAACTATTTTTTGTGGGCTTGAGGGCTGGCCTGTGCTGGGTACATTACCTCCAGAAACTAGGCAATTCCCGTAGTTTCAAAAAGCAATTTTTTTAATGATAGTGCGGTTAAATTCTGATTGATTGAATTAATATTTCTATAAATCAGAAATTGGATATCCACTTGTTTTCAATTTGACTTACTTCTACTCAAAACTATATTCTCCTCAGATTTCAAATGTTGTAGGATATTTGGGTGCTATAGATGAGAAGAGACTAAGCATATCTGAATGTAAGGCGGAAAAAAAGAAAAGTCTGGTAGAGAAGTAGTTTCTATCACAATTAATTTTTGTGAGTAATACAAACTGTTTATTTTGAACTATAAAACTATTCATCATTTACTTTTTTTCCAAGTAATAAAGTATTATGTGTGTTTAATTGTTTAAAAAAAAAGCTTGGTAGTCATGGACTCTTTAATTTTCCTTATTTATATATATTTATAATTTATTTTGGGAAAATAGGAAAAAATTGTGAGTTTCATATTTAAGTTTTTGACGCATCAAATCTACAATGTAGTTTTTTTTATTGCTTTTTTTGGAAGTTATCGCTACGAATTTCCAAAGTTTTAGAACTTTCAATATTTTTAAAAACTCAAAATGGTGATGCAATAATTTCACTGCAATAATTAGAAAAATCACTTTTAAAGCTCTTTATTCCTTTTCATAAATCAAAGCGATTTTTCGATAGTGTTTTCGGAAGTAGGATCGTATTTCTCAAAATCCCAAACTTTTAAATATGATATAACGTCTTGCCACTTTAAAATCACGTAAATAGTAATCACTTTTGACGTGCTTTATTTATGTGTACATACACATACTCACATTCTAGTCTAGAAAAAAAGCCAATGCATTTCTCTTTTTTTTTTTGTTAAAAATTACGTACTATAAGACTTTTTAACAAATAAAGTAATCTCTTCAAAAACAAATGTGGAAACTTGTTTCATGATTTTTGGTTTATTAGAACTTAATATAAAAATTAAAGCTTGCTATACAGAAATAAAAACAATGACAGGGTATTTATAGTCTAGAAATAATGTAACAATTACATGTTAATTAAGTTTTTTTATTCTTCTGAATAATTTAAAAAATAATAAAATAAGTCACAAAACTCCTCTAGACAATTTATTTAATCAAAATATACACTTTAGAAATGTTTTATAGGCATTAACTTTTCTTTTAAAAAAAAAATACTTATTTAATGTGTCTAAAAAAATTTTTTTACCAAACTATCATGAATTCAATACTTATCAAACCTAATAGAGATTTAACTTTAGACTAAAAATAACAGAATTCATAAAATCTACAGAATCTATGTATTTTGCTCAATATTTTGGAAAATTATGTTTATCCTAAATTAATTTCAATAATTAAAAACAATTTGATTCTCTAACTGCCATGTCTTGACACTTTCTGTAAGTTAACTTCCAGATTTCTTTCATGCAAATACTTTTTTAATTAGCTATTGACATAGAAATCTAATTTTTAAGCAACTAGCAAATTTTATTAAGCTTTAACATAATACAGGAAAGGTAACCTAAAAATTTTTTGAGACTGGCAATTGTGTTAATGCTGTAGACAAACTTTACTATCATTGTCCAAAAGAAAACCAATAAATAGCAGAACAAGAATAAAAGCCTCCATTGTTATTCACTTTACTTACATATAACTTTAAATAATTTAATTAGTGTACATTTGGAAGGTAAAGAATAAAACTGTAATAAAGACATTTATTTTTAATGAGCTAAAATTACTTTATTTTGAAAAACCAAATATTATACTAAAACATATGTGATAGAAATAAATTACATAAGGAAATATTATTGTTATTCATATACATTTTTTCTAAAGTTCTTTCCTAAAACTTAATTTTTAATTGGATATAATTTTAGTGAATACACTCAATTAATAGGAAGGAAAAAATCAATTCTTATATTTTTACATTCATGATTTTAAAATTATATGATCAAATAATTTTAATTCCTTTAAAACAGAAAATAAAATCCTAGTATTTACACTTTACAGAAAATAAATGAAATCATTCTTTTACAAAAATATTACTTTAATAATCTGTAATTTTAATGTGAAAATAGCAAAATAATAAGCCCAAAAGCAAAATAATAAGCCCATATATACATACAAAAAGGTGGTACCATTTTAAAGACAAATAATGATCATTGTTCACTATTACATTAGAAGCAATTTTTTTTTTGGGGGGGGATGAACTTAAATGCAATATAAATCGTAAAATTAACAAACAAAATAAAAAGAAACACTTAACAACCAATCAAACTTGGAAGGAAGAAAAATAGTAGATTACAATATAAATTGGTATATCACAGAAAACAATATCTTTCATGATATTTGTTAAAATTCTTTTACAGAAAATTATTATTGGCAACATAGCTATCCTAAATGTTAGAAGGCACCTTAACTAGTCTGGTTTTTCAGACAGAAAGGTAAGGGATCATACACAAGAGCACCAGACTTAAATATTTCCAAACATAACCAACATAAGTGGCTTTTACAATTCAAACATTTCATGTGATTACAACCTTCAGTTTTCTCAATGATCATTTTACAGTTGGGACACTGTTTACATGATTTATTATTTTTCATCCATACCTGTTTAAACAAAAATATATATTAGTGTAACTAGAATTAAGAGAATTTTATGCAAGAAATTATTTTATATTTAATTACTTAACATTAAACCAAATAGTAAAGGTTACATTCATATTTCAAGGAGAGTAAATGGAATATTTTTATTTATCTCATCATAGAAATACTATAATAAGAAATCAAGATTTATAACGAAAGTAAAGATTTGAGAATTTTTTATCAATAAAAGTCGTATTTTTTGAATTATTATTAATAAAATTTTTTTTAATTACAATATACTCATAATTATATTATTTAACTAGGAAGATATATTCTCAGCTCTATTTTTAAAAAAGTGTAAAAGGGGGAAAACCTTTCTTTTCATTAATTTTAATAAAGTCTTACTTTTATTGTATATTAAAAAGAGTGTTGACTGTTCCTTATCCTTAAAAACATTCAACTCAAAAATAAAACATTATGACTTAACAAAAAACATAAAAAATTATTAATTTAAGCATTTTAAATTTATAAAAAAGTAAGGAGAGATATCCCCAACTAAGTGTGAAATGCAAATGCTTTGAAATGATTCCTAAACACTTAAAAGTTTCTATTTCCCAGAATCATATTAAGCACCACTTTTATTTACTATTTTTAAGAGATAGTTGCTACAATTTCATTATATTAAAGACTGATGTTATGAATCCAGGAAAACTTATACTCAATTGTATCCATTTATAAAAATGGTAAAAGTTTATATTTGAATTAATATTTGGAGAAGTGTCTTATTGAAATGTAACACTAGCAAACAACCAGTAGCCATATATATAGCCGATAAGCGGCTTTATAAACGAAAAGCCAATAGTTTAGAAACCAATTGCTGATTATAAATTATGAAAAGTAATGAAAAATTTCTAGCATGCAACACTTTATTACAAATTAAAAAATTTGATTTTGGAAGCCACCAATCTATTGTACTTTAATTTACTAAAAAAGAAAAGGATAATCATTTTGTTACAGAAATCATCAATACTGGCTAAAATTGGAGGTATTAAAGCAAATATGTGATGCAAAAAAAAAAAAAAATTCTTAAATAATATAATAATATGCCATGTCTTTTATTTATAGATTTTAGTTCAAAATGGCTCTTAACGAAGGCCAGAACTAAAATGTTATTTAGACAATCAAGTTATTGTTTATAATGTATTTTATAAAGCTGAATTAAAAAAAAAAATCCAAATTAATAGTGCTAATATTTTCGAAGTTACGAATGTTTTATGAATAAAAAGTGCAGGTTTATGCTCGTTTATACTAGTTTAGACTAATACTGATTTACACATCTGTAATTGCCATCTATACAACTGATGCATAGATTCTCATGTATTTTGTTTTTATGCTGAATCCCTGAATCCAATAATAAAGTTCAAATTAAGTCAATAGGAATAATTGTTTACAAAAATTTTATGGTTAAAGATATTGATTTAACTTTCATGTTTGGACATTAAAATAATGATTTATACTAATCCAAGAATAAAAACTACTAGAGCTTTAACTTTTTTGCTTTATATGTCAATAATGCTTTATAATGCAATGCTTTATATGGCAATGAATCAATTGTCAGGTGTGTAAATAGGTATAAAACTGTATTTTAATACATAAAATCTTCTTCTATAACTTTTAAGTTGTCAGCTTCAGTGTGTCTGTTTTTTGTCTTATCCAATTTTAAGCACTAAAATACATAGGGAATAGTACCTTCACATGCCTGGATAACAATGTCAGACATGCAAATAGGTATAAATAGAAAACTCTAATTTTTAAATATAATAAGTGGTTCCCAAAAGATGTTCCATAAAAGCCTAGAGTACTGCGAAAGAGTTACAGGGGTTAACCAGGAATTTTTATATTTATATACATCAATAATCTATAATTTATGAACTTATCTATGTAAAATGCCAATGATAAAAAAGTAGCAAAATATAAAGACATTTTTTTTTTCAATAATGATCTATTGAATAAATTATAAAAAGGATATGCATTTGTAAAAAATTCCGTAAATATTTTTCATTGAGAAAATGGAAATCAAAATAATATCAGTGAAAGGTTATTAAGATATAAAATTGCAAATAATTTACTTTTGAGGAATAGTCTTCATCCTCTTTTGAATTCTGGAAAAAATCACAGTCCATGCCCTTATGGGAGAAGGTTTGACAACTGTAAGTAGACATGCATATAAATATATTGAATTGTTATATAGTAAAATAATAATTACAGAAATCACTAATGTTTAAAATCGCAAATATGTGAGTTCATGATCATGCTTGTAAAAGATTAATTAAGTTCGTATACAACAGAAGCACATTTTTTATTTTGACCAAAATAAACTTGAAATGTTTTTTCTGAAACTTGAAAAAAAATATTGAAAATTATTTTTTATAGTTATTACAGTAAAACCGGGATTTAACGACAATCGAGAATAACGATTTTCTGCTTTAACATTTCTTCAGCTAGGTTGATTTATGTCATTTTTTTTCCAGATTGGAAATGAGGAATGTAGTGTATGAATAATAAGAAATTATCCTTTTATACCTACAGTTAATGATCGGTGATGCGGAGTTGCCACAGAAAAAAAAAATGAACGAAATAGTTGCTTTTAGTACCCTAAAGCATGAAAATAGTCGTCGAAAACTATGAAAATAGTTGCATACTGTAAAAAAGTTTTGGTACTTTAGAGCATCCTCTAATACTATTTCCCTAAATACTGATGTTCCAAATTTTAGTGCATGAATAATAGTAAGTAATACCCTTTTATACCAACAGATGGCGATCGATGATGTGTAATTACGTAGATAAGATATGGTTTAAGAACACCAGAGGTTGTGTAAATTCTGATTGATAGCAGTTGATCATTCGGTCGCATTCTTATTTTGTTTGATTCATTATTTGTAATAAAAGTGTTGTTATAAAATATGTTGAATGGATTACACAAATAACTGACACAAACCTGCATTCCTCATAAAATAAGCAAAACATACACAAGTCTTTTCTCACATCTTGTTACACATGTACAAAAGAAGAATTGCATTTAACGGCATTAGAAAAAATTTTCAAAGAAATTTAAAGAACATGGATTAAAATTACATTTATCTAACAGCAATTTTTTTAGAAATGAAATTAATTTCGTAAAGCACAAAATTGACGTGAATAGATTGCACAAAATCACTAAGAAAATTTCAGCTATATTCAAGGCACCTGTTCCAAAAGATGTTCAGGACATTAGTTTTTTCAGGCTTAATGGATTTTGATGGCAAATTTTGCCCAAATCATCACATTCATGGCGATACTTTTAAAAATATTGACTCAAAAAAATGTTAAATAGGTGTGGTCAAAATTTCTTCGAAAACATAAAAAAATATTAAAAAAGAAGTTTGCTCTGACCAAGTATTAATTTACTATGGCCTGTCATTACCATGAACATTAGCTTCGGATATGACCCTAGAAGGGATCAGAGCAGTTTTACCTGATGGAACCAAAAGACCATTAGCATTGCAGAGCTTTATCAAATACGGATAGATAAATTAAATATTTGTATCATTTGGGCTGTAAAAAAGTTTTATCCTCATTTAAAGAGTAGTAGATTCACCCTATTCACAAACAATAAGCCACGTTAAGTAGAAAAAATCCCTCCTATTCGGACTACTAAAAGATTACTACATGATGCATTCATTTTGAAATCTTACCAATTTGATATTGCATATCGGAACACTCGGCATCATGGAAATGCTAACCTTTTGTCCAGGCTTCCAGTTAAATCGGAACAGTTAAAAGTCAGACATGAAGCAACTCTTTTTCAGCTACTCTAAATAGAGACATTGCCAATAACCCATAAGGATTTGGCAAAAGCTGCTTTGAGTGACAAGGAGCTAAGTCCAATTTTAGACTCTTTAAAAGGGAGTCTAAAATATCTATGTAAGTAATATCTTTTTATACCTACAGATAATGATGGGAGATGCAGGGTTGCCACAGAAAAAAATGAACTAAATAGTTGCTTTTAGCAGCCTAAAGCACGAAAATAGTTGCTTAAATAAGAACAAAAACTCAGCAAAAATAAGACTAAAATTTTATTAAATTTCTTAATTGTCATATACCATGATCAATTTAGTCAAATTGGTGGCAAATATGATACTTTTTATAAAAACGTTAGTGTTCTAGCACTAAATTTGTATATAAAAAAATTAGTGTATTTGAAGAAAATGAATTACTTTTAATTACTAGAATTCAGTCAAAAAATACTTTTTCCTTAAAAAAAACATACTTTTTCTAAAAATTAACCCTTTTATCAATAATTGATTTAGCATATATATATATATATATATATATATATATATATATATATATATATATATTGTGAAAAGTGATTACTCAAATTTGAAATTCAAACATCGTCATGTCGTATTAAAAATTGGGTTTTTTAAAATCACGTAGAATTTCGTAGCAATAACCCTTGAAAAGACGATTGAAAAACAAAATAGACTTACGATGGAATTTGTGCAAATTTAGCGCATTAAAGTGTTGCCATAGTCGACGCATGCTGAAAATAGTAGCATTTTAGTCTCTGTGGTAGCCCTGGTGATGTGTACTTATGTTAAGTATGTTATGATGTAAAAACATAAGAGGTTGGGTAAGATCTGCTTGATAACAGCCCATAAGCAGAATATTTTCAAATGTTCTGCAACAGGACTTATTAATTTATACAAATATTCTGCAAGCATTTCACAGCGAAAAAAAGTCAACTTAACGTTAAAATACTATATTTTCATTTATATAAATACAGGATCATACACAGATACACTACATTATTTTTTAAACCAAGGCAAACATTCTTGATTTGTTACTTTTTCAATCACTTTTAAAGTACTAACTTTTGTTGATGACGATGATGAATTATCAATAAAATGCCTATGATATGAAGGTCAGTACATTAAAATAAGGGCTGTCTTAAAAATCTTTCAGAGGGACAAGTGCCCAGATAGTGCACCATTTGCAAACACAAACATTAGCTGGTCTGTTGTTCCAACAACTTCTTCTCCATCAAAAGCATTTGATCTTTTGGAAACAAATCTGTCAATTGTGGATTCCCACGATTCACAAATTGCTTCTGAAATGGGAATGGAAAATATAAAAATCATAAAAATTTTGAAATTGGAAATCTCTGAACTTAATTCTTTTACGGCTTGCTTTAGAAGCTCTCTTTATAAAAATGGTGATCTATTTCTCCTGCTGTCTGCTAAAAACTGATACAATCATTTTATAAAAATGTTATAGCCAAAAGCTTATTTATTAATTTTCTCCTCAGAATGGTAAAGATACGGAAGAGGGAGATTACTGATAAATCTGCTGAATTTTGTGCAGGTTTTTTCTTTCGCTAATCGAATTGTATTTTACAGTTTTTGCAAGATGTTGTCTCTGGTAATGAATTTTTAAATTTTTCAAAATAATATGCGCATCGCATTCAAAGCAAGCAACCCTATCACACTTACCTGCAGACATTTTACTGAAGTTTGTATCAGCAGGTGTTTCAAGTTGGGATACATTGTGCAGATGATCAGTTCGGATGATCCCATAGTAACAAAAGTCAATGGGAAAGTGTCCTATCCTTATCTATTCATTGCTCGAGAGAAAAGTGGGGGTGATGAATGAGGTGGGAGGAAATGTTCTGCAAGATTATGAGGGGAAGCTTTTAAACCTTCAGGTCATTACGGTCTGCAGAAGAATGTATGATATTAGGGTTAGGGATTGTTCTGCAAGACTACCGGAGGCAGGTGGGCGGTGGAGGCTTGGTTCGCATGAAAACACTCTCACTTATTCAAGATACAAATTGTTTGGCAGTCACAGTTTTAGGCACTTTCTGCTTCTGGGGTTAGCAGCCCAGCATTCAATCGCAGTCCTAACTTATTTGATGCGTTATTTGTAATAAAAGTCTAGTTATAAAATATGTTGAATGGTAAACACAACTAATTGACATAAACCAGTGTTCCCCATAAAATAAGCAAAGCATCACACGAGTTATCTTTCACACTTTGTCACACAATTGAAATTGTTGGATAATGCATTTTTCTTCTTTACTAAATAAATTACATTTAAGTTTTAGATTGTATTTAGTAAAAGATGATAATTGTACCAATTTTATTTTAGTTTTCCTGGTAAATGTCCCTGATATAGCAACGCCCCGTTATTTACCAGTTCAACAAGGGTGACTTAAGTCAGGGTTCTGCTGTATGTTGTAGTTTTATTTTTTAATTAGTTAAAAGTTCTAATAAAATCACCCTCTTTAAAAAAAAATCTATAAATAAAAGCTAAGCAGAAAAGTATTATTTGAACATTTGGAAATCCCTTTGATTTAGAAATCTCCATTTCTCACATAAATTTGCAACTTTATTTTACATATCTAAACATATAATAAAAAAACTTACTATGCACAGATGTCATTTAAACAAGCAGGGCAATAGTGAATAATATCACTTTTTTTTTGAAACTCGATAGACAGCATGACAATCTGGGGTGTGGCAATAGCTGGTCTGACCAGCATGAGTACTAACATGATGTTGAAGAGCTGCATTTTGAAATTCTCGTCCAAACTTTTCATCCTCAAGAGACAAAATTCTATTGATGTCAATAAGGAAAAATGGTTGTCCACAATTCTGTAAAGAAAAATATATACAATTAGCATGAAATTTTAATTAGTAGCAGCTAAATCCTTCAAAAAGTATTAAAAAATTTCCTTATATATATATATATATATATATATATATATATATATATATATATATATATATATATAAAACTTATACAACTTCATTTTAACCTTATTCATAACTTATGCAACTCCAAAGAAAATAGATTTAAACATTTAGCTTACAGAAGAAAAAAAATTAAAACAAACTAAGTACCTCAAAAAACTTCTTTTATAAAGTGAGGGATGACATATATTCCATTCGATCTTCTTGCTGACGTTTTTAGGCCTTATTTTTAACCTATGCAATGTCCCAGTTATATTTAAAAATCCCTGCAATTTAATCACATAGTGACCGGCATTGTTTGCTAATTGATGATTCAGTTGAGAAATTCTCATACAAATATGATTGTTTTTTTTTGTTATCCTAATATGATTGCAGGATAATTAGTCTTTTTGCATATTATAGTAACACAGTTTATTAAAATAATAATCCTTTTTTAGAAAGCATCAAGTTAAACACTAATTAGAGTGATTCTGAGGGAAAATAAAATTTATGGGACTCCATATGCAACTTTCAGTAACATTTTCACTTTTTTTTTTATACATACAATACTAATAAAATGTATACTTGTTTTTAAAAAAAGGATATGTTCCTCATTATTTTTTAATTAATTTATTCATTCAATAATTTTCGTTTTTTTTTCTGAATTATTCACATTATTTTATAGGCTGGCTTTCAGGAATTTTATAAAACTTTATATTTATCGGCATTCATCTGAAGGAAATATGAATACATTTTAGCTTTAAAGATTCATATATATTCACTTATTGCATTATACAGTTTGAAAGTGAACATAATTTTTTCTAATAAATAAAATATTTCAAGATCTTTTTTCGTAAAATCAACAAAAACAAATGAGTAATTTAAAATGTACCCAACATGATGGGCATCAAATATTTAATAAACATAATTTTCTAATTGCGTCCATTTTTAACACAGTTGCATTCTAAAATGATTAGAAAAAGTTGCATGTCTCCTATATGTATAAGTTATGCTATCTTTTAAATACCAATTACTGTTGAACTCAAAAGTGTTTTGATTCTTCAAATGGGACTTAAATATATGCAAATCCAATATCGGACAAAGTTATTTTAGGTTCTAAAAGCAATTTTTTAAAAATTCTAATCTTGAAGGGAAAAAAAACTTGATCAATATGTACGTGCTAGGTATGACTATGCTTGAAGAGATTTTATCATAGGTTTTAAAAGACAACAGTGGTCATCCATGTCTTGTAGCACTGAAAGCCTGGACTGGATATCAATGCATGAATATCTTGGCATAAGATTATCTGAAATAGAAAAAAAATAAAGTATTAAAATTTTAATATTATCAAGTTTTTGACCTTTTTGTATGAATATTCATATAACACTTCAAAAATACTTAAGAGTTTCTTTATACAACTCAGCAGCAATGACGTCTTAGATGTGATATTTTAAATTTTACAAAAATCAAAGATTTTTAGACGTCCTACTTGATTATCAAATTGTCAGGCACTTGTTAAATAATGGATAAAATTCATGATTTAAAAATTAATATCAATAGATGGCGCTGTGCCAATGATTTTCTTTCTCATATTTTGTTATATTTTTTCTCTCTTGAACTGTCTGTAATAAATAGACATTGTGTTCATTTCTCCATAGTCATATTCATTTTTGGTATCCAAGTATCTTAATAGTACAATTAAATATGGTGTCCGGGAATAAGGGACTTTCTACGGAATTGAAAAATTTTGGAAGTATACTTGGATAAATTAATTTGGGAAGATGGCTACGAAAAAATTGCTAGGGAATCAAAAAATGAAACGAACTGTGGTAAGACAGCTAACTATCAAATTAATATTGAAGTGAGTTTGGCAGATAAATCGCAGGATGCTGAAAAAACAGAACTTTTATCGGATTTAAGTGAGCATCTAAATGCAAAAATTATGAAGTGTGTAACTTCTTAGAAAAACATCAATTAGAATGGAAATTTATTGTAGAAGGTGTCCCATGGTGGGGAGGCTTTTGGGAAAGGCTTGTTCAAGCTGTCAAAAATTTCTTAAAAAATGTTTTGGGTAAAACTTCTCTTTGTTACGAAGAATTAATTACTGTAATAACTGAAGTAGAATCAATTATAAACTCTAGACCATTAACTAATGTTTACAATGATTTAAATTAACTTGACCCCCTTAACTCTTCTTTTTACTGTTGGGTCACGTTTAACTACCCTACCTTCCCCAAATAATCTTAATTTAACGTCAAATAAATTGGAATTAACCAAAAAGTAGAAATATAGATTATTATTGTTGGAACATTTTTAGAAAAAAAAGATATTTTTATGGAATATTTATTCGAGTTAAGATCTATTGTTCTAGTAAGAAAAGATAATGCTAAACGCCATAATTGGAAGTCAGGAAGGATTAAAAATTTGTTTATAGGTAGATCTGGCAAAGTTAGATCATATGAGATTCAATTGGAAAACAATGTTGTAAAAAGATCCATTGAAAGACTATATAACCTAGAAGTGCAATGAATATTTAATGATGCATTTAATAAATGGATGCATGGTGGGGAGTGTTAAATAATGGATAAACTTCATGACTTAAAATTAATATCAATAGATGGCGCCGTGTCAATGATTTTCCTCCTCATATTTTGTTATATTTATATTCCCTCCTGTGCTGTTTTTACTTAATAAAGGTGTTTGTTTCTCCATAGTCATATTTATTTTTGGCATCCAAGTATCTTTACAATAATAGCACAATTTAATTAGTAATAGTACAATTTAATAGCAATAAAGCTGGAAATTTACCTTTTGTCTTTTATTTGATTACTTATAACAGTTAATGTCAGGAACAGCTTCATAGTTTTTTGTTTGGCTTACTTGGAAAGAGATTACATATCCAAATGATATGAATGAGTACTTATAGAACTAATTTATTAGCATCAATTACAAAATAATTTATTAAAAACTGACAAAATTTCAAATTATGACTGTCTCAACTTGTTAAATGTAATTTATTTAAAAATATATAAACATACATCCAATCTTTTGATGTTCAAATATCCATCTTACTTAAGACAAAATCCACCAACGATCACAGTGGTTTCTCTCACTCTGTTATAGGTATCATACTATCTTTTTTTCCTTGGCTAATGTTAAATTATAATAGTCTAAGTACAGATTTTTATTTACTATAATTGGTAAAATCTTTCAAAGTACAGTCAAATACAAGATAATCTCCCAGAAAGGTGATATTTTATAATCATAACATGACCTATTCTAAATTCAATGCAATCATTAATTAAAAAATACAAAATATATACTAGTAATTAAAAAATTTTAATAGTTTTTTAAAAAAAATTTTAATAAAATTTGAAAAAAAAAAAAAAACATATTGAATTTAGTTGTTTATAAATTGCATAATTACATAATTTAAAATATTTCAGGAAATTCATTCAAGCAGTGTTGCTACAGTAAAAAATGAACAAAAATAGTTGCTTTTAGTAGCCTCAGGCATGAAAATAGTTGCCTAAGACTATGAAAATAGCTGCCTGAACAGGAACAAAAATTTATCAAAAATAGTAGCCAAATAACTAAAATTATAGCTTAATTGTCAAATACTATGATTAGGACTGGGTGATGTCACAAATTTTAAATCGTGATTCATCGTCCGTTAGACATCGCGATTTAGCATATGTTCAAAAACTACCTATGGGAAATCTCTAAATCAATCAAAAGTAAATAAAAAGGATAAATCTATTACAAAATAAAATATTAATTCTAAACATATTCTACTATGACATCAATATCATTGCTTAATTTTTTCAATTAAAATAATAAAGAAGTCAAAGTAAAAGCAAACCCAAGCTTTATTTCATTTTTCTGAAATTAAAAATGATTTAAGATTTATTGGTTTAAAAATAATAATACTGTAACAAAATATTTTACATAAATGCATTAAAAATTAAAAGAGAAAAAAAATGAAAGTGGAAAACAAACCAAAGAAATGTTCACTTTAGAAAAAAAAAATATTTTTAAATTATTTGTTGAAAAAAAAACAACATGCTTTTGAAACATCATTAGACCCTTTTTATTTAACTGTTTAAAATGACAAAAAGTAGTATTAACTAATGGTCCAATTCTGTACTTAATAAATGTAAAAATAATTGTACTTATTTATTATTATTTTCTTTTTTGAAAATAAAATCAACTAAAGATTTATTTGTTTAAAAATTATACTGACTATCTAACAAATTATAAAACAAACAAGTATTGAAAGAATTTTAATAAAAATTTAAAAAAAAATACTTAAGTACTAATGTTAAATTATCAAAAAGCGGCAAAATATTACTAAACTCTTCATTTAACTTTTAAAAAAAAATTATTTGTCTTTTTAACAAATAGCCAAATTTTTTTTTAAAACTTTGTCTTCATTTTCTCAAAAATAAAAGCAAATTAAATAAAGGTAAGCTTTGTTTTAATTTTTTTATAATTAAAAACGACTGAACATTTACTGGTTTAAAAATAATCAAATTATTATACTTACCTACATTTACTAAATTTTTAAAAAAAACCTAACTTTTATGACAAAGTTAAATACAAAATACCTCGATTAAATTGTATCGCTTAAAATAAAAAACAATAATTGAAAAAAAATTAATGAAGAATCTTTTTTTTTTTTTATTTATATTTTCTTTTCATTGATCTATTGAGTTCAGAAAGAAAATTTAAGATAACAGCGATTTTGCAGCAATCGCAAAGCAACAGGCCTACTAAAAATACAAGAATCGTTAAACCCAGACAGAAAAAAAAAAATTTTATGAAATAATGCAGAACGAAACGATCGCTAAGTAGCTAAAGTCTCACTGAAAATAATTTACAAGAAGCTCGACAATTATTTCCGACGAAATAAAATGCACAACGATTGCAAAATGATTTAAGTCCCATTGAAAATAATCTTCAAAAAATGCAAAATCCTCCCAAAGTCAAAAATGGACATAAAGAAACTATGCATTGAGTTCGATATTACAGCGCTGATCCTTGCACGAAACCGGGAGATCTGATTCAATTCGCTCTTCGTCATTCAACATCACGAAACTAACATCATCTTTATAGCAAAATGCAATCAACATCTCGGCAGCTAGACGAAATCAAAATAGTCTTCGTCAGTTCGGTAACAGCGTTAGCCTAGTCAAGGCTAAGGCTAAACCGCGATTGTAGTCTTATTCCGGCGGCTTTAATCAGATTTCTGATGCATCGCCTAAAACGAAAGTCACTACATCGACCTACCGATATGTGCGTTAAATCGATATCTCACTATACATCGATTAATCGCCCAGTCCTAACTATGCTCCAATTAAAAAAAAGGTTTTGTACAAATATAAAAGGTATACACATTAGAAAATAGGTACCTAAATAAAAGTCGAATTGCACTAAAAAATGAATGTTAATAAAAGGAAAAAACAATTAAAAATAACAAAATTGCCTCTCAGAGAGAAAATGTAACAAGTACTTTATTAAATCTAATGGATATTTAAATTTTTGGCTTTTTGGACATAAATGATTGTATAAAAGTTTGCTTTCTTTTATTAACGTTCTGAAAAGTAGCGTTCATTTTTGCGAAAAAACTTCATAAGAGTAAAAAAGTCTCCTAATAATCGCCTATTCCTGAAAATAGTTGATTTTTTAGCCTTTTCAGGCAAAAAAAAGTCGCTATAGTCGCCTAAGGCCGAAAACAGTAGCAAATAGTTGCATTTTAGTAGTCTGTGGCAACCCTGTTCAAGGTATCGTGGATCTGATAAAACAAGGCCGTAACATATAAAATATTTTTTTCTAAATACACGGTGAAGATGATACTTACTTCAGATCTTTAACAGGGTGCATTGCCAAATCTTTCAACAAAAAATAAGCACCTTTTAAGCACTCAAAAGATATTTTTAATCACTTTCCAAAAAAAAAAAATATCATAATTAGGATCTGAGCTGTAATAAAAATTATCTTTTTCTATCGTTTCAAATTCTTAATTTAAAAACGTAAAATCAATAAAATTGAAAATCCTTTTCAAAAACTTTACATAACTAGTTTCTGATAGATATTGCAGAGAAAAGTTTGAAAATCATGCATTTTTTGCAATTTAAAACGACAATCACTATGGTATAAAGAAAAAAAATCGCTTTTTAAAAGATAGAAAATCAAGCACTTTTTACAAACCCCAAATAAAAAAAAGCACCTTTAAGGGCTTTTTTAAAAACGTTAATCAAAAATAAGCACCTTTAAGCACTTTTTAATAAAGCTACGCACCCTGTCTAAGAAATAAATCTAAGATGGGATAAGATAAGAAGATAAGAATAAATCTAAGATAAGAAGATAACTGTCAAATTATAAAAACTGTCCAAACTCATACTAGTCCAAGAAAAACAATGTCGAAATTTTGAAATTACATGAATCTTACAAATTTGTGAAAAATTAGAAAAAGAATATACCTTTTGAGCACAAGTAACAGGAATAATCTTGCTTTTTAGTTGTAAAATTAGACAGGATTTGCAGAAGGAATGACCACAGTTTTCAAGTCGATTACAATCAATGTTTACAGGATTTAGACATATAGCACACATTCCACATCCAACATCATCTGCTTTCATTGGTTCAGTTGCATAAAGCTTGGCATAAATATTTTCTAAATGCTCTTCAACCTTAGAATTTGATATTAAAAAATTTATATCAAATTAATTAATAATTATATAAGAGATAACTGTTTATATGTTTATCAAAGTTGTATTTTAACACATACAAATAAAATAAAATTATTAATCATAAAAAAAATGGTAACTTATTAGTGAGAATCATTTGCTTATTTTTGATGAATACTCTAAGTATATTTCTAGTTGTCAAAAGTCTTGATGCAGAATATTAAAAACAATTCTACTCCTCAGATAATGATCAATAAGAGCTTAGAACTAATCAAATTTTATTGTACTTCTTCACTCCTTCATAATTTTAATTTCAGATAGTTTGTTCAGGAACATAAAATAAGTTATACAAAGCAAAATAAGTAAGAAAAATTCTAGAAAAAAAAAGCAATTTATTGTAATAATTTTAAAGCAAATTGGAATTCGAAAGAAAGTTGTATTAAGTTCAGAAATAAAATTGGTCCATTCAACATCTTAAATTTTAACTATGTAATTCTAGGAGATGCTGTGGCCTACATGCATTTTTTACTACTAGCTAAAGTTAATTCTTAGATAAACTATAATCAAATGTTAAATATTTTTGTTCCATAGTACTCCCAGCCACGGACGTAGCTATAGCTTTTACATGGGGGGGGGGGTCGAGAATATATATATATATATATATATATATATATATATATATATATATATATATATATATATATATATATATATATATATATATATATATATATATATATATATATATATATATATATATATATATATATATATATGTAATATAAGCTACTAATATTTCAGTAATCATACAGGTGTGTAAAATATTTGTATTTGTTTATTGTAAGGAAAAAAATGATTAAAGAGTATAGAAAAATGTTAATTGCTTAAAGTAATAAATTTAATCATTTGCGCCTTGTTGATAACTTATTTACAATTTCGTCGGAATCCAATTGCACCGCCAAGTCACGATGCACACTCAGAAGAGCAAGTCCAGTCAGTCTCTCATCTCCCATCTTATTTCTGAGATAGGTTTTTAATCTCTTTAGAGTGGAGAAACTTCTTTCTGGTGTCGCGGTGGAAACCGGAAGTGTTGCCAAAATACCCAGCAACGTTCTTGTCAGAGGGAAAAACTGTTGATCGCACTGATCGAGAGTTTCGAGAACAGTGACCGGTTTTTCGGATATTGATTCCCAGTGTTTGCTCCAAATGTCATCTTCACTAAGAAATGTGTTTGCTTCACTTTCGCATAGAAAGGTTATTGCTACTATTTTCAGACTTCCTTTTGTTTTGTCATCAGTTTTAGTTTTCTCGGGTAGAAGCAGTTGAATGCCTTCTATAGCGTCTTCATGGGGTTTGAAACGAGCGTCTAGTTCGGTTACCACATGGTCTATAAACGGATAAAACACATTTCGCCGGTAGTAAATTTCGGCAATTTCTCCAGGTGCATTGCTGCGTTGGGACGCTCTTGCGGCCATTCTCGGGACAACTATTTCGTCCGAGCTCATTCTCTTTGCTTCCTCGAAAAGTATGGAGAATTGTGTCTCGTTTCTAATGCTTTCTATGGTTGTTCTGACAGTTTTCGCATAACTGCAAGTGGCGATTAAATCAACATTCACCTTCTGCATCACCTTAATCAAATTTACAGTATACGAAAACACTTTTCTGAGTATGACCAAAGATACTATAAATTGGCTATTGTCCACAGCTGTCTGCAGCTGAAAAGCTTGTGTGCCCACGTCTGAACTACCAGTGCTTTGAAGTGTTCCAAGCGTTTCACGTGCAACGGGTAGCATTTCTGCGAACCTTTCGACAGCCACATGTTTTTCAGTCCAACGTGTTTCACAAAGACCGATAAGGGTGGAATGTTCAAAGTTGTTTTCATCGGCAATTTTCTTTAATTGACCATCCCGTAGTGGAGATTTTCGTAAGAAGTGGATGACAAATTTTATAGTTCCTAGACAGTTCCTTATCATAGGTACTTCACATGAATGAGCTAATACTAAGTTCAGTACATGAGCCACGCAATATACGAATTGCGCTTTTGGATACTGTTCTGCGATTATTGTTCTCACACCTCGTAATCGACCACTCATCACTGCAGCGCCATCATATCCTTGCCTTATAAATTTATGCATATCTAAATTATAGGATACAAGATGTGTTATTATGGTCGTTACTAATGCTTGAGCAGAAACATCTTCTACACTTATAAATTCAACAAAATCTTCCCGGATAACTGCTTTTCCAGATGAACAGTCTACGTATCGCACACACAAAGCTATTTGTTCTCGTCGTGATATATCTTGTGTTTCATCAGGTAGTACACTGAAATAGCCTGCCTTTTTTACCCTTTCTAGAAGTTTATCTTGAATTGTCTTACCGGATAATTCAATTATTTCATTTTGAATCTGTGATGGCTCGACTGTGTACTGACTCGACTGTGTACTGATTGTGTTAGTAAATGCTTCTTAAGTACCTCATCCCCAGAGCGAGCACGAAAACGAAGCAGTGCTCTAAAGTTTCCATCATTATGAGCGGGGTCATTTATTCCAATTTCACCAGAGTCACAGCTTCCCCTTAAAGCGAGTTGTCTTCCGCATAAAAGAATCGTTTCTACAATGGCTTTTAATCTTTTCCTGTTTTCTTGAGCAATTTTACTGTTTTCCACATTGATTGATTCGGCAACATCAAGCACTTTGCCTTCCGCTACCTTTACAAAATTTGCTGCCTGCTCGATAGCAAATTTATATTTTGTGTTTGCATGATGATCAAAGGTTTCTAAAGCGGACTTCCAGTTTATAAAGGGCTTACTAACAAAGGCTCCAAGTTCTTGACTGCTACGACCACCTTCCTTTTTTCCAAGAAGAACGCATACTTGGCAAAATGCTCCCTGCATGCATATTGAATATGCAAGCCATGAATGTCTAGCAGTTCAATGACGTTGAAAAGAGTCTTTTTTTGCCACTGCCACTGACTGGAAACTTGAAAGTATCCGGGGGGATCCAACACTGTTTCAACGCTTTAGGCTTATCTTCATCATCGTCCGGACAATGAAACATGCAAAGCCAGGGATTCTTCAGCTTTTGTAAGATGCAAACGAAATTTTTTCTTCACATATTTCTTAAAAAAATTATTTTTCGAGGCAAGACGTATATTCAGGCATGAAAGTGGACAAAAATAAAAAAAAGCTGAACCTTTACAACAGGTCACTGGGAGGAGGGGGGGGGAGTGTTTTATATGATACTGTGATATGATTCTGAGATATATAAAAGCAACTTTTAACTATGCTGGGAGATTTTTATTTAATATTTAAAGTGGCAGAAGCATTTAGACAGTTAACCTAAAATTTTTCTTAAATATAGTTTTCAAATTTTGACCACTACTATATAAAAGAAAATTAAGCAATTATAAGGAAGGCGCGAATATTAAATTACTTACTGATGAAAAATATATCACATCTTTACAGTAACTATAATTCAAGAGAAAACTTACTTCTACTTCTTTCAAGAATCGCGATATTGGGTTTTAAAATCGCGTGAATATGAATCGTGACACTGGATTTTAAAATTGCGTGAATATGAATCGCGATATTGGGTTTTAAAATCGCGTGAATATGAATCGCGATATTGGGTTTTAAAATCGCGTGAATATGAATCGCTATATTGGATTTTAAAATCACGTGAATAGGAATCGCGATATTGGGTTTCAAAATTACGTGAATATGAATCGCGATATTGGATTTTAAAATCACGTGAATATGAATCGCGATATTGGATTTTAAAATAACGTGAATATGAATCGCGATATTGGATTTTAAAATCACGTGAATATGAATCGTGATATTGGATTTTAAAATCACGTGAATATGAATCGCGATAATGGATTTTAAAATCGCGTGAATATGAATCGGAATTTTGGATTTCAAAATCGCGTGAATATGAATCGTGCGATTGGATTTTAAAATCGCATGAATATGAATCACGATGCACACTTTTTAGATCACGTAAATACGAATCACAATGAGTAATTTTTAAATAGCGTACAAATAAGAAAAACGATATTTGATATTACAGCTGCGTGATAACGAATCGCAATATTGGATTTAAAAATGCGTGAATACGAATCGCGACGTTGGATTTTAAACTCGCGAGAATAGAAATCGCTTCGGATTTTTAAATTGAGTGAATGGGAATTGCTAGTACGCTTTTTAAATCGCGTCAAGAAAATCGGAACACGTAAGTTTTAAATCAGTCAAATACGAAAATCGATTATTGATATTAAAATCGTCTGATTAAGAATCGCGATTTTAGCAGATTCCAGCGCAGTTCCTAATTTTTAAAATTCTGAAAATCAGCCAAACAAAAAACAAAAATAAAATATCGGCGGTCGAAACTAAACGAAACGATTAGACTCCTTTCCACTCTATAGCGGAAGTCGCGGTAATCCGACTATCGTTCGGGCGGCTTAGGGTTCTCTAATTGGACTCCCCAAAAATTTAAGTTTTTGGAATATGGTCGGAAATTTTAAAATTGGGAGAAAAAAGCGGATTTCCGCTTTTTCGCTGAAGTCTTTCATCCCTGTATATTATAAGTTTTATGCGATATTTGGAAATATGGATATTAAAAAAAACTCAAGCTAAGGGGGGGGAGGGTCCGGACCCCATGGACACCCCCCTTATATACGTCCGTGCTCCCAGCAATTTTTTTTATACACCTTCGTAATTTTAAGTTTCGAAATACTATAGTTTTCAGGTAAACAAAATGTAAGTCGAATATCCAAACTGCAATGGTAGCAATCCTTATGATTTTTTGAAAGAAAAAATATATATTAACATGCTTTCAAGGCATAGTTGTTAACTGAAGACAACTAAATGTGCAATTCTGAATTCAGTTGTAAAGATTAGATTGTTATGTCAAGTGTTTGTTTTCCTCCAAACCCAAACTCTTACTTGACTTAGAGATATAAGTATAAATAATTTTTCCAGCTAGAAACATCAAGAGATTGCGCTCAGAAATTAGGTAAATGTGTTTTGTAAAAATTATATAACAAATTTCAGAAACAATCAACAGAAATATTACTAATAGATTAGTGTTTTGGATGATTAACCCAATGTAAGCAAGCAAGAGTAAAAAATCTTAAATCGAGAAAAAATCTAGCAAACTTTTCAGTATATCCCTCACTCAATATTTAGTTGAAGAGAAGTTAAATAAAGTAATCACTAATTTTGAAATTTTTATTAATGA
The DNA here is from genome assembly GCA_949128135.1 of Parasteatoda lunata. NCBI lineage: Eukaryota > Metazoa > Arthropoda > Arachnida > Araneae > Theridiidae > Parasteatoda > Parasteatoda lunata. The sequence continues at coordinate 23,310,597 of OX421977.1, read as the reverse complement.
AATATTTATATTTTAAGATATTACCATTCATTCAACATTTCTTTAACCAAAAAAAGTAGGATAAATTTGTTGTTTACTGAAAATTGCTATAACATACTAGCATGCGTAAATAATAAAATATGTTTATGACAGTAATTTTTTACTTTAAATCCTTTTAAAAAACTAATAAGTATGTAAAAAGTAATAAAAACATTAATGTCTTTGAAAAATTGGTGCCATAACTCAAAACTATAATCTTAGGCACAGAAAAAAAGCGGAAATAGTAACCAGGTCTTGTCTGTTGTATTTTTTTTACGAATACATAATTTCTCTGCTTAGTTCCATAAGATTAGGGGTGCCCATTCTCGAAGATTTTTGGGGGCAACTCTCTAAATTTAACCACCCTACAATTTTAGAAAGCAAATAAATATGCAGAACTTTTTATTTAATTAATCCAAAATGTCAACCTTCAAGCTCACAGAAAAGCTTGTAGAAAAAATTCACTCCTACGAATTCACACTGATATTTGCAAATTACGTAATAGTTCACTCCAGAATGGTGTCACCCCAGTGCCCTGACATTGGGATAGTTTTCTTTACAAATTAATCGCCAGTTAATCAATTTTCTTTACAAATTAATCACCAGTTAATAAATTTTCTTTACAAATTAATCACTAGTTAATCAATTTTTTTTATAAATTAATCACCAATAAATAAAATTTCTTTATAAATTAATCGCCAGTCAATCAATTTTCTTTACAAATTAATCACCAGTTAATACATTTTCTTTACAAATTAATCACTAGTTAATCAATTTTCTTTGCAAATTAATAACCAGTTAATATTTTTCTTTAAATTTAAAAAAATCAATTAGCATTTCTTTAAAAATGTCCTAAATTGCCTATTTTTACATTAAAATCTTTTTTTGTGTGTGTGTTTTAAATCACTAGCAACAAAATTTTTCTACAACAAAAATATATATATATATATACACATATGTTTACACACATATACATATAATAAACCATTATGTACAGTCTCCGCAAAGCGGACACTCCCGTAACTGGACAGTTATTTTGGCCCTGAAGCGTTATTTTCTATCTCTTCAAACCGGACAATACTTTTTCAAAATTTAAAAAAAAAAAAAAAAAACTATTTCTGCTTTAAATTGCAAGGGAAAAAATGCAACTTTTCACCATTTTAAAAGCAAGTAAATTTTTTTTACCTTATCCATAACTGAAAATATATTGTTAAGCTATTTAACAATTGAAGAATCGATCTTTTTCTTGTCACCTTGCCTTATCTTTGTAAAGAAAGGAGAGAAAATGATACTGCTCTCCTGAAATAATTCAACAACGGCATCTTTTGACCTTTTCATCTGGACCACACAGTTTATGAAACCCCTCAAATTTAAATGACATCTTAAATGCTCTCAATGCTTCTTCCCCATTTAAAATTTCTTTAATTTTCTTAACAATTTGAAGACTATATTTAACACAGCTGGGGTAAAAAAGAGAAAAGAAGTATAATCTTTGAGATGTTCATATAAATAAAACATTTATTCAGACACTTGATAACTGATCAATTGTATATAATCAACTCCATAGGCCCTCATGACTTATAGGCAGGCATTGCTTTTTTTTCTTCTGTGAATCGTGGGAGGTTTACTTTCAAAAAGGTATTAACCACGTTCCCTATCAAATGATAGGTAGGTGTAAGGAGATGTAAACCTAATAATTGAAATTACTCGGCATCATATGACTCCTATTCAGTATCGTATGACTAACTTGAATATCTGTGTTGATAGGAAAACTATATTCATTTATCTGTAGCTACATCTGGAATTATGTATTTATATGAAACTTCTTTAAATATTCTTTTTTATCTTTCTTAAAGTTTAAATATCTTTGTAGATAGTTATTGTAGATTATTTAATTATTTCTACATCTCTGAAAATATTTTAAAAACAATTTACGACGTTAAATTTTGTTATTAGGGTACCCCCGTAAACGGACAACTCTCATAAACGGACAATTTTTTTGGTCCCAAGAATATCCACTTAACGGAGGTCTTACTATATATATGTGACATCTAAAATAATACCTAAAATATTTTTTTTTAAATTTATCTCTCTCCCCAAAATTACTAAGACTTGCCCTCCTCGGTATACCCCTTTTATTGGCTTACAAAATGAGACCTGAAAGTTGATGATCTCATTTTATCAATATACAGATACATGAGAAACAAGTGAGGATAAAAAATTAACTTACTTTTTCAATGTTGAGAACTTCACCTTCAACTGTAAGATAATCAAATTTCATATCAATGTTTGCTGTTTTTAAATCGAATTTCGTTATTAGGCCATACAAATCAAATCCATATGTAGAATAAAGTTCTTTCAAAAAGCCTGGTGGTATATGCGAGCTTTTATCTTTGTCTTGAGTAACTTTGCTGTTTCAATGAACAAATGAATTTCTGCTTCAGCCGTATAACGCATTTCACTTTGACCATATAAGAAAACAATTTTGTTATCAGAATCAAGTTCGATGAGAGTTTTTGTCCGAGCTTGGATTTCATTTAATTTTTTCTTACCACTATCAGTGAAGAGATAAAAATATTTTTTGTTACGTCTGCATTCTACTTTAAGGGCACATACCAGACTTAAAATCTCGTTATTTATGGTTTTAAGTTTTTCAATATTTCCGCAAGAAAATGTAATAGCAACTTTATCTTCGAGAGAATTAGACAATTTTGTTACATCAACCTTTCCTTCCTGTTTTGTGATAACACTTCGTATATCCTTCCGTAGAAAATGATATACATGCTCTTTGCATTCGACCTGTGACTGCAATATCTCCAAAATATCAACTTGAATATTGTTAAGCTTGAGCCTACCGTTCAATTGCTGAAATGCAGTTCTTCCATCTTCATAACACTCGAAATAAGCGGATGCTTCATAATTTTTGGAAGTAGATGTTGGGTACACAACGTCAACGACAACTTTATTTGGTGGAGTGAACCTACTCAGGCTCTGACGCGGGTGCTCTTTAATCTTAATGATATCATTTTCTGAAACAGCTAAAGAGTCCCATCGATATATTTCAACACCTTCTACAAGTTCCCTTAAGAAATCGGGAAGTGCTTCTGATATTTCTTCTTGAAGCAATCTTTCGTTTGCTGATTGAGGTATATTTTTCAAGTTAAGGCAGAGATCATTTTGAGAGGGTGTCACATCGATACAATTGCTATCAACATACAAAGATTTGGTAGATAATTTTCCCGAAACCCTTACACGATCCTCAGCTGAGGAGAAAAATATGGAACCTTTCGCAAGCAAACGAGGCCATGTAAGTTTATATAAAGGCTTAGAAGACTTATTGACTTTTGGAACAATATTTTGAACCCTAACACCTTTGACATTTTGTTTTTTTAAACATTTGAGAGCATTTTGGGCATCGGAAACAGTTAAATAAGTCACACTAATACTATGTTTATATTTTAATGTTTTTTTTCTCAAGAGTCTGTATTGGACCAAATTGTTTCAAAATAGATTCTAACTCACTTATCAATCCTCGATTGATGGGCTCAATCATGATCTCACGAAATTCTCCAGGCATTACTATATCATGAATCAAGCCACCTGTCGATAAACAATAGTAATAAAATCCTTCATCCATCTTGATGACATCAGTCTCTTTTGCCATTTTCTCCCTTTCCTCATTCACTATATCTCGAATAAAATTAGACACTATTTGATGAAATTTTTCCACAACATTAATAATAACCTATCCTTTGTCTCTACAAATGTCAATTCTAATATTTCTACTTTTAATAAATTTTTCTAACAGATACTGAATATTATTAATTACAGAGCCACCTTCCCCTAAAATGCAGTGAGATAGAATTTTTTCTCCAAAAGGTCCCAAAGTTATAGGTGAAATTTGAAGCTGTTTTAGTTTTTCAACAATATAATTACCTTTCAAAAATGCCTTATTAACTGTTTCTTCTTTTAAGGGTGTTACATCAAGGATAAAATTTCTCGAAGTTTCCATAAAAACTGTATATACAAGAAATTTAGGAGGTATTGTTCCGAGGTATTGCAATGACGAGGATGGATGAATAAATAACGATTCATTGAAGTTGGGAGACCGATACCCGAAGGAAGGATGCCCTGAATATATACATAAATTTTCTATAAAGCTGCTAAAAAGAATTATTTCAAAATTTTTTTTAAAAGATAAGTTATATCGACTGGATTCTTTAATACCGAGGTCTTGTTGCAGAGTGAATAAAATTTCTTTGGCAGTCTTGCGAGCAGAGCTTAATGCTTTGAAACTTACACAGTTTGAAACACACCAGTTAAATCGATCTGTTTGGGACACTTCTAGCCATCTTTTATAAATTTCTAAAAACGTACATAGATCACCACTTTCTTGGCAAAAGTTTCTCTTCTTTCGATCAGATGTTTCCTTGTTGTCATCAAATCTCAAAAATATCCTTCCCGCTTCAGAAACTAGAGCTGCAATTATAGCAGCTTCATGACCCATGCCACATTTTACACCTAATAGAATAAATTTAGCAAGCCTCGGTTCTATAGAAAGCTGAACAACTTGTTTTCTTAATTCTGTTAATTCATTATTTTCAATCAATTCTAAAACCTCTAATGAATCGATTGATCTTGTCATGGCTTCTTTTGACGGAGATTCAACAAAATCGAAACTACGGGGTTTAATACCAAATTCATAAACTTTCAATAATGCGTTAAGCAAATCTGTTTTCAGCAACTCTGGGAGAGCTCGTTCAGGCATATTTTTAAACTCTTTCTTAGAGTATAAACGATAACAGACTCCAGGTTGAGTGCGACCAGCTCTACCTTTTCGCTGTTTAGCAGAACTTTTATTAATTAAAGTTGGCATCAAGTAACTTTTATTTTTTTCTGGGTAATATATCATCTCTTTAGCCATTCCACTATCAATTACGTATTTAATTCCAGGAATAGTTAATGAAGTCTCAGCAGCGTTAGTAGCAAAAATTATTCTACGTTTATCCTTAATACTAGTTTCAATAACAAGCATTTGATCTTTTATATCAGACTTGCCATGTAAACTCATTAGCTCTATCATATTTTTTTCAGGACACATTTCTTCAAACAATAAAATAGCTTCATCAGTTTCTGCTGGTGATGACAAAAATACAAGAATATCCCCTTTCGATTCTCTTTGGTGCACCCTAACAGCTGTTTTGACACATTCCTTTACTTACATATTTTCTTTATTTACATTATGTTCTGACCAAATTACTTCAACGGGGTAAGTACGTCCAGGCACATTTATAACTGCACCATCTGGAAGATTGAAATACTTAACAAATACAGATGGATTTATAGTCGCTGATGTTATAATGATTCTCAAATCTTGCCTATACCCTAAATACTTATTCAACAAGCCAAGCAATAAATCTGTATAAAGAGTTCGCTCATGGGCTTCATCGATAATGACACACGATACTCTTTCCAGATTTCTATTGCGTAAACACTTTCTCAATAAAGCGTAATCAGTCATATAAATAATCTTAGTAGATTCGTCAAACTTCTTTTCAATTCCAACATCATATCCCACTTCTTTTCCAACTGAAGAGCCTACCTGAGTACATACAAATTTAGGAATGCTGACTGCAGCTATTTTTCGTGGTTGAGTGCAAATAATAAAACCATTATCGGCAAATGAAGTTTGCAGGAGGTATTGAGTCAACTGAGTGCTTTTTCCTGACCCAGTTTCAGCAACAATAACAGATACAGGATAGTTTTTAATGGCTTTGAGAATGATGTCTTTTTGAGAATATATTGGTAATCCTCTTTCAAAAGAATTACATTCTCTACAAAAATTTAACTTAAGTTTTTTCAATTCAGTAGATCCTGACTCTGGCACAGAACACTGCCTTGCCAAGTATTTAGCTTTTTCAACATAATTTTTAAAAACTGTCTCCATAGCTCTGAGAGTATCCCAAGCATCTTCTAAACTCGAACATTCCTCGTTGGAGGCATTACCAGACTTCTTTAAATGTAACGAATAATTCACCTATAATTATATCCATTTTAGCTTTATGAGTAGAAATATATTTACATGCGAATTCATCAAAATACTTATCACATTGTTCAATCAAGACATTCTCACACAAACAAGGTCTCATGATATGTTTCTTCACTGAACTCAGTGATATAATATGAGGCTTAGAAATATCCTTGTTCCTACGTTTTAATTTATAGAGTTGCCAACGAGCTTTTGAAGCATCTTCATTAGTATCAAACTGAAGAATAAAAGATTCAGCAAAATCGCAACACCTAAAGACATCAAAGTTTATGGACATAAAATAATTATTGAAACATAACACCCACATATCTAATTTTTTAGAATTCTCAGATACTGTGATATGTAAGAAAAATTCTATATCTTTAACTTGTGGCATTTTTGAGGCATCCATTCTTTTTTCTTCTCTAGAATTAATTCTATCAATTTCCCTGCAATACTGAGAACAGTTAGCAAGCTGCGAGCAGATATATCTCTTCTTTTGTGGAGTATGGCTCATTGAAAATTGCTCTTTTTTGTCATGCATACTATGAAAATTTTTGTCGCTTAATGTAGATACAGAAGTATTTGATGAACTGCTTGAAAATTCTTTATTCATAACATTATTTGAGTCTAAGTTCACTAGGGTGTCATTTAAGCTTTCTTGAATGTAAGATTTATTCCCTTTATCATATTGTCTTTGTTTATTATGGGGTTTACGTGGAGGAGCATTACAATGAAACACTGAATCAGACTCAGTGTTTAAATTTTCTGTTGATTTAGTTAGTAAACAAACATTATCATGATCAGTCTCATGATTAAATAAATCTGGGGGAGGTAGTATATTAGGATCATTAGCCTTAGACTTCTTTAGTAAATGTTCATATGTTCTTAATTTCTCATAAGCAGAAGCAACTTTCTTTTTGTGTCTTGGTGGCAAATCTTCAATCTCATCGGTATTAAAAATACCTATTTTGTGGTCTCTTTGTGACACATAACTTTCCATATCATGATATTTAAGACCTTGGCGAAATTTCTCAGTATCAGTGTCTTTTTTACAGGCTGCAAAGGTTTTATTTGGATCTGGCAAGAATGGTGCTGCAAGATGACTACAATCACGACTGGCTTCATCCTCTGTTTTAACAGCATTACTTAATGAAACAGGAAAACTTGACTCATCTCTTTCCGGTAGAGCTTCCATTTCTTTAAGATTCTGCTCTGTCGAATGAACAAAAGATAGTCATGGTTAATATCCATAAATTAGAATCATTAAACTAATTGTAACAAACAAGAGAATTAAGACTAAAATCTTCCAAGGATAGAAAAGAAACTAGAAGTAATACAAGTGGTCTAACAATCAAGTTACTAATCTAAATACTTTTGTAAAGAAAAAATTTATATTATAAATTTTGAACAGGGATCAATCTAAGAGTTATTGCCAAGGTCTTGTTTTTATTACCTAAGATAAATTATTTTGGTCAAAAAGTTCAATTTGAAACAGAAGATTGTGAATTTTTCTAATATTTGTATAAAATATTAGATACTTTATCAAAAAAACTACACTAAATATTAATTGTTATATTAAAACAAACACTTTTAAAATAATCATAAAACAAGGTAAAACTTTTAAAAATTATATGTATAAAATATTATACATATTCTACACATTTAAATATTATACATATTATAGACATAAATTATACACATTTTATACATATAATTAAAAATTATATGTATAAAATGATACCTATACAGAATGCTTCTAAAAGATCTAGCTAAAATAAAAGACAAAACAGACACAGAAAAATATAAAAAATCACATAGGAACATGAGATCACAAACAGAGAGGGGGTTCTATTCCAGGTAGCACCGATGCAATCGAGACAAAAGCTTTTAGAGGGTACGCCTGATGTTTGAACGAAATATAAGCAACATTTAAGTACTTTTTAGGCACTCAAAAAATATTTTTAATAACTTTCCAAAAACATAATCTTAATTAGGATCTGAGCAGTAATAAAAAATAATAAAAAAATTTCTATCGCGTAAAGTTTTTAATTTATGAACATAAAACCAATAAAATTCAAAAACATTTTCACAAATTTTACATAATCATGATAAAATATCCAGTTTCTGATAAATATTGCAGAGAAAATTGGGAAAATTGTGCATTTTTTGTAATTTAAAACAACAATCGACACAGCAAAGAAAAAAATCTCTTTTTAAAAGAAGGAAAATAAAGCACTTCTTACAAACCCCGAATAAAAAAAAGCACCTTTAAGGACTTTTAAATATGTGCAAATCAAAAATAAGTATCTTTAAGAACTTTTTAAAAATGCTACGCACCTTGTTTTAGCACCATCTATAGTATTACTGATATATATGTAACTAACACTGTAATCTCTACTTCGACCTTTCACTTTGGTGAAATTGTTTTCAAACACCCAGAATCAGGAGTGAAAGTTTCAAAAATTGTCAAGACTGAAAATTTCAAAATCAGAAGTGGGTGTGTCCCGTCTAATAGTTTTAAGTAAACAAAAAATTATATATGAATTCTTTTCATAAAAATTGTGAACAAACTTTTCAATAAAAATTAAAATACATAAAATGCAAATAAGGCTTATAAAAAATTCCATACTTATACAGCTGGCAAAGTTTGAACATATTTTTGAGCCAGAATACAGTAAAATTATAAAGCGGTATAATGAATAGTCAAATAATAGAGATACCAGATTCAAAAAAGTGAGACTGCTTGCTTTATGAAATTAATTTCATAAATCTAATTTTTAGCTAAATATATGGAGCAATAATGGGTCATAGTGAATTCTTTTAACAGTTTATTAATATTATTTTTATTTACGTAAAAGTTGTCAAAATAAATCATTAAATTCTAGGTAATTTAAAGTTCAATTTTGATATGTTATAAATTTGTCGTTTTAGCAAGCTTCTAACTTTTTATTTTATTTAATAATGACAGAACTTACAGCGATTTCACAGATACATAAAACTCGATTTGAGCCTTGTGTCAGTCTCTATCTAGAATTTACTAAGGGGGCTGCAACAAAAAGGGCAAATATTTAATCATTGCTAACTAGAAAAGTAACATAATGTTTCTAGTGCAAAAGTGATGATTCGAAAGTGCAATTAAAAACTCTCATTGTGTTTAGAAGCACTTATGGACTGGGTTGAGCACCCCTGCGTGTATTATAAATATTGGAATATTAAAAAATTATTAAAAATTAGTAACAATAACTGCCAAAAAAATATTTGATAAGAGCACATGAATTTAATACGAAAAGGCACAGTTCGAAATTTTCATGTTTAAAGGCGGTAAAAAATAGTGGGATAAAAACCCACATGGAACTAGTTGTAGTAACAATTCCTGAAAGTGAGATTGACAAGGCTTTATGAATTTATTAAGCAATTATTGTTAATCGAACCCAGCAAAAAGTGATTACTCAGAAGTGCAATTTAAAATATGTGTGACAACTCTTCAGAATAATAAATAGTGAGATTTTAAAAACAATGAGAAGAATCGTGATATCTAAAAATAAATGTTAATCAATGATTATATATAATAAACATGGGCTGAATATATAAATACTTCATATGGACCATATATAAATAAAAGTCAAGTGTAATTAAAATCCTGATGATATTATGATTTTTTTGACTTCGAAGAAAACGGCGAATGATAAGAATATGCAGGTAACTTTTTCGTGAGGAGAGGAAGCAACCTGACATTTTTTTCTTCCATAGGGACTCAGAACTGTGTTATTTATAGTATTAAAATAAAATTTTACTTAGAAGAGTGAGTTTAAAAAAAAAGGAATTTGTTAAGATTATGTTATGTTATTAATATTATGTTTTTTATGAAAAATCTATATTGAATAACCAATTTTTTCAAGTGTGAAGTAAAACAATTATTTTCCTAATTTAAATTTATTAACACAGCACAACATTTTAACTCAATTTTTTTTTTTTTTTCAAATTCTGTAGGAAATTTATTTTTCTGTATTGTGATTAGTAGCAAAATCTATCAACTTGTAGGCAGCAACCCAAAGAGAAACTTTTAAAAAAAAAAAAAAAAATTTTAGATGGTGATTAACTTAAAAGGTTAAACTCATAGCAATTCCGTAGAAGAGGATATTTCCGTATCATGATCTGAGGCAGAATGTCACCAAGTCTTGGCAAATTCCAAGCAGTGGCCTATGAGAAACTAAAAAACATCCCAGAAAGGGACCAACTCAAAGGGTATAACTTCTAGCCCACCCCCGGAAAGACATATAGGGGAGAGGGGGACACAGGTAAACAAATTTTTTTATTTCTTCATTTTTCAAAAAACATCATCAATTTCTCACAGTAAAGAAGTCCATATGTTTAAATAGTATTTTCTTTGTCTTATGGAATTTTTTTGGATTTTTCAACAAAATATTTCTTTACTTTATGATATTTTAGAAAAATGACTTCAATTGTTCACTTGTGCCCCTATATTGGGGCACATGTGAACATGCCTGGGGCAGATATGAACAAGATTAAAAGCACAAAGCAATCATCATATTTAAAAGAAAAAAATATTTTATATAACAGATATAGAAACACATTATACTGAAGGGGTTGTATCTTACTACGTGAATTTATTGAGTTTATTTGTTTATGAGAATTTATTGGGTTAATTTCGTCAATTGGGTTTCTCGCAACTTCATGTTCCTCAGGAGTTGTAATGGGCCTTTTTCTTTCTTCTCTGATACTCTTTCATGCTTTTTTTTTTTTTTTTTTAATTTTTTCTATCTTTTTATTTTTAGTTTTAGCAATTCTATCTTTCTCAGGTGTATCAGTTAATATGCGCGATTTTTCCTTTTCGCGTTTTTGTTTCTTTAAGTTACTTACTTGGGCTTTTGGAAATGGTCGGATTGATTCTGGTGTAGGACAAGTGCTGTTGGCACTACTGTTTAGATCATTGTCAGCATTTTCTGCCTGACCATTAGCAAATTTTTAATTTACTAATGACCATTAGTAATCATAAATTTTTAAAAGAAAAAATTTACAATTAATTAATTAATTATGGAAAATTAAATAATAATAATTTTAAATGCATACATATTTTTTAAACTTATAATATCACGAGAATAATTATCTTAATACTATGTAGGGGCACATGTGAACTGTTCACATCTGCCCCAGATGTTTTGTTCACAAGTGCCCCAATCATCTTTCTTAAACCTAACTTGAAAAATAAAGAATTGTTAATTAAGTAAAAAAAAATAATAATTGTGATAAACATACCTGAATGTTCATATAATAGTCTGCAATAGTTAATTTTAGCTTATTAGTTGATTTATACTATGTTTTCACTTGAAGAAGCGAGTGATAAAAGTATATACAACACCAGCTGATACAAAGAAATTGTCAGAATAGAATAACAAAATGGCTCATTGTTCTGAAAATTTGGCAGAGAAGTAGGACTAGAACTGTCATCTATTGAAAATTTTTCAAGATTTTTTATTTCAAATCATAGTGGTAAAACATACCATGTTCACATGTGCCCCCTGTTCACATGTGCCCTCCTCTCCCCTACATGCTTTTATTTGTTACATCTTTCCAGTTCAAAATCAATTTGGAGCAAAAATTCACGTCACAGAATCATCTGTTGATCTGTGAATCTGTCTTCATCTGTTGATTTAAAAGAACATTATAGATGTTTAGTATCAACTGATTTTCAATTGATTCAAATCAACAGATTTGACAAAAAAAACAACATTAATTTAAGTTTGCATATAAAAGTGATAAGAGACTCTCTACTGATGTAGATCACTACTTGGTTCAGCTATTATAAAGTACTTTAAAAAATTCAATATCTGATTCTCGTAACTCGAAGTTCTTAAATTATGACTCATTGTTTTATGATGTTTTTCATTTTTAATTTTAAATCTCATAAACAAAAATATGTATATCGATAAACAAAATATAACTTTGGTAGTACAAATTAATTAAGTCAATGAAATTAGAATTATCAAATTTGAAACACATTCTACATGAGAAGCATACAATAAACAGGGTTTGTGATTTTTTTTTTTTTTTAAAGTAAAAAAAATCAGATTTTTTTTTTATTGAAATACACTGTAAGAACTTTGATTTATAATTAAGAAAACTTTATAAATGTTTAAATAAAATTAAATTCATATTAAAACTATATTATAACAATATTCAGAAGATCTAACTACCTAAAACAATTTTTCATTATAATACATAGCTTTGAATGCATACCAACTATTTTGAAACAAATGCATGATTGAAATTTAAAGACAAGATGAAATAGAGAATTTAAAGAATACTTTAACTATTGAAATAAAGTTTCATTTAGAAAATCATAATTTTAATTTAAAATTGTGATTTCTTTTTTTTTTTCTTGATTTTTAAAATGACAAAATAAATGTAACAGGTTGTGATTGTATTTACAAATGTAGTCAATCATCAAAAAAATAAATATTTAATCTATATATTTTATAGTAAAATATTCATTTTTAATCCTATACCAAAATAGATAAGTTAAGCTAAAAAAAAATAAATATTTAAAAAATCTATGTACACGTTGGAATTTCTTTATAGAAAATCTGATAATGTCAAAGATACTGTAAACATTAGAGATGTCCAATATTTTCTGGAACAGGTATTTGGAATCTCTTATTTAATCATACCTGTTATAAAAATAACAGGTTACTTCCAAAGGCCTGTTCCAAAATACTAGGCAAAAATTTTAATTCAATTATCTGAGCAAAAATTTATTTTTCTACTTTTTTTAAAATGTTAAACTGTTTTTTTTGTTTGTTTCGGCAATCTTTGTACAGTCAAGAATTAAAAACTTCTCGCGTGAGTAGCATACGTTGTAGTTCATTTATGTCGCACAAAAGCTGCACAATGGGCTATTGGCGACGGTTTGGAAAGTATCCCTGAGGATGATCTGAAGACATGCCATCACAATTTTGATCCTTTGCAGAGGGGATGTCCTCCCCGCTTCGGTAGCCCGGCGACTTGCGCGCGAATTGGAGCACTTTACGGTAAAACAGTTTAACGAGGACCCGTACCGCACACCCTCGGTCTCTACGCAGACTGATCCAAGTAGTCACCCACCCGCACACTGACGGCAGCCAGTGATGCTTGACTTCGGTGATCTGATGGGAACCGTGTAGCAGAATTGAACGATCAGTCCACTGCGGGACGTGAGTAGCATACGATAAGTTTTGTAACGTATATGAGAAATCATGGTAAATCTCAATTTCTGTGTTTTCATAGTCTAAAAAATAAAAGAGCTGTAATAGAAGTCATAAAATTTAGTTCTAATAAAACTAGATGTCGTTCTATAAACTTAAATATTAATTCCAATCATAAATTAATAATAGTACTTAAATTTCGTTTCGTTAAAATTGTTTTGCGTCCGAAGTAAATCATTAAATGCCTTTTTTTTTTCACTCCTAACAAAATGATTATTCTGCAATTATATTGTTAAAACACATTTAGGGTGTCTTAAATTTCTTAATAAAAAATAGCCTTTCTAAGGTTTAAATAAAAAAAAAATAAAAAAATTGAAAATTATTGATAGTCAACTGCTAGCCCCCCCCCCCCTTGTGGTTCTACTTCTGTGTCTTAACAACCTATTATTAATATATTAATAAAACTACCACCTAATATTTTAAACATGCTATATCGGAACAGCTTGTTATTTTTATCACAGGCTAGTATTTTGGAACAGGCGATATTTTTTCACAGCTAGTATTTTTGGAACAGGCGATATTTTGTCACAGGCTAGTATTTTGGAACAGGCGATATTTTTTAACAGCTAGTATTTTGGAACAGGCGATATTTTTGTCACAGCTAGTATTTTGGAACACGTGATATTTTTTCACAGCTAGTATTTTGGAACAGGTGATATTTTGTCACAACCTAGTATTTTGGAACAGGTGATATTTTTTAACAGCTAGTATTTTGGAACAGGCGATATTTTTTCACAGCTAGTATTTTGGAACAGATGGTATTTTGTCACAGCCTTTCCTACTATTTTGCAGTTTAAGCTTATTTGCAACAATGCCGGGCACGGTGACCTGTCTTCCATGCCCTTTGGGTTTTCGGGCATATGGGGGGGGGGGCAGGTTGTTTATAATTGCATTTTCCATATTTCCTATTTCCATGTTTCCTACAAGTTAAATACAAGAAAAAAAATCACGAAATTTTCCTAGAAAATATGAGTCTTATTGTTTAATTTCTTCTCTCCTAAGTCTTACACTCTCTCTTTCGCATTTTTTTTTTGTTTTCAAGCAATAAATATTTTTACTTTTTATTTCAATATAAAAAGGGGTTGTTAAAATTATTAAAACTATATTTAGTATGTTCTAGATATCTTAGTATGTTTAGTATATTCTATTCAAGCTATATTTAAACACTATATTTTCTTTATATGCAAGCTATATTATCAAACAACACTATATTTTTCTCCCTATCTTTAATCCTTTTGCACTCCGTATACTTTAATATGGTGAACTTATGTATATATAAATACGAAATCATTTAAAGTACATAGTACAATATTTTTATATAATTTCTGAAAATCTAGTTATTAATTATTAAGATATAAAAATTTTAAGTTTTAGAGTTGTGACTTTCGATGTTTATGCAGATGACGAAGCATAAAGGGTAGTACAATAGTACAGAGAGAGGATGAAGAGTAGTAGAATAATATGTAAATATTTTTTTTCCGTGTTAATCTATCAAATGATATTTTGTGAATGATAAAATCAAGGGTGGCGCCAGACTCTGCCCGACAAGGGGTCAAGTCTTCCCCGACAGGGGGGCTCAAACAAATTAATTCAAAATATTTAAATTAAAACGAATTTTATACTTTACATTTTTTTCTCACATCATTCAAGTGTGTTTCTAAGAATCTAAAATCACTAATATTGATACCATAATGTGATACCTGTTAATGTAAATTTAAATCTAATTTTTTTTCTGTTATCGATGTATTTTGTTTTGTATGGTGCAATTTACCATACATTGTAAGCGTAAAAATTACTTCTGTAATAAAAAAAAATATTTGTAGCAGTGACCGCTATTTCAAAAAATTTCTACCCTTCTTACTCTCATAACGCAAAAATTATTCGTTAATAAAAATTAGAAATTTCGCGCACATTTAACAAAACATTTAAGGAACATTTTGATATAAAATGTTATTTTTATATGCATCGATTGGCTTTTGAAATATTTAAATGTTTCGCAAATAAAGTACATTTTTTGCATCCACGTATTCTATCTAAAGATATCATGCCCCGTTTTTAACGAACTTCGAAATGGTCATGCCCATGAAATTGTAAAATTCGATTTTTTTTTTTCAATTGTTACATAGTATAGTTTTACGGACAAAACAAAAAGCTATTTTGATCAGGGGACAGATATAACACAAGGACTGCAAATTTAACTGCCAGATATAAAACCTTATTTAAGATTGATAATGATAAAACGATGAAAAATCTACGTTCATCTAATAAAATATTTAAAAAAAAGTCTGTAATTAGATTATAATATTCTTAATTACCTTAATAAAATTTAATAGTAATGTCGGGGTTCCACCGATAGAAGACATTTAATATATCAATGGAAACACACTAAAGCTTTGTATCAATTAGTTTTAGAATTACAATTATAGAATAATTATTTTTATTACAGAATGATGGGTTTCAAAAGACAAATATTTGTTAATGTTTAATAATTAATTGAAGAAAAAACATAACCCATATTAAAATCTTACGAAAAGCTCCTGATAAATTTTGTGACCAAAAAAAAAAAAAAAAAAAAAAACTGAAGCCTGATTGATTTCCGGATTTTAGAAACACCTTTTACTATTCAATCAAATTGGTTTCGATGTCTTTCATCCCTCCTGTCTCACTAGTGATTCAGCATATTTTGATATCATTTTCTTTTTCGTTCTTACCTAATATAAATTTGTTCGATAATTATTTTTTTACTACATTTTTGCGAGAAGTTTAAAAATATAATATTGAGGGCATTAATTGGATTTTTTTTTTTATTTTATTTATTTATTTATTTATTTTTTTTTTTTTTGCATGTTTCTTTCACTTCTATCATCCACACCCACAAGCAACTGTCTGCTCTAAATACTGCGATAATATAAAATTAAAAGTATTAATTGTTTTTGATTTGACAATTTTAGTCATCTTTTAGGCATTTAAAATTGCAGCATATCATATGAAAGTATTAAATATATCATTTTTACAATAAAGTAAAATAAAAAAGAATTCTGATCCTTAGGAAAAGATATTAAATAGTCTCATGATCGAGCATAATTACCTTTTAAACAAATAAATTTTTTTTTTTACCTTTTAAAGTAAAAATTTGCTTATTTTTAAATAAATTATTAATACTCAAATTGTTTAAAAGATGATATGACAACGAAGTTTTTTATTTTATTCAGTCATTTATTTATATTTTTTTTACTTCTTTCTTTATTTTTTTATTTTATTAAATTGAATGCACACGCTTAAAATAAGCACAAAGCTGTCAAAATTTCGTATATAGTTTCGACTGACAATTTTAAGAAATTGTTTCGACTTTGATTTGGAAATTTAAAAGCCTTATTAATGAAACAAATATGACCAATAAAATCATAAGCTAACTAAATAAATTAATTTTGTGTACGAAATATAATATATTTCATGTATAGGGGAAACATAGAAAATTTGGCCATACAGGAGTTTTAAAAATTTTTTTTCCTCATGATTAAACATTTGTTTAGCTGATGATCATTTGATTTCAATGCTCTATTAAACAAAATCATATGTCGTTTCTGTCTATTAGCAGTAAGTAAAATTAAAATAAATTTGCATTTGTTATCTCAATTTCATCCAGAAAACACCGAATCAAAAGTTTTGGCAGACAGGCTAGTCAAAGAGGGAATTGAATAGTGGCCAGCCATTTAAATAAATAAACAAAAAACTCACAATGCATTTATAAAAAACTGCGCAAACCTTCCACGTTTTCCATAACCACAAGAAAAATTGATTTAATGAAAACATTTGCTTACCTCCAACGTGAAAGATTTATGTCTTCTTAATATCCTACGAAAATTTAATATAGAAATTCCTTGTTCACGGGTTCTCTTACGATTAATTTGAAAAATAACAAAATAAAATCAACTACAATAATTAAGTAAATTAAACAATTAGGCTAGTTAAAACATTTAGGATGATTAAAGGGGAAAAAAGCTTTTATAATAAATTAGAAAAAATATCTAAATTTTGTGAGACAGAAAATTAGGAATTGAACAAGGCGCAATTTAAAGGCACTATGGAAATTACATTTACAGCCCCTATTTACAGCCCTAGAAATGTTTTCTTCTTAGAAATTTATGACCAGAAATCAGACAAAAGGGTGTTTCTGTGGATATCTGATATTTCCTAAGTTAGGAAAAAAGAGCCCCAAGGCAATGTAAACAATTCTGTGGGTGGTAGTTATGAAAGTGGGGATATTTTCATCAGTGGAAAGAGTGTTTTATTGCTCTTTTGGTTAGAAAAGTGAAGAGTAACAATTATTTTATGTTTGTAAACACTTCGATTAGATTTTGAAAAGCATCCGACAATGTAAGGAAGAAATATATATATATATATATTATGGGCTTCAGAGGGTCCCAGATCCGAATTAAACTTTTAAAAAACAAGAAAAAAGTGCGATCTGGGGACCCTCTTTAGTTATAAATAATTAGTGAGTTAGAATTAAAAAAAAATAAAAAAAAACAATTAATGCAATGTGATTTTAGACTTTTCGGGGGCCCCATCAGAACTCGGGGCCTTGGGCCAGGGCCCATCCTTAGAAACGGCTCTGATATAGACATACGCCTGCAACGAATAACTTTTCACACAGTTAATTAATTATTGTTTACCACATATCAACGCGAAACATTCTTTCCTCTACGATTTAAATTTGCTTTTGCTTTCATAGTTACGAATTTTAAGTCACAAAAAATGGACACTAAAAATTAAGAAGTTAGGGGACCAAATTTCGAAAAAGAAAAGTTTTTTATTTTTGTATTTCTCAGGACTTATGTGTCCGATTTTGTTTAAATCTTTTATTTTCACATTTAAAATTGCAAATTAAGAAAAAATTGCACACCTTACATTTCTTAAGTTTCTCAACTTCCCTTAAATAAAGTAATAATAAATGCATACTAAAAGTATTATTTTGCATGAAATTATCTTTAGAAAAACAAATAGGAATTGATTGATCTGATTGGAATTGTATGCAAAACTTTTTCAATTCGCTTAAAAAAAAAAAAAAAAAAAATTGGGACATAGTGAAAAACGCAAAAACTAAAGTTAACATTAAAGGGAATATTTCTAAATTTAAACAACTATATTTTGGGAATCAGAAATCCGAATCCGTCGAAAAAAGGTATGTTTAATCGGATAACGTTTTTAAGTCTAATTTCCTAACTTAAAATATCGTTTGGACTAATTAATTAGTATATTTGATGTCACCCTCTCGAACCATTAAGAATGAGTACTAGAACATGAAGATCCGAACTTAAGATTAAAATTTATTCCGGTGGGTAAATTTATTTTTTTGCACACTGTACATTTATATGAAGTATATGTCAATATTGCTGATAATAACAAAATAATTTTTATTTTTTATACAGAAAGATAATTTAGCTGGTAGTTATCCATATATATATGCTTTGATAATTTTAAGGATTATGATTGAAAGAGGAAAATAAGGTGAAATGGTGTTCACTTTCAATATTAATATCAGATATAAATAAATAAAAACGTCTTTCATTTTGACCTCTTTTGTTAATTTCATAGTAAATGCATAGTAATAGCTTCAAAATAATAGCTCCATGATAATGATGATAATATCTGAATCTCGTCATATCTCAAGAACATTTTGCGTTTTGAATGAATCGAAATTTTTTTCGTACAATTGCAAAAATTCATTTTTCCAAAGGTAATGCCATGCAAAAAATATAGTTTTAAATAGCTATAAAATATTTAATATTTTTATATTTATATTTATAATATGCGTTGGAAAAATTCTGAATCCCAATTTTTGAAATCCCCGTGTCGTAAATGGTGACTGATGCACGTTAAATCTGTCGAGTCGCAAAGTCCCTCATGTTCACATAACAAATCAATACCTCTGAGGGTACTTATCCAGGAGTTTCCTTGTCTTCTGGATTGGTTCAAAATTACAAGGCTCCGGAGTTGAACATTAGTAGTCGTAAACCCAAAAATTGGGTCAGTTGTTCAATGACTGATAAAATAAAATAAAATAGCAAGATATAAAAATTTTTGTATAACTTTATGGAAGGTAATTTTAAATTGTATAATACAAAATTTGAATGAAATCGGTTGAATAATTCGAAATAAATAAAATGTTAAGCAAACTGACTTTTTAAAAATTTGACAACTTAGAAACTAATTGATCGATTGCTCTGAAAGTTTGTATTTTGAAATTAAAAGGATGTAAAAATATGTAGAACATACAATTAAATATATTTTACTATTTTTTAAAAAACTAATAAAAAATAAAAAATTATTTAAAATTATTTTTGTTTTAAAATTTGTATATAAAATGTTTTTTGTAATTTTATGCAAACATTTTTCAATACACTCAAAAAGTTCTCGAGATAATGGGCTATAATCGAAGAGTGAACTTAAAATTAAAGGACCCAAACTTTCCAACTCTCTTTTTGCCATAACTTCAGACCATATCTTCCAGATTGCGACTGTTTCCGCATTTTGAAAATTAAAAACCTAAAACTATACATAAACTTGTACGTATATTCAAAACAGAATGCGCTTTTCTGTTCATTTTCGTAACTTAAAATATGGTATTGACTCTTTGTACGTGAAAATATGATTAAATCAAAAGTTAGTCAAGGTGTTCCCTTTTTCCATTTCATACACTGTACATAAAAGAAGTCAATGAGAATCTGTTATGTTGATTAATATATATCTTAAGAGATTGAATACGAACAGTTTGTTTTTCTGAATCAATCAACAATCTTTTTACTACTAAGAAAATGATAAAAAAAATAATTAATAAATTAAAAATATTTTGTTACTGCTTCTCTTTTTTCCCCGACAGCAAATTTACTGCGTCGATTAAAATATAAACCTTGAATCCGAATAAGTAAATTATTTTCCTCATTTAAAAGTATTAATAAAAAAAAAGATGAAAAAATTAAAAATATTTTGTTTTATTCTTAAACTTTCATTTTGCTTGAAAATTGGAAAAAGCAATTATGTGATCCCATAAACCATTGATAAACACATTACATAAAAAAGAATTCGTAAAGAAGAGGACCTGCTTCTCTTTCTATCCTTCAGGCTTTTGTCAGGGTGTGATTATCCCCTTCTTAAGAAAGAATAGCGGTTTGAAAGATAAGTTTCCAAGAAAATGAAGATGTGTCTGTGGGAAAAGATTTCTATGAGACTTCGAAGAGTCGTCAATTTCACCCATGTCTAATCACACCCCATCTCTAGTTTAACAATGTATGGGCAAAGTTGTGAGTAGTGTAGTGAAACTACAATTACATAGAATTTACAATATATTTTACTAATTTTTGTTACAGATTCTTTAATAAATAAATAAAAACTAAGTTAACTACAAAATTTTTTATTAGGCATTTGTTAATGAATTTTTTACATAATTTAGAAAAAAATGTGACCAGACTATTTTCCCGACGAGACTTTAAAATTTTCCCGATGGGGGGGCTGGCCATGCCCGACAGGGGTGCAATTGCCCCCCCTGACCCCCTACTGGCGCCGCCCTTGAATAAAATAACTGTTATTTATTTTATCTACTGAAATAGAAACGTAAATGAAACTAATGAAAGGAAAAAAATGAGAAATAATTCCTAACCTTTAGCCAAAGGAAGCCTAAAGTTAGCGATTAAGGACTCTAAAACTAATTACATCGCTATTATTTTTATTAGAAACCTATTTTAGGAAGTTAAGTAATTAAGTTTTAGGTAATTAAATTTTTAAATTTTATGCATATAATAAAAAATTCAGAATATTTTGCTTGAAATAGTGAATTGTTTACAATAGAGTAACTGTGGCCTGCATTTACTTGAAAGTGCTCCACATTTTTTTTATTGGTTCTTTTTGCTGCCTACTGTGTTTACTGCATTAATTACAATCATCTTTTGGGGGACATCTAACCAAGGAGTTTTACTTGGAGAATCCAGGCACCTCTTTACGCCATTGGCCCCCCACCTTCCTAGCTTTCGCTGCGGGTTTCTTTTTCGGCTTTCGTTTTCGAGGTCGACCGTGACATTCGAGGTTGCGAATTGACTCTCATCAGTAGTTATTTGTTGTGGTAATTCAATCAATGTTCTAAGTGAAGAGTGATTTGTTATTTCGCTGAATTTCGTCGGCTCGCATACAAATAGATGTCTCTCTGGCATTGCCTATTATTTTGTTGCTTAAAAGATTTATTCATTTTGAATTTTTGAAGAAAATAAATCATATATTTTTAAATGATAATATTCAGTAGGGAAGGAAAAAAAATCTATTACAGTTAATTGGGTGAATTTTCTTCCCTTAATAGTTTGAATTTTACTTGACATAAAAATTATCATTAAAGGCTACATAGTATGTAATATTTTTAAATTAATGTGCTAATTGTTTTAAAAGGAAAATATTAATCAAATAATCCATGAAAAGTTTAGAATTGTTATAAAAAGGCTTGTTTCTTTAAAACTTATGCTAAATTCGTATACTGGTGTTTATTTTGAATAGTTAATTTTTTTTTAGAAATGCTTAAAAAAATATCGGATTATACTCTAGTTGTATTTAATTTGTTAAATGTTTTAGCTCGTGCAAATTGGTAAAACTGAATCAATTACATTTTGGTAAACATATATTTTTTTTTTAGTTTAAAACTATAAAATGATGTTATTCGAATTATTTAAAAAGTTGCATTGAACTAGGTTGCAATGCATGCACAGTTAGACTACTTTTAGGTATTTAAGTAAATGAAATTATAAATCACCTTCAGTAAAATTCACTAAATTTATTATGTCTGAAAATATAAATAATTTTACGAAAGTGGCATTAGAATGAAGTGATTAGTTAACAAAGGGATCGTAATAATAATCACAAAACAAATCTTTGGGGAATTGTAGTTAGGGGGTTAAACGAAGGAGAGAATATATTTAAATTAGGCGAGTACCTTCAGATCTGGAAAAACGATCTGTTTCGCAAAATGAAACGACGATGGTTGCGACGTAATCATGGGGGCTGGTGAGCGGCAGCAAATAGGGGCCCCTGCCAAAATTGTAGGAGTTTAAAAAAAGAGTAATTTAAACACAACTTTGTTTACTAGATATTCGATTTCACAAGTGATTTAAAATTAATCAGCTTTATTTATATATTTAAACTTACAAATTTTGTTACGCAACTAGAACCTCTATATATTTTGATTTAACAATAATGTTATGCAATGTTGTGTTTTAAATTCAGAATTTAAATTTTTTGAATTTCTGATTTGTCTAAATCTATATTTTAAGTTCTATTAATTTTTTCGTTTTGTAAAATGAAAAAAAATGTTGGCTATATTTTCTCATATAGAAAATGTAATGTCTAATCTCTAAATTGTTTTGATTTAAAAATTATGATACGCAATGTTATGTTTAAATTCAGTGATTAATTTTTTTAAAATTTCTAACTTGTCTATATCTGTATTTTAAGTTCTATTTCTTTTTTCTTTTGTAAAATGAAAAAAAAAAAATGTTGGCTAAATTTTCTCATATAGAGAATGTAATGTCTGACTTTTAAATTGTTTTGATTTAACAATAATGTTATGCAATGTTGTGTTTTAAATTCAGAATTGAAATTTTTTGAATTTCTGATTTGTCTAAATCTGTATTTTAAGTTCTATTAATTTTTCTTTTTGTAAAATGAAAAAAATGTTGGCTATATTTTCTCATATAGAGAATGTTATGTCTAATCTCTGAATTGTTTTGATTTAAAAATAATGCTACGCAGTGATCAGCTTAAATTCAGAAATTTAATATTTTTTTAATTTCTATTTTGTCTGTATCTGTATTTTAAGTTATCTTTCTTTTTTCTTTTTGTGAAATTATAAAAAATGTTGGCTATATCTTCTCATGTAGAGAATGTAATATCTGACTTAATTGTTTTGATTTAACAATAATGTTATGCAATGTTGCGTTTTAAATTCAGATATTAAATTTTTTTAATTTCAAATTTGTCTCAATATTTATGAAGTATTTTATTCCATTTAGACAATTTTATTCCATTTTTTTCCTCTTGTGGAAATGAAAATATTCTAGTTATATCGTCAAAAGAATGTAATAGGGAACTCCTAAATTCTTTTTTATTTAGAAACAATAACTCTTGCAATAACTTTTGAACATTGCAATAACTTTTTTTAGTTCTCTAAGCTTTCTAAATTATTTAATGATTGTTAAAAAAGATGCAAATTTTGCAAAATAATTTTTTCGCTGTCACTTATTTCTCTTTACAATGCATTGGAAAAGGGCTATATTTCGTAAAGAAAACTATTGTTTCTATTATTATTCATTATATTTGATTACACTAACAAAAATGTTTTTGAAATGTTTTCGAATGTAAGAAATTAATTCTGAATGATATCTTTTGAACTGCCTGCTCTTCTAAAGTATAATCATAAAAAGAAAAAACTATATATACATAAAAAAGGGTGTAACATAGTTTTTTTCTGAACTTAAACAATGGAGAATAAAAGAGAAATTAATATATAATTGCTTTCATATTGTTTAAAAATTAATTAGAAAAAAACCTTCGCTATATTTTCTTACCCATAGAAAAAAAAATACTTTTCCTAATAATATTGTCAAATTAATAGAAAAATATGTATCTGTTACAAAAATACTTGCCATTTTAAACTATCTTTCAAGTATAAAAAAGTTGAAGATTTTTTTCTAAGACCTGTTATTTTGGAACAGTTATTATTTTGTATTATAACAGCTGGAACCTGTTATTTGAAAATACCTGTTATTGCCCATCACTAGTAAACATGCACCCTGTTACCAGTTAACAACCCTACTGCTTTAAATAGACTTTGAAAGGGAAGAATGACACTATATCAAGAAAAAAATATCTGAATTCATCAGCATAGCATTTTTTTTTCTTCTATTTTTGGCATATTAGGGTAATTTCTTTTTAATATAACCTCCAGCTTTAGAAATATACATTTTCCACCAATAAAATATTATGTAGATTTTAATTCCATGCTTTTTCAATCAAAAGGTAGAATTTCAATCAACATTATTTTTTATTATTTTTTTGGTGAAAAAAGTTCATGTTTATTAATCATTTTCTACAGCTATGCAAGTCTATATTAAGACACCATTGAATGTTAACTTTAATCTGTATTTTCAATTTCAATAATCAAAAGATTTTTATAAATGTAATTTCAAATGTGTTGTAATTCATCACACACCAAGAAAGAAAGTAATTTCGTTAGCTTAAATCAATTAATGCAGCATTTCATTTAAAATAAAAATTTAAAACTAAGAAAAGAAAAACGAAAGGAATCTCAATAATTTAAAACACTGTTTTTTTAACTTTTCAAATCAATATAGATAAAAAAAATCAGTTGATTTAAATCAATGATTTTTTTTAAAAAAACATTTGATTTAAATCAACAAACCCTGACAATAGCGAGAAATTAATGAAATGGTTTTCTAGAAAGAAAAAAAAAAGAAAAAAAAAACATATTGAATTACTATAAAATAATAATTCATGTTTTTCTTTTTTTTTTTTTTTTTTTTCCTAGAAAAATCGACAACACTGAACCAAAAAAGGCAGGTTGTAACATAAACAGTCCTCTATTAAAAACAAATTTCAAGTAACATTGATTTTATAGTAATAATAGAAAATTAATAGGACAAACCAAAGCTTAAAAATTTAACTTAAAAGAAAAGTAGAGAAGCACCTGAAATATATAAAACAGTAAAACAAAATCATAAGGAAAAGTAACAGCACGTTTTAATTTTCATTGGTGTAATATCAGAAGTCAAAAATCAAACAAATTATAACTTACAAAATATATATTAGAAGGTTTCACGTTTATGAGAAAAAATTTTAAGCTGGTACAAAAATAAACATTTCAAATTCAACATTAATAAATAAAATTGTTTCGAGATCCTAAAAAATTTACGTAAAATGAATAATTTTTTGTTTTCCATAAATTACAACCATGGGGCCCAGCTTAAATTTCCCTCGTAATGTGATTCGTCAGAATTTAATGGATAGTGTTTGTACTGCTAGATGACAGCCCAAACAGTTGGTTTACTAATTTTTCATTCGCTAGCGTTGCACGTGTGTGGGATTTTTAAACATCCATAATTTTAAACATCTATAGCTAATTTTGACCATCCATATTAACATTTGTTTGTGAATATTTTGATCTCAGTCTCCCATTTCAACTCTCTTAATCGATGAGAGATACAAGCACATTAGGAGAGCTAAAGCTCCAAAACGGACTAATATAATGGTCAACATTCTGCTCAGGGAGTTCCCTGTTTGAGCATGTTGAATTTGATGAAGAGCCTCTGAGCTCATATAAATCTTGATAGGCTAAATTAAGCCTTACCTATTGAAACGCAGTGCTATAAGCGAAAGCAGAGAGCACGCCGCACTTTACTGTACTCGTACTCATAATTTAAATATTTATGTTGTGTGTTTACTAAAACATCGTCATTTTTAACTGAGTTAAATGAAGGCTTTTCTGATTTTACTTGGAATGAAATTCATGCTTTCTTTCATATTCATTCTTTCATATTTCAAAAAGTCTTGCAGTAACTGAAAAACATATCCGTAGAAAAGCTTTGAAAAAGTAAATTTTTTCAACTGCAGTCTTATTTATGTAGTGCGTGTAGCCAAACATTCTGAGGGGAAGGTAGTTTAAATAAACATTCTCTTGTTCATATTGGTAATAAGCATAATTCAAGCATTATGTGTGAAAAATTTCCTTCAAGTAATTATAGTTTAAAGAAATACTATGCTTTTCGTAGTGGAAAAAAACTTTATTCATGCAATTTGTGTGATAAAACATTCTTATTAGAGCGTCATTTAAATGCACATTATACTGTTCATACAGGAAAGAAGCCATATTCATGCAGTAAGTGTGACAGAACATTCTCTTTGGAACATGATTTAAACGCTCATTATATCATTCATACTGGAGCAAAGCCATATTCATGCAGTGTGTGCGATAAAACTTTCTCTCTGAAACGTAGTTTAACTGCACACAGTGTAGTTCATAAGGATGTAAAACTTCATTCATGCAGTGATTGTAATAAAACCTTTAAAAAGAAAAAAGATTTAAATGAGCACTTTCTTATTCATAGTGGGGAAAAACCGCTTTCATGCAGTGTATGTGATAAAACATTCGCACGGAAATCATATCTAAATATACACTCTCTTTCCCACAGTAAAGGTAAACCTTATGCGTGCAGTGTGTGTGATAAAACATTCTTCTCGAAACACTACTTAAAGCAACATTATATTGTTCACACTGGAGTTAAGCCACACTCATGCTGTATATGTGGTAAAGCATTCACATGGAAATCTGATTTAAATAGGCATTATCTTGTTCACACTGGAGAAAGACCTTATTCATGCAGTGAGTGTAATAAAACTTTTTCACTGAAATCTAGTTTAAATATACACTCTCGTATTCACAGTGAAGAGAAACCTTATTCATGCAGTGTGTGTAATAAAACTTATTCACTGAAATCTAGTTTAAATATACACTCTCGTATTCACAGTGAGGAGCAACCTTATTCATGCAGTGTGTGTAATAAAACATTTTCATTTAAATCTTATTTATGTAAACACTCTCTTGTTCACAGTGAGAAAAAACCTCATTCGTGCAATGTGTAATGAAACATTTTTACAGAAATCTCATTTAAATAAACACTCTTGTTCACAGTTAAGAAAAACCTTGTTCATGCAATGTGTATTATGATACTTTTTCTGTTTAAGATAATTCAAAATCTCATTATATTTTTCATACTGGAGAGGAACCTTATCCATAGAGTATGTGTGATAAAGTATTCTCACAGATAACTGTAACGAAAAGAATATCAAATGTTCATATTTAATAGATAAGATTCATGTTAATATTTGAAAGTTTGTGCAATGTAATAAATCTTTTGTAACTGGCTCTACAAATTAATATAAACACTATTTTGTTTAAACTTCAACGAGTTATTATTTATGCGTTGAGTCATAAAAATTCACAGATTAAAACCAACTTGATAAAATATTTTCATTCCAAAGAGCACCCATATTCATACGATCTATGAAACAAAACAATCACATGAAAAAGTAGTTTTAAATATGTAAATATTTTCTTGTTCATTCTTAATGAAAGACTTTTATGCATTATGTGTGAAAAATCTTTACAGATGATTGTTATTTTACATAACACTGTATTTTTTCATATCAGAGAAAAACTTTAATTTTTAAATCTTTTTAATTAAAATTTCTCATAGAAATCTGGTTTTTCTAAACAATATCTTGGTTATGTGGATGAAAACCATATTCATGCAGTCTATGTGATAAATATTTTCCACGAAAGCTCATCCATGCTTCTGGTTGACTTTATTATTTACGGGCAGTTTTTTAACATTTTTAAAGCAGCTTGGTTTTTGAGATTTACCTATGACAGTTACTTTTTTTTTCTTCTGGGCCATATATGCTTGCAGCACGCAACAACTGTTATTCTTACTTTTAAGCGCTTCCCATCAGTGCATATTTCTCCTTTAAACATCTGATCAAGAGTTATTATGTAAAATATTGTTTAGGAAAGGATATTCTTCTTTCACAGGGTTCCCATTCTTTTAACAAACAAGACTTTTTTTGAAAAAAATAAAATGATTAAGATCTAAGGACCTTTTAGTTGAGTAGATTAAAATTTTTCTCTAACAACTTGCTTATCCTTAGGAAATCAAAATAATAGTGTAACAATCTAAAACTTTAAAATAATTTTACATTGCAACAAAACAAATTATAAATAGTTACCATATATTTAACTTTCTTGTTATAAGCAAATCATGCTTTCTTATTCAGTACTCAGGAAAAAAATGTAAAGTATTTTTTTTTTTGGGTGGGGGGGGGATACTTATGCCCATCCCAATAAATTCCCAAACCCAAAAATTCCAAGTTTTTGATGAAAAACCTAGGTAGGCTGGTATTTTTCAAACCCTGTTTCTTATAGAACTGTTTAATTTTCAGCATGATCATGAATTTTAAAAATTTTATGCTTTCTATAAATTTACAGTTACTTATTGCACATTGAAATATTATACAAATTTATTGAATTCTTCAAGATTTTAGGAAATAGTTTTCGTTACAGATTCTAGTTCAAAATTTTTTTTCTGGTACTTCTTTTCTTAGCATTTTACTTAATTCCTATAAGCAGACGCGTTACCAGTAGAATTGAATTTCTAGAATTCTGTCAATTTTGAAGGTTAATGTGGGTCTTCTACTTAGGTACCTTAAATCTGCCTCCTCCCAAAAAAGAAATGAAAAATGCGCTATCTCTTCCATATGCAGTATCCCTTTGTCCACACTATTCTTTTCTTTTAGAATGCTTCACTCTCCTCATAGAGTATCATCATTCTAGGCAAAAGCAGAATATATTACTGAAAGAACCAATATATTAATGAAAGGACGTGCTTTCTTGCCTGTGCCCCCCCCCCCCCCATTAATTTTTGTCTCTTTTAAATGCTTTACCCTTGATGCATGGTCCAATTTTAAGTGATAAAAGAATGAATTTTGTTTTAAAAAATTGAACTGAAAAATTGTTTCTATCAACTATAGTGATAAAAAATAAAGGACTTTTAAAAACCTTGTATCAAAATTAAGTACTTTTAAGGGCCCTTATTTTCCAAAGTCAAAATTAAGCAAAGTGGGAACCCTGCTTCATCAGCATTAGAAATTGATAAAAAGATTAGATACGAGGGCTGTTTTTTAATTAAGGTCGGTTTTGTTGTTTACATTAATAGATTACACTTGCGTCGCAATGAGTACCTGCAGCATGTTTTGGCATTTCTTGGGAACAGCTGTGTATGTACCCTGTGCGGTCAGTTCTGCCTCTTTAAAATTTAACAAATCACTCACCAATACGAGGTATGGTCAGTGATGCGTTTTTAGTCGGCCAAAAACCTATCTGCTGCATACATTCACCAACAGATTTCTGAAGCTTCCTACTGGCATGCTGACAGAAAATTTTGCTACTCCATGACAATGACTCTCCACAGCTCAGTCCCGAGCTTTATTAGCTCTTTCGGCTGGGAAGTTTTGGATCACCCTAAACCTTGTGCTAAGTCATTTTCATCTTTTCCGATGTTCTAAACATCGTTTTGTCGGCAACCAGAACAACGATTACGAAGACGTGAAAATGGTCATAACCTCTTGGATATCGGAACAGGGCAAGTTACTATGAAGAGGGTATTTTAAATTAGTTGTAAGGTATAATAAGTGTTTAAGTAAAGTTGACAACTATTTTGAAAAAAAAAAAAAAATGAGAAACACATGTTGAATCAAAAAATAAATTTGCTATATAAAAATTTTCTTTCATTTGGTTTTTATTTTCAAACGGCCCTTATTTAAAAAAAGAGCCCTCGTAGATTGTTAGAAAGTGATTCATATCAGAGGTGTAAGTCTCCATAGTCATTCTTTAGGGTGGGGACATACTTTTTTTTTTTTAATATTTTCTGCAATTTTGTAGTTTTATAACTGTGAATTAGATTTAATGAATATTTTTGTTTAGTTAAGAGGGCATTTTTTAAAATTTGAGTAGGAAATAATTTTTAAAATCTTTTTTTGGTACGACATATTCTTCTAGCCAATTTTATTATACCATCAATACACAACACAACAGTCACATAAAATAACAACTAAAATAACATTTACTAGTGGTTTAGTTTGAAGGGAATTTTTTGGGTATAAGATCAGATTTTAAAATCTGTTTTAAGGGGTCACAGTACCTTTGCAACAATTTTTTTTAAATAAAGGTATAATCATTCATTTTGTGGATGCTTTACATGCTCATTTAACTTATAATCAATAATTTATCTTCAAAACATAATTAAAATGTTTAACTTTTTTAAAAAAAGTTGAAAAAATTCACAATTTTTAAATCCCTAAGGCTTTTTTATTTTAACATATTTTCAAAAAATTTTTTTTCTTCTTGCTTAGAATATACATCTTAATAATTTTGTGCATTCATTTGTTGATACATCAATTAGAATATTTTTTATAGATTATTTTGTAAAAAAGTAGAAAAAAAAAGGTTAAAAATTCCTGTTAGGTACATATAACACGCTGTAAAAATTGTAATACCTCCTAAAATGCTTATTCCATGCACAGTTTAAATAAGTGTATTATACTTAAGATAAAAAAGTTTACTTCAAAGTTCTATCTGAAATAGAAAAAATTCCTTAGGGATTTAACTAAGATTAAAACACAAAATTATCATCTATGAGAAAAGGCACTTTAAAGTCTGTCTGCTAAGCAAGCTTCTGTATTAGGACCATCTAAAATCATTCATAACTTTTTTAAAAATGTAGATAGAGAGATGATATTTTTTTCAGTGCATTCGAAATAGTTTGAAGTTTTATTATAAGCAATAAAAAAAAATTCGATAGTTTGGTCATTTTTTGGGTACTGTGACCCCTTAATGGGAGATACTTTCTGAACTCATTTCTTTCTTTTTTTTAAAAAAAAAAAAAGGGGGGGATTATTCTTTATAGTTAAGTTCATATCCTCAACTCAAAATTTGCTTCATAATAAAGGCATATTTGTCTCAGGTGAATCTCCTCCCTTCCCTAAAAAATTAAAACTTTGGTTTATATTTTTTGGTAAGGTTATTATTCTGATCATTTTTCTTACATCAGAATAACTTTATGGAATTCTCAAAGAAGCAACAAATCTTTATTTCTTGAGACTTTCCTTTCCAAGAAGGTGGAATTTATGCATTTTGCCTATATTAAGGGTTGAACCTATCAATGTCAATCGAAGAATTAAATTCCTTGGTACCAGTTTACAAAGAGTTGGAAAGTAATTCCAACATTGATGACAGTATTAATAGGACAAAAGAAAAAGGTTTTCCCTGTGTATGATGAAGAGGGAGAATTAGAAACAAAGCAGAGACTGGTGGATTTTCAAAAATTTTTAACTATTTCCAACATTAACTGCTACAAATTGTTCTGTTTTATATTGAGGTTGTACACATAATTTTTAGCATACATAAGAATTTTCTGTAATTCATTATATTTTAAAGAGTCGGGAGCAAGAATTTAAGGAAGTTCATATCACAGCTTAAGGTAGGGGTCACATGTTTTTCAGTGTTATTTATTTTTACAGTTAAAGTTGAATGGGTTTACAAATTGAATGATAAAAACTTGTAATGTAGTCTTAAAATTTTATCAGGTATCTGGCAAGAATTAGTAAGAGTCTAGTATCATTAGATTTATTACTCGACCGATTCTGGTCAGCTAATCAGATATTATAAAGCATTCGAATAATACAATATTACTTACAAATCTTGTAATTTTTTAGCAAACAAATATTTTTTAAAATATAAACTCATTTATACATAAATCTTAATTTTTACTTTACCATTATTTAAAAAAATTTATAATAGAAATTTCGGATAACTAGGTTGGGTATATCTTGATTAAGAGTTTGCTATATGAAGACATCTGGAAATAATAGAATTTATAATTTTTCTTTTATTTAAAAAAAAATCAAGGTAAACTTTTTCAATAAAATTAACTTATATTTTCATTATTTAGACATATAAATTGGTGAAAAATTGCTATGCTGTTGCTCAACCTCCTTATGTTGTAACTGGTAAATTAAATGTTACCTTGAACATTATATTCGAATTAAAATTAAATAGTAATTAAAAATTTTAATTATTTTTATGATTCATAATCTAAAATCATTTAAAAAATAAAAAAACGTTCTTTTTTTCTCCTTTAAACCTCATTTTTCATATTTACTTCAGTTGCCGAATGCATAAAAGTAGTTTTGATTATGTATAATCTTTATTAAAATTAAAAAATAAAAAAAAACTATGATAATGTAATGATATTATTTAAAAGCACAGAATTACTTATTACTACTTATATTATGAATTAATATTAGGATCATATTATTAACCAGCATATAATTTACATAAAACATGTCATGGATTCTCCAAATACTTTTAATATCATAATATTTGATTTGCTTTTATCTTTCTAAATTAGATGCTTGTCATTTTTGAAATTAAACAGACATTTTGCCATAGGGAATAGCACGAAACGAATTTTTTTCTTTAAGGTTACAGTACAGAATTATATATGTATAGATCTACATTTTTATATCCTTACAATTGTTTGAGTTTTAATTTTTCAATTAAGTGTGCCTTTCTGCTATGTGGTAATATATGAGAAAATAACTGTTTGAAATGCTATAATTTTTATTACAAAATAATGCATACAACAATTACAATGCAAATTGTGATAAATTCTTTTAAAAATCACCTTCATATATTACAGACATGTAAGGGATAATTTCCAATAAACATGTACAGTACATAAAAAAAGCGAATATCCCTAAATAACTTTTAATCTAAAGATCGGACTTTCAGTTATTAGGACTCAAACTCAATGGTTTACGGGTGACCTTAAACTGCTTATTAATTTGTTGTTAAGGCGATGTTTTAAATTTTAAAATCAGACACAAAAGTGTACTTTTTTTAAATAAGGGTACTTTTTTTTTCTCAATGGATTTGCATTAATATCCTTAAAATAAAGGGAGTAGCCCCCATCTGGGGAATATGGTCCCAATAGTGTGTACACAAATTTGTCCAAAACTTACTGTTAATCTTGCATGTTAATAATACTTTTTTTGCATATTTTGCCATATCCCATGAACTTTTTAAGCAAAGTGAAACATTTGCACAAAATTATAAAATATGTTTAATCAAAGATAATTTCATGCAAAAAATTATTTTCAAGTATTTTTTCTACATGATTTTATATAATAATTGTCTAAAAGAGTTTGAATCTAAGGTAGGAATTTTTTTTACATTATTTTAAAGAACATAAGTTTAAATGGCATAATATAAAATCATTTTTTGAAATGAATTATTTTTGAGTTAACAAACTTTAGAATTGTTTGCAAAAATGTTACAATTTACTTAAAGCATTTTCACAATATGCCTAACTTCGCAAAAAGTATACTCAACACTAAGAAGTACAAACTTTGGACTGCTCTTCAAGCCATATTGTGAGTACATTTCGGAGATAGTGGTTATTACACTTTCGTGTTTGATTTAGTTACTTAAATTATTGTCAGCATAAATTAATTAGCATATTAGAGGTGACCCTGTTAGCCATTAATTTTGAGTTTCAGTACATGAAAATCAAACTATTAGATCCAAAATTATTCAGAGTAGTTTGTTTATTTATAATTTTTTTTTTTTTTTGCAAACTGTACAAGGCACAATTTAGAGCACAACAAAGCAATTATCATATGATCATGTGAATAAATTAATAATTTTTTCTACTATGAAATTTGTACAGCATGACATATGAACTCATATATACACGCGATAAATATTTTTTGATTATGCTGGGCCTTGCTCTCTGGAAGTTGCATCACTATATTGTAAAATCCAATCTTCAGGTTTCACGTCACCAATAATCTAAAAATAAAAATGCATAACTATTACTTTGTGTTTTAAATAAATGATAACATTTGAATAGACACACATAGCTATTGAATTGGAGGAGAATTATATTTGAAATTCTTTGGAATACACTTAATTATTGTAACAATTTTGTACAAAAGAAATAAATCATGTCCAGCAACCCTAAATGACCTAATATCTTTTGGCAGAACCTGACTTTTAAAAAGAGTACATTTGCAAGTGTGTAAATATGCTAACCTGAAAAACTACAAATTTATTTAATAACATCTAATATGAAGAATAAAATTTTTCCTTGTTTAATCAAATTAAGCAGTTGAATTCTCAAGTGTGCAGCCGCTTTCAGTTTAGAAGTTTTTGGCGTATACATAAAACAAATTGAAACTTGATTAGAACTATTTATAAAAAACAATACTTATATTTTTTTAACTTGATTAATTTATTTCTGAAGTCAAAAATATTTTGAAGAAATATAATGAAATTTAGAGACCAAATAATGTATTCAGCAAAAATTCTTAATTTTTTGTGGAAACACTGCTCAATGCAAAGAATCTGGTAATCCTGAAGGTGTGTGTTTTCATATATATATTTAAAAAAAATTTAATAACATAATTTAGGACATAAAAAATTTTATACCCAAACAGATTTTGGCTACAGAGTAAAGCAAAAATAGGCAATTTACAAAAATTTAAAACATTTGGAAACATAAGAAAAAATTTATAGAAATTTCAAGCAAATATAATAAAATATATTAAACTTTTTGGATATGTATATATCAGGGTGCGTAGCCAAATCTTTCAACAAAAAATAAGCACCTTTTACATACTTTTTAAGCACTACATACATTAATAAAATGCAAAATAATTTTCAGACAATATATGATTATGATAAAATAACTAGTTTCTAACAAAGAACTCTTTTCTTGATTATATTAGCCATTATAAAATGATCCAGAGATTTTTTGGTTTAATATCAGAGGGTGGAAAATGAAGCCTAAAATTCAGAATATCTTGCAAATGCAGCAGAGTTGCACATGCGAGTGTAATAGTCTCACCGAACCAAACTTAGTAGATGCACATGTGGACTCGTAAGTATGTCATCCAACATGTAAAATGAATGATTCTTTCATACGCTATGGACCGACGGTACACCGAAATATATTGTAGTTTAATGAATTGTGAAAATGTTGAATAGAACAATGTGAAAAGCACGCTTTTACATAATACATGGAGAAAATCGACATTGCCTTTTCAAAAAGGGAAAATTAAGCACTTTTTAAAAACACCCATGAAAAAAAACACTTTCATGGGTTTTTAGAAAATGAAAATCTAAAGTAAGCACCTTTAAACACTTTTTAAAAACGCTACCCATCATGTATATTCATAAAATGATCAAAGTGAATACTCTAATGAAAAAAAAGTTTAAGAAGATTAACGAGAATCTTTTTACCAGGCAAGCGAATTTAAGCAAATCTTTTTTATCCACTTCTTGATAAGCTCTCTCTCCCCAACAGAATTCATATTGAGGTGGATCTTTGTTAATACATTTATGTTCCAAATAATTTTGTTTCACAAGCTCTTTAGTCAAATAACCACGCACATCACCAAACACAGGATGTAGTAATCTAGCACTGCTCACAGATAAAAAGAAAAAATACAATTACAATCAAAATGATATAAAGTATACAGAAACACATATCTGCATTTATACAAGTTTTATAAATTAATTAAAAATTATACACAACAAATTTAATCCAAGAATTAATATGCTTCAGTGCTGTTCTTAACATTTGCATGATATTTCGTTCTTTATGCACCTGCATTGAATAATATAGGGGGGGGGGGCAGTTTCTTTTGCAGAAAAGAATCAAGTTAAAATTCAGGAAAACTGAAACTAATGCTCAAAAATCTAGAAACATATGATTTCTAAAAATATAAAAGACCTAATACAGTGTGACATAAAAAAATTCAGCCATATATTGATGAAGCAGGAGAGCATTTTAAAAAAATAACTTTACAGTTCAAAATTCAACAGAGATTTTCTTTGATTGTAAGTACAGACCAGTTTCATTTAAGTGAGTTCATGTCAACAGCTAAAAATTAAAATTCATCTATCTGCTGTTTATACTATAACAGGGTTGCCACAGAAAAAAATTAACAATATAATTGCTTTTTTCAGGGATGAGATTGGCAAAAAAGCTGAATTTCCACGCGAATAAACTTTACGTGCGCGTAATCGTTTAGTAATAAATTCCATACAATTTAAGATAACAAATTATAACAATGTGTTTACATAAAACTGTGTACTTATTTATTATTATATAAATGATTACATTGATACTTAACATTTAGTAAAAAGTAAAATTACCAATTGAAAACATAATATATTTTATTTTTCTTCAGTTCACATAAGAGACAATTATTGAGAAACTGCCTGGTTTAGCAAATTAAAACTGATAACATTAATATTCCATTTCTTTTAATAAATACTGTTACTTGATTTATAGCAAATATAACAGTAACATGACTTTTTAAATTATTTAGAAAAGAAAAGAAACTTTTACAATTGGAATCACTATGTTCATATTATAAACTAATCTAGCTAGAGCCCTGTGAAACATATCAATAACTGTGAAGTAGAAATATATAGTAACTCCTTAACATACAAAAATTGCTATTTTAGTTTGAAAAATTTCATGATAATCAGCAACTGGTTAGATAATTATTTTTCATTTGATAAGAATTTTACATTTTATAGCACAAATAACAGCAACATTATTTTCTTAAAAATTTGGATTTCGGTGCTGAGCTAATTAAGTCTTTTTCAAAAAAAAAAAATTTAATCATTTTTTAAGTGATTGCATCTATTTGCTATATCTTTTATGTTTGCTATATATATATATATATATATATATATATATATATATATATATATATATATTACTTTTGTTTAGTTTCTGATTGTTGCAAATGCTTATGTTTCACAAAACATGCAAAAAAATCCTTTAACAGGGTCAAATTGCTTGTGAAAGAGGGGTGCTCCAGTTGGGAAAAGTTTTATATATTCTTGTAGTAATAGCAAAACTGACACTAACAGACTGGTGATTAATTTAGTCGTTAGCCCATCTTCAAACATCTTTTGACAAATCCTATTTTTTCTTCTTTGCAAGTACAGAATATAAGTTTTGAATATATTCTCTTCCAGTTTCGCTGATGTTGTAATGCCTATATGTACTAATAATCTTTGATAGAAAAACAGTCACCTTTATAGAAACTAAA
This sequence comes from Parasteatoda lunata, assembly GCA_949128135.1. NCBI lineage: Eukaryota > Metazoa > Arthropoda > Arachnida > Araneae > Theridiidae > Parasteatoda > Parasteatoda lunata. The sequence goes on along the minus strand of OX421977.1, from coordinate 23,273,487 downwards.
TCAAGAAAAAAAAAGAAAAACTTACTTCTTACAAGAATCGAGAAAGTTGATTTTAAAACTGTGTGAATATGAATCACGATATTCGAAAATACAAACTGCTATATATAATTTTTAAATCGCAAAAATACACATCACGATTCTTAATTTTTAGACCATGTAAATACAGATCATGATGCATAACTTATAGATCACGTAAATGCGAATCCCAATGCCTTATTTTTAAATCAATACAAAAATCAATGTTAGATATTATAACCGCATGAACGAATCAGGATATTAGATTTTAAAATCTCGTGAATACGAATAGCTACATAGGTTTTTAAAAACGCGTAAATACAAATCGCGATATTGGATTTTTAAATCTTGTAAATAAGAATCGGAATGTAAGATATTCAAATCCCGGGAATAAGAATCGCAAAGCACAACTTTTAAATCACGTTAATACGAAAAGCTATGTTGATATTAAAATTGCCTGAATAAGGATCAATATATTAGCAGATTCCGGGCCTGGGACTTCTAAAAGGCTTGTTTGAATTACTAAAATATGAGCTATCTGGCAGGCCTGGGACTTCTAAAAGGCTTGTTTCAATTACTAAAATATGAGCTATCTGGCAGGCCTGGGACTTCTAAAAGGCTTGTTTGAATTACTAAAATATGAGCTATCTGGCAGGTGGGTCAAAATGAAGAAAATCTTATCTTCTATGCGTAAAATAGCTAAAATAAGTAAAAATACGGAAGGGTTGGTAGCTATGTAGTTTGAATTTTCTGTTTATCATTGAAAATTGGAAATAAATATAATTATTTTATTTCAACGGCTGAATTTTCTGAAAAAGTGGCATATTTATAAAAAAAAGTGAAACTTTCAGAGGATCCGAGTTCTCGATAAAAAAGCTAAAACTCAAGAGACAAAAGTGAAAAAAGCGGAAAAATCTTATCCCTGTTTTTTAGTAGCCTAAAGCATTAAAATAGTTGCCAAAATAAGACCAAAAAATATGACTTAAATTTTATTAAATGAATTAATTTTTATTATACCATGATTCATTTAGTTAAGTTGGTAGTAATTATGATAATTTTTATATAAACATTAGTGTTCTAGCTTTAAATTCAAAAAAATTAGTATATTTGCAGAAAATTAAATACTTTTAATTACTAGAAATCATTCAAAAAATGTTTGTTCATTAAAAAAAAAACATACATTTTTCTAAAAAATTTTTCAATTTAAACAATTAAAGAAATTTTTTTTTATTTTTTAAGAAAAAAAATCATTGTGTTCAGGAGCTACCACAGGCCGCAGGTTGTCAACCCAATTTATGCTAAAAAAGCATCGCTAGGAGCACAGAAAAGTGTCCCAATAGTCTCCTTTTCCAGAAAGTTGCTGCTTTTTTTTTTTTTTTTTTTTTTTAACCTTTTTAGGCAAAAAAAAGTTGTCATAGTCGCCTCAGGTTGAAAATAGTAGCATTTTAGTCACCTGTGGCAACCCTGCTTTAAGAACTAAGGAAAAGAAGATTTAATAGCAGTATTTTGCAAAGCTTAAAAAACAAAATAAAACATTTAAAGGCAGCTTAGAATTCAGGTAAAACAATAATAATAAAAACTAATTAGTTTTCAAAGCATAAGCAGTTAAAAATAAAGAAGTCATACTTGAGATCAATATGAAGTGGTTTTAAGGCATTAGTCAGTTCATCTAGAACGGAGAGAAAAGCATAATAATTTTAATAAAACGTATACACACAACATAACTAATAGTAATTTTCTAAACAATGCAAAATATACAATAAAAATTCCAGCATATAACACGAGAATTAATATAACAATATTTTAAGAAGATTAAGCATATTCTGTTTCATGAACTTATGTTTATTATTCATTTCCATAAAGATAGAAAAATGACAGGAAACTACTTATTAGGGTGCAGGGTGTACTAGTTACGAAAGTCACAGATTGTGTTAAAAAAAACAACCACATTTTAAAAGCAATGTGAATATGGCCAAAACAATGATAACTACAGAGAAACCATCAGAAATCGCAGTGAATGCATGATAGAAATTCACATTTATCAAAAAGATATTTTTAAAAAAGAAACAACACGTGAAAAAAGCTGAAAAAAATATCAGAAAAAAACCATTTGCGATATAGTCATCACGAATTGATCGTTTCTAAAAGAGATAACTCAAATGCAAAATTTGTATGTCATAATAATGTCCAAAATTAAATACCATGTAGAAATGGCCAAAGATCGAAAAATTATGTGCATTTGAGACAGAATTAAACGTCAAAAAGTAATAAATTTGAAATTTGTGCATTATAGTACTGATATCATATTAAAATTAAATTTGAAAAATCAATAGGTAGCTACTGAAAAACGATTGGATATCTACAGTACTTAACAATGTAGTTGTCACAAATAAAGCTTGTCCAAAATTAGTGTCTCATAATAACATCGTTTAAAAAATATTGGAATTAGAAGAAAAAAGAAAATATGTGGAAATGGTAAAAACAAACTATCATAAGTGTTTACAAAATTGGGAAAGACAGAATCTTTCCAAATTGAGCACATTATAGGTGATAACTCAAATTAGATTGTTATAATAATACTGTATTAAAAATACCGACATTGTAACAACTACACAGAAATGGCTGAAAAATGATCGAAAAATTATATGTATAGTCAAGGAAATTGTCAGAAACAGACCTTTTTAATTAATTATTTTTTAAAATTCATCCCCACATTCATCTTGATACGAAAATTGCATGCTACACAGACGATATCGCTCTATGGCATAGTCACAGAGACATTGCAGTATCAGAAGAAGTTCTGAACAAAACACTGAAGGGCATTGCAACATGGGCGAAAGATCTCAAATTGACCATAAATACAGATAAGACAAACTATTGTATTTTCTCTACTGACAGACGTCATAGAGGTTCTTTTAATGCAAACATTAACATTGAAGACTCCAACATCGAAAGGGCTTTCTTCCCTACCTATCTCAGCGTTACCTTAGATCCTGAGCTTCGCTTCTCAAGGTACATTGAACAAATTTCTAACAAAGCGCTCAGAAAATTAAACTTACTTAGAAAGCTCTGAGGAACTTCTTGGGGATCAAAACCTAAAACCCTAAAAAGTGCGTACTGCTCCATTATTAGACCAGTACTTGAATATGCTGCCCCAATCTGGTCTCCGGCTTCCGTCACCTCCAAACTGAAATTAGATTTAGTCCAACAACGTGCAGCAAAAATTATTATTGGCGCAGTCTCTTCAACTAACCAAACAAAAAGCTGAACAGGAATGTGGTCTGCCTCCTCTGAAGTGCAGGCGTAATCTGGCCACTATTAAGTTCACAAACCAGGGTTGGCTTTTTGCCGGTTTTTGCCATGCCAGTGGCAGAAACTGGTTATAACCGGCAAAAACTGGCAGAAACTAAAAAAAACTTCTATATTAGTTCTAGTAATTGCTTAATGACATTTTGTTTAAATAAACTGAAAAATGTAACTCCATCTACAAATAAATCAAACACTTGCAGCTACAGATAAAACCCATCGCTATTGCTCTTGATTTAGTTCAGAAGGAGAACTATTCAATTGCAGATGCTAGTGATATTTGGATTAATCTAACAAAAGAAGATAATTTTATCTGTTTATGAAAAAGAAGTGACATACAGATTTAAACAGGCGGTTACTGATTATCATTTGCTAGCTTATATGCTGCATCCAAAGTATTCGGGATTGAATTTATCATGTGCTCAAGAAGAAAGTGCCAGAATTTTACTTGCCAATACTAACCCAGATTTTGTACCTTATATCATAACTTTTCAAAACAAATCGGCCCCATTTCCTGAAACTTATTTTTCCAGTCTAGTTTTGACAACTACCCCAGCTGCTACATGGTGGTCCAGTTTTAAAAAATATGCAATAGATGAAAGTTTCACAAATCTTGCCTGTTCCTTGATGGCAATGCCTGCTAGTTCTGCTGAACTTGAAAGAATTTTCTGAAATTTCTCATTTATACATAGCAAATTGAGAAATTGTTTAGGTTTAGAAACTGCATCAAAACTTTTATTTGTTACAGATTACTGCAGAGTGCAAACAATGTAATATTTGATTTTTAATGGTGATAATTTTATAAATAAAGTTTACTTTGTTTAACATTTAATTGTTTTTTCTATGAATTATTCATTGTATGTCAATCTCAGTACTTACTTTTATGTCATTTTCGGAATTTCTGCCAGTTTCTGTCACAAATGTGGCAAAAAAAGGGTTTCTGCCATGCCAGTTTTAACTGGTTTCTACCAGTGGTTTTAACCACCTCGGCAGAAACTTGCCAACTTTGTCACAAACAAACTAAATTGCTATAATAATGATCATGTCTCCACCAGAGTGTTCAACGAATGGAAAGGTACGAAAAGGCTTAAAAGATCTTCAATGCTCCAAATTGATAGAGACATCAGGTGCCAAATAAAGTTGGAATATTCTACTCGGGACTTTTTGCAAGAGCCTCTTTTTCCCAGAAAGCCACCAAAGGAAACGAAGATTAATCTGAACCTCCTACAACCATGCTCGAAAAAAGAAGACTGACTTATACTAGGACAAAAAGGCCTTGAGACGATTGAGAAGTTCTCCCAGGGTAACTTAGCAATTGTATAGACGGACGGCTCATCTGATAAATCCCTCAACAAAGGAGGTGCTTGCATCCTTCTTCCAAAAGGAGATAAATATATGCATAAAATCAACACAGGCCTAATTGCTTCAAACTTTACCAGTGAACTTCTTGCGATTAAGGAGGCACTCACATTTTATATGACCAATCAGGAGATTTCAGACCAAACTGAGGGATTGGTAATCTTCTCTGACTCAAAAGCAGCTTTAGAGGCAATCAACAACGGTAAAACCAACATCACCTTTGCTATAAATGTCCTACTTGAAGGCTTGCACGGCAATGGGAAATCCTGCTTGCTGCAATGGATACCGGCGCACGTAATTATTGAGGGAAACGAGTGTGCCGACTGCTTGGCTAAGGAGGGCAGAGGTGCCGAGCAACCTTGCATCAACATCACGCTTGCAGACGCAAATGCAGTTGCAAGACACAGACTTCTGCCCCATTTCTTCAGGAAACCCCTCATTACTGACTTTGATTGTTCCAGAATCTTAACATCAACAATAACAAGACTAAGAACAAACCACTTTAAAGGGATGAAAATTCTTCCTGACAAAATAAGAACTTATACTCCCTGCAAGAACTGCACAGATATCCAACTTACCCTGGATCACATTCTTGAGTGCCCAGCCCTTACCCCATATGTTTTACAATTAGGTATGGTGCCTCTGGCTTCAGAGCTTCGTGAGATCCTCTACAGTAATGATGTATAGGACCTTACGGAAGCAGTTTTGAAGGCACACTAGGCCATTTAATTGTCCATGGACACAATAAAAAAAAAACTAATCATGTGAATGTAACATATATAATCACATTTACATAATTTAATAATTTCTATAAAAAAAATTGAAAGCAAAATCCTCTGGCAAAAAGGTTTCTAAGATTTTTTTTTGAGGTCATGAATTTTTTTTTCTTGGAACCTGGTAAACACCCTGGAATTATATGTTATTCATTACACTTTACATTTAACTGGGGGGAAAATTAGAAAAACAAGATTGATTTAAAAGGAGAAATTATAAAAAATAACATAAAACGATTGGAATATAAAATACAATGGTTTAAAAAATAACTATGTAAATAAAGAAAAAACATATTAGAAGTACCTACAACAAAAGAGCTTTGCCTAGTCCTAGGTGATTAACATACCTTCATAGTGTTGTACGATTGAAAAAACAAAGTAAGTGTTCCATGACAACTATTTTCTATCCATTGCTAATAATATAAAGGCTAAAAACAGAATTTCAGAAAAATGGTAAAACAAAATCTTTTGAAAAAAATTTGAAGATGCCAAATATAAATATCTCACTTATGAATTTTTTGTCGCTTAGGTTGTTTTTTCAACTTCTACCACTCATTCCAATATAGTAACCGAAATTTACCTGAACTTGTTTTTTTCCTATATTGAAGCTGTTAAAGCATTTATTTTAAGATGTGTACGTTCCCAAAAATGGAACAAAATATTTAAAAAAAAAGCAAAAATGTGTGCATTATAAAGAATTTAATACTTTATTTTTTAAACCAATTGCTTAAAAAATTCATTGTTCACCTATTAGTACCTAAACTACTGTGCTATCACAGCTTGTAATTATTTTATTTCTACACAAATATGTAGAATTTTGAATGTAAAAGAAAAAGAATGAGAAAGATTCGTTCATTACTTGGAGGAAAAACCATAGAAAATTCCATAAACTGAACTCTTTTTATAAATTTAAAATCAGTTTCTTAATTCGATTAAAATTCATAGAAAATAAGGAAAATTGGTAGTAATTGTCTGCTATGCAGAGGTTAAAATTAGCAAAAAACTCTAGCAAAGTACACTTAAAAGAAGGTTTATCTCAATTAATATTTTTGTTGTGAAAAGGCAAAAAGACAAACTAAATAAAATTTCATTCAATTAAATGCAAAATAACTGGAAAGCATCACTTTAAAAACAAGCATTTAATCAAAAAAATTATTTATTCAAGTTACCATCTGTAATCGATCCTTCATTCATAAAAATGACGGTCAGAAGATAGAAGAGCAAACCCCGTTTTTCAAGTTCTGCAGAAGAACTGAAACAAAAGATAAATGTAGTAAATATATATTTGAAAATAATATAGTAATTCCTTTTTAATGCAACTTTTTGTAGTAAATGTTATCGAAAGTATGTATTAAAATTGGAAAAGTATTGAAAAATTCTATTTTTAAAAGTTAACAATAGATTCATCTAAATTTTGCTTCAATCCAATAATGATAAATATATTTTCTTATTTTATTACAAAATAATTGTATTAATGATTATACTTACAGGTCAATATATTTTTGGATACCTAGGTCGGGCTTAAGGACATTTATCAACATGAATTCACCTTTTCGTTTCTCACATTTAACTAATTCCATTCCATAAGTCTGAAAGAAAAAAATTATAACTTCACTACAATTTAAATTTCAGAGAATTTTTGTAGTTTCTAGAATCATTGGAATAAATTAAATTAAATTTGGTATGATGATAGATTGATACAATATAAACAAGATAATAGTCAGCTTTCTCCCTAACCGCTTTTAGAAGGGCGGCCAGCATTCTACTTGCCCTTTGATCCCAATAAATGAGCCCTTTTTGCAAATACGAACCACCTAAAAAACACTGCCTATTTACTCATATTCCATTTCAATAAAAATTAATTCGCTGTTTAAATAATAATTACACACTGGTAAAATTATCTGTGTTTATAGATTTAATTCAGATTACTATTACAAATATTTACTTTGTTATGGTTACTCTCAACTGGTAGAATTTTATAAGTATCCCATTTTTTTGGGTGTGGATATTAATAAATTTCGAAAGTAATTTTTAAACTTGAATATTTTTTAAATAAATACCTCTTTTTTTTAAAGAAAAATGCACCTTTAAATTTTCTTTTTTTCATAATTTTCAGTTAAAAATATAGAAAAAAGTTTTCCAAGTTGTTTATCAATTAATAATTTTTAATTTACTTTTTTGAAGAAATAAATTTGTGCACAGTCATTGTCTTTCAGAATGTTTTAAATTATTTGCCTGCAAACTGCAAATTTTTCTCTTATTTTGATAATGGGAGAGAATTACTTTTTGAAATATGCACATAAAATAGTATAAGCGAGTAATTTAAAAATTGTCAATGATAAACTTTAGATATTACATAATATTACACATTTTGATAAATTCTTACAGTGTTAAATGAGTGCTTTCAAAACTCAAAGGGCTCTTTCTTGAGAGGAAGAGTCCTGCCCTTTTTTATTCCTAAGGAGAACTTTGCAATGGCTATAATAGACATGCATGATCATGCATCAAGAGTTAAAAGGTATGAAATAGTTTTTAGAGAAGCAAATAAAAAAAAAAAGGTTGATAAAGGGTATGATCCCTTCCATTTAATTTTTAAAGATTCAGGGTTGCCAACCTTCAAACAACAGCAAGAGGAGCATTTACAAAAATTAAGAGGAACACTTTGTGAAGTACACTTAAGCTTAAGCAAAATAATTAAACAGCAAAATAAAACTCAATTTATGAATAAAAGTTAAATATTTTCAAAACATTTATTTAATGATAAAAACCTGTACATCAAAAGCCTATTTAAACTGAACAAAAAATATAACAACTATGCCCCATGGCAAAATCGTGGCGACACAGCGACATTGTCGCAGAAAATTAAAGAGTTCTTACAGAAAGATTTTTTATAAGGGAAGTGAAGAGGTTCGGTTTTTTTTTATCTGCAGAATTTTACGAAATATTTTTTCCGGCAGAACTTTTCCCTTTTCTGTAGAATTATTTTCAAAAAAATGCCTTTCTCGCGTATGAGGTGCAAAAAATGCTTGTGATTTTTATTTCTACTTTCTTTTGAGAGTAAAAAAATTCCACAATGACTGCCATTAGTTAGAATTTCTGATTGATATTATAAAAAGTATCTGCAAATAGCAAAAATTTAAAAAAGGTTAACTATACAAATATTTTTTAAAACAGGAGAATATCACCAATAATAATAGAATATGCATTCTTTTATATGTAGATTAAAAAAATTCTTACATTTATAATTAAAAAATATATATACTGTTCTGTACATGAAGCTTTTTTTTTTTCTAAACAGAAAGCACTTTTTTATTTTAAATTACTAACATATATATTTGCTACTATTAATGTCCACTATGGAGAATTGTCACAGAAAGCTCGAAAAAAATCTGCCACAGAGCAACTATGATAGATAAAATGAAAAACTATCACAGGATGCGTAGCCAAATTATTCAACAAAAAATAAGCACCCTTTAAGCACTTTTCAAGCACTCAAAAAATATTTTTAAGCACTTTAAAAAATATAATTAGGCAGGGTTAGAAAGTTCTTGACAATTGATGATTTTAATCTTCATGTCAAAAAAAAAACAAAAACATTTGGCATTGTTATAGACAATTGTCAAAAATCATGAAATTTAGAATCATGTAAAACAAATGGCGTTTTCATACGCCAGGGACTGACAATATGGCGAAATAGATTGGGTTAAATTAATTGCGAAAACGTTGAATAGAACAATGTGAACTGTGTATTTTTGCATAATTCGTAACGGAAATCAGCATGGTAAGGGAAAAATCTCATTTTGAAAAAGGGAAAATTAAGCACTTTTTAAAAACACCCAATGGTAAAAGTACCTTCAAGGGCTTTAAAAAACAAAAATAAGCACCTTTAAGCACTTTTTAAAAATGCTAGGCCAGGTTATTATATTTAAAATATTAAATAAAAATCAAGTTACAAAGAGTAGATAACATTTTTATAACAACCTTTTTATATTCATAAATTGTATTCAAAAATAAACAATTAGTATTTTAAGGATTATTTAGCACCATTTTATTAAATACAGTGGACACCCGATTTTACTTTGTCCGTTATCATGCTTCCTGTGTCATTTTCTACTGATCCATGGAAATGGTCAGTATCATTAATGTCAAATTTTCCTGGATTTTACGTACTCCTTTTTGAAAAATTCCTGCTTTGTACGCTAAAGAAAATTACTGAATAATCCATTTCTTTGAACAATTCTATTAAAAGATTTTTTTTTCACATTTTGTATGCATTTTGAATAGGTTATGACAGAAAATTTATGACAGTGTAGTTATATTTCATCATCCCAGGAAAAATAAGAAAAAATTAAAAAATGATTCGTAAAATGTAAATGAGGATGAAAATTGCTGATTTGCAAAAACAAAGCCTAGGCCTGATGCACGAAAGAGAGATAGAACTTTAAAAAAATTCACAATGTGGAAAACAACTTGTAACAAGCTGTAAAGCTCATGCAGAGAAACATGTCTTAGAAGATTATAACATGGATATGTATAACAGCTTGTTATTCTAGGTATATATATTTATTAAAAAATAACAGCTTTCTGCTAAAATAAAAAGTTAAGCATAACACAATTGTTGAGTTTAAAATTATATTTAATACCTTTTTAAGAACATCACTAGCTTCATGGATTACCTCTTTATAAGAGCTACGTCCCGTTCCTGCAAATACATGCTTTTGTAAATCTAGAAAGGAAAAAAAAATTAATAAAAAATATTTCTTTTTACAAAACATGATTTTAATTGCTAGTTGAAGGAATAATTATTTCGAGACTGAATGAACTGAGTTTTCATTCCAGGTATATCAGGAAAATTTGAAAATTCAGACCATATTTTATCTATACCATGCAATTTTTCATCAGAAAACATTTTTTTTTTTATTAGTAATGTTAAATAATAGATTTTGTGAGGAGAAAAAAATATCATTTAGTAAGGTTAAAAGGTTCACTAAAATGTGAAATTTTTACAATAAATAACTTTAATAGATTCAAGAACTATTTAACTCTAATCTCAATAACTGATAACAGTTACTGACAAATTATGAAAATAGTTATTTTCCAGGTATGATATAAGATTTTTCTAGTTTTTTTTTTTTTTTTTTTCCCATAAAAACAATTGCAATCTTCCCCAACTATTCACTGCTTTCTAGAATCAAAATAAAAATCCGTGAAAATTTGCTAAGTTTTTCCAGACCCATGGGAAGCTATGTTGCTCCAAGTCATTTTTTTTAAAATCAGAATTTAAGAGCCTTGTCTTCGATTACAAGTTAAATTTTATACACTCTACTTTCTTTTACTTGAATGTTTATGGGTATGATGATGCTGCATTCATACGACTTATATTGAGGTACTTTTTAATGAGATACAATGTGGTTCCAGAATTTGAATGAACATATTACTAATTTTAATTTTGAGCTTAACATTTTTTTTATTAAAAAAATTTTGTATTATCTACTCACATACCAACAAATTGATGGATAACTTTACAAACATTTCAATTAAGGGAGTAACTGTTTAAGATTAATTGTGTTAGAAATAACAAAGATTTTATTTATTCAATGATTAGTTTGTAATAATTTCATGATAATTTTAGGCATTTAGGTTAGAAATATTAACTATTTTAGACATATTATTGTCTTTAATTAATAATTACTAATTCATTTCATCAAATATTTGGCTGATAAATGTAAAAAAGATATTTATAATATTAAAAAAAAATCAGATATAAATTAAATCTTAAATTTTTTTTCAACTTTGGACTGATGTGCAGGCATTGTAAAAGACAGTTATAGGATAATTTTTATCATTTTTTTTTCTGTTCTTTAAACTGCAAAAAATCGAACCATCCTTTTTTTTAAAAAAAGAATAAGACAGTTAAAATGACTAAGCATAGAGTAAGTTTAATTAAGAATAATTAACACGGAATAAAAAGTCATTTGGTTTGGACCAGATAAAAAATTTTACTGTAATATTAAAGAAACAATAAAATTAATAATAGAGAGGTATCTACTGACCAGTTTGTTTTATCGCATATTTCTTTTGATCAGCAACCAAGAGGTAATAAACACATTTATTTACCTAAAAATAAATAAATGAAACATAATAATTTTATTCAATTTTAAATTAATGAATCAACTTTTAAACAAAATTTAAAGCTAAGAAAAGATTGAAACGATAAAATCTATAAAATGTGTACAATTTATACACATCAGAAAAGTAAGTAGTTTTATTTCTAACAGAAAATAAATTGGTAACAAATCATCGATACTTTATTTTTAGAAATCCGTCATCTATAATAATGCAACAAAATCAAAAAATGTGAGGAATAAATTTTTTTTTTTTTGTGTTTCAACAGAAAATGCATTACATGCACACTAATTTTCTGAAGTTCAAATTCACAATACATGCATCAAAAATAATTACTGTTAACATAGTTTATATTCATCTAACTTAACTCTTTAAAAAGTATGAAAAACTAAAACAATTTTATAATTTATGAAAGAAATCCACAACAGTCAGTCCATGATATGTTTATAATAAATTCATATGCCAATATATGGTATAAAAATAATTGTAAAATGTACAGTTAAAACAAAATCTTGTAAGCTACTGAAAGATTGACATACCCATAAATTTATAAAAATGCTTACATAATTACATTTTTATAATTATTCAGCTGAGTTAGTTGTATATCTCATCTGATTGTGTATAGTTAAGAAACTGCTTTTTAAAATACAAAATCATTTCAAAATTTCATGAAAATACACAAAAAAATTTTTTTCGAAAAGTACTTAAAATGTGTTAAATCTAAGAATTAATTAAAAAGTTAAAGAAATTCTAAATGTTATCACTTCCGAAAAAAAATATTTAATAGTCAAAATACATAAATATATTAGATTTAACGTTGTATTTAAATGAAAAGTTAAGTGGTGTATATTGTAACTGATTAACAACTTCACCTGAGAACATTTAAAATGAATGTAAAGTTGTGCCATGCTTAGATAGATGCAGGTAAGACAGAAGAATGCAAAGTAATATAATTTATAATAGTGGAAAGTGATTGTATCATTCCATTACATTCAGTAAAGCTGGGTCTCCACCGATCGCAACGGCAACGTAGATCAAAATCTGTTGCTGCGTTGCTTCCTATCTGTTGCCAAAGTCTTTCATACCGGTAATTGGCAACGACTCTGTTTCTTGTCTCGCGCATGCTCAGAAGACTTATCACGCGATACGGTTGCGTCATCTCCCGTTTCATTTCATCACTTTTGTTTTGTTTGAAAGCGCTAAAGTTCTATTTATTAAAATGGAAAGAGCAAATTTGAAAAAAAGTTTCTTTTTTAATATGCATTGTATATATTTTTTTCATATTATCTTGATTTTTTGTTTATTTTGTAAATTATATTACATATTTTAAATAGATTTTTTTTTTTATTAAACTCAACATTTACTTGAATCTTGAATGAAAGACAGCATTTTTATCATATTATTAAAGATTTCAGCTAATACGAACTTTCTATTTCATTGTGATTTTTTTTTAGGATAATGAAGTTTTTATAAATCATTTAGGTAAAAATTTTAAAGGCTAGGAATAGAATGTAAAATATATGAACCTTTTTAATAATTCCATAATGGTTACAAGTCATTAGATAATTTAATATCTTTTTTTAAACATGATTCCATAAAGATAAATGCAATAATTATTATTTTGAATGGAGAATTTACTTTATCTTTTATTGTTATTTACAAATTCGAAATTAGCTTATCGTCTTTCACAATAGTTTTACAGATGAAATTATGTCTTATCATATACAGTTTAATTTTTGTTAGTACAGTGTTCGGTTCAACAATATCTGCAAGATAGTTCTTTCCACATTCTCTGCAGTGATCAGTTTTCTTTCTTTTAACATAATAGAATGATATGCAGATTACATTTTTCTACCATTTTTTTTTTTTGGATTATCTGCTGCAAACTATTGATGATATAACTAAATACCTGCATAATCAATACGATTTACTCTTCACATAATCAAATATTTTGCAGACGACAAAAAAACACAATTTTCTTTCTGGGGGAATCACTCAATTTTTTTTAATTTTTTTTTTTTTAGTGCCAAAGCTACAATTTAAATTTTAACTTACTCCTTTCAAAAAGACTGTCTCCTCAAATCCAGGGTCTTGTTAGACTGATATTTGATAATTTAATAAATGGATTTGAATAAAAACACAGTAGAGAAATTTGGTAAAAAAATTTATGATTTTTTTCTTATTGTGTAAAAATAAAAGGAAAACACTGTTTGCTACAGTAATTAATAATTTGATTGTTAGAGAACCCATTCTACAGCAAAATAATCGTAATTGCTTACACCAAAAAAATAGATGAGGTTATGCTTTGAAAGCCTAAGAACAAGAATTCCAATTGCTTAGAACACAAGTTTTAAAATACTGACATATTCCTTAAAAAAAATGTAGGTGAAAAATATGTCTTATTTGAAGATAACGGCTATTTTATTCATTCAAGTTATTCAAAGGATTAAGAAGTTTGCAACAAAACTCTATATATTTTTTTCTTATTGACACTCAAACCTGTCGATAGCGAACTAATACTAAATCTAATAAAATCAACTACACAATTCTAAATAGTATTTTATTCTTGTTTTAATTCATCTCTTACTAAATTTAATAGTATTTTAATATGAAGATCAATCTTTTTTTCTTTTTTTTTACATGTCCCAGATAAAATCCTCACGGCTATAATTATATAACCACGAGCTGTTTCGCGCAAAGTCAATCAATTGCTCTTCCATTTTTCTTAATAATAAAATTTAAAACAAATTATAAAACTCAAATTGCTGCTTCGCTTTATTCACGTGTTCTGTTAAACGGATCAAAACACGAGGGTTGGGAGCGGAAACTAACGACGAATCTGATTGGCTACTAGGGCTGGCAACGGCAACAAAAGTTGACTCGTTTCCAACTCTTGAACTGAAAGCAACGACAACACGGCAACATGGAGAAACGGCGTTTGTGCGCCGGCGCGCAACTTTGGCAACAAGATTTCAGTTGCCGTTGCCCCCGGTGGAGATCCCGCTTTAGTAACATCTGGGTAGACAATGTTATAAGTCATTGGATTAACTCTAATCATTTCACCAATTTCACCAATTCAGCAGAGAGCACATTGTTTGCTTGCCCCAATTCACAGTAAATTTGATGCATCATAAAAACGTTTATACCTTCTGTTTACAGTTGATTATCCTAAACAATATTCATCATTCAGCATATCTCCACATTATGCTCACCTTTTGCCACTAAAAATTTTATGACTGAGTGTTGCTCTGTTCTGGGTGCATTCATTTTAGCAATAGTTTACATTCACTTTAAATGCTCTAAACTCGTTATTCAGTTATATCGAATCTACACTGCATTCTTCCTCCCTTGAATGTGTCCTACTGTTGCTGAACATTTCTGATGTTCTTGCAATCCTTTTAATTACAAGAAAAGCTTCATATTTTAATATAAATAAGAACAAAAATTATGTTAAAATTAGAAAAAGAAAAAAAAATCTGCATACTCACCAAACTACACATATCTCTAGACTGCAATGTTTTGTTAGAAGAAATTGATTTATTATGCTGAAAGAAGAAACAAATAAAAGCATTAAATATAAGCTAACATCATAAAACCCTTTAATAAATTCAGTCTCATTTTGATAATTTTGTATATCAAATAGGTTCTTTGTAAAACTGCAACTTTTTTTAGAACCAGAGCATGGTACTTTGACAATTGGAATGTTTATTCACCACTCAAAAGAATAACTTAACATTAACACACAAAAATCATTTATATTTAAAAGGCTTATTTCTTCTGAATTGTGCTAGAAGAAGGATTAACTGGGCAAAAGTTTGCATCAATATAATTTAACACAACAATATGAAATGAATTATTCATGGAGATTTTCTACAACTTTACTTATTTACTTTTTTAATTGTTATAACTTAGAAGAATAGGCAACAATTTCTGGCCAAAGGTATTGACATTATTACTTTACAGTATGATATAAAAACTTCTAATAATCACTACATGATTAATTTATCAAATGCAGCCTCATGATAAGCAATGAAATAAGAAAATATTACAGACTAGGTTTAAAATAATTGGTTGTTGTTCAGTCTGACTCTATTAAAACATAATTCTGAACACACAAAAAAAACAACTCTAGAAAGTATGGGACTGACGTCATATAGCGTCGATTTTTGCATAATTAGGTCTAAAATAAATAAACAGTTAAATAACAAACTGTTTTACCAAGTGAAACAGTAATGTGTAAAAAATAAAAATATCAGCTAAATTGGCATTTTACAAGAAATTTATTATTTTTAAGCTTTTTTTTCCAGATTAAAAATTTACGTGATATGAATTATTACTATAATAATGTAAAATATCTTTATTTAACAAATTTAAATAAATTATTTCATCATGATTTTACATAAGATATTTGGCGAGGCTTAGTATTGCTTTAAATTTATCGACTTTATTATAAAAAATTATCAATATAGCAGGACTTGTATGCATGACAATCTAAATTTAATTCCCAGCAATTCAACGGCTGAATACTGAATAACAAATATTCAGTCCACAGCTTTCATTAATTCATAGTTTGGCAGCTTTCATTAATTCATATTCATAGAAGTCCATTCACAATGCTTCGTCCATTCACTTTAATGTCCAATGCAATAGAAGTCCATTCACTTTAATGCTTTGTTTTAAAATTATAACAATAATAATAAACAAAGAAGTAACAAAAAGAACAATAAACAAAGAAAGTTTTGAGACTTCAACTTACTGAACTAGACACATTTCTAGACTTTGAAGTTGTTTTGCTAGAAGAAGGACTTAGTGATACATCCTGAAATAAATATATTAAAAGTTACAATTTACAAATTGTAACACACAATCAGGGTATAGATTTTGTCTGGAAGAAATTGGATAAAATGGAAGAAACTAAAAATGACCAATACATTTGTATAGCAATAATTGTTACAAGAATCGCTTAAATTGAAACAAATTTAACCAGCTAGTACAGTAACAAAAAGTTAGGTTTTTCATATTTATTATTATTATAATTAAAAAAAAAAAAACTATTTTCATATTTTTTATTTCTGTTTAATACAAAATTTTAAAATCTTTATTTCATTATTTCAGACTCAGTTAATATACTCATGCTTAACAGTATTTAATATTAAGATTAGAATGCTATTTTTAATAGTAAATTCAATAGATAATTAATAGTTAGTAGTCCATGTATATGTGATTTAATATATTATTAAAATTTGATTATGTTTAAGTTTTTTACAAAATTTAAAAATTGTGCTTTTTTTAATACTTTTTTCTATTAAATATTGAAAGACATTAAATTGAAGTGATTTTTTTAAAAAAATTATTAGGATTTTTTTTGTTTTTGGAACTGTTGCTTTTTAGTTTCCACATATTTAGAATAGATATATTAAAGAGTTTGGAAATTAGTACTTACTTAAACTAGACTGCAATTTTAATATGTTTAAAAATCCAGTATATTGTTAAACAAATTATGTGATTTGAAAGAAAGACACTTGCTTTAAAACAGTGTGTTGTGAAATGTGTTTAAAATATATATATTGTTATCAAGTTCAAGGTGTCAGAAATGGAACTGTCACATGACCAGATTAGAACAATTATTTACTTCCAGTTATGTTGCAAAAAGTCAGCTATACAGCATATCACCAAATGATATGTACAGCAAAAGCCGTTCTTAAGGGTGGGCAAACTAGGTTTGACTGCCCATGGCCGCACAAAATTCAGACTGAATAATAGTTATATTACTAATGCTTCTTTACATTTGATATATGTCATGAGGTAGTCAAACTCTTTGAGAGATCGTCAAAAAGAGCTCTCTAAATAAGAGTTACTCACAAATATTTTGAACACATTTGAATCTACTTATTTGTTTTGTTCATATTTTTTATTTTAACATTTTTTCATGTTTCCTTATTAGACCTTTCCACATTAGGTGTGAAGGCTTGCTCGGTCACTAGGAGAGGTTTCGATGGTCTCTCCTAAATGCTTTCTTATGTTCTTTGTTTCAGTTTGAAAATAATTTAATATTATAAAAATTCGTTTCCTTAAAAAAAAAGAGAAGTTTTTTCTTGTTTTTGATGCTTAGTTTTTTTTTTTTTTTTTAAGTTTGCTCACTTGTTTTTTTTTTTTTTCCTTTAATTCAACTTTTAACTTTAAAACTAAGTCATTGATAGCATTGTCTTTAATGCACTTTAACTGCAACAAAAGGTGGCACATCTTTTTCAGATATCGTCAATAAGAGCTCTCTAAATATACACAAATATTTTGAACATATTTTAATCTCTAGTTTGTCTACAATAAGAACCCCCCCCCCCACACACACACACAAAGTCTGAGGCAACCTACTGTTATGGAAATAAGAATGGTGCATTTCAGGCAGGGTAGCTTCTCTTCCCTTTAGGGTTAACATAATAGATCAAAGAATAAGATTTCCCTTCTCTTGTGGACCCTAGCCAAACCCCTGAACTAAACAATGATGCACACCCCTACTTGAAATACTTATACCTCATTTCCATTGCTCCAGATAAATGGCTAGGGGCTACTTCAGACAAACTATACTTATTTGTTTTTTTGGTATTTCCCTATTTGACTTTTTTCGCATTTAGTGCAGAGATTTTGCCAGTCGCTGGGAGAGGTTTTAATAGTCTTTCCAAAAGGTTTTCTTCAACACAAAGTCTATGACAAAAATTATGTGCCTCTCAAAAGCGATCGTAAATAGAGGAAGTCGCTACATAGAGGTGGTCTTTTCTACAGGTTTCACTATAATTAAATCATTAATGAATTTAGACATGTTTCATCAAATCTCTTACCGTATTTTTCGGCGAAAGCGCCGCTTCGTCGCAAGCGCCGCACATCGATGAAAATGAAATTTTTTAAAAAAAAGTTATAGTAAGCGCCGCTCCGGCGCAAGCGCCGCAATGGCACTACACCGCGCATATTAGCATCCTTATGCAAGAGACCTTTAAATTACCATTTAGAATATCTGTATAATAAAAAATAAAATTTTTTTATACATTTCATAAAGTAAGGTTTTAATTTCTAAATTATAATGAAAAATTTATTTTTCCGCAAAAAAAAAAAAAAAAAAAAAAAAAAAGAAAGCAACAAAACGATATAAAATAAAATTGTTCTTATCTGTTGGCACCACACCAAAAAATAAACTTAAGTACAACAAATAATTCTGAAAATAATGTTAAGTGCAACAAAATATTTTTTAATACATCAAATAACGTAATTTCTAAATTATTTGGGAGGTGGGGAGAGAATATCCTAAACTGCGTTAACAAAGAGTTGACGTGAAAAAAGTTTTCTCCTTCAGCAAAAAAAAATAATAAAAAAATAAAAAAACGATATAAAATAAAGTTGTTCTTACCAGTTGGCACCGCGCCAAAAAAACATTATAGCAAATAATTAACAGCAAAAAAATATTTCTATGCTCAGCAGCTGAATTAATGCTGGACTAATTACAGAAATCCGTAAAACAATGTAATACGAAAAATAAAATGAAAAATTTATTAAAAAAAAGATTTTAAAATAAAAAGATTTTAAAAAATTTATTACAGTAAACAAACTAAGGAAAAACTAATAATAACAAGAATAAGAAATAACTAAGAGCGCCCCAAAAAAATTCTGATGAAAAATTCCTCTGCTTGTCATTTCTACTGGAGCTGTTTAGGAGGAATCAATCAGTTATTTTTAAAGGGGTTGGGGAAAAGAAAAGGGCATACAGTATTGGACCCCTAATCCGGCACTTAATCTGATCTAAATTTTTTTTTTCTTTCTTAAGAAATATATATTGATGAGACAAAAAAATCAGCTATATTCTCTTTTTATTTGGAATTTTATTTTGTTGAAGTAAGTAACTTTATTTTATCTTTTAAAAATAAAAAAGCTTGAAAAAAAATATATAATAAATCTGTGTCAAAGGAAACATCTGTTTCTAAAGCAGTTTCAAATAAAGTGAAAAGTAAAAACACCATTTCCAATGAACAAAATAAAGAAATGCAAGTTGGAAGAAACTGATCAATCAATCTTGACAGCTGAGCTTGTGCATTACTGGTTTGTCCCCACATTTCCCTCTTCTGTTTGACCATAAATTGGCCACACCCAGTTGACATTGAAACTACCACGTGGAGTACAAAATGAATTCTATCCCTTTTGCGGTTTTTTATTTGATTCATTTATTTTTTATTTTGCGGCTTTTTTTTATTAGTTATTAACTGTTAATTTTTTTTTGTTAGTTAGCTTGTTTTTTTTCTTGTTGTTAGTTGTTTCTTTTATTTATTTTTTTTTTATCGTTATTAGTTTTTAGCTTGTTTTTTGCTGTTATCGTTAGTTCCTTAGCATAAATTGTTACTTTTTTTTTGTAGTTCTTTGTTAGCTTTTTTTTTCGTGTGAGGTGAGCGTCTTTTGTTAAAACAAAATGTTATCTAAAAGAAAAAAACTATGATCTCGCTCGGAAGAAGAAACGATTATTTCTTCTTCATTGGAGGATTCGGATTACTTGAATTATTTCTCCTTCCGATTATTTCTTCTTGATTATATTATATAGATGATTATTTTAATTAATAAAATTTCTTAAGATGGACCAGTTTTAAATTCACCCCATCATAATCTACGATCGAAACTTGACTAATTTTATTGGTTTTTCTAAAATTGAATTATAGTAATAGTTGAGCGCCATATTGGAATTTCCGAAAGAGATCCGAAGTTCGGCATTTCGTCGGTCCCGTGAGTGCCGGATTTGGGGTCCTATTACTTCCTTTTCTGTCCGCTCCAAATACAATTGCCAAGGCGCTAAGTAGGTTTCTAGCTTTCGATTTTTCTTTAAGCTGGGGGTGGATACAAGATGCTTACCTTTTAAATTTTCTCCTTACGCGATGTTTTTTTAAAATTATTATTTCGTTTATTTATTTTCTTGCAGGCTGCTGCCGAAAGTTTGCTAAGAATTGGCAATTGTTCTGCAGCAGATTGCGATACGTACAAATATTTCGTCAACTTCGTTAGTAATTTTATTTAATAGTCTTTCTCTCAGAAAATTATTTCATCTTAAATAAATTTACTTGCGAAATTTTTTTGCTGCTAAAAATTATTTCCTCGGAAGCGCCGCTGCATCGAAAGCGCCGCATGTAGGAAAAAAAACAACTTTTTTTCCGATAGCGCCGCGGCGCTACCGCCGAAAAATACAGTACATGAAAAAAATTGAAATTATAAAAAAAAAAAGGAGAACATACAGTTTAATGAAAACATCTTAAAAATTAATACTAAATTAGTATATCCTTTTATTTTGATAACTTTTTTTTTATATTTAAATAATAACGTACCTCCTCAGAATCTGAATGATTTTTTCTTCCTATTATTTTCCTCCTTTTTGAAGGCTTATTCTTTTCTTGAGTTGGTTTGATTCTACCAGGTGCCTTTAACAAAAAAGATTTATTTGAATATAAAAAAGAAAAAATAATTTAAAAATACACACTAATATTGAGCAACATATTTTTAACAAAATATTGCCCGATAGTTTTTCAAAAGAAAATGTTAATCAATACTTGGAAAAATCAAGGTTATTTTATACAATCAATCAAAGAAAATTTAATACAAAAACCAAATAACACAACAATCTACAAATTTATCTGAACTGCAATATTTTCCATTTGTGATTAAAACTAACTGGACTTGACTATAAAAATTTTTATTGTATTTTTAAGTAAGACATGTAGTTGAGTACACATTCTTAAAACCTAAATGTTTAACGGTAGAAAATAAAAATTCCATACAGGATGTATTTTGAATAACATACAATACAATTTACAACAAAAATTATAATCAAAAAATTAAGAAATTTTAAAATTAGGTAAATAGATACTTTATTTATCTCACACTAGAGCTGCACAATGGGCTATTGGCGACAGTCTGGAAAACATCGCTGAGGATGATCTGAAGACACGCCGTTTGATCATCTGCAGCGGGGATGTTTTAAAAATTAGAAATTTTTGAATTATTTTTAAAAAAAAGTTTTTACTAAAGTTTAAACAGAAATTCTGATTTTTTTTGTATTTAACTGATTACTATAAATAAAATATTTATATTAGCCTTGTATTTGAGGTTTTTTTAAGAAGTAATACTTAGTTTTAATTACATTCAAGAATAAGTAATAAGATGAGTAAAAAATCTATATTTAGGTTAGGAGTGCACAATCTGCAGCCAGCCGACTGATGATGTGCAACCTGCAAAAGCTTCTGAACCTAACAGTCAAAAATAAAGACCAGGATTATTGCATAAAACAGGTACAGTGGATGTCAGTTTCTTGGAATTTACAGGTGCTTATGTTCTGACCTTAAACCATCTAGCCCTCTCATTGTGGTCAGAAGGAATTTAAAAAAAGACTTTTTCTGGGGGAAGGGTAACAAGCTATGCAGAAAATAATATAATATATTTTCTAACTAAAAGTTCATTCATACTTTTTTTCTTAAAACTGAATATTCATATAAATAAATTAATATCAATTGGGGGGTTTTTTCAACCAAAAGAGGGCGCCAGTTGAGAAGGTGCACAGGGATGCATCTCTGAGAGCCAATCTATCCCAGTCAATATTTCTTAAGTTAATGAGACATACTTGACTATGCAGTGCTATATCTTAAGAACTCTATGCTATAACTCTGGGAAGACGGATTATACAGTGTCATGAATAAATATATCATGAATGTAAAAAATGGGAAAGAAAAAACTGGGAAAGTTCATCGTGAAAGATCATAGTAATGGAAACTACATTTAAAAAAAGAAAGCAACGAAGGAGGGTGTTTAATTCAACAAAATTCATTGTGGTTTAGTTTCTGAATACAGAATTTAATGAAAAGAGAATCATAAATTAACAAATTCCTTAGTTGAAAATTTTTGTAGCTTCTCTCTGACAGAATAAGTAAAAAAAACTTACTTCATCAGAATCTGAAGTAGTATCTGATTCAGAAGTTGAGTTTCGATGTCTTCCATTAGACAATCTTAACGTCGACTGATCATTAACCTATATTTAAAGAATAAATATATAATTAAAACAACGATTAAACATTAATTAACAATAAAAACAAAGAGAAAATATTCTTTGCATTAATTATAGCAAACATTTAAAATTACTTGGTAAAACAGAAACTTACATATCAACATTATAAATACTAAGAGCTCTCACTTTACATTTTGAACTTAATAAGCACTTTGTAACATTTTATAATAAGAACTTAAACACAAATTTTTGTTAACACATGTGCGTTATATTTTGTTTAAACACATAAGTTTTAAAAATCATTTAATACAAAATTTTTGACTAAGTGCCTTATTTTGTTGACCCTAAATAATTACTATTTTGAATTAAAAACAATATTTTAATTCAATAAGAAAAATAAAACATTATTCAGGTAGATTTTTTTAATTTATACAAAAAAATTTCACATAAAAATGTTAAATTAAATTGATGACTTGTAATCAATGTTCTAGTTTTTGGTTAAAATAGAGCTAGCTTTTATAGCCTTTTTATCTTCCTGCATTTCAACCTTGTTCTCAGATTTGAGTTAACGTTCGTTAGCTTTTCTGAGAGAAGATTAAGTTTCAGAATACCTTGTTAGAGATGAGATTTCCGCTTTTTTTATCATATTGTTTTTGTTTTTATATATTGTTTTTAGAATTGAGTAAAGAGTAGAAAAAAATTATTGATTAATTGCAAACAACAAAATATAACACTGGGTAGTTAAAGTGAAAAAAATTATTTTTAATTGATTATCAGGAAAATTCTAACAAATCGTCATTTTCATTACCCAACCATAAGACCATATTTTTGACTAAGAAAACGTAATGATTACGGATAAATTGTAATAGTTGGTATCTTTCAATAAGATTACCTAATTATTAGTTACAATACATTAAACATTTTCTTAACAAATAGTAAAATATATCTTCATTAACATCTTCAAAAATAATAATTACTAAAATGGATAAATTATTTAGCTATTACATTTGAATCTACAGCAGCTCTTGAAGTGCTTGGTCGTGAGGATAAGCCAGACGGACCTGGGGTGCTCTGGATTGTAGAATTCTGAGTTTTACTTCTAAGTCGTTGAGTGGGCTCCTGAAATAAATATAAATATATAATTAAACATCTCTAAACAAAATATTTTTAAAAAAAAGCAATTTAAATATTCAAGTTAAATAGATCAGTGTTAATAACCTGCCCTGGAAGTAACATTTACTTTGAGAGAACATTTAAATTAACCTAAACTAAATTAAATTTACACAACAGGTTTCACTTATATTTCAAGAAATAAATTCCCTGTCTCTCCAATGTTACATTTTCAATATAAACAATGACACAACACATCAGTTAAAAACACACGATAATAACATTGTTGAGAAAATTCATAAAGAAAGAAAAAATTAAAGTTACAAAATCATTATTATCTCTTTAGGAATTTCTACAGCCATACAAATATCGTATCCGGTTTTTTCCTAAAACTTCAGCAGATTTTTTATGTTTTTAGTATTTCATAAAAAAAATTTAAAAAAAAGGTTGAAAATATTATATTCAGTTTCTTCTTTCTTCCAGTTTTAAAAACTTTCATTTTCCCCTGAGATTTCCTTGATTTTTTTTTTTTTTTTTTTTTCCTAAAGTGAATTTCAAATTTTCTTAGATTTCCAGATTTTTCCAGTGGTGTATGAATCCTGCTTATGATTTAAATCAAGTGATCAAGATGAACAAAAAGCATATAAGTCAATTATAAGCCACGAGCAGTATTATAATTTTCAAATTAGTCAATCAATTGAAAAAAATTCAAAAAATCAAACAGTTCTAATAATTTTTGGAAAAATAAATCTTGGTGTCATTCACATTTACTGCAATTCTTAAAAATTTCAGAAATTTGGAATTTTTTAAAAAATTAAAAACTAACTATTATGGCTCTAAACATAGTTTTTATTTTTAATCATTTTTTTTTTTTTAATTATGATAGTTACTAGAAATTGGAGTAAGTAAATAATATCAAGACTACTTTTCAAATTAATAATGCTTAAATTTTTTCTTTAAGTGAGTCATATGCTTTTAAAGTCAGCACATATGACATTCTTTAACGGTGCACCTCTAAAGAAAGTTATAAAATGAATTAGCAATTAATATTCAAATTGTAAAATAAATAAAAAAAATCTTAATACATTAGCAATGAAGGGATTTTATACTTTCCTGGAAACATAATTTTAGTTAATATTGAACAAGAGCTAATTGCGGCAAAGCTTTTAGTTACAATATAGTATGAGAGGGATTTCGACAAGAGCTAATTGCGGCAAAGCTTTTAGTTACAATATAGTATGAGCGGGATCTCGGCATGGCATTAGAAAATGGGTCCTTTTATAGGGTGCATAGCCAAAGTATTCAACAAAAAATAAGCACCTTTTAAGCACTAAAAAAATATTTTTAAGCACTTTAAAAAATATCATAATTAGGCAGGGTTGAAAAGTTTTTGACAATTGACGATTTTATCTTGTTTTAAACCCTTTCTTCTCGCTCCCGTGATAATGATGGGGTGAGTTTTTGCTCGCTATTTCTCGCTCCCGTGATATTGACGGTCTGGAGTGTTCAGTAGTAATGCGCCAATAAAAATAAAACTAATTCATTTCTTTTGCCCAGAAAACATTTTATTTCTAATTTTACACACCATATAGCAGTACCAGGATATTTTTAAGATAATTGTAAGTAGTTAGTGCTAGTATCTAGTTTAAAATAAACGAATCAAATATGTTTATTTGGCAAAATAGACACTTTTAAGACCGTTTTCTGGAAAATTAACCAATCGTTAAGGGGTTAACCGTCATTTTAAAATAAAAACTTATGGCATTGTTTTTGACAATTGTCAAATATAAAATTTTGAATCATGTAAAATGAATGGCGTCTTCATACGCTACAGACTGACAATACGCAGAAACAGATTGGGGTTGAATTAATTGAGAAAACGCTGGATAGAACAATGTGAATTGTGGCTTTTTGCATAATTCGTAGAGAAAATCAACATTTTAAAGGGAAAATTAAGCACTTTTTAAAAACATCCAATGAAAAAAGCACCTTTAAGGGCTTTTAAAAAATGAAAAGCAAAAATAAGCACCTTTAAGCACTTTTTAAAAATGCTACGCACCCTGTTTTATATGAAATGAAAGAAATATTGGCCATATGCTTGTCCATTTGGGTAGGCTTAATGAAACAATCAAAAAAGCTTAAATTTTCAAAAGCATTTTCATAAATAGTAAATATGCTTAAGAAGGAAACCTTTTTATAGTGACCAAGAATCAATTTATATGAGGGAAAAAATAAAACTTATATGATATTTGTGTAAAATCCTGTGATCCCCTTCAGACAAAATTGTTAAATGGCACTAAACAACACAGCTTTTTGCCAATAATGGAAAACTAAAAACTATTTATCAAATGTGTCGCAATTTCATTGAGGCTTTTAATTGAAATAACTTGTTTTTGTTAAAATATGATGAGACACTTGTGAACAAATGTCTCATGACCAAACTGACACCAAATCATTACATATTTTAACGAATGCATATTTAATGTGAATTGAAACATAAAGCATCAAAGCTTAACCCCATCCTGCCCCCGTCAGGGGGCATCCGGAGAATACTGTAGACTCTAAGTGCACGCACGTGACATCTCAGTAAGAAAGAGAATTCAAAAAGGTAGGCTTGGTGGCGATTCATGGCAACACCAGAAGGCCTCAAAGAATTTAGGGAAATCTTAAAATTAAGAAACTAAAAACAGATACAATTTCAAAAAGAAGAGTTACAGCGAGGCAGCCGTAAAGAAAAATCCTCAAACAAGAGGAAACTTAAAACATGAATAGTTGGAAAATTTAACAAAATTTTGAACCATAAGTTAATCAAAAATTCGAAAATCATTTCTAAAGAACACAAATACAGTATTTGCGAAGTTTAAATAAATAAGTAAATAAATAAATAAATAAATAAATAAAATAATAAATAAATAAAAAATAAAATAAAAAATAAAAAATAATAATAATACTAATAAATATACTATTAGCATACAGAAAATTATTAACAGTGAGACACAATTAATGCATTACATGAAATATAGAGCTCGTTAATTGTACAGCCCACATTTGTTGACGCCGTCTAGTCAAGTTCCCTTGTAAGGAAAAGATGTTCCATTATTTCCATAATTCCCTGTATGACTTTCTTCTGCTTCCAAAATAATTTAAGTCGGATGTAATTTAAACGTTTAGGAAAAATTTTTGTCGAAGGTCTTGAAATGTACTGCAGTTTATTAAAATATGTTCCAGATTTTCAAAAGTATTGCAGGAGTCACAGAGTGCTTCCTTGCCAAAAAATCTAGCCTGGTGCTCTCCGTGAGCCCCATGATTTGTGAGGAATAGATTAAGAAAAAAATTTGCTATTATTTTGTTAGCGTTAACTCTTGGAATTAATTGATGGGTATGTCTACCTTTTTCCTCACTGTCCCATCTTCGCTGCCATTTGTTGATCAGTAGTTTTGTTATTTCCCTTCTAGTAGTTCCTTTCGTTTGAATTTCATGAATGTCGATATATGTTTTTTCACATGCGGATTTGGCGAGTTGGTCAGCCGCCTCGTTACCCTCATTTCCCACGTGCGCTTTTATCCAGTTAAGATGGAAGTTTGGTTTCCAAATCTTTTTGATTGCATCAGTTATGTAATTAGAATTGTCAGTGTTTTCAAAATGCCTGTAGACTTGATAGTGAATCGGAAAAAAGTGTTACTGTTTCTGTTAAGTTTCGTGCTAAAATCCAAGTTATTGACTGGTAGATAGCCCATAATTCGGCTTGGAACACTGTTGCAAAATCAGAAAGTCTAAAGGTATGATTTTCCACTTCATGTCTGTCGGAATAGACGATAAAAGCGCATCCTGTTCGATATTCGTTTTGAAATCTAAGTTTGGATCCGTCTGTATATATCTCGATTCCCTTTCCTGTTGGTTTGTTGTAATTGAATTTAATAGTTATAATCTCTGCTGGATGTATTATATTAAGTTTTGGAATAGTTTGATACTCGTTATCTTCTTCTTCATGAAAATAAATATTGGAAACTATAGCATATAGCATATAGAAACATAAAGCATATGAAATTAAAAAATTGTGTCACAGTTTACTTTCACAAATTTTTATTTACCAAGAGGATTCCATTTTTTGGTTTTGAAGAAACTGGCTGAAAGGATTTTACACAGGTATCATTTACTCAATCTTGTGCTCTTTATAAATTAGTACATTCAATGAAGTCGAATAACTATTAAATTTAAAGTAAAAGTATCATACAATAACAATGTCAATGCAATACTTTACACTACAATAACTATAAACAATTCAAAGTTAAAACTCACATCAGAATCAGAGGAATCTCCTTGTGTAGGGGAGCTGTTGGTTACATGTGTAGATCCTCTTTGCCTCAAAGTCTAAAATTTAAAAAAAAAAGGCAATTTAATCTATGTGGCCCACACTATCTCAATGTCATATTAAATATTAATAAGTGTTTTGCAAAACAACTCTTCTAAAAAGTAATGAATATAAATAAAACAACATAAACGGGATAAATGGAAATTGAATTTCAAAAAAAATAATAAAAATCAGTAAAAATATGTGTTTTGTGAAAGAAAAAAATATATATTAGTCTTTTTTAAGGAGTAGTAGTTTTTCAACAGTAAATTAATGAAATCACTGGTTCTTGCTTACAGAGGTAAAATTTAAAACATAAAATATGTTGTTAAGGATTTGTTTTTACAATAAAATGGGTGGGAAGAGAAGTTAACACAAATTTCTCCTTTACAGGCATTTCATTAAAATTTTTATTTACTTAATTACAAGACTTTATCCAATTGATTTAACTAATGAAATAATTTTATTTAAAACTCATTGGAGACCACAATCTGCTGCTTGTTTCCACTTCCATTTTAAAATAACAAATTGATTTTGCATTCTTTTCTTATTTAGGTAACTGCAGGGATGGGTAGCAAACTGATTTGCTTCATGTAAAAAAGATTTATTTCCTTTGCAAATTTTAGTTCATCCATTTTTAAATTTTGATTTAAATTATTAAGGTAAAGGTAATTAAAAATAAAAATTTGAAAATTGAAATTAAAATTAAAAAACAATCTATCAGAATGCATGTGTTCCAGCTAAATCCCAATTTAACGAAACTCCCTCAGGTTTTTTTATGCTTAAAATCCTGTGAAGATAGAAATTGATATATAATGGCAAATGCATCAACTGATACAGAAAACAGTGCTTTCCTCTAAGAAGAAAAAATAATTGTTGTCCGTTCAATTCTTGATGCATGAAAGTCAAGTGCAATGGACTTAATCGTGGTGAAAGTATAGCTGTGAGAAGCAGAGAACTCTTCACATTACTCCTTGCCTCAAGGATAAGGGGATATAAATGACAATTTTCAACATATTTTTTTAAAAAATGAGTAATTAAGAAACTTTTTAATGACGTTGAAAAATGCTGACAGTGAGGTAAAATAGAGATGTTTTGATAATAGTACCAAAAAGTTTTCAGTGAAAATGACAAATTTGAAACAAACAGCAATTATACTTCTGTTAATATGCATACCTGAAGATTTTCCTCATGACAAATAATCCTTTTTTATTATGACATGTAGCAAAAAGTTATTTGCCTAGAAACCTCTTTTTTGTTTTAAATCAATGCTTATGATTTTTTAAAAATTAAGTGGATCATCCTTAAAGAAATTTTGCACACTTCCTCAATCTAGAATTGACTACCATCTGAATGAAGAATTTTCTTTAATTTGGTCTAAACTTATTTTACAAAAAATATATTTTGTACTGAAGTTCAATTTTAAGGGGTAACTTGAGGCTGACACAGATTCAGATACCCAAGTACTAGCTTGTCTGGGAAGTAAAGGCAGTCAGTGCATAATGATGACCATATTGCTATTGTCATACAATTATTCACAAAATTCTGGAGCCTCCACCTTCTTGACTTGGTCAACAATGACCTATTATAAAAGGATTTACTTAGCATATAGTGTTGATACTAACATTCTAAATTCAGAGTTTTAAGACCAAAATGTATATTAAGAATTCAAAATCATGCAAATTATTTGAAACATTTTATAATTAAAACATGCAGAAAACTAAAAGGAAATATAACTATATAATAATATAAGAATTATTACATGTAGGAGTATTTTTAAATGCAAAAAGTTTTAGTGAATTAATATTTAATAATATAAATTTTAAAAGCTGAAAAAAATTTTGTTCATGCGTAAACATATTTTGTAAAAGCTGACAAAGAATATTCATTTAAACTATAATTAAACTTATAATTCAGTAATACCTGAATATATTTTACTTACTCTATTAGTGGAATTTGGTTGAGGTGTTGATGTAGCTCGAGGGCCAGTGGATTTACGAGCTTTATTTCTCGAAGACATTTATTTCTGTAAGAAATTAGAAGTAAAAACAAAAATCATACAACATTTTGATATGTAATAACTTATATAATAAACATTTTTTTATAAAAATGCAATTTTTAACTAAAAATTTAAAAATATATTAAAAAATTATTTATATTACAAAACATTTTTGTAATTTTAAACTAAGATTAATTTTTAGATTTTTACTGCCATTATTAATTAAAATTAAAAAAAATGCTGGGACGAAAATCTAAATCCTTTGATTCTTCAAGACGTTTCTTTTAAAATCTCCTATTAAGAAAATCAGGCCAACTACCAACCCTAAATTTATTTATTTTTCTAAAAATCAGTTGATTTTAGAAAAATAAATAAATCATGATTACTCACATAAAAAACTCTAAAAAAATTGAATTAAATAAAACTGATATACAAAATTCATTTCTTAGCAATTTGTAGCTTATTATACAAAAAACTCGGATTTGAATTTTTTTTAAAGTTGATTTTAGTTCTGTTGGTCAGGGCACGGAGAGAATATTGCATGGAGATTCACGAATTAATAAAACAGCCTTTAATCATAATACATGCAACATAGATTGACAACCTGACAAACTCATCTCGATCGAAGAAATAACAGTAATAATAAAAATATACTATCTAAGGAAAGGTAATTAACAAGCACATTAAAAATCTCATACCAAAGTGATAAAAACTAATCATACAGATATACCATCAATAAGATAAATCAGAAAAATTATTATCATTTCTATTCGCTTTTATTCTTAATGTAACAAATTGTTCAGTTATTTTAATATTTTATTATTTCTCTATCACAGTTCGCGTTTATTATTTCCTCCAGTTTCACTTCTAAATTTTTTATTACCTTGAACTTTTCGAGCTGCTTATTTCTGTTACATCAAGGTATGCTTTATTATTTTAAAAAAATAATACTCAAAAATAATATCGTAATAAGCATAGATGGCGTTAAAAGTTGCAGTTCGCCGACAGACTTCTGGGCTACTACTTCCGCGTTCTTTCCTTTCGTTGTTGTTGTTGTTGACTTATTCCTCTTGGTCAGCCGCAGGCTAGACCAAGTCAATCAGCTCGAAAGTCTTCAGGAAATCAAAAACAAGCAAGGGGCCAGAGTAGAGGTCTTTCTTCTCCAGGCCAAGACAGTGTAAAATGTGATCGGGAGAAGCCTGTGCAGAGTTACACCTCGTGCACGTTTTCCTTTCGTTTGTTGCCTAAACGATTACAAACGAATTCAGAACAAACATGCTATGTTGTTACTCAATTAATAACAGACAGTGATGTTTTGCACAAATATAGCCAAATAAGGGATAACACTTAAATCATGATAATTCTCATGCTTTATTTTTGTTCTGATATTAATTTTCGTAAATTGGTTTAAGACTAGCGACCTTTTAGAATTTATATTTAGAAAAATTTTAAGAATGGTAAAATTAGGTGTAAATTCAAACTCAAATCTCAATAATAAAACCACTTAGAATATGAATACTGTTCAAGCGACACATGATAGAAAAACCATAAGCGGAGGGATGTACTGGAATATTTAAAAGTTTCTTCCGGGTCTTAGAATCTTGTTACTGTTTACATTCAGTTCTCCGTCGACTCCTTCCGCGTAACTCTAACGTTCGACTAAGACATCTAGCTCTAAGTACAACAACTATTCTTGAGAGAAATATTAATTTTATAATAATAGAAAGATTATGTAATAAAATTCCGTAAAGGCGGAAGTTTTAATTTTAAAATTAATTTAATCTAAATCAATAATACACTCAGTTATAAGATGAGCGGGGTCTGTAGGTAAGAAATACGTAAGAATGTACAAAAAAAAATCAAAAGAAAAGACTTATGCCTATTGGCTGCAGGTGGCGTAGAGCAGAACTCTCTACCTATGGCAACACTTCACATGCTTTCCCTATTAGCGTGTGGAAAGTCATAGAGGAAGGAAGTACGTTAGTTTCTCTCTTGATTTTCATATAGATTGAAATCTTTTAACTTGGAAAACTATATGGAACTGAAAACTACATTAAACACAGTTCTAAAGAAAAGTATCACGGAAAATATCGTAGTACATTCCTATACAACTGAAAAGAGGAGGAGAGGGAAGGGAGAAGGGCTAAAGGCGTGAAATCGATCTCTCTCCAGATGGCGTATTCGAGTGTTGCGATCGCCAATTGTCATTGCTTGGCCATCGCTTCTCCATCTCATCTTTTGGATTGCATTGCTGCTTCTGTGAGGCAACTGATGAGTGATGGAGAGACTGTCTATGACTTGCTGATGCGACATGATCTTCTGGACTTGGTCTAGGGCTCTAGACCAAGGGGATAAGCAACAACAACAACACAACAACAAAAAAATCAAATGAAATGAAATGAAAACTTGGTCTGACTGCGCCAGATTCTAATTATTCAAATTATGTGTGATGATAAATTTTTTCAGTCAAAAATATTAATCTATCAGTGTAAATAATTTATGTAAGACGATCACTGTAGAGACACACTTAAAAAATTAAAATCAAAATATTTTGAGTATGAAAAATCGTATTTCATTAGAACTATGTTTTCAAGAAATGATTTCGAATGATGAAATTAGTAATTTGCAATGCTTAATTTCTTTCATTCTTATGATAATTATTTTTCGAAACCTTTATAGTAGAGGACATATGGATTCAGATTTGCAAAGTAACCCATGATCGGAAATACTATATTGTGGCTTGTGACGCAAGATGGATTTGGCGTATTTGACCAATTCCCCGATCACCACGTTCTCTTGATTTAATCTGCATGGATTTCTTTCTTTAGGGTGCACTGAAAAGTGTCATGGATACAACGCCTGTAGATTCCGAAATGAATCTGCAAGAATCTTCTGTACTTCTGTGGATATCCAATAAAATCCAGACGTATGTGAGCGAGTCGCCTATGCATTGCCCGAAGTCGTAACGCACGCATCCCTATAGGGATGCATGCGTTTCCCCATATCTACTACAGCACATGTAATATTAAGGAACCAATAAATATTTCAGATGATCGGTCTTGAGTCTCTTTGCTTCTTGTACCAGCTGTAACACTATCACGGGACATTTCCGACCACAAGATGCTATGTTATTCTGAATGCCTGTGATTGTGATGCCTTTACCTCCTCTTGAAGTTTGACCCAATAAACCTGCATATTCTCCCGCAAAAACATTTTTCTCTATGATACAATATTGTCGTCAATCATGAATAGTATACTTACAAAAGTGACTTCTTTCATTCTGCTACATGCAAACAATACGTATCGAACGATTGATGATACGAATCGAGAACGTTGATTAGCTTCCCCCACCCTCAGTGATTATTTTCAGATCTATAAATAAGTATGGTAGCAAAATGTATGCCTAGTGAGATTCTTAACACTAATAATACCATAACGGGTCAAATGACCCATTTTGAACTTTTGCATTGAAAATGCAAATTCGCTTTTATGACTTTTTATTACTACTTAATCTACAGTTGTTATACTATTTTTATATTTTGTTTTGTTTTGTTTATGTTGAGTAATATCTGTCGTATACCGTTCTCTACCACATCGCGTCATTTGACCCTGAGAACATTTTTTGTTTTATAAGCTTGTCGATACATATTGCTTATCGTATTGTAGCAGGCCTGAAAGCGTGACAGAAAAGAGAAAATAACAATTCACTGTAAGGAAATTTTTCTCGGCGAAGAAGCAATTCAATATAAAAATTGCATCCGTTAAAAACAATTGGTAGTTATGGGTTTTTATTTTTCTGGGAAAAAAACTAAAACTGAAATTTATTTGTTACCAGTTTTTACTCTTTTCCGTCTCGATTTCCTTTCTAACATCCATATTTCATACATATACATTTAAGCAGGAAACATAAATTTCGGGTTATTTGACCCCCTATGGTAGAATAGGTATCAAGTGTTGGTATCATTAGTGTTAATTTTTTATAGTTGATTTAAAAGTACCACTAAACATAAACAGTTCAAACTTCAAAAGCTCGCATAAAAACTTTTTGTTTCTTCAGTTTTTTTTTTTTTTTTTTGATAACCGAAATCCTACAAGAATTCGTTTATAATTCTTTCCCTGTTTATAAAATATTTTGCAGAAAAAGGAGTAGTTGAGATACCTGCTAGATATGACTTCAATTTTTCTTTCGTTGAGTCATTGTATACATATGAAAAGATTAGTGAATGAAGCGAGTAAATGATATTTTCAGGGATGTTTGTTGATCAGGGAAAATAATGATTAAAGTGAGAATAGTGAATAAAGTGTAATCGTAACAATATGAGTATGCAGGGTTAACGTGCACCTGGAAAAAAGTACTAACTGATATCAGTTTTGCTATAGGGAAGGAAAAATTTTTAATTTTTTAACATCAGCTTTCACTATCGGATTAAAGACTCGTATCATCATCATCATCATCATCAATATTTATCTGGGCGCCTGAGGCCGTAAGCGGCCTTTTTCCCATTCATCTTGAATTGTGGTCTTTAGGGTGGCTCTTTCTGGTAATTGGAATGCAATTGGAGTAAAAGGAATTTAAATATTTTGAGTTTTAGATAAAATTACGTCACTACAAAAGTAAGCTGCCATCGGCCTGAGGTTTATGTCTTCTCTTAGGTTTTCAAAAGTAAAAATTTCGTTGAATCCTGCGGTGTCACAGTTTATGGTTTTTTCAAAAAATCTGAAATTTAGTTTTGCAATATGATGATCTAAAAAATCTATGTTAAGGTCGCGATGTATGTTTTTATTTCGGATAAACCATCTCGCTTTTGTTATTTTCCTGAGGATTTTGTTCTGGCATGTTTTGAGTTTTTTGAGGAGTGATGTGGAGATGTTGCACCAGGCTGGAGATGCATAAGTCAGGATGGGACGGATCATTGAGATGTATTAAAGACTCGTATCCGTTATTTGGATCTATATATCTCTCAGAGAAAGTAATATATTCTGGTAGCTACAAACATAATAATGAAAAAAGGACATTACTACCGTTTTTTAATTTTTTTAAGGTGCGTAAGAACCCTGGTATGTTGAATGTAACGGAATTGTTTTTGTTTTCACTTTAATTTCAACATGACTATTTCCATTCCAACATAACTCAACATATATGCTTACAGAAAATTTATTTAAAATTATGTAGTGTTTAATAAAGTGAGGCAACGAATTGTTATCCCAGCCTTCTAATAAATGTATTTTTCTCCTTCGCTGATTACAACATAGACTCCAGTATCTACGCATTCCCTGCAGTTTCAAAAAATAAATTTCCTAGTCGTAACAAGGGTAAAGTATTAAAACTTAAATAAATTCGAATTACAAGAACCAGCATTAAATACAAATAATTTACGGAGATATATCTATGGTCACATGGACTAACACGTAAGTTAGATTCACCATTTAAATTTAACAAATTAATTATTTTAATAATAGTGGTAATAACTAATGTACAGTCAGCAAAAAAAAAAAAAGATATCACCCTGAATAATTTTCGTTCTAATGATCGGATTTCACGAACTAAGTGTCAATCTTAATGGTTCCTGGGGGTGACCTCAAATATGCTAATTAGTTAGTGCTAACTATTTATTAAGTTACGAAATCAGACACAAAAACGTACTTTCTCTGAATAAACATACATTTTTTTTTACATATTTGGATTCTTTATCTTCTAAATATAGGGGGTAGCCGCAATCTGGGAAATGTGGTCCCCATAGTTTGGTCAGGAGAGCGATTCAAAGTTTGGACCCCTTAATGTTAATTTCACTTTTTGCGTTTTCAGTCATATTTTAAAAACTAATGAAGCAATTCAAAACAATATTGCACCAACTCATAAAACGCATTTACCCAAAGATAATTTCATGAAAAAAGAAATTTTTAATAATGATTAATTATTTTTTATTATTTAATTAAAGAGAGGATGAAAAAATTTTGAATTATAAGGTATGGATTTTTTTATACCATATTAATCTACATGCTTTTCAATTGAAAAATCAAAAGTTTCAACTGTTTTTATTTAATAGAAGATGAGAAAAATTAAAATTAATTATTTTAAAAAAAATAATTTGGCGACAATGAAAAAATGATTAAATGGGGCGATTAATATTAAAATGTGATAAACTTACGAAGAACTTGATTTAGCGCACGTGGCGTAAAATTTCATTCATATTTTTTTCGCTAATAATCGTTTGCTAATCTTTTTATTTTTATTTTTTTAAAACTATAAAATACAATGTTTCTTTTTTAGTCCTCTAAAAATCTATTTGAAATTAAGTAAAGAAATTTGAATAAAACATTTTATTGAATGAAAAACATTTTATTCAATGAATGTCGAGTTTTATAAAAGCATGCTTTTGATAGAATATGATTATACACCAGATTGTGCTTATTTAATGAGATTATTTTTTAATTTTTTTTTCTCAATAACTGATACAATTACAATAATATACATACGTATGAATAGATTTGGAATAAAATATTTCTCAGTTTCTTGTATATATTTTTTATGAATATTAATAAAAATACGTAGTAAACATATTTAAGCATATTTCACATCATCGCAAATTTCTCAACATCTTATATATTGTGTTAATCTTAAAAGTAATTTTTTAATCACCTGTCCGGAAGTGTTTCGCAGAACTATTTTACCAACTATTTAATTAAATTTTAGCATTTTTAAAAATTTTATTCTTTACCCTACTACATTTATTATTTTTTCATTAATAAATTTTTTTAGTACTTTAATTTAGATTTTCTTTAAAGTAAAGTTCCTTTTTACATTATAGTCAAGTTTTTTTTTAAAAGAATTATTGTCTGCTAGCTAAGAATAAAGCCTTGTTAAGAAATTAAAAATACTCCGCTGTTTAAAATTATTTAATGCAAAACAGCTGATTATTTACTAAGCATACTATTTTTTTCGAAAAAAGAATATAAATCATTGATTGTCTTTTTTGTTTTGTTTCTTGTGACTTCAACATAGATTATCTAAAATAGTGTCCATGTTTTATAAGTCACTACAAAGAGTATAAAGATACCGAACATAAAAAGCTGTCAAATACGTAGCCAAAACTTTTAAGCGTCTTAAAATATCTCAGTATCTTAAATGATTCTTTCTTTATGATTCCATGTAGATTTTTTTCCGGATAATATACTAAACTATTTTGTTCAATTTTTTACTTTAGCACGATTCCCAAGATATTATTGTAGTATAATTTGTTATCAGGAACAATGCCTTATTTTGTTTAGCAGGAAACACTAAAAATTGAAATTTGTAAAAAGTTTCCGAAGCCGTGCGAATTTTAGAATCATCTGATTTAAAAAATGCAATAAAAAATACGTAAATTTCCGAACTTATTTTGATTAAAAATAAAAAAATAATAAAAAACGTGGCAAGAAGGCTAACATACTTTTCACAGAACTGTGAAAACCAGTTTTTCCTATAATTCGTCAAAAGAGGATAAGAATGATATTGCTCCAAGGGACCTACTCAATAATTTCGCTATTTCCAGAATGAAATCTGTTTGATCGAAACATATTTCCTTGAAAATAAAAACGGGGAAAAAATTAACTTTTATTATTTATCTAAGCTTATTCCATTCATTTAATGATAGCGGTATCAAGGTTAAGGATATGCGATGGAAGCCCCGTTTACTATTATACTATAAATGCGTTAAATCATATTGCTTGAATAATTTATTTTAAGCTTATTATTTAATATTTTTAAGCAAATAAGGGTGTAAAAATAAACTCGATCAAAATACTCCGAAAGTATACCCTAAAATATTTGTAGAATAAACTTTGGAATCTATATATACAAAATACCTTTTCAAACATCTTCGAGTAGGACGGAAACGCTAACTTGTTTAAAATAGTTGTCCTAGTAACTATTTAATTTCGATTTCTGGTGCTAGGGGACATTCCATTTTCACATTCGACTTTTGAAATTTCAATTGTAAACGATATTTTTTTATGTCCTCAAATTAAAATGTTAAGGCTTGCAGCAAAAAAGTTTACTGCATTGATTTTTTTACAAAATAGCGAATTATTATTTTTTTAATCTAAGAACCTGTGCCTAAAACTTAAGTAAAACTTATTTTAATATCGAGTGAAATAATTGAATATATTGTGTATTTAAATAGATAATCCCAAGAAATTGAATTGAAAATATAAAAACTTTATTGATTTAAAAATTAATAGATGATGATAAAAATAGACATGTTTTGAGCACAATAATAAAAGTCACAAGTTATTCAAGCTTGACAAGTTTTGAGAATGGGTGAATATATTTTAACGCTCGAAACATGTCGACTTTTACTTCCCTCTTCATATTTTTTAAAGCCAGTTGAGTTTTTATCATCAATTATACTGTTTTACATTAGGGTCTTGATCATTATTTTGATAAGGTTTTTATACTCGTTAAAGTAAACATATGCATTTTCATATTTTAACAGGAATTATGTGGTCTTTAAAAACATAAGAGCATCAATATTGTAAAAGTTATATTTAACTTGGTTTAAAATTAAAATTTTGAGACCAGATATTTTGAGTTAATGAAATTAAATATTTTATCTTTTAAGTTTTTGTGCCCCCCTTTCAGTATCTTAAGGGTGTCTTGGAGCCTGTTCCTGCTACCTCGGCCCCAGACTTCTCCCCCTCTTTAGTCAGGAAAAACTTCAATGAGACACTCCCACAAATATAACCAGGTACTTTTCTTTCCCCCAAGTAGTATAGTTAAGTCGTCAATCATGTCAACATCGACAACACCCCCATTTCACACTCTTTTTACACTTTTTGGGAGGTCTGACCACCGCGGTCAAGCCTTACTTCAGAAAAGGACTAAGTAAAAGCAGGAATTTCTTATTCTTCTGGTGAATGAAATAATTTTTTTTTTTTTTTTTTTTTAAGTAATAAACAGTTTTTATTTTTATAACAAATAAATTAAACTTCGTGAAATCTTATTAATTAAATTAATGTAAAATTATAAATTTTAATAAAGTATAAAATTTAATTTTATAAATTTTAAATTTATTATAATTCTTTCGCTTCATTATTCACTCTTTAAATTTTATTCAAAACTGTTACATGCGTAGTGTTTTAATTTCCAAACCAGGTTCTACTTTTCACTGTTACTTTTTTCCGTTTTTTTCTTAAAATTTAGATATTTCAATGTTTTTTAGCTTAAATTCTAAGAAGATTCATTAAGCTTATATGTGCTTTGTGTTTTTTCTACAATTCTAAGTAAAGTTATCATTGTTATTTTAAAGTTATCATAGTTACTTTCTTTTCCTTCGATAGTTTATTATCATCTCAACAGCACTCACAAAAAGCAAGATAATATTAAATTCAAATCAAACGACTAATATATATATATATATATATATATATATATATATATATATATATATATATATATATATATATATATATATATATATATTGATTACGCTAAATATTTTATTAATTACATTTTTAAAAAAATAAGAGAACCATACAAATAAAATAAAAAAAACTCTTTCCTTTCTTTTTGTTTAGAAAACTAATTATCCCAGAGATGTTTTTCAGTTTTCGAAAAGAAAAATTTATTCTGTAAATGTCATGAGAAATAAAAAAATTTATTTAAAATTGATGGATATCAATCTTTTTACTTAGCATCGCATTTTACTAAAATTAAATATAACTTTTTTTAAAAAAGTTACAATTCCTTCTACTAATTATCCCACCGATAGTTTTCAGTTTTCGAAAAGAAAAATGTATTCCGTAAATGTCACGACAAATAAAGAAATTGGTATAATTTCGATGGATATCAATCTTTTTACTAATTGTCGCATTTTACTAAAATTAAATATAACTTTTTTTTAAAAAAAGTTATAATTCCTTCATACAATAAATAATTAAAAAATATAAAAAAATGTATGCATACAAAACATAGAAAATATCAAATTAATGACCAGGTTAATCAAAAGAGGAAATCTCCACTCGACATGTTTTTGGATGAAAACTGCGATTTGTACTGTTGCCTTATACATAAATCGTCCACAGAATTAGAAGAGGAAGGATTTTGAAATTATCAGATTTTTCAGTCTTTGTTATCATGTATTTATTTATTTACTTTTCTGTTTTTTCTCTATCGCTTCCAGTATGTACTCGGGATCTCGGATAGTCATTGATCTGGTATATCTGGGAACCAGGATTTCAGGCAACAAACAATCAAAGTAAAATCTTTTAAGTTTCTCTTCCATTTCAGTTGCCCAAAACAAGTCATCTCTTTCAATTTTTTCAACTTAAATTCCCTTTGTGGTCCAAAAAGTAAAAAAGCAGAACTTGGCTTTTGTTACGTGTAATTGTCCGTGCACCTGAAAATAAAAATTGTGTTTTATTTTTATTTCTGTAATGCAAGATTTTTCTTTGTTAGTCTTCCAAAAGGTGAATTTTCTGTCAAGTATAGCTTCATTTGGAAACAAATTCGTACATGTCAGAGGACACTTAACTTCAACAATACAATCAACAATTCTTCAACCTTTATATTTATGCGTTAAATTATTCCACCGCATTATTAGTGGAATTATAAAGCAAGCTTCTGGCACGGTTTGTCAATTTCCCTATAATTTCCATGATTTTAAACAAAATCCCACTTTCTTCTAATTCTGAGATATGATTTACATTATCTCTATCATTACAAAAGTAGGAAGCACAGTATGTATGGTCTCCAAAAACAAGTCGTGCAGCGTTTTTCATATCCTTTATTAGATCAGCTTGTGCATTTAGTTGATATTTTCTATGCTCTGACGCCTTTACAATTGCATTTCTTAATCTAAGAATTTTTTTGTCTAGCAATTGTAATTTGCGAACTGCAGCATGTCCTAATTTTGTATTTCTTGCTACCTCTTTCAATTTGTTACAGAAATTTTGGTGGTTCCGACATTCAATTCTTTCAACGTCGAAGGTGCCATGTGGGTTAGCTTCCAAAACTTTTTTGTACACATTACTGTCACCGTTTTCAATCATGGCTACATATTTTACACCATATAATGTCATACTTTGAAGGAAACCTTGAGCAATAATGTTTGCTTCCATTGAGGTAGAGCTGCCTTCCCAATTCTTGTAACAGTAGGGGGGGGGGGCTACAGGACACTTTAGCCTATCCTATATACTACCCCCTAAATTTTCTAATTCATAATCGTAATATTTAAAATAGGCGGACATTTTTATAGGGAATAATAGATAAAATCAGCATATTTTAATTAATCAAAATTCTTATTTTTATATTAATAAAATAGTTTTTATTTGACATATTAATAAAAATATTTTTCAAAACAATTATCATAATCATAATAACAAAATTCACAATCATATCTACCATCAACGATCCCATGATAATCGAGATAAGTAAAAGGGATAGGATCATCTTTTACAACATACTTAATAATTTCGTGTCTAGTTTCTTTAGTTAAACAATCATTTTTTAAAACTAATTAGTTTCATCGTTATCTCATATCTAGATTTATTCAAACTCTTTATAGGATATTCCCCAACTTCCAAATCATTTTAGTATCTCTTTGAAAACTCCATTATTTTAACTTCTTTTTATTTAGAAACATTTTTTAGTTTTTTTACTCGTTTATTACTCGTGTTACATTTTTACTCGTGTATTATGACAAATTTCAGCAACTTTTTGCTTTTGCTTTTATTAAAATTAAACTGGGTGCCTGGGCCGCGCAGCGGCCCCTAACCCATTCATCATAAAATATGTACAGTGTGTAAAAACATTTTGGTTTTTGCAACATTATGGTAGCAAGAACAGAAAAAGAAAAGAAAAGGTAATTAAATTTCAGCAAGAGTATACAAGCTATCTTTTCTTTGTGTGAATTATAAAATTCTTCTGGTAATATATTGTTTTTATTTTTTATTAAAAGACAAAAATCTATTTTAGAAACAAATTCTATTACAAAATCTTTATCAATATCTTGATATTGTATAATATAATCCCAATTTACATAATCTTGAAATTTTCTTATAAGGTCCATTGATAATTTTTGATATCTAGATGCAACATTCATATTTAAACGGTCATAATAATTCTCTATAAATCTTAAATCCAAAGTTTGGAATCTTGATATTTCATACCAAGTCACTTTATCTACAAATACAACCTTTTTTTAATTTTACAGTTTCCCATATTAGCAATCTACGAAAATCTATAACAAACGTTTCTTGGCAAAATCTTAACATGAAATAAAACAGAAATACATGCGGATCCACACAAGAAAAAGGTGGTGGGGAGAGTCATAAATCACAGTGAAAGCTGGCTTCAACCTCCTGCGGTGCAAAGGGTCATTTTCGCTGTGGGTAATCCTGTTGAAAAGGGTTTTAGAAGGGGAAGGAAATTTTGAGTCTGATGATGAGAATTATTGAAACTAATTTGTGATTTACGTAATCTGTATAAAACCTAGAATTAAAATATTATTCTTAAGTTAAAGAGAATTTCTTAAACTTTCAATCTATCTAAAAAATTTTCCAAAAATGCTAAAAATAAACTTGTAATTAAAGCTTATCTCCTAAATTTCAGTCTTTTAAAGAACACGTTAGTTTTAAAAAAGTTTTAAAAATACTTAAAATCTTCCAACTAAAAATTTTGTAAGGAAGCTTAATAGTAGACATTTCAAAGCATAAAATGAAGCAAAAAAAATTCACAAATATTAATTAGTGACTAAATAAAGAGTAGGTTAAGAATCATATAATTCTCCATAGGTTAACATGGGGAACGAGGAAAGTTGAATCTCACTCGAAGACACCCTTAAGGACCTTACAAGCTCTGTTTAAAAAGAGAGTATCATATCAGATATATATAAGAAAACAAAAATATTCATAGTATCATTATTTGGTGGTAAATGTAGCTTATCGTAATTGAAGAATATGCTGTGCGATATTTTATGGTGAATTTGCGAGCGTAAGTTTCTAAATGTATCGAAGCATAAGGATGCTATTTGCTAATCATCTTTATCCAAAGAAAACCTTGTTATCTAAACATCTAGCAGAATGAAGCGATTTTTGAAACAATGAATCATACTATATGCAACATATTATTTCAATATCTTATTCTTAAACATAACCTATTTCAATGCTTTTAAAATACCACTAAACATTCAGCAATTCCTTGACTTATAGGAAAAAAAAATATCGTAAATTATAGAAAAACTTGTGAATGCGCATTAGAATTACTATACAATATACATTTTATTTTTCAAGCACTTTATTTTTCTTCAAACTTTCTTGCCTAGAAGATTTGATTAAAGCTGTAAAAGTGATTATCCCTAAAATTTTGTATTTAGCCATAATAAGTTATGTTAATTTGATTTTAGTATGAAATCCTCGAATAAATATAGCAGAAACAACATAATCTAAATAATATCAGATAAAATGTTCATGTATTTAAATTCTAAAACTTAGAAAATCATGAATAATTTATAATCGATTCAAATTTTCTTTTCAAGGGAGATTAAAATTTAAAAAAAAAACTTTGCTTTTTGGACAGAAATCAGCTTAAAAATTGTCAATTGCCTAGAAACTTCGAGATATTTTCTATTAACTATTAATTAAACCTCTCTGAGTAATCACAGAACATTATTTCAATTTTTTTTTCAGTCAGAGTTTGGTTGCCTAGCAACCTAGTAAAATTAAGCATTCTTCTTTTGAATTAGTCAATGGGTTATCTTAAAATATTCATTTGCGATGGCGACTTTTTTTGGCGGTTTTCTGGACTATCGCCAAATATATAAACCTTTGTTGCGACCCTATTTACCACCCATTTTTTTCAAAATTTTGTCTACCCCCCCTAATTCAAGTATCTGGATTCCAAATATGTAAAAAAAAATATATGTTTATTCAGAGAAAGTACGTTTTTGTGTCTGATTTCGTAACTTAATTAATAGTTAGCACTAACTAATTAGCATATTTGAGGTCACCCCCAGGAACCATTAAGATTGACACGTAGTTCGTGAAATTCCGATCATTAGAACGAAAATTATTCAGGGTGATATCTTTTTTTTTTTGCTGACTGTACTTTTTCTTTTAAAGAAAATGAAATAAATTTAGCATCACTTTAAAAAAATTTTCTATGATTACAGAAA
Source organism: Parasteatoda lunata (assembly GCA_949128135.1). Lineage (NCBI taxonomy): Eukaryota > Metazoa > Arthropoda > Arachnida > Araneae > Theridiidae > Parasteatoda > Parasteatoda lunata. The sequence goes on along the minus strand of OX421977.1, from coordinate 23,229,278 downwards.
CCTGACACCCACCTTGATTTAAAATTGTAAATAAAAATGATTGTTGATCATACTGTTTATATGATTTCTTAAAAGCAAAATAGAGAATTTTTGAAAAATATGTCGTTTTAATTGTAATATTTATAATTCTTACATTGGTAAATGTATGTGAATGTAGACATATGGAAAAGTATTTGCATATGAATGTCATTAAAAATTATGCGAATGTCATATATATAAACATTTGGACTTGACTTTTATCAGTGCTACACCACAAAACTCCCCATCAACCCAATTAATGAACTGTTTTACTTTTTAGGGGTCCCAGTGGTTCGCTATAAAAATTGGCGCACTGTAGTTAGATTAGTTATTGTTTGTACTAATCACCAAAGCAAATGGAATTTTACCTGGCTTAGTCAATTGAAAAAATGAATCGTTATAAAACACTTCTTACCTTGTTAAAAATACCAATTTTGCACCAACTTCGAAATTTTAACTTACATGATAGTTTGTAAAATGAACTCTAAACGTGATCCTTGTGTTTTGATATTATATTAATATTGAGTAGTATTTGTTTTATAAGTCTATTAGTTACCTGTTTTATTATTTTTGAAAAGAAAAAAAAATAATCTACTATAATTTCAAAACATAAATCGTCATTTGAAAAAAAGAAGAAGAAAAAAATATATAAAAAGAATTGTTACATAGCACTTCTTACCTTGTCAACACTATACCAATTTCGAAATTTAAACCTAAATGATGATTTGTGAAATGAAATTAATCTCGCTGCTCGAACAATATGCTAACACTAACGTATGATGATGCACGGCTTGCAGCAAGTTCCGGTTAGAAAGTTTGCAACTGCTTACTACAGCTTATTCTGCGAGGCGATATTTTCAAACGGATAATTTTTCAATAAAAGAAGTAAATTAGATAATTTCTGAGCTCAAATCTGCCGTATTTCATAAGATATTAATGTTATTAAGTAATTCTGGTGAGTTTGAAGTGAAAATTTGTTTTAGTTATTTATTGATATATTGTTAAAAAATGTGACATGTTTGCTAGATTTTGAATAATTCGCTCTTTTGGGTGTCCTGATTTAGCCTCTTTCCATTTGTTTATTACTGTTTGTTCTTGTTGCAAGCTGTGCACCTCTTACGTTAGTGTTAGAACCTTTAGCATTGTAAACTCAAGTATTGTTAACATTGTAAACACAAGTAATAAGTAATCAAATACCACGTTTGCAAGAATTTCAAAACACAATAATCACGTTGTGAGCCAAATGGCTTTAACGGGAAACAGTAACCAGGAAGTATAGGCGGTATGGTATAGAGCTTGCAGCGTTCCCTAGTGTAGAAAACACCATGCATAAAAAAAAAACAAATTTTCATTTCAAACTCACCAGAATTACTTAATATCATTAATATCTTATGAAATATAGTAGATTTGAGCTCAGAAATTACATAATTTATTTCTTTCATTAAAAACAAAATTATCTGTTTGAAAATATCGCATAACAGAATAAGCTGAAGTAAGCAGCTCTATACTTTGCAACCGGAAGCAGAGCAGGTCAAGAGCTCCAGATAGTTATTTACATTTATATTGAAAACATCATCCATATAAGTGCCCATATCAAAAAGTTTTAATGAATTGGTAGAGATTTAAATAGAAATATGAGAATAAAGAGTGATCACTCTTTCAAAGTGTCACCACGAGAAAACAGCAAAATGTACTTCATATGATACTTTGAATTTTCAATATGTAGTGAAAATGTTACCTCACTGTTACATATTTCAAAATGTTTATATACACTGTTAAATATTTCATGATGAATGGGTTAGGGGCCGCTGCGCGGCCTAGGCACCCAGTTTGTTTTAAATAAAGAAAAAAGAAAAATATGTAGTGAAAGAAAAATAACTTAAAATAAAAAATATTAAACTAAAAATAAATTAAGCTTCGTTGCCACTAGAAAATCAGCACGAACTTTCCAGACGAATAAATTGAAGGGAGGAGGCAAAGGCCAGGCTCAGGACCGGGTAACCTGAAAAAATGACATAACCTTATGTGCCAGCTTGTTGCGCGAAAAGGACAAATAGGTAATATAATTAATTGCGGAACACCGAAAGTCCTGTTATAAATGAAATATGCTTCTTGTAAATGAATAATGAAGTGACAAAACGCATTCAGGTTTTAAGCATTTAATTTTAGTTATAGTCTAGTCATGACCTCTTGGGCAATCATCTTTGGAACATGCTTGACCAAAGAAAGATGCTTTATCACAAGGAATTAATGCATTGCTCATGCCATAATCATTGTATTTGAAGTTGATCTGAAAGGGAGAGGGATCGTGAGTTCCCATCCACTCAAGCCACCTGAAAGGAGAACAGTCTTTTCCATGCGCTCCACATGTAATCTCGATAGCTCTTTGCGGACCTACCGCAATTTGAACATTCTTGCAAGAATTAAAAAGTCCATTGGCATAACATTCTGTGATAGAGTAATCGATGGAATTTACTGTTCTATTTAATCCTGAGCCAGCTGAATCCGTTACCTGAAAATAAAAATACACACATGTTTCAACAATTTAAGACGTTCGAAAAATGTATTTTTTTACATATACATGTACATACACAATTTGATTCTATTTTGCTTTTTGTGTGAACAAATTTTATAATTTGAAACGTTAACATTTCCTAATTCAGATAATTATCCATTCTTCTGATTAAAGTATTTAGACTGTACTTTCCTTATTGGGGCTTTTTTTCGAATTTCAAAGGGGCAAAAATTAGAATCTTCTGGGAAAGAAAGGTATGTATAAAACAGTAAAAAATTATTTTATCTCATTCGAGAAAGTGCATTCGTTTCTTTTTTTTTACCTTTTGCAATAATCATCAGTATTTTTTTTTTTTTTAATTTTAAGTCAGGAAGAAGGAATTTTAGCTCCTGGAAATTCGATTATTGGGTCAAGAATTATTCACAGTGCTTTTTTTCTGCAGCATTGTAAGAAAAGAAAAAAACATTTATTCAAAATAAATAAATAAGCTGGGCATTTTTCGTCTTTACTTAACTATACTTAATCAATCAATGCGATTTGAAAATTTTCAGAAGGAGTGCTTCAATAATTAAGTAGTATTTCATTTCTTCCTTATGTATGTTCGCAAGTAACGGAGTTTTAAAGTTTAAACACTTATTATTATTATTGTTTTAAATGTAAAAGCTTATGAATGAATTCAGAAACACATGCTAAAGATCGACAGAAATGTATATGAACTTTTTTTATAAAGCAAAAATATTGTTGAGATAGATAAGCGGTTGCAGTCAGTTGATATAAATAACGTTCAGTAATATCGAAATAATAATTATTAATTACCAACGTTCCCATGAAGTTTTTCTGAAAAGATTAAAACTGGTATCGCAGTTATTTTATTATTGAAATATAACTCGGTGAAACAAGACAGACGTATTCACCTTAATTTATTAAGTATAAAAATATATATTTCGACATTGATACGTGTTTTAAGACTGCACCAGTTCACAGCGATGCCAACTGACCCAGACATGACAAAATATTTTAAATGGCGGAGAAATACAGATTAAACTTTGCAGATTTTGGGTTGATTTCGCCGACTTTTTAAAAAGCTCAACACTGCTTAATTGCAACAACGTGTCGTGTTACGTAAGCCTTTTAATTATTTAGAAGCAGTGGTGAGTAAAAACCTTATAAATCGAATTTACTAAATCAAGAATAGCACATTAAGAGACTGCCTGGAGCAATTTAGCATCTCTGAGTTCACAATAAAGGAACTCTGTCAGCTTCATGTTGGAAATAGCAAAAATCTCACCCGACATTAACTGATTCAACTTCATACAGGATGCCAACTGCTCCACTTTCTGAAAAAGTTTTAATAAATTGGTCGCAAATTAAATAGTAAAGCGTGTAGAATAAAAACAATAACGTCCACTCTTTAAAAGTGCCACCAGGCGGTAAATGCAATAAAGTTGCATTTCATACAATATCTTGAATTTTTGGTATGTATTGGTGGAAAAATTACTTAAAATGAAAAAAGTATTGCTAAACTAAAAATAACTTTAATTACGTTACCACTAGGAAAACTATTTTTACAAAGCGGAGCATGTTGGCATCTCTATTCATATGTGATTTCACGACAGAAAGCTATGTGCTAGAGATTGATACTCTGCTCAAAACAATTAAAGAATATTCTAAGTCTTGTATAAAATAACGGTATAAGCAATTTAATAAGTAAGACATAACGTATCCTCTTTAAAATCTTAATGAGAATAATGTTGTGACGTGTTCTAATACTAGGATAACTTTAGCATAACTAATCCACATTAGTTCTGAGTATGCTTACATGTTATTTTAAACTTGGTTGATTTAAATGAATTAAAGCAAAGAATTACCTCGTCTTCTAATAAATATTCCCGAAAAGAGTTTAGATACCACTTTTTTTCCTTCTTACCCTATTGCACAGATCATGGCTGAAAGCCCTTATATAGCAAGACGGAAAAGAGAAAAAACTGGTACGTAAGACATTTCATTCCAGCATTTTTTTCGAAAATAATAAAATATTTGTAACTATCAAGATTTCTTTTATAATTTTAGCATATATATATTAGACTGCTTCTTTTCAAAAATAAAGTAGTTATTGCTGAATAATTATAAAAAAAATAAGTAAACTCCTCCCCAAAACTAGCTATAACTGAAAAGGTTTTACTTACCAGCCTTTCTTCTTTTCCGTCTCGCTTTCACCCCTGGCACAGATGCCAACTTGCTTGGCTTAGTAAAAAACTTTTTACTAGTGGTAACAAAATGTTCTTCAATTTATTATATCTCTTAAGTAATTTTTCCCTGTTACCTATCAAAAATTCAAAATATCGTATAAAATGTACCTTTATAGCAATTACCTCTCTTTAACACGTTGAATGCCACGCTAATTTTACAAGGCTTGCTCATCCGCCCAAATGGTAAATAACTACAAAATAAATTTGCAAGTATTAGACTGATTTTTCTAGTTTTCAAAAAGGTTTAGCATAACGCATATGAAATAAGTGGTGAATTATATAACCCTACGAATTGGTTAGATAGAAATAGTGGTGGATAAAAATCAACTGAATTGAATTTATTAAACCAAGAATCACAATTAATAAATTACCACTTGAAAATATTTATTCGCCGTCCAGAGCAAGTTGGCATCTCTGTGTATATAAATAAAACTATTGTTGTGTGATCTATATTGCATTAATTTCTTCAAACCATTTTAGTAACGATAATAATATTAAAAATAATTAAAAATTTACTCGAATTATGTGTTTCTAATAATCTTGGCTTCTCCGGTCACTGGTGACCCCCATTGTTTTCAACGTGTTAACCCTTTCGAAGGCCGTGGGAAGTATACTTACCACCACTTTTAATTTAGGTTTCTGTTTGTTAATAACTTCAGCTGTCTTGACGTGCGTTTGAATAAAATTGGTAACCATTTCTTAGTTTAAAAAAACGTATAAAAGTCATAAAATGCATAATTCCTTTTGAATTATTATCATGTATTTTTCCTATTTCTCTGAGGCTATGTGGCTTTTCTGCACCTGAGAAGCTCGGGGGTAATACCTCCAGGGGAGGCGAGGCAGTCTGCCACAAAAACCTCTTCTCTCTCTTAAATTTTGTTTGTTTAATCTCGCTACTTTATTTCAATTTTCTGTCAGTAAATGTTACTGAATCCCAACTTTCACCTTTCAGTGGCGCTTCTGCGATTTATTATTTATTACCACTCAGATGAATTAGTTAGAGCCTCTCACGGGGCGGATGCTAAGATAACCACCACATATATGAGTAATGAGAATGAATATTCCTTTTGAAATTAGTAGCATTTATAAAATTTATTTTATAAATAAAGAAAAATCAAAGTCAATAAGTTCCTAATAGGTCGTGTTAAATATATTTACCACCAAAAAAATGGCATTTTTATAAACTAAATGAGTTTTTTCTTCTTATATCAATTGCTATTCTTAAAACAATTTCAATTCCAAATATACTTTAATGTACCTTTACTAGAAATAAATGGCTCATTAAAGGGTTAAACATCAATCATAGCGTTGTTGATACTTCACCCTCATCAACAATTAACAGTTGACAACTTTGAGCAAACTGCTTCTTTCTATTTCAACTTACATTATTTCTTCGAGCAAAGGAGCTTGAAATGTTAAATTAGCAACCAAATGATCAGCTGAGCACAATGTGTCGCTTGATATTTTATTAAGTACCCAATAGTCAATACTTACTAGAAGGCCATTAGCAATAAAGAGTCGGCGTAATTATCCTTGTTCAACGAGTTTCACTTTTGAATTCATTTGCATTACCAATTTTTTAAAACACAAACGGAACAGTTAGCAATTCTGTTATTACAGCTACTATGCATAAATCACCCGTGCCAGATGGTTCATACGCAATTCAAATATCCATAAAGATCTCAAAATTCCGTTTCTATCCGAATATATAAATTAAATGCAGACTTCTACGATAAAGCCATAAAATGCAGCACAGCCAACTTCAATCAGATTTTTAACTTCGAGAACTATAAAAAAGACGAAAAACTAAGACCAATAGCAAATTCACGAATAACTTTCATTTCATAAGACCAATAGCTTTCATTTCACCTCCAACGCCTCATACCAGTACTATCAGCATAAATAATAGTCTTCAATTCTAGCATCTATAGTTTACATGAATAATCCAAAGCATCAATAGTCTACAGCATCTAACACTTTACCAATACTGAAATCCTGACTTATGTTACTTCACGTTGACAATCAAACTACAGCCATCCACAGTTTACAGCTCTTATTATTTTCATTTTCTTTCAGTTATATTATGTCTTTTATTTTAACTGTTTATTTCACTTCATAATGTATGGGATATGGGCCTTCTGCGCAGCCTAGGTGCCCAATTTTTATAAATAAAGAAAGAAGAAGCTACTATGCACGTGTTCCTTGATCGTTCGTTCGTTGTAGTTGAACTGGGCGTCTGAAGCCTTACGGCCCTTTTCCCAACGTGTTCCTTGAAATATCAATTCGACACTTCATAATTTCTGAACTATTTGTATTTGTGGTAATAACAAATGCGTTATTTCTTTAAAAAACAAATGGAAAAGGAAATAGTGTTAATACCACTTTTAAAATTTATTCTTTACATCACAGAAAGCTAGTATAAATTTAGAATAATTTTCTTACCGTCAAGAATCGACTCTGAGTAGGGGAACAAATCATTTGACAAAAAACATTAGCTAAGTTGTGAATGCAAGCAGGACATCGTCTGAATAATGACGAAAGAGAATTGAACTGTGCTTCAAAACTTGCAACTTGTGAATCATCACAACATACGGAATCTGCAAATTTAAAAAAAAAAAAAATTAGTTTTTTTTAAAAATACGATATCCACTTAAAATGTCACTGAGCGAAAAATCACACAAGCAAAGAAGAGATTTGGCATCAGTCATTGTCTCACGAGCAAAATCTGAAGGATATGAATCTGGCGCGGACAAAATATACTAAAAATATTAAGTCTGTGAAAGAATATAATAACCTTTTGAAATTTATAATTTTAAAAATTGCAATACTAATGTATGAGCCGTGATGACTCAGGGGATAGAGAACTCGCCTCCCAATGACGTGAACTGGGTTCGAATCCCAGCGATGGCTGGTCGATATGAATTTTGCACCCTGCTTGCACAGACCTCAGTGCTGACGTAAAAATATCCTCAGTGGTAGACGGATAATGGGTTAGAGTGCACTTGCCGTCAGGCTAACCGTGGGAGGTTTTCTTGGTGTTCCTCTCCATGTAACGCAAATGCGGGTTAGTTTCATTAAAAAGGCCTCCACTGAGACAAATTTCTCTCAACACTTGATCCAAGAGTTCCTTTGTCTTCTGCAAATATCCTCCCTCAGAATAAGCTGTAGTAAGCAGCTGTACACTTTCTAACCGGAAGTAGAGTTGGTTAAGAGCTCGAGATTGTTGTTGTTTACATTTATTTTGAAAACACCATTCATTTATTGAGTTCATTGTTAACAAGTCCACATCAAAACACAGTGAAACACTGTTAGCACAGTCCAAATGACCTCAAAATACACCAGACACAGCAACCCGGAAAATATGGACGGCCTGCAGCACTCATTATTGTAGAAAACACCATCTATAAATTATGACCGGAGCAGTTTATTCATTACGATTTTAGTCCAGTTGAATAGTAAGGAAATGTTCGGTTGAAACCCTTTTGCCCTATTTAAAGTCCATTCCTTATGCTGAATAGGTTAAACGTCAAAGTTGTATTTTACAAAAGGAAATTTCTGCTAGTTTTAATGTAAATTTACTAAGATGAATTTTTAAGGGCTTTGGAACTCTTCTTATTAGCTTAGAAAAAACAAACCTTGATTAATGCCTGGGCAAACTTCTTTTAAGAATTTCGCAGATTCTTCTGTTTTTATAGCAGTTGGAGAACCATTGTAGACGCAAGGCTTTGGAAGAAGGGTTAAATCATCTATTCCACATTCCCCTCTCATAACGCAGTGACCATGTTCACTCTAAAATTAGTTTAAAGATCAGTATCAATGAGATTATTCGTAGATAAAATTCAGTTCCATATTTCATACTAAAACTATACTCACGGCATGTAATAAATGGACTGATATAAACAGGATAACAAGAATTGAATACATGTTGTTTCACTCTGGAATTAATTCAATTCATATTAAGTAAAAACTCAGAGAAATATTATAAACAGAATTGAAATTTTCAGAACCTAACGAGATTTAGAAGGAAATTGATTTTAAAAACAACGAGAATAATATTATAAAAAAAAATAATAATAAAGAGGATTAAAAGCATACTTGGAATTTCCTTTTTTTCCCCTTCACTTTTTGATAGTTAACCTAGTTCGGGTAGAGAGAGGCCTTTAAGATTTGCTTTGAATATTTATTCTCTTAAAATGAAACATAAACCTTTTGACGAAAATAAATAAAGAGGATTAATAGCATACTTGGAATTAAAAAAATATAAAAAAAATAAATAGAATAAAATAAAATAAAAAATAAAGAGGATTAAAAGCATACTTGGAATTTCCTTTTTCCCCCCTTTCTCGTTTTGATAGTTAACCTAGTTCTGGTAGAGAGAGGCCTTTAGGATTTGCTTGGGATTTTTATTCTCTTAAAATGAAACATAAACCTTTCGGAGATCACAAGTTACCCATTGGCAAAATGGTTGCAGTCTAATTTTTTTTTCGTTACGTAATTAAAGTATAAACAGAATCCTTTCGTTTTTCCGTTTGTGTGTAACGTTTAAGGCATTCCCGTCTACGCTCTTTGGCTTTAGCTTTTTCAGCCTCGGTAAGTTTAGGCCATGCTAACGTTGTTTTTTTTATTTTTTTTTTTGTTTTTTTTTTTATTTTTTTTTTTATAACTTTTCTTGCTTCAACTTTAACCTTTGGGACCATATCAATCAGTTTGGGACTGTCTTTATTTGTGATATTCACCTGAATTAGTATTGAAAATGATCCAGGTTGAACTGTAGGTTAGAATTTCTGATTCTTAATTAAAACAATAAAAACCAAAAATATCGTTCAAATGATATAATTCTCTTTTATTCACAACTCAAGAGGTATTTATGGGATCTCTCTGGTCCCATATCTCAAAAATAAACCCACCAACCTAATGCATAACAAAATTAAAAGTGAAAAAAAAAATTCTAAAAAAATTTCAAACGGCAACGATTGTCATAGCAACGCATGCAATGAGGACGCATGCGCACTGTTTACTATTACTCTTGAACACAGTTGAAAAGTGTGACGACGTCCATCTAAGGTGCGCGCGCAATCAAACCTTAAGCAATACCCATAATGCCCATGGGTAATAACTTTACTTTAATACCATACCCTCCGATAATTAAATTTTCCAAGAGGTGGTAAAGATAATGTATTAATCTATCTATAATAATTAAATGAAGAGTTTGTTCTGGGTGTATGTCTCTCTTATAACTTAAAAACAATTTTTCATCATTCTGAAATTTGAAAAGCGGCTGCAAGGGGTAAATTTAGCAGCCGTTCCTAAAATTTGTTCAAAATTTCCAATTAGTTCGTTCGGTACAGCTGTTTGAAAAATTAAATTTTTTCATGGACGTAGAGCTCGCCAAAGATAGAAACGGTACTGCTGCAGACGATAGCTCACATTAAAAAAAAAAAAAAACGATTATTGGTACATTCTTTAAGATTTAATTATTTTTTATTAGTTATGTTAGATAAACCCAGTGATCGGCATGAACATGATAGCATATGCGGATTACGTTCACAAATTAGTATTTTTAAAGTTATTTGAAACCACGTGTCCATTTTGTTCATAGTTATGCTCTCATGAACGAAAAGTATGGTAAAAAACTTTAAAAAATGAAATTATTTTAGCTTATTTAATTACGTTAGTATATAAATTTCGGTTTTGTGTAAGATTCTGTAGTGTTGTTCTATACCGATATATTGATTCCTTACTTTTTTCAACCCCCGTACGAGAAAGGGGTATTCACCTAGCATTTAAGTAAATTAAAAGCGAAGAATTTTGCCCACAACTGTAAATAAACACCGTAAATAAATATATATCAGATCCGCAAACGATTATAGGTTCTAATAAAAGTATTACGGAAGTTCTATTTGAATTCAGATTTTCTGCTTTAGTTCAATACATTCTTCTGCTACTTCCATTTATTCTGAAGAATATATGGAAAATATATTTTTCAGAAATCTCTAGCTTTGGAAGGTATGTTTAATAATCTTATTAACTTGAATAGTTATAATAATGATGGGATAATTTTTTGGATTCTTTTAAGAATCTCCAATGCTCTCATTTCTTTATTTTTATTTATTTATCAAAAATTGGGTGCCTGGGCCGCGCAGTGGCCCCTAACCCATTCATCATGAAATATTTGCAGGTTGAATTAAAAACATTTTGAATTATGCAGCATTGAGGTGGCAAAAACATGCTCTCATTTCTCTAAATAGTTTTCATTTTTGTTCACAACCATTATAAATTAGACTGGGAAACTATTTTTTTGCTGCTCCTTTTATACAAACACTTTGATATTACCAAATTCATGTGTTGGGTTTTGAAATCTAATATCAGTTTTGTACAAGAGATACAGAGTTTTGTATAAAATAATAGTTTTAGTTTATTTTAGTTTTCTGTAAAAGCTTATAAATAACATATAGGTTTATATACGTAAATTTACACACTTGCATGCTCCATTGAAAGTAACACTTCAGACGAAAAAAAAAAAAAAAAACGTATAGCCTTGATCAGAACGTAGTATATTTTATAGTATTATAACTAACGCAGCGTAAAGTTAACTTAAATGCATCATCTCGTTCTTCCTACCACTACTTATGTAGCAGATAAGTGGGAACACTTAATATTCACTTGAGAGATTTTAAAAAAAAATCCTCCTGCAGAATATATAATAGAATTGTACAAAAATTGCAGGATGTAGGGAGAAATCAGTTGTAGTTTTGAAATAAGTGATGCAAAAATATGTAAGATCCGTTCAAAAACTTCATGAAACATAAAATAAACAAACAAACATAAAAATTTTATTTCCCTGTGATATCAATATCACGAAATTAATATACAAGTACAATAAAGTTACCTTTCTTTCTTTTGTATTTCTTTCGGAGAATTTATGCTCAGTCTTTGAAGCGTTCGAAAAGAATTAAGAGAAAATCCTTTTTAACTTAAATCAATTTGTTATATAATGTTTTTAAGTTTCTTCTGTCAGCTGCTTATCTAGCAAGATAACCATCTGTTCTTTCAAATCAACATTTTAATATTTCATTTTTACTTGAAATTTTTACTGATTATATTACTTTTTTAAATACTATCTATTAATATACTATGCAGAGTAGACACCACTTGAAAAAATTTTAAAAGTGGTTTTAACAAGTGATTCGTAAATGTGTTTCGCGATACCCTAGAGTTCCGTGGAAGTATTAGTCGAAAGTTAGAATCTTTTTAACCAGTAATAATTGTATTTACATCCAATCGATTATCCATAATTTTTTTAATAGTTTGGTTCTTTATAGAAACTTTATTGACGTAAAAAGCCAGAGGAAAACAAGCAACATTTGAAGAAAAAAAAATTCTTTAAAAGTATGTTAAATAAATTATGAGAAGGATACAAAAGAAGTATTTTTCATCGAGCTTTTCTGTTCAAAATACAATAGCTAATTTCTTGTCTCTATAGAATCAGGGACCGCTTGGTTTGGCGATAATTTTAGTTCAGTTTTGCAGAAATCCCAATTTTGGCCACCATGATAGACTTTAGAGTCTTTGCTTTAATGACTTCACCTTCGGGTTACTGTAACTTTGGTTTACTTGTAAGTGATAGGTTCTTGGTTTATTTACATATATATATTCCTTTCTTTGCCAATCGTCAAAAAATATGAGGGGCCTCCGATAGTAAACTATTTTCTCAGTTCTTTATTGAAAATTATCATTCCGTTTATTTCATTCATTTTTAGCATATGTGTCAGGGAATCAGTATGAGTTGTTGCTGCTTATCCCTTTCTGGCCTGATGAAGTCAGACCAGATCTATGAACCCGTTGATCTGAAGAAAATCAAAGACCAAAAGAGGAGTAGATGTAAATGTCTTCCCAGAGAAGACCAAGACAGTTCAGGATGTGATCGGCGGAAGCGTGGTGTAGATGGCATTTAGGGCAAATGGGGTGGATTTTAGTTCCTTCGGAAAATATAAGACCTTTAAGATAGTCGGTAGCTAGGCGGGAGATGGTGGTGCAGATTCTTCTTTCAAAGGGAAGAGTCAAAGAAGCTCCAGGCTTTTTTCCCTTGTACCAATGGTGGGTGGGAGGAATCAGCCAGCCTCTGAGAAGCTGGGATTTCTTCAGGGAGTAAAGTTCAAGATAGGTAAGATCAGAAGAGGCAGGGTGCGGTTGGCTGCAACCCTCTTTAGCAAGGCTGTTCGCTAAATCATTACCATAGAGACCGACGTGAGAAAGAATCCACTGCAGGTGAATATTATGCTGAAGGGACAAGAGTTTTAGTTTGTTTGTTAGTACGAGAGATCTGTGTTTAGATTAGCAGAATCACCAACTGGCAATCAAAATGGGCTATAAATGGCGCAGAGCAGAACTCTTTACCTATGGCACCACTTTGCATGCTTTCAACATTAACGCGTGGAGAGTCATGGAAGAAGGAAAAACGTTAGTTTCTGTCTTGGTTTTCATATAGATTAAAATCTTTTAAGTTGGGAAACTATATGGAAACAAAAATTGCATTAAACTTAGTTCTAAAAGAAAGCATCGTGGAAATTTTAAAAAATATTTTTATTCGTTAATAACGAAAAATATCAAGAAAAGAAAAAATATCGTAGTACATTCCTATAAAACAGGAAAGAGGAGGAGAGGGAAGAGAGAAGGGCAAAAGGCATGGAACCGGTCTCCTCCCCAGATGGCGCATCGATTGTCTATTGCTAATTTAAAAACTTGCTTTGGTGCTATTGGAAATAGAAAGGCAATTAAAAAACATATTTATTTATCAAACCACATTAAGTACATCGAAAAACAATTTACAATCTCTTCAAAACAAACACCAGTCTCGTTCCGTTCCGAAATAAATTAAAAAATTAAAATAAAATTTACGCGCGACGTTTCATGCCTTCTAGATACGCATGCCTCGCTAGATTTTATTCTTATAAGCCCTGACAATATGCATACACCAAGAACAAATTCAAAATTTTAAATATTTTATTCTTGACATTAAATATTTTTACAATAATTGATTTTTTTTTCTCACTAGTATGCTCACGGCTGTTAATGAACTTTTTTTTTATATAATGAAGGTGGTTCCACCAAAAGAAGCTCAATCAATTAGAGTTCTGTAGCCGAAAATAAAAATGGGAACCACTTGCTTAGAGTGCTCAATGTCGCAAACAAATTTCACTAATTTCCTATCGATCAAAATATACTTATTAATCAAAGAAATATTTCATATAAAATACCACTCAGCTTAATTGGTGAGCCTTACAAAGTCTTAATAAAATTAATCAAAAGTTAAAGTATTTAAGTTTTTCATTCCCTATCGTTTTATAAAATCTTTTGATTAAAGCAAAGCAGTGCGTATAATTCACTTTTTATTATCATGCTGTCCAAACGATCTTGCCAAGCTGCCATGAGCTCAGAGCTGTGGTGGCTCAGGGGATAGATTTCTGATCTTCCAATGAGGTAACCCAGGTTCGAATCTTAGCAAAGGGATTTTCGGTACGTATTCTACACTCGACTTACACCGACCACAGTGTTGACGTAAAATATCTTCAGTGGTAGACGGATCATCGGTTCGATTCGCCTTGCCTTCAAGCTAACCGTAGGGGGTCGTGGTTTTCCTCTCCATGTAATGCAAATACAAGTTAGTTCCGTCAAAAAGTTAGTTCCTCCACAAAGGCAAATTTCTCCCAGTACTTGAACCTGGAGTACTCGTCTCTTCTGGATTGGGTTCAAAATTATAAGGCTACGGAGTTGAACATTGATTGTCGTAAACTCAAAATTGAGTCGGCTGTTATATGACGGTTATAAAATAAAATAAAATCCGCCAAACGCTCTGTAGCGAGGTTCAATCTTACCCTAACCCTTGATATATCTTTCTGATATCCTACTCTATTTGTACTACTTGTTCTTCATTTTGGCAAGGGCTTATAAGTTGTACTTTGTTAAGAGACTCAAACAAATCTGTGGCTTTTCTCCATATTAGCGTTTTGCATCATTTTCAAAATAAGCGTAGACACCGCTGGTTTTAAATAGGATAAAGTTGACCTTAACTGTCATGAGTAACGGTTGCAAACCTACAGCAGTTATAAAAATCGCATATTATTCACCAAAAAAAAATATCATTTATATTACGATGGAGCTTTCAAAAAACAGCCTTACAGAAATTTTTCTAAAAAACAGTAAAAATTGGCAACCTTGTATATATATTTTTCCAGTAAAAATAAATTTGCAATATAATGTAAGTGATAAAACAAAAATACAATAACTCAAAATACAATTCTTGAAATCTGACAACGACTATAAATGTAAGTGGTTGCTAAATCAGGAAAATCCAATAATTACCGCAGTTCAAAAACAAAATTAACAATCGAAACATAATTAATAATCAACATAATTCATTTGTCATTTAATCTTTACAAAACATTACACAAAAGTTATAGACAAAATCGATTGATTTTCTGGAAAAAAATTGTATCAAATATTTTATTATTTTAAAAAGTAACAATGGGTTAAAGTAAAATGAAATGCACAATATTCAATCTATTTAGACAAGTCAGTTTAATTATTCATAAAGTAGGACACTTTCCTATGTTAAAAGAAATTTTATCAATTGCCACAATGCTTTTTCCAAATGAAGGGTTAACTTGAGCTTCAAACAGGAACTAAAGAGGAATTAAAAAAAAAAAAAATATGTATTAACAATTAAAATACAAAAACTTACATAATCTATTGACTAATTGCACACAAGCTTTCCACCCCCTGCTGCATGCAAAAAATTACACGATCCGGTATTATTTTTTGCACCAAAAATAATTTGTAACTTATATATGTATTTAATTTTCATAATTCCTGAACACTCGAAAATTATAAAATTTTTATACCTTACTAATTAGTAAGAACATTATTTTTAAGAATTATATATATTAGTACAAATAGCATTTTATAGTACTCGGAATGTATAGGGGCCTTCTGCGCGGCCCAGGTGCCCAATTTGTATAAATAAAGAAAGAAAGAAGTACTCGGAATGTAAAAGGTTAAGGTAAATGTATTTATTTTGTGTGTGTACCTGCACTTCATAATTAATAATAACTTCAGACTTACTAAATCTTCTCTCCATAATTAATAGGTTTTGTATAAATGTTTAAGTTGTTTTTGTTTGTATGTAGCGGTGTACAATATTCTAAATTAAATTTAACACTAAACATAATATTTTAAAAATGAAATCTTTAATCATAAAATTACTACCACTCTAAATATTTAAATAGAATAAAGATATAAATCAAAATTTTTTTTTTAAATCTTTAAAGTGCTTAAGTATTAAGCCATAAATTATATTTTTTTTTATTGGAAAAGTAAAGAGGGAAATTTTCGTATGTATTTTTAAAAATTTTGATGCAGTTGTTTACATTTATGGAAACATCGGTCAGCTTACCGTGAACTAATTCGTTATTTACAAGTCATTTTCGAGGCACGTCTGTAGCATCATGCAATATCGGTCCTCATATTAACACATTGCTGACCGGCAACTTTTCTGTGGAACGGATGTGAAAGTAAAACAATATAAATAAACTTTAAAAAATTTTGTTTATTATTCCACTCTTATTTCTTTTTCGTATGATAAAAAGTATAACAATTACCTACGTGCAATATGGTACAATCACAAGTTTTGCAAATATATACGGTTTCGTAAAGTTATAATAAATTGGTAGAGAATTAAAGAGTAAAACTTGAAAAGTAAGGAAAATTACTTCTCATTTTTTAAAAGAGTCACCTCGAGATCACTGCTAACATGATTGCTTAGACTCGTGACCGATCACCAACGCTTGGCCACGAAAACACGAGTTGACTCGTGACCGGTCAGCAATGTGTTAATGTTTACAACCTCGTGTGGCAGTTTTGATTTTTGCGGCTCGTTGCAATATGATTTCAGACTTAGGCTTTTTTGAGAACATTTTAAGCTTTAAATTATGTAAAACTGATATTAACCGCACTTTGCATCGGGTTATAGAATTAATAAGATTTTACAAACTTTAAATGCTGACACTTAAAACAACGTTGTAACTCTTATAACTCAATAAATTTCCCTTCAATGTGGTAAAACACTTATCAGCATAAACGCGTTATACTATTTTAATTCCCGTTACACATTGCCATCAATCGCGTTTATAATTATTAAATTAATAATAAACATATTAGTTTTAGAAGAATCGGCAGCAAAGCTACGGATGGTTCTGTGGTAACAGTGTTGCGCATGACGAAGTGCACTCGTCACCGATATGTCAAATGCATTCACTAACCTCCCTTGGAAATTTAATTAAATAAAAATTATATACATTAATTTTTAAATGTTTGTTGCTCAGTTGATAGAGCGTTCGCCAACAAATGAGGTAACTCAGGTTCAAATCCCAGTGGTTGTAGTTAGGTTCGTATTCTGCACCCGATTCGCAAACACCACAGTGCTGACGCAAAATAACCTCAGCGGTAGACGGAAAACGGGTTAAAATCCCCTTGAATCCCGCTTCATGTAACGCAAATGAGGGAGAATTTCATCAAATAATCGTCCAGTAAGGCTAATTTGTTCTGATTCTTGATACTGGAGTTCCCTTGTCTTCTAGGTTGGGTTTAAAATTACAAGGCTATGGAATAGATAACTGATAAACGTAAACTCAGAATTGGGTTGGCTGTTCAACGGCGGTTATAAAATAAAAATTATTTTGTCAAATTAAAAACTTTCCTTTTAGGATGGCGATGTGTCATATTAAATTCACTCCTTGTCAGAAACTAGCGCAAAAGTTCTTTTAAGATTTATGGCATTAGGAGCTGCGCTTCGGTGGCGCAGTCGGTTCAGGCACCCCTCATACAGCTGGTGGGGAGCTATAGGGGGCCGCGAGTTCAATGATGATATCTGAGGAAACAATCTGCGTGTAAAAAAGCTAGAATATGAACGTTAAATTTGTCATGATTGAAAGTTGATTAATGTGTGTAAATTTGGGAGGGAGAAGTAGCTGCTCAGGCGTTGACCGTATCGTCTGATCGTGATCGAAATTGTGTGGCATATTCGTTAAAAGATAGAACTCTAAGAACGGGGCTGAGTGTTTGACCATGATTGGGTGATGAACTAATATGTTACTCCGCGTATCGCGCTCTTACTATGTTTTATTTTAAATAGCATAATTAATAATTTTTATAAGCGAATTTTATTTTTAATAAAAACTATGCTTGTGCTAAAAACTTGGAAAGAGCAAACGCATGTGACGTTGCGTGATGTTACTTGAAAGTGTTTCTACTTAGATGAAAGGTGCACCAGAAAAGTTAAAAAGAGGTAGGATTTCATTTCATTGATATTAAATTTCTTACTTTCATTTATTTGTAGCTACCGTTATATATAATGTAATATTATATGCAATACATATTCAAATTGAATATCTTAACATTCCACTTCTACGATAAAGCCATAAAATGCAGCACAGCCAACTTCAATCAGATTTTTAACTTCGAGAACTATAAAAAAGACGAAAAACTAAGACCAATAGCCGCTCATTTCACCTCCGACTCCTCATACAACAACTATCAGCATAAGTAATAGTCATCAATTCCAGCATCTATAGTCTACATCAATAATCCAAAGCATCAATAGCATCAAACACTTTACCAATACTGAAATCCTGACTTATGTTACTTCACGTTGACAATCAAACCACAGCCATCCACAGTTTAACAGCAAGTTGCTCTTATTTTTTTCATTTTCTTTCAGTTATACAAGCAAGGTGCTTGTCTCCCAGTAACAGCCACCCCATAGACTGCTGAACTCAAACTGTCTTTTATTTAAACTTTTTTTTTACTTCATGATATATGGGATAGGGGCCTTCTGCGCGGCCCAGTTGCCCAATTTGTATAAATAAAGAAAGAAAGATCTTAACATTCCGATCTCAATTATATTGCAATACAGAAAAAAAAATGAGAGAACTGTATTTGCTATCAGGGCTAAAGAAAGCGCTGAATAGGTATGAATTCTGTTTCTTTATTATGTTGGTCCCGGCTTTTCACATTTTTAAGCTCACGTTCCATCACTGTACAATAGTACAGAGCCCAAAAAAATAAAGGGATCATCCTGAATAAGTTTTGATCGAATCTTTACGTTCTAGGACTCAATCTCAATGATTCGAGATGTGACGACGTCAAGTAAGTTGAATAGTGCAGACGATATTTTAAGTGACAAAATAAGATATAAAAACGTACTTTTTCTGAATAAACATAAGTATCTGACTTTTTCTGAAATTCAATTTCTCAGGAACTATTCGACTGATTTAGTTTTTTTAAAACTAAAAACTTCTTTTCTCGACAGATTTGGATTCTGACCAAAATATAGGGGATAGCCGCTATCTGGGAAATATAGTTTGGTCAGGAATGAATGGAGGTTTTTGCGCAAAATTTCAAAATTCGTTTATCTACAGATAATTCCATTAAGGAGATAGCTTTTAGTAAATGTTCAATATTTTTTATTATTTTATTTAATAATAGTACAAAAAAAAATTAAGTTGTAAGGTATACAATTTTTAACATCATTTTAACACGTTCACGCCGGGGGGACCCACCGGTGGGTCACGCTCGATTTTCTCATCTTGGCAGCGCATCGGAGTAAAAACTGGTAACAATAAATTTCATTTTTCACTTTTTTTCCGGGAATAATAAAAATCCATAACTACCAATTATTTTTAACGAATGCAATTTTTATATTGAATTGCTTCTTGATAAATTTCCTTACAGTGAAATGTTATTGTTGAGAATTGATTAACTCCTCCCTAATATTATCTAATATTGAAATAGTTCTTCTACCAGTATTTTCTCTTTTCCCGGCGTAAACGTGTTAAAGAATCTAATTTAACATGGCAAATTACAAAATTTTTGCAAAATCGATCAAATATTACTGAGAAATCGATTTTTTTTAAAAAAAGTTCTAGGTCTTTAGGAACTATTCGTACGTTTTTGTGCCAGATTTCGTAACTCAAAATATCGTCTGCAGTAATTAACCCCTTAACTTGTGCCCAATTCGAGCTCACTAAAGAAGCCAAACTGTGCACACTCGAGATAATTCGAGCGGCTTTTTTTTATGCTGCTATATTTTTTCACACTCGAATATAATCGAGAATTGAAAATAACATTGTGAAAGTTAAGAAAAAAAATCGTTTTATTAATATTTATCATTTGCATAGGATTGTAAGCTATAACAATTATTTACTCAAGAATAAAATTTACGGAGATGCACACTTGCTCCGGACGGCAAATATATATTATAAAGTGGTATTTTGTCAATTGTAATTCTTGGGTTAATAATAAACTTAATTTAGTAGATTTTTATCCACCGCTATTTCTAAATAATTTGTAGACTTATATAATTCACCACTTTATAGTACTTATGTTTAGCTATTCCTTTTAAAAAGCAAGCAAAATTAGTCAAATATTTGCAAAGTTTACTCAGCAGTTACTTATCGTTTTTTTTTTTTTTTAATAATTATTTTGACGTGTGCGGACATCACCTCCTACATCAGAAAGCCCCCACACGGTTTCTTATAAGTAGTCTGCGCAGATTATTTAAGAAACGAACCACTTGTGCGCAAGAACCCAAATTCTATTTAAAACAGTACTTGAGAGAAATTCATTATATATATTTGAGAATTTAATCTGTAGTGGTTGACAAGTAAATTAAACAAACCAATTATATTCATAAATTAAACAAATTTTTAGACATATATTTGCCACCACTTTCTAATTTTTAATATTATCAAAACAAATAATTTCATCAACCTTTCTGAAAATAACTTTTCCTCATGCTGATACAGTTCTGAACAACTCCAAAATCAAACAAACACAGTTTAGAGCAAGCTGCTTATTTTATTTTTTAATTCCTTTTTAGTTATTCAAGCAAAGTGTTTGAAACATTCATACACTCATGTCCATAAATTAAGGATAATGAAGTTCAGGCACAGAAAGAGACAGAAGCCAAACAAATTTGACTTATTTGTAAAGTCTATGTATTAAACAAAAGGTAAAGAGCAAAAAAGATGCTATATGTTTGACATAATTAATAAAAATTGCGATTTTTACTCCCTGGAGCAAATTTCAAAATAGAACCTATTTACAAAAAACAGTATAACATGGTTAGTATGATGGTTAATACGGAGTATGTCTCCCGGACGATGCAATACTGGCCGTACAACGCCTAAGCATGCTGAGTATCAAATTATCAATCTGATCTTGGGGTATATTACACCACTCATCAAGCAATGCCCTCCGAAAGTCCTGTAGACAGGTGGGAGGGAGTTGACGGGCTGCAATTCGTCGGCCAAGCATATCCCACACATGCTCTATTGGATTCAAGTCCGGTGAGTATGCTGGCCAATCCATACGGGTGATATCCTCCGATTGAAGGCATTCGTCTACAATGTTTGCACGGTGAGGACTGGCGTTGTCGTCCATAAACAGAAATTCAGCACACATGGCGCCCCGAAACAAACGTACATGTTGTTCCAGAATGACATCCCCATAGATGTGGCCTGTCATCGTTACACTCTGAACATGCAGGTCAATTCTAGAACCAAGAAAAATTCCTCCCCAAACGAGCCATCCTGCACCACCGTAACGGTGTCGTTCAATGGTGTTGTCTTGGTGGTAACGGGTACCTGGCGCTCTCCATATGAAAGTCCGGCGAGAATCAGACTGCAAACTAAACCTGGACTCGTCGGAAAACATAGCACAAGACCACTGTTGCGGTGTCCACAATGCATGCTCTCTACTCCAGGCTAATCGCAGGCGACAGTGAGTTGCGGTAAGTGGAACACATCTTACAGGCCTACGAGCATATGGACCAATGTGCGCTAAGCGTCTGTACACGGTCTGCCTTGAAGCTGTCGTACCGGTAGCTGGAGAGAGCTGACGAGATAGGTCTGATGCTGAGCTCCGTCTGTTTCTTTTGGCAGTAACTGCCAAATACCGGTCTTCATTCGGCGTTGTAACTCAGGGGCGACCTGTGCTGTAACGTCTACTCTCATTACCATCATCTTGGAATCGTTGCCAAAGCCTGGAGATGACACTCTGGGCAATTCCAAGTTCCTCTGATACTTCCAGCTGGGTACGTCCACATTCCAGTCGTCCGATGATTCTGCTACGTAAAAAATCATCCAAATGCTTCCTTTGTGCCATAACTATGCGGTTATTGCACTGAAAGGCTTTTAAAGCGCTTGTGAACAATTTTACTTCTTTGCCACCATTCCTTATATACCCCTCTCTTACACTCTCGTCATTGTGATGTACTACCAGCGTCATCGAGTGGTTTCCTGTAATTTGTATATTCTTCTTCAGGATGTGTGTGATAATTCTACAGGTGAAATTTAAATTTTTGAGTTTGATTTCCCTGTGATTCTGAATTATCCTTAATTTATGGACATGAGTGTAAAAGCAACTCCACTGCCTGCTTACCTCAATGCTCAACCAAAACTGTGTTAAAATTCCAGATGAATGGGATAGGGGCCGCTTCGCGGCCCAGGTGCCCAATAAAATCAAAACACTAGGACTAGGAATTTTTAATAGATATCATATTAAATGGTTCTTTAACTAATTGGTAAACCTTCATGGTGGTCTGATCCATCACCTCCTACATCAGAATGCCACCACACGGTTTCTTATAAGTAGTCTGCTCAGATTATTTAAAAAGCGAACCTCTTGTGCCCATGATCCCAAATTCTATTTTAAAAGAACTTGAAAGAAATTTATCATATATATTTAAGAATTGAATCTGTAGTGGTTGACAAGTAAATAAAACAAACCACTTATATCCATAAATTAAACAAATTTTTAGATATATATTTGCAACCACTTTCTAATTTTTAATAGATTTCATATTAAATGGTTCTTTAACTAATTGATTTACCTCCATCGTGGTCTAATCAGACTACCTTCAAAAAACCGTGTGGAGGCTTTCAGTTGTAGGAGGCTTTGTCTGATCGGACTACTTTCAAAAAACCGTGTGGAGGCTTTCAGTTATAGGAGGCGTTGGTCCGGAGCAGTTGGCATCTCTGACTATAGCCTTTTTCCACGGAACAAAAGCGCAGTATATCAAAATTGTCTACCAAAAGAAAAGACAATGTTCTAAAGTGTGTTTCTTTACATTAAAAAAGGGTGATTTTTTTGCCGTTATTTTTTTCTTCAAAAAAATCTGTGCGTAAGGGGTTAATTAGCATATTTAAGGTCAAATCCTCAAACTATTTAAATTGAGTTCTAAAATCGCGAAGATCCGATCATTACATCAAAAGTTATTCGGAGTGGTCCGTTTTTAAATTTTAAGCACTGCATACTTACTCTTACGAACTGGGAAACCTGTATCGGCAAACTGAAACTTCTCCAGTGGTCAGTCTGAGTGTGTACACTCAATATTTTTTGAAATCCTGAATCTGTTTGCTTTTCAACTCGAAAAAAGGAGACTCCTTCGCCGGATATAAATAAACGGAGGGAAAGGCACGCTTCAGTTTCCTTATAGTTATCGAAATAGGGTGTGATCATCCTTGCAAGTTGTTTTTTATCACCAGAAGTAATGACAGCCATTACCATTCCTGAAATATATAAATAATAGCATTATTGCGCAAAAACATGCAAAATTGTGTTTCTAATATTAATTAATATCAACTCTAAACACAATGCAGACCCGGCTAAGAAATGTTGCGTCGTTCCATTGGCGCAGAATACTTATTAAACATATTTTTCATCATAATTTCTTTTATCAATTTGACTGAAAATAAATGAAATTGTTGTATTTAGCATTTTAATAATTAATGAATGAAAGGAAATACATCATGAAACACCGGTGTCTTTTTCAACGTTCCTATTAACGTGGCTCACTTTTTCAAATGTGCACTTATTTAGATCTAAGAGGATAGATTAGATCTTATTACTTATCTTAATATTAATCTTATTTACTCATATCTTATTAATCATTGAAATTTCTTTAATTTACAAAATTAATTGAATATAAAAGGAAAAAATTTCTTTGTTTTTTCAAATTACTTTTTTGTATTTTATATTTTAGTACAAGTAAAATTCCGATAATCTAACAGATTTTGATTTAGTAAATATTTGTTTATTATTATTAATAAATAGCAAATTATATTTTTGCTCGTACTTGGAGAGTTAGAAAAAAAATCCATATAAGGTACACGGGTGCTCCATCTGCGTCAAGGGGTTAAGGCAATTTGGTCATTAGTCATTATTAAAACGCTCATACCTTGGTCCTCACACCTTAACGCTCATACCTCCTACTTAAGTCCTTATCATTAAACGGCCAGGTTGGCCTGGTTGGCAGGGCGCTGAACTCACGTCCGTGAGAACGGGAGTTGAAATTCAGCCGTCCGTAGACTCTCCGTGTAGTAAATGGTGGCTGGTGCACATTAAATCTGTCAGGCCCCAAAGTCCCTCGTGTTCCCATTACAAATTATACCTCTGGGGGTACTGAACTGGAGATTGATCGTTCTCTAGTTCAGATCAAAATTATGATTTGTGGATGGGTCCGCCCTTTAAACGGGTGTGGCACAAGTTGAATTATTTGCCTAAATGGCCTACTACAAAATCAACATTAAAGAGCTCGTGACATTATTAATAACATTGAATCGCTCATGCAGCATGATAATTACATAATTAAAGTTTTTAAATATTTACCATCAATATATTGTAGCTGCCGAGTCTCTTGATTTTCTTTCGAGGTTTTCTTTTTATAATTTAGGGATAAAAAATTTTTACTTTATCTTATATCTACCCTACTATGCCCTACTATATTGTTTTATCTTTGTTTAAAAAAAAATTTTATTGTGATTTTGACCATTACTAGAAATGCAAAAATTTAAAGAAATTTATAAAAGTTCTAAAAACATTCTTTTAAATTATCTAAAGAGCGGGGTTCGTACGCACCAGGAAAAAAATTATTAACTGGTATCAATTCTGTTATAAAGAAACTGTAATCAAATAAATTGCAATCAAATAAATTAAATCAAATAAACGAAGAGCAATAATCAAATAAATTGTGTGACCGAACATACTAACGTTCAAAAAACTTTATCGCTTGACTGGGTTTCCAGTGATCTACCAAAATAGTTAATAGCTCCAGTTGAATGTTTGACAATAGTCTAGCATCTAGCACATAAGTCTTCGACTATTATAGCTGTTTTTGGCAGAAAATTTTCCTAGTCATAGCAACTTTTATGTTTTAATGCAGGTGCTTCAATTTTTCAAAGTTTAGGCAACCATTCAAAATTTAAAATTGTCTGATGGACAAACCAGTCATATATTATTTTATTTTATATTTTATAACAGGAGTTGAACAGCCGACCCGATTTTTAGCTAACGACTATAAATATTAAACTCAGTAGCCTTGTACGTTTGAATACCACGCAGAAAACACGGAAACTCCGGGATAAAGCGTTGGTACAAACTAGTCTTCGTGGAGGAATTTTTGTTGGAATGACATGGAGAGCTAAACAATGGAAACCTTCCACGATTAGCCAGACGGCAAAAGGATTTTAACCCATGATCGGTACCAATGTTTTACGTCCGCACTGTGGTCGAAGCGAGGGGAGAGCAGAATTCCGTTCCAACCAATCCCCACTTGTATTCGAACCTAGTTCTCCTCATTGTTAGACGAACTCTTTTTCCCCTGAGTCCCCATGGCTCAAAAACAGTCATATTTTTTTTTATAACCATCGTTCAACAACCAAGCAATGTTTTGATTTTACTACTAGCAATGTTCAACTCCGTAGCAGTGCCGTTTTGAACCTAATTGAATAGACGAGGGAGCTCCTGGCTCAAATATTCAGGGAAATTTACCACCGAGAAGAACTTTTAGAGGGAACTAACTGACATATGCGTTACATGGAGAAGAAAACCACGAAAACATTCAAATGCTAGTCTGACAGCAAGGGCACTCTAACCCATGATCCCTCTACCACTGAGGATATTACACGTCATCACAGTGCTCAGTGCAAGCCGGGTGTGGAATTCGTATCGACCTGTCATTACTGTGGGACTTGAAGCAGGGTCTTCTCAATTAGAGGCGAGCGTGCTATCCCTTGATCCACCACGGTTCTAAAAACAAATCAGGTAATATATTTGCCTGCGGAATAATGTTTGCAATATACATATAATGCATGTTCTTCAACTTGACATGAGCTTATAAGACATGTTTGTGAAGAACACACAAACTTGCACATTTATTTGTAACAAAGAAAAAAGTAATGCATTTTTCATGTGTGTAAGACGATAAAACAGTGAATGAATGGTGAGAATTAACCATGGTTTATGTATTTCAATTTAAAACGAACGCAAGTACTTTAATTAAAATTAATAATAATATATATTAATGTAAGTATTAATAATATAAAAAAGCTATGAATGTATCTTTCACATTTAGAGGTTTTCTGAATTCCCTTAGTGCGGTAAGGAGTTCAAAGATAAGATAAGATAAGTTCAAAATGAAGATAAAACAAAGGTAAATTACAGAAAAATGGGGGGAAAGGGGGGAGGGAAATAATAATAATAACAAACAACTGGGGAAAGAAAAAGAATTAATTTAAAAAAAAGATTTAAAAAAAAGAATTAATTTAAAAAAAAAAAAAGTTTTTTTAAAAAAAGAAAAAGTTTTTTTAAAAAACCGGAAAATAAAAGATATAATCTTTTCATCAGCTCACACGATTATATCCGAAAAAGAGTGCTTTCTAATATTGTATCAATATAGCCAAAGCAAAATATATCAATACAATAGTGTGAGGAGCACTAAAAAAAAAAATTTTTTTTACAAAAATTACGACAAATAAAATTAAACACAATAAATAAAAATAACACGTAAAAACAGAAAATAAAATATAAAGGAAGAGCAGAATAAAACAAAATCTATAAAGCGAGCAGTGAAATATAATGAACTTACATGAACGGGAAATTTTTCAAGAATGATTTAAAATGTTTACGTAACAAGATTGCCAGATTGCAAAATATGAAAACTATGAAAACAAAAGCGCAAATTGAGCGTAACTAGAGGAGTTTAAAGTGCGTTCTTGCTGCATTACTGAAGTGCGTTTGATTTGTTAGTTACCAAGGATGGGCCAAAAAACGGATGTGCGCGAGGTAATGTTATACTGGATAATTTAAAAAAGTTAACTATAAATAATTTTGGAAAATAAATATTTATTTAAGAAAAATATATAAAATAGAAAGGAACATGAATTGCCAGTTTTGCACATAATTTTAGCCACGGATTTGCCCGAAATGGATTTGCACATGAAAAATTATATAAATTGACAAAGAAATCTTTTTAGTAAATAATTCTAGCCACGGATTTGCCCGAAATGGATTTGCACATGGAAAAATTGTATAATTTAACAAAGAAATTTATTAGTAAATAATTTTACCCACGGATTTGCCCGAAATGGATTTGCACATGGAAAAATTATATAAATTAACAAAGAAAAAATGAAAAAAGAAAAACAACTTATTTAAGTAAACAATTATAGCCACGGATTTGCCCGAAATGGATTTGCACATGGAAAAATTGTATAAATTAATAAAGAAATTTTTTAGTAAATAATTTTAGCCACGGATTTTCCCGAAATGGATTTGCACATGGAAAAATATTATAAATTAACAAAGGAATTTTTTAGTAAAGGAATTTTTTAGTAAATAATTTTGACCAAGGAATTGCCCGAAATGGATTTGCACAAAGAAAAATTATACAAATTATCGAAGAAATTTTTAGTAAAAAATTGGCCAGGGATTTACCTGAAATGGATTAACGAAGAAATTTTTAGTAAAAAATTTTTTGGCCACGGATTTACCTGAAATTTTTTACTAAATTTTAGCCAAAAAATTATTTACTAAAAAGATTTTTTTGTCAATTTATATAATTTTTCATGTGCAAATCCATTTCGGGCAAATCCGTGGCTAAAATTATGTGCAAAAATGGCAATTCATGTTTCTTTCTCTTTTCTATTTTTTTCTTAAATAAATATTTATTTTCTAAAATTATTTATAGTCAACTTTTTTAAATTATCCAGTATAATATTAACTCGCACACATCCGTTTTCTGGCCCATCCTTGGTAACTAACAAATCAAACGCACTTCAGTAATGCAGCAAGAACGCACTTTAAACTCCTCTAGTTACGCTCAATTTGCGCTTTTGTTTTCATAGTTTTCATATTTTGCAATCTGGCAATCTTGTTACGTAAACATTTTAAATCATTCTTGAAAAATTTCCCGTTCATGTAAGTTCATTATATTTCACTGCTCGCTTTATAGATTTTGTTTAATTCTGCTCTTCCTTTATATTTTATTTTCTATTTTTACGTGTTATTTTTATTTATTGTGTTTAATTTTATTTGTCGTAATTTTTGTAAAAAAAAAATTTTTTGAGTGCTCCTCACACTATTGTATTGATATATTTTGCTTTGGCTATATTGATACAATATTAGAAAGCACTCTTTTTCGGATATAATCATGTGAGCTGATGAAAAGATTATATCTTTTATTTTCCGGTTTTTTAAAAAAAAACTTTATCCTTTTTTTTTTTTTTTAATTAATTCTTTTTCTTTCCCCAGTTGTTTGTTATTATTATTATTTCCCCCCCCCCCGCTTTTTTTTTTCATTTGTCTGTAATTTACCTTTGTTTTATCTTCATTTTGAACTTATCTTATGAGTTCTATTTACTTGCAGCTTATGCGCAATAAATGATACTTATTGTTTTTCTTAATTTTTTTTGGTTTTTTTTTGTATTTATTTATTTTGCTGTCGATATATATATATATATATATATATATATATATATATATATATATATATATATATATATATATATATATATACAAAGCTGAAGAACGAAATGGATTTCTCTATTTGGATGTATACAAAGTACTTTTTTAGTTGGCATACATGCTCCTTAACAAGTCCTCGAAAAAATTATGTATGACATTGTTTCTCCACTATTAACAATATACTGCTACATTATAGAAAAATGCATTATACTGCTGCAGAATAGGAAATACGTTATACTGCTGCAATATAAGAAATATATATTAGGGTTGAAGTCACAGACACCACGGCACACACACTTTGGGATATCCTTTTTGGGATATCCTTTTTAGAATATATCTTGGTTTTTAAGGCTTGAAACCTACGTAACAGTTAGGCAGTTATACTTCTAAGTGTTAACAAAGTAGCTGAATTTTTTAGAAATTCATTCCACTTTAATTTTATTTTAACACCACTTTGTAAAATCTTCTTAGACCATACACGTTCGCTACTATGAAAGTAATTATCCCTATAAATCATTCCATTAAAATAAAGAAAGTGAGTATTTACCTTTTCTACCACCAGCATCCAATTCTTGACGAATCCATTTAGCTCTCATTCCAACTTGATTTACTATTCCACAATCATCATTTTGAAAAACGCATTCGAAAAGAACATCTGAGTTCAACTTACTGGAAACTAGAATGCAAATTAACTAATTTCATCGTCACACAAAAGTGTATTTTATTTGCTATATAACAGAGGTTTCCAACTTACATGAGGCCAGGAGTCAGAAATAAAAACACCAGTCAAATGGCGGGCAGCAACTTCATCAAAATTTTATATAGGACTCTTTTATGTTTGAAGGAACATTAAATATTACTGACATAATTTTATTAAGTTGAACGAAACAAAAGTATTGAATTTCTTATAAAATAAGAAGTAGATTTTTAAAAATATTTAATTGCATATTAAAAAATTCTGGCTACAATAACTTTAATGTGCACCTACTATGTATATAGAAATTGATCTAGTCCTAGTCTTTTTATTTTATTGGGGAAACAATTGATGTGCAACAGATATTTAATTGTTAAGATATAAAACTTTAAAAAGATTGGTATTAAAACTTACATAGTAGCACACAAAAAGTTCATTGAGAGAATTGAGGATTGTCTGCTGCAACCACCAGAGAATATATATCTACATTTTAAATTTACAGATGTAAATAATTTCGTCCAAAATGAGTGGTTTCAAAAAGTTAAATCGGAGAATTTCTTCGAGAAAATTTCTGATTCATGCTAAATTATATTCACAAAATTAAAAAAAAAAAATAAAAAACGACATAAAAAAAAGCATCATACACGATTATTTTTGTATTTGAATAAATAATTTCTTATGTGCAAAATCGGAGAAATAAATTTTTTTGCTCCGTAGGTATGTCCAATTTCACAGAAACATTAGGTTTTTTTTAACGAGAAAAGTATTTTAAAACAATATAGATTTTTGACGAAAATTGTCAGCAAAAAAATGACAACTAATAATAATATTCACGGGCCACAAAAAAAAAAAAAAAAAAAAAAAAAAAAAAAAAAAAAAAAAGCTTTCGCGGGACGCCAGTTGGAAACCACTGATATATAACTAACGACAATGTCGACATGGAAATTGTGTTATCTTTGTAGATTTTCTGATTACGATTTCTTACAGAAGTAGATATATAACAGAAGAATTTACAATTGAAAACAGCGTTCTTTTTAACTTCGCAAACACTTCATGTTTCTGACAATTACCGAATTTGCGTAGCTACAACAAATAACTTTCTTAAAGGTGGAAAAGTAATTGATTAACTTTTCAAGAAATGGGAATAAAACGAATGTTATACCCCTATAAATATATAATTAAAATATAGATTTATAAAAGGTCAAGTTAATTGATAGACATATTCTCATAAATGCCAACTGCTCCGGACACGTTAAAATAATTTAAAAAAACGGTAGCTAACTTCAAACTAAATTTCGCAGATAATTGGTAAAATTTGCTTACTTTTTAAAAGATTTAGCATTACTGAGCTCCACAAAGTAGCGAATTATATAAGCCTTCGAATTATTTCGAAATAGTGGTGGATAAAAACCTAATAAATCAAATTTATTAAACCAAGAATCTTACAATAAAAAACTACCACTCGAGAATACTTATTCACTGTCCTGAGCAAGTTGGCATCTATGTATTCTTGGTTTAGTGCTAAACTAAAACTTCACTTACGCAACACCAGTATGGAACAGCATTTTAAAACAAATTTCTAAGTAAACTGACACCTTAATAAAAATCTTAAAATAGAAAGATTTGACAAACATGTCGCCAAATTAAGCAAGAAATCCTTCGACTAATCCTATCGCCGAGGAAAATTTTAAAAAAAGCCATTGATTAAGTGCCTTAAACTTGAAACAGTTCGATGATTCAAATCTATATATATAATCTTGCCGTGATTCCTAACTTGACGTCCTTAGACCTGAGATTTTTCATAAAAACTTTTGCTCAATTCGAGTACGAAACACAATTTATTCCTTTATCTGCCTTGGACTTCATTAAACGCATTTGGAAGATTACTGCGGCGTTTAGCATCATTTCGCATTTCGTTGTAAATGTGTGAATAATTTAATTTTTTTCTTGTAAATAACTTTTTTTATTTATCTTAGAGGATCATTTATTAGCTCTCAATACTTAACTAAAAAATCTATGATAGAAATAAAAATCTAATTTTAATCTCGTTTTGTAAAATTTTGAATTTTATGAATCGCCACTTTTTCCATTTATCGTCGTCCGTAGCAACACTGATTAATCAAAAGTGAAAAGAGCCTTATTGTCATAACAAGCATGATCCGAAACGGATAAAGTTAAGTTCAGGGCTTCTACTTAACCAAAAAAGATAAGAAGCTGGTAAAAAGCATATTTTACTTTTATCCTTCCTTCAGGAGATATAGATTCACCGAAAGTACCACTTTTATTTTTAGAAAATGAATGATCATTGCATCTGTTTAATATAGTGCAGTAACATCACCTCCTACATCAGAAAGCCTCCACACGGCTTCGTATAGGTAGTCTGCGCAGACTATCTAAAATGTGAACCTGTTGTGCGCATGAACCCAAATTTTATTGTAAAAAGTGACTGAGAGAAATTTATCATGTATATTTGAGAATTGAATCTGTAGTGGTAGACAAGTGAATAAGACAAACCAATCTTATTCATAAATTAAACAAATTTTAGACATATATTTGCTACCACTTTCTTATTTTTACTAGATTTTCTATTAAATGACTCTTTCGTAAACTTACTTTAATAGTGTTCTAATCGAATTACCTGCAAAAAACCGTGTGGAAGCTTTCAGTTGTAGGTGGCGTTGGCAGTAGCCACAAAAAGTTTACTTAACTGTATCGATAAATAAAATTTAGCGTCAATAAAAAATAACCCCTAAAAACAAATTTACCAATTATGAATGATAGAACTACTTTAAATTATTAAACAATTACCCTTTTTGTTTTAGTTTGTAAATAATTTTATGTTACAAAAATTAGTTTACTTTAAAAGAAATGAAAGTTGTTTTTTTTTTTTTTTTTTGTTATTGACACTTAATTTTTTTAAATAACTATTTTTTTCTGATCTAACTTTTAACTTTAAAACTGAGTCATTAATAACAGCGCTTTAATGCACTCCCACTGTAACATGATGATGTCGAACT
Organism: Parasteatoda lunata; assembly: GCA_949128135.1. Taxonomy (NCBI): domain Eukaryota; kingdom Metazoa; phylum Arthropoda; class Arachnida; order Araneae; family Theridiidae; genus Parasteatoda; species Parasteatoda lunata. The sequence continues at coordinate 23,196,926 of OX421977.1, read as the reverse complement.
CTTTCAGAAATCGTCAAAAAGAGTTTGCTAAATAAGAACCACTTACAATTATTTTGAATACATTTGAATCTACTTATTTATTTTTTTTAAATATTTTTTCGTGTTTCCGTAATTGACCATTTCCGCATTTGGCGAGGAGGTTTGCCTGGTCACTGGGAGACGTTTTAATGGTCTTTACTAAAGGTTTTTTTCAACACAAAGTCTATGGAAAAAATTCCGTGTATCCCAAAAGTGGTCGTACTTAGAGGAAGTCGGTACACAGAGGCTTTCATCGAGGTTTCCCTGCATTTTGATATGAAATGTAAAAATTGTGTTATTTTAAAGTTAAAACGGAAGTGAACATTAGAAAACAACAAATTAATCCAAGCATAAACAGGCTACTACTTTTTACACTTTTAGCAACAAATAGTTCTGTTATTGCATCAGAAGTCTAAAACTGATGAATTTATTTTGGGGGTGAGCGAAGGGATTTTATTTTTTAGCATAGAGATACAAATTTCTAATGTTTATTAAAATTTATATTAAATTGTTGGTTATATATTAAGAGAAGAATTAAAGATAATTAAAGCAATTAAAAACAATACTTCCAGTGGAAAAACGCGCTAAGCAGCTGAGAATCCAAAAGGAATTGAAACAAAAGAAACAATGAAAAATGAATAAATATGACAACCTTGGTTTTGTTGGTTGCTTATATTTATTACTTTTTCTTAATATATTATAGTTCCCACGGTCAGGAAATTTTTGTAAAAAAAAAATAAAAATAAAAAAAAAAAAATATATATATATATATATATATATATATATATATATATATATATATAAGTTTAAAATGAAGAAAAAACAAAGGTAAATTACAGACAAATGAAAAAAGGAGGGGGGGGGGAATAATAATGACAAACAACTGGGGAAAGAAAAAAAAAACATAATTCAATAATTTTATATAATTAATATAATTTTTATAATTTTATATAATATATAATTTTATCAATTTATATAATTTTTCCATGTGCAAATCCATTTCGGGCAAATCCGTGTCTAAAAATATGTGCAAAACTGGCAATTCATGTATCTTTCTATTTTATATTCTTTTCTTAAATAAATATTTATTTTCTAAAATTATTTATGGTCAACTTCTTTATATTACGTCGCGCACATCCGTTTTCTGACCCAACCTTGGTAACTAACAAATCAAACGGACTTCAGTAATGCAACAAGAACGTACTTTAAACTCCTCTAGTTACACTCAATTTGCGCTTTTGTTTTCATAGTTTTCATATTTTGCAATCTGGCAATCTTGTTACGTAAACATTTTAAATCATTCTTGAAAAATTTCCCGTTCATATAAGTTTGCTATAATTCACTGCTCGCTTTATAGATTTTGTTTTATTCTGCTCTTCCTTTATATTTTATTTTCTGTTTTTACGTGTTATTTTTACTTATTGTGTTTAATTGTTTTTTTGTTTTTTTTTTTGTCGTAATTTTTGTAAAAAAATTTTTTGAGTGCTCCTCACACTATTGTATTGATATATTTTGCTTTGGCTATATTGATACAATATTAGAAAGCACTCTTTTTCGGATATAATCGTGTGGGCTGATGAAAAGATTACATCTTTTATTTTCCGGTTTTTTAAAAAAACTTAATCTTTTTTTTTTTTTTTTTTTTTTCTTTCTTTTTTTTTTTTAATTTTTTAATTGTTTTTCTTTCCCCAGTTGTTTGTCATTATTATTTCCCCCCCCCCTCCTTTTTTCATTTGTCTGTAATTTACCTTTGTTTTTTCTTCATTTTAAACTTATCTTATGAGTTCTATTTACTTGCAGCTTATGCGCAATAAATGATACTTATTGTTTTTCCTAATTGTTTTTGTATTTATTTATTTTGCTATATATATATATATATATATATATATATATATATATATATATAAATTTCTAATTTTAAGGAAAAATATCTGGGTGCAAAATACAACCGGGGCCAATTTCATAATTTTCAAATAAAAGCTAAATTGCAGTATTTTGAGTGGTCTACAAAAATCTTAGCTATCACTCATTTATTTTTTCCAGGTCATAGAAATCCTGTATATAATCAAAAAAAATAATTTAAATGAAATATATATTCTACCACCTTTTATTGCAAAAAATAAATTAATGATAAATAATCTAAATTATTTATAATGAATCGGAAATAAAATTGGCATGAATTTAAAATAAAAGTCCTTTGTTTAGGGCTTGTGTTAAATACTATCATTATATAACAAAAGTGCAGTGCTGTCAACTTGCGATGAATTTTTTAATTATTTTCTTCGATTCGTATCTCATTTTATGTTTGAAAGTATGATACTTTGTTACGTAAATTTGATTTGATGTTAATTTCTGCACCATTACATGTAAATAATTCATAGGCTCATATCAAACAAAACTTAGTTCCAACTCACTCGTGGTGAGGCTTTTAAAATGTCTAAATTTCTGAAAGCTTCAGTTTTTAATTGTCTACCACTCTAAAACATGTTTCGCAAAAAGATCTGTGATCCCGTTTTCTGACTTCTGTACTGAAAGCAAAACATTTCGTAGTGATTTAAAAAGTACGTAAGAAAGTTATAGCTCATTTACCATTAGGTAGAGTTAAAAGTTTCAAGTGTTGACTGCCACTTGAGCTTTGAAATACAGCAATGGAGTAATATAAGATTTTTTTAAAAAAATACATGTTTATTACATTTATCTAGTATGGTGAACACGATTATCTAGCTTCATCAAAATGAAAGGAAGAATTAAATAATTGAGTTTTAAATTTTTTTCATACTAAAAAGAAGTTCTTCTAGACGCCGGGCTTTAATAGGTTGACAGTGATGGTAAATTTATGAAAATATAGACTGTGCATAGCTGCAAAATATCCCGTTTTTTTTGGGGGGGGGATTTTTTTAAATTTTACAAGACTACAAACCAGGGCTGAAAGTGTATATATACCGAGAAGGAAAAGAGCCAAATCTGGTACAAAAAACATTTCATTCTAGCATATTTTTTTTTTTCGAGAAAAATTAAATTTCTGTAACTACGACTTTTTGACAATTATAACATGAAAAGCTGAAAACGTAGCCAGTGATAAATAATTTTAAAAAGAGAATAGATTTGCACCTCCCGGTTACTATTTAAAACTGAAATGGTTTAACTACTAGATTTTCTTCTTTTCCGTCTCGCTTTCACTAATGCTTATTTTCTTGCTTTATTTAGAAAAAACTGAGCACCTGGGTCGCGCAGCGGCCCCTATCCTATGCATCATGAAATCAAATACATTGAGGTAAAACATTTTGAATATAGCGACATTGGTGTAGCTACTGTTACTCATGCTGCCAATTTTTAAGTTATTTGTAAAATATTTTATGGACAGGTAAACATTTAAAACCAAAGCTTTCAGAATTTTTGGTCATTTTGCCAACATTTTAAGAGATTCATCACGAAAGAGTTGGAATAAAGTATCGTTGCATATGAACTTTTGAATTCATTTATATACAGTGGCGTGGAAAATAAGTTTTAATGAGTAAAAAAAATAATATATCATAACATAAACTTAGCTATGCCAATTGAATAAATTTTTACTGAAGCATAGAAAGTTGATAAATCTGTATTTAAAGAAAATCATACCATCAACATTTATTAACAGTATGTATAGTTTAATATTTTGATCTTTGTTTAACCAACGCCTCCTACAACTGAAAGCTTCCACAGGTAGCTTTTTATAGGTAGTCTGTTCAGACCACTATGAAGGTAAACCAGTTTACGAAAGAGCCCCTTAATAGAAAATCTAGTAAAAATAAAAAAGTGGTAGCAAATATATCTCTAAAATTTTTTTTTTTTTTTTTTTATGAATATGATTAGTTTGTCTTATTTACTTGTCTACCACTACAGATTCAATTCTCAAATATATATGATAAATTCCCCTCAGTCACTTTTATAATAGAATTTAGTTTCATGCACTCAAACTATTCACTTTTTGTGTAAATTTTGAATACATTTGTGTAACTGTGTAAATTTTGAATAAATTTTCTGCAATTCCTTAAAAGAGTGTAAATTTCATAGTTCTATATCATGTTATACGCTGTCAGTCAGCTGTTTTTTGCGACCTATGTGAAAGGTCAGTGTCAGCCACCGGTTGTTGACGCGGCCTAATTGTAATTTCAGTGTCAGTCACCGCTGGTTGACGCGGCCTAAGTGTAATTTCAGTGTCAGCCACCTGTGGTTGACGCGGACTAAATGTAATTTCAGTGTCAGCAACCGGTGACTGACGCGGCCTAAATGGAAAGTTCAGTGTCAGCCACCGATGGCTGACGCGGCGCTCAACGTCCTAATACTTAATAAACAATAGTATTAACAGGAATTCTACAAACGATTATAAATTTAAAACCTGGCTGAAACTCAATTCACTTTTTTTTATTCCTTATGTTTTAAAGTATTTAGTTGTAACTACCACTATGACCTATATTTCAAATTATTCATATTGAAACCGAAAACATTGAATTGTTACCTTTTCAGATTTTTTGAAAAGACCACAAACATACCTGCCAACTATTACGCATTTGGCGTAAAATTTTATTTTCATATTTAAAGTGGTAGTAAATATATACTGTTCTTTCTTTTATAATCTTAATTTTTAAATGGTTTTGATCACCACTATTCTTAAAAAAACTAAGCATATATTTAATTGCAACGGAGAACACCCGGCCTGTTTTTCAGACTGTGGTTTCAGGCCAAGGAGGATACCACAGAAGCAGAACCAGCACCGGAGTGCAACCCAGACAGCAAACAGATTCTTGCAGATCTTCCGAGAACTCCAGGAACTACTACAAAACGAGGAGCTCGTTCAGATGCTCCGATCCTTACTCCCAGTGGCTCTTCACTTCTCCAACATGCCGACTACCCAGCCAAGACATCTTTTTACCTACCTAAACTTTAGCTACTACTTTCAACCTCAAGGAATTACCACATAGTTACTACTTCACGATGAAGGGGTAAAGGGCCGTTCCGGCCTCAGGCACCCCGACAAACCACAAGACCAGACCAGACATAGCTGTCAGCTTAAGCTTCTCCAAATACATCGTATTTTTTTTTTTTTTTTTTTTTGCTTAAAATTAATTATAATACCACTGGAAAAAATCATAATGGAAGTGATTAAAAGTTGGCAGGTATGCACAAATTGTGACACCGCAGGATTCAATGAAATTTTTACTTTTGAAAACTGAAGAGAAGACATGAACCTCAGGCAGCTTATTTTTGTAGTGATGTAATTTTATCTAAAATACAAAATATTTAATTTCCTTTTCACTCCAATTGCATTCCAATTACCAGAAAGAACCACCTCAAAGATCACAATACAAGACGAATGGGAAAAAGGCCGCTAACGGCCCCAGGTGCCCAGATAAATTTTGATGATGATGAATTGTTATCTGAATCCTTGACTCGGCCGACTTTAATTTTGACCATTTGATTTTTGATTTAGATTTTTACTCGTGTCTTTCGAGTGAGTCGTACCTATTTCATTCTCTTGCAATTATGACTGATTTACTAATGCTGAATTGATTTTGAGAATTTGAGTAGTTGCAAGTTAAGTAAAAAGTTTCTGCCTGCAAATTGTAGCCTTCAATTTTCGATCCTCAACTGTTTAAGTTAGCAATTCAACTACGCAACATAGCTACTTATCATCAACACGGACGTGGTGGAAAGCGACGAAACGAAAGGCCAGCACGAGATCCAATGACGGACGAGGCATACATCAAAATCGAAAAAATGTTTGCAGACACGACAAGGAAGATGAAAGGATAAGGAAAGACCTGCTTGAGAAATTAGAAAAATATTTACACCCTCCCACGCCAGAGCCAGAAATCCCGACTACATCAGTTTCTGACACCGACATGGTAATCAATGATGAAGGGCAATATTTGGAGCGGACGGGGGAAGTGTTGACCTCTAATTCAGAAAGCAATACCAAAAATATCTCAGAACCTCCTGCCAAAAAAATGAAAAGAAGAAGAAAAAGCAAACTAATGCCAAATCAATTGATGATAGTCAAATCCCGACTACAAGTAGCTGCTCTTCTTCACCACCAGATACCGCCACCTCCTTACCACTATCTAAAACCACAGCAGTTTCCTACTTAGCTCCACCCATGGAAGTTTCCAATGAAGTTAGAGACCCACTTACAACTCCAGTAAAAATACATCCAATCAAGCATATTAAAGTATTAATTCGTGGACTCCCTACTGAACTCAATACAGAAGATATTTCCCAAGAACTGGGGAAAGCAAGCATCTCAACTAAAAAAGTGATCCAGTTTAAGAGAAGAGTGGGCGAGGCCTACAGGCTCCTCCCACTTTTTCTCACAATTCTTTTAAAAACAGAGCAAAACCGAAAAATCTTTTCCGTCATCAACATTGTGGATATCCCGGTCAGAATTGAAAGGTTTCGCGGCGGGCGGGGCCCGATTCAGTGCTATAACTGCCAAAAATTTGGCCACACTCAAAGAATATGCAACTCCCCTTAAAGATGCGTTAAATGTGCCGCGGAACATCGATCTTACGAGTGCTGCAAAGATAACACACCGCCGAAGTGCTGCAACTGTGGGGAAACCCACACTGCCAACTACACGGGGTGCAAAGCCCGTCCCCTCAGGAAGGGCCCTCGTGCCACTCCATCTACAACTGCAGGTCAAGCTCACAGACTGGTAACGATAGTCAAAGAACTTTTAAAAAACAGAGAAGTGTTTCAACTGCTTCAAACGATCATGGGATAGAGCATTCCCGAACAGTGACACTTTATTGCCTAAATTTGAACTTTTATAATACTCAGAACTCTAATTGTTTTTCTATTACCACACTGCTTAATGCAACAAATACTGTATTCTGTCTAAACAAATTGAAGCTGAATACTCTAGATGGCGCCACTATGCCTTGGCAAAACTTATGTAAAATTTTCATGTTTATGAATCATGACTTAGTATATATGTAATCAACAATTTCTAATGCTTAATTTTAATTTTTCCATTCAAAGTTCTATGGTAATTAATGTATATATCTCTGATCAAGTCTGTATATAATGTATATTTCTCTAATCATGGTTGTATTTAATTAATTTTTGTAAAGCTACCATAATGATGCTTAAATCAAAATGTTTTTTACTCAATGTATATATTATTTTCATGATGAATGGGATAGGGGCCCAGGTGCCCAGTTATTTTTAAATAAAGAAAGAAAGAATTGTTATCTAAAAAAAGAAGATAAAAATAGTTTCTAATTTTAACTTCTATAAATAAAATTTTGAATTGTATTAGTTAGAAATTTTTGCATTTATTGTTGCCAGTGGCAATTCTGTATTAACCTCTTCGAGACGGACGAATCATATATGCATTCTCAGGGTGTCGATAATCGGGGTAAAAAAGATAAAACTGACAGCCAAACTATTTTTAAGTCAGTGTATTTGTAGGCGGGGTAATGATAGTTTGCTTTATTTTATTCACCACTGCTTAGTTCGAATTAAAAAATGTATAGTTACACTTTTATCAAACAACGATTGGATGTGTTAGATCTAAAGTGAAAGCAAAAATAAGTCTGTCAAATTAGTCATGCCCAAACTTAAGCTACCGCTTTTATTTTTTACTGTCCTGATTCTGATTTCGTACTACTAAAATTATGACTTGCCCGTCCCGAAAAGGTTAAGGTACAGTGAAATCTCCAGAAAAAACCACCTCTGTGTAGCGAAATTCTGTATTTGTATCCACTTTAAGAAAGCACGGAATTTTTCATGTCTTCATGTAGATGAAAACCTTTAGGAGAGGCCATCAAAACCTTTCCCATCGACCGGGCAAACTTCCGCACGCAATGCGAAAAATGTTAAATAAAGAAAAACGAAAAAATATGAAAACAAAAAATATTAACAAAACAAATAAGTAGATTTAAATGTATTCAAAATATTTGTGAGTGCATTTTGTTTTGAGAGCTCTTTTTGACGATCTAAAAGAGATCGACAATCTCATGTAGTCATGTTGCAAGTCAAAGTGCACTAGGGACGATTATTAACAGCCAGCACTATACTATTTATTGCCTTTAACACAAGCCCTAAATTACGGACTTTTAATAAAAATTTTGTTGAATAAAATTTTTAACTTGTAAAACGTTGGGATGCTGGGAATGGATAGTATCTCAGTATTCGGCGCGAAGTGCCGCTAACTGATTCATCAAATCTAATTACCGTATATTCCGGCGCATAACGCGCCCCGGCGTATAACGCGCACCCGTAATTTCTAATACTTTTTTTAAATTTTAAGATATACTCTTCGTATAACGCTCACGAAAATTAGGATTGTACATGTGCAATATTTCGTCTTTCAAGATCGTAAATAAAAAGTTTTTTTCCCTATCTTTTGCAAAAATAAAAGAACTGAATTTGACATGTATGTGAGGGTAGAGTTGAAAGAGTAATAATGTGATTCTGAGAAAAGAGATGTAGTTGTATTCAGCAGTGCAGGTGTGTGGAAGAATGTTGTTCCCCACATTCTAGAAGTAAGGGGGGGATGGTTATCTGGAATGCTGTCTATTGTGTATGTCTCAAAAGCATACCACGAATCAGGAGACAAAACGTAATTCCTCTTCGGCCAGTCGCACCATATGATGTCCTGCCTTTGAAAAGTAAACATTGTAAGCTTCAAGAATTCGGTGTAGTTTTTAGTAGTAGACATGGCTCCTATCAAACGAAGCAAACACAGCGCTGGATTTAAATGCAAAGTAATTCAGTTTGCGAAAGAAAGTGGAAATCGGGCTGCGGCGAGACATTTTGGTATTGGGGAAAGCTCGGTGCGTGAATGGAAGAAAAATGAACAAAAAATAATGGATATGCCTAAGGATAAGTGTGCATTGCGTACAGGACTAGCAAAATGGCCGGTGTTAGAGGAAAATGTAGAAAACTGGATTTTGGAAAATCGGCAAAATGGCTTGATTGTAACAAGAAACTGTGTTCGCTTGTTTGCTCTAAAATGGGCAAAGATTAATCCACACGAGAGTGAAAATTTCAAAGCTACTGTGAGTTGGTGTAGCCGATTTATGGCTCGAAAAAATTTAGTTCTACGTGAAAAAACCAAAGTATCACAAAAACTACCAAAAGACTTGGATAGTAAATTGTTAAGTTTTCAAAAATATATTATAGAACTGCGAAAAAAAAAGGAATATTTACTTTCGCAAATAGGAAATATGGATGAGACCCCAGTCATGTTTGACATGATTGGTAATAAAACAATTGATTTAAAGGGAGTAAAATCTGTCAACGTAACAACAACGGGACATGAGAAATCTCATTTCACCGTAGCCCTTTCTTGCTTAGCGGATGGAACGAAACTAAAACCAATGGTTATTTTTAAGAGAAAAACTTTTCCCAAATGTAATTTTCCAAACGGTATTTTTGTTCATGTCCACGAAAAAGGCTGGATGGACGAAAATGGTGTTAAATTGTGGGTAAAAAATGTCTGGCAAATCCGTCCTGGTTGCGTAAGAAAACCAGAAAGCCTTTTAGTGTGGGACATGTTTAGGTCCCACCTTACAGATAATACAAAAAAATTGTTGAAAGAATGTAACACCGATATGGCAGTTATTCCGGGTGGATTGACACCATTAGTTCAGCCATTAGACGTCTGATTAAACAAACCATTTAAAGCCAATTTAAAAAAACAGTGGAACACTTGGATGTTGGAGGGCGAGAAAACCTTTACGAAAGGAGGACATATGCGTCACGCAAGTTTGGAAACAGTGTGCGAATGGATATTAAAAGCATGGGATGAAATTAAGCCTGAGATTGTTAGAAAATCATTCAAAAAATGCAGCATTTCAAATAATCTGGACGGATCAGAAGATGACTGTTTATTTATGGATGAGGGTAACACAGATGATGAAGACGAAACAGATTGTGATGACGTGCCTGAAGAAATAACGGAAGACGAATATAATGAACTATTTATGTAATAACGAAAATGAATAAAGTATATAGGTAAAGGTATGCTATTTCTTTAAAATAAAGTTTTTTTCTATATTAAAATTTTTTTAATCAATAATTTCTTATATTCGGTGTATACCGCGCACCCGTAAATTCCAATATTATTTTTTGTATTAAAAGTGCGCGTTATACGCCGGAATATACGGTAGTCGTAAGATGAGAGGTCATAATTATGTTGAAGATGTAAATGTAAAAGTTCACCACAGCGAAAAAACTGTGGAAATCATGTGAGATGTTGACTTGTAGGCTGTGGAAATCCACATCAATTCTGTGACTCAGCCAGAAGGGAGCGAAGCAGCTTAACAAGCTCTTCGTCTGTTAAGAGTTCTTTCATTTCTTGGAAGAGTCTAAGAAATCTGGTAGCAGAGTCTGTGGCATTCTTGGTTTTTCTTTCTTTAAGGAGCTTCCTGGGTATTGCACCACAGCTCGAAAAACAGGCTGGGTGCTGACCATTGCAGTTGACGAAGGTCGCCGGTACTGTAGAAGGCTTTGTACATTCATATGAGTAGTGGTCTTTGGCACATTTCATGCAAGCGGAAGCAGTGGCTGTACAGCTGCGCTGAGTATGTCCATATTTCTGACATTTGTAGCATCGGACTTGAAATCGTCCTCCTCTGAAACGCTCGATTTGAACTGGTCTCTCAAGGATAGATCTGGGCTAATTTATAACCACAATGGCCCACATACTTTCCTACATTATAATGGAACGTGCTCCTCTCCTGATCTCCTATTAGTCACCTCAGATATTGGTGACATCAAAGAAAGCTGTCCCTCTCACCAATGCCTAATCAAGAAAAAGATGACGGATCTCACTTTAAACCAATACACAGAGAAAAATTCTGGTAAGATCTGGTGGAATAATCTCAAAGATCTTTTTATGTGGCCACGACGTAGGGCAGTTGCTGAGTTTCGACTGACTACCGGACACGACTGCCTCCTCAAACATCTCCATCGAATTCATGCTGCTCAAGCCCCTTTCTGTTCACTCTGTGACCTTCAAGCGGAGATAGATGCAGACCACCTTCGTCTTTGCCCGGCACTAAAGGACATCTCTTTGTGTGACCGTTACTGGCGCGCAAGAAACTTATTGGGTTCATAGACTTTTCTTACCACGTTTGTTATTGTTTGTGTTTATTTATTCTGTTGTTCCTCCCTTTGTGGTGAGTGGTATTTTGTAACCTTGGCCATTGGAAATAAAAAAAAAAGGATAGATCTGATGTAGAAGATATTTCGGCTCTTGCTTGTATCCCATTGGATTATGAGAAATAGTGGGAGGGGCCTAAGCTCCGACCCACTTCTTCTCTTGAGCTGCACTATCTTTTCCGGGAGATGTCTGAATTCTTTGAGATATTTCTCTAATTCAATCATGGGTGAAAGCCCTTATAAGCAAGACTAGTCCTAGTGTTTTGATTTTATTGGGCACCTGGGCCGCGAAGCGGCCCCTATCCCATTCATCTGGAATTTTAACACAGTTTTGGTTGAGCATTAAGGTAAGCAGGCAGTGGAGTTGCTTTTATGAATGTTTCAAACACTTTGCTTGAATAACTAAAAAGGAATCAAAAATAAAATAAGCAGCTTGCTCTAAACTGTGTTTGTTTGATTTTGGAGTTGTTCAGAACTATATCAGCATGAGGAAAAGTTATTTTCAGAAAGGTTGATGAAATTATTTGTTTTGATAGTTATGATATGAGGCGTCGGAGGTGAAATGTGCAGCTATTGGTCTGTAGTTTTTATCTTTGATATAATTTTCAAATTTAAAGACTTCATTAAAATTTGCTGTTTTACATTCTATGGCTTTATCGAAAAAATCTGCGTTTAGCTTGTATATATGTTGTGATAGAGTTGGTATTTTGAGGTCTGCATGTATATTGGTATTTCGTATGAACCATCTTGCACTGGTTATTTTTCTAAGGATCTTGTTTTGGCATTGGTTTAATTTCTTCAGTAGATGTTGAGGTATCGTTGTCCAGGCAGGTGAGGCATAGGTGAGTATTGGTCGGATCATTGCTGTATATAGTAGCTTCTTTAGTTTAAGTGACATATTCTGATTATATATTAATGGTTGTATGGCTATTATTGCTGCATTTGCTTTATCTATTGTGCTTTTGATATGATCATTCCAGGTGAGTTTGCTATTGATTATAAGGCCAAGATAATTTGCTTTTTTAACTATTGGTATTGGTATATTGAACATTTTTGGTTGAAGTTGTGGAAGTATTTTAATTCTTCTTTTTTGTATAATTAATATTTGTGATTTTCCAGCGTTTACTGCAGTTTTCCATTTTAAGCACCAGTCTTCGATTTCGTATATATGGTCTTGTAGTTTCTGAAGAGCATGATTTGGGTTTCTGGATTTAATAATAATACCGGTGTCATCCGCGTAATAGGCTGTTATGCTATTATAATCGGCTTTGTTTATAGGAAAGTCATAAGTGTATAATATGTATAAAATCGGTCCCAGAATGCTGCCCTGAGGTACTCCGGCTGTGATGTTTCTTTTTGTCGATTTTTTGTTTTTGATGGTGACTTGAAATGTTCTATCAGAAAGATAGCAGGATAGGAGTTTGATAATGCCGGTTGGAAAATTTAGCTGTATGAGTTTATATATTGTGCCAGTATGCCATACTTTATCAAATGCTTTGGATATGTCGATCATCAGGAAGGCTATTGTTTCCTTATTTATGATTGCTCTGCCAGTATAGTCTATTATTCGGAGTAACTGTTTGGTGGTATCTAGTTTTTGTCGGAATCCATACTGCTCGTCGGGGAGGGCTGTAAGTAGTGGTTTTATTCTGTTGTAGATGATTTTTTCGTATATTTTTCCAAGTATGTTAAGTAGACTGATTGGGCGATAACTCTCAGGGCAGCTTGGGTTCTTGTTTTTCTTGAGAAATAAAATGACTGATGCGTTTTTCCAGATTTGTGGGTAGTAATTATGAGCAAGGCAGATATTAAAAATATGCGTGATTTTGTAGATGTAGTTGTTTGGTAATAGTTTAATCATTTTATTCTTTATCCCGTCCTCACCTGGAGCTTTATTGTTTTTCAGTTTTTGTATGATGCTGCTAACTTCTTGATTATTGGTTGAATTTATTGTTTCTGGGATGAGGTGTTCAGTTTGAAACTTATTAACTTCTTCTGTGATGATATTGTGATGATTTTGGTCAGAGTTGATATTTGGTGAAAATTGATTTTGAAGTGAATCTGCGAATATTTCGATCTTTTCTGATATTGTGTACGCTGTGCCTGATGGTCCATTTATTGGTCTGTCTATCTGAGGAGTTGTTTTCAGTTTCTTGGCCATTTTCCATATAGAGTTGTCGGTAGTGCAGAGGGAGGCGATTTTTGCTTGCCACAGTTGTTTTTTATATTTTTTACTGCGTTTTTTAATTTGGTTATTGAGTTGTTTTATTTCGTCCAGGTGTTCTGGGTCAAAAGTTCTTTGGTACCATTTCCTGTGCGAGTTCCTTAATCTTATTATATTCTTTATTTCAGGAGGTAATCTGTAATGATGAGCAGTATACTTGGTTTCTGTGGAAGCATTTTTAAAAGCATCTGTTATTTCATTCTGGATTTGCTGTATATAGTTTTCTATTGCAGTTTCGTTATCCAAGGATGGTAGGTCTGTCCCATTGATTGTAAGAATATTTTGATAGTGGTTCCAGTCAGTTTTATAATTTGGTTTCTCAGATTGTTCTATGGTTTCCCCAACGAGCAGTTGAACTGGCAGATGATCTGATGACAAATGGTTATGAGCGCAGGCGACCATAGGAACTTGCATGTTTGTTATTGCGAAGTCTAGTATGTCCGGACTATGGTTAATCAGATTTGGAATGTAAGTTGGAGCTGATGGTGCTGCTACTGTTAATTGATATTTGCTAATAAGATCTTTCAATTTTGTGCCACTGTGATTGAGGTTGTTGCAGCCCCATATTGGATGCTTGGAATTTTATAAGCAAGACGGAAAAGAGAAAAAACTGATACGTAAGATATATCATTCCAGAATTTTTTTCGAAAAAAATAAAATATCTGTAACTATCAAGATTTATTTTATAATTTTAGCATATATATTAGACTGCTTCTTTACAAAGATAAAGTAGTTATCGCTGAATAATATAAAAAAATAATAAGTAAACTTCTCCCCAAAACTAGATATAACTGAAAAGGTTTTACTACCAGCCTTTCCTCTTCCTCTTTCACCCCTGAACTCAAGAATATAGGTATCTATTTTCAAGCCTCGGGTGAGGGTTTTCAGTTTTTTGTTTGGAGAAGTGTCCATAGTTGAGGTGGTAGTAGTCATGGGGTCTACCGAAGCGGCATTCTCCTCACACTCTGCCGGAACTGGATCCGCTGGGGGGTCGGGAGCAGGAACTAGGATTTGGCTGATTGAATCGCACCATCTGAAGCTAATTCGTCTAGTGTCGCCAGGTTGACACCAGTTATGCACTTTTTCCTTATCTCAGGGAGTTCATGAGATTCAGTAGTATCCAGAGATGCCAACTTGCTCCGCTTTGTAAAACAGTATTTTCTAGTGGTAGCGAAATGTAAGTTACATTGAGTTTAGTATTTTTCATTTTAAGTAATTATTTTTCACCACTAAATATCAAAAACTATAAGAATTATATAAAACGCAACGTTATTGTACCCATCTACTGGTTACTGTATTAAAAAGTAGGCGTAACTATCCTTCTTAAATGAATTTCGCTATAATTTGCTACCACTTCATTAAATATACTCCAGAGAGCGGTGCAGTTGGCATACCTGAGTATCCATCACGGTAGTTACTGGCATCCGTTCGGCTCTAGATATTTCTCTGTAGCCATCGAAGATCGAAGGCAACTTCACTGGCTTTTTCTAGGTAGCTTTTGTACTGTCGTGGTGTGCTAGTGTCCATGGATGCGAGAGTGAATGCGTGGCACTCGAACGCATACGCGTAGAAAATGATAATTAAAAGATGCGATCAATTGTGAATTGTAAGCAATGTTAATAAAGTTTGTCTTAAAGAAACAATATTATTTCACTAAAAATCAAATACTACCCCTTCCTATTTTCATTCCACATTAAGAAGGGACTCCACGCACTATTTTTTTTTTTTTTCTGATTAAGTAGAAGCCCTGAAGTTAACTTTAACCGTTTCGGTTCACGCTTGTTATGACAAGTCTCTTTTCACTTTTGATTTATCAGTGTTGCTACGGGCAACTACAAATGGAAATGTGGTGATTCATAATATTCTAAACTTTACAAAGCGAGATTAAAATTAGATTTTTATTTCTAGCATAGATTTTTTAGTTAACTATTGAGAGCTAATGCAAAGATTGTTAACATCGTACAGAGTAGGTACCTAGCCTGCAGGGCTATCTGCTCTTTTATCTAACTAGATTAGGACAATAGGGAAGGAGGGAGTGGGAAGTTTTTACGTAAACGTTAAATGAAATAATCGTATAATTAATACATAAGTGAGGGATACAATAAGTTGCAATAATAATAAATGATCGTCTAGGATAAATGAAAAAGTTATTTATAAGGAAAAAATTAAACTATGTACACATTCACAACGAAATGTGAAATGATGCTAAACAATGCGGTAATCTTCCAAATGCGTTTAATGAAGTCCAAAGGAAAGAATTGTGATTCATACTCGAATTGAGCAAAAGTTTTTATGAAAAATCTCAGGTTTAAAGACATCAAGTTAGGAATCTAACGTAAAGAAGGGGAAAAAATCAACCTTGTCTCTTAATTGACGAGGACATTGGTTAAATAATGACTATAAAATATCGGATGAATCTAACAATTTTATATAAAGCGTCTCTTTAAACCCCTCAAATATGCTAATTAATTAGAACAGACACTATTTTAAGTTATAAAATCAGACACAAAAACGCACTTTCTCTAAATATTTTTTTTGTTTTTTTTTTTTGGCGGATATGGGTTTCTAACTCCCGAAATATATGGAGCAAACGCAATTTGGGAAATACGGTCCCAATAGTTTGGTCAGGAGAGTGCTCCAAAGTTTGGACCCCTTAATGTCAATTCTGCTTTTTGCATACTTCGCTATATCTGTAGAACTTTTTAAGATAATTGGAAAAATTTTGCACATAATTATAAGATTTGTTTATCCCAAAGATAATTCCACGCGATTAGTAAATGTTAATTATTTTTTTTTTTTATTTAAGAATGGTCAAAAAAAATTTTGAATTGTAAGATACACAATTTTTTGCATTATTTTAATAAACGTAATTTTTTTTTTTAGCGAAATAGAAAATTATACAAAATCGATCTAATAGTTGAATTTCGAGCGAATAGTTGAATAGGGAAATTGAATTTCAATAAAAGTCTGATACTTATATTTATTCAGAGAAAGTACGTTTTTGTGCCTTATTTCTTAACTTGAAATATCGTCTGCACTTAATTAGCATATTTGAGGTCTCTCCCCAGCATATTTGAGCCATTGAGATTGAGTCCTAGAATGTGAATATCTGATCATTAAATCAAAAATTATTCAGGGCGTTCCTTTTTTTTTTCTGCACTGTACAGTTGTGTTGCAAAATATTTAATAATGTGTGCAGACAAATGTGATGAGATCATTAAAATTGTTAATTAAAGAGTGATTAATTCCACTTGCGGTAGCAAGTGTGTGATTTCACCTGTATGAATCACATCTATGTCAAAAAAACAGTTTGATGAAAGTCAACAGGATATAAAGGAGCTATTTTCATAAAGTGTGATGGCTCACATTTACCAATTTCGGCTCTCCAGTGACAGGTGTGGTGCTGAATATGCATAGTGCATGATTTGAAATGCTGTAGAGATTACAAATGAATACATTGCCCTGTGGGACCTTTCTTTAGGATGTGAAGTATTCGCATTTATATTTATAAAATTTTCAATATTTTTTATAAAAATATTTAAAAAAATTATCTAAATATTTTTATATTTTCCAAATTGCAATAAAAAGATTTATAATTTGTTTTTAAAATATTTATAAAATTTGTGTAAAAATATTTAATAAAATTTTGAAAAAGTGGCGCTCTTCCCACCAAGGGCATAGCCGTCTCTTCGCTTCTTGTTCTCCCACTTCTACTGGTATAGGAAATATATGGAATGTATCTTGCAATGGTTATAAATATTATTATTAGTAATATCAGGTGATTATTAACAATAACTGCGTCTTTTGGAATATGTCATTTTTAAAAAAAAGCCCTCTAATCACATTATATAAAGTTGCCCAGTCACTGATGTTTTACAGAATCGTCTGTAGTTTAATTTATAACACTGAGTAATGAATACCCTTGTGAGGAAAATTTTTATCCCGCATGGATTAATAGACATTTTCGAACGAATTTTAAGTTTGGAGTCTAAAATTGCCCCTTGCACCCTTAGTTCAAATGTCTGGACTAGCGGAAATGGTTCTCAATTAGACAGACAGAACTAATACCACACACAAATTTACTTTAGAATAAATCTTCTTCAGGTGCAAGAATTTTTAATTCAAAAAATTGCTTTCGTTAAATTTGATCATAATTTAGATCCCAAATCAAATAATTAAGAGATAGCTTGAATCGCTGTAATACTTGAAATTATATAATAAAACGCTGATTTATATTTTTATAGTCATAAACATTTACTTACATGCTATTGTTAAATGCAAAAGAAAAACCAGAGAGATTAAATAATGCATATCTGTGTCACAGTAAAAGGTAACTTCATTCTGTAATTCTGCATGGTGATTTGAAACAGATAGATAAAGAAATAAATTTGATAATTTTATCACCTGTCAGCGACTGATACAAAAAAGAAAGAAAAAATAAAAATGTATTATTTTCAGTAATTTATGCCATGGCTTTCGCTGTTCTTTTTTTTTTTTTTTTTTTTTTTTTTTTTTTTTTTTTTTTTAATATAAAAATTTTTTCTGTGGCATTGGTACAGGTATATTTCGATTATGTTATTTACTTATGTAAAATACTTTTTGACACACAATACATTTGCACAATATTTTGGGTATTTAAGTAAATTTTGAATGAAAATACTGTGTATAAAATTAAGTCTTAGTAAAAAAAATTCAGCACAAAACCTTTACGTAAATTCTAATTTTAAACGTTTTGTTAAGGAAATTTAAAGAAAAGGACGCATAGAGTTTTCGATTAGGAAATATGGAGGTTTGAAAAAGGATATTGTAGAAATTACCACCAGTAAGTAGTTAATTGATTTTGAGGTGTGTTTTTTTATTATTATTATTATTATATCCGTCGTTGAACAGCCGACCCAATTTTTGGGGTTTACGACTACTTATGTTCAACTCCGTAGCCTTGTAATTTTGAACCCAATCCAGAGCACGAGAAAACTCCTGGATCAAGTATTGGGAGTAATTTTTCTTTCGTGGATGACTTCTTATTGTGCCAATAAGAAGTCATGAGAGAATATAGCGCACATTTGAGAGAAAACCACGAAAACTTCCCACAATTAGTCTGTTGGCAGGGGGGCTCTAACTTATGACCACTCTACCACTGAGGATATTTTACGTCAGTACTGTGGTCAGTGCAAGCCGAATGCGGAATTCGTTTCAACCAGCCATCGCTGCGATTCGAACCCGGATCACCTAATTAAAAGGCGAACGTTCTATCCCCTTGTGTTAAAGGCGACGGTCTGGGAAACATCCCTGAGGATGATCTGAAGACATGCCATCGCAATTTTGATCCTCTGCAGAGGGGAAGCCCCCCCCCCCCGTTTTGGTAGTTCGACGACCTGCACACGAAGTCCCTACGCAGACTGATCCAAGTGGTCACCCACCCGCGCACAGACCGCTGCTAGTGATGCTTGACTTCAGTGATCTGCTGAGTTGTTGTTGTAGCTCATTTACGTCGCATTAGAGCTGCACAATGGGCTATTGGCGACGGTCTGGGTAACATTCCTGAGGATGATCCGAAGTCATGCCATCACAATTTTGATCCTCTGCAGAGGGGATGTCATTAAAAATATTCTAAATCTTTTTTTTTATTCATTTGGTATCATTAATTGTTTACGATTTATTTTTGTTTCCTCGAAAACAAAAATTAAATGTTTGTTTAAAAATATATCTACAATCTCAGTAAGTTTTATATTTAAATATTTAACAAAATTCAAAGAGAAAAATTAAAATTTATTCAGTTAAATTTCGATGGTTTTACTTCCAAATTCGCTGATATCATAATTTTATTTATTTATTTTTTGCAATATAAATCGTTATAATTTTGTCAATCAAATAATATTAAAAAATCATGGCAGTTTACATCTATTGTCGAAGAAATGCCTTAAATTTGCATTAACCCTTAGAGCGTTAGTTCCGGCTTTTTCCGAACTTTTAGATGCCATGCTTTTCTGTATCAAAAAAATGGTTTCCCCCATGTTATTCAATGTCAGAGTAGTACGCAGCTGAGAACTTTCCGCACAATTTTATCCAAGGGCTCAACGCTTGAAGATCAATTAATAAACTGTTTATTTTCTGATTGTTGGAAAAAAAATTACCTGGAAAAAAAAATTTTTTTTTTTTGTTTTCCTCAAAAAATGTTACGTTTAGTTTGTGCTTTATTTTTAGTAGCAAAAATAAAATGCATAATACAGTAAAAAGAGAAGAAATAAATTCTCTGTAATTTTCAGTAATAAATAATGAGCTTACATTTTGTATTTTCTTGTATCAGCGATAACTTAAATTCTTTCTATTACAGCTTTGACTTATTGTGAAGACAAAATGACAAACTACATTTTAGAAAATTTTAAATTCCTTTTAAATTAAATATGTGGTTAAAAGACTTTTTGTAAAAAGATTTTAATGAAAGTTAAATGAGAATTGTTTGTTAAGAAATTTTCTAAAATTAAAAATATTATTATTGAAATGTATCAAAAACTTAGTTAAGCTATTAATAATTATATTTATTAAAAACTATGCATTATTCTTTAAATTACGATTTTATAATACAAGTTTGGTTTTTGTCGCAACAGTCGTAAAATAACAGCAGAAAAGAAAAGGCTATTTCTTTATTATTTGTTTATTTTAGTATTTATTTTAATTTTATTCATCAATATTAAATTTTTTTTAATTTAATTTGAATTCTGTGTTGCTCAAATGGAAAACACCAAGAAAGTAAAAGTGTCTCGTGAATGACTGCAGAAACGTGTATAAATTATCACACAGAACAGGTAGGTCGTTTAAAAAGAGTTTGCATGTGGAATGTTTTTTTCCCCAGTAGCGTGTGGAGAGTCATAGAAAGAAGTACGTTACTTTCTGTCTTGATTTTTCATATAGATTAAAATCTTTTTAAGTTTGGGAAACTATATGGAACTGAAAACTACATTAAACATAGTTCTAAACGATAGCATAATGGTGGTGGTGGTTCATTTACGTCGCACTGTGGGCTATTGGCGACGGTCTGGGAAACATCCCTGAGGAAGATCTGAAGACATGCCATCACAATTTTGATCCTCTGCAGAGAGGATGACACCCCGGCTTTGGTAGTTCGACGACCTGCACGTGAAGTCGAGCACTTTACGGTAGAACAGTTTAACGAGGACTAATACACCTCGGTCCCTAAGCAGGAAAAAACACCTCGTCCCTACGCAGACTGATCCAAGTAGTCACCCACCCGCACACTGACCACAGCCAGTGATGCTTGACTTCGGTGATAAACTGTTTCTAACTTTTTAAGCGGATTACAATATTTAATGTAATATTATTGTTTAAAACTGCAAATAACAAGAGACAACCTTTTGTATTTACATCTTTATTTTTCCCAATTAAATCGCTCGGGCCGGGATAGCCTGGTCGGTAGGGCGCTGGGCCCATGTCCAAGAGGTCGTGGGTTCGATCCTCACCAGCCGAAGACTCTCCGTGTAGTAAATGGTGCCTGATGCACGTTAAATCTGTCGAGTCTCAAAGTCCTCCATGTTCCCATAACAAATCAATACCTCTGGGGGTACTGATCCAGGAGTTTCCTTGTCTTCTGGATTGGTTCAAAATTACAAGGCTACGGAGTTGAGCATTAGTAGTCGTAAACCCATGAAATTGGGTCGGCTGTTCAACGACGGTTATAAAATAAAATAAAATCGCTCACTTGAGTGTTTACATATATACGGGGAATCTCCGGCTGAAGTGTAAGTAGTAGTTTTTTCGGTAGCGCTTCTTGTTTTTACCTATAGGTGTCACTACCACAGTATGACGAGGTTACCAACCCGACATCACTCCCCTACCAGTAACGAAGTTACTCTACTTTGAAAACATGGTAGGAGAATACATATTAATACAACTATATTTATATACAAATTATGTAAATAAAGAGGAAAACATAAAGAACTAAACATAACTTTTGAGTAAACATTTCAATAAGAGTCAGTAAAGTCTTTAAATCGAACAGGAAGTCTAACTCGTCTTCCACAACGAGTTCTTTTCTCAGTTTGTTGGTCTACTTGTTTTTCTTTACTTGGCACTGGAACGGATGCAAGATCATTTTCTGAAGTTGAAGGCAAAGTTTCATCAGGTTGCAACACATACGCAGGTTTTAGTCTATCTATGGATACATTAACTTGCTTGTTTTTAATTGAAATTAGAAAATATTTTGTGTTTCTTTGTAATACTAAAAAGGGTCCTTCATATGGGGGTTCAAGTGGTTTTTTTACTTTATCGATACGGAGAAACACATGCGAACATGTATGCAAATCTTTCGGGATGAAAATTTTTTGTTTACATTTTAATTTGGATTGATAGGGCTTCAAGAGTGCCATCTGATTTCGAAGATTATTAACAAAGTTATCATTAGATATTGGCAATTCAGATTCTTCAAAAAATTCGCCAGGTAATTTAATAGTTTTGCCATAAGCCATTTCAGCTATTGTATACTTACAATCATCATGCATTGCAGCTCGCAAACCCATTAGAATTGTTGGCAATGTTTCTGTCCAGCGAAGAGAGTTATGGCACCTAATAGCTGTTTTTAATGTGCGGTGTAAGCGCTCAATTTTTCCGTTACTTTGAGGATGGTAAGACGTTGTATGGTTTATTTTTACACCACATAATGAGGCCAAATTTCGAAATAGTTCTGAAATGAACTGAGTTCCTTTGTCAGTAATAACGCGAGAAGGAACACCAAATCGGGTAATCCAATTTTCATAGAATGCTCTTGCGATACTTTCAGCAGTGATATTTGATAGCGGTACCACTTCCATCCAAGAGGTAAACCTATCAATGCACGTTAAACAGTAAGTATATGTGTTAGAAGGTGAATAAGGGCCAATTAAGTCAATGTGCACTACACTAAATCTTTCATCTGTTGGTTGAAATTGCGCATACTCTGATTTTGTATGCTTTGTTATTTTATTTTTCTGACAGTCAATGCATGTTTGAGCCCACTGTCTAACATCTTTTTTTATTTCTGGCCAAATAAATCTTTTAGTCATTTCTTTTACAGTACTGCGGATTCCAGGGTGAGCTAATCCATGAATTGCACTAAACATTTTCATCCGAAAGTTTTTAGGTATGACTGGTCTAATATTTGAAGTAGAAATGTCGCAATATAAGAGTTTTCCTGATGGTAGCTGGTGTTGTTTAAATTTTAAGGATTTAGAATGTAATTTTAACTGTTGCAGTTCATCATCATTAATTTGTGCATCTGCTAGTAGGTCAAAATCAATAACAGGTGAATCGATGTCTTCTATTCTAGAAAGCTTGTCTGCAACCATATTGTTTTGACCACTTATATGGCATAGGTTAGTAGAGAATTGCGAGATATATTGTAAATGTCTTAGCTGTCTTGGAGAGGCTTTAGTATTCTTTTGTTTAAATGCAAATATTAAAGGTTTGTGGTCGGTATATATTATAAAATAACGACCTTCAAGGTAAGTGTTTGAAATGTTTAATAGATAAATATATACCCAAAAGTTCGCGGTCGTAAACGCTGTAATTTTTCTGGGCATCATGAAGCTTTTTTGAAAAAAATGCAATAGGTTTCCAACCATTTGGTTCTTTTTGTTGAATTACTGATCCAATAGCCCAATCAGAAGCATCTGTGAGAAGTGCCAGAGGGTAATCCGAATTGGGATAGGCCATTAACGCTACTTGAGCAATATCTTGTTTACATTTTTCAAAACTTTCTTTGGTTGCATCAGTCCACGGTACTTTTCGTCGATCCTTTTTTGTAGATCCTTTCAAAAGTTCATGCAGAGGTACTTGAGAGTTTTTGCGGCATTCTTTATGTAATTTCGATAGAAATTAACCATTCCTAAGAAAGAACGAAGTTCATGTATAGTTTCAGGCAAGGGATATTCTACAATAGCTTTAACCTTTTCAGGTAGAGGTTTTGATCCTTCAGCAGATATCTGATAACCTAAAAAGTCTATCTCAGGTACTCTTAAAACTGATTTACTAATATTAATTCGAAGACCATATTTATCTAAACTTTGAAAAACTGTTTCAAGATGTGAACGATGTTCTTCCTCGCAAGAAGAAGCGATCAACACATCATCCAAATATGGAAACACAAAGTCTAAGCCATAGAAAACTTCATTGATAAATCTCTGAAAGGTTGCTGGGGCATTTTTTAGTTCAAAACTCATAACATTAAATTGGTAAAGTTCAAAAGGTGTGATGATGGCAGTTTTTTCATTATCTTCGTCCGCTACAGGAATATGGAAATAAGCCTTAAAAAGGTCAATTTTAGAGAATATAGTTTTATGGCTTAAAATATGTTGAAAATCTTGGATTCGAGGTATGGGATAGCGATCAGGTACAGTTAAATCATTTAAAATTCTATAATCACCACACGGACGGAAGGAACCGTCTTTCTTTGTCACTATATGTAAAGGACTTGCCCATTCTGAACTAGAGGGACTAATGATGTTATTATCTAGCATATATTTGAATTCTCTCTTTGCTATTTCCAACCGTTTAGGATCTAATTGTCTAGCTTTACAATTTACTGGTTGTCCTTTAGGTACTATATGATGTTTCACATTATGTTTTACGGTAGAAATAAAAATATTCGGCTTTGTTATACTGGAATACATCGAAAACACATCGTTATATTTACTCAAGCTGTTTGTTGTATTTACACTTTCATTGATAGAGATGGATGCAATGTCACCATATACTGCAAGGTTAGTTACCCCATCAATTAACCTTCTATGCTTTATATCAATCAATAAATTGAACTTGTTTAAATCTGCTCCCAATATAGCTTTACTTATTTTTGCGACAACAAATGGGAATTGAAAATCACGGCGCAAACCAAGATCAAGAATCAAAATTTCTGTACCAAAAGTATCGATTTCGGTATTATTTGCTGCATATAATTTATAGTCACTAATAAGTTTGTGTTTGGAAGTATAAGGAATAAGGCTTACGTCAGCGCCACTGTCAACCAGAAAACGTAAACCCGTTTTTTTGTCCGTGACAAATAAGCGGAATCTACGGCAATTTTCTTTATTTACAGCAGCAGAGCTTGCCGATAATTCTACTGCTGATGTTGGTTTCCGATTGATTGTTTTTCCATGCACAAGGGCCTTTGCATTTATCAGGAAAGCATTTTTCACGATACCGAAAATGGTAATAGCAGTATTTGCCACCTGGATTATAACGTTTGCGAGACTTACTGCGATCAAAAGAAAATCGATACATATTTCTTGATGGAGAACGAGAGTTCCGAGTGACACTCAGTTCTTTTCTAGTTTATTATCCGAAGCTGCAATTTGGTGTCTTAATTCAGTAATAGCATCTGCTCCTGGAGAAACGATACTACTTGCGCTGTATAGTTCTTGTTTTGGTTGCATTTCAACAATACGATCAGCCATTTGTGCCAGTTTTTCAATGTTTTCATCTCTAACAATTAATATATTGCGTACAGAATCCGGCATTTTTTGAAGAAATAGGGTTTTAAGTACTTTATCCGAAACACCATCAGTAGCAAGATTTCGCATTTTTTTGCAAAAGCTGACAAGGTTTTATATCTCCTAAATCAATGCCTGTAAGCAGTCTTTGTAGACGCTTATTTTCACTCTCTTTAAAAGTGTTCAGAAGACGTTCTTTGCCAGCAGTATAGTTCGTTTTACTATCGTCACTTATAATGTCCCACAAACTTTCGACAAATTTTGGTTCTAATTGGGAAACTAAGTAATTAAATTTAGTTTCTTCGGCAGATATTCCACAAATAGAAAACTGTGCTTCCACTTGATAAAACCATATTTCGGGCTTTTCCGCCAAAAACGGGGGTATTTTAACACTTACTCGTGCTATTTCATCTTTTGTTGCCAATGGTTCAGTGTCCATCATTTTCGTTAATAATTCCGGGTCACCAGAATGTAGCGGATTACAATATTTAATGTAATATTATTGTTTAAAACTGCAAATAACAAGAGACAACCTTTTGTATTTACATCTTTATTTTTCCCAGTTAAATCACCCACTTGAGTGTTTACATATATACGGGGAATCCCCGGCTAAAGTGTAAGTAGTAGTTGTTTCGGTAGCGCTTCTTGTTTTTACCTATAGGTGTCACTACCACAGTATGACGAGGTTACCAACCCGACAACTTTTTCTGCTAGTTATCTAGCCTCAACCATAAGTTTCATTGATAGAAACACAGAGCTATAACCTAACGCTAAGAGCTCGTCGCACTTTTCCACAATCGAAGTTAGTTATCTAGTCTATTGCACCGACTATCGGCGCAATAAAATTCATTTTGCTATTGTACCGATGAAATTTTCAACCAATCATAGAGCGTATCTGTCCACGTGACTCTCCGATGATTTTAAAAAATTTATTTAGTTCTTGTTTATCATAGTTAGATTTTATTAGGATTTTGATTTTCTTCATATGAAGAATTAGAAAAAGCGATTCATAAATTTAAAAAAAGAAAAAAAGTCGACCTTCTGGAGAAGAGAAGCGAAAACTTTGCAAATGCTTCAATGTAATTAAATAAAATTTGATAATTGAATTGAAATACACATGGTGGAAGAATTCATAAAAAAAATGTACAGATGGCAGTCGCCAGTCCAAGAAAGTAAATTTTGTATTGTTTAATTAATTTGTGAAATATGTTATTTAAAATGTATAATTTAAAATGTGTTAACTGATTAGCAACATCGTTCCTGTTTTCACCATGTGAAAAGTAACTATAATTACCTTGTAAAGAACATTTTTAAATAAATTTAACACTCTTGTTTCATATGTACTCTGACCTGCTATGTCTTTTATTTTATATTGTGTTTGTTGTTGTTGTATTGTGTTAATTTTTTATATGTAGTTTGTAAATTTTTATTTTCCAGAACTTTTACTGAAAATTGTCCAGCTGCTGTCTCTAAATAAACAATTTTTGGAGATAAAATGAATGAATGAGGATCCTGACCATGTCCTCTCAGAATCTTTGTTCCATTCTCTGCCTGAAGAAAGCCGGCTACCTGCTGAGCATCAAGAGAAAGCTCAAAAAAATATGAATCTCCAAGTAACTATATTTTTGTTCCATTTCATATAGGTAAAAATTATGCCTACATTTACTCTAATTATATCCATTTTCAATCATAATATTGTTTGTAAAGTTAATAAATTATATTGTTACTCAGAGTGATCTACACTGACATATGTGTGACTATTATAATATCTATTCAACCTTATTGTTGTTGCTCAAACTGCTGTTAGGGGAGATTTCTGTATCCTGATCTGCGGCAGAATAATCGCCAAGTCTTGGAAACTGTCGGGCAGTGGCCCGTGAGAAACTAAAAAAAAAAACATCACAGAAAGGGACTAACTCGAAAAGTATAACTTGTAGCCACCCCTAGTTTACATTTATCTTCATCTATCTTACATCTATCTACATTTTTATTTTTTTAGAAAATAGTTTAAAATCTATTTGGTACCTTGGTGATGTAGTTGGCGCTCCAGATCACGATACGGAAATATCCCCTGTTTTTTTACCTTGACATAATATGAAGTGTATTTTAGTTATTTCTTAAAGTCTAGTAAATTTTCAGATGCAGTTCTTACTTTAAATGCTATGTATACTTTTACCTATCCCCTACTTGGTTTCATGTAATTTCTGTATTTTTTATATATCTATAAAAAAAATGGTTAGACGCAGAGATATAAAGATGTAGATGTAGTTCATTTACGTCGCACTAGAGCTGCACAATGGGCTATTGGCGACGGTCTGGGAAACATCCCTGAGGATGATCCGAAGACATGCCATCACAATTTTGATCCTCTGCAGAGGGGATGGCACCCCTGCTTCGGTAGCCCAACGACCTGCACGCGAAGTCGAGCACTTTACGATAGCACAGTTTAACGAGGACCAATACCGCACACCCTCGGTCCCTACGCAGACTGATCCAAGTGGTGACCCACCCGCAAGTGGTGACCATCAGTGATGCTTGACTTCGGTGATCTGCTGGGAACCGTGTCTTAACGATCAGTCCACTGCGGGACCAGAGATATAAAGAAAAATTCAAATTCTGAATTTGTTTTTGGCCAAGTAAAATAAGTTTTGAGGCAAATTTAATGTTTGCGTTCTAAAAATAAAATCAATGAAATACTTGTAAGTAAAGTAAGTACATAGGCTTTAGTTATGCAAACTGTTATAACAAAATAATTTTTTTAATAATTTAGTGCATGACCCTTATAATAGTATTATATTAGTAAACAATTTTCTTTCCTATTGAGGAAAAATACATATATCCGGAATGTTACTATCATAAATAGTGATTTTGTGCCGATATTTAATATAGTTCATATCTCTTAAAATATCTTTATTCACTTTAAATTTTGAAGTAGTATTTTTTATGTTAATGTTCCTTTTTTTTTTGTTTGTAAGTTTTACTGCGTAAATATTTTTATTTATTAAATAGTGTTGTATAAGCTTAAAAATAGAAATAAATCCAAAAAGTTAATATAAAGTGCATATAACAAAATTAAAATAAGTTTAAATAACGCATTGTCACCAACTCACAAATACATATATTTGAATCTTTTTTATTGTTAGAGACATAATGTTTCACAATTTTTAACTCTAATATTATAAAATATAAATACAACAGTAATGTGAAAGGAACATGTATATTAATCTTGCATTAAAACAATTTCAATTTGGTCAGATTTATCATTTTCTCTTGCTAAGCTTTTCTAGCTGCACATTTTAGCAAATGAGCCAAATTCTTTCTGAAATTAGAAAAGTATTTTTTCCTTTTTTTTTTTTTTTCGTTTTGCGCATTTAAAAAATAATCATGCATGAAATTGCCCAAAAATTAATTCTATTATTTATGCTGGGCTCCCATCATCCTTAAAAACTGCTTGATTTTTATTTTAGCGATTTTTATCTTCTGCAATGATTTCTTTTATATGATTTTTTTTTCTTAAAATATTTTATATTTTTAGATTTAACGAACACAGTTGTTGGTTTGAAGAGGAAGAAAGGTAGTAGGTCTGTTCCTTTTACAAGAAAACAGTTTTGGAGAAAAAAAGACGCTTATGAAGTGCTTTGTGAATGAAGAGACATTATCAAAATAAAGGCGTTTTGAAGAAGAAGCTGGTATAGAGAAGATTTCTTTTTGTATGAAATCATGTATTGAAATTAATGAAGTGAAGCAATTCTGACGGGTGGCCATTGGTTCAAAATGTGATTTCTACAAAATCGAGAATGATGACATGGGAATGTTATTCATGCAATTAAGATTGCAGTATGGTAATATTATTTTGTGTGTCTCTTGTTCGCAGTGGTATCGCTATTCCTGTGTCGACCCTCTGCAGCCTCCGGAACAAAATTATTGTTTAACATTTAGTACATTTTTAGCTTATTTCGATTTTCTTCCTGGGAGATATATTTTGAATAGATATTTGTCATGTGTTTAAGCCAACTTTATATTTTTTTTAATACTGAAACTAACTTTATTTCTTAACTAGTAATTTATATTGCTTTTTTTTTTAATATTTGTTCAACCATTGTCAAATTTCAAGTGGATATTCACATAAAAACTCATCATTTACCCTTCATTGTTAATATCTGATGGGCTTCAATGACATAAATTTTCTTACCAATATGTTAAATAATTGAGTTTCTAGGTCTAGGTGTTACCTATTTTGACAGAATTGTACTTTACTTTCAATAAATTTGCATTCAGTATGTTCCTTTTAATTGTAATTTATGTAGTATGTGTTTCTTTCAGCTTTGTGATTGCTTACTTCAAATCCTAATTGTAAAAATTAATATTTAGTTTTTTAAATCTGCCACATTTTTGTCCAATAAAAGTTTAGTTTCATCCTGCATTTGTGTTTAATGCAATTTTAATAATATACAAGTAAGAGCTCACTAAATGTCAATTAGTAGGTTTTGTTGTATTTGTAAAAATATTTCGAGAATAAATTTTTAAAAACTCTATTCCTTTCTTTCCTACACTAAATCTTTAAATATTGATTTTAAATTGTTTATAAAATTCCTATTTATCAACATGTCAATACAAATGAATCTGAGTTACTTAAGATTCCAGCAGTTTATCTTAACACTATCTTATTTCTTAACTTATTCATGTGTCTACTCAAGGTTAGTGAAAGCAAATTTTATACTATGTCCCAGGTTCAAAGAACAAGTAAGTGCTTTAAATTTCTCTAGAAATAGTTAAAGGATTATTTTGCAACTTTAAAGATTTTTTTTTTTTTTCTAATGCCTGCCTGTGTTAGCATCTGTCAATTCAGGCTTCTACAGGGCGATTCCTTGACCCCTCTTACACGGGCACCATATTAGGTGGGCCAACGTCGCTTCCACAGTAAGGACAGATAGTACAGAGAAGGAAAGAACATCCATGCCTTGACCGGGATTCGAACCCAGAACCTTTCTGATGCAAGGATAGTACTTAAAGATGTTTAGTTTTATGTACATCAGACCCAGATCTCCAGCACTTCAGTTGAAATTTTGGGATTCAACCTGTACGGCAGAAAAGATTCAGAGCTTTGTTCGACCAAAAATTCTCTTAAGTGGTGAAATGACAATAAATTTCGCTTTCAGTGGTTCAAAAGCTATTGTAACTTGTTTTTTCAATAGAATATAGTTGAATTTGGAGCATTTCGAGAAAGTGCTCAAAGTATCTGAATTCACAAAGAACTATCACAGGTTTCTTAACATTCTCTGACATAAAAAGAAGTGTTATTTTTATTGATTATTAATTCCTTTTTTATACTGTATTGATCTTCTGTATTCTCTACAAAAATTCGTTAAAGTTTGATAACTTTTTTTTACATGAATGATTAGAGACCCACAATAAAAATATTTAAACTTAATTTTCAGCAAAAGAATTAAAGAGCACATTGGGGGGTATTAGGGAACAACTGAAAAATTTAAATATAAAGTTAAGGTATATTTCATAGAATTAAAATGAAACAAACAAAAAAATGGCTAGCGGATCAAGAATTTGCTTTAAAAATAAAATGAAGAATTATCAAAATTATTTCTTTTTTTGGCACAAAGATCACAAAACATATTTTAAACGTTGAAACCCCCCTTCAAAAAATTAATTGAAGAATTTTGATTTTCACTAGATCCTGAACAAAAAGGTTTGAATTTGCCTCTTATGGACGTTCTTAACCCC
Organism: Parasteatoda lunata; assembly: GCA_949128135.1. Classification (NCBI taxonomy): domain Eukaryota; kingdom Metazoa; phylum Arthropoda; class Arachnida; order Araneae; family Theridiidae; genus Parasteatoda; species Parasteatoda lunata. The sequence goes on along the minus strand of OX421977.1, from coordinate 23,166,317 downwards.
TTATTTTGTACGCTTGAGTTAATTCGGGTGCACTAAACAGGCCAAACTGTGCACAATCGAGATAATTCGAACGGCGTCGTATTTTATGCTACTATAACTTTTCACATTCGAATATAATCAAGAATTGAAAATGTGGAAGCAAAAAAAAAAAAAAATCGTTTTATTGATATTTATCATTTACATGGGAAAATTTTGAATATTTTTAAAAAATAAATACTAGTGTATTATTATTATTTATGTTGTAAAAGGAGTATAAATAAATATTTTTACTGGCAAAAGTATGTTTTTCCGAAATGGTTATTTGAAAAAAAAGTCGATGTACGTGTAACATTGCAATATTCGGGTCTTTTCTGCAATGTGGATCAAAATAAAAATTTTGATGTTTTTTGTATTTTCTTGACAAGATAATGTTCTAAATTATGTTTTTTTACATAAAAAATGTATTTTTTTGGCCAGTTTTTTTCAAAAAAAATGTAAGAGGTTAATCTGGACTTGGTAGTGAATATTTAGATAAGATCTGAAAATGACTAAAAATATAGGAAAAAAAAACTAAATGCTTAATATTTTTTTTTTTTTTTTTTGCGTTGATCATGATCCGATCTAGCTGTACTAACAAGTTCTGTGCAGCTTTTAAAACGTAACTCCTGTCCCTGAAACTGATATGCCTCCAATCATCAAGATTAGAAGCAGAGCGATTTGAAGCTGAAAATATTTTCCCATAGTAAAACGAATTGACTATCCTTTAATGGCAGATAGGGATGTTCTTCCTGAAATGTATAATGACATACATTCCATTCTCCTTTTTTCCGGTCTTTGTTCGGATGTACAGTGCTCAAATAGTAGGAGAAAAAAACTTATCACCCTGAATAACTTTTGATTTAATGATAAGATCTTCAGGATCTAAGGCTTGATGACTTCAAATGTGCTAATTAATTAGTGCAGACAATATTTTAAATGAGGAAATCAGACACAAAATAATGTACTTTCTTCCAATAAGGATACCATTTTTGACGGATTTGGATTTCAGGCTCCCCAAAATGTAGGGGGTAGCCTCAGTCCAAGAAATATGGTCCCAAGAGAGTGCTCCAAAATTTGGACCTCTTAATGTTTATTTTATTTCCGTATTGTGCTACATCTCCAAATTTTTTTAAGCGAATCGAAAAAAATTTCACACAATTATAAAATTCATTTATCCAAAAGTAATTCTCTGCAAAAAATAATTTTTAGTAAAAATTTATTATTTAATGATAGTCGATAAACTTTTGAAAAATTATGCAGCTTTTTTCATAATTTTTTGAAGAATATAACTTTTGCACAGAATTATCTTTGGATAAAGGAATTGCAAAAATTTTTCATTCGCTTAAAAAGTTCTTAAGATATAGCGAAATACGCAAAAAGTAAAATTTACATTAATCGGTTCAAACTTTGGAGCGCTCTCCTGGCCAAACTGTTTTATTTGTCTGACTTCGTAACTAATAATTATCTGCGCATAATTAACTTCGTAATGATTATAGGTGCTTATTAATTAGAATATTTGAGGTTACCCCGCAACCCGATCTCGAGTCATTAAGATCGAATCCTAGAACGTGAAGGTCTGATTGTTAGATCAATAGTTATTCAGGGTGCCCTTACGGAAAAATCGAAGTATTTTTGAGGTTTTTTTCAAAGGTATAAATGAGGTGTATTTTAAAATTTATTTACAAATTTCATAAAAGATATTCACCGCTTTACTTTCCCGGAAAAAAAAAATTTAATAGAGACTCTATAATAGAAATGATTTTTGTTTCTCATTTCGCAAAATTCGGGACATACCCCCTTTTGACAAGATTATTTTAAGCTAAACTTACAAAAATTTGTATAAAATGGAGAACGAAATAACGAAAACCTTTCTTGGTTAGCCTGATGGCAAAGTAGCTAAGATCTTTCTTAATCAGCGTATATTTTATATCAACACTGCGTTCTCTGTGGGCTGAAGTTGTCTAACATTTAAGTATTAACTCAGGGAGGCGTTTAACGACCCACTCTCTTGTTTAGTGTCTTTTTAAATAAAGAAAAACATGATTTATGATTTTTTTTTTTTTTTAAAAGTTCAGGTAACACTTTTTAAAAGAATTACAGCTTTTATTGTAATTGAGATCAACCACAGCCAAGAGGAAAATTCCAAAAAAAGAAAATGAGTCGTTATAGGCTGATGATTGTAAATTAGACTCCGGGATTCGAACTTACATTGATCAATCGAAAAACATGCTGACTATAGTAAAAAAAAAAAAAAAATCCATTTTATTTAGCAAATTTGTAGGGCAACATTCTGGTTTTAACGCGCATAAGAATGTTTGGCCCCAGCATTATAAATGTACGCGCACACTTTAAATGCTGCCGGTAAATTCCCCGTTTTTTTTTAATTTAAAAACATTAGTTTAAAGACAAAAAGTTGAATACAGACTTAGATTCCTAAAACACTGATTCAAAGTATCTGTCTTTGTGGAGCTCCCACTCTTTGTATTATAAAACCAAGTGAGAGGTTTTCTTGGATCATGGGTTGGATTTTGTCATTGGAATCCTTCATTCTCTGAGATCTTGCTAAATTAATTAACTTTGGATAGTTTAATAAGACAAAAATTGAAGCTTTTTCTAATAAATCCTCGTTATATATATATATTTAAAAAAGTCATGTAATCTTCATTTAATTTATAACTAATCCACCGAAAATAAATTACATAAACTGAACAATTTGATATTAGCATGAATAATTTATAAAGTAAAATGTTTTTCTCGCCGTCCTAACAAAATAAATACAAAAATAAATAACTAGTAATATATTATCTTTAGATGCTAAATGTATAATAAAAAGCTGTTTCGCAAAACATATTTTCATACCATTAATTCCTCCGTCACTTTATTTAGTGTATTATTATTATAAAAACAGTTGAATTTAAATTATAATTATGAAATATTGTTATTGAAAAATATTTTTTAACCAGACAATTAAGTTTAATATAATTTATTTAAATAACCGTAAGAGTTGTCGCCCCTAAAACTATCTCACAAAATTTATAAATTAAAAGAAAAATAATAATTTCGAAAATTTTGGTACCCTTTGAAATAAATCGTATAATAAAAAATAGGTATAATTCAACCAGGAAAACAAATAGGAAAAGAGACTGATCAAATAATTTTGTCACCCCCTTATTCGAACTTCATTAGAAAATTAATTTAAATTATTAATTAACTTATTAATTAAAATTTAAATTAAAGCTAATTATAGGTCAAAAGAAGCAATTAATATTTGAATAAATTAAATATAATCTTAATAAAAGATTTTTTTTTTTATAAATTCTATGAAAAATTTTAAACATTTTAAAGAAAAAAAATCTAAAGATTTTATCTTTTTAAATTATTTTTTTGGTGTTTTTAATCCACCAAACATGACATCCCATCACTGATTCCAGATATAGGTTCAATAGCATAGAAAGCTAAATTACCGATGAATTAGTTTCTGTAAAGTGGCGCTGTTGTCAACGTCGGCTCGATAGCTCTGTGGATATCGTACCGATAGTCGGTGCAATAGCCACTGCCTTTTTTTTTAATTGTGTTTTTTGGTGTTTTTCTTCCCTTATTCGTCGTAAAACACTACCTATTTATTGTTGAACGATACTTTGTTCGTGCTATAAAGAAATCACTCCGGTTGGGAGATAGTTAAATTAAATGTTTTCTTGTTAGTGTAGAAAAAACAATTCAAGGTGAGTGTATGATAAAATGTTTGCAAACAGTAACATAGTTGCAGTGTTTGTGGTTAACAGCAGTAATTACAAAACTGTAAATGAACAACCTGTTGTTCAAAATAGTGAAGAATCCTATTCAAACAACGATAAATCCTTCTCTCAGAAAAGGAGATCAAAGCAATCCTCTAATAATCTTAGTGGAGAAAAGCCATATTCATGCAGTGTGTGTGATAAATCATTCTCACAGAAATCTACTTTGACTAATCATTCTATCCTTCACACTAATAAGAAGCCCCATTCATGTAGTGTATGTCATAAAACATTTTCTAGTTTAGGTGGTTTAAAGAATCACTCTGTTGTCCACAGTGATAAAAAACCATATTCATGCAATGTGTGTGATAAATCTTTCTCAAGGAAATCTGATTTGAATAGTCATTTAATTTTCATTCACAGTGATGAGAAGCCTTATTCATGTAGTTTATGTGATAAAACATTCAAAACTAAAGCTTGTTTAAATAAGCACTCTCTAGACCATGCTAAGGAGAAGCGTTATTCATGCATTTTATGTGATAAAACGTTCAACCAATTAAATTCGTTAAAAAGACATACTTTTGTTCATACTGGTGAGAGACCTTTTTCGTGTAGTGTGTGTAATAAATCATTTGCTAGGAAATTTAATTTAGTTAGACACTCCCGTAATCATACTAGAGCAAAACCTTCCCTCAGTAAGTGTGCTAAAACATTACGAGTGAAACGTAATTTAAATAGACATCTTGTTAATGGCGATGATTGGCCCTTTTCATGCAAAATGTGTAATATAGGCTTCGCTACGAAGAGTAGTTTAAATGAGCACATAATTGATCATCATTTCATAAAGTGTGAATGATAAATCTTATACAGGTCATTGTCACTGAAAAGGTATAAATATACTAAAAAATTTTCTTATATTAAAGTAATTAAAAACGTTATAAAAATTACATAAATGCGTTTATTTATTGTTGTTATATGTCCTTATAATGTCCTTTTGTTATATGTCAAGTTTTCTATTTTATTTTTTACAAGATTTAAAATACTTTAAATGATGTCTAAGATGTAATAGTTAACGGAGGAGACATTTTTTAAAAATTTATTTATTTCCAATGGCAGGGGAAACAAACAATAACACAAAAGAACAATAAAAGTAGAGAATAACAAAAGACCGAAGTCATCTTCCAAAGAGCTCTCGCGCAAGCCAATATCTTGCGGTCTACGAGTCCAGTCCGTGGAGCCTCCTACAGCAATGGAGGTGCTCTCTATCCATTGGTGCTCCAGAACCGCACAGTTGACACTGAGGGTGGTCTGTATCTCGGTGAAGCTTATCTGGCACTGACAGAGGAGACATTTACAAGCATAAAATGTCAATGATGACTGATTCATTAATTCTTGGGTACAATTGATACGAGTTTAACATTAATGAGTAAATAATAAAATATTTCATTATTAGAGATAGAGCTACTTCCGCTTAATCATGCTGTTATGAAACGAAACATTTTTTAAAGGAAGGAAGCATTTTTAACAATTTAAGTAACTCTTACTGATCATTAATAAATTAAAATGTAAAGACTCTTGAAATAAAAATTCAGACTCCACATGAAAGTAATTTATGTTTTCCAAACAAAAAAAAAAGGTACTTTTCTCAATAAATGTTAGAAAATATAAAAATTAGTAACATAATTTTTTTAAAAACTGAATTTCTTTCATTTTAAAACTGTAATGACATCTAGAGTCCAAAACAGGCTGTTTGAGAATATGAAAAATGTCATCAACGTCAACAGCAGAAATATCATCATCAGCTGGAAACACAAACTTGTTTTTTCCTGCTGATCTTCTCATAAATTTGATGGTATGCTCACCTAAGTTTTCTGATACAATTAAACCTATGTAGTGTGATGCTTTTTTTTCCCTAGAAACTGTACTAGACATAATCGTTAGTTTTGGGTTTTTTTCAACTTGTTGGTTATTTCTTCTTCACTCTCTAAAATTTCCTTCTCACTTTCAGAATATACATAATTAAATAAGAATTAGTTTGTTGGCATTTTTTCTCGTAGAATTAGTCACAAATGGTAATGTTTACGTTGATCACTTTGACAACTCAGGGAAGTGAAGGATCTTGATTCAAAATTTATTTGGTCCTTTTTAAAAACAATATCATGAATTTTCATTGTACCAGGAAATTGTGCAAGCTGTTTGGAAGTATTTTTCTTGAAGTAATTTTTTTTATCTGATTGAATAACCGATACTTTTTAATAATTTTACCAGTCAATACTTGTAATATTGTCTTTTTCACTTTGTAAGATTTTTGGCTTTTAAAGTTAGATTGAATTTGTCTGTCAATAACTTCAGCAAATGACAATTTTCTAAACACATTAGATTTGCTTCTACTATCTTTACTATTCATTTCTTTTCTGATTTTCCTCCTTGGTGATTCATTTTTCTTCGCTTCACTTTTCTGAAATCTGTTAATTTTTTTTAATATCTTTCAGGTCTAGTATTTAGTTTTTTTTTTTCTCTTCTAATTTTTCTATCTTCTTTTTTAATTTATAACGGTTTTTTCTTAATTTTCTTTTTCCTCTTAAAATTCCAGAATTATTTTCTTTGACAATGTTACTATTATTCAATAGAGAAGATAAGCTCGAAGTTGTATCTATGATTTATCCTTCAGATTCTTCCAAACATTTTCTTTGTTTACAATATTTTCTTGCTTTTTCTTTCCAAACTTTTCTTATTTTTCTCTTTTCACATTCATTCATTTCTTAAACACTTTTAATTTTCCCACAAGCTTTTCTTTGGTGGTAACGTCTCTTTTTTTTTTTTTTTACTTTCTTCAAACAATATAGGGTTTTCTTTTAATTTCTGTCTAGCTTGTCTTATGCTTAGTTTTTTCTGTTCCTTGCTGCTTTAGATTTGAACATTCGATTGCTTTCTTTCTTTTTTTTTTTTTTTTTTTTGCATTTTAGTTTTGCTATGTTTTTCCTAAAATTTGAAGAGAAAAAAAATTTTAAACACAGAAATTATTTAGAAAAATTGCCAATATTTACGTCTCCGATAAAAAAAAAAGTTAAACTTAATTGATTTTCTTTAAAAATACAAAGAAATTAACACATTTGTTCCATTTAAAAAAATATCAATTGAAAGAAAATAGTTTTTTAATTAATAAAAATGTATTATTGGTTGTCTAACACATTGTCTCTTCCATTGACTGTGTCATCTCCTCCGTGGAACTGTTTTGTCCAAGGAGGGGAAGTCCGCGGAGGAGACAAAAACTAGTTCTTGAATTTTTCTGATTTTTAATTTTAAAGTTACAAAAATGGCACAGTTCTTTTTATTAAATATACTATTTTTGCAATCTAAAATTTATATATTAAATATAAAATAGTTTTATCTTACCTTCTTTATGATGACCACAGAGTATACATTGAGAACTTTGCCAAACCTCAGTTGGACGCAACAATCCAAAACTAACACCAAAGAAAACAAAAGCAACTGATAGTTAACACTAGAAAATAGAATGGTTACCTTCCCCACCAGCTGTCTTATAGGGATTTCCCATATGCTGCCCTCTATTACATATTTACTGAACTATATTAATTGTCCATTGAGGGAGACTTCATTTTTAATGGACAAAGTTTACTAACCATTTATTTTATAAAAATAAAACTTTTTAAAAAATATATTTAATAAAAAGCTACTATAAATGTTAAAACTACAAAAATTATTAAAATAACATTTAAAATGTTTAACAGCCATGAAAAATTACAGATGTAGGGACGTCCACGGAAGGGATTTTGAAGTTATGTTTATTAAAAATTAAGAATGAAATATTAAATGCATTCAACAGAAATGCATATGATTGATTAGTAAGACCTTTACGAAAAATGATGCGGAAAAATATTAAGAAATCTGCTGTATTTCCTAGTATTTATTACTAAGGGACTAAAAAAATCACCTTTTTGTGAGAATGACCCATACCCATTCAAATAAGTGCTAAAATAATCCTATTTATATTGTAATTGCTGCAGTTTGTATAATAAAATAGACTTACCTTTAACTCTTACCTTATAAATTCAATCAAACAGAATTTTAAAGAAGTTGATTTAAACTTGTATTAAAGTAGTACTATTTGGTGTCATAAAATTTCCTACAATTAGATTTGTAATGCTAAAATGTAAAATCTTTATGCAGTGGACAATTATAGTCTATTTTTTTATTTTATCTTTTTTCATTCAGAATCCCTCGAAATTTCCAGAAATTACTATTACTCTTTTATGCTAATTATTAAGTTATTTTTAAGCAAAAAACGCTTACTTTTGTTTTCATCTGAAATGGAGGCTACGTAATTATTCACAAACTGACGTCAGCTGTGCTGTAAAAGCCGTTACATTCCTATTAGTAAATAATAGTGTGAAAAATAAGATATGCATAATAAATTCTGCCCTAATATAGCTGAATAAAAATGTGGGTTTAATATGAAGTATTTTTATATTATTTTAAATTTTAATGGTACCTACTGAAACATTGTTAATAGTTGTCGAAATTTTCTAGTTCTGAATATTTAAGATTATTTAGTTCAGTAAAAGTAGGGTTAGAATGAGTTATTGATGCCTGGTATTACTTATTAAAATGATGCATTAAAAATACAAAATATTTTTGTTCTTTCATTTTTTTTAACCATGTTAATCTTAATTTTAAAATATATTTAAAATTCATTTTGAAGATTCATGATATAAATCAGGGGTTTCCAACTTACAAGAGGCTGGGGGCCACAATTAAAAACACAAATCAAATGTCGGGCCGCAACTTTATTAAAATTTACGTAGGACTCTTTTATGTTTAAAGCAACATTAAATATTACTGTCAGATTTCTACCAAGTTGTTCAAAACAAAAGTATTGAATTACAAATTAAAATAAGAAGTAGATTTTTAAATATTTAATTTCATATTAAAAAAATCTGGCTACAATAACTTTAATGGGCACTGTATTAAACAATTAATATGCAACAGATATCTAATTGATAAGATATAAAACTTTAAAAAGGTTCGTATTAAAACTTACATAGTAGCACACAAAATGTTCAATGAGAAAATTGAGGTTTGTCTGCTGCAACCACCAGAGAATAGATATTTACATTTTAAATTGTAAATAGTTTCGTCCAAAATTAGTGGTTCCAAAAAGTTAAATCGGCGAATTTCTTCGAGAAAATTTCTGATATACACATGCTAAATTATATTCACATAATACAAAAAAATTTAATAAAAAAGAGCAACATACACGATTATTTTTATATTTGAATAAATATTTTCTTGGATGCAAAACCTGAGAAATAAATTTTTTTGCATCTTTGGTATGTTAAATTTCTCTGAAACGAAGAAATTTGGTTTTTATTAAGGAGAAAAGTATTTTAAACCCATACAGATTTTTTACGAAAATTGTTCGAAAAAAAACGACAACTAATATATTTTAGTTCGCGGGCAAAAAAAAAAAAAGCTTCGCAGGCCTCCAGTTGGAAACCACTGATATAAATGAAATAAATGTTGCATTTTGAATAAAAAATTCTGCCCCGCATGCCCTAAGAATCTGATAGTTTTTTCGGCAGAAATAAATTGTGCTTTGGCTCTAATTAATCGTTTTTTCGACCGTTCCGTTATTACGACTAGCGCATTTTGAACTTGATCTTCTGAAACATTCGATTTGTGATGATTCCATCATAAGTTCACCTCGTTTGATAATAATTCTTTCGGAAGCTATTATAATTTTTTCGACCCTTTTCGCATATTTTTTTTAAAAATTCGATATTCTGAATACCATGTTATTAGGTCTATTAGAACTACAATTAGAGTTATCTCTGTTTTATATGTTCGATGCGTTACGATTTTATCGTAATTTCACTACATTTGACAATGGTTTTTCAGAAGTTCATTATTTTTTTGGCCCTTTTACATGGTTTTTTAAAATCCAATATGTTTTATCATGTCGCTCGAAATTTGAATTCGAGTTGTCGCCCTTTGATGCGTTGGATTCGTGATGATTCTATCACAATTTTTCGTCATTGTATGATAGGTTTTTGGTCAGTTAGGTATTATTTTATCAACTCTTTTCACATTGTTTCTCAAATTCGATATTTTTAATGCGATACGATTTTCAAATTTGAGTTGTCACTATTTAATGCTCTCGAATTGTACCGATTCCTTCATATTTTTGCATTGTTTAATGATAAATTTTTTTGAAAGCTGTAATTTCTTTTGTTTTTTTTTTTCAAGGGAATTTTCAACAATTTGATGTGCTCGATTTGTGAAAATTCTTTTGTAGTTTTACATCCTTCGATGATAACTTTTTTATGAGCTGCCTTTTTCGGCATTTTTCACTTGGATTTTCAAGTTCAATATTTTTATAACGAGTGTAACGATAATTTTTTGTAAAGAGCTGCAAATTTGCATCATCACTTCTTGATACATTCGATTCATGAAGATTATATCACGATTTCATGACATTTTATCGGCCCCTTTCAGGTGATTTTCCAAATTCCAATATTATTAATAGGATGCTATTACGGCATTCGATTCCTGAGAATTCCATTATGATTTTCCATCATCAGATGATATTGGGTTGTACCATAATACTAGATAATGTAGTATCGACACAAACTGCGAAAAACCTAATAGTTGTTTTGGCAATTATTTATAATTTTCTCAACCTTTTGCATATGATTTTTATATTTTTTCTCTGATATTTTTGTAAGATTTTATACAACATTTTAAAATTTCGAACTTTAGTTGTCACTTTTTAAGTTGTTCGATTTGCGAAGATTCCATCTTAATTGATGTCGTTTCCAACAATTTCTACTTGTTTTTTCTTATTCTGATAATTTTTATTCAATGTTATTACGACAAGTTTTTTGATTTAAGGAGTCACTTTTTGGCATTCTCAATTTAGATCGATTCTATCGTAAATCAACATCGTTTATGGATAATTTATTTTGACAGCTGTTTCATATTTTAATATTCAGTTTTTTGTGTGCTTAATTTGCAATGATTCCATCATAGTCCATATTAATTTCAATTGCTTTTTCGGTAGTTATTTCAATTACTTCTCAATAATTTTTAGAAACTAAAAAACAAAACTTTTTTTCATTTCTTTTGACATTGTTTTCAAAAACCTAATATGCTTAATAAATTATTATTACTATGCGCAACATTTTCAAAATTCAAAAATTACTCTTATTTTAAAACTAATTTATAGAATGTGCTAAATTAGCTGATGAATTATTTGTAATTTAAATTTTATATTTAAAAAACATAAGATTTTTTTTTAATGTTAATATTAACAACTTGTATATTTTGGGTGTCTTATAAGTTATGCAAATATTTATGAAGTGTGTGATGGGTACCCTTTTTTAAAGTGAAATAGTGCCCTTTTCAGGTCCTAGCGACCTGCTTTTTTTTAAGGTCTAGAATGAACACTTTATTTTTAAAATATATGAAAGCTTTTTTTTATTTATTTATTCTTGCTTGAATTTAATGCAGGAGTTTATCTTCTGCATAGCGCCGGCCGAGCGGTTAGCGTGTCTGACTGCGAAGCCATAGGCTGCGGGTTCGAATCCCGCTCTGGGCATGGATGTTTCTCTCTCTCTTTGTGCTGTCCTCTCGTGTGTGTGTATGATGTGTGAATGTGGCCCACCCTATAAATGGGTGTGTGGCGTGGGCAATGTTGCTGGCCTCAGTGACTTTGGTTCACAGGTGCCCACTGGGTAACGCGAAATGAGCAACAATTCCGGCATAGTATGGTGAAGAACGAAAAGTTCAGTGCCTGCCGTTAAAAAAAAAAGCATTTAAAAAAGCATAGCAGAAGCATTTAAAAAAAATTTCAATCCCAGCAAACTTTTAAAGGAGTTTTTTTTTAAAAAGACAATAAAAGTAAAAAACGAAATTAATATATTCGAATATATTTTAATGGCATTAATCTATGTTATAAATGTATTGAAATCAAGCATGTGCATTCTTTAGTTTTACATTCAGAAACAGGAATTAAATTTTATAAATACATATAAAAAAAATTTTTCGCTAAAGCAAAATTCCTACTTACTCAAAAAACAAAAATGTCAAGAAAAGTTATCAACATTACTGTCTATTTAATGAAAAGTAAAAAAATGGGCATTAGAATTTCTTTTCATTTTACATTGAGAAATTACATGAGAATTTATTTACATTTTTTTTAAAAAATTTCTTTAGCTTTAGTGAAATAAAAACGTCTAGCTTAATGATATTTGCTGAAATTTTGTGTCTAAATTATATTACATTAAATGAAATTTTAAGTATAAGCACATAGACTATGGCGATGATGATGAGCTGATACATTTCAGCAGACTAGGTAAATTCTTGAATCTCTTGTTTTTGACAATTCCGAATACTTGAGATTTTTTCGCCTATTTTAATGAAACTTTTTGTTATAAAAAATGTATAATGCATTAACTTTGCTATTCTAGAACTCTGCTTTTCAAGGACTGACAAATAGATTGCGGAAATAAGGAGAAAAATTAACAATAACCGTACTTTGTAAATACTAATATTGCAGAAAGAATTAAAATTTATAAATTTAAAAATAAAAATAGTTTTCTAGCCACAGCATAATTCTTGTTTACTCAAAGAATAATACTGAGAATAGATAGCATTAATGTACATTTAAATATTTAATATAGTAAAAAAAAAAAAGAAGAAATAAACTGCATTAGTAAATATTTACTTAAAAAGAAAATATTTCAACTCTTTCAAAAAATAAGTAAAATTAAATTACGTTATCTGAATTTTTGCATAGTGGCACATTGTGTAAGTATGATGAAAAGATATTTTTCAATTAACTATATTTATGAAAACATTGATTTTTATGATGTGATATCAAATAATAAGATCATCCCCCTATATCTAAATGTATACTACTTCTATCCAATCTGGGACTGATTTTAATTTTAAGTAATTAGGCTGCAATTGAGCAGTATTTTAACTTAAAAATAAGTGGAATAGAATAATATTTTCTATAATTGATTACTACTGATTTCAGCTGAAAAGAAGTGCTGATTCGCTGTGAAGTTCTCAGTAATTATTTTTTAAACTATTTTAGTAATAAATAAACAGTTTGAAGTTTTAAAAATCTTTCATCCATTTTGCACATACTCTCAAAGCCAAAAATTTAAATCAAAAAATTTTCACTGCTAATATTCTAAGGATGTTCATATGATATAAGTGAGATAAAAAGTAAAAGAGCGTTGGAAAAGCTGCAGCGAATCAAAGCAGCAAGCTTACATTCAGCGCATTGCTCATCATAACCAATCAGGGATTGTTTTTTATTATATCACTTACAGAGGACTTTTTGTGCAATTTAAATGTTTAATAATTAAATAAACAAACATTTTGGGGAAAAACAATCAGATTCAGGTGAGAATTTCCAATAAATTAGGATTGAAAATAAATAAATTTAAGTGATGCTGTAATTGTCCATTAGAATAATTTACTGACAAGGGGAAGATTGTGTTAAAGATATATTCTCACATAATATTCTAACAACTTTTATCCAGGGCCTGATAATCGCCTAGGGGCCTCAAATATTAGTAAAAAGTCCACTATATTACTATTTTTTTTAAATACCGAAAGTAACAGTTTTTCTCAAAAGATGCCATTTTTTATTTCAAATTTTTTTTATATCATCATACAACCAAAATCATGTAAACATTGCACTAATCAAATTCGAAACTACAGCTGAATTTTTATTGGTGCAATTTTTACCTAAACAGAATGAATGTAACGAGAATGCACCATCGCAAAGTCTCTTATAAATGATCCGTGTTGACAAGAGCGATAATCTTATTCCTAACAAATATATAAATCTGTAGGCGAGAGCTACAATCTTTGATGTTGATGTTTCAAACAGTTCGATTTACACGTTTTTACAATATGAAAATTTTGATTTTCTTGATAGTTTTGAAATGATGAAACCTACTTATCAATCTGGTTGCACAAAAAGAAAGAGAACAGCTTTAAATGATGAAGCCAACAAAAAAAATTAGAAATTCTTTATCAAAATATTTTTCTGTTGATAAACCGAAGCAAAATATTAATTTGATAAATAAATTCATATACAGCCAGCATTTTTATAGCAAGAAACAGAGCAATGAATCTGTTACTAGAGATATTTTCATCCAGTAAAAATGCTTTATTATACAAATTATTCAGTAAATCTGAACAAGCACTATGTAGCCTAGAATTTAGACTGAAAAAATGTGTCTCAAAGATTAAAAGAGCAGGAGTGTTCAAAAATCCACAGGGATGCTGTTTGTGCTTATTCAGGAAGACTGAGAATTTCATCTCGCATTGATAATTTACTGGTACAAGATAATCAGTCAGAATGCAAATACTGGCAAGAAGTATTAAGAAGAAACATGGCTATTATCAAAAAATTATGTGAACGAGGTCTGCCATTGTGTGAATCTGAAGAAACTATAAATTCAGTGCATAATGGTAATTTCTTAAGATACTGGGAGCTTCTAAGTTGCTTTGATCCATTTATTGCTACTCATCTTGAGAATCATGGTAATGCTGACTAAGTGAATTACTTGTCATTGACAATTGTAACAGAACTTGTATCTTTAATGTATGGCTGTGTAACAAAAAGAAATACACATAGTTGTGAAATCTATTACACTTTAAAATGTGATCGACTGTTGCCCAAACCAAATGATTATTCACGATAAGTGTAAAGAAATAGAGCAATTCAATCTTTTGTAATTTCAAACATGGCTTCATTTTCGTTACAGGGCAGGCAAAGTCTTTTGCTATTTCATCCAATGTTTTGGAAATTTCATAATGATTTTGTGGATCGTTGATCAAGCAGCCGTTAAATGTTAAAATGAGAGGTATGATTAATTTTTTAGTATTGAGAAAATATAAATAAAAATATTTCTGAACAGTTCTATAATGTATTTTTTGACCAATTTCACGGCGTCAGCATCGGTCACCAGTTACAAAGTAATATATCGCGTAAAAAGTTAAAATTGTGGCATTTTATAAATTTGGATACATCTATATCGTTTAAGTATCATTTACATAAATAATATATGCTTAATATTGAATGAATAATACCCAATGACATCATAATCTGACGTCATGCTCTTGAGACTTTATAAACTCCATCCGAGAAAATGGCTGTTTCATTGGAATGAATCTGCTTCCCGAGTGGTAGACACTGTCTGTTCCTATATCCCAAAAGAGGCACGTCGTGTCATCACTAGTTAATGTACTTTGTTAAAACGTGTTTTTCCAAATCTGGCTGTTCTGTCCAATAAGACTTTGTTACACAACGATGCTTTTCGTACTGCTGTGTATATTCCTAATTCAAAAATGTTTACGCTGTGCATATTTCAGATGATCGATCCTTCCTTCAATACTTCTGATACAAATATATCCGATAAACTGTTTCAACTACCTCTTGTGGTACCTTCTTTGACAGAAATCTCATCACATCATCTCACATATATTACGAACCTTAGTATTTAATTTTATTATTTTATGTCCAATCCATGTCATTTTTATTTTCATTATTACATTTTTTCCAGGTACATTTTAATTATTGTTAATATAAAATATATATGGATTGTTAATTAATATAATATTGTTGTAATTAATTAATGTAATATAATTATTAATATAAAATTGATATTGGTTTAATGGATTAAAAAAAACAAGTATTTCATGAAACTTAATACTAATATTATATACAGCTATGCTAAATAATGATACAAAATAATACTGGAATTTAGCATTTTTAGATTACAGACAAGACAGGGAAAAAATTACTCTTTAATTAACATAGTATTAAAAATGATTTATTTTTATCTTATGTGTATATATACACACACACAAACAAAATAAGGTATGATGTTTGTTACAAATGTATATTTGAAGTTTATCCCCTTTTGTTAACCACTATTTTTTACAAAGCCAAACAGGAACCCATATATAATAAGTTGCATTGATATTTTAACTTCTGGAAAATGTTCAAACAAAGTTAGCCATTTTTTGTACTATTGATTAGACACACACAGATATATTATAATGTCATTTGCTCCTTTTTATCCTTTCATTTGCTCCTTCCTTATTCAAAGCTCCTTAATGATGGCATCTTTTGCCTGCATAATAATATGCATCATGTGAAAGTCTTTCCTCGCTTCATAATCTGACATCTCGTGTTGTACAATTGTATGCTCCACCTCTCTGAGATTCTTAAGTAAATCACCTGTTTCTTTTTCTAGTTGAGTAGCCTGAAAAAGTAAGTAAATCATTAAAAGCAATTTTTATAAAAAATTACTACACATTGTTAAAATTATATGTTCAAAAGTTGTATCAATCATTTATATGTGATTGATTATGAAGAAAATTTGATTTCTCTAAGTAATTGGGGGAAAAACTATTGAAATTGCTGTTGATCTTTTTAAATATTTCTAAGAGAATATCACTCGTAAAAAAGAAAAATTAATAGCCTTTGGTCACTATTGCAATACAATTTCCAGTAGCATTGAATTGTATTTTCCATTTGTATAGAAATACCTATTATTATTGAAATCTTTGATATAGATTAATGTTAATAATATTCCATTTTTATTGTGACCTGCTGATAAAATTTTTTTAATTTGCCCAATTTTACATCACACTGCACTGTGACTGCTCGTTTTGAAACTGGAGTTTCTGTAAAACTAATTTTTTCAAATGAAAGTGGGCTGAACACATTTTCCAAATGCCGCCATCAGGCCCACGAATAGCACTAACCTAGACCCCGGATGTTAAAAGAAGGAGAGGGCGGTCAAAATAGAGGAGTATACTGGTCAAAGGGAAGCTGCATTGGACCAAAAAAGGTGTCATGCCTTGCTAGTGGTTACACGTGCCATTCAAGTGTTAAAAGAATCAAGTCAATAATCTCTCACACCTGGACACACCTTATTAATTTCAGCGACAATGCATCATTCCAAAGAAATTCTATGTTAAGGAATATTATGCATTTTAAACACCCCTTTACCTTCAATTTTAACTGCCTGTATTATGCAAATTTTTATGTAAGTTAACATCATGAAATGCCCATTAAAACCATGCCAAGTAAAATAATCGTACATAATTGTTCTCAGAATAGATGAATTGTTTTTACCTTTGAGAATTTTATGTATTTAAAAAAGGATTTTAATAAATTTATGATATGTTTTAAGTTCATGTTTAAATAAAAGCCATTCTAATGTGAATTTGAACTTATAACAATGACTAAAAATTTATCATTTTACACAAGCGCAAAAATGGAAATCTTCATGGGGAATTGACCAATCGATTCCAGCTTTCCAATCGATTTTATTATGAAAATATTTCAATAATATAGATAATTTAAAATTCACTTATCATATTTTCTTTCATATTAAGTTTTAACGGAATACCTTTAAAAAAATTCTAATGAAAGAAGAATATTCTTATTAAAAATATTGATATCTTCTCGTGGAATGATCTATGTAGCAGAAAGGATAAATTTAGCTTAATAAATTGTCTGTTTTATAGTGAATTTATTTTAAACTTAGATCAAAGTTTAAACTGAAGGGCTCATCTAACCAGTGTGTAGTGCTAACAAATTTTTCTCTGAAACGCTATTCACCAAGAATGGATGGGAGGAGACAAAAGACAAATTCAACTTTAAACCTTTTTAGAATGTTTTGTTTTCTATCAAATATAGTGGATAATTCAAGAAAACGATTAAATTCTATAAGTTGAATATAAATTCGGAAATTTTTACGCAACCAAATACTCAGGATGTTTGGTAAAGACTACCCTTAATATGTACTTTTAGAATTCTTGTAAATAATTAAGTAGAAGAAATACATTTAGTGTCTTAAATTAATATGTTATAAACTCGGATGATTTTCAAACATAATAAAAAGTCTATTAATTACAACTGTGACTTGAAATATTAAATTCTGTTTGATTTTTTCGAGGAAACAAGGAAGAATTAAACAGTGTTTATTAAATACACATTCTTTCATAATGAAACTGAACTTTTTTTGTTTTCAGCCCTAGATTCGTTAGATTTCTATGAGGTTTTTTTTTTTCCTTTCTTAGATTTTTTTACGATCCCTAAGATCAAGACTTACCCATAGAGTTGACTTACCAAGTTACTAAGATGATCCATATATTTTGAATGCATTTCATTTTCAAGCAAAACATTTGAAGGCTCTACGGTTTTTTGCTCTAGAGTTTTCGATAATGCAGACTTCTGCTGAAGAAAATTAAGTTGTCGAATCTAAAAATAAATAAATTAAAAACATAAAAGAGCATCTGGAATTCGACCAAATTTATCCAACATTACGTATTATATTAAAACAGAAATCTATTTAATCATCAGAGTATTCATCAGGATTAGAAAAATGTGATGGTGTTCATAAAGATAAGACAAACCTCGATCGTTTAATACATTTGTGACCAATGTTACCAGACTTCTGAACTTTAAAAGGGTTTCTTAAAAAGAATTAATCGCAAAAAATAAATAAAGCAACCTGACACTTAGCAATACATTTGGCTAATTGACGTCAAGGTTATGAGAAACAATACTGTTTAAATGAAAAGAATCACTGACTGCGATTTTGGCAATTAACAGCAAATATCTATAGTTACAAGATGCGTAGCGTTTTTTAAAAAGTGCTTATTTTCGTTTTTTAAAAGCCCTTAAAGGTGCTTTTTTCCATGGGTGTTTTTAAAAAGTGCTTAATTTTTCCCTTTTCCGAAATGTTATATTTTTCTTTACCATGTTGATTTTCGCCACAAATTATGCAAAAAGACATTGTCCTATTCAACGTTTTCACAATTAATTCAACCCCAATCTATTTCGGCGTACCGCCGGTCCGTAGTGTATGAAAACACCATTTGTTTTACATGTTTGATAAAATACTTGCCGGTCCACACTTGCGTATACTGAGCTGAATTCAGTGGTAAGCATTTTTAACTCTCGTGCAAACCTGCTGCATTTTGCAAGAGATTCTCAATTTCAGACTTCATTTTCCGCCCTCTGTAATGGAATCGAAAAATCTCTCGAATTTTTGCTGATTACGGGGACCAACTAAACATTGTCAAATTTTTTTTCTCTGTTAGTGATAGAAAATTTCATTTCTCTTGTTAATTTCATCGTTTGTGACGTGCAACGTCTTCGTCACTGTAAATAAAACCGGTTAAAACCATCAATTGTCAAAAACTTGCCAACCCTGTCTAATTATGATATTTTCAAAGTGCTTAAAAATATTTTTGAGTGCTTAAAAGGTGCTTATTTTTGTTGAAAAATTTGGCTACGCACCCTGATTTACATCCGCTAACAGCTCTTCCTGAATTAAATACTGAATACATTTTTTTTTTCTAAATCAAATGAGAACCCTGCCATCGTAATCATCTTTTTTTCATGCTTACCTTTTTGCATTGATGTAAAAAGTACGTTTCCGAAAAGAATGGCAGCGTATATATATATACACACACATATATATAGATATAGCAGGACCTATAACCAAAATTAATTGAGTATCACTGGCGTCAATAATAGCATAGCGATTTTGTTTTACGGAGAACCATATGGAGCTTGATATAAACTAAACAGGTAGTTTCAAATAACTTTAGAAATACTAATTCATTGACGTAACCCTCAAATGCAGTCAAATTAATCCTTGAGCTTGTCTTAGATAATGAATAAAAAAAAAAGAAACTAATATTTAAGAAGAGGAAATGAATTTTTTTTGAACAGAGTTATAAGCTAACAAACATCACTGATATTATCTTTTTAACACATGGAGGGAAAAAAAAGCAATCGTCTACAGTTTAATTTAACAATGGCTAATGCTAAAACAATGGGAAAAAAACCTCAATTTTTTTTTAGTGTCTTTCCTGAATGATCTAACAGAAATTCGATTGATTTTTAGGAACGAGAGCAAGAATTACCACTTGTAGTCGCTATTCTAATTATCTAATTTCATGACGATAGAACAAACGGTTCTTGAGTTTTAAGAGCGGCGCATTGACTAGCATATATGTATTTATAATTAGAAAAGTGGAAGCCAACACGAGAAAAAACATCATATTACTCTAGCTAAGTCTATTACCTACATCACTACAGGATATTGCGTTTTTGAAATGGTAGTGCAGAGTTAAAACAAGATGAAGCTAGAATAATTGGGTTAAAGTTTGAACATTTTTCAATGTACTAATTTAAATAACGTGGGGGAAAATATTTTACTTGCTGTGATGTCACAATTGAAAACAAGGATTTGGAAATTTCTTCATAAATTTTCTGACTTTCTTTTTCCATTGCATTCAAATTCATTTTTATGTCGGCGTTTTGTTGCAAGATATTCTCACAAGATTTCAGTACAGAATCACACCAAGTCTTTCCCAGCTGTCCACTCATAAAAAGTGCTTGGTAAGGCACTGGCAGTAAATGTAGTTTCAGTTCTTTGTCTTTAATGGTATTTTCGACCATGGTATTCAACTTTTCTTCCAGTCTGCAATAAGCAAAAAAAAATTTACGATTTATATACTGAATATTTTATAATCACTAAATAAGTTTTCTTGTCAACTAGATATCGGAAACCTTCCAACACCGCCGCGGGCGTTGCAGATCATTTTTCATCTTAGATTTAGGGATAAATCGGGAAAATAGCTAAAAAATTACTGAGAGGAAGTAAGAAAAAAAATTAAAAAAGCACAAAAGTATAAAATTTATTTTTTATACTTTTGTGCTTTTTTAATTTTTTTTCTTACTTCCTCTCAATAATTTTTTAGCTATTTTCCCGATTCATCCCTAAATGTAGTTTTTTATTAAACTAGTTTTTTTATTTATTTGTGCTGCACATTATTTTTCATAATAGATTTAACAATGAGTCAGGAAAATGGCTAAAAAATTACTGAGAGAAAGTAAGAAATTTTTTTTAAGAGCATAAAAGTCAGAAGGAAAAAGAAACGACTTTATTTATTTGCAGCACAGATTATTTTTCATCATAGATAAAGGGATGAGTTGGAAAAATGGCTAAAAAATTACTGAGAGAAAGTAAGAAAAAAATTTAAAAAGCACAAAAGTGTGGAGAAAAAAAATTTATTAGCTTATTTATGAAAGATAAGGGACAGGTTTTACCCTTTGAAATCTAAGAAAAAGAAAAAAAAATTTAAATTATCCATTTCTACACAAAAATATATTTTTGTTGTATCTTAGTGAATTCGTGAATATAAGAAAGAACTAATGTGATATAATACAAAAGGAAATAATCTGATAATACCAAAACACAAAATTAAAAAAAATTGAAATTTTAAAGGTTGTACTGCAAATTAAGTCAATAAATTCTACGACCAGCAGGCTTCTCAATAATACTGTCAAAAACTTATACCTATTAAGACTTGCAAATTAATAATAAATAAACGAGGGAAAAACAATTGAAATCTAACAATTTGCTATTTAAAAAGGGGGGAGTGAAAAACACAAAACTTGATTATCTTATGTAACTTGCAAGGCAAATGTAACTAAATCCCATATATCTATTCTTAAGTGAAGGCTAAGACTAAGAAATTTTCAGCTGTTTTTCAATTTTTGCAGGTTGCATATGAACCATGTGCGAGGAAATATGAGTCAGTTTTTAAATCAGAATGCATATCAGTTTTTAAAAAATGACTAAAGAAAAAGAATTCTTGCGTCAATCAGTTCATTTGCTCAACCTGTATAAATTCTCATACATTTGCTCAGCAATTTTGGAAAATTATTTTAAAAAACAGATTCTTCTATAAAGCCTTACGAAAATACAGGGTGTCCCTTAGTGACTGCACTTGATAAGTGGGAATGAGGATATAAAAACCTGTTTTTATTGTCCAGAGGAAAAAAGGTAGGAGTTGTAAAACAATAATTAGAAAAATCTTCAAGTTTTATGAGACAATCAAACAAGTTTTTAGGTCCCTTTCTTCAGCAGAGATTCGTTGGATTTCGAAAATATTATTTTTTTCAACGCTTAAATCTTAATTTACATTCGCTATAATCTGCAATGTTTTTACTTATTTTTGACAATTCTAAAAGTACATATTAAAGGCAGTGATTATGGAACACTGTTGTATATCTTCCTCCAGGAGAGTTTCGGAAATCCGACGAACTGGAATTATGCTATAGTGACTTTTCTTCTATTGTTTATTTTGATTTCCTTTTTATCAGTATATCGTAATTATTTTAAACATAATTCGATTTAATAACATTGAATACGAAATAATATTAGGGTTCAGCACAGTATATGGACGCTTCTACAACGAATCAGTAAATCTCTTTTAAAATGCTCCTGTTCCTGCAAGTTTTTAAATATATCCCTGTGCGAATTTTTAGCTGTCACATCTCTAAATGTTAAAGTGATATTCCACGGAACAAAATTCTACATCAATGTAAATTTATTACTCCTATTATACATTTGTAGAACTCCAGAGCAAAGTGACCTGCATATTCGCTTTTTTATTCCTCCACTCTTTTTTCGAATCCACAATACAAAAAATTTTAGCATTGTTTTTCGTTATAGTTTATTTTATTTAAAGAAGTCTAGCTACTAATAAGCTAATTGTTTTCTTTCTTTAAAACAAAAATAGAATGTTTAAAAATATATAAGTTTGCCTGTAAAGAAAATTCTACTTGCTTACTTAAAAAATGTATGAAATCTGATAAATAATACATTTATCATCTTTTTTTTATATATACATTTCCAGAATTTTTGGTAGTTTTTAAAGTTATTTTCAGGGCATCCAGCTGTCCCGCAAACTTGCTACAGTGGTAATTCACTTATCATCAAAACATCTGGTCAGGCATGCCTCAACCGACTAACAAATTAAAAAAGTGATGATTCAAAAACAAAAATCTATTAAATGGGATTAAAATTTGTAACTTTTTCTAGAGCATTCTTTCAGTTTACTATTGAAGAAATATTTCGGTTTAAATATTAATAATTTACTATGTAAGTCAAGACGGTGATAACCTTGTTGGTAGGACATTGGGCTCGCATTCCTGAGAGAGAGAGAGTTCTAATCCCATCGACCAAAGAATCCCTGTAGCTCATAAAGTACACTAAGTTCCCATAACAAATCAATACCTCTGGGGGTACTGAATTGGAGATAGGTCGTTCTCTTGTTCAGGTCAAAATTACGATCTGTGGATGTATGAATGGGCTCTCAGAGTAAAATGTGTTGTGACACGTGTGTGTGGCTGTAGTCGTATTCTTGGCCATCCACAAGACCACTGAAAAACAAGAAACGCACTCTTTGCCTTAAAAATTCGCTTGATTTCTCTTAGCAGGCTTGCAGATATTGGCAAATGGTATTAGTAACAACAACACAATGTAAGTCGTGATGGTATAGATGCGATTCAATAATTAAGTAAGAAAAAATTGAATTGAGATTTTATCACTTTTTACTCTATATATGAGTTGTTGAATAATTGTGGTGATCAGGAATGTTTACTTTTTTAAAACATGAAATACATTTTAAGCAGTGCCGGATTACCCATTGGGCCAGACTGAGCCATGGCCTGTGGCCCCCAATGATTGGGGGCCCCCTTAAAAAAAAATTTTTTTAAAATTAAGAAAAACAATATTTTAAAAAAAAATATCAATTTCAAATATATATTAATAAAATACGAAATTTTTTTTACATAATTTTTTACATATTTATTTATTACTTATTTTAGTTATTATTTATAAGTATTAATATAGATTATGTATTATAATATTTATCAATGTTTTTTGAAGTTCAAATTTGTCCTTTTGATTTGCGCGCGAAAAAATTGAAAGCAGTACTATAGCGAGCTGAGACTTGTTTAAACAAAAAGCAAAGAATTAAATGTTGTTGACATTATTGAGACGTTTTAAATGAAAAAGAAGTTATTTAAATGTCTCAACTGAAGTGTCTCATAATTGTTTTAGTGTTTTATAATTATTTAGTGTCCGTAATTCTATTTGATCAATAAATAATTACAAAATATTTTACTAAAAGGTTAGTGTTTGTTTATTGTTTTATATACTCTAAAAATAACTCATACAACTGGTCACTTTCAATAAAATTTTATATATTGAAATTGTCACCGTTTAAGAGGTCCAGGATATTATTTATTTTTATTTTAAATATGCTTTCTTAAATGAAAAGATATATAAATACTTTTATATTTGAATAAATAAAAAATATACGAGAAAAAAATTTAATCTAAGGGCCCCAAAAATTTGAATGGCCTAGGGCCCCGCATAAGCTTAATTCGCCCTTGATTTTAAGACAAAAATTTATATACCAATATAATAATTTTGAGGGAGCTCTGGACGCCCTGCATTTTTGGACAGTTATAGCATAACTCATCACTAAAAACGTACTTTTCTAAAGACAAATCGAAAATCGCCTTGATAAATCTCTTTATAGCTAACACTAACTTTGTAAAGCGCAATAACTCAAAAAAAGTTAAGCAAAAAGTAATTAAAATATTCATAAAATGGGATTCTGAGGGAGGTTATGTAATAACATTGATCTTATCATAAAATATTAACAAATTCATAAATACCACAAAAACTTTTCAATATAACTTTAGATTAAAATAAGAGCTTTTCACTGTACAATTTATAGTTTACTTCTATGTTCACTTTTTACATTCATATATATTTTTTGTTATTATCTTAGATGAATATAAACAAAAATTATACTTTCGAATAAAATCCATAAAGTCTGAACTCAAGAGAGTGACTTTGGCATTAAAGTGGTCATTTCTCTGATTAATTTGATGGTGTAATTGTCGAAGTTTTGATTCAAGCTCATCAATTTCATTTACGCTTCTTTTAGCCTCTTCCAACCTTTCAACTACAATGTAAAAGATATAAAATGAATGAGAAATAGTTTTTCTCCAAAAATTTCAAAAATTAAAAAAGAAGTAAGGGTTGCTAATTTTCAGAAAAGTCAAAATATTAGATGTAAGAAAGAAAAATATTTTTTTTAGAGGAGTCAACTGGCCTTAACTAACATTTTTTATTAACAATTGTAATATGTATGTTAACTCCAATAATGATTAGACGTACTATAACTATATTTTATACCACCATGCATTCCACTTAAGAGGACGCCATATGGGGAAAAATTTTTGTGGCAAATTCTCTTTCACCTCCCTAACTAATTTAAAGTATAGAAAAAGTGAGTTTAAATAAATCTAGAGTAAACAAACCATGAAGTTTTAAATACTGAAAAGAAATTTTTGAAGTATCAAAATGAAAATAAACTATGAGAAGATAACTTAGAATTTCGGAATTAAGTTCTCTTCCAATAATTTGTTTGCAATTTGATTTTTTATTTCCTTTCATTAATTGAAACTTCATTGCTTACACTAAGTTTGCCTGTACTAAATTTTTCTTTTTCTTTAAATTAGTAATGGAGAAAATTTATCATTTATCAATAACTGATTTAATAAATAAAAGAAATTTCAATGATGAATGACTGTTTCTCTTAGATCTAAATAACTGAAAATTTGAAAAATTATTATATTATTGTTTGGAAGATTTTACATCCCGACTAATTTTTCATTCTATAGAATAACTTCCTACTCTTTAGGCTTAATATAAAATCTAAGAATTATTATAGATATTGCCTTATCATTGTACAGGATCTGGATTTTTCATAAGTCATTCTGTAGAATGCCTAGGCTTAGGAAATGATTAAATATTAATCGTTTCATACTTGTCCTTCTGTTATTAGTCATTCTACAGAACTGATACCCACTTTTTACGCTAAGTATGAAATATAATAATTTTTATATATGTCATATATATAGTCATTGTGTAAAAGTGCCTGTAGGTTTTTTTCATTCATACTTTGCCAATTCGCTATTAGTCAAACCATAGAATCCTCAGGCAAAGTTTGAAATATTAACCATTTTGTAGTTGCAACATATAAATCTTAATTTTTGAAGATAAATATTAATTTTTTTTAAGCTAGCATGACAAAAAAAATCAGGATAACAATTCATGCCTATATAAGACAGTTAAGTTAGGTGATTAGTGCTTTTTAAATATTTGCGAAATAACTAAATTTTTAGAAAATTCCTCATAACTTAAGTTATCTTAAACAACCATTGAGTAAAATCTTTCCCAACGACGATATAAATCGCCAACTAAGAGTATATAAATTTTATTGTCACGTAGCAATTTGCATATAATGCAGAGCGACACAATGCAACACTAACTTATTCATCGAAATTTCAAGTTATAAACTTACAATTTGTAGTTCGACGAAATAAGTCGGGTAGGGAGAGGTGCTAGGCACCAGAAAGTTGGTAAATTCAAAATTGAATAGTTAAGTGATGAAGTTAAGACATAAGTTGAATTACATAGCATAAGATACAATATAAAAGAGATAAGATAATATAAGAAAAGGAAAAAATATTCACAAGTTAAAACAAAAGTCTGAAATTGTTTGACTAAAATAATTTAGAGCAATGAAGATTAAATAAATACAAGTTTGAAACTAACATTAAATAAAATCAATTAATCCAAAAAAAATTAAAATCTGTATGTTAATGTAATGGCCCTGACATTCTGGTGATATGGTCATCACTCTATAGTTATCAATTGGTTGATCCCTTGTTAGCTACCCAAGTTACCGATAGTTCATTTTGTTGTGTACCGGGCCGTGGTTAGAGAATCCGACTCCAGTCTGGAGAGGCGAAGGTTTGATTCTCGATTCTGCTAAGACAAACCGAGTACATGCGTTACTAGTAAAATCTATGGAACCGAATATAATGTGATCGCTCGCTGAGCAGTACTGTGGGTTCTGCTCAGTTTGAATAAAACTTATAGTTTGTCCTTCGAAAGAACGCCTCTCACCACGAAGTCTAAACCCGTCTGCTACTATGGAATTCTCTCTCCACTGATTTTTTTTGCTTCTCTCGACTACCCGAGCCAAAATTTGTATTAAATATTAACCCAACATCCCTACATTAAATAATTAAACCTCGTGAAAATAGTCACCACTACTGCTCCAGACAAATGGTATGGGGAGTTTTTTTACATAGACTATTCCTAGTTCCATCTCCAGAGAAGACAGTGAATTAAGTCTTTCGATTGCTTCAAAATCTTCCTTTTCCTTCTGTTCAGACATAGCGTATCCATCTTCAAAGTCTTTTAATTCATGATCCAGAAGATGTAGTTCAAGGCAAAATTCTTGATATGTTTTATTTAGCAAACCCATGCTTTCCTTCTTAAGCAATTTCAGGTTTTTACTTTCATGTTCAAATGTTGCCTTTTCATCAGCCAAGAATTCACATAACTGAGTTTTCCTACAAAAGTAAACCAATTTGTTCCATTAATTTCATGAGTATTGGTAATGGACAAAGCATGGTGACAGGCAAACATGTTGACAGCAATTGTAGGTAGTAATTGTTATATAAACATCATTATTCTAACTAAATTCTTTTTGTCAGTTAATCTTGTAATATATTTCTATAAAATTAAATACTTTGAAATGTTTAAAATTAGAAACTGCAAAACTGATTACTTAGGGAAAAAAAAAAGAATCAGAATCAATTTATCAGAAATTATTTTTTAGATGAATTGAAATAATTAAAAACTACATGAAATTTTAATGTTTTTTTTTAATCATATTACATAATACCAAAGTCCATTTAAACATTAATTTTAACATTAAATAATTTGTTCATAGTATTAAATTTAAAAAAATTTTTTATTCTAGTTATCAAAATACTTACTTTGATTTAAAGAAAGTAGGGAATATACTTTAACTTTAAAACATTTATTTTAAATTAATTATAAGAGGCAGGGGCTGAGAGAGGGAAGAAGAAGAAAATATTAATTTTGAAGGGACTATTTTCCTTAATACTAAAAAAAAATCTATTAAGATACTTTTTTACAACTCTTTATGACCAATACTTTTTTAAGCATGACACTTACTATTTACAATTAATGTATTTATATATTAAGAATTAATTAAAATTTTACATTACTGTACGAAACTAATCTCGATTAAATTTTTTTACTGTTAAAATTTAATGATATACAAATCATTTTCCAGCATATGATCATAAATTATATAAAACGTTCTAAGTAGGTATAAAATGAATTAAAAATTTGCTTAATGTTTATCCTGCAATTTGAAAGTTTTATAAATATTGTAATAATTTTATCTACTTAATCATGTCATAGCTTTTTCGAGCCATTAAATAAATATTTAAAAATTTTGTTTAAAGACCGCTCTGTAATTTTGAACATGCCAAGTTCATGCTGGAAAAACGTTTTTCGACAGAAGCTGTTATGGGTAGTATTAAACTAAGTCAAATAACTTAATCAGTTTAGGAATCAGTCACAGATGGTGTTCTTCCTTTCCTGATTTTTAAATCGCGTGAAAACAAATAGCGTTGTGTCATTTTAAAATTACTTGAATAGGAATTGCTATGTGTGGTTTTTAAATTACATAAATAAAATATGTGATACATGGTTTTTAAATTTCAAGAAGACTCACAACGTTTGAATTATAAAATGCGCGAATATGAATCAAGATATGTGATTTTTAAATCACGTGAATATGAATCCTGCTGTATGATTTTTGAATTACGAGAAGAGAAATTAAATCTCGTGAATACTTATCGAGATAAATGATTTTTAAATCTCGTTAATGTTAATACAATATGCGATGTGCAATTTTAAGATCCTGTAAATACAAATTACGTTGCGACTTTTAAATTGCTAGAAGAATCAAAACGTATGATTTTTAAAATGTGCAAATACGAATGGCGTTGTGATTTCTAAATCATGTGACCACAAAAAGAATAGGTTGGGTGTGTGTTACCAAATTAGCACATGCCATGGGACTAAAGCATGCGTTTTGAATTATTTTTTTGCAAAAAGGACCATGTTTAATATTAATTTACCCACCTCGTTTTTTTTTTTTTTTTTTAAATTCTCTTCGGGAAAGTATTGATTTTGCTAAGATATGTCATTACTTTTTAAGTTACAAATAAATTAAAAACAGAATCGAATTTCGCAAGTTCTAATATTGTGTTAAAATATTAGGAGATTCAAAATCACAAGTAAAACTGCAGCAATAACAGGAATAAAAAAAACAAGTTCGAAAAACCTCTTATTGTGATGAATGATTTTATGTTATAATTTATTTTGTTAAATTTATAAATTTTATTTGTTAAAATCCGCACAAATAGAGCATGTAAGAAGTTTTCATTTTAATTTGCGATTCAAAACTCACGTGCTGTCAAACTATTGTATTAAAAATAACAGAATTTTTTTAAATAAAGGGGAAAAGCGTAGTAATAACTATCAAAATCACTTTATATTTATGATGAAATCAGTGTAAATAAAGCGCGTCAAAAAGTGATGTACTTTAGTTATATGCTGGATTCGAAGTTAAAGTGTTGCAATAGCGTATAAAAAATATAGGGACTTGTGTATCAATAATTACCAAAACAATTTTAAAATACAGTCGGACCTCTATTTAACGAAGTCGCTAAATCCCGAAAAAAAGTTCGTTATATGGAAAATTCGTTAAATAGAAAATCACCTTTTGAAATACTTACACAACGTAATACAGGTTTTAAAATTCATAAACATTAGAAATAATTAAAATTGCTATTGATACACCTTTATCTTGTAAATTATTATCTATTATTTATTTTATAAATCTTAACCATAAAAGAAATCTTCAAATAAATTAAGAATAGAATAAAACATTATCCAGTGTTACACTATCATGCTACATATATTTTCCACTGAATAAAAATGCTGAATTTTTTCAGATTAAAATTATTGCTGCATTTCTTATAAATGTAATTTTAAACATACATTTTCACACACATTCTTAATTTTAATTGCTACTGATAAAGTCCGTTAAATTTATTTGAGTGTTTCATTTAAAAAGTGTTTTTTCTCAAAATAAATCTCGCATTTTTGTAATGCACCAAAAATTCCTTCAGGCGTATTCTCCTCAAACTGCAATCCACGTCGATTTGTTTCAAATGATTTTAACATTTCATCATATGAAGGTTTGCTAATTTCTTCATTTCCGTCTTCATCTTCCTCACAATTTATGGCTGTTTTTGTTTTTTTTTCACACGGTCCAAAATATCCGATTCAGTTAATGTTTCGGTGATTTCAGCTTCAATAGAAAGAAAAACATTAATCCGTGCATCATCATTTTCTCTTAGCTGTACTAAAATTTTTTTAAGCTCTTCGAAAGGAATACTATCCTCGTCCTCTGCACTTTCCAAATTCTCAGCTTTGACAAAGAATCCAGCTTTAGCAAAACTGTTACAAATGGTACGATCTGTAGCATCATAGTTCCCTGCTTTAGAAATTTCTATTATGCTTTCTCGCAAATTGATCTTTGGCATAGATTGCTTATTTTCAAGCGCAGTGATAACTTTGAGTACAATTCTTTTGCGGTAGTGCAGTTTAAAGTTTGGAATCACACCTTGATCCTTTGGTTGTAGCTTCGATGTAGTGTTTGGAGGCAAGTAAAAAACTGTAACGTTTTTCAGTTTTTTTGTTGATTTCCTTCGGATGGGTAGGGCAATTGTCGAAAATTAGAGCAATTTTGTGATGCTCTGTAATCATAAGTTTGTCCAACTTTTGAATCCATTTTTCACAAATTTCTGACGTCATCCACGATTTTTTGTTGAATTCATAATCAACCTCCAAAGATTTTGTGCCCTTAAAGCATCTGGGAGTTTTGCTTTTTTCTATAATTAAGGGTTTTAATTTTTGATGGCCAGTCATATTTGCACCTAGCATAATATTCTTGCTTTGCTATTTTTTCCTCCAAAACATTTTTCATTTTTAAATGTTAAGGTCTTTTGAGGCGAACATTGAAAAAATAAAGCCGTTTCTAAAAATGTTTTCCGACTTATAATCTTTTGAAATTTTATTAAGAGTCTCTGTAATCCAACTTTCACAATCTTTATCATCGACGTCATTTCTTTCACCAGACATAACTTTTTCTATAATTCCCTGTTTTTTCTTAAACTTGTCAAGCCATCCACTACTTCCTTGAAATTCATTGTGTTTCAATGCGTTTGCAAATTGCATTGCTTTCTCGGTTATTAAAGGTCCAGAGATCGGCACGTTTTTATCTCGCATTGCGCATATCCACTTCAAAACTGCCTCATTCATATCTTCATAGACACATGTTTTTTAACGTTTTGAACAAGGGTTCGGTAAATCATTGTTTTCAATCTTATCACGGTTTCTTATTATCGTTGATAAGCTGCTTGAAGGAATACCAAATTTTGAAGCAATATCTTATTTTTTCACTCCTTTATCCACCTCTTGAAGAATTAAACTTTTTTCTTAAATGGTCAGGCACTTTCGCTTCGACATTTTACAGCCGCAAGAACAGCAACAAGCAGCACTCTGATCAGCAATTTAAAAACAGGAGGCGACTTCGAGAACGGAGCTCTACTGAGTGAAAATCGGGAATGTTGAAAATTTTCTAGAAGGGAAATGAACAGTGAGGGTGAGGATAAAGACACCATGAAGCATGGGACATGTTAATAAGGGACCACACACTTTGACGACCCATTCCCTCTATCTTCTCTGCTCATTTCCTACTCAAGGAATTTGACCCTTTCCCCCCTTTTCTAGAGGTGTTGCATTTCCTGTATGAAATGCAAACAAAAAGGGAAAGGAATTTTACTGCTTTCTCTAAAAGTTAAGTGGATTCGAAAATCAGTTTAAAGTCATTTCCCCCATAAAATGCACTAACAAGTTTATAATTTTCTCAAATATTTTGGGAAATAGGGAGAAAGCAGATCTCAAAAAAAGAAAGAAAAATTCGTTAAATAGAAAATTCACCTCGCTATATGGAAGTTATTCTACGAAGAAATTTTAAAAATGTTCTTGGTTCCACGAAAAAATTCGCAAAATAGAGAAATTCGTAAATTGGAAGTTCGTTAAATAGAAGTCCGACAGTAATTTGATTCGCAATAAAATCGGCACAAATAAACCACAGCAGAAAATTGTTATCTAAATGATTCTTTGAGTGATTCTTCACTTGTGATTCGTAATAATATCATGCTAAAATATCACAATTTTATAAAACCAAACGGAAATGTGCAGCAATGAGTGGCGAAAAAATGATCAAAAGTAATTTAGTTTTGCTATAAAGTGTGCACATATAAATAGTTTCATAACTTTCCAAATTCGCGATTTCAGAAACTATGTGAAAATGGGTAGCAATAACCACCAAAAATGACATCTGAGATTGTTGCAGAATATCATCGTATCTGTTCATCAACAAAGTGAATTAAAAAATGAAGTTTCTATAACAATAAATTTATTTAAAAACATAATTAAACTAGTTGACATTCTTTCACAAACAGAGTAACAAACGAAAAATGTAAAAGAAAGAATGAATACAAACAATAATGCTTCAACAGAAGCTTAAATACTCTTTAAACGGATGTCATGATCCACGCAGGAACGACATACAGCAAATGAAAAGAAACTAGCCGTTCCCCGCTGACCATGGCGTTACCGACATAAGTTGAATGCACTTGATCGGCATCTTAAACAACTGACGAAAATCGAACCTATAACCTTTATGTTATTTAATCAATCAAAAATAGAAGAAAAAAAACCTTTTAGCATTTATTTGTCTAACAGAAAAGTCATTGGATTTACGATGAAATCGCCACACTGGAAGAGCGTCAAAAGTGATAACTAAAATCTTTGCATCGTAATAACGATGTATTAATTAAAAATATTGGAATTTTCAAATCTATGCGTCAATCCGTAGCGTTAACCATAAAAAAAATAGTGATCAAAAAACTACATTGAGATTGGGTGCATCCAAAACTTAAACGCGTAAATTTCAAATGTTCTACTTTTTTTTTTCAAAAAAAAAACAAAAAACAATTCATTAATTTTTTAAATTTTGTTCAGATTGCTGCCGTGGGGCGCACATCCAGGGTTGGCGACCCGCATACATGCAACCCTAATGTATTTGAAGAATATTTTGGTGAAAGTGTTTCAATACGCATTAAGGGTTTAAGTGTTTTCTTCAAAATGAACATTTACTTGAGCAGTATTTATGTGTATTTTGCTAAAAATTTATCTAGCACACAATATGAACAAGAGTGTTTATTTAAATTATATTTCCATTTAAAAGACTTTTCACAAACAAAACATGAATATGGTTTTTTTCTACTATGAACAAGAAAATGCCTATTTAAAGTATATCTGCTTTTAAACGATTTCTCACACATATTGCATGAATAAGGTTTTTCTCCAGTATGAACTATATAGTGCTATTTTAAATAACATCTTGCAGCAAATGATTTATCTCATACATCACATGAATAAGGTTTTTCTCCAGTATGAACAAGATAGTATCGTTTTAAACCTGGTTTTTGTCACATATTACATGAAAAAATTTTCTCTTCTACAAATGATTTTCTAAAGTGTATTTTTATAGAATGCTTTATCACACTTATAAGGGTTCTCTCCCATATGAATAACAGAAAGATGTTTATTCAAAGTGCATTTTAAAGAGAAAGTTTTATCACACTGACTGTGTTAATAAGGTTTTTCTCCACTATGAACAAGGGAATGTTTATTTAAATTAGATTTATGTGAGAATGTTTTATGACACAACCTGCATAATAGTTGGATCTCTCTATGAACAAAAGAATGGTAGTATAAACTTTGTCTTTGTTTAAATGTTCTATCACACAAGCTACATGAATAAGTTATCTCAATAGCATGAATAAAATAGTGATCATTTAAATACGATTTTCTTAAGAAGGCTTTATCGCACACACTGCAATCATAAGGTTTTTTATCTTCATGAACAAGGCAATGACCATTTAAAGTCTTGCTTAAGAATGTTTTATCACAAATAGTGCATGCATATGGCTTTTCTCCTCTATGAATAACAGAATGCTGATTTAAATATGATTTCAAGAAGAAAGTTTTATCACACACATTACATGAAAAAGATTTTTCTCCACTATGAACAAGTGAATGTTGTTTCAATCTTCTTTTCTATTTAAGAGTTTTTATCATATATGAATATATCATACAGAAAAATGAACAAGATTTTTCTATCCACTCAAACAAGATTATGAGTTTAATATATATGAGCTACATAAATTAGAGCGATCGATAAGAAATTAATCATATAGCCTGAATAAGGTCATTTTCAATTATGAATAAGGGAGTGTTCATTTAAACCAGTTTTCCGTGAGAATGCTTTATCACACACACTGCATGAATAAGATTTTTCTCCAGTATGAGCAACACAGTGCCGATTTAAATCTGATCTACGTGAAAATGTTTTATCACAAACACTACATGAATATGGTTTCTCTCCAGTATGAACAACGTAATGTCTATTTAAACTTTGCTTAAAAGAGAAAGCTTTATCACACACACTGCACGAATATGGTTTTTCTCTAGTATGAACAAGATAATGTTCTTTTAAATTAGTTTTCCATGTAAAAGTTTTATCACAAAGACTGCATGAATATGGTTTTACTTCCCTATGAACAAGAGAGTGTCTGTTTAAATTATTTCTCCGAGAGAAAGTTTTAACACACAGACTGCAAGAAAAAGGTTTTTCTCCACTGTGAACAAGAGAGTGCCTGATTAAATTAGCTTTCTGAGAGAATGTTTTATCACATACATTGCATGAATATGGTTTCTGTCCAGTATGCAGAATATCACGTTTCTTTAAATCACAGTCATCAGTATAAGCTTTTGCACACATAATGCATGAATACTACCTACTTTTCAAGAGAAGATTCAATGTTTAAGGGCAAAACGGCTAATACTAAACATTGCTAACATGAAATAATTGTTAGCAACTGCTAACAGCTGATTACCACGCTGTTAATGTTTTTGCAGATTGAAGAAATGATTATTAAAAGCGAGATCATCACACTTAGATCAAAATTGTAATTTAAAAATAAAAACAAACACGAGCCCAAGAAGATGTGAGCCTCTTTGAATTCGGATTTGTTGAGCAAGCAATCAGCAAAGTGGTTTCGGAAAGACTGCTTCATTCGACAAAAATAGAAAGCATAAGACGTACTAGAACAGCAGAACTGTCGAATCCATCAGTAAACAAACAAATTATCATTCGCCTAATTTTATTATTTTTACCTGTATTTATTTTTATTCCTGATTAGTGCACACATATTCGATGTGTATTTTTTTGTCGGAAATACTGCAATAACTTTACTCCATGCAGTGTATGTGGTAAAGCATTTAAACATAAACGAAGTTTATATGACCACTTTCTTGTTCACTGTGAATAAAAAATTTCTTCACGCAATGTATGTGATAAAATATTCTCACTGAAATCATATTTTAGAAATCATATTTAGTTTATCTATTGTGATAAAAAAAAGAACCGTATTCATGCAGTGTATATGATAAAATATTTTCACAGAAATCTTATTTAAATTAACACTCACTTGTTCAAAGTGAAAATAAACCTTTTTCACACAATGTGTGTGATAAAACTTTCTTTTTGAAAAATAATTTGAAAGGACATTTTATTGTTCAAATTAGAGAAAACCTACATTCAAACAATATGTGTGATAAAACATTTAAACAAAAGCATAATTTAATTGAGCACTCTCTTCTTCATGGCGAAGAAAAACCCTATTCATGTTGTATATGTGAAAAAACATTCAAACAGATACAAGAATTGACTGAACATTTTCTTGTTCATAGTAGGGAAAAACGTTTTTCATGCAATTTATGCGATAAAACATTCTCAAGAAAATCTGTTTTGAATATACACTCTCTTATCCATAGTGAAGCTAAACCTTATTCATGTAATGTATGCGATAAAAAATTTAGACACAAACAAAGTTTAAAGAATCATTCTCTTGTTCATAATAAGGAAACACCATATTTATGCAGCATATGTGGTAAGATATTCTCACATAAATTTTCTTTGAATAGACACTCTCTTGTGCATAGTGAAGAAAAACCTTATTCGTGCAGCGTATGTGATAAAACATTCTCACGAGAATCTGATTTAGTTCAACACTTTTTTGTCCACAATGAAGACAAACCTTATTCGTGCAATGTATGTGAAAAGACATTCTCACGGAAAGCATATTTAAATACACACTCTCTTGTCCATAATGAAAAAAAGCCTTATTCATGCAGTGTGTGTAATAAAACATTCTCCATGAAATATACTCTAAAAGCACATTATGTTGTTCATACTGGTGAGAAGCCATATTCATGCAATCTCTGTGATAAAACATTCTCGCGGAAACGTGGTTTAACTGAACATTCTCTTGTTCACAGTGAAGAAAAACCTTATTTATGTGGTATGTGTGATAAAAGATTCTCACGGAAATCTGATTTAAATAGACATAACCTTGTTCATAGTGGTGAGAAATCTAATTCATGTACTGTGTGTGAAAAAACATTTGCCAGAAAATCTGATTTAAATAGACACTACCTTGTCCATACTGGTGAAAAACCTTATTCATGTAGTATGTGTGATAAAGCATTTTCACAGAAAACTTTACTAAATGAACATTCTCGTGTTCATACTTGAGAACAGATTCCTACTGTTCATCATGCAATGTACAAAATCATCTGCCTTCAGATTTCATTTAATATAAAAACTATTATGTTCATACTTCTGCATAATGGTATTTTTACAGTAAGTCATACAGAAATTCGCAGGCAATCGTGCAATAAATGTAACAAAACATTGTGTAGAAGTTTTTCATGCATTATGTGTGAATTTTTTTTTTTTTTTTTTACAGATTATTGTTATTTAAAAAAAATAAAATATTTTTTATAGTTAATAATTTGTTTCATGCAATCTTTGTATAAAACATTCTCACAAAAGTCTAGTTTAATTAAATACTTCCTTTGTCATAGTATCTAAATACTAGACCGAAATAATGAAAAAGAAGCCAATAAGTTTTGGTAAAATATGATTTGGATGTGTGATTTATTATAGCTATCATTGTAGTTTTATTTTAAACAAAATCTGCTTGAAACTTAGTGAGTGAAAATTTAATACTTTATATTTTAGGATTGAAAACAATAAATCTAAAAAAGCATGTTCTTCAGAAGTAGATAAGAAAGAATATCCAGTGCGATCAGTGTTGTATTTAATATGCAATTAAAATAAAAAAAAATAGCAAGTGTTTCTATGCTTGCTAGTGAATTCTAATTGAAAACTTTTTAATTATCTGATTTACTCTAATATCCATTATAAAAATAAACCTTTAGATTGATAGCCTTTAAATTAAAAGCCTTGAATTTCCCTTATTTATCCAAATTTTTCAGACTTTATTTGCAGCATATAGAGCGAGCTTATGTAATACAGTTTGATAAGGTTTTTGGTCTTTAAACATGTAGTAAGGATTATCTATGTAATTTTCTGGTGGTCTTTAAACACATTTTTCTCATTTATCCATATTGTCCAATTTTATTTCCAGCATGCAGAGTGAACCTATGGAGTCTATTAAGTTTTGAGGTAAACATTTTATTTTATAACTGTCGTTGAACAGCCAATTTAATTTTCAGTTTACGACTACTGATGTTTGACTCCTTATTCTTGTAGTTTTGAACCTAATCCAGTAGACAAGGAAACTTTTGGATTAAGTATTGAGAGAAATTTGCCTTCATGGAGGACTTTTTGGTGGAACTTACCCGCATTTGCGCTACATGGATAGGAAAACCACAAAAAACTCCTACTCCATAGCCTTGTAATTTTGAATGCAATCCAGAAGAAAAGGGAACTCCTGGATGAAATATTGGGGTAAATATTGAAAATAATAAGACCAGACCTATTGGATCTTGGTTATGCTCGTGTGGCCTCTCATGAAAATGCCCCAAAATAACAGGATGGCTTTGAGCAAGAGGGAGTAAAAAACTGATATTTAGGCAAATGAGGTATTATTTTTACACTAAATTGAATTAGATGAAGCTATGATAAGACAAACAGTCTCAAAGTTTTAAGGGTTTTATGTGCAAAACTTACAACATTTGTCTTATACTTTTTCATGCATCTGGCATTGCTATCTGTAGACAAATGGAGAATTATTTATTTTTATGCTGAATCCAATAAAACCAAACATAAGCTAATCGGGTTTAAAAGAGCAGAAATTATAAAGGCTTTTTTTTATGCAGGAAGTACTAATTTTTGAGATGAGTAAGACAGATTAATTTTACTATTAAATTGTATGAGCAAAACCCTCATAACTTCTGAACTATTTTTCCTATCGACTCTGATTTATTATTATTTAATTCAGCTTAAAAAATTGGTTTTAAAAAAATTTCCTTACTTGTTCACTTAACAACTAGATAACAATTTTAAATGCATAAGTAAATAAAATTTATCTGTTCAAATACGCACCACTCTATGTAGGAAAAGTTACTTATCTGTTCACATTGTTAAATAGCCACGCAAGAATTATTTATGATAATGCCTGGGAAAAACGGATCAAATGATCACATTTACTAATGTGAAAACTGTGCTGTTTCAACTTGCAACAGGATTTCAATCCCGCTCTGCTCTATTCAGATAAGAACAGATGACGAAAATCTTTATAACTGATTAATTTTTTTAATTTCGTGCCTTATTCCTCAGGCAAAAGTATTTCTACAGCTGGAGAAAAACTTTTCTTGTCTGTAGGGGGTAAAAAGATAACCTGATCCTGAAAAAAATAGGATATAGATTCTATATGAAAACTGTAATTACGCTGCCGTTTTTGTGTGCTGGTTTTGTATGCAGTAATCAGTGCCTCAATTCGTCCTGATGTTGAAAATCCCTGCTGGGGAAAAAAAAATCGAAATTCTGTCTTTCAATTTCTATTATCAATTTTAAAAAAATAATAACTCTCTTAAAAATTATTTTTACGAAAATTGTTTTTGCTTAAAAGAATCCATAAAAAATTTTATTTTTCAGGAACGATTGGGTAAAAAAAAAAAAAATTTCAGGAAAATAGAAATTTTTTGAAATTGATACGATAGTTACATAAAAAATGTCGATCCGTGACTTATAAATGAGCGGGGTAGAATAAACTGTGCATCTAACTAAAATACTGTGGCAATACAACTTCCCCGCATTTTTTGAAGACTCCCGATTTCAGGCTGCATCTCCCACTGTTCAAAAATCGAGCTGAAAATCTCTAAAATTTCAGCTAATCTGGAGGACAAACTTAAAATTACCAACTTTTCAAGAAAGTTTCTTCTTCCTTTATCGTTAATTTATATGTTGACTTTCGACGATTTCATGTCAAATCCCGACACCATTATTGCACTATTCTATTTAGAGATCCGTACCACAATCCTTGTACTTGGAAATCGTTCTATTATTAAGTTTCTCCTGTAGCGTTCAGAGTTTCATCGACAAAACTTCTTGACTTCAAAATTTCCGTCTCTCTTTTACTCATTTCATTTAATAAGATTTTAATAATTAATAAGATTTAAGCGCGATTCTAAAAACGCAAAATTTCTAACACTAATGTACAAATAATTAAGACTACTTGTTTATATTATTGAATTTATGGTTTTGACTCTTGAGTCAAACTCTTGAACTGTTCAGTACTCTTGAGTTATTTTATCAAGAAATTTCTTAATCGCTATATATTTTAAATTTGGAGAATTGATGGCCCTTTCACTTACTTAATATTTTCAACAAATGTTTTGCGATTTCCATCTGTCGTTTCAAAAAGTTTTAATTTATTTCTTCAGAATTTTATCTTTAAAAAAAAAAAAAAAAAAAAAAAAACTGGAAATTAGCATTTACAGAATCGTTAATATGGTGTATTAAGGGAACCATATACTAATTTATTTTTAACTACAATATTTGCTGCTAATTACTGAAACTTTTTAATTACGTACTTAGTTAAAAAGTATTGAACCTGATTACAAATTTTAACAAAATATTGAGACTTTCCTTTAAAAATGGAGGACATTTTCAAACCATTGTTTCCCCCTCCCATTTAATTCCCAGCTTAGAAATGTTTACCTTTATGATACTTAATTTAATAATTAATTAAAATTTCACTGGGTTCATTCACTAATTTATGTAAGTAAAGTCATTTTATTTATGTGTTCCTTTTCTGCCTAATTTACAACACATCTTTATCAATTCAGTTCAATAAGTAACAGTATTATCCGTTTTTGTAAGTAAATGTTTATAAATATTTATTTTTACTTATAATAATATTTCCAACTTATTTAAATTGTAATAACTAGAGCCCGGATTTTGATGACCTAAAAAATCTCAATTAATGCCCTTAAAAAGTGCAAAAAATGCCCTTAAAAAGTGCAAAAAATGCCCTTAAAATGCGAAAATTGCGCTAAAAATGCCTTATGACATCACTTAAATAAAGTAAAAATATTGAACTAAAACAATTTCTTACTCTTAAAAATTATTATGAGTCATTTCAAAAAATATAAAGTAATGCAGTACTTGTTCTACGTTCATTAAAGTTTGAAAAATATGTTTTATATCCTAAAGTAACAAAAAAAAAAAAAAGGAAAATATATTGACTCTTAAACATTTTCATTTTGTATAGAAACTTTAATGAATATAACAACTTCCATCTCATAATATTACTAAATATCAGAATTACATTGGATTATTAATTTTTTTTTTTAATATTTTGAAATGTAAACGTGCGTCTCTTGTCTGAAAGTTAATTTTTATACCTGAAGAAGCTTCTTTCAACATCTACTGATGTTATTGGTGCGTACTTGAAAAAGACGGTCTCACTTACTGACAATTCTTCTTCAATTTGAAAAGATGTTGCTTCACCTGTTAATATCCTAGAGATTTTCTTCATTGTTTGGAAGCCAGTTTAATAATGAAAAATGATAAAAAATAATAAAAATTGGAAAAAAATCAACAAAAAATTTAAAAAATGCTTTAAAATGCAAAATATGCCCCAAAATTTAAAGAAAAATGCCCTATAAATCTAAAAAAATGCTCTAAAGGACAAAAAATGTCCAAAATTGCAAAAAATGCAAAAAAATGCAAATGTCATCAAAATCCGGGCCTTAGTAATAACCATTGCTCGTGGAAAAAAAAGGTCACCACTCGCGAACAGTTCAGTGGCGACTATAGTTTTTGCTTTTTAATTAAGATCCAACATTTTTTTTATAATATAAGTTTTAAAAAAATTGGTTTAAGAATAAAGTTGGAAAGATATTTTTTTTCCCGTTCTCGTTTCTATTTTCAACAATGATCGGTGAAAAAAAATAATATTTCACCTTATCTGTCTTGCATTCCTCCAATTTCTGATTCCACGTTCTCTATTAATAAAGAACAAAAAAAAAAAAAAAAAAAAAAAAAAAAAAGAATTTAAAAAATGATGTAGAAAACCAAGGGCTATTATTGAATCCATGCAAAATCGAACTAAATTGGTCAAAAATCGAAAGATAATAACTCATTTTTGCGATTCGAGATCCTATAATCGTAACAATAGTAATTAATACACTTATAGTACAGTTTTTTTTATTAAATATCGGGATTCTTAAAATTATTTACAAAACCATGGGCATGGTTATAATTGCCGCAAGAGTTATTTAAAAAACAAGTTAATTCATGACGAAATCGGCTCAACTCAAACGCATAGTTATTATTCACCCGCGTAATATCTGATAAATGCATCAGGATTAAAAAAAAAAAAAAAAAAAAAAAAAAAAAAAAAAAAAACGATATAAAAACTTGTAACAATAATTGTTGGAATGGACTTGGATGAAATCATTCTAAAATCGAACGAGCGTAGTCGAAAATCAATAGGTGATTACTCATATGTGCGATTGGAGATTCATGAGTCGTGGTAGTTAAAGTGCCTGTGCTCTAATAGTAGTAGTTCCGTTTTAAAATATCGCGATTTTAAAAATTACGTAGAAATCCAAAGTGTATAACCGCCGGAAAAGTGGTTCAGAAATCATAGATTAAATAGGCGCAAATTACACGCGTAAGTTAAAAAGTTATCAGTCAAATACGCAGTTTGAAATTTACTTGTTTTAAGAATATACGATTAAATACATGAAAATTTTACAAAAACATCTAGAAATTTGTCAAAATATTTGTTGAAAACCCACATGGATTTACGATGAAATCGGTGGAAAGTTCAGCCCGTCAAAAGATGATCATTTATAAATGCACGATTAAAAATTTCCATGGCAAATTTCATATTAAAAAAAATGGAAAAGCGCGTTCCATTCACTTTTATTTTAGCTAGCAACCTCGGATGTTTTGACGAAATTGCACGCTTATTTATAACTTAGCTTGCTACATTGAATCTTATTATGCTTAATGCAAATTTTTTGATGATGTGTATAATTAATTGAAAAAAACTTAGTACACTTTAAATGCATATAGATTTTTATTATTTTAATATTTCTTTAAAAAAAAATTGTCATAATAAGTATCGTACTAATTTCGTATTAAGTACAAATATAAGTATTTGATTATTTATGCATGAATGTATTCAACAAGATTCTTAATTTTGGAAGGGGAAAAAAATTGAAACGGGGGAGATGTTGATATTTTTACTAGCTCTCAGAAATTTTTACTGACACCCAACTTTTTTCGAATGTTCGGAGCTCTAGTAATAACTAATTATTGTTGAAAAAAAAAGGCTTATTGTATTGGGATAATCCTAATAGCGTTTTTTTTGGGGGTTAAAAGGATAGGTATATATATATATATATATATATATAAAGTCTAGAAACTAGCGTTTACTATTGAATAGTTATTTTGATAAATTTAAAAAATAGGGTTTGCGAATCACATTTGTCCAAGAGTTTTGAAGATAAAATTATTTGAAATACTATGAAAATTAAGCATTGTAGGACTGCAGTATCGTAGAAAAATATCTAAGTTAAAGGGTTCTTTGGCGCAAAAAGTTTGCAAACCGCTGTTCTAGCTCCTTTAAAAGAGGTCTAAATTTTCAATGGTGATAAAACTACGACCAATTCTGCAAGTAGCAGTCAAGAAAAGATCGAAATATTCATTTTCATGTGTCAGATTGTTGCAGTATAAATTTGAGCTCTCTAACTAGTTGGAAAGTGGAACTACTGCAAGGTATTCCATACGCACACCACGAATTTTAGTTACGCTCAACGCGGTAATCAAGGCGATAATAATAATAATAAAAAAATATCAAATCGATGTACAAAGGATAGACACCAAAACGAGTAAAGGTTTCAATAAAATTTTATCATTTATAATTTTAAGCGTTGTTTTTACAGAAATTTTAATAAATGTGATGACATAATGTCTGTGACACATTAGCTGGCATTGGTATGGTTTATTTAAATAAGTTTCTAACAATTATTTTTTTTTTAATCAATCTTTATTGCGACTACTGAATCAAACTGATGGAAAGAAGTTAGATCGTTAAATAAAATACAAAATAAATAATACTTCAAAGAATGCAAACTATGACTTAAGGAAAAAGTATGAATTGTGCATTAAGAAAACAAAGTGTTATTTACCGAACCAATCTTTCCTCCAGTTCATTTATTTTTATTGTAAACAGTTCCTTTTCAAGTTCTGATAATTCTTTCAGGCTGCTCTCTGTTTCAGGTTTAGATCTGAGACTTTGATCTTGATCTTTTGATCTCATAAATTTCGTCTTTGAACTCGAGCTTTTACTTCCTATTTGCTTCAGCTTTACCATAGTTTTCTTATGAGGTTTTTCAGCTGAAAGAATTTTTATGGGGTTAAATAGTAAGGAAGCAAAAAACTTGGTGCTTTACATTACAACTAATGCAAAACATAACAGTCGCAGTTTTGTTTTGTTTGAGCGAAAGAGCTGAAAAATATTGTTACAAATTTGTAAATATTTGAATAATTTTGTAAATGTTCTGAGGATAATTATCTCAGACGGTCCCGAAATAAGCAGCCTATTTAGAAAATTTGTAAGAAATTCGATGAATAACGAATTTTATTATTCGCTGAGTTAACGAATTTTTTAATTGTGTGCAAAAATTTTTCAATATGCTTAAAAAGTTATCGAAATATAACGAAATACGCAAAAAATTAACATATTGAGGGGTCCAAACTTTGAACCGCTCTCCTGACCTAACTATTGTTACCCTATTTCCCAGATTGCGACTACTCGTTATTTTTTGAGGGTCGGAAATCCGAATCCATCGAAAAAAAGGTATGTTTATTCAAAGAAAGTACGTTTTTGTGTCTGTTTTCGTAACTTAAAATATCAAAATATGATCTGCTCTAATTAATTAGCATATTTAAGGCCATCCCCTCGAACTTTTAAGATTGAGTCCTAAAACGTGAAGATCCGATCAGTTATTCAGGATGGTTAATTTTTTTCTGTCCACTGTACTTTGACCTGAAATACTTTGGAATAAGTATTTATTTATTTATTTTTGTTTTTTTAATTGAAAGAAGGAAATTAGCTACCTTGGTCGAAGTTGAATTTAGTTTTAACTTCGTTAAATAATCAGAGGCCTAGTCTTGACTTTCCAAAACTTTATTATTTTATTTTTTTTGAGCACAGTACATAGATATTCAAAGAATACGAATTATTAAAAGGAATCTGACCGGGTTGGCGTTGTTACCGGAGACGCTGGGTTTATGCCTCCCCTATAAATAGTTAGAAATTTAAAGGAATCTCTCATAATATTTCAAATAAATATCAAATTTTGTATCAGTTGAAACCGATTCATCGATTGCTTGAGATTTTTTAAATTTTTCTTTCTTTTCACTCTTACGTTGAATGGGCATTAAGCTGTAGTAATAAAACTAAATTATTCATATTATTTCACGCATATTATTTTTAAATCATTCTTTTATTATGAAAACCATCCAAAAATAGCAATTAATTACAAATTCACATTTTTTTTTTCAATTTAAAAAAAAAATAAATTATTTCTAGTTTTTTAACGTTTTAGAAAAATGAAATAAATGAGTTCTAAAAAATCATACTACTTATCGTTCGCTGTTATATTTGCTTGATTTTCATGTGGGAGAAGAATTGGGTATTTACTAGTCTTTACATAATTGCAAACGGGAAAAAGTAAGAAAGGAAAGGAAA
Source organism: Parasteatoda lunata (assembly GCA_949128135.1). Lineage (NCBI taxonomy): Eukaryota > Metazoa > Arthropoda > Arachnida > Araneae > Theridiidae > Parasteatoda > Parasteatoda lunata. Next base: position 23,121,440 of record OX421977.1, on the reverse strand, counting down.
TCCTTCCCTCTTTTTAAATTTTACTTAAGAACTTTTTTTTTATTTTTAATTTTCGTTTGCTTTGAATGCAAATAAGTTGTACCACGATAAACTTTGCAGAAATAAATATTTTCTTTTTTGCATCTTTTTAAAGAAATTAGTATGCACGATGTTCGAATCCTTAAACTTTAATTGCGCTTCCAGGCAAATATATAATTTTCTAACTTGTCCAGTGTTGGAAATTAATCATTCAGAAAATATTCATCAGAGTAGTAGAAAATTTTTCATTAGGAGAATGTTAAAAATTCCAAATTCTTTTGCTCATTTTCTTTTAAAAATAGCAATTTCAAAAATAACTTGTAAAAATGTAAAATACACTTTTGTTTTTACGTACAATTAGTTTAAAATTTCAACATTACAACCACTTTAATAAAAAGTTTTTCAGATTTAGATTGAAGTCTTAACATACTTTAGTGCTAAATAAAAAATATTTATCACGAAGAATAGATTCGATACATGTTTTTTTTTTATTCCATTTGAATATAAAAAATTTAAAATTAATAAAAAAAAGTTTAAAGAGTAATTAAAAAAACTGTAAAATTAACTAAAAGATGATATTTTATTTAAAAAAAAAGTACGAAGATGTCGTTTCCTCTTCCAGAAGTTTGAAATAAAAATATGTATACAGATTTTCAAAAAAAAAAAAGAAGTTATTATTATTTTTATAAGAAATATTAAGATAACTGGGAAGAAATTAATTCTAATACCCATGTACGATTCTTCTTATTTCCTAATATTAAGATTTAAAGCTCTTACAAATTGATACCTAAAAAATACTATAAAAATGTGAGAATTTGTAATTTTATAAATATAGCGACAATAACCAGTCACTATGTAGTATTTAATTTGGTTACCAATGTAAACAAAAAAAATTCTGTTGTTGCTATGCAAACAGTGGTTACAGTTAAAAAAATTAAATAATCATTATACAGAGTTAAAAAAGAAGGTAAATTTGATTAAATTCAAAAGAAAGAAATATAAAAAAAATAATTTAAGAAACAAAATGGGTCATTTTGAATAGAATTCATTGCTCAAAAAGAATATAAGGGGGAAGTAGAAATTAAAGCGTTTACCATTATACGGCGATCTAGAATTGTGCAGAACTAGGTATCTTCCAGCTTTTTGCTTTGTTGATGTCGGATAAAATAACAATATATAAAATTAAAAAGTATTTCTTGAATCTGTTGTGTAGCAAATATTAGTTTTTTTTGTTACTTAAAAGAGTTAAAGTTACTTCTTTTTGAGGACTTAGCCGTTATATTAATATAAAATCTAAGCCCAGTATTCTTTTATTTTATAGAAGATAAGTAAGTTTAGCAGGAAGTTATTTTTTCCCCAAGCCTAATTTTAAGATATATTTTTTAAATATGAAGCTTTTATATTTAACTGTACAGTTTTCATATTTCCCGAATGATTAAAATTAATGTTTTTATTTACAAGGAATAGGTTTTCTGATAGATAAAATGTGTAACACTTCTTATAATGATGCAATCTAGAACACATTTTGTTAATGTCTAATATTATGTTATAAGTAAATACTTTTTTTATTTTATAAGGAATATTCTTTTTTGTGAAGCTTAATAAATTGAAAGTAGGTTTCATATTTTTAAAGAAGTTTTCTTTTTCTTGTGAAAACTCCTAGTTTTTTGCTTAAACCTTTGTTGTAAGTTAGGTGTGTATATTCCAATGAAATGCTGAAATTTTATAAAAATAAATTTAATGAGACATTGGAATATTATAATATAAGCTATAATTAATATGTATCTGAGGATTTTGATTTATTTTTTGAACCAAAGACAAATGTATTTATTTATAAGGTGTGTATTTTGTTTGAAATTCTCTAAAATGTAAGGACTTATTTTTTCCCAAGAGTTTGATTTATAAGTTTGTCAAGTTTGTGGTATATCAACGCAAACATGTATGTAGAATGTATGATAATGATTTCACCTATGAATTTTATTTTTTCAAACTTGAGGGACATTTTTTTAAAAATATTTTTGTCTTCAAATATTATTTTCACATTTTCTGTCTACCAATATTTTCTCTCAGTGATGCACAAATTTTCAGAAATATCCTTATAAATAATCAGGAAAATTAAAAAAAAAATTAAGAATGAACTCTATCATACAAACATGAAATATGCATATTATTTATGCCATGTATTAATATACTATTAATGGTTGTTATAGGACTGGGATGCTTAAAATTTTTTAATTCTCTTAGGTGTTCAAGAATATTTGTTTAAAAATATAGATGTTATGTCTTAAGTAATTTATAATTCAAAATAATTGTCTTTTGACAAGTACATTTCATTTATTTAATTTTTTTTTTTAGTTTCTTATACTTTACATAAAACTTTTCACAATGATTGAAGTAACTTGCAATGACCGATTAGGGAAGAAAGTTCGTATCAAGTGCAAGTATCCTTTTTAAATGTATTTTTGCAGGATTGGTTATCAAAAATTTGCCTTCTAAAAAAGGTTGACTCGTCTTCGTATTTTATGACATAAAGATAAATGGTGTAAAATGCATTAGGTAGTAGTAGTATTATAAATGTTTAATAAATTATTTAGTTAATTATTTTGTTAAGTTTTAGTCTATATTTAATTCTGTCATGATTGACAATGTTGATGGAAATTAAACTGATGTTGATAGTCAGGCAAGTTGTTTTCTGTTTCATAACTTCTTCACAGCAATTGTTATCTAATATTAGTCTCATAATTATTATAATGTGTAAATATCATATGATGTTGCAGAGCTCATTCTAGACAGAAAAAAGGGCAGGGTGCAAAAGTTTAAAAAAAGGGCATTATTATTCTAAAAAGGCAATTTCTTTCTATGTGATTTACATGTTCTATTAAAAAACATTGTCAATTAGTAAAAGAATTTTTTTTTTCACTTACTAAAAGTAGCAAAGCAATCATATTAATTACTAGTTTTTATTAATAAATTAACATATATATCGAGTTAATGGGCTAATTAGCTTAGTAATTCATTTAAAATGCATGTATATATTAATAAAACATTAAATGTATGTTTTTAAGTGTATGTTATGATTTAATAATTAAAATGATTAATAATTATGATTTAATGATAGTGGAAGTAACTGCAAACCTTCAAAGACAAGTGCAACAAGAGGGTGTGATGGCTATTTTTCCTTTCCCATATAAATCTATGTATCACAGCAATGATAAACTAAATAAAAAGTGTGGAAAATAACAAAAGTTTAAGAAATCCATAGTAGAGTTTAGGGAAAAAAACAAAGAAAGGTTGAGGAAAGATAGGGCAAAAAGGGTATGGAGTCTATTATATCAGGGCACTAATTTACTTCAGGGGCAACAGGGTGGATTCTTTTGACTAAAAGGGCAGCAGGGTGCTGCGCCATGTTTACCCTGCCTAGAATAAGCTCTGATGTTGTACTCTTAAACTAGAACTAATATGTATATTTATCACTTGTTGTTCAACAAATTTAGGAAATATCAGTATATTTTAATTTTAATATCTTCTAATTTCTCGAAATCAACTACAATTTGAGTCTGTTTTAGTTCCTATTGTGTTCAAAACTTTAGGAAGGTTGATTTAAAGTAAGGAAAGTTGACCTTGTAAATTATATAGCCAAACAAGCTTAAAATTAGTTTTTACTTTAAAGTTTGTTTCAAGCATGCATCTCATTTATAGTGCATTGTTTATTAAACTATCTTAATCGGTTACAATTTTAATTTCTTCGCTTTTGAAGTTATATGATCTGATATTTTAGTCTTTATAATCTTTTACCCATAAATATTCAAATTTATGTTCTGAAATTTCCCTCTTTCTGCTTTCTTAGTAATATGTGGCAAAAACTACTAGCTGGAAGTTTCTGAAGACTAGTGCTCTGATTATTAAACAAAGTAAAATCTAATTGCAACTTTAATTAAGGTAGCTAATTCACTTCTTTCATTTAAAAAAAAAAAAAAAATCACTTCTAAAGCATTTCAGGTCTAAGTACATATATTTTAAGTTTATATATATGAAGTGTTTATCATGGTTAGTTATAAGCCCTTGGTATCATTAAACTGACTGCCTGCTACTAACAGTTTCTAGCCTTATTTTTGTAGTCCTACTATGAACTCAGGACCATTAAAAATCCGTTTTTATTTGCAGGCTGTTGCAGATGTGGCGGTCATTGAAACAAGCGACTGTTAAGTCTAAAATTCACAACAAAGTTTTTTTCCGCAATCATTCTAATGAATTATATAGTAAATCTCGAAAGATAGCTGTAGTAATCGCTACTGCTGGCACAGGATTGGTGTCAGCTGTTGTATACAGTAAATATGATTCTAAACTAAAAGGTGTGTTTGAAAGATATGTTCCATATATGAATAAAATATATGAGCTCTTGCCTGATTTTTATGAATCTAAAAGCATGACACCTGAAACATCCCTAGACAATAAAGAGTTGGCCAATTTTTCAAAAGATGAGCCAGAAGGTGCTGCAGGTTCATCTCAGAAATTTGGGGTGGATTTTAATACCATAAAATTGCATGTAAGGAACAGAACTGTAAATAGTGATGTAAATAAATTAGAAGTAGAGTCAACTGAATTGAATGTCCCATTGTCTAAAAAGCAAGTTTCAAAGTTTGTATTCAATGAAAGTTTAGTTAATGGTATGGTAAAACAATTGGAATCAAGTTGTAGTGAAACGATATTAGCATATGAAGATGCTGTCAAGGAAATTAGAAAATATATGAAATCATTGTGTGTTGCCTTATCTGGTGATCCTGATAGTAACATTGCTTGGAAACAAGCTTATCAGGCAAGTTGTGATAGACATGCTGCTATTAAAAGGGCTGAAGAAAAGGCATCAAATACCAAAGCTTTGATTGAAAAGCTTAAAACCATTGCGGAAAATTTTGTCCTTGAAGATCCTAAACACCCATTAATTAATATGTGTGATGATACTGTTAAGAAAATTGTGAAAGAACTATATAATTCTGAAACTAAAATAAAATCTGTTGAAAATGAAATCAAATCTACTTCTGAGTATCAGATGCTTGTGAATAAATGTATGGAAGAGTTTCAGCAGAAATTTCAAATGTTACCTTACTATACCCATGGATTGAGTGATAAAAAAACTATTGATGAGAGTGATTTGAATGCCTTTGTTGCTGAAGCTCATCAAAAGATTGAGCAACTACAGAAGCAACTTGCTAAGCAACAGGTCACTGAAGAGATAAGACTTGGTGAGGCAGTAAGAAAACAAATATTGAATGAAAATTCTCTAATGGAGGACAAAATTGGAGCAGAATTAGAAAAAAGAAATATTGAGATTGAAATAGCTGTTTTGAAAAGAGTGTCATCACTTAAAGAAAATTTTGAATCTGAACTTAAGAAGCTACTTCATATCCAAGCAGCAGCACATAATGACCGCATACAAGAAATGTTGAAAGTGCACGAGCAAGAAATTGAACGAAAGTATTCTTTAGATTTGGAAGAAAGGCTATTACACATGAAAGGTGCTATTGCATCAGATATGTCTGGATTGATGGCGAGATTGAAAGAAATATTAGCGTTTTTGAAAGCTAAGACAGAGTTGAATGTGAAATCCAGAAAAGCTCAATCATTATGGTTATCTTGCCAGTCCTTGAGTAACAAGATTACTTCAAATGATGGCAACTTGATTCCTTTGGAAGAAGATATTGCTTCTATAAAGCTTTCTGCAGATGAAAGTAATGTGTATGTTTGTATTGTATTGTCAGGAATACCTAACGAAGCCTTATCACGTGGTGTATGTTCTCCTGGCATTTTAAAACAGAAGTTTTTTGATGTGAGAAAAGTTTGCCAAAAAGTAGCAATGATCGATGAAAACAATGATTCCTTATATCATTATTTTTTGTCTTATTTGCAGTCTTGTCTAATTATAGATGTTTCCATACCTGCAGCTGAACTTGAGGGAAAGATGGCTGTTGATCCAAGGGAATGGGATACATATGATATTCTTTCAAGAATCTCTTTTTCTTTGAAAAGTGATAATCTTGAGCAAGCTTTGAGATATGCCAATCAGTTAAAAGGAGAGGCTAGGATAGTAGCAAATGACTGGATAAAAGAATTAAGACTCTTGTTAGAAACACAAACAGTTGTTAAAGCTCTCTCAGCTTATGCGGCAGCTGTTAATGTTCAGGCTTTTCACTAGAGTAACTGTTGTATCAAACTGCTTAGTTATTAAATAAACAATATTCCTTATTTTCAATGCTTTTGTTATCTCATTTAAGTAACAACAAAAGAAGTTTTAGTTTTTCTTATGTTGGAAAACCATTAAACTTTAAATGAAATGACTATCATTGCGGATAATATTTTCACTTTATTATATTTTACATGGCCACCATTAAGTTCATAGAATATAGTTTTTCATGATATAAAACAAATCAAAATTTGAATTTCTTTCAAAATAGAGGTAGGTACTGTTGGTATTTAAAATACAAACTGTTTTTCAATCATAATGGTGATTGTTTTAATCATTCTTTTAACTATCAACACTGCCTTCGTAAAATGATAAGTAAACTGCCATTTTTGATATTGCTCCTTGTTTTTTTATGGTGTCCTCTTTTGTGCATTATTATGAACATATTAAGACTAAACAATCAGTAGATCATATGTACTGTATACTATCGATATCTCGTTATTTAAAAAAAAAAATTTTACCCATGGCATTACATATCAGAGGTCTGTCCAGGCCAAATTTACTACCGTTTAGCGGTACCTTCACAAATTCATTTTTAGGGAAAACGGTAGTTTCACAAATTCAACTTTAGGAAAAACGGTAGTTTCACAAAATATTTTTTCTTAAAAAAATCGATATTTTTACCATATTTTTGTGTTGATTTTTTAATATAATTTTTAATTTTTCACAAATTATGTCTAAATTTTCACAAAATAGGTACCTCTCAGAAAAACCTAGACAGACCCCTGCATATCCACCTAATGTTAATTTGAAATTCTATGTCAAAGGGTTTCTTCTCAAACATTGTTATAGCAAATTTTTTTCGAAATAGAAAAGGAATTTTTTCACTAAAATTAAAATGTAAGTTCATTGTAAACCAATTATTTTCTATTTAATGCATAATTATTTTTGTCTTACTTTTAAATATAAAATTATCATAGATGTATTTAGACTTATAGTCAACTATCATTACATACATATTTAATAGTAATTATTCTTATCTTTCAAGACTCTACTTTTTAGAGAAATATTTTATAATATATTTTTCTACTTTTTAGAACATATTTAGCTCTGAACTTGTTATCTCAAAAACTCACTAACTGAAATTATTTTTAGTGTTCCTTCATTTCTGCGATATCAATAGTATCTATATATATATTTCTCTTACACGGCACCAAAAAAAAGCCTCATTACAACTTCCCGAATGTCAACGTTAGAAAATCGACCAATGATTGCATCTAAAAATGTCACATGCCAAATCTAGCTGAGGTGGCTCAACATATAGCGCTTTTAAAAACGGAAACAATAACCAGAGTGAGCATTATCAGGTTGTTCAATTCAGCTGTGGCAAAAATAAAGATAAACAACTTAAAAAATAAAAATGCTGTTGCCAGCCATAGAATTTTTTGAAAGTTAACTTAGCAACATAAATCAAAATTATGATACCTGAGCGCTTGACGTAAAAAATCCTTCAATTCTATATCTAATTGTTGTATCGCCAAATGCCCAAATTAACAATTGTAATTTCAAATTAATATTGAAATGTACAGGTTTACAATTTTCTACAGTGAAAAGTTTTTGGAACTTCAGTATTCAAAAAAGTATACAAAAGCTAGACGTTAAGAACGTATCCAATGAGCGAGCAGAGCGAGCATCGGATTGCGAAGCAATCCGAAATGAACTGCGAAAGCAGTTCCGGGGGTTGGCGAGCAAGGGGCGAAGCCTCCTAGTACTGTATAATATAATAGTAGTTAGGGCAATCCCATAGTTAATTTTGTAACTAGTATTGTGGTGTTGCACATTGATTTACTTTTATATTTGAACTTTTTGTTTTAAATTGAAATTTTTTTTTTGAAGAATAATAAAGAATGTCTACCTTTTATATTCTTGCAAGAAAATCTTAATAAATTTGAATAATTTTATAGAATGATGAATTTGTAGTACGGTTACTCTCATTACCTTCAAAGGACATGAGGCACTTAGAAATTTGCTTTAATGATTATATTATCTAAACTTTATTATAACATCTTATTATTTTTAATAATTTTATAAGGAAGGAAAGGTCAACTTGTTAAATAGCAGCCATAATAAAGTTTTACATACTGTTTGTCTAAGATAGGTACTCTGCCAGACATTCGTCTGGAGCTGTGGCGGTGACTATGGTAATGAGGTATGATTATTTCAAGTAGGGGTGCGGGGTCCCTCTTTAGGACTGGTTTCAGCGAGAGAAAAGAAGACCTCTTCATCGAAGCTTCCCTCCCTAAATTGCCCTCTTGTTGCCGTAGATTTAGTGGCGGTCAGACTACCTATCTTAGACAAACAGCTCAAACACATTATTTACTATGTGAAAAATTCCTGGTTAGACTTGTTAAAAAAATTGGTTATTCTTACTACATTCCCTTTGGAAGATTTTATAAGAAATTCACCCACATTACAAGTGTAAATAAATTTGTATTGCATTGGTGCATTTATTTAATCTCTTAAAAGCATTTCTAAAATTAACAGCGGATAGAAAACTGAATTTTTTTACTATTTTAAGTTTTTATAAACTATTACAACTACTTATTTTATGCCATTTCCAGTTTGCCTACGAAGATCATTACATATAACTCGGCTAAAAAAAAATTTACTCAAATTTTTAAAAAAATCATTTGTTAAAATTTGTTTTCTCAAGAACTATTCAATAGATTTTATTCAAATTTTGTATTTTGATTTATTACTTTCTTTAAAAGAATATAAAAATTTTTATACCTTACAATTAAAAACTTTCAGCTATTTTTATATAAAATAATAGGAAATAATAACGATCAAAAATTATTTTTTGTGCTGGATAAATAAACTTAACAATTCTGTTACAAAAAATGTTGTTTCACTTATAAAAGTCTCAAGAAATGGAGAATTATGCAAGAAGTAAATTTAAAACTAAAGGGTCCAAATTTTCCATTGCTCTCTTGACCAATTTATTGAGGCCATATTTCTCAGAGAGCGAATAACCCCCATGTTTTGAGATTTGTAAATCAGGAATCCAACTCCATCAAAAAAAAAAATGATGTTAAATCACAAAAAGTATGTTTGCATGTCTGATTTCGAAACTTAAAATACAATATGCGTTATGTAGTTGGTAATAGCATATCTATGGCCAGGCCTTTAAACTTTTAAGATTGAGTTCTAGTATGTGAAGATACAGATCCAAAGTTATTCAAGGTGAAAATTATTTATTTTTTTGCACTGCACTTACTTATCAAGTGATCAAAAAGATGTCATATCAAAAAAATGTCATTTTCTAGATTTACCCAAAAAACTACTAAGAAATATGAAAAAATTCTTCTAGTTCGGTTTTCTTTGTACTTTTTACTAAAAAATAATCGAAAATACGACAATTTTATGTAAAGAAAAAACTAATTCAATTCGTCTTACTTTCCGTGGAATTGCCCGTAAAGTTTTAAAATGTTCTGGGTACTATTCAATATTTTGAACTAAATTTAAGCTTTTAAACATATTTTACTCAACTGACTATCAATGGAGTAGAATTTTATTTTAGTTGATTGTTCTCACCTGAAGTTAATTTAAAATTGCCAAATTTTTATTATTATTTTTTTTTTGTTGAGAAATTGCTGAATTAATTCTAAAACGTTTTTTTTTTCTTTTTTTGAATTTACTTCTCTTCTTAAATTCTTTAACATAAGGGTTTTTTGAATTTAAAAATACTTTTTGGCACGAAATTTTATAGTTTAACAAACTTTTTAAGATTTAAATAAAAAAAATGAAAATTAAAATTAAAAAAAAATAATAAACTGTGTTAAAATGTAGACTATATATAAAAAAAAAAATTTTTTTTTTGAGGGTTAATGCTGAGAAAAGTAGCATGTTTTAAAATAAACAATAATTATAAAAAAAAGCAATTTTTCATTAACCACATAATTTTTGCAAAATGCACTACCTTGTTTCGTATAAAAAAAAAAAAAAAAGACTAGAGGTCAAAATAATATATGAATTAAATAAATTAGGTCTTAAATTTATCAAAATATATATATTATTAAATATACAGAAATACTAACCACTGTGGCATTATTCAGTTTCTAGGACTTGGATTCTGACTGCTTATTTCTTGAACTACTCTTAATTTCTTGACTTATACATACTTCTGTTCTAGAAGTTGATTATATAGTGTTCTACTGTATATTAAAGCTTATTATTGTTTTAAAAAATATAAACATTGATTTTAAAAATCAGTTAAATGTCATTTTGCAATTTACTTATTGAAAATTATCAAGAAAAATAAGACTGCAGTTTTTTAACAATATATTACAATTATAAATTTATATAATAAAATATATACGATTTTAAATTATATAAAATATATTTGTATACAGAAATAGTTTTATGCTTAAGTACGTTTCAGAAATTTTGTCCTTAACATATAATTTTTAGTGGTAGTGATACCATTGGAGATCTAAAGAAATTGATTGCTGCCCAAACTGGTACAAGATGGGATAAAATTGTTTTGAAAAAATGGTAAAGAATGATTGCATTATTTAACTTATATAACTTATTATTTATTCACTATAAAAAATGATTGTCATTGTTTCATTTACAGAACTTTTACATTACCTGCTTCATTAAAAATATTTTAACATTATTAATAATTTTTTTAAATATATTTTTACAGGTACACAATTTTTAAGGATAATATTACATTGGAAGATTGTATCCTTTGATGTTACTTGATGAATGAATTTTTGTTTAAAAATGTTTTCTTTACCGCAAAAATTAATAGCTTGCAAAAAAAATGCTCTTCTGTGGGATGTTTACATCGAAAATTCCCATTAAAACGAAATTAAGCATAAATTAAAGAGTATGGTTGAAAACATTGGATCGATTAAAAATTTGTTGCTGTTTCTGCCCCTGGGGAAAAATATACTCCATTAAAGTTTCAGTTCATTTAAAGTTTACTTCCAGCTCATGTGGATTCGTGGCACAACAGTTAGGCTTTCCGCCTTTTACCAGAGAAGTCAGGTTTAAATCCAAGCTGGGATGTTTGAATTTTACCTCTAGGTTTCTGTTCTAAAAATGTGAATAACTATTTATTATGTTTTATTCAATTTATAATATTTTTTTAACTTTAATTTCATTTTTTTTTAAAAAATTTATATTTAATTTGTTTGTATATTGGTTTGATAAATATTTTTCAATGTACTCTTCATTTAAATTGCGTAAATTTTATTCAATGCTATAATACCCCTTGAATATCAATAATTTTTTTACTTGTAATCATACTGGATTACCAACAAAATTTGTTTTTTCACTGAAATGATTTTCTAGTTAAGTAAAAAAAATATTTTCCTACCATTACAGTATAACAAGCATAATAGTATACTTTAGTTTGTTTGCATTTATATAATTAATATTTAATAAAAACTTAAATATTTAATAAAAACTTAAATTATTTATTAAAGTAAAAAATTAGTTATTTAAAAAATTTAAGTTACTTAATTTTTCAAAATATACAAATGTTTGTTAATTAAAAAAAAATATCGATTTTTTTGTTTTTAAAAATGAAATTTTTTTTAAAGAAAATATTAATTAAATTTAAAAATAATAATTTATAAACCCAAAAAAACATACTAACCACCTTTTAAATACAGAAATCGCAAGATAAAATTCAAACACCACAGCTAGAATTTGAATTCCCAACCTCTGGTATGACGGCAAATTTTTACTCTATTCAAGGTTTTCAAAAATATCTCGGGATTTAAAAAACTACATGGAAATAAGTTGTCATAAGTACCAAAAAATGGTCGAAATGTCAATTAAATTTATAATGAAAATGAGCCAAAATAAAAACAAGTTGAAAAGTGATTACTCAAATTCGATATTTGCGCATCATAATAAAAATATTGGGATTTTTAAAAACCAGGCTAATTTTTTTTAAGCAAGTCCTTGAAAAAGCAATCGAGAAACAACAAAGACTTACATTAGAGTCTGTGTAAATTGTGCTCATTAATAAGTTACGACTCAAATTTTTTTTATTTTGCAAAAAGAATTTCATTGTGCACCCCTATTTGTAAAAGTGTCTGTTGAATTTTAAGCAAATATTAGAATTTTCACTTAAAAGTATTATATAGTTTGAAACTTTTACCTAATATTTTCCAGATAATTCAAATAATTTGGTTATGAGCTGCTCACATATTTTTTTTTATAGCGTATTTTTTTTAAAAACTAAAATATATCTCTGTGGAGTTTTTAAGAAATATATTGCATATTTTATGATTTTAAAACTCCTGAAAGATTCCTAAGTATCACATTTTTAGAAAATTTCCATTCTGTAAATATAATATTAGTTACAAGAAGAAACAATAAGAAAATTTAACAAAAATGTTTTTTTTTTCTTTTATGTTACAAAATTTTTTCATGTATTTTTATTTTTTATTAATGCAAATGCAAGAGTATTAATTAAATAATAATCTAGTGAGTGGCAAACCTTATTTTTGAAATTTTAACCATTACATTTTAAATTGTAAGAAATATTTCATAAAAATTTACTGTGTGTCCTTAACTTTTTTTAAGATGAAATCCATGATGGCATGAATTTAGAATTGTATTATCAATGATTTTTTAACAACAGAACTTTCAACGTATGAATCAACAAAAATATTCCATTATAAATTCTACTCATGCGAATGCTGTACATTATTGTCATGTTTTTATCAATAAATTGTATTAACCTAGGGTGTTTTATTTTGAATATGTATGTTGTTTTTAATTTTTTTTTCATATATGTTACTGTTTTGAAAAAAAATTAATATCAGAATAAACGTCTGTTTTCAAAAAAAGTTTTCTCAGTCAATTTTTTAAAATCATTATTTATATAATTATCTTTGATTACTAGTTAATTAAAAATAATTTTCTTGTACTAAAAATCTGTTTATATCTAAGACATCAAACTTAACATAAAAATCTAGACTATCTGTCATTTCAACAAATGGTAACATTATGTTTCATTAAACATATAATTCAACAAACATTTTAAAGAATACAATGTTTGTTTCATCTTTTAATACAATTGTATTAAAAGCCAATATTCTTCATCCTATCATACATTTCATAATTAATAAAATTCTTTATGGAGTCAATAATTGTTTTATTTTTTGTTTAAAATAAAGACCAAGATCAACTTAAAAGATTTATTTATATATGCATATATACACAGAAGTATCCTTATCCTTTTTCACTAGCTTCATTTTCATTATCACAGTTTCTGAAACAAAATTTCAAATTAGGTTAATTTTAAAATGACATAATTCCTTTTTAGTGTAAAAATAATTTTCATAAACAATCAATTATGAAAACAAAAAATCCTTTTTTCAATATCAAGTCCCATTAATAAATATCAATTAATTTTAATTAATAAACTTTTTTAAATGATTTGATAAGTTTGGAAAAAATTGTTTTTAATGTTACAAAAATAAATTCTACTAAATTGCATTAAACAAAAATTTTTTTTTCTTCCTACTACAGCCATAAACAGCTCTAAGGCACAGTCACATTTAGTGTGATTATTTTTAGATCATAGAATGTGATCATCTTTTTTAACTGCATAGTGATTTTAAAAAAATTAAAGTGCGACAAAAAGTAAAATATTACTGAAAATAAATTAATATTTCTAGCAATTTAAATACAGTTTTTTTAAGCATCAGAAGTTTCTGCTTTCTCAGACAGCAATTAATTATAAGATCACATATTTATATGGGGTCGTCCATAAAAAATGTCCCTTTTTCTGTATTTTCGTCCCCATTATCATTAAGTGTCGTACTTCGTTTTACTCCATATTCCCTTGTTAGAGGTCGCGCTACATTACAGCAGTTCAGAATCAAAACAGATATTTCAAATCTTAAGTATGCATTTTAATGATAATTTGTGGGCATAATATCAATAATGCTTAATTTTATACTTATTTTGATGAAAAATACAAAAACTAACCATATAAAAATATTTAATATGATTTTAAATATTTTAATTACAACCAAAACATGTAATGTCGCACTTCTTTGTACCTCCCTTCCCCATGTCACAATATGAATAAAGAATACTAACTGGACTGTTCAATTACAATAACCCCTTTCTCCCTTCCAAACATGACATCATTCATGAACAAACCCCTTTTGTAGAATCTTCAAATATATATGTAAACATTTTTGATTATGATTATATTTTGATTATGATAAAACATTTTTGAATTAAATTATTCTGAGATAAATAATTAAGATAATTATATAAACAATAAATGTTTTCAATGGTGTGAAAAAATTTACTGTTTTTAGTTCAATTATGATTTAATGACCTAATGTCAAATTTAGATCAATAATTTTAGAATATAATATGATGTAAATAAAAACATCACAAATCACCCTATTACACAAATTTTTCAAATTATTGTAACAAGCTTATGTGTTTAAACAAAATATAAAGTCACATACAGGGGGTGGACAAAATAATGGAAATACTTCTATACTAATACAGTTTTTCATATTTCTCAAGAAAACTTAAAAGAAACTCAAAATGATAAGGAGTTTTCTACAAATATTATTTTGTATCAAAAGACAAAATTAAAGAACAAATGATAATGCCTTATCATAAACGTTCATACACCGAAATATGATTGTATAGGAAAGAAAAGATACTTTATAGGGATGATCCCAAACAATGCTAGTGTTGTTTTTAATAAATCCTATAGTACAAAATGAAATTTGTGGAAAACCCTTTACCAATTTGAGTTTTTATTTTTAAAAAAGTATAAAAACTACTTACAAAATGCTTGAAACTTTTTAAATTAAGATATTCAAATTGGATTTTTTTTAATTTGTTGCATAATATGATTTCCTACAAAATTAAGAAAAAAAAAATTTTTTTTTTCTATGCATGTGTAGTATATAAGAACAACTTTAATTACTCATATCTTGCACAATTGTAAACAAATTTAAAATTGCACTAAAAATTTTGTTTAATTCTATTGAATATTTTTAACAATGTCTCAAAAAGTTTTTTTTTCTTCATAAAACTGTCCATATCTCCATAAATACCCAAGCTAGGCTTACAAAATTTAGTGTAAAAATTGCTACAAGTTACACATTTATTGCTACATTTCTTTTCAAAAACACTATTTTTCATTTGTAATTTATTGGCATTTCCTCATAGCTCTGAAAGCTTTAAACTTTACTGATAAGTATGATAAATCGCATAATCTAAACATTTCTGAAGTTATGATTCAAGTATTTCTTAAGAAATATGAAAAAATGTATTAGCATAGAAGTGTTTTCATTATTTTGACCACCCCCTGTAATTATGTAGTTAGTAATATAATCAATTCTCACTTGTGAAATATTTCATCTTTAAATAATGATTGTATCAAGCAAGTGACAACAAATACATTTAGACTGTTTCCTAAAGATTTATACTTCTGTCTCAGTGTTATTGAAGAAGGAAAGTCTAAAAGAACAATTAATATATTTCAATACACAAAAATGTTAAAATTTGATTTATTCAAAACAAAAATAAAAGAAATAGGAATCAGATCAAAAAATTACAATTCATAATAAGCTTTTTTACTGAATTTTAATTTCAGTAAATTTTTAATAAACATTAACCAATAATGTTGGATTCAAACTCCAAGAATTTTCGAAAGATAAATTGTCCAATATGTTTTGATTGTGTTTTAAATATAATTATATTAAATTACTATAAGTATCATCTGGTAGTTAAATTATCACTCTATTAATAAGCTTAGGTTAGAAAAGAAAAAAAAATCAACCTCTTGTAAACTAAATTTATTTAACTACTATTTAATGCATTTTTAGAAATTTTTTTAAAAATTATATAGTAAATAAAGTAAAATATTAATACATTTTTCTAAAAGGTATAGGTAAAGGTCACTAATTTATATACTTAGAAGTAGTGTAAAAATTATGTTTTTTTTTTTGTTTGCTTTTGATAAAAATTACGATTGATATGATGGATTTCTTTAACTAGACAAAGATTTTTTTCACACGAAGAAAGTATTTTTGTTTCATTTAAACGTAACTGCAATCTTCAAACAGTTTTGCAACCAAACATTCATACAAAGTAAATGAAAGAAAAGATTACTTAAAAATTTCTTTATCATTCTTTATGAGTAAAATATAATATTTGTTTGACTATGAATTATTGTTTGAGCATTTCATTACCCTGTGAGAAATCTACCGTTATGTACCTCTACCTCGTACTTTATAATGCAAATTTTTTTTTGTTTATGTAGAAAACACAAAGTTTTCAAACAAATAAAGGCAGTATGAAAGGGTAGGGTCGAATTAATTTTATTATTTATTTTAATCAAGAAAATTTAAAACTTGAGAAAAATAGAATTTATAATTATATTAAAAATAAAATATACTTGTTCAGAACTTACTAAAGGAATCTGGGAAGCACATGATATTGGATATTTCTTTGGGAGTAAAATATCGAAGTCTTAAATTTCTCAATAATTCTAATATAGAATTATTGTCATCAATACTTGCAACCTGCTTAAAAATTTCAGTAACCTGCAAAAAAATTTTAAGCATTTATTGTATAAAAAATTTCATGTTATCAAGGTAACTGATTACCTTTTTTGTAATAATAAATTAATTTTACTATTTCAAAATTAATAACACTAGTTTCACATTTAGATAACATAAAATTTTAAAACAATACAGAACACAATGTATAGCTTAAATAAAATCTTGTAGTTAAAAGATAAAGCTGTTTCGATTCTATAAACAAATGCCATTCTCTCTTTCATTTTATTTTGCATCCTGGCACTGATAATATTAATAGTACTTATTTATACAGTTTTTATTTGTGTTATAAACACAAAATACCTCTTGTGCATTAAACTGTTTTCCGCAATTTTAAATATTTAAAATATAATAATTTTTAATACATTGATGTATGTAATTTATACATTCCATAAAATTATTTGTATTTAAATAATTAAAGTTATGTAAGAAAACTATATACAATCGAAATTTTCAGAAGAATGTAAAGACCAAGACAAATAACTGATTCAATTAGGGTTTTTGTTAAACTAGAGTTTTCAAAATTAAAGAAAATATAGAATTATCTAATAATTTAACTTCAGAGAACCTAGAAGAAGCCTTGGAAAATTAGAATTAAAAATATAATTAAATGCATTAATTTTGAGTAAAAACTATTTTGGGACAACAGTCACGCATAAAATAAACATTTGAAATATTCATAAATTCAGTAAGCTACTCACTATCGTTTTAGTTATACCAATCGTTTCAATTAATGTTATTATAATGCTTTTTAAATTTATTGTTGTGATTTTGTCAGAGAAAATAGCAACTTCGGTAAGTCATGAAAAGTTCATGAAATTATTCATGGAAAGTCATGGATTTGAAAATCTAAAATGTAGCAGATACCCTGTATGTAGGAGTAAGGGTAGGAACAGCAACTCCTTCCAATCTGGCTTTTTGCTTACCTGGTACACCTTTCCCCAAAGTTAGACCAGATAGACAAATCTTATTGCATAATTATTTGAATATATTGGTAAAATTTTATTAAGATAAAGCATAATAAACTTAAATGCCCAAAATTAAATATAATTTTTTTCTAATGCAAATCATATTGTAATAAACACAGTTTAGTTAAATGAATGGATCTTCCAAAGCTAATAATTAGTTTTAAGTAAGAATGTACAGAGTTTTGTATTTCAACACTGAAGCTGCTGGATTAAACCGGCAAATAAATAATAAAGAAATAAGATAATAATAAAAGAAACTATTTAAAAATAATTAAGTAATAAATTGTGTAGTTATAAGTTTTAAATTTGTAGATCCCTAAGAAATAAATAGTTATTGTTGAATGATCATTGCAACTATTATTCTTGTTTACAAAACTTTAAATACAACATTTTCATTAATTTTTTCAATCATGATTTTGAATGCATTATTAAAAAATGATATGCATAGAAATTTCGAAAACATAAGTACCTTGGAAGAATCTGTTATTGGGACAAATATTGACCCAGTTCCTTGAGCATAATGACTATATCTGTAAGAGAAGTAAATACTTAGAAACACAGATGGACATTTCGAAACTTTTTCTTCAGAAATGTTTTCTTCGGTTTTATACATTTGAACGTTTAAATAGTGCAATTTTAATTACAGCGTATAGTGAATATAAGGTCATTTACAATAGCTATTTTAAAACAGAACTCTTAATTTCTTCGATTTTATACATTTGAACGTTTAAATAGTGCAATTTTAATTACAACTTCAAGTGAATATAAGGTCATTTACAATAGCTATTTTAAAACAGAACTCTAATTTGTAGCATACATTGTTAGCAATTATAAGAAAACTATGTATTACAACAATTTATTATTATTAGTACTCAAATACCTTTTCTTTGAATTATTAAAGCAGAGACAATAATTTTTGAAAAACATTTTTATTGCAGATTATTTTTGGTTTCAAAATTAGTTTGATTTATTTTTAGATGTTTTACAGAAGAGATTAAGTAAAATTAAAAAAAAAAAAAAAAAAATTCAGCATAGATTTGGGATTCAGGTAAAGGTTTTTGGTTAGAACAGAGGCCTGTTATAGCATTTAGAGTACTTTTTATTGTAAAAAGCATTTTAGCTTTTATCTATGTAGATAATAAAATGAGATACCCTTTAAAATGAAACAAAGTATTTTGGATCAAAATGCAGTTATGCTCTTCAACATTTCTATTAGAAAAATTCTGCAATTTTTTATTTGTTGACTGGTAAAAAAATCTAAAAGGAAAGAACTCTATAGTAATTGAGTTATATTCCTATTAAAATATTACCAACATATTCTTTTCATAACAATCAACAACTTTTAGAATTCACTTTTGAGTTAATATATTTATTTACTTATTTTTTTACATTTTGATTTTGTTGTTAATATGGTATTAAAACTACACTAACGGGCAACAGGCGACAGCTTGGGATTTATTCTGAAAATGATGATGCAAAGACAAAACTGACACATATGCTCATAGCACAATAACAATTTAGAATAAAGAGCAGATATTTTTTTCTTAAAAAAAAAAATAATAATATTTTTAGCAAAGTTTAAAAGAAGATTTTAAGAAATGGTGAAATCTGTTTTTTTCTTCTCCTTTTAGTGAAAGTATTAAGAAGGTTAAAGAAGAGAGAAAAGAAGTAAGGCCTCACATTCTATACTTTCTAGTGAAGTATTATTGACAACTGAGTTCAAAAAGGGACATTGTAAGTTTAAGACATAATAACTTTCAACTTACGCTTTGGTAAAACAACAGCAGGTGTTACTAGTTTCATCAACAATATCTAAAACTGTCCAATGTTTTAGAAGAACATGATCAGGTATAAGATAAGGTTTAAAATAATCAGGACTATTTTCTTCTAGATGATGTTTTAAACTACACATATTATTAGTACTGTGAATGCATTTTAAACAATGAGATTTCCAATTGTAATTTGAATGTGGAATGATGTTGAATATCTGTAAAATATAATAACAAGCAATTTATTTTCAAATGCCTAAATATATAATATAATTGTTAATTTAATTTAAAAAATGAATTCTTAAAGTTACAATATTCTTAAATACTCACAGTAATAATTAATTCAAGTTGTTTGAAATAAAACTAGCACGTTAAGAGGAAATTTGGTCTATATTAATTATTCCATAATTTGTTTTTTATACACAATTATTCTATACTATATTATTTTTATATCATTTTGCCTTACCTTGCTTAACCCCCCCCCCCCAAAAAAAAAATAATAATTAAGTAATCATTTTGTATAAAACAAAAGCTGTATAGAGAAAAAACTAAGATATCACATAACTGTAGTGGTAATATAATAAATACAACTGCAAGCATTTAAATGCTTTAAACAAGCATCACGCCCAATACTTTTATCAAGTGAATACAATAAGATGTTTCATAATTATAAAACCTAGGGAAACCTGTTAATAAAATGGAAATAATCGTAGCTAGAAGTTTTTTTATTATTTATTCTACACTATTTTCTGCTTTATAATAGACAAAAAGAATCCTTTCAAAATTATAAAACCCCATTGTGTAAAAAACTCGGTTTAACTTATTTACTAAAACTATCTATAAACTTTTTACACCACTCTTTGCTCTATTTATCATAGTCCAAAAGATTCCTCTCATAAAAAATCTTGCTGTGTAAGAAGTATTATTGATTAATTACAACCTATTTCTTCTTTTTTTCTAAAGAGAAATAAATGATAAAATAATTTAAATTGCTGTCTTTAATTTTCAAAACATTTCCATTTCATTGGAATAGGAAATATTTCACAGTCAAAGTATATCTAATTTAAGCAAAGTATATCTAATTTAAGCAATGTTAGGGGTGCCATCCCCTCTGCAGAGGATCAAAATTGTGATGGCATGTCTTTGGATCATCCTGAGGGATGTTTCCCAGACCGTCCCCAATAGCCCATTGAGCAGCTCTAGTGCGACGTAGATTAACTACATCACACATCTAAGCAAAGTTATTTGGAGTATAAAATCAAATTTTCATCATAGCAAAAAACGTAACATTTTAAAATTTGTTTTTGATTTAATTTTATTAAAAACATTGTTATTATAACAACAGAATTGAAGAGATTTTAATCAGTACAATAATTTTGAAGTAAATTAAAAAATTGAGACTAAAAAATAAGTAACTTTAAATTTGACTCTACTTTCTGCTTTATTTATCCTCTCTCTTCATTATAAAATTCTGTTGTGTAAGAAATATGATTTAAGCTTTAAAAACCATCAGTTAATATTAAAAAGGCTCATTATTTCATAGTTTTTGATAAAATGTATAGTCAAATGAGATACATAAATAATTAATACAGACCATAAAAATTAAATTAACTGAAAAATTATTGAACAATAATTCAGAAAATGGAGATAGGAAAAATTTGCAAATATTTCCAAAAAATAATAATAATAATAAAAAACAGGAAAAAATTTTACAAAAAAAAAAAAAAAAAAAAACTGAGTACTAAGGGGGAAAAAAATAACCAAAGTTTTTTTTTTCCAATAGTATTCCAACCAAAGTTATAGAGATCATAAAAAGAGGTGACACTTAACACTAATCTGTGCAATTAAATTTCTAAGTGCTAAATAGTTCATGATGCTTTTAAACACTCGGATATGCAGATGTAAACTGGAGCAATTCTCCTCTTCTCTGTTTAAGATAAAAATGGCTAACTATTTAATGTAAAAATTTAAATATTTTTTTAATATTATTTAATTTGCTATTTGTTGTAAGAGTTAGTTCATTAGCTTCATTTTAAGAAAATATTCAACCACCCAAACATACCTTTACATTAGTAGTTGTAATTGGCTGAGTTTCTAACTTTGCAATCATGTAATAACGAAGTCTTGAATTAGGAACACCAAAACTTATGGGAGACAATAAAAATTCTTGATACCTGTAGTTGCATTGTTCCAAAGTTTGTATTAAAACATTTCTTGCTTCTGAATCTTCAAAACCTTTAACATTCTCCAGAATTATATAAGAGGGTTTTCTTTGTAATCTATAATAAACAAAAAAAAATCTCAACTATGTTACCAAGTGTAAATTCTTGCATAGACATACAAACAGAAAATTATAAGTTTTTGTTGAGTGTTTTGTTAATTTTAGAAAGCAGTTTGTACTGATAAAATTTTCATGTTTTATTGTAATCGCTAAGAGATCAATTTTACTAAAATCTAGGTATGACTTTAATGTATTATTATATTTTACAAATTTACTTCATAAAAATTTTAAATAATCCTGACTTTATAATTTACATGTAAATTGTACTCATTCTATTTCTATATCTTTAACACTTTTACATCCTCAAATAATGCAAAAATACTACTACTTATTAAAATTTTAGATTGAAAATTAACAGATTTTAATTTGTTTATGAGTCCAATTATTAGCTAAAAAGTAACACTGGTTTAAGTTTAGTCAACCAGGGATATTAAGGCAAATGATACAGTTCATTTTAAATTTGACCCCATTTCTTTTTGAGAAATAATGAAAAAAATGATTGATGTAATAAAAAGTTATCTACACTGTTTCATTAGTGCGAAAAGGTTGTTTCCGGCTCTTTAAAATAGTAAACATTAAAAAATCAAATTTGTAACTGACTCTCTACTTGATAGCATACTCTAATTATAGGGAATATTAAGAATAAACTTTCTACTTGTATGACACAAGCGAGTATGTAATGAATAATCACAAGAAAACAAAAATGTCAAAGAGATATTATTTTAAATAAAGTTATAAAATAAAAAAATAAAAAGTTTGAACAACAAAATTTACTTAAAATAACAACCAACTTACTGAACAAGAATTTTCATGATATGTAAAAAAGAATCACTTCTAGCATCATCTATATCTTTCTTTAACCCAACCCTGGAAGTTAACACCAGTATGTAAATTACTTTGGTAAAGAAATATCACAAAAAATATGATTTAGATACAATTGATAAAAGAAAATGGTGGCCACTTTAAAAAAATGCATGAATAAAGACTTAATGCAACTCTATCTGGTGCAATAATTATTAAATACCTTCACCAAAATAATTAATTTAAATGATACTGATCAATATCTGGATCTCACATCAGCACATTCTATTACTCTCTTACAACAAATCATAAAACAATGAACTTCAAATTTTAATATGAAAACTTTATAAATCTATATATTAGAATAAATCAGTTCCTTTTTTCTTTTCTACATAGAAATAAATAATGAAATAATTTAAATTGCTGTCTTTTTTATATTGAAGTCTTTGCTAATTGCTGTCATTTTTTTAATATTTTATATTGAGAATTTATATTGCAAAACACTTCCATTTCATTAGAACAGGAAATATTTTACAGTCAAAGTAAGATCTAATTTTAATTAAGTTATTTGGAGTATAAAATCAAATTTTGACCAAAGCAAAGAACATAAAATTTTTGAATTTGTTTCTGATTTGATTGTTATTATAACAAAATCAGAGCAGATTTTAATCAGTACATTAATTTTGAAGTGAATTGAAAAATAAAGAATATACATCTTTTATAAAATGTCTCATAAAAGCAAAATTTAAAACATTAACAAAACTTTTAGTTTAGGCAGTAAAAATTACAATTGTTTATTACAACAAACAGAATAACTTTATTTAGGAAAGTCATTTAAAAAAAATATATTTTAACGTTTAAATAATTTTCTTCATACCCACACCATTTTCTTTAATAAAAAAACATAATTTAATCATTATTATTAATAAATTTATATATAGCTTCAGTGTTTTTTATAATCAATATTATTGAAAAAATATTGAAGCAAAAAAAAGAGGACACCAACAAGCAAATAACACCATTAATTTACCTTGTGAATGGCTGACATGGTGGACTCATTGTTATGATATCTATTTTCATATCATCTATTTCTTTTACTGTAAATGACTTTAAATTTCTTTGATAATGACCTTTTGTGCCAAAATTATGCTGATAAATTTCATTGACAACAGGATTCATATCTACAGCAGCAACAACATCAAACAATAATTCTGATGCTAGAAATTTACAAAATATATGTTATGTTGCATTTTTGTATGAACATGTTGCATGATGTATGAATATAATTAAATTTAATTCAATAATTAACATTTTCTTTGTTATCACATAGAATTTTACCTTTTTATCTAAAACAATTTATTTTATTTTTATGTTAGTTATTTTATTTTTCTTCTTAAAATTTACTTTTAGATTTCTTCACATTTATAATTTGTAAACTCAAAACCTGAGTCGGCTGTTCAACGATGGTTATGAAATAAAAATATATAATCTCTGAAATATATATTTATGCAAGCCAAATGCAAACACGGGAAATTTGTTCACAAAAACTGGAGTAATATACTTAGAACACAAGTTTTCTGAGAATGTAGGCACACTGAAACCTGAATGTCTTCTACATGCTAAATTCACCAAATTTCAGAATTGCATTTTTAGCTTAAACATATTTAAATTTGATTCAATAAGTAATAATTAACATTTTTCTCTGCTATTATTACAAACTTTACATAGAACTATAAATGTATTAACTATGTTGTAACAATAGTTAGCTTCGTTTTCTACTTAAAAAGTTCATGAAATTTATATTTCAATAGTTGGGAGCTCAAAACCCAAGTCCAGATGATGACTCAGAATTTTATAAATAAAAAAATTAACACCAACTCACAAAGATAATAAGAATATTTAAAAATAACAAAAAACCTAAAAGTTTAATAATCAGTAGAAAGTAGTTTATAAACTTTTGCAGTATAGATATATATATATTTTTTTCAAGAGATCATTCTTGAACAGCATTTCTAGGAAATCCTGAGATTTCACATTCAATCACTGTATTCTAAGAATTTTATTAGATTTCCCAACTTTATTTTGTGTCTTATTTCTTTACATTTTAAAAAGAATTCAGTTTAAGTGGAGTTTATAATGATAATTTAATAAATGATTACTTAAAGTGAATTTTAGAAAAATATGGAAAACCACAAATTTCCTTTATGAATAAAGAGAAAAAAATGATTTAAATCTACCTTCCAAAGCATATCTCATACCACCAATTCCGCTATAAAGTTCCAGCACTCTGTAGCAGTAATTACTACAATGATTTTGTTTGTCACAGCTTGTAATATGTTGAGAACATTTTGACACATCCATATGGAAAAATCTAGAAACATGGATTGCATTAAATTACAATGAAATAATTAATATCTTTATTGGTTATAAAATTAATATAATTTTTGATACAAGGATATTTTTGTATGAGTACCTATTTATACCAACTAACTTTGCCCAAGCCAAATGGTTTTTAATTTGCAAAAATTAAAAAAAAAAAAAAAAAAAAAGCAAAAAGGTTTTTCTCAGGAAACCCTTCAAATTGGTGTCCTTCAGTAATATTGTTTAGTTTCTCATGTGCCACTGCCCAGTTGTCTCCAAAATTTTGCAACTTTTCTGGTAGCGATCAATATGAAAATCTTCTGTTTGAAATGATAAAATCACTTAAAAAAATTTCCAGAAAAATGTGCTATGGTATTTCTGGTGTAGGCGCCAATATAAAACAGTAAATTGAATATTTTTTTTTTCCAACTTTTTTTATTTGAATAAATAAATAAAATAGCTGAATTTACCTGAGCAGGAAAAATGGATACATACCAATGTGATGTTAGTCTATAATAATGTTACGTTACGTTTGTATAAGTCTACACTTAAAGAAATTAATATTTTGGAGGATATTTATGCATCGTGGCGATTATTGTCCCGCAGATCACGATATGGAAATCTTCCCAGTATTTTAAAAGGTATAGAAAAGAGAAAGTCTCAAAATATTCTTTAAAAGTTCATTGACTGCCAAATAATTTGAAAATTTCATAAATATAGTCAGGCATTTTAGAATACAGCAGGTAATTTCAACATATCGGAAAAATGCAATAAACTTATCAGAGAAAATACATTTATTTTAGACGTAACTCTAAAATCATGAAACTCATTTTTTAAAAAAAAAAAAAAAAAAAATACAGATACACAAACTAGTATTTCTTTAGAAAAAGAAATTATGACACAATTGAATTATGACACATAGTGATGGTCTTAAAACTCAAGGAGAGTACTCACTTATATAAGATTAGGGGGGATTATAATAAATTTTATAAACAAAAAATAATTTTTTGAAAATTCAAATAAAATTACTAATTCGCTTTAATTACAGGTGAACACAAAATGAACATGAACTATAATTTGTTTATTTACATTTCTAACAAACCTATTCCGTTTACTTATTTCTGCCCGTCTGTTGTGTTAAAGTTTCTCTCTTTCTTTTTTTTTTTTTTTTAAACTGTATTTAGCTATGATATGGCAACAATTTCGTATATACTAATGTAAACAAACAAAGCTCAACCTGATTGGAAGTGAATTTTAGGGAAATTTTAAACTTAATATGGAAAGAAGTCTTGAATTATTTAAAATTGTCGCTTTCGGAACAAGTTTCGATCCATGCAAGCCTCTTCGAAGAGAGAACAAATTAAAGGTTCGAATACGCTAAAAAAACAATAAAGTCTTTTGCGTTTAATAGTTCCATTAAAACACGTGTTGAAATATATTCTCTTTTTGTACTTTAATATCATGAAATCTGCAATAAACAAAAATTAGCTTATAATCAATTTGTTGACGCATTTAATTTAACATATTATATGCTTATGTATAATAGATAATTAATGTTTATGTTATTTTCAAAATACTTCGTTTGTTAGTAGAGAATTTTGTAAATCCCGAATCTAGTAAAAAAATCGTTTTATATTCAAACTCCAAAAATTCACAGTCTAAAAACTCTAACGCAACTAGTTTATTGTTGGTTTTTATTTTCGGTATAATTTGAAATATATTTTACCCAAAACGTTTTTCAACCGATATTTTAATTTCTTTTTGGAATTAAAGTGTAGAATTGGGTGCTCCTTAGAGCTTATACTGTTTTTAAAATTTTCAATTTTCCTATTCTTCCGATTTTTTAATATTAATAAAATCTTTAACTAAAACTTATAAGTCATTTCAACCGTTTTTTCTGTAAGAACATTAAACATCACCAAAATAAGAGATCCTTTTAGTTGTAAATTTTTGCCATAAAATTAATACTGACACTATTGCTAATTGGTCATTGTGCATGCTTTCTGAGACTGTGATTTGAAAGATTTCCTAGATCAGTTAATATTGTGAAAGTTAGTTATTATATTGTAATAATTTGTTAAACAGTTTTATAAGGTTAATTTTAGGAAATTATTAATTTAGAAAGGTTAATTTTCAGGAGTTTTGTGATTCTTTTCTTTTCTCTTGGGAATATTTTGGTATCAGTACCTACAGTAAAAAGGTTTATAGATTTAGTGACAAATGACGAATAAAAAACTAAAATTGAAAAGCTTCACAAATGAAAACTTACTCAAAGGATTTAACTTGTATTGACTTCCTGACAAACCGCTATGTATATTTAAAGTTGTTTTTTTTTTTTTAAGTTCAAAACCCCTTCATCTTGCTGCAAGCAGGTATCAATTTGAAGCATAATCTAAACAAATGTATAATTTGTTAACAGTTTTGCAATCAAAAATCATCTTGCATACTTATCATTCAAGTATTTCTTATTTTATTTATTTTTAAATATAAAATAACTTTAAATGCCATAAATTATTTAGATGACATGGCAAGAAGAAGTGTTTTACTAATTGTTTTGCCTTAAAAATTGCAAAATTAGTATTCATATTTTGTTCTACATTTTTTATTTGATTATTTTCATTAAAATGACAAGCATGAGAAATATATGGAATTTTATTAATCTCTTTTTTTTTTATGTGTTTAATGTTTATCTTTTTAGTAAAGTTTGATTTAAATCATTTCTTTTAAAAAGATGTTTTTAATGATTTTACTTAATCTATTCAAAATAATTTTTTTTTTCAAATTATAATTTTTGTATATCTTATAGAATGCTAAGCGGAATAAAAAGAAGAAGTTTGAGGAATTGAATACTACAAGCCAAAATGGTGGCATTGAAGAAAAAAGAAGGCAAGAAAATGAAATTAGTTCATCAGGTTAATTTTCATTTTATCTTGTTAAAATCTTTTTCTCAATTTTTAGAATTGCTGTAAAAATATTATACCTCTCTCTGATACAAAATAATCAAATCTTATTATTTAAATGTTTTAAATAAATAAACACTTTCATAAGTAATCTGAGATTTAGTATTGTATGATTCTCAGTTTAAAACTAATGTACTAATTTTTTTAGTACTTCAAAAATAAAGTTATTGGATTTTTTAAGTAAGTTGCCAAACAAAAATGTTTTATATTGTTTTCTTAATTTCAAGTGTAAAATGTCCTGCTTAAACAAAAAAAAGTTTAGATAGTTCTAAGTAAAGCATTAATAGCTTAGTAGTGGTACTTACTACCATACTTCTGACTCTTAGTTCTAATCCAGGTCCTTGAAATTGCAAAAGTTTCATTAACTTTGAGTCAACCGTTGGTGTGTTTAGGAATAGATAAGATGCCCCGCAATATTGTTAAGGCAGACCAGAATGTGTTCTAGAGATGCTAAAATGTTACAGCTTCAGCATAGTGGAAAAGTTTTCCTTCCATTTTCAAATTTTATTTGCTTTTGCATAAGGTGATCACTTCTAAGTCTACAAAGCATTGTTGAGATGCATTGTCCTCAAATCATTAGATTTGACTAAATCAGGGAATAGGGACTAAATCATTAGATTTTATTCATTTAACTATGATTGGTCTGTTTATTTAGTTTAGGGATTGAATAGGAGATTTTAATTTTTTTGTTCTGTTAATTAAATTTATTTAGAACAAATCTAAGTTCAAATTACCATTAATATAAACTCGAAAAATGTATTGTTGGAGTCGATTAGTTTTTTCTACTGTTAATATGTTTTATCACTTAGACAACAATATAAGTAATGATTTTTTCTAGATTCCAGTGATAGTTCATCAGATGAAGAAAAAACTGATAAAGAAAAAACTGAAAAGCCTGTTAAGAAAAAAGAGAAGAAAAGATTGTCTGCAATGCAGCTGATAAAAATTAGGAAAGAAGAGGTAATTTGTTTTGCTCTTTTTATTTCTTCTATTTTGGCTTTATTTGCAAGATCAAGCCAACATAGAATATCATTAATTCATTGGTGATTCTACAAGTACGGGAATATTAAGTGTGTGTAAAAAAAATTTGTTTAAGAAATGTAGAGAAAATCATTAAAACTCTCCAAAGGTTAGTTAATAATAATATGTCATCACAGCAGAGATTAAAAGCTCGATTTTTTTTGTAATATTTTTTATGTTGCATATGAAGAGTAAAAAGGCATATAACATTCAAAAACATGTGAGTTTCAACAGGACAATTACATTAATAAGCATTATGAGTTGAACACGTGCAAAACAGTTGAAAGCTTTCATAACAAATGAGTTTACAAGCACAACAAAATAAATTTTGAAAGGTTTTAATGGATAAAATTAAATTTTTCTAGCATATCTGTTGTGTTTTGATATTTAAAGAAATTATTTATTGTGATTAATTATGATGCATAACTAACGAAATATGCAGATCTTTTTTTAAAAAAAACTAATTATTTCATATCAAATTTAACAAGCTGTAGTCCATTTTGTAAAATCATTTTAAAGATATATGAGAAATATGCATATTAAGAAAAATTTAATTGCATTTATCTTTACTTTGATTCATATAATGTAAAAGAAATATCGGAATAATGTAGTATTCATAAGAATAATATGATATTGGGTATGATAAGAAAAACAATGATCCTTCCGTCTTGATAAGTTGACCAATATAAGTTTATCACTTATGCAATGCACCACACATGGCCGACTTCCACAGGTTTCACTGTACTTAGATGTATTCTTTTCTAAATTATTTCATATAGAGGTGAGTGAGTGTTTTTAAACATTTTGAAAGTGCAGAGAACTTCGTTTCTATTTGCTGTAAGTGTAAGGAATTTTTTCAAGCTTTGACCTTGATAATTGAAATGCATCGGCTAAAATAAATGTTTTTAAAAATATGCTATATGTTTTTCTCCAAATTTCTTCTCTGCCTTCAGGTTACTCATTTCCGTCGAGTTAATAAAATATATGTTGTGGGTGATGATGTTCCAGATCCCATGGAAACATTTGAACAGCTAATCTCTGATTATGATGTTTCATCTCTACTATTGGAAAATATTAGAAAGCTGAATTATTCAAAACCTACTCCAATTCAAATGCAGGCTGTACCTTTAATGATTCATGTAAGTTGCTGCTGAATTTTTTTCTTGTTTTAAACATTGAAGCTACCCATTTCTTAAATGTCAATTTTTATTTCTATTGATGGTATACTAACATTTTAGAATCGTCAACTACTTGCTTGTGCTCCAACTGGATCTGGCAAAACTGCAGCATTCCTCATTCCATTGATTCATAATCTAAAGGTAACTAATTGTGTTTTTAAAAAAATTCTTACATCCAAATACATTTAGAGTCTGGGACAATATTTATTTTGAGAATCAGATTCTTTTTTATGAAATGAATAGGGTAAATCTAACACACACACAAAAAAAAAAAAACAAAAAAAAAATCACAATGAGTTATAACTTTTTGTTTTGTTATTTTCTACTTATAATAAATTATTATGAAAGTAAAATGTTTAAAGATGGGAGAAAGTAAATACCTGCATCACAGTATTTCCTACTCAAATCATATCATTTTTCTCATTTTATGAAAATCTTTTATAAATCATCATCTCTCTCTCTTTTTATTTTATTTTTTTTTATATTTATTTTTAAGAAAAGTATTTATTTTTAAAAAATTAAATCCTTAAAAAAAAGAATCTCATGATTTTATTTTAATAATAATTGTAGATTTAAATCATACTGTAATTTTGATCGTGATATTATTAAGTCATAAATGTGATTTTATGACTGAAATGTGAGTGATTAAAATTAGATTTTTTTTAAAAAGTTTGATTTGATTGATAATAAAAGTTTTATCCCTAGAAATAATGAGAGAGAAATGTTTATTAATTACTATTTGATGTTCAGAATAGGAAAAAAAGAAAACAAGAGACTAAATATGGATGAAAGTGGAGTGATAGTTTAAAAAGATGATTTTTCAGTAGCTGTATTTAAAACAATATGCTGTTTAATAAACATAAATTATACAATTTTATTTTATTTGTATATATCTGCAAGTACTTTTAGATCTTATTTAATCTTTAGTTTCTATAAATAAACAATGAAGACCATTTTAAAATAATTGATTTTTTTTTTTTTAATGTTTCCTGATCTAAATTGATTTATTCTTCACTTGATATCCAACTAATTGGGTCTTTGTTTTTACAAAATTATGATATGAATTTGGACAAAACAATGATTTTATTTATACAGGGATTGGTTTGTAATAATTATATACACAATAATTGTAAACATTTAATTAAAACATCTCATTGTTTTAGTTATAGCATAACTAATAGGTTCTTTTTATTTAAGCTTTAATTGGTAAATGTTTAAAAATGATATATATATATATATATATATATATATATATATATATATATATATATATATATATATATATATATATATATATATATATATATATATATCATAATGTTTGTTGCAAAGAGCTCTAATTTTCAATAATAGTTAAGACTGTTACAAAAAATCTTATAATTGTTCTCTTCAATTGTTTGATCTTTTATCTGTGAATAGTTTACTGACATTTTAAGTGATAGAGAAATATTCATTTTTCCACATAAAAGTCAAATCTTAAAATGAATTTATTTCAATTAATTTGGAGAAAAGTAATTTAAAGATACAATATTGATCTTACTAATTTATGCTTTTATAGTTTATTTTTAATGGTAGTTTTTTTAAATTATAATTTTTTTCTCTTTCAGGGTCCTGTAAAAGGAGGAATCAGAGCTGTTGTATTAGCACCTACTAGAGAACTAGCTAAACAGATATATTCCTTTTGTATAAAATTATCTGAGGGCACAGGTCTAAGATCATTAATTATTGAAGATGTCAATTCTGTTAAAGAACGTCCTAAGTATTTGAAAAAACATGGTATGTGACAATATATTTCTCCTCTGCTTAGATTAAAAAATACTTGTTACTGTTAACATTTTTAGGTGAAAATTTTCCAGTGAATTCCCAGCAAATAAAAAAAAAAAAAAAAAAAATTCAGATTAGAATTTATTTTTTTAAAATTTATTTATTTATTATTATGATTATTAGATTATTATATTTATTATTATTAGAAGACTTAGCAGTAAATAAAAGCATGCAAGTGTTCCTTTTTTTTCCTTAGATATTTTTTATTAATTAATTTTTAAATGATCGCACAATAAATCTTTTGAAGATTTATAATTATATAAAATAATTTTCGAGAATTTCCTATGGATATTGATTATCTATGAGTTTCACACCCAAGAGTTGGCAAGAAGCAAATCCTCTAAGTTATGAATAATTTTCATTTAGAAAGTTAAGTATTGTTATTATTTCAATGTTTAAGTAAAAATTTTTGGTGTTTCTTACAGATATCCTAATTTCTACACCTAACAGACTGATATATTTACTTCAAAATGATCCTCCTGTTATCAGCTTAAACAAGTAGGTTCAATTTGTTATTTTTTATTCCAGATAACTATTTTTAAAAATATATTTTGTGATAAATATTTTTATGAATCTTGATTATGCTGTAAATGAATTAGGTAGCTTAAATTTATATGTCATTTTGTCTTTCATTCAATTTTAAAACAAAGTTAGTTTCTAAAGGATATTTGAATAATTCAAAGTAAAGACCATTTTTGGAGATGAATTAATTTAAATACATTAGGATGTTATTTTTAAATTTTATTTCGATTCTTTTTACTATGTATACAGAATGCATTTTACTCGGTGTTCTTCCTGAGCATTTTTAGAAAGGCAGCCCGTCCTGCCTGTCCTTTAATCCCTGTAAATGCGCCTTCTTTGCCCTTTTTATAAAAATAAGTCGCCATCCCTTAAGGCACTGCCTTTTTATTCATATTTTATTTGTAAGAAAAATTAATTAACTGTTAAAATAATAATTGCACAAAATAATTATCTGTGTTAATAGGTTTAATTCTGATGACTATTGCAAATATTTACTTTGTTAGGATTATTCTAAACTGGTTAAATTTTTATAAGCTTTTCTTTTTTCAAGGGGTTATATTAATAAATTTTTAAGTGATTTTGAATTTTAAAATTAATTTTTAAATAAATATTTTTTTTTTACATGCACTTTTAAATGTTTATTTTCTAGTAATTTTCAGTATGAATTATTAAAAAAATCTTTAAGCTGTTTATTTTGATTCCATTTTTAAAAAAATTTATTCAGTGTTTCTAAATAATAATTACACACTGGTAAAATTATCTGTGCTTATAGGTTTAATTCTGATTCATATTACAAATACAGTGAAACCTCCTGTTATGGACACTCCTGCAAAACTGACGCCTCTCAATACGGACATATTTTTAATTCCCCCGGATTCTTCTACGAGAAAACCATTATGTACATTCTCCTCAAATCGGACACTCCCGTAACCGGACGCGGACAGTCATTTGGGTCCTGAAACGTTAGTTTCTATCTCTACAAACCGGACACTACTTTTTATAAATTTGAAAAAAAGAACTATTTTTGCTTTAAATTGCAAGCTAAAAAAAAAAAAATGCAACTTTTCACCATTTTTAAGTAATGAAATGTAATGTAAATGAAAATAAAATTTTTTGCCTTATTCATAACTAAAAATATTGTTAAGCTATTTCACCACTGAAAAATCAATCTTTCTCCTGTCACCTTGCCTTATCTTAGTAAAGAAAGGAGAGAAAATGATTCGGACATCAGCATCATTTGATCTTTTCATCTGGACCTCACAAGTTATGAGACCCCTCAAGTAGAAATGACATCTTAAATGCTTCTTCCCCATTGAAAATTTCTTTAATTTTCTTATCAATTTGAAGACTGTATTTAACACAACTGGGATAAAAAAAAAAAGAACAGAAGTATAATCTTTATAATGTATATAATCTTTGAGGTGTTTATATAAATGAAATTTTTTTTCAGACATTTGATAACTAATCAATTGTGAATAATCAACTCCATAGGTCCTCATGACTTATACATATGCATTGTTTTTTTTTTCTGTGAATCATGGGAGGTTTATTTTCAAGAAAGTATTAACCATGTTCCCTATCAAATGATAACTAGGTGTAAGAGGATGTACACCTAATAATTGAAACGGACTGAGGACAGAAAGCTCCTATTCGGTATCATATGTCTAACTTGAGTACCTATGTTAATAGGAAAATTATATTTATTTATTTATTTATCTAGCTACATCTAGAATTATGTATTTATATCAAACTTCTTTATATATTCTTTTTTATCTTTCTTATAGTTTGAATAAATATTCTTGTAGATAGTTATAGTATCCTTGTAGATATTATTTAATTATTTCTACATCTTTGAGAATATTCTAAAAACAATTTATGGTGTTAAATTTCGTTATTAGGGTACCCTTCCCTTAAACGGACAACTCTCATAAACGGACAATTTTTTGGTCCCAAGAATGTCTGCTTAAAGGAGGTTTCACTGTATATACTTTTTTAGGATTATTCTCAAATGGTTAAATTTTTATAAGTCTTTTTTATTTCGGTAAGGGGGGATATTAATATATTTTTTAAGTGATTTTAAATTTTAAAACTATTTTTTTAAATAAAAACCATTTTTTTTCAATTTTTTAAAATAATTTTAAGTATAAATTATAGAAATTATCTTTTAAGCTGTTTAAATATATATATTTATTGTTTCTTTTTTTTTTTTTTTTTTTTTTTTTTTTTTGAAAAAAAAATGCATGTCCAAAGATAGTCTCTTAGCACGCCTTTAATTATTATTTATAAACTAAAATTTTTTCTCTTATTTAGATAATGAGTGAAAATTATTTTTTAAAATATACACATAAAATAGCATAAAACGGTAACTCAAAAATTGTTGAGCATCAAATTCAGTTATTAGTGATATTACACATTTTGATAAATTTTCACAGTGTTAAGTAAGTGCCTTTTCAAAACTCAATGTGCCCTTTTCTGTGAGGAAACACCCTGCCCTTTTTTATTCCTTGGGAGAACTCCGTTTTACTACATATTCAGATTTTAAGGAGTTACTTAGTCTACTCTTAAAATTATTATATCTGTAATATATTTTTTGTTTTAAAATTTTTGAATTTTTGATGGAGATTATATTTTTAAGGGTTCAGTGGTTAGTTGTTGACGAATGTGACAAATTGTTTGAGACTGGTGAAAAGGGATTTCGAGATCAACTAGCAATCATTTATAATGCATGTGACTCTGCAGAATTAAAGAGGGCTATGTACAGTGCTACTTTTAGCCATGAGGTGGAAGAGTGGTGCAAATTGAACCTAGATAGCCTTGTTTGTGTTGCAGTTGGATCCAAGTAAGTTTTTTAATTTTTCTTTAGTTTTTTCCCATCATTTTTCAAAAAGTATAATAAAATAAAAATATTTTATTTATGTATATTTTAAAATTAAATCCAAAAGATAAATTTTTGCTGCCTTTTTCCTTTTTGAATAAGCTCTAATTTGTTCTTTGGAAACAAATTTAAGTAAGACTTCACTTAATAAGTAAATTAATCTTCTCTTAAATTACTGTAAAGCTTATTATCCTGCATTTGGTATGAAATCATACTCAATTACTCATTATTTTTGTTTCTTTTATTTAAAATAACTTATTAAAATTATTTTATTCATGCTGTATTTACTTAAAACTATATAAATGATTGTAAACTGATAAACTATATAAATGATTGATAAATGCATACTTGTAGGAACACTGCAGTGGAAACTATAAAACAAGAACTCAAATTCACTGGATCTGAAGGTGGCAAACTAGTTGCTCTGAGAGACATTTTAAAGGGGGTATGTTAATTTAAGAATTTTTTATTACATTATTATTTGAATATTATTGTTTAAAAGAATTTTTATTTACAATGAAAGCTGTGTTGTGTAAAAAAAAATGATGTGATAAAAAGCTTTTACGGTTAATGGGAATTTCTAAAAGTTTTCTGAGTGATCAGTAAAATAAATTTTTTATTAATATGTTATGATTGTAATAAGTATGTTATGAACATTCACTCAAATTTATAGATCGAAACATTCTATCGAGTTTAACCATTATCAAAACTAGGCTTGTGATTTATCAGCGAATCTAAATACCATTGATTTACGAACTTCCACAAATCAATTGTTTATATTCGGACTAGGGTTGGGGTTTTGGACGTCCTAAACTAGTTTTGGACAGGACACGTGTGTTTTACTGTCTTAAACTGGATAAAACTGTCCTAAACTGGATAAAACTGTCCTATACCTTGAACTTTGGTAAAAGGTAAAAACTCTATAGGTGTAACCATTGTGAACATAATAATTACCTGTATCAATAAATATTTGATATTTTTTATGCAATTTACTTTAATTATTAAAGGAAAATAATATAATAGGAAAAGGTTTATAATTTTTGAAGCTCCACAATTCATTGAACTACAAAAGTGAATACCTAATTCTTTTAATATAAATATGCTTTTAATACTGATAAATAAGGCCCGGATTTTAATGACATTTGCATTTTTGGACATTTTTTGTTCCTTAGAGCATTTTTTTAGATTTATAGGGCATTTTCTAAAATTTTTGGGGCGTATTTTGCATTGTAAAGCATTTTTTAAGTTTTTGTTAATATTTAAAAATTTTTATTATTTATGGTGGCATTTTTATTACATGAAATGCAAGATTTGTCTTATAATTTGTCTTGATTCAGAAGATGCTGTATCAATTAAGATAGCGCAGAACGTGTTGACCTCTGATAAAATCCAAGGAATTTATCAAGTCTAACTTTGCTATTGTGTCCTCGACAATTTCGAGCTTGGAGAAACAAGATGATGCAATAAATTATATTGACGTAGTGAGTCAAGTGCTGTAAAAAGCAAAGGGAAAGATAGCACAAAGTGTAGCAGCTAAATTGAACAAAGTTTTGGAGAAGAACACTGGCTTCCAAACAATGAAGAAAAATCTCTAGGATATTAACAGGTGAAGCAACATCTTTTCAAATTGAAGAATTTTCAGTAAGTGAGACCGTCTTTTTCAAGTACGCACCAATAACATCAGTAGACGTTGCGAGAAGCTTCTCCAGGTATAAAAATTTACTTTCAGACAAGAGACGCTCATTTACATTTCAAAATACCAAAAATCATTTAATAATCCAATGTAATTCTGATATTTATTCATATTATGAGATAGAAGTTGTTATATTCATTAAAGTTTCTATACGAAATGAAAATGTTTTGGAGTCAAAACATTTATTATTATTTTTTCTGTTGTTGTTGTTATTTTAGGATATAAAACATATTTTTCAAACTTTAATGAACGTAGAACAAGTATTGCATTGCTTTATATTTTTTGAAATGACTCATAATAATTTTAAAGAGTAAGACATTGTTTTAGTTCAATATTTTTACTTTATTTAAGTCATGTCGTAAGTCATTTTTAGCGCAATTTTCGCATTTTTAAGGGCATTTTTTGCACTTTTTAAGGGCATTAGTTGAGATTTTTTAGGTCATCAAAATCCGGGCTCTACTGATAAATAATGTTTTTGCATAAGGATAAATAATACAATATTAAAAAATAATAATAAAAATTACTAAATTTGTTTAAAAATTAACCTTTTATTTTTCACAATATTTTTTAAATTTTTTTTTATATTTTCTGCATTACAGGATGATAAAAAAGACATGTATTTAAAAAAAATTTCTTTTAAATATAAATATATAAGTTTAAATTGGAAATACAAAATAACTGAAAAATGTATTAACAGTTTTGAGGGGCATAACATCAGTTTCTGTCACTGGTGATGTATCACCACTATGCTAAAAGTATCGAACATGAATGAAATAAAAGTTTTCTTGAATAGTACTATAGGTAAATAAACTTGTTTATGATTAACCAAGCACTTAGTTCCTAATAGCTTAACTTGTATGGCAAGGTCAAACTTCAGTTATGCACTATTGAATGAGAGGTCCAATTGTACTTGATTACTGATTAATCTTCCATTGTTTAATGTTTAAATTGAAGAGTCAAACAATATTAATAAAACATAATATTTTTAAAAACAAATATTCTCAAGTAGATTTAATTATCAATAAGTTATTAGTTCTATGTTTATTTTACCTTTTAAATATTGTTCAGGTAAAATTGTGACATAATATGAGCAAAAGGGTTTTGGACAGTTTAAGACAGTTTTGGACAAAGGGGTTTTGGACAGGACGGTTTAAACCGTGGATGAATCCATACTGTCCTAAACCTTGCCAACCCTGATTCAGACGTAGTTCTGCTAATCTAAAATATAAATTTCATTACTTATGCAAAATCTCAGTAACAAGTCATTTATTCCACCTTTATCAGCATTCTATTATTCTTCCTAATTTCTCATTCACGTGGGATAACAACTTTATTCACGCAGATTTGTTAGAGAAGTACGCAACTTCAGATAAACTTTGAAAAAAAGAAAAATTATTTTGGCTAAAACTAAGAAATTACTGAGGCAAACACAAAAGTATAAAATTGATAATCCAAAAAGTTATTCTGAAATGACAAAAATGTAAAAGACCATTTGTTAGAAAAAATTGTGTTTTTTTTCTTTCTTTATTTAAAATTTTGGATTTTAATGAGTAGCAAATTTGGATTTGTTACTGAAGAATCATTCAATCAATGTGATATATTTGCCTACTTTTTTATTTGGCTATAATTAGATTGAATTAGTTTTTAATGTGATATTACAGCATGGAAATTTCAAATCACGCTTTTTAATAATCACGTTTCAATATGCTTGATACCATCGTAGATCCCCATTTCATCCACTCTTTTTTTTTTTCCAGTTAATGCAATTGATTTCCTCATACTTTTTGAAATTCCAATATTATTATGACACTCAAATTTTGAATGACGCATTTGAAAAATTACTTTATGTCTCACGTGATTTGCAGACAATCCATGTGACGTTTCGATCGTTTTTTCTTCTTATTTTCGCTTATTGCTGTTGATTTCTACATGATTTCTGAATATTCCGATATTATCATAAGTCAAATTCAAATTGCGCACCTGAGTATTCACTATTTACCTTAACGCGATAATTCTAATAAATTGTTCAGCAATTATCTATACTCATTTTTGCATAATTTTTAAAATCTTGCTATTTTTAATACAATATTATTTATTAAAACATGTGAATCTCAAAACATACAAATAACTAACTCCTTTTTGATGCTTCTGATTGATGAGATTTTGTCATAAATCAATGTTTTATCATCAATCTTTTTTTAGTTATTGCCGTAGATGTCACAGTGTTTTATATAGTTTTTTATGCAATAACTTTTGTAAAAGTGCAAAAAAGGAGGAATATGTAGTTTATTTCAATATATATAATCTTTTATGTGTTGATGGAAGAAAAAAAAATGAAACAAATTTTTTCTCTTTTTAAATTTTATAATTGTTATTTTGGGCATAAAAATGACTGTCTTTCATGTACAAAAACAAAAGCACTTAACATACATGCTACGCCTCCTGTTTTTTAACGAAGACTCCTGTATTTTAAAACTATCTCCTCTTGGCCTATATATTCTCAAATTTCTCTGTATTTGTTGAAGAAATTTTAAAAAAAAATGCAAATTTGATGATAAAATATCTGCTGATGGCAAAAATACTTCTCTTATTCCTCAACAGATAGTGCTATTGCCAGTACTGCAGTATGTTGAGCGTTAATTGGTTAAGTAATTATAAATAATGGTTTAAAATAATCTTCTTTAGATTAAGATTTATATACATATTTTGACATTGTGTGCTTATATAATTTCCAATTTTGAATTTCTCTTTTTGACTTACATGATTATGCAGGATGTATTAAAACTCATAACCTAAAAAATTTCGCTAGCAAAATTCCCTATTTTATTTCTCCAATGTTGACAGGTATAAGTTAAGTACTTTAAAAAAATGCATGTTGAAAAAAAAAATTCAAAAAATTTTTTCTACACCTGCAATCACATGTCTTTGAAACTGTCGGAAAGTTAATATAATGTCAGATAAATGCAATTTCAAAACTTAGAAAGTGAATAACTTTTTTCTTAATTTTTTATTATTTGCATATAATTTTTTTAGGGGTTCATGCCTCCTGCACTCATCTTTGTACAAAGCAAAGAGCGAGCCAAGGAACTTTATTCTGAGGTTGTTTATTATTGTCCACGAGTTGGAGTTATACATGCTGATCTTCCACAAGATGAAAGAGATTCTGTTGTTGAAAAGTTTGAATCCAGTAAAATTTGGGTCTTGATTTGTACTGAGTTAATGGCAAGAGGAATTGATTTCAAAGGAGTTAATCTAGTTATCAATTATGATTTTCCAGCTACTGCTATAGCATATATTCATAGGATAGGTAATGTTACAATTAAAATCCAATTTCATGAATTTTAAGTATCTTTTATGTGTAATTTTGTTTAATTATCTGGAATCTATAGATCTGTTTTTTCCCCCTCCAATTATTATGCAGTTTTCTATGTTAAATTCGTTGTTTGGAGCAATAAGTGAGAAATATAAATGCATTTTTTTTTAAGTGATCAAAATTGTTTTATTTATTAATAGATTTATTATACATTATTCACTTTATTAAAAAATTAAACTTTGTTCTTTTTTTTTTGCAAATATTTTTGTAAAATTCATTCTAGTGACATTTTTTGTAAGTAAAGACAAAAATAAGATGCTAAAGGAGGTTATAAACATAAAATAATACTTTTTCTTATTTTACTTATTTTAAAGTCATTGAAATAGGTCTGTGTTCCCCAATACCGATTTTGCTATATACCAATATATTTGGCACCTGTTACTTCTTTTTTTTAAAAATAATAATAAAAATAATAATAAATACTTTTAATACTAAAATTACACATTATTACTAAAGACTAATTTACACTATGTGTTAAAAATCTCAATTCATGTTGTATTTTTTGGTAATAATTTAAGTTTTGATTTATATTTTTTTAATGAAACAGTCAATATTTTTTGAAAATCTAAATAGTTAATTTTATGTGTAAATTTTTTTTAATATTTAATTTAATTCAATGCTGCCTACAATCAGAACTCATTGCTAATGTAATAGTACTTCTGATTTCAGATAATTTATGTCAGTCTCTAAAAAGGAATAACTTTCATTTTATCTTTTTCTGAGTGCCCCTTTTAATGATAGATGTTTGTAACCTCTAACAATGAAACTAATCATATTCAGTATTTTTAAATAAATTTTTGAAGAAAAATCACTGATAGATATTTTTTAAAAATTTTTTTTGTAAATCTGTATTATTTTTTCCCCCCCTATGCAACAGGACGAACTGGAAGAGCTGGAGAAGAAGGAAAAGCTATAACTTTTTTCACCACAGATGATGTTGAAAATTTGAAAAGGTTATAATTTTATTCCCATTTTGTAAATTCTAAAATTCTACGAAATTGAATTAAAAATTTTTCATTATTTTACTGATTATTTATTCATTATTTTAATGATTTTATTCATTTTAAGTATTTTTAAAATATTTCTAATTTATTTTTATTTATTTATTCATTTTTTTGAAATTATTTTTTAATGAGTGTTTGCCTTATCTTAAGGTAAATAATCATTCCACAAGGCTGAAGTGATTTTTCTCCTATTTGAATCAGATAATTTCTAGTATTGTTTGGTTTTATTATGAGGAGTTATATCAATAATTTTTAAATTTTAATGTTGAGTTAGGCACAGCATAGCTACTTTCATTACCTGTATTATTAAACTTAATGTTCATTTAATATTGAGTTTCATATTGGATGCTAATGACTAGATAATTTATAAAAATCAGTTTTAAATTAAATTAATTTGAGTTAATAATTAGATTACAGCCCCCAAGTATTAGTGAATAAGTAAATTTTTATTTGTTTATTTTTTTAGTAAGATTACAAACAAGATCAAAATAAATTATCATTGGTTTTCTTATTTCTAATAAAATCTATATTATTAATCATAAAATTTATTCATAGTTACCAACCTTACTGGATTTACCAGTAGACTACTGGATATTGCCAGTTTCTCTTGGTATGCTAGTTTCATTAGAGTTCATCTGGGTTTTTGTACATTTTAGAAAATTCCCTAAAATTGAGTTAGTTTCCTAAGAAAAAATCCCCATTGAAATAGAATTTTTACACAATTTATTGCTTGTGTGAATATTTAAATAAGTATTACTCATATATCATGAAGTGAACCTCATTAATAGTAATCAATTTAAAGCTTTCTTTTTTTTTTTCTAAAATTTTCTGTTTATTTTTATCTAGAACTCCTTTTTTATTTTCTTCTATTATTTTTATCTAGTACTCCTTATTTAAAAAATCTAACTCTCAAAAATAAATGTCTATTACTATTCAAAATGAGTTAACATTAAAAAAAACAAAAACATTTCCAGTTCATTTAATGTTGTTCTTAAATGGAAAATATTGCAGACCATTTATAGATATTAGTGCAATAAAGTTCTTGTACTTTGATGACAATAAAATTTCTTATATGTAAAATATTTTGTTTATTATTCAACAGTTATCATGAAATTTATATTTCATAAAATTAACTGAATTTTTTTCTGATTATGTAGGCAGCTATGTTTATATTATAAATGAATAAATTAATATTAATGTAATTAAATTTGTATATTCTCACACTTTGCAAAATCATTTGACTAACATTTTGGATTCTGTGTTGTTCTGAAACTTCCCTTCCTTTAAAATTTTTATTCCAATGATAGTTCAAACATACTTTTATGAATATATTTCGCACATTTATTATGTATAAGAAAGATAGATTTTTTTTATTAAAGTTACTTATTATATTACATACATATGTTAAAATTTCTCAGTAAATTTATTAAAATTGTAGAATCTAAAGTTTAATTAATATGATTTTCAGTATTGCTCAAGTGATTAAAAATGCTGGATGTGAAGTTCCATCATATATCATGAGTCTGAAAACTAAAAAGTAAGTATAGTATTATTAGTATAAACTTCTAACATTATTAAATATTTACAATATCAATATAACCCATATGAATCATGAATTTATTATTAAGTATTATTTTAAGGGTTATACCTTTGATTTTACTAAGTCATAACTATTTTGTTTTGTTAAAACATAATTTTTTTTTTTTTAAACTTAATTTTGGATAGAAAGCAATTTTTCTCAGCAACAATAGTGCTGTGAAAATATCAGAATTGATAGGGCTTAGTTTATCTCAAAATTTGTTTCTAAAATAATGTCAAACTGCGGCTTTCTGTTCATATCCTAACACCCCTTTTTAAACTTCAAATTGAAAAGTGTCTAATCATTTAAAAATATTAAAATATATACATAAAAGATTCTATAAAGTTTAAAAATATTTTTCTAAATCATTTTTTTTCTTAAATTTAAATTTTCCTAGAAGTTTGCTAAAATGTCTTAGTTTTAGATCTTTCTCAACTAGTAGACTTAAGAGTTTTTTTTATAACTATTGTGATTTTAAATTGGATTCATACAAATTCTAGGAAGAAGAAAAATAACATTGTGAGACCAATTAAAAGGGAAAAAATATCCACTTCCACTGCCTATGATATTGGGAAAGTCGGTAAAAAGAGGTAATTATTAATTTTTGTTTTAAAGTTGATATTTTTTCCATTTAATAAAATATTCTTAAAAATTATTGTTCTCAAATGCTGACATAGCATTCATTCAAGTAAATCAGTGTAATAACTATTATTTCTTACTATGAGAAAGCATATTATGTAATAAATATGGTAGATTATCAATTGCAGATTTTGTTTCAAGGCAGATTTGGGTTTTAAATTCTTGGTATCATAATGTTTTCTATAAATCATATTAGTGGAACATGTTCAGAGATGTTTTTCTATTCATTATTTTTAAGCACTTAGGAATTATTTCCACTGTTTCAGCTTT
The DNA here is from genome assembly GCA_949128135.1 of Parasteatoda lunata. Classification (NCBI taxonomy): domain Eukaryota; kingdom Metazoa; phylum Arthropoda; class Arachnida; order Araneae; family Theridiidae; genus Parasteatoda; species Parasteatoda lunata. The sequence continues at coordinate 23,077,496 of OX421977.1, read as the reverse complement.
GTCTAAATTGCTCTAATCAGTTTAAGAGTTTTTGAATATATATTTTCACATAAAATTTTATTTCAATGAAAGAGTTATAATCTGCTGATTATGTTTTTATTTTTATTTAACACTAAATCATCTGTTAATAGGAGGCTAGACATTTTTCTTGGTGTATCTAATTTTAATTTAATCATGGTTTTCATAAATAGACATAAAGAGCAGGTGCACTTTGTTATTTAAATAAACTTTTTTAACTCTTTACGTGTAGCAGTAGCTTTTAAAAATTATGAACACATTTCACTACCTGTGTCTTAAAGAAAACACTTAATAGTGAAGCTCTGAGCTCTGTTCTAGATAGTTGGGGTTGCTTTGCAAAATAATAGTTGTTTTCTTAATGTTATTTTATAAAAAAATAATAGGAATGAAATTTTTTGTACAAATTTACCAGAAATCTGCTTTTAAAAGCATAATTAATAATGCAAAGTTACTATTGATAAACATTTTCCTCAAATATTGATACTTAAGAAGAACAAAAGTCTTGTTTCTTTACTTGTTGTGATCTGTTTTAATAATTCCAATTTGTATGCCCTCATATTAAACTTTATCCATTTTTCTAAGAATATCTGTAATTCATCAACAACATACTTCAGGCATTTTAAAACCAATTTATTATTTCATACAGACAGTAAATATTTGGCATTTTATTTAACCACCAGACAAGATTCAGTAATTTCTACTTTTGTTTCATATCATATTGCTAACCCTCCAACTGCAATTGCTAAATTTTCAGTACCTTCTCCTGGTAAATATGAAAAGTTCCACACTGTAGGGCTGAATAAAGCTAAAGTAAAATACAAAAAATTATATATCATTCAAAACATGTTTCATTTATTCTAAATGTGCTAATCTAGATTACTTGCATTTTATCAAATCTTCCCCTCCAACAAAATAATATATTACTGTTAATTTCTATTATAAAATATCTAACTCACATTTAAATGAATATTGTTGTTTTATATTATTCAAAACTTCGTTATGAGTAAAAAAGGCTGAAAATGTGTTGAATGTTGTTGAATGAAATATAAATATGTATTAAATTAATTTTGAATTGGGCATAAAAGTGTAATAAAAAAAATTGAAAGTGTAAAGAAAATAGCACTCATAAAGCAATATTAATAATAATAGCACTCAAAATTTCCATATGTTGATTTGCTTTTACAATCATCATTAAAAAAATATATATATATTTTAGGAAAAATATTTTCAAAATTGAAGTTCTGCTAAACTGAAATATTTAGTGTAAATCACATCTAACAAAAATTTTAATGGGTAAAAGTTGCCATAAATCAGTATTTACATAGAGTTAACAACTTAAAGTTTTCAAAATCTATTTATTATGTAGAGTTTGTTGAAACCATAAATGAAATATAACATTTTCTCATTGAGACTTTGAATTCTGATAGTAATTAGAATATTTTACTAACTTTTAGGGAATAAAATTAATCCCACCACACATTTTGTCTTCAGATATTTCTAAAAAATATATCAAATTATCTAAGTTTTCATTTGCTATTTCAAAATTGAAAGGCACTATAACTTCTTATGGGTTATCGAAACTAATTTTTTAAAAACTAAACCAAAGGGACCAATTTAAACATTTTGTTTTATAGTATATTTCATGTTTTAATGTGCTTTTTTCACCTTGTATTATTTTATTTATTACGATTTCCATCAGAACAAAAATTATAAAAATGCAGAATAATAATAGAGCATGATTGATTGTAAATATCAATAGTTACAGAAAAATAGCATTATGTATGAAGATCAAGAAAAAAGAATAGTAAATGTCCATGAAACTGATTCTAAGAGAAAACTATTATTAATGAGGATTGGACTAGTTTTTCCACGGCACTGCCCATCTTCACTGTGTAATAACTCTGGAGGAGGACTGATTTTTTATGTTATTAATTTGTCAAAACTTAGTAATCCTTTAATTGCAACAGATGGAAATACAATTGTCATTTTTTCTGAAAAATGGACCTAAACTGTTCTTTCCCCTTGATCTTCATATTATGAGCACTCTTAATGCTATTTTAGAATTAAAAAAGTCTAACATATCACATTTAATGTTTCACATTTGATTGATTTTATGAAAGGTAAAATAGTTTTTCTGATAATCCTTTGTTTTGAATCCAAAGTCCACCTATCATAGCTGTTACCTGCTTGATCATTTGATACTAAAATTTGTAATATTCTATCATTTATATAAATTGTTGCTTAATAATGTTTTCTGTAACACTATTTTACAAATAAAGAATACAGTAAAGATAAAATTAAAAAATATATTATGAGTTGCATTTTCTACTCACCGATTTCTCCTTCTTCAAGTGTATCTTCAATTACATTGCATGTAGTATGACAAGGATTTTTAGGTAGAAACTGAATATTATTATAACCTCTGATTTGAGCTACCCACATCACCGTGACAGAAGGCATCACATCAATCTAAAATGAGTTAAAACAATGAGTACTTTTCATTCTGATCATTGCTCATATGTTTAAGAGACACTCGTAATTAAACACATACATTATTTGCTTATCTGTGTGGTTGACACTTACTTCTATAAACTAATTTAATGCCAATTAAAAAAAATCTATGTAAACTTTTTAATCAACGTTTGGAGCAAAATCACATTTGTAGACTAGAAAATCAGTAAAGCTAATACACTTTCATAATAACCTGTGGTTAGCCTGGCTGCATTTATCATAGAAGCCAGTATTAAATTAGTTTAGCCATTATCAGATGGTTGGTAATGGGATTAATAAAATCTGTGCTACATAATACCTTACTCATTATGTAAATAATTTATAGTTGAATTAAATTTAAAAGTGCGCTTGTTAAAAAAATATTTGCTCATAATATTTATTTTATAGGGATAATAAAACTTTTCTGAAAAGAAAAAGTGAAAATGAGCCTTCTAGTGAAAAGAAAAAGTTGAAAAAAACTGGCAATTCTGATGCTCATTCAACTAAAAGTTCAATGAAGAAGAAGAAAAAGAAACTGAAACCTGTTGTATAATTACTTTATGTTATATTTATGTATATATTTGTGTAAATAAATTTTTTTTTGTTTGTTTTCGAAACGTAAAAATGAATTGATTAAATGTTATAAATTTGAAATTATTAAAATTACTTTTAATATTAGAAGATGGGGAGCAGTCTAATATGATTTAAAAAAATGCTTTTGATAAAAAGAACAAATTTTGTGATCTTTTTTGATAAAAAGCAGAAAAATATACTTACTTTTTTATATTTCCTTCCAATATAGTTGGAAGACATAAGAATCCAATTTGCTTCTGTCATCTGCACAACTCCCGGCAGAAAATATGGTCTTGCATAAAATTTACGAACAAATTTTTGAGTAGATTTTTCACAGTTTTCCCTTTGTAAGAAAAAATGTCATTAAGAATAAGTAAACTTTTTTGTGGTCACACATTCAAATTCTTGATTTATATATAAATAATCGCAGGGGTAAACAAGGATATTTTTTTACACTAGCAGGAAGATCAAATGACCAGTATGTGAAGTTGGAGAAATATTTAGCTTTTCATGCAATATTTGGGAAATTGTTTCAAACGTTTTTGCTTTATCAAAATATGATATATGAAATTAATTTTTAGTTTTATTATTTAATAAAATAGCATTTTTAAAAACATTGTAGTTATAAAAATTATATCCATACTTACATTTTAATTTTAAAGTCTTTAGTAGCACTTACCATGTTTAATTTTTTGTGTTAATCTAATATACTTGTAAATTTCCTTAAAATAATAACTTAGATTACCTATCTTAATTTAAAAAAATAAAAGATGCTTTCATATAGGTTTCGAAATACGGATTTTAATTATTAAATGTGTCATATGGTTTAAACAATCCATAGTACTTAATTATATACTGAAAAAAAAAAGAGGAATATATTTGAAATCACATGTAACTAGCAATTAATATGTAAACTTTAAACTGACGGAATATTAATTATTGTTCTAAATTGATGAAATTAAATATAAACCATAATATTTGTTTTACTAATTTGAGACAGTTACTGTGACATAGGCTTTTATTAGTCAATCAAAAAGTTACAACATTTCTTAAATCAAACCAGAAATCAAAATTTTGTGGACTGCACCTTTTATTTATTTAATCGGCCATGAAAAGAATTTTCCACAATTGTTGATTAAGACTAATTCTTTTTTTTCCTTTTAAAACCTTTCTTTAATTTATAAAGTTTATTATTTTCATCGTTAGAAACAATACCGAATGTAAAGCCTGAATGATGTAGGGGCAAGGGATGTCCACATATACTAAATTATAAGGGTATGGGCTGAATAAAATATAATTCATTTTTTAATAATATTTCATTTTTTCCACACTGTTTAGGACTGATGTGACATGCACACCTGGTCCTTGTTCAATTTAACCCCATTCAAAAATGTATCGTAAAAATTTTAACTTACCTACTTCTTACTTACTTTAACTTCTTGCTTATTTTAACTTACATTTTTTATGTTAGAAACTACTTTGGTGTAATAGCCATGAAAATGTATAAATATAAAGAAACTGGTTTAATTCAATCTATACGCTGCACATTCTTAAAATTAATTACCGTTATTTTATGATGGAAACCACAAAGTTCAATTTACAAACCGAAGATCCGACTTAAAAAGAGTCCCGTTAACTAAAGATCTTTGTATGTATTTAATAATTTTTTTGTTTGAAGTTTTCTGAATTATTCAAAGTTAATTCCATTTAAAATTAATAAGATGGCCCAGTTTATTTTATAATAATAGTATTTTTTTATAATATAGTCTTTTTAGTGATGTATCTAGTATTTAGATGAAAAAATAGATGTGCTGGAGTATAATATATATATATATGTCTTATATAGTAAAATTAAATTAAAATGTTTTGTTTTGATGATTTTTATTATAAATAACTGATCTTACCAATGCGCGTACCACTTTTGAAGATCTTGACTAAGTAGTTTTTGAAAAAGCATCTGATGATTCTCAACATTTAGGTTAGACTGAAACATGCAAACATCTTCATCCAGATGATAAAAACCCTATAAAAAATATTTAATTATCATATTTCTTGCACAGTTTTTATTATATTAATTTTTGTTTTAAAGTCTTTATTTAACACTATTCACTGAGTTTACACATTTAATTAAACCAATGCACTCCAAAAACTTTACAATAATATATGTGAACGTTATGTAAAAAAGGCTTTAGTTTACACTGTGTGCATAAATATATCATATCTAAGTTAACCTTTATATTTTCAATTCAGATTGAGATTTTTGATATTTTAATTAAATCTTAATTGAAATCTTATTTTATATCAAATTTAATATTTCTTTTATATGATAGAGTTGCAGTATCAGTGTAAATTAGAGACCAAATTTTGTCAGCATCTATTCTTTGGGAAATTAAACAGAAAATAACCACCAAATTGGAAAAAAACCCCTCTAGGTTATCTTTCAGTTTATTATTTTTTTTCTCAAGAACTCTATTTGTAGTAATTGTAATGTTAAGCAATATTAACTCAGAAAGAAATTAGAAATAACAAACTATGCTAAGTACATTTAAATCACAATATATTTTGTCTAATTTACAGCATGAAATCAACATTATTGAAGGATATTTAGATATGTATTAAGAAAGTTACTGAAGAAAAAATAATAATAATGATTTATTATGAGGGAAAAGATTTTTACCCTATTATATTACATGTTACTTGAAATAAAAGTCTTTAGTCATAATTGTTATTATCCCTATTTTAATACCTTTAAATGACAAACATTAATGAATAACTTTTATTACAGGATCTATTAAAAAACACCTAAGACATGCTAAACACAATAAAAAATTAAACCACACTAAAAAAATTATAATTACCATTAAATTTAATTCTGCTTAAAAAGTTGCTGCTTAAAATAAAATATATAAGTAAATACTTTGATCCTTGTTTACTATACTTCATAGTTCGAATTAATAAACTTAAAAAATCTTCAACCAAAAATTTTTAATCTTACCTCAGTCATATTTAAAATATTGAAAGAATCTTGCATGACAGACCAATCAAACATTGCATCTCTTACAATAACTGGAATATTTCTTTGCATGTAATATTGTGAGATCTCTTCGGGTGAAGTCCGATTTAAATAGTCCACATCAAAAACATCTTCACATACCTAAAATATTAAGAAAAAAAAAGGCAAAATTGTGAATATACTCTAAACACACATCTTGCTTTATTTAAATTGTAGGCTGGTTGAACCCATGTCCAAGAGGTCGTGAGTTCGATCCCCATCAGGTTGAAGACTCCCTGTGTAGTAAATGGTGACTGGTGCAAGTTAAACTTGTCAGGTCATAAAGTCCTCCATGTTCCCAAAATCAATACCTATGGGGGTACAGAATTAGAGGTTGATGGTTGTTTGGTTCAGTAAAAATTACATATGGTGGATGTATGAATGGGTCCACCCTATAAATGGGCTGCGAAGTATGTGTGGCTGAAATCGTATTCTTGCCCATAGATGGCACCACTGAAATACAAACACATCCTCTGTATTAAATTCACTTGGTTTCACCAAGCAGGCTTACTGGTTGGCAAGTGACATTAAAAACATATTTAATTTGTGAATGAATTATTACCAGTATAAAGTTAAAAATGGCACTAATCACGAAATTGGTTAAAATACTTAAGTGTTTTCATTAAAAATAAAATTGTGTAGAAAAGAGAGACAAAAATTAACAAAGATCACTTAAATGTTTAACAATAGTGGAAACATTTTATTAATTATTTTATATGAAAATTAATAACGTCTATGATACAATAAGAAAATACTAAGATTAAGGAAAATAAATAAAGTTAAACAGTTATGATAAAAAAAATATTATATATCTATTTTTAAATCTAACAAATTGTGCATAGATTTGAACAATATGTTATTAACATTTTAAAATGTATCATCTTATTTTGAAAATCAGAATAATTTTTTTTTTATCACAATTCACGTTAGCTAGACTTTAAAACCTAACTCATTTTTAAGGGGAAAAAAATATTTTAAGTATTCAATTTATAAACTAAAATAAAATGTAAACTAATACAATTTATATAAAAAAGAAACAAGAATTTTTTTAATACATTTTTTTAGAACTTAATCTACTTCGTTTAACACAATGTTAATAGACATTGAAAATTGGTGCATTAAAGCAGAAAACAGAGCTTCAAGAAGACCCACGTATTACAGAACAATTAACAAGCCTAGTAAAGTTAAATTTGAACTACATATGATTAAAAGTAGATAAGAACTTATAGCCAAATAATTAAAGGGGTGAATCTGAATATTAAGGCATCATAAGGTTAAATGTAAGCATTTATTATGAATAAACATACTAACAATTTTATTTGCTATCAAATTTATAATATTCTTCATTAAATACAACAGATTAATCTATGTATTATTAATTTTTAAAATTATTTTCGATAAACTGGTCACTAGTAATCAACTACTAAACCTAAACAATACTAGGCATTACAAGTAAAACTTAAATAAAAATTGTAGGATGTGAAAGAATAAATAGAACTAAAGTAAAATTGTTATGAAATAAAACTATTTATCAGTGTACAACAAATACTAGAAAAAGTAAAAAGGCATGATTGACTCATTTTAAAATTTAATTTTAGAAAATTTTTCCAATTAATGTTTTATTTCATGGATTCAAAATTGCACATTTTTATTACTGTACCTTGCAATCAAAGATAAGTACTTCTTCATTTGAATAGAATGGATTTTCCAATAAACAATTTTCAGAATATAATTCAGTCCAGTCCCAAAATGGTAAAATCTACAAAAAAATGAATATCTTTTTGAAAAAAGCATGAGATAAGAAAGTTTAAGTTATGATTTTAATTTTTAAAATTAATATTAAGAATGTTTATAAAACTAAAATATTATGTTAATTGTGTAACTTAATATACTATAATTAAAAAATGAAGAAACATTCTGTAACTTTTTTAATTATAACACTTTAATAACTATTTTCAGTGAATCATTTGTTAATTTCAATAAAATAGTAGCCAAAAAAAAAAAAAAAAAAAAAAAAAAATCTTCAGTATCATTTTTTATATATATGAAGAAAAAAAACTGTGTAGTAATAGATATGAAGATTTTTGTTAAAAGAAAAAAAATTGGTAATATATTTAATAATGTGTACGATTTATTATTATTAAAACCGGTTTAGGTGATTACTCTTATAGATTTTTTTAAAGCATATATAAGAATTTATTAAATTCAGTAATTATTACCTTAAACATAAAATATCTCGTGTTCGTCAAAAAAGATCTCGAAACTGTGTCAGAACTCAATGTGTAAGAAATGGCAAGACAGCATATGCCAATCTTAAGTAGCATCAGAAACTTTCTTTTCCATTCTAATTTTTGTACGGGTAAAATTAATGGCTTTGCTTTCTCAACTATCTCATCATGGGTGAGACCAGCAGCTAAGCAATATTCGTACACCGTCAAAATTTCATTATTAATTTCTGAAAGCGCATTCCTTCCATTCTTGTTTGACATTTTGACAGGTTTTACCGATCGGCTGTAGACGATACGAAAACTGAAACTAGATTAGCTGCTGCCAACAAAAAATCTATAAGAACTGCAAAGTAGGCGCAAAAGCCGGGAGATAAGTTTTCTTTCAAGTAGCACGCTTGACAACACACGAAAGGCGGAGCTTTGCGTATTTCTCAAAGTGAATGCAAATATAAACAAACAAGGTTTTTATAGGAAACATCAGTCCTCAATTATGTCTGTAAATAAGTACCAGTGACATTTTGACAGGTTTTACCGATCGGCTGTAGACGATACGAAAACTAAAACTAGATTAGCTGCTGCCAACAAAAAATCTATAAGAACTGCAAAGTAGGCGCAAACGCCGGAAGATAAGTTTTCTTTCAAGTAGCACGCTTGAAAATAAAAGAAAGGCGGAGCTCTGTGTTGTTACTCAATAAAGATTCTTAATCACTGCTTATACAGGATCTAATTTATCGTAATCTTAAGTAACTAAAACGTAATATAAACGTATAATAATAATTAAACTTTATTTCGTATTATTAATATCCTATAACATGTCACCAAACTAATAGAACACAATAATTTATCTCTCTGCTTGTTGCCAGATCTGCTTACGCTACTCGAGTTAATAATATAAGTTCCAACATAATCTGCTTATGCTAACCTCAGTAAATACAAGTTCCAACATACTCCCACCTTTTTTATTGCAATGAAGCTTAGACACAATACAAAACTTGCAATTCACTAACCACAAATGTAAATTAGCAAGTAAACATATTAATAAACACTCTATGAAAAATAAGTAATTTGAAGTCAGTTATCCTAGCTTAAATATATGCAGTCTACAAGTCCAAACGTTGGCGTGGAAATATTTTTCAACCTCTACGAGTCAGTTTCACAGGTCGGGAAACCTCTGTCATAGGAATGAAAGTCTCAGCATTAAGATTGAGAGGTCTTGGGATAGGAGTTGTTGAAGACTTTAAATCACCAGAGTCGACATCCCCCTGTTTATCCTTTTCATTTGCTGTTGTGTCAGATGGAAACTCACTGACAGACATTTCAAGTGGATACAGTCTCTGCAATGGTCTCACGAGGTAGCCATTAGCAACTCGTCATTTCGCTACTCTTCGTATTCCGTCCTTGCCAGGAAACAGCTCTACAACACAACCCAATGGCCAGTTCAGTCTCTTCGTGCCCTTACATCCAATAAGAACTATTTCTCCTACAGAAATTTCCTTCTGCTTTGACCCAGATTTTGGGTTTCGTACAAGTTCACCTAAATATTCCTTCTAGAAGCGTTTTCGTAAATTTTCACGTAAACTTTGTAGATACCTTACTCTTTTTAGTAAATGCTTGGAGTTGACAACGTCTATGTCATGCGTTTCTGATCCTCTTATGTCTTGTATGAAATGAGCTGGTGTTATTGGTGTCATTTCATTCGGATCATCTGAAAGGTAGGTGAGTGGTCTCCCATTGATGACACTTTCAGCTTCGCACAATAACGTGAGCATTTCTTCGTACGTCACGCAAGTCCTTCCCAGGCACTTTCGTAAAACTTCTTTGATACTACTGACCATTCTCTCCCACCATCCACCATACCATGGTGCGGTAGGTGGGCTAAAATGCCATTTGATGTTCTGCAAGGCAAATTGAGATTGCAATTCCTTCCAGTTCAATGACTGAAGGGCTCGTGCTGCTCCAGTGAAGTTCGTCCCGTTGTCCGAATACATTACCGAGCACCTCCCTCTTCTTGCAAAGAATCTTCTCATTGCTTGCATGAATGCTTCGGACGATAATGATGTAACGAGCTCCAGATAAATGGCTCTATATACCGCACAGGTAAATAAAACAATCCAAGCCTTGATACCTTGACGTAGTTGCAAAGGCCCGGCCAAATCTACACCCGTGATTTGAAATGCAGAAATGCGTTTCGTTCTATCCATGGGTAGAGGTGATGTATCTGGCTGTAGTGGTTTACTTGAGTGACGCTTGCAGACCACGCATTTGCTTATGACTTCACGAACTACCCTCCGACCGCGAGGAATCCAGTAAAACTCTCGAATGCGGTTCAGAGTTGTTTGAACACCACTGTGCATCATGGCTTTATGAACATGTTCAACGTACAGTCTCACGATAGGATGATCAGGTAATACTGTTGGTCTCTGGAATTCTTCTGGATCTTCACTCAAAACCAACTTCTTTTCAATCTTTAAGACTTCAGACTCTTTGTAAAATCGGATTGACGTCGAGTATTTTTTCGTTAAATCAGGAGCCTGTTCTTTTTGGACCAGTTTTATGACGACAAGTTCTGCATTCTGTATTTCTGCACTTGTTAACTCGAATGCTACTCGTATAGACTTATTTATGGCATTGTTGACAAATCGCAACATCCAAGCTACCATGCGTATAATTTTGCCATAATTGGAGAAGTACAGAAGCCTTTTGCTGAAGTTTTCCTGTAAGTTGATATTGACACTGGAAATGACACACTTCTTTCTTTCAACCAAAGCTTCTTCAGGCATTGTAATCTCAGTATTAGGCCAAGTGTTCTCCGCTTCCTTTAACCAGGCGGGCCCCTCCCACCATCGACTTTCTATCAACTCCCTCCAACCGCAAGAGCGAGACGGTAGGTCGGCCGGATTCATAGTTCCTGGTACAAATCTCCAACTGTAAACATCTGTGAGCTTTCGTATCTCTCTTACACGGTTAACGACGAAAGTGTTCCAGGGTTCTCCCTTCATTATCCAACTAAGGACAACCATTGAATCGACCCAAAAAACCATTCTTAAAGGCCGTTGTATTGCCTCAAGAGCGGTACGTGCTAATCTTGCACCCATTGCGGCTCCAAGAATTCTAAGCGAGGAATTGTTGGTCTCTTCATTGGGGCTACTCTGGCTTTGGCAGAAATTAACTGGATAGACGTGTCTGTTTCCTTTTCAGTACGTAAGTATACACAGCAAGCATAAGCGTCTGCAGAAGCATCAGTAAAGACATGCAAGCTAGTGCTCTCAATAGATCCTTGCATCAATTGTCGAGGTATTCTGCACTGTTCTATGAGATCAACATGTTTCGCCCAGAGCTTATATCGTTGCTGATTATCTGGATGCAATTCTTCGTCCCAGCTTATCTTGTTTTTCCAAGCTTCTTGAAGCAATAATTTCGGTAATAATGTTGCAGGTGATGTAAATCCAATTGGGTCGTATATGCTATTGACAATAGAAAGAAGTTTTCTCTTTGAAAGGGCTATATCTTCTGAGAAAAATGCTTGACTTCCAGCACAATAGAGTTCATCCGTATGCGTATTCCATTTTAGTCCAAGTACATTCTGGTCTTTCTGGTCTTGTATTCCATTGAAGGCCCAACATCTTAATTCGAAGGAGCCCTTTCTCATTATTTCTATAGCTTGCGATTGCAGTTCTTCCCGTTCTTCGCAGGTATCCACACTCGTGACTAAGTTGTCAACATAAAATCCTTTTTTCAGACGAAAGATAGTTTTTTCTAGGTTTTTTGTTTGGAATTCCTGAGACTCTAGATGGAAGTTAATCGTAGAGTTCAGAAGAAATGGGCTTGACGAAACACCAAAGACAACACGGCAATGTCTGTAGATTTTCAGCTTAATATGCTCCTTGTCTTCCCACCAAAGGAACCTAACGTAGTCTCTATCTTCGGGAGCTAAAGACAGTTGCAGAAATGCCTGCTTGATGTCTGCAGTCACTCCAATGGCACCACAACGGAATTTACTTATTAGATGAGGTATTTGATGTAACAGGCTAGGTCATGTGCTCAGGCATTCATTTAACGAGGCATACCCCGGACGTTTGTATGATGCGTCAAAGACCGGTCTGATCTTAGGAGTAGAACTTGACAATTTTATAACAGGATGATGTGGTAGGTAATGACAAGCTCTAGAACTTGATATTTCGCTTCCCGTCACTTCCTCTATGATGTTGTCATCCTTCCATTGCTGCGAAACATGTGTGACATTGTGTCACTTCATTTGGATTTTGGTACAAAATTGTGACCTAAAAATTAAGCCGACCCCTGACCCCTCATCTCTGACGCCTTGCTGTCCTTCGTCCTTCACGACTTTGACCTTCGGCGGCTTTTGATGTTGCACACGCGAAACAGTGCAGTTGTGGCCGCAGTTAGTTCAAAATTGTTATTTCATTTAAATGTTTTTTAGTTCACTTCAAGTCCCTGCTTAAGCATGATTCTTGCTGTGTTTTAGGCTAATGATATAAATAGCGGCCCAGTTCTTTGGATCGGGGCATTCAAATTGAGTTGTCTCAAATATCACGTCTCTCCGCTTAACGGGGGTTTCATTTTTTCTCCCTCCTCACCCCCGAGGTCGGAATATGGCGTTACCATCGCCATTTACTCATTGTTGTACATGCCTTCACTTAAGTGTGCAAAACTACATATTTCTTCAAAAATAACCACCTACGGGATGATCGCTGAGTGATGATTCCTCTGAAGTTGTTAAAGTTCCAATTTATAGAAGATCGCTGAGTGAGGATTCCTCCGGAATTGGTGAAGTTAATCATACCAACTCCTCCACTAAAGTAGCCTGTTGCATGGGATCTTCTTAACAAAAGGGGAATCCTTCAGAATGCTTTCGGACATGTGCTTGTGTTAGTAGCTCCAAATTATTGACCGCCCACCTGCCAAGGTATACCGCTTCTCCGTCCCAGTTAAATTGTGAACAATACTGAATCTTTTCTTTTTTCTCTGCAAATAAAAGCATTGAACCCCTCAAGATGTCGTGAGTTTGGTGACTGTGTTTTTTACTCTGTTGTGGACATGACTATGGACTGTCTTTTTATTACAGATATCTGATCCAAGCCAAGGTTTGATTTATTAATTCAGTTTTTTTATCGGGTTATTTCAACGCCTCTACATGTACTTCTACAAAAGATTTCATCATGTGCCTTCCTTTTTTTAATAGTATAATTGTCTTTAATTAAACTCTTTTTTTACTATTTATTCTTCGATACCCAACCAATGAATGGTAATAACATGTTTATACAGCTCATAGTTATTGTCTTTCAAAAGACGCTTAGTGACCGTACGTAGTCTTGCTTCAGCCTGATCGTATCCCTCATACAGGGGAGGATGTCCTGTTAGCCATGGAAGTGCTACCTCATACCTCTCACCAGATTTCTGAATTGTCTCTTTGAAAAAAGTTACAGTTTCTTCGTCTAGCTCCTGAGTTGTTTTTCTTTCAGTGGGATCTGGGATACCCAAGGACTCTAAGTCCCATAGCTTGTGTACTTCCGAAAGATGCATACTTAAGGATACCATATTTATACTGCTTTTCTTTCCTTGGCCTAAAACGCTCCATCCGAGCTTCGTCTCTATGGCTGTGACTCCCGACGGCAAAAATTCTATTCTTCCTGTCAATATTCCTCCTAGAAATCGGCACCAATCAGCATCTCAATTGGAGGAATCTCTGGACCAATATTGGTAAGCTCAATACCTCGAGATTTCAATTCTCGTATCAGATTTGGGTCACGTATGCGAGGTAAAGATGAACAAATCTTGGGCCGATCCAAAACTAATATGTTGTATGAAAAAGTTCTATTGATGCTCTCAACAGTGATGTCGTAGCGACCATGTCTGCCTTCAGAAGTTTGCGTACCTCCAAATAATCCTTGGGACAATAACTCTGTTCCTGAAGGATTTAATCGTAACTCTTCAACTACATTTTTGGTTAAGTATGATCGCTGTGATCCGTCATCCAGTAGAGCTCTAACGTAACGTAGACGTATTCATTTCCACTCTTGATTCATCGGGAATTTGAACCTTATTTTCTTTAGGCAGTTCTGGACACAAAATTACGTAGTGTCGCCTTCCTCACACCAGACAGTGAACGCTACTGCGACAATTTTTTGCCAAGTGTCCGATCTTCAAGCATACCAAGCAACAGCGTTTACGTAGAACAATTGATTTTCTTTCTTCTGGCTTCATTGAGGCAGCCCTATGACAGTCTTGACTGGCATGCCTTTTCTGAGAAAAAATGCACTCAATCTTACTGGACTTTTCAAAGGAAGATGTTAAAGTCATTGCTGTTGGTTCTTCTTTGCTAGAAGATTCCTTTTTACTTTTTGAAGGCTGTCCAAAGCCTTTTCGGCTAATGCTCGATGCTCTTCCCCTTCTACCTCGCGACGAAGAAAGGACATCAACTTTTCTAACAATTTCTCTTTCGTAAGTTGAGCTGTCTCTTCATCCTCCACCTCAGTTTTTAATGAAAATCTATACCAAGCCTTTAATACATCACTTGGAAGACACGATTCAACAACTGGGTATAACATGGCAGCATAGTTTTGAGTAGTTACGCCCAATGTTTCTAGAGCTCTCAAAGATGAACCGAGCTTATCGTACAATTCAGAAAGCTTAATGTTGGCTCGGTTGTTTACCAGGGTTAAAAGATCCCTTATAAACACGTCTATTAATAAAACACGTCTGCCAAACCTTGACTTGAGATGCTTGATAACCTTAACGTAATTGTTCTTAGAAGGTGGATAGCTTTCTACAATACTGCGAGCGTTTGAACTCGGCTTCAAAGATGAGAGAAGATATTGAAATTTATCTTCCTCTCGTATACTTGCATCTTCGTCAATGCGACTAAATTGTGCCCAAAAGGCAACCCAAGTACGTGGCACTAGGTCGTATTCTTTTAATTCTATCTTTGGAAGTCTCAACTTCCCAACTGGCTCTGTATCAGATAGTACAGAATGACTCTTATTTATTAGCAAGTAGTCTTTGTATTCAGTTTTTATTTCGATAAAGCGCTCTCTATAAATTTCAATTTCATCATAGTCTTTATCTGATTGATCATTTAATTCTGATATTTGACCATCAACTATGAATAAACGCTCGGCTTTATCTACTAACTTATTAAAAATTGAGGAAAGCTCCTTACCCTCGACTTTTTCTTCTTTCTTTTTCGTATCAAACTTATTACAAGTCGTGGTGAATATTCTTCGTAAATTTGTTCTTTCTTTCCGTAATTTCTCAATCTTGTCATTTCCCAATGCAATCTCTGCATCTTTTGCTTTCGCTTCGTCGTCAGACATTTTAGTTCGTTCAAAATCAACGGACGCCACTTTGTTGTTACTCAATAAAGATTCTTAATCGCTGCTTATACAGGATCTAATTTATCGTAATCTTAAGTAACTAAAACGTAATATAAACGTATAATAATAATTAAACTTTATTTCGTATTCTTAATATCGTATAACATGTCAACAAACTAATAGAACACAATAATTTATCTCTCTGCTTGTTGCCAGATCTGCTTACGCTACTCGAGTTAATAATACAAGTTCTAACATAATCTGCTTATGCTAACCTCAGTAAATACAAGTTCCAACACTTTGCGTATTTCTCAAAGTGAATGCAAATATAAACAAACAAGGTTTTTATAGGAAACATCAGTCCTCAATTATGTCAGTAAATAAGTACCAATGCATATTTTCAAATCATGCCTGTATATAATAACCATCTTTAAAATGATTGTAATATAAAATGTTTTTAAGTTATCAAGCAATGCGCTTGACTTTTTAGCCACCATAATGTTGCTTGAATCAAAATGTTTTTTACTCATTGTATATAAATAATTTTCATGATGTATTGGTTAGGGGCCGCTGCGCGGCCCAGACACCAAATTTTTGCTATAGAAAGAAAGAAATAGGAAACATCAGAGTTGAGATAGGAAACAATGGGAGCCTGCACCTAGAATCCCATACTCAAATCCTACAGTAGATGTTTGACCGTTTACAGTTCGCACATTGAGAATATTTGTTTGCTTTAGAAATGGCAATAAATAAAGAATTTTTTTCAAATTTCTTCGCTGTTATTATTCATATTTACATCTACCTGTTTACAAAGAAATGTTTTTGTTGAAAAAAAAAATCAAATTAATACATAACGTATTAGTGTGAATTTTCATATTACAAGCATTCATCGTAAGGATGTCTTCAATGAAATTTGAAATGGTATTTTTCTTCTATTAATGCTCGTAATATAAAATACTTCATAAGCCATTCATGCATCGTTTGAAATAAGTTTTTTTTCACTAATTTAAAAGTACTAATCATGTTTATCAAACGTAAAAGCTCGAAGTGACTTTATTTATGGACTTAGTCAACTCTCATTATTCAACAGATACCTCAACAACATTCATCTATCAACAGATACCTCAAAGAAAATTCAAGTTAACATGTCTTATATACTAAGGAATTGGTATTTAATATTGATAGTGGTAGACGCCACATTTCTACCCTTCCAGAGTTTTATCTGTGATAGAATTCGATGAACGAATAACCACTAGTTGATTCATATTGTTTATTTATATCAGTTTTGCTCATTATATAACATATATTTTTCTTCACTTTTTTTTATTGAGCGGGAAATTTATTTACTTCACCGGATTTTTTTTTTAACAGTATATTTTTTAAGCCAATCAACTGTTTAATGATGTGGAACATCCATCAATAATGGTAATTTCTTATCACGTCCGGTGGTCACCAACGAAGGGTTTTATAAATCGACTATGTCAACCATCATCTATTAAAAGGTACCTCAACTAAGATTAGAGTTAACATGTTTTATATACTAGTGAATTGGTATTTAATATTGATAGTGGTAGATGCCACAAATTAAATAAATATGAAGGCAATAAACGAATGCCATTACATTGACTTTGGGAATATTTATTATAAAGATGAAATTTATGAAGCATACAAACTGATGGTAGAATTCTTTTCATTGATTATCATCCTTTGATAAATGGATGTGTCATTTTATGGGACTTTATAGAGGAGTCATAATTGTGTTCTATAACAGAAAAAAGAAATTAAGTAAAAAGAATAAATCAGAACATGATATTTTTATTAGCCAAGACAACTTCGACCCTCTCAAAAATCTGTAGAACATTAGTTCTTAAAATGAGTGCACTTACTTAGTGCAAATAATTTCTAATCCATCCAAACATTTTGTTTTTGAAAGATTTTATTCTAAGATATTTTGTCTTTTCTTTTTTCATCGAAAAATATTTTCAAAAAACATTTCTTGAAAAGGTATTTAAATACTTACACAGATGACATGTTTTGACGATTTTGCTGATTATCTGTGGAATTTGCTTATTGGTAGTTGTCGTATGAGCCAGTATTGTAAATAATCGGGTATTTACTAGAAATCTATTTTTTATCAACAGAGTTCCACAATTATCCAGTTGTATTTTTTTCTTATGCATATATTAAAGCAAATCTTTTGCTGTTGGCTTAATCATGTTGCATTAAGTTTAAAAACCAAATAGTCAGAATAAAAGTATAAATTAAAATTAATGAAAAGATTGACTGTTTGAAAGCGCATTTTGAAATGAGATTTAAACTATTACGATCTTAAACGATCTTATCTATTACGATCATAAATGAAAAATATTTTATTAGCATAATAATGTATTTTAGCATGCAGTAATTTTTGTTGTTGAAATTAATTAATATGTCACTATGCAATATATTCTTTAGAATATATGAAATTCATCAATATATTACTATGTTTAACGAAAACAGTACGAATAGAAACAAAAAAGAGAGCTTTTAATTGCTTTATGGAGTTCTTAATTGACCAGAAGTTAAGTGGATAGTTTCAATTTGTATATACTGAAATTAGAAACTACCTATGAAATATAAGACTTTATTATATCGTTATTTTTATTGACAAAAATGTTATTTTCAGAAAATACTTAATATTTTCTTAAGCTAAATACAACAATTTATAATTGTTTTCTTCGAATGTTTCAGTAACGCGATCTGCAGCAGAATAATCGTCAAGCCTAGGCAACGTCCGCGCACAACCTGCGAGATACTGAAATGAAACTCGTGGCCACACCAAGGCAAACATTTAAACTTTTTTTCTTTTTTTAAATTGCAAGCTTAAAATACATTTGGCTCTTTTTCGATTGTAGCTGGTGTGACAGATTACGATAGGGAAATATTACCTTATCTTCAATAAACTAAAACTATTTCAATAAACATTTCCTTTAACACATTAATGAATAAATGTATTAAAAATAATGAATAAATGTATGAAAATAATTAATAATGAATTAATGTATAAAAAATAAATTTGGTTGTTAACCGAAAATTTAGTGGTTCGAGTAAACCAAGGGGAGAGTAGAAATTTTTATCAGAACTGTGGTGGCTTAGAGGATGGAGCATTCGCCTCCCTATGAGGTGAAGCGGGTTCGAGTCCCAGCGATGTCTGGTCGATACGAACTCCGCGTCCGGCTCGCACCGACTGCAGTGCTGACGTGAAATATACTCAGTGGTAGACGGATCATGGGTTTCAGTCCCCTTGCTGTCAGGCTAACCATGAAAGGTTTTCGTAGTTTTCCTACGCATGGGACGCAAATGCGGGTTAGTTCCATCAAAGAGTCCTCCATGACGGCAAATTTCTCCCAATACTTGATCCAGGAGTTCCCTTGTCTTCCAGATTGGGTTCAAAACTACAAGGTTACGGAGTTGAATATTGGTAGTCGTAAATCCGACCACAGTGCTGACATAAAATATCCTCAGTGGTAGACGGATCATGGGTTAGAGTTCAATTGCTGTCAGGCTAACCGTGGGAGGTTAACACGGTTTTCCTCTCCATGTGAAAATAATGAATAAATGTTCAAACGAATTATGAATAAATGTATAAAAACCGAAAGGTTGGTGGTTCGAGCCCACCCGGGGGCGTGTGGAATTTTATTAGAGAGGCTATGGTTCAGAGGATAGAGCGTTCATGCTGTTGAACGAAGGTAATAAAATAAAATATCTGTATATGAGCCGTGGTGGCTCAGGGGATAGAGCGTTCGTCTTCCAATGAGATGAACAGGGTTCGAATTCTAGCGAGGAATGGTCGATTCGAATTCCGCACCCGGCTTGGACTGACCACAGTGCTGACGCAAAAATATCTTCAGTGGTAGCTGGGTCATGGGTTAGAGTCCCTTTGCCGTTAGGCATTGGAGGTTTTCCTCTCCATGTAACACACTATAGGTCTCGCATTAACCTATGCAATTTTTATCATCATTTATAATACATACACAATATTAGAAATCACACATTTTTGAGGATATAGTCGTGTGAATTGATGAAGAGATTATATCCCTTTTTTTCCCTGGATTATTATGAATTATTTTTTTTAATAATTTTTTTCTTCGCTTTTTTTCATTATTTTGTAATATCTTCCTCCACATTTTGAACTTTATATATATATTAAATATATATATATATATATATATATATATATATATATATATATATATATATATATATATATATATATATATATATATATATATATATATATATATATATATATAATGATGCGGATTACTTAAAGGCATATTCGATCATATCCTTGAATAATGTTATAATGTTCATGAAAACTGGCAAACTAATTTTAACAAGAAACTAAAAACAATTAACTAAAAATTATCTCTTTGTTTCTATCTTCTATTTCAACCTTGAATGACGAAGTTTAATTTCTTCATAAATTTGACGTTTTGCAACTTTCATTTGTACAAAAAGAAGAAAAAAAATGCTTATCATATTGAGGTTTATATGGCACTTGTACTTCTTTCCATCACAACCTCAATTTTCGATTCTTTACTGGAAAAATTACAGGATAATTTTCATTATTTCGATAATTTTAATGAGTTTAAAATATATCAGATGATAGATGAAAAAGGATTAAAATGTAATGCACACACAGGGATAGTATTAAAACTCTTTATGATGATGATTTCAATATTCAATTCTTTAATTGTAAAGAAGGAGATGTATTCATTAATAAGATATTTTTAGTGGGGATTTTCAGGTTCCAAATCACAATGGAAAACTGGTAAAAAATTATTTAAAAAAAAAAAAATTACACATATAGGGGTTATTCTTTCTATAATGACCTCGAATTTTAATTCAGTTCTGGAAAAGTTTTCGAGGAGATTTTCATTAATTAGACATTTTTAATGAGCATTTTCAATTTAACGCATTATACCAAAGTGATGAAAATAGGAAAAAAACTTTTCATCTAGAAATAAAAAAGAATGGAATAAAAAATAATTGAATACATGGCCTTCGTAGTTAAATCGCTTCATTGGTAGTTCAGAAGGTTTAAGTCACATGGTTTTACTTCTTCTTGAGTTGCAAGTACTCAATTAAATGTCTAAGAACATGCAATAAATTCTTTTTTTGGTTGTCGAGAGCTAGAAGAGAACTATCTTTAAAATCATCTGCAATTTCATTTATATGAAAGGCGCTAGCTCTTATCCAATTAGAATATTTAATTTTTTAAATTTCTTTTCTGAACGATATAATTGAAATGTTTTTAAACGGTTTTTTGAATCTGGGCAAAAATTACTTTTTATATCAACTGTCCGAATTTCTGGATGATAGATCAAACGGTTCTTGAATAACAAGAGAGATATATGAGCAATTCTACAAACAAACACCAATTAGGCGGCCAAAAAAAAAAAAAATTTTTTTTTGGGAGGGCACACTATTTCTACATGAATTTTCTTCTTTTTTACACCCTAAAAAGGCTAGAAAAAATCGTGAACATGAAATTTTTTCTTTGTGACATACTTTAAATGTGACATACTATTTCCGACATACTCAGATAAATCTGAGCCATTTATTCAGATAAAACGATTTTTACATAAATATAATATTATTATTATGTCTCTCTAAAATGTATATATAGAGATTTCATACTATAAGATTATATTTTAGTATAAAAAACAAAAATAAAAAAATTTAATCAAAGTTCGCAAATTGAAAAAAAAAAAAAAAAAATCGGGAAAAGTTTAAAATTGGTATTTTGCCATTCAAAGTATGTTACAAAGAAAAAATTTCATGTTCAGTAATTTTTCTTACTTTTTTAGGGTGTAAAAAAAGAAAATTCATGTAGAAATAGCGTGCCCCCCCCCTCCAAAAAAAAAAATTTATTTTTGTTTGTTTGCCTTCTGCCTAATTTGGGTTTATTTGTAGAATTCGTCGCTTTGAAACTAAACCGTAGTAACTCAAAAAAATCGAAAAATGAGATATTTGGGTCATTTTGTGTAAAAAAAATCACCCTTTTAGAGAAACAACGTGTTATCTTCATAAGTTCCATAAAATTAATTTAGAGAGCAGATAAATCGTTATCGCATTGGCGCGATTCGTATCAGCGCGGAAAGTTAGAAATCGCTCTCCTGAAAAACTTGCTTTTTTGAATTACCACGATTTAGTTTTAAAGCAACGAATTGCTCATATATACGCCAATTTTTGTACTAAAATATAATCTTATAGTATGAAATCTCTATAAATACATTTTAGAGAGACATTATAATAATATTATATTTATGTAAAAATAGTTTTATCTGAATAAATGACTCAGATTTATCTGAGTATGTCACATTTAAAGTATGTCACAAAGAAAAAATTTCATGTTCACGATTTTTTCTAGCCTTTTTAGGGTGTAAAAAAGAAGAAAATTCATGTAGAAATAGTGTGCCCTCCCAAAAAAAAATTTTTTTTTTTGGCCGGCTAATTGGTTTGGCGTTGTGTAGACAACATACTCCCACTCAAATATCCATGAGAGCAGAGTATTTTTTTTTAAATATATCCATGATAAAAATTTCATTCTATTCAAGCTTGTTTATGCTGTTTTCGGCTGTCAGATGAAAGTGTGCGAGAGGAGTGGAAATAAGTTAGTTCTCAAGCTAAGTAAAATTGCTTCATCTAGAATGTTTACAAGGTCAAGGATAAACAAATCGCATCTTAAAAAAGGTTCATTCAAGAGAAGGAAATAAAATGGACGATATAAATAGGGCAGCAAAAATAAAAATATCTTTACTATTCTTTTTTCATTTTTAACTTTTACTTGAACATAAAAATTATATCAATACAAATTTTTTTATGATAATAAATTTTCCGGGAATTCGTTTCCTATTTTAAATAAATATTTCAAATTATTTAATTGGCATACATTTTTTAAGTTTATTAAAAATTTTAACCTTTAATTTAAATAATAATTAGTTATATGCTTCTTATAATTATGTAATTGTAATTCAGCTCAGACTGGAGGTACTGTATCCATACAAGGCACTGTGTGTTTATGTTCAAATTCAAGTAAAAATATTTGTTACAATACTCCAACTGCTGGCTTTTTCGTTGCGTTTTTAATTAAAAAATTATCGCTTTAAAGTCAGCTCGAGCCACTTTTTTCGAAAATAACTTTGATACAATTAGAGTGAATTCGATTTAAAACATCTACATTTTTATTTCTAAGTTCTTCTACTAGACTTAGTTTTAGTTTTATCTATTATTTAAAAAAATATTATTTTGAAAATAATTAAAAGTTCTTTACTTCATTTGTTTAATGATACAAATTTGATAGAAGTTATAAAAAGTTACTCAACTCAACCATAATGCAAGATCTGTACAAGTTTTTTTTCTTAAATTAAAATTAAAGAAATCCGCCTGATACATAAAAAAACAGCTACACTAAATTATTTCTGATGAAAAGTAAAAATTTAAATTTTTTATTTTTTTTTTAAAGGGAAAATAATTTAAGCGGATCTGGAACTTCGATTACAAAAAGTCAAATACTTATATAGAATGAGGGCACGTAACGTTTTAGTACCAAAATTAACAGAAGCATTCTATATCGAATCTATATTTTTTTAAATTAGATAAAAAAAATTATAGAATACTTTATTTCCTTATTTATTAATAATTTTTTTTATGGTGTATTTTTTATGAGGAAATATCTTTTATGATAAATATCTATGATGAAATTTCTTTTATTTTGAAATATGTAGTAGGTATGAATCATGTATTTAAATTTACTTAATTCAATTTATTTAATTCAATTGCCTAAATTTTTGTATACTATATTTTTTGTTATATTTTTGGTTTTGTTAGCCTAACAACTGAATTTGAAACTGAATATTTGGTAGAAATAACCAATTTGTGCTCTGCCATGAATTTCATATAACATATATCACAAATAATTTGCGCTATGTCATTAATTTAAAATTGTATGATACAACTAATTTGTACTATGATTATGATTTAAAACCGTATAACAGAGATATGTCACAACTAATTTGCACTATATCATTAATTTTAAATCGTATAACAGAAATTCCAAGACATAGAATCATCTTCGAAAGGAGAGGTCTCGCTTTCTTAATGATTTTCCAGAGCTACAGAGTTTTATTAATATTACTTCTTTTTCTTTTAGAGTCATAAAAAGCTATTTTTTATCTGTTAAAAAATAAATAGATAATTTAGATAATCTATGTACACAATTTAACAAAATTATTCCACCGTTATTACTTCACAAAAGTGATATTTTAAAAACTAACAATTCTTTCAATTTTTTTTTTACAATACGAATATAATTTGCGTAATTACGAACTAAATTCGTAATAATTTTCATTATCTACACTGGTCCCAAGTTCTACACTGGTCCTGAATTAGGTGCCTTTTTCAGTACTAAACTTTAAATTACTAACAGGAAATAAACATACATCAGGAATCATTTTAGGAGAATTTTGGGTCCTTTAACAGATATTTTTTTTATCACAATTTTTGCTGATGCTAATGAAAAAATGCTGATCTTTCACAAAATATTTTCCCTTCAAAACGAACCTTTCACAATATTTTTCGTTACAGGAACAGAGTCGGGAAAGTCCTTAATTTACAATTTTTAAAATCTTTTAAAGACTGGATTTATTTTTATTCTACACAGAAACAGAATATTATTTTTACGTATTTACAACAACAGGCAAAAAGAACCCTATACTACGGTAAGTTTAGATTTAGAAAATGAGTTGATTCTTCTCAAAAACTGGACTTTTTACAAAAACTCTGGATAGACCCCAGTTTGTGATTTTCACAAAACAGGACTTTATTTTCACAAATTCAAAAAATGATAGATATATTTTTAGTAAATTCTCAAAAATAGGACTTTCCCAAAAAGTCTGGAATATGCTCAGTTTATAAAAAATATATATTTGGAACAAAAAGAACATAGCTTGAGATTAATCGAGTGACCAGCAAGATTTCCTAATTACGTCTATAAGGTTCTGGGCAGCACTTATAATAAACCTAGTCTAAATTATATGTACTATATTTTTATTATAAATGTATTTTGTTATTCTCAGGATTGTATTAGGTTTTGCACCATTTTTCAAATACAGAACTGCGAGTTTAAAAACTGAAATGAAATATAAATCATATGAGAATGATTTTCTATTATTAACTTATACGTTCGAAAATGGATATTATAGTATTTAAAAATGCATAAAGAAGTCTCACAAAACTGCAATTTTTTTTCATTCTTGATATCATTCTAGAAAACGTTTTTTTCTTTCTTTTTTTTCAAAAATTTATTAAACGAACGCATTTTGCCACAGTTTTTTTGTATTCTTAAGTAAATAAAAATATCAAAAATATAAGATTTGCCATTATTTCACATTAATTTTTTCTTTATGTCGCAGAATCTGTCGTATATCTATTTGTCGTGTATTTTTTTATACAGTTATTTTTATGATTCAGTTATCAGAATTTCAATTATTCTTTAAATGTTCATTTATTTAAGTGTATTTTTCTTCATTGCTAGTTTTCTTTGAATACTGCCAAATTTAATGTTACAATCTACTGCTTTGTATCAAAAGTCTTGTTGCCAAGCGCAATTTTGCTTGTAATGTAAATTTTTAAATTTTCTTATTTGTTTTCTACTTATTTCCGTAAGCCTCATGCTATACTTTGTGGTGCATGAGGAGTTTTCAATCGTTTTGAAATTAAAAAAAAATCTACTGCTTTTCTGGGTTTTTAATTTAATTCTTTATAACACTAGGGTCCTTCGCCCTCCTCCGCACCCCAACCCTCGTAATTTATTCTCATTCATCATTGTTTAGTTCTTCTTAAACGTCGATATTTTCCGCAAAAATGCAAAACATTTTGGTTTCAAAATATACAATAACTTTAGTTTTATGCCAGAACTTTTCTTTAATAAGCTAATCATAACGAAATAGACAATTACCTGGATTTGAAAAATAATCACTTGAACTTGGAGAGAAAAAAAAACAACGCTTAATTTAAAGAACACAGTTGTGTGTTGAACCTTCTGAATCTACTATTGCCATGATTTACTTACCATGACGTCACTTGCTGGTATCCAATTATAATGAAAAGGAGCATAAGAGAAAAAAAAATATCTGATCTGAAAATCTCAGATATACAGGGTTCTCATGGGTCTTAGAATTTGTAATAGTGGTAGTAAACTTATATTAATATTAGTAGACATTTTCCATTTTAAGATGCTAACTTCAGCGTTTAAATATATATATATATATATATATATATATATATATATATATATATATATATATATATATATATATATATATATATATATATACATTAAATAAAAAAATATTAGTGGTCATTAATACATTACAATTTAAAATGCACGTTTCCTTTTCGTCAATACTTTTGAAGTTTTGAGGAAAATGAACCATGACTGTTGTATTGTTTTTCAATGATTGTTCTTTGTTGATTGTTGTATGAACTATGGGCATCTGAACAGAAATGAAATGCATGACAATTAGAATAATGATTTTTAACAATTTCGATGAAAAACTCAAATAATTTATTGCAAGTATCATTAAATACAATTTATTAATGAATTTGGGCCATACAATTTATTAATAAAAATATATTATAATATTTTTTCATAAAAATATATGAAATTTTTTTATAAACATATAAAAGTATATTAGTAATTTTAGGTTATAGGAACCATGACACCGAGTTCGTCAACAAGTAGAACAACGCCAGATTTGCAACGTTTTCCGATAATACACATAGGTGCATCAAATATGACAATATCGTGATCATCAACGATATATGCGAATATGATAATATCATTAGTGATAATTCTGGTTATTGAATACAATAATATTGGGATCATTTTCGATAACGATCACGAATATTACACGGAATGATGATATCGAATACAATATTATTGTGGATGCTGATAAATTTTACTTGAGGAACGAAGATATGAACCAATCTAAAAGTAATATAAATGTATTAAATTGGAAAATATAAATATTTTTTGACAATATATCGCGATATTAAAATTTGTACTTATCGTTTGTAGCAGTGTTTCTCAACCCTATTTACTTGAAGGATCTTTAAAATATTTCAGTGTTGTGGGGCCTCCCTGGCTGAGCGGTATCGACTCTAAACGCTGTGTGAAGCGTGGAGGTGGCGGGTTCGGATCCCGCCTTAAGTCAGGACGTATTCTTTGTGATGTCCTTCTCTAAATTGTTCAATCGATCCTTCTACTTGACAAAGGCTTATAAGCCTAAATTGAGCAAACAAGCCTGCAAATGTATGTAATTTCAATAAAGCAATAAAGCCAGTGCTGGTTTATCGCGAATCTGTAAGATTAGTAATTTGTGGCACTATTACAATATTTTGGCCATTTTGTTTCTCATAATTCACATAATCTTTACATTGAAAATATTTTAAGTCGAAACCTATTTAAATATAAATAAAATTTATATTAATTCTAATACAAATATTGGGCCATGGACCCGTAAAGATTCGCGATCCAGCAATTGAGAACAATGGGTTTAAGGGACTGATGTTTATATTGGAAACAATTAGAAGACAATCGCCAACGCATAGTCGGTTAGCATCTTTCCAGAATCATTTTAGTTTATGTTTAGTTAGATTATAAATTACCATTTAAATCTTCCCGTGGCTTTTACACAGATATATTTCAAAGAGTTTAAAATGAATACAAAATATTTGCTTATAGATAAATTTTTATCTTAAATTGCTGTTAATGTACCGTAAATGGAAAACACCTATTCGATATCACGCCACGAAGGGTAAAAATTTTATTTCACTTTCACTTTCGGACGGAACTTATTAAAATGAATGACATTAATATCAAATGATATAGGATGTTATTCCAACAGTTTGTAATCAGTTTCCTGAAGAACTAAAAAGAGATATTCTGAGAAGACATCCTAATAGCCTCATGCCTTAAGGTCACCTTCTTTTTTGTTGACAAACTTCCTGTCATATGAATCAAAGTGAAAGTAATATGGTTTATCATAAGTAACTATTGCTCAACGAAGTCGCAATAACTGTTGTTAGAAAAACAGCAGCGCCACTTTTAAACAGAGTTTACCTTCTTTAACTTCAGTTGGTATAAATATCGTTTGCAGGTTCCTGTCTATAAACATTTAATCAAGTGCAATAAAAAATTTACAATGAAATTAATTGGAGCTATTGTTTTTATTCTGGGTGCATCTCAAGCAATTGGTAAGTAATAAGTTGAATGCAAGTAAAGTAATTAATTGAACAAGCTACAAATTGCAGTTGCATTAATTTATTTGAGAAAGTATAAAAAGCAAAAAAGGGATTTGTAATATTAGTTTTTTTTTAAAAATTTTATATTTTGTAAGTAATTACTCTAAATATAACGATTTAATGTTTAATTTATTTAGTTTTGCATTACCGCTGTTAGCAAATTGATGTTATGTTTGTTACAGTACATTTCGGTAGCAGAGTTTACGCAGTAAATCTGCACTTTCTTCAAAAATAAAGATTTGTGAGCGATCGCAACGTAGTAAGAAAGAGATTACCATTGTAACAATTCAGTTAAATCTAATATACATGTATCAAAATTTGCAACATTATGGTTCTTAAAAATTATACTAAAAACTATTATGTTGCTTAAATTTAAATGTAATTTTATTCAATGTTACTAAAAATATAGAATAAATCCCAGTACAGTATTTGCTTGTAATCAAGTAAAAGGAAAACTTTAATTTTTGTTCTTTAAGGTGTTCTCTTAATTCAGATTTTTAATTTTTATTAAAAAAAAGTTAGGAGATCTTTTAAAAAGGAATCTCAGCAATTTTTCTTCATTTGTTTGTTTGGTTCATAAATTAAAAAAGATTAAAATTAATCAGCAAATGCTGTAATAATCTACAGTGTTGCTGTTGTTCTGGAGGGTTTCGGCTGTCGAGCACTTCTTCACGTTATTTTAACAACACCATTTGAATTGATTAGAAAATAAGTTTCAAATGTTCTATGTTCGGCTGATGAAACGGAAACTTATTTGAGATGCTTTCAATCTTCAAGTTCGTAACCGTAATTGGTTCTGAAAGAAATAGGGTCAGATAAGGTAAACTGGGTATTAAATCAAACTTTTTTATAAAATCAAACTATTTAGTTTATTTTATTGAAAATTTTAATGCATTTTATATACATTGGATTCATAGAGATTAAATATGAAGCAAAACTTAACAGTTTTGTTCGATTGCTTTCTTACAGTAATCCATACAAAGGAACAAGTTTTTATATATTCATTTTAATCCAGAGTAGGAGATAAAGTGGGTATAGTTCAAAAATTAGTATTAAATATAAAAAAAACTAACAGTATTAAAATCTGAAGGTATATTTCATAACATCAAAATCAATGTTTTGATGTTTAGCATCAAATGCAGTCAATCGAAGACATTTTTCTTAATCTTCCAGTTTTCTTCAGCAATGAAACTGATGTTTTTAATCTCATTTTCTTTGTAAATGCTTTGTCAAGTTTTGATTTTGTTTTTTTTCAAGCTTAAATTTTAATGCGAATCTCAGTCATGTATGTTTTCTTACTTCAGTTTTGATAAAATTTGAATACGGCAGAACACTCTACTATGCTAACCTGCCTAATTGTTTACTTTAACCCTTTGACGCTGAATTTTCATTAAACAAATTTTTAATAGTTTTCTTTTCAGTATTTTGTATTAATTTAAGTCAAAATAAGTAAGAAATATTATATTTAGTATTTTAATAATTCATGGCTATGAAATATAACATGGAACACCAATGTCGTCTGTTAAAGGTAAAATCTTCCAAACATGGTACACTTTCAAACGATAATTTTTCGAATTGACACTTATTTGCAATTATTTGGATCTAAGAAAAACAGTTATTGAAATTTCCTTAAATTATAAAATCAATCAATAATTTTTTGATTATGAATAAGTTTTTTAAATTACTTTTTTTTTTGATGTTACATTTTAACACAAATATAATTCCGATAATCTAACAGAATTTTTAGTAACTCTTAGTCTTTTTTTATAATTCAAAATACACCAAAATATGTTTTTACTTGTAATTAGAGCGTCCAAAAAATAGACACAGATGTCCTATCTGCATCAAAGGGTTAATTGAAGTATAATCGATTTTTCATTTGAAAACATTGATTAAATTCCCTCTAAAGAAATTTTTTTTTTTACAAACTGCATCAATATCGCATTGGATTAATTTTGTTCTATTGATTAATTTTAAAAACATTTTATTAAGCACTTTTTTTTTTTTCAGCATTGTGCACTGATTTGTCAGGGACATGGAGAAATCAATTGAATTCAAATATGACAATAGAGAGTGTCACTGGTGATGTTTTCACTGGAACTTATCATACTGCTGTTGAAAGCACGCAAGGAGCTGCCAGATTATCTTCAAAAATTTCGGGTAAATATTTTCCTTCAATTTGTATTAAACCAAACTCTATATGAATAATTAGAAGGAGGGAAAAAAGTGTGCGATTGCTGGAATTCACAAAACTTTCATTAAACTCTACATATATCGTGTCATTTTTATAATTTACACAAATATTTGGGGATATTTTTTCTACAGCTTTCATTTTTCCATTATTGCAGATGGCATTAAATACACTCAACAACTTCAAAAACGTAACATTATTCAGGGAATTAAGAGTATATGCAGAATGTTAAAAAAAAAGGAAAAAAAAAAACACGGTACATACTTTAGGGTGATAGAAAATAATTAGGCAAACACAGATCACCTTACAATCCATGGTATGAAAGCAAATTGTAACGCGCTGGAGGGCGCGGAGTTTTCTGTTGGTTCTGTACTATTAGTTTTGTGTCTGGACTTTTTCTTTTGGAATCATAGGAAGAGCCTCATCTACGAGGTGTACTGGGTTCTAATTTCAGTGATGGCCGATCGATACAAATTCCGCACCCGGCTCGCCCCGACCACAGTGTTGACATAAAATATCCTCAGTGGTATAGACGGATCATGTTTTGATCCCCTTGCTGTTGAGCTAATTGGGGATGTTTTCATGGTTTTCCTCTCCATGTAACGCACATGCGGGTTAGTTCCATCAAAAAGTTCCCCACAAAGGCAATTTTCTCCCATCACTTGATCCAGGAGTTCCTTTGTCTTCTGGATTGAGTTCAAAATGACAAGAATTCGGGGTTGAATATTAGTTGCCGTAAACCCAAAATTGTGTCGGCTGCTGAACGACGGTTATTTAAATTGAATCATAATATACCTTGAAGCTAAGTAAAATGTAGAATATAATTAGTGACTAGAAAATTTAATAAAAAATTCCAAATGATTAAGAATTTTTTAATTCAATTAAAAGAAATTAAAGAAAACGATGAAATCTTCATTCCACGAGTAGTTTATGCTTATTGCCGCAGTGAGCGAGGTATATATTTTGTCAAGGCGTGTTATTCTTCTTCCGTGGTTTGAAATATATTGTTAGTTTTAATTTGCTTTAGAATTAGCGTGAGAACTTCTTAAATGTTTTACGGCCATGATCTAAGACATGTCTACATATAATGAAAACTGCTTCAAATATGTTTTTGTTAAATATCCTGATGTAATTCGAAACTAAAGATTCGTCTAAAAGCTTGCTAAGCTCAGTTAAAGTTCCTTTAAGAATTTAAAGAATGCATTAAGTAATAATTTTTGTTTAATTATAATTTTTAAAATTGTGAAAGCAAAATATAGAACTAATAATCACGTTAGAGCTAAAAATGAGAATTTTGGAAATCTGCAAGAATGAATTATTGAATAAGCAGAAATAAACTTATTTCTTTAAACCGTTGTGTATTTTAATAAAAAATTGTACTTTCTTTTTTAAAATAAATTATATATAAAATTAACTGAATTTCTTTCTTAAAACTATTGGAAATCGGAGAGATATGTGCAATGCACCATTTAATACAAACTCAATTAATCATAACAGCGAAACCCCAGGTAACAGCGATAGCTTCTAAAATTTATCAGCGCTTCGTTTTATTCTTTTATTTTAATAAAATTATTTCTATTTCAAACTAGGCATCTTTATTATTAAAGGCTTATATTATCATTTTAAACTTATTATCATTTCTTATATCTAAAATCGGGGGAAGATCTATAAAAATTGTACAAGGTAAAAATTTTAAAATTCTACGATAAACTATACACATAAAATAAAAAAAATGTGTGTGTATCTGTATCAAAAATGCACTTATAATCTAATTAAAATTTGTTTGTTTATTGTAATACTTAGTTATTTTTTATTTGCTATGCCAGATTACTCTGTGATCAACGTGATCGTTATAGCATAGGTCACATTACAAACAAATTAGTATTTCTAATGTAATTTGAAACCATGTGTTTATTTTGTTTTCTTTTAAAACATACTATTATAAAATTAGGCTATTGAAAATCAACGGAATTTGAAATTTAAAAAAAATTTCTATACTGAAAAGCTAGATTAAGGAGAAATGGTATTGATTCGTATAAAGATAAATGTAAAAAAAAAAAAAAAAAAAAACGCTGATATTATTGACGCCAATGAAAATTTTGGTAATAGTTACTGATTGCAGAGTGAAATAATAAAGTTATGTGCAAAAGGCAAGATAACCAAAATTAGTTAAGCATCATTTTGTACGTTATGTACAAAATGGTGCTTAACTAATTTTGGTAATAGGTACTAACATAAATAAAAAAATAAACTATAAGAAACAAAAAATAAGCTACTTAAAAGCAAAATTAATGGAGAAAATGTACTCGTTATAGGGAAGCTGTAATAAGTCTCCTTACTATTATTGACACCACTGATGCTTAATTTTGGTAATAAGCACTAATTATAAATTTGGTAATAAGCACTTGTTTTAAATATTGGACAGAAATGTAAAACATTTCGTTCTATTAAGAAAATATTTAAATCGATTTCCCATCATATGTTTAATAAAATACCAGAGAAATTTAAATAAACTCCTACCAAAATTTAAATTTGCCTAGCTAGCTTCTCTGTGGATTTAAATCTATAAACAATTTTTATCAGATTGTTGTATTTTTATTTTTTGAAATAAAAGAATAGTAATCAAAAACTTTATGAATTATTTTCCTTTTATGACGATTATGGGGAAAAAAAAACTAACATGAATTTTACAGGTATGATAAAAACAGTTGAAAACGGAAAACTTGTTGGATTTAACGTACTTTGGAACAGAGGAGCTTCTTTGACAGCTTGGGTCGGTAAGTAAGATTATTATTATTTTTTTCTAATTTTATATGCTTTCCAGATTTTAAGTTAGCTGTAAAATAAGTGCTTGTTATATTATTATATCTCTTTCGCTAGTTGAAAAATCAAAAAGCACGTATATATCACCATATAATGAATAATTGATTTTTGGAAACTCAGTTCGGTTTTAAATCCCGAATATGGTTGATTTGATTGTATTCTGTGCAAGGAAGGGATTAAAATAGTTAAAAACAATTTTATTTGTGGTTGGAGTAGAAAGGCAGATATGAAAAAAAAGTAATAAAAAGAAAAAAAACTTATTTTAGTTCAGTTATGTCAAATAAGCTGTTTTTTGATAGTTTTAACCCTTCTACTGTTTTACTGATCTCGATAATGAGTAATCGTATTTTAATGATTTGTTTTATACATTTTAATATTAGTTTGCGGCCTCTAATTTGTGTGTTTTTTACTTCATTACTTACCATCTATAAATTAGATCGAAGAAAAATTTTTTTGTTGCATTTATACAAATACTTGATCTTGCCTTATTTGGATGTGGGGCTTTCGAATTTGATTTTAGTTTTGCATCTAAAGCAACAGATTTTTTTTAAATGACATTTTTTAGTTTATTTTTTGTCGAAATGTACAAGTTTAAAAACGTTATATTCAACAAGAAGTCGCGTAAATATAGCGACAAACTTCTAGGAGAGTTCGGGCTCATCATTGGGACCCATGTCCAAAATGTCGTTGTACGAGACTGGGAATGCTTCCCCTATTATGAACAGTTCAGAAGCACACGAAGAAATCTGCTATATGTAACGTTTTTAAACTTGTACTTTTTGACACAAATTAGACTTAAAATGTTATTAAAAAACTGTAGCTTGCAGAAAAACCGATTGCAGACTTGAAATTAGCGATAGGAAAGAATCTAAGATGTGTTAAAAAATTTCATGCAACAGAAAAAAAAAATATTTCCCAGTGTTACTTGTTTCATTCACCATCCTTGCTCGTGAGAACGGGAGTTCGAATCCAGACGGCTAAAGACCAGCCGGAAGTAAATGGTGTACGTTAAATCTGTCTGGTCACAAATTCCGTAATGGTCCCATAATAAATTTTAACCCTGAGTTACTGCTGAATTGGAAATCGATTGTTCTCTGGTTCAGGTCAAAATTATGATCTGTGGAAGAATGAATGGATAAGAATGAATAACCCACCCTATAAACTGGTGTGCGGCATGATTGTGGCAGAAGTCAATTATTCAATATAATTCTTCAATAAATAATTATTGGCCATAGATGGCACCACTGAAAAACAAGAGTAATAGCACCCTTGCCTTAATGGCCTACGGCAACAATCATCCTTTCTCGTTCATTTCGACATTATTTACCACTCTCTATTATGAATCTCTAATTGGCCCTTTCTATTATTTTTCTAAAACATGAGGTAATTATAAAAATTAGAAAATTCATGTTTCTAATTATGTACTTTCAATCCGTTTCATTTCCACGAGCTCTCAAGCAAATTTTGTTTGGTAGTGTTCAGTGGCTGCTGTAAGACCTCCTATGTCAAGTTCAATGGCAACCAGCTCAATCCTAAGTTCAATGGCAATCAGCTCGCCTGGGAAGAAATGGCAGATAGTGCGCAATTTCGTCACCAAGACGTTAGTCTCGTTGCAGCTTTAACTGCTATAATACTTTGGACCGACAGCAGATTGTTGTTTGTATTTTTTTTCTTCATGAAAGAGGCTTTAAGCCACGATGGCTCAGAGGATAGAGCATTCTTCTTCCAATGAGGTGAACCGGGTTCGAATTTATACGAATTCCGCCCCCCGCTGGCACCGATCACAGTGCTGACGTGAAATATCCGTAGTGGTAGACGGATCATGGGTTAGAGACCCCTTGCCTTCAGGCTAACCATGGGAGGTTCTCGCGATCTTCCTCTCCGTGTAATGCAAATGCAGATTAGTTCCATCAAGAAGTCCTCCATAAAGGCTAATTCCTCCCAATACTTGATCCAGGAGTTCCCTTGTCTTCTGGATTGAATTTGAAATAACAAGGCTACGGAGTTGAAGAATAGTAGTCGTAATTCCAAAATTTGGTCTGCTGCTTAACGGCTATAAGGTAAAAATAAAAGAGGCTTTAATGCTTTTAAACTTGTTTTCCATATTGACAAATCGTATGTTTTCTTTAAAGTTTTTCTTAACAACTTGTTTAAATGTTAGTTAGCGAATTAACTTAATTTTGGCAAGCCTTATAAACATACATATTAAGAGCAGGCATTGCGGAATACCCTATGTAAATGTAATGATTTTGTCATAACAATGATGAAATTGGGATTTCAGGAGAGTGCATTGTTTGTGATGGAAGGGAAAAAATCTTCACAACATGGGTTTTGCGTTCTTATCAACCAGTTAAAAAAAGATGGATGACTACCAGAATCAACCAGGATACATTTTGGAGGTTAGAGAGTGCAGTAGAGGAGGCAAATCAAGTAAGCATTAATTAATATACTATACAGGGTGTCCAAAAAGGATGGAAACGGCTGAAATTTTTCAAGAAATGCGTCTCGGATAAAATATTTTCAAATACTCGTGTGAAATATTTTCAAAAGATTCATGTTTAATGATACCAAACTAAACTCTAGTTTTCCTCAATTCCTGGGACGCCTAGGGGAATCGAGTTTAGAAATTCGCCATCATTTCCCAATATTCGTAAGTCGAAATTTAAAGTGCGTATTCTTTGATCTATTTTTTGAGATTTAGATAATTTCTTTTAATCATGCAGAAATAGGAAACAGTTATGAGACATCACTAATTTAATCGGCAGTTATATTTATTTAGCTATTAATATACTGGCAAAAAAATTTTCAAAACTCATAAGATTTTATTTAAATACATTAAATGTATACATTTGATTTTGATATGTAGGTTAACTTTAACCTTATTGAAGAAATTGATTATGTCATCAATCACAATAAAAAAAAAAAATTAACGCAAATCAAGAAAAATTAAAAAGAAAAAAAGAACATTTAATGTCATTTTTACAACGTTTTTCTTTTCCTTTTTAATTCAGAAAAGTTCGCGAATCGCAATCTTTTTGTATAAAACGCTAAAATAAATATACCAAACGATAATCTCCTAAATATTTTTGGGTTATAAATTTAATAGTAACAGAAATTTTCTCTCTATTGAAACAAATTAAAAATATAATTTATCTAGTAAACTAAGCAATTTTTACTTCAAGATTAAAAATTTGAACAAAATTGAATCTCCATTCTCGAATTAGGTAAAATCAAGTGCATGCGTAAATGTAACAAAAAATAAGTGTTATTTGTAGTCGAATTCAAAGTCTGTTTCATATAATCATTAATTATTTCATTTCATAGGTTCTTCAAAGCTCTGTGAGAGACGGTTCTGTATCATCTTCAGGTAATTATTGTTCTGAATTAACGTTCTTTAATCTTAGTGTTAACTAAACTGATCGAAAACAGTAAGTAAACCATTAAGAAGAGTTAGCCAAAATAAAGGCAGTAAGTTTGCGTTACTTTTGAAATTTTATTAAATTATGCAGCTTTCATGTGTTGTATTCCATAAATTTCCTCAAGTTGTAGTTTTAAGACATAATTTTAAAATTGTAATCTCAATCGTACGATTTATGTTAACATTCTGCTGACAAATATTTTATTGTGGATCTAGATCAAGAGGCAATTTTAAAGAAATAGACATAGCTTCATAAATGTATTTGAAAAACAAAAATGGATATAAGTGAAAATCGCGTACAATTAAATGAACAAAGCTTAGTACGTGCGTTTGCCAAAAATGCCCAACAATAAAGCTTTGCCCTTCTTAACGAGATTTTTTAATGTTAAACAACGCTACGGTGGTTCAGGCAGGGGAGAGAGTGTTGCTATTAAATAATTTTTTTTAAATATTAATACAATATTAATATTAATTCAATATTAATTTCTTTAAATACGTATTTCAAGATTTATCTTTTTCTTCAATGCTACGCTTGAGTTTAGTCCAAAATAATAAGTTCACCAATGACGACAATATGTAAACGACTCTATAAATTAAAATAAAAAGGCACTGTTTATAGGCAGAGCTTATGCTTCATTCTTAAATGGCCACTCCCGGGATTATTTTTTTAGCTTTCATTTAACTTATGGTTTAGATGAAAAAATTCAGTTTTTATACAAGAATTTTATGCAATTTTTAATAATTTTAATAAATTGAGACTACTTATTCTGTTTTTAGGACTTCAAGGAAAGTGGAGATCTAACTCTGGAGATTCTTTCGACATTACTGAGGTTCAAGAGCAGGGCACTTGGAAAGGTAATAATATGAAAAGAAAGTTTGTTTCTTACATTAATTATGTAAGATGTAATGTTTTTTACATTACATTTGTTTCTTACTTCTTAAACTGCAATTTTCTAAGTGATCTACACATTAAATAATATTTGAAGCCCAAATTTCCTGCAGACTTTAATCAAAGCCAAAAACTATTAGCTAACTAAAATTTAAAAATGATTGTAAAAACGCAACTGTTATCGTTTTTATATAGTACGCAAAATAAAAAAATAGACCACCCTGAATAACTCTTGATCCTATAATCTGATCTTCACGTTCTAGGACGGACTCACTAGTAATGGTTCGATGGAGTGAGTCTCAGATATGCTAATTTATTAGTATAGATAAACGATATTTTAAGATACAAAATCTGACATAAAAACGCACTTACTCTGAATAACCAACTTATTTTTCGATGGTTTCAGATTTCTAACCAACAAAATATAGTGGGTATCTGTAATCTGGGAAATATGCTCCCAATAGTTTAGTAAGGAGAGAGTTCCAAAGTTTGAACCCCTTAATGTTAATTTTACTTTTTGCAACCATTATATCAATCATTCCTATACATAAATCACCCTATGCATAAAGCTGTTAATTTAACTTTCTTTAAACTATGAATTTTTTTTCTCGGGAGTATAATCCCCCTCCTCCGAACAAATTCAAGTATGATCGAATTTGGTGTCATTTCGACTGTTTGACGTCACAAATGCCTCTGATTAGGCTTAGTTTATTACTTGTAGTACTTCATTTTTCTCGTGTTTGTAAAAATAAAATAACTCTCTTTATTTATTAGGCACGCACAATGGGGATGGGCAAAATGGAGTTGTGGCAGCTGGAAGATTCGATGGCAACCAAACCTATACTGCTCTTGGTTTCATTGCTGCATCATCCAACAAAATTAAAGGTTGGACTGGTGAGTATTTCCGTTATAAACAATTGTTATAAAACTTGATTTCCATCTGCTGACTTGAAGTATTGCATGTAACAACTGTGGGTTTAGTGTAACTCAAAGTTTACTAATAACATAGGCACACGCTTTGGTTTTTAATAGTAACATAAATATTTGAACCAATTTTGAATGAAAAATGTTGATTTTTATGGAACAATTATTTTATTATCCATATTAGATCGTCCAAAGATTTAATCCAATGAGCATTTTGCTTCTAAAAAGAAAGCATCTTATTCTTGGATGAAAACAAAATTTTATTCACTTTTCTTTACGTGTACGTCGCCACACTGCAAAAAACGGTCTGTTGTTCTGTTCTAGGGTAGCATTATTTTTTATGTCGACTTGGCGATGATTTTATTCTCCACAGAGTATCCCCCAGTGACTGCGGGTACCCGAAGAAATGATATAACCACTAGAGCAGAATATGTAACATGAATTGTACATACAAGGGATGTAAATAATAATATATGAAAATTTTCAAATAGTGAACATAACAGAAATTAAAAACAGGCAATTTTTCAAGACTTTTAGAAAACGTATATATTTTCGCAAACTAAACTATAAAAATGAATTATTTAGTTATATGTGTCTCTAATTTTTTTGGAAATCTGACACGAGATCCAGATCTTGTGCTTGGAACAGTTGTTTGACTGGCTCGTTTGGGTTCGTTGGTATAACTTGTTTTGACACAGCTTTTAAAACAGTTATGAAAGGCGGATTTCACTCGATCTGGAGAAACCGTTGTATTTCAGTTCCATGGTAA
This sequence comes from Parasteatoda lunata, assembly GCA_949128135.1. Lineage (NCBI taxonomy): Eukaryota > Metazoa > Arthropoda > Arachnida > Araneae > Theridiidae > Parasteatoda > Parasteatoda lunata. The sequence continues at coordinate 23,038,436 of OX421977.1, read as the reverse complement.
AGTTTTTTTCGTTCTATTAATAACTTTATGTGGACCGGAGTAAGGCTGACGCAATGGAGGTTTAACATAATCGGCCCGAAGATAAACATGCGAGCAAGTTTTCAAATTGTGACTGACCAATGTTCAATTCTGTAGTCGCAATTTTGAACAAAACCCAGATAATAAAGGAATTCCATGATCAAGACATCGGTTGGGCGAAACTCTTGGCGATCATTTTGGCAACCAAATGATAGTTCTGGAAAGTTCGAGTTTCAAAGTGGTAGGGCCAATATTTATTTTATAACCGTCGTTGAACAGCAGACTCAATTTTTTGGGTTCACGACTACTAATGTTTAACTCCGTAGCCTTGTATCTTAGAACCCAACTCAGAATACAAGAGAACTCCTGGATCAAGTATTGGGAGAAATTTTGCCTTCGCGGAGTACTTTTTGATGGAACTAACCCGCATTTGTGTTTCATGGAGAGGAAACCCTCAAAAACCATGGTTAGCCTGATGGAAAGGGGACTCTAACAAAGGATTGGTCTACTACGGAGGATATTTTTCATCAGCACTGTGGTTGGTACAAGACGGATGCGCGATTCGTATCGATCAGCCATTGACTAGGCTTCGAACACAGTTCCCCTCATTGGAAGGCGAACGCTCGATTCTCTTGAGCCATCAAGGCACTAAGACTAACATTTAGAAAGTTGAACAAGAATCTTCTGGAGTCGTGTTGAAGGTTTCGGAGCATCGTCACCAAGCCTATATACTAAATAAAAGATTGCCTCACAGAGTAGAGATTATTAATCTGCATCTGTCAGTAACAGTGTTCTGATCTGCGAGTTTCTAGTGAGTTCATTGAACCGTCTGAGACTTCAAAGCCAGTGTTTTGTGTTCTACATTGTTATTTATGCTCTAATTAAGTGACAAAAACAGCTGCAATTTCTGAATGATTGGAGTACTGTTTAACACATTTTCAATCAAAACGAACCTCTGTATGAAACAATATCGAAATAATGTTGAATTTTTAGAAGGAAAATTTTCAAAAGTTACATCAGTTTTATTTTAATGTTTCAGGCCACATTGATGATCCTCAATCAACAGTTACGAAGGTATTAGAAACTTCTTGGCTGGAGCACACTTTCAACCAAAACTGTAATAATCCGAGAAAATTTGTTAATTTTGGTATTGACAATTATTCCAGGTCTTAAACTCGTAAGTACTCAACAGATTGTTTTTTTATTATTACTATTTTTCATTCTTGTGAATGTTGATTAATATAAATATATTTAATTTCAGGTTCGACAGGTGATTTGTTTGATATTTGAAATTGTCACTATTATTTCAAAAATTTGTCACTATTATTTCAAAAATGTTTTTTTGAATAAAATAAATTTTTTTGCATAGTTTTGTAGGTTTTGCTTAATATTTACACTGCACTGATATTTAGACTATAATTTGCAACCCCAATAAACTTTCCGGCGATTATTTGTTGAGTTTTTAACCTTAAAAATAATTTCAGTTTTATGACTTTAATTTTCAAAATTGCTGACCAGTTTTACGAAACGTATTCAACATTTAAATTTTATCATTTAAGAATTTGATTCAGTCATCAAAATGTTAAAATTGGAAAATTAATTTCTTTCGTCCTTTGTTCAAGATTTTTGCTTGGAAGACTTAAATAATTGCCGAGACTATCCAATCATTTTATTTTATAACCGTCGTTGTACAGCTGACCCAATTTTTTGGGTTTACGACTACCAATATTAAACTCCGTAGCCTTGTAGTTTTGAACCTAATCCAAAAGGGCAGTCCTGGATCAAGTATTGGGAAAAAATTGCCTTCGTGGAGGACTTTTAGATGGAACTAACCCGCATTAGTGTTACACGGATAAGAAAACCACGAAATCGTACCATGGTTAGCCGGAAGTCAAGAGGACTCGATCCGTCAACCACTGAGAACATTTTACGGCAGCACTGTGGTCGATACGAGCCGAATAGACTAGTTTTCGCTGGCATTCGAATCCGGTTCCCCTCACTGGAAGGCTAACAAACCACCGCGGCTGTATCAAACCTTTAAAGAGTGACTTTTTCATATTTAAATCGGTAACAAAATTTATATTTTATTCTTGTGCTAATATAATTATGAGTACCACTGGATATTAAAAACAACCACTAAATGGATTTCTGCTAAATTAAATTAAAAAGTTTTCAATAATCTACGCGAAACTTGTCAAAACTAATTCCAAAAAATTTCATTTGTTATAGCTTATTAATATTTGTAAAAATATTTAATGACTTAGACCTCTCTTATAAATAAGTTTTTAATCAAGAATTTTTGAGATGTATATCAAAAATTTACAGGGAACAAATATAATTTTAAAGAAAGATTAAAACAAGGGTTACTAGAGATTATTTCTTTTTAACGTGCAAACAGTTTTTGTAATTTTTATTTCATTTTAAGAATCTTGAATACTGATGAGGTTATGAAAAATCTGTTCATTAATTTTTCTTTAGGAAATTGAAATGTTTTGGGAAACAAACCTTATTCATTCTTTCAGGGCCCATGTCCGTGAGGTTGTGAATTCGATCACCAGAAGCAGAAGACTCCTTGTGCACAAAATGGTGACTGATGCACGCTAAATCTTCCGGGGTTACAAAGTCCTCCAAGTTTCGATAACAAATCAATATCTGTGGGGGTACTGGATCGGAGATTGATTGTACTCTGGTTCAAGTCTAAATTACAATCTGCGAATAGTGTGTTTCGTTCTCTATCTGCCGATCCTGAAGAGGTTAAATGAATATTCCTTGAATCTCATTAAACACGGGCTAAAGTTTTTTGTTTTCGTATTCAGCACAGTCCTCCTTTATTCATAAACGTAGAAAGCAGAAAATGATTACAATTTTTTTTTATTCTTAGCTTTATACAAAACTTGCGAAATGAATTATTTAAAAATGTGCTTATAACAAGCAAAATTTAAAAAATAGCTCATCTAAATTTGTTTGTAATTGCTTAAAAGTTATAAAATTCTTTGAATATACAAAATAGTGCAATGTTAATAAAAATAGCATAATTCCCTAAATTATGAATTACAAAGGTATACTTTTCAAATGTATTAAAAATTATATATATATATATATTTGGAACTCATACTTTTTGTCAAAATTACCCTAAAATATACAAAGTAAGAAATATTAATGATAAAAAATACACTTTTCACCACACATACCATGTTATTTGGTGGAAAACTAAAAAAGATAAATAGCATTAGGCTTCATTTGTATAACTGAAAAAATTCTTAAATCAAAATGAAACATCGTAGGTCGAAGTGCTTAATCAAACTATATGCCTGGCGTTATACACTGAACGGTGGACCTAGGAGAGCCATAATCTGGAAGAGAAGTAACATTTTTGATCTTTTAATATGGGGGCCTTCCTGGCCGATAGTATCACCCGCTAAACATTATGCAAAGCGTGGAGGTGGTGGGATCGATTTCCGCTGTTACCCTGGATGTAGCTTCGTGCTGTCCTTCTCTGTATTGTGCTATCTGTCTTTCTATTAGACAAAGGTTTATAAGCCTTAGTTGAGCACATAAGCCTGCGAATTTATGTTGGAACAATAAATAAATGAAACACTTTTAATCAGATTTTAACAAACAAACCAAACGAGAGCCTTTCTATCCTTCCTACAATGGACTGACTGAACGTAAAGACACGGTTCCCAGGACGCTAACAAAGGCTGCAGTCAGTGAGAGGGTGGATGACCACTTTGATCAGCCTGCAAAGTGCTCGAGTTTGCGCGCAGAACCAACGCCTCCTATAACTGAAAGCCTCCACACGGTTTTTTGTAGGTAGTCCGATCAGACCACTATGAAGGTAAACCAACTATTGAAAAAACCATATAATATGAAATCTATTGAAAATTAGAAAGTGGTAGCAAATATATGTCTAAAAAGTTGTTTAATTTATGAATAAAATAGGTTTGTTTTATTTACTTGTCAACCACTACAGATTCAATTCTCAAATTTATATGATAAATTTCTCTCAAGTACTTTTAAAATAGAATTTGGGTTCTTGCGCAGAAGTGGTTTGCTTTTTAAATAATCTGCGCAGACTACTTATAAGAAACCGTGTGGAGGCTTTCTGATGTAGGAGGTGATGGCAGAACTACTAAAGCGGGGGAGCCATTATTTCTGCAGAGAATCAAACTTGTAATGGCATGTTTTCTAATCATCCTTAGGGTTGCTTTCCAGGCAGTCGCCTATAACCCATTGTACAATTTTAGTGCGATGTAAACAAAGTACAATTATTATTATTCAAAACAGTATTATAATATTTATGTTTACTTTATCGTACTTACGGGAGGGACAGTCTGAGCAAGCGGCGCCACTGTTCCGTCAAACATTGTAGTATGGAGATAGTAGGTTCAAATCTCTCTTTTAAGCTGGATGTATGTTTGTGATGTCCTCCCTTAAATAGTGCTTATCTGCTTTCGAATTGAACAAGGGCTTATAAGTAATACTTTGGAAAGAGTACAAAAGCCTGCATGAGTGTATGTAACAAAATATGGCTTCCAAAGGTCTGCCAAAATTGATAAAGTGGTAACGAAATTTGTACTATAAAAATCATGTTTCCAACTATAAACTGACCAGCGTCCTCCAAAAACTAAAAAAAAAAAAAAACTAGAAGTAAAATTTCGATACAGATCTTTGAAATTTCACTGTTTTACCTTTTCAATATAATATTTTAAGAACAGAAATCCACAAATACTATTTAACAGAAATATTTTTTTTAAAATAATTAAAGAGGTGAGAATTGATGTTCTTTTAGAAACTTTTCTAAAATTTATATTGTTTTGCGAGGATACTGGTAAGCTTGCCAACTGCTAAAAAATTTCCGCAGTTTCATAAAATACATTTTTTTTGAACGGTAGAAAAAGTAATGTATTAATATTTATATTAGGTAGAATGTCAGGAATTTTATTCCCCATTTTTTATAAATTATTTCAACTGTTACATAAAAAGTCAGGTCATGCTCTACAGTAATTATAATTTTCTTTACAAGATTTCTATTTGTTCTAAAAATATTGGCTTTACATACATTTGATGCCTTTGATTTGTGTAATTCATACAAAACTCACATATTGGGCGGATGCATAAAATACCTTTCTTATTTTTTATTTACTTTTAAAATGGTTATCAAACTTTATTGATTACCACAAAAGTTCAAAAATTTACTATGTACATGGAAATATGATAATATAATATGATGCGAATATTTTTAGAATCACAGTGATTACGAAATTAAGAACACTTCCCATTACTTTGAAGAGCTATTTACTTCCACCTGAATATTTTTAATGGACATTTGGAAGCCCCCACATAAACTGTAGGGTGGTTCCGAAAATTTCGGTATGTTTTAAAGTTCTTTAGAATAGTTGTCAACTACCATAATTTTATTTCATATCAGGCGAACAAATTCAGAGTTTATGATTATCAATGCTCAACTTCATAGCCTTGTAATTTTGAACCAAATATAGAAGACGCAGGGATCCAGCATTGGGGACAAACTAGTCTTCCTGGAGGATCCCGTGGTCCGCCTACCAGTGAGGATGTACTATGTCAACACTGTGGTCGGTGTAAGCCGGGAGCAGAATTTGTATCAATTCGCTGTAATTTGAATCTGGGAGATCTCATTAGGAAGCGAAAGCTTTATCCCCTGAGCCACCGAGCCTCCAACTTCCATAGTTTGAAAGAATGCTAAAAAATATATTTTATCGTATTTACTTTCTTCTAATCTGCATATTTCTAAATAAAAATAGTATTTTCTGTCATTCTTTTAAACTTGGATCTTAGGAAATTAAGGTGGGAATTCCTCCCTTTGTTTAACATTCTTTTAAATGATGGTGAAAGATTAGGGAAAAAAATCTCTAAAAATCGATACTTTTTGTGTATTGATACTCTATCTCCTTAGCCATCAGCCACCGCTCCAAGTACCATAATTTGAAAGAATGAAAAATAAATTATCGCATTTGCGGGTTTACTTTTTTCTAATCTACACATTTCTAAATAAAAATGACATTTTCTGTCATTCTTTAAAGCTCGGATCTCAGGAAGTTAAGGTGGCAAAAAGCATCAATTCCGAGAGTTTTTTCCCCCTTTCATTTTACATTCTTTTTAATGATGGTAAAAGACACTAGGAAGTAAAAAAAAAAAAAAAAAACTCCTTTCAGAATCGATATTTTTTGTCGCCTTAACTTCCTGAGATCCCAGATTTAAAGAATGTCAGAAAATGCGATTTTTACTTAGAGATGTGTAAATTTGAAGAAACTAATCTCGTAAATACGATAAAATATATTTTTTTCTTAAAAAAAAAAAAAAAAAACTCAATTTTAATTTACATTACTTAGTCATTTTTATTTCTGACATGAAAAATGATAATTTTTAATTTTTAGCATATTTTTATAGGGTGTTCTTCCCCACTTTAATCTTAAAACAAAATCCATTCAACTTAAAAGATTAGATATTTATGCGCCACGAAATTTCCCGAAAAGTAATCAGAACCAATTTTTTTTATTTTTCGAAGATTTGGGAAAAAAGAAATAAAAAATTTTAAGTTATAAAAAGCATTTATTAAAGATTTAATTTACTTCATTAAGTACAGCATTTCACATAAAATAGAAATGAAACAAATATACCATCCAACAAAACATAATTCATAAAAAATATAAAACTAAACTCATTTTCCAAAAATAAAAATACAAATCAGATCTGTCCAGCTGTATACACCGGTATAAATTGTAAAAAAAGAAATTATTATCTTCTATTTATATTAGAATGGATTTTAGATGAACACAAGACTAGGAGATTTATAAAATAAAAATACATAAAATGAACAAATAAAAGGTCACTCCTCTGAGACTGATAAGCACAGTAGCATTATAGATTTTTTTTTAAATTCTAAAAACAAAAAGTGTAAGTATGAAACTTACTAACATTTAAAATTAAATCAAATTTATTATTTCTTAATTAAAAAACTTTTTAACTTCAATGTTTGAAGAATATGTAACTGTCACATAAACTATTGTATTTATAGAGATTTAAGAGATAACAATCACATGGTTTGATTGATATTTATCCAAGGTGTTCTGTAACTACCTCGCTTAATATTTAGCATCCTTGCCAAAAATGAAATCACAAAATTAATGTAAGTGAAATCACTAACATAATCACAATAACTTTTATAATATTTTTTAATCGCTTAATATAATAGCAAGTTTGTATAAGTGATAAAAATGCAAAAGTGTAATACAAAATCTAACCAAATTGAGGAATGTGATATTAAAAATATGAAGAAAAATTTGATTGCACCTTGAAACTTGAAAGTTTTTCTAATAGTTACATTTCACCTCCGTTTACTTCTTCTGATATATGAAATTTCCTTTCCTTTTTTTATTTTGATCAACCTTAATGATTAGTCCAAATGTTAAAACATTTTTTCAGATATTAAATTTTGAATTTGTCTACTCATAGTTTTTAATTTCATTTTTTACAAAGACTCCAAAAAGGAATATAAAGAACTGTCGTTAAAGAACACCTTTTGTTTGTTTACTCCAGCTCGCAAATAAAGAAAAAGTCAGTATTTTTTACCAGATCTAAATTCGAGTAGCTTTAAAATATTGTTAACGTTTTTCAGCTCAAAGAATGTCTTGTATTTGCTTTAATTGTCTATGATTTTACAGGCATGTCGTTTGTAAATAAATAAACATTTAAAAATAAGTGCTCAACTTTTAAGTGAATGTTTAAGGGGGTAAAACTAGCAAGTAAAATTGCAACTAAAAAAGAAAAGAAAAGCTAAACAATATTCTTTCCAAGTTTTAAAACAAAACTAATGCAAAACAAATTTTTAACACACTCCAAAATTTTTAAATCGTGCTATAATTACAATGAAACAATAAAATAAATGCAAATTCATCGTACCTACAAAATATATTTACAGCTTTGACCCACATGATAGAATTTTAAACATATATACAAACACAACCTATGCAAAAGTATTATACTTTTTTGATTTTCTTTTTGGAATTTGTGAAAACACCCAATATCTCTGATGAACTTGTACAACAAGAAATGAGTAACTTCTCACAGTGTTGCCACACGTGGTAACTAAACTAATAAAATTATGTCAATGAATAATTTTAGGAAAGCTTATCACAGTCTAATAAGGTCCAGATCCTAAATATTTACCACGAAGTGTCCTAAAACGATTTCTTTGATAATTTGTTCACTTCAGTTCGATTAACTATGTAATTTTATTTTCCTATATGGACATATTTCTGTATAAGATGAACCATGAGAAAATAGACGCCAAAAGGATGATGGGACTAGAAACAACGATGCTACTCCAACTGAAGATAGGACAGTAAGGGCACTGATAAGACCCACACACTTGGCAGATGCTGAGCACGAACAAATTGTATACATCGAACATTGTTTCGTTAAATCGCTCTGTAACAGAATAATAAAAAGTAAATAAAATAATGTCATGTTAGCAAGAATAATAAATAAAAACGTTTATTCTTTATATGACATAACTGGCAAAGTTATATCGTTATTTTTAAATTTTATGTACGGACTAACTTCATTGTTACAATAAAGAAGGTTTGGTAAGTCGGTAATCACTACCGACCTTAATATACATACTTGTCAAAATGAAGCAAAAATTAAAAAAAATTCTACATTCGATTTCTCAGAGACTATTCGACTGATTTCTCTCAATTTTTGCATTTTGTCATTTAATATTGTATTCTTTAAAATCATGTAAAAAACTATATACTTTACAATTCAAAATTTTTTCGATTAATATTAAATAAAATAATAAATATGTACTAAATTTTTTTTTCTTTGGATTTATATTTTGATAAACAAGTTTTGTAATCGTATTCAAAAATTGTTCTACTCGCTTTAAAAGTTCTTGAGATATGACATAATATGCAAATAAAAAAAAATAAATAAAATAAAATTAACATTAAGGTTCCTAACTTTGGAGTGCCCGCCTGATCAAATTATAGGGACAATATTTCCCAGATTGCGGCTTCTCCCTATATTTTGGGGGTCAGAAATTTGAGTCTGTTCAAAGAATTGAGTTTGTTCAAAGAAAGTAGGTTTTCGTGACTGATTTCGTAACTTAAATTATCGTCTGAACTAATTAGTTAGCATATTTGAGGTCACCCCTTAGAACCTTTAAGATTGAGTTCCAGAACGTGAAGATCCGATTTTTAGATCAAAAGTTATTCAGCGTGGTCCGTTCTTCCTTTCACGTACTGTTTTAAAGTAGATGTATTATTTTATGTAAATTAAAGATTATATGTTAAAGATAAACTTCATAGAAAAAATTCTACTTTTTACTCTCGTCCCCAAATAAGTGCACTGTTGAAAAAGTTTTTATGTAGAAAATAGTATCACCGGAAACTAGTCCTTAGTAAAATAACTGAAAATAACTAACTAGTCCTTAATAAAATAACTGAAAATCTGAATAAACTGAAACTGAACAGAAATGATTTTTTAAAAAATGAATGCTTATCTCAAGATTACTATTTATAATTTACTTAGCGTTAACATGAATAATAAAAAATTAAATTATTCGATCGATTTCTTTTTCTGACCATAATAACTGGCCTCTAATAGATTTAGAAACTAAATATATTTTAATTACTCACCTGGTGCATAGTAATCATATACTCGCACAGGTAACCATCTAGTCATGTTTGCAACAGGGTACCACCTCTGAATTTTGAAAGACACACATGTACTATGCTGATCAAGCTTTATGAAAGAAATAAGAAAACAGATACCAATCAAACTTCATATTTAAATATTTTATTAATAATAGTTATAATAATCTTGTAGCTAGCATTTCGCCAAATTAAAAGAATGTAGTTAGTCCGATCAAGTCTAATTCAAAAATTCAGATCATTTGAACAGAATTTGTGGTATTATGTTATGATATAGTGTTGAAAAAACAAATATTCAATTGCAAGATTCGTAAATTATGTGAATAGAAATCGCAACACACAGCGTCAAATTTGTCTGATTTTGTAAATTTTGTTAGCTGAATTAATGATATAATTGATAACTTAACATCACAACCAAATGACTTAATAACATTAACGTAATCTAGCGTAACAAACTAACTTCTTGGACTGTAACGTTTAAATATATGAATTGAAAAGCTCATGAATATATTCAGCACTGTTGAGATGAAAAAATTATAACCTAAGTTTTTAACGGTAAAATCATTTGACATGCTTTAACAGACTACGTTTACATCAAAATATAGATGCGGAGTGATCAATAGGAATTTGGAGTTCTTTAGTTAAATGGTTGTAATCAAGAGGAGTTAATAGGGGTATACTGCACTGTGAAAAAAGTATTGTCAAACTTACCAGAATCTAAACAAATTTACCGTGTTTCTTGCTCTATGTAAGCACAAAAACAAGATAACTTTTACCAAAGGGCTTTGGAAACTTTTTTTTGTAAAATTATCAATTAAATATTGTTATTACAATGCTGTTTGGTAGTATATTCGGTAAAATTAGGTAGTTTTAAGCAAAAGTGGATAATTTAAACAGCGCTAGCATAGTTTTTTGTTATTCTTTAACCGTCAATAAACAGCCGACCCAAATTTGAGTTTACAACTACAACGTTCAACTCCTAGTATAGTTTATAATCGTCGTTGAAAAGTCGACCCAAATTTGAACCCAATCCAGAATACAAGGAAACTTCTGGATCAAATATTGGGAGATTATCTTCGAGGAGGATTTTTTGATGGGACTAAGAGAGAGGTAAATCAAGAAAACCTACCACGGTTAGCCTGACGGCAAGGAAACTCGAATCCATGATCCGTCTACCACTGAGAATAGTTTTGCATATTATTGCAGCACTGTAGTCAGTGAGAGCCGGGTACAATCCAGAGGACAAGGGAACTCCTGGATTAAGTCCCAGTGGCAGTCTGAAGCCTACACAACTTTAGATCGATGATAACTAGCTTGCCAGGGAAGAAAAGACGGCATGAGCACAATCCTAAACATATATTTTTATTTTATAACAGCTGACCCAACTTTGGGTTTACGACTATTTTTGTTCAACTCCGTAGCCTTGTAATTTCCGTAACCGGAATTCGTATTGACCAGCCATCGGCGGTATTCGAACCCGGTTGACCTCACTGAAAGGAGAACTCTCTATCCCCTGAGCCATCACGGCTCATCCTAAACATATTGCTTTAATCCTGCCATTGATCTCGAATCTGTGTAACCTTAACATCCATGACGCCCCTGTTGCGAGAATGCTTAAATTTTAAATAGCACTTAAATTAAACATCCTATTCCATTTTAGTAAGCTGTAAATAGACGAAGATATGTAAATATGTAAACTTCATACAGCACACGGCTCATATAAAGTTTTTTTGACAGCTTTTGGCTAATTGATAGCTTAAAAATTAAGGAAAATTTGTCAAAAAGTGAAATATATAACAGTTACTTACATAGTTGAAATAAAAAGAGACTTTTCTCTCATCGTAACGGGCCTCTCTGAGATTCCTAACTCTTCCGGAGTGTACATAAGTATCCAAGTCTTGTTGCTGAATGACATATCCTGTCGGTATACTGACTTCCAGTACTGCCATACCACTCTTTTCACTTTCTTCTAAGTAAGTCCACCTGAAGGAGCAAAAGCTATTATTAAAATGCTGTTATTTAAATTTGTTATTTAGATGCTGTTGGCGATCGAAATGGGCTACAGGTGGCGTAGAACAGAACTCTCTACCTTTGGCAACATTTCACATGCTTTCACCATTAGCGTGTGGAGAATCATAGGAGAAGGAAGTACGTAAGTTTCTCTTTTGATTTTTAAATAGATTAAAAACTTTTATGTTGAGAAACTATTTGGTACTGAAAACTATATTGAATATAGTTCTAAAAAAAAAGCATTGTGTAAGTTAAAATTTTTTTTTTTTTTGAAGTTAAATACGAAAAATATTAAAAAAGGGCTACTGTATCGAATCTGTACTGTATCGAAACGGAATTAAGAAAAATCTTTTTTTTGAAGTACGAAAAATATTAAGAAAGAATTAAGAATTATCGTAGTATCGTAAAACTGAGAAGAGGTGAAGAGAGAAGGGTCAAGACATAGAATCGGTGTTTTTTCCATATGGCGTGTTCGAGTGTTGAGATCGCGAATATTTCAAAAAATTTCAGAGAAGTTAAAATTCTAATTTTTTAATCAAGAAAAAGTAGTGTTTTTGATTTTTAAAATAAAGGCCTAATAAAAATTTGATCTTGCAAAACGGTGATAACAATTTTTATTTAAGAATGGCTTTTGCATGTTTCCGTATTGTAAAGATTCCATTCCTGCAGATTTGATTTTCAAAAACAGATACTGATTTTATATTGCGGGGATTTTTTAGCGTACCGTAAACCGGGCCGAGTCTACCCATCAAGGGGTGAGTCTACCCATTTTAGTTTTATTTAATTTTCACTATTTTAAATTACAAATAAAATTTTTTTGACCGACGGAGGACTTAGTTCAGACTCTAAGGAAGATGGCGCTGTAGTAGTTTGATCCATTTTTATTTATTTGGTGTCTTTTTAACCGACCTGTTCAAACGTCTTTTGAGAGATTTGTATTAAAAATCAGCAAACTTGGTGCTCCGTAAGTATATTATTATTATTACTATTTTCACTTTGGTTAAGTGATAAACTTATCTAAGACTAAGATTACATTAATTTTAGGTAATGATAATAATATACTTACGGAGCACCAACTAAAAGTTTGCTGATTTTCAATACAAATCTCTCAAAAGACGTTTGAACAGGTCGGTTAAAAAAACACCAAATAAATAAAAACGGATCAAACTACTAAAGCGCCATCTTCCTTAGAGTCTGAACTAAGTCCTCCGTCGGTAAAAAATTTTTTATTTGCAATTTAAATTAGTGAAAATTAAATAAAACTAAAATGGGTAGACTCGCCCCGGTTTACGGTATTAATTTTCTCATTTTAATCTGAAAAGAAGGAAACTCATGCATACCTTTGACATGAACTGATTTCAATATGGGAGCTATTCCGACCGTAGTAGTAACCTCTCACTTGGAGAGCGAACGCTTCCACTGGTGGAGGTGTTTGTAAGTGAGGCCAGTCCACATTGTACTGTATCGACAGTTGAACTAAAGCAACTCCCGATCCCTGAGCTCGCACGAGAACAACACCCCAAGCATTATCAATCTGTAAAGAAATACAATAAACACATTAATAATATTAAATTAAAAAAAAAAACACTGCTGTAAATCTTTACTTACTTCAAATTTCTGTTGCTTTGATAGATTATCATCTCCTATGTGCAACTGCTTCACGAAGCCAGGCACTGATGGCACTTCAATGGTAACTGTTACATCAACAACATCACGTATACGAGACTGGATTGCATGTTCTATTAATGCTTGCATTGCAACTATAGAATCCTAACGTATGAAAAACAGTGACTATTCAATAAATTGTGAAATCATGTAAAAGGTAAAATTATGAATTTATATTAAATATCGATTTAGAAGATAGCAATAGACTAAATGTTTCAATGTAATATAATGACTAATTAGTTATCTATTAGTGGATGTATTAAAAGTCTAATAGTTTCTTTTTGTACTATTAATCAAAACGAAGTTGAACACTACTACCATAAACCCATCAATAAATCAAAACTAAATACGATATAAATAATTTAAATATAAGCCATAGAACACTAAAATTAGTTTTTAATAACGTATTTATTTAAAAATATGTAGCATATAGATATATGTAGCATATAGATAAAAATATGTATAGCAGATAGATAGCATAAAACATATATCGGACCACGAGAGACTTGTATCATTCTTAATTAGTTATGGATTGATTACGTCAACCATGTACTAAGGGCATCAGTATAATTATTTTACAGTCGAACTAGTTTATTTTGAGTAAGGATTTAGTAAAGATAATTTTAATAAATGATTAATTTACTGTTGAAAGACCTAAATGAAACCCTATTTCTACAAGCACAACGCATATTTAATAAAAAGTTATTCCTAAACTTCTTGAAAATTATTTTAGTGAAGCAGTCAAAACCCTCCTCCCCCCGACTATTTATAGAAATTTCATTCTTTATGAAAGGGTTTAAAAAAGCATTATTTTATTTTATTAGTTCAAAATTTGTTTTTCAATAAATAAAAAAATCAGTAAAGAGATAATATGCAATTCCGTGCATAACTTGAAGGGCTGCCTAATTTCTACGCTATTAAAAAGTAGTATTCTTCGGGTAGCTATGTTTATGTGTATTATTTGTAATTCGTTTAAAACTATTTTCCACACTATTACACATAAATGAGTTAAAAATTCATGTGCAACACAACTTTGTTCCGCCTCTTTCGTGGTGAGGCTTTTAAAATGTTAGCAAAATTAACAAAAATTCTCAAGCTTTGGTTTTTAAATGTCTCCGGTCTATAAAATATTTTTCAAAAAGCGTAGTAGCTGGCAAGCCTGAACTTGTCATGCACACAATAGCAATAATTAATGAAATATGTTATATAGATCAATAAATAGATATAATATCAACTATTGCTCATGTGTTTGTGTACCTAATCAAAGGTTACACTCTGTTGCAAGTTAAGAAAAAACCATTATTCCTATAGAGAGAGCCTGTTTACATCTAATTGTACTCAAAATTGATGCCAAGCTCCCAACGCGAACGTATACCAACATCGCCAACTCTTGAAACGACGCAGCACGGCTTTCTTTTTGCTTATAAAAAATAGCACGATTGAATTTCTGTTCGATGAGTTTAACTTTAACGAGCTTTTAACTTTGTTTCGAAAGCATAATTATATCATTTGAAAACTAAATAAAACGGTACTATTTGCTGTCGCGGATGATTACTTAAATCCTATGCCGCATGGCCTAATGGTCTTTTCTTAACTTGCAACGGAGTGATGGTAAAACGTAGAATTTGATGTTAATTGGGAAGAAGCAATTAAATATGCTCCATCTACAGCACGAAAACAAAAACAATACATTTGACAAACAAAATTGCAAATTTTTTTATAATTAGTAGGTGTTTATCGTATTGAAGTAATAATATTTTTCGTATTGTGTGTATTATCGTGATATTGCTCAGGGAAAGAAATAAAACTTTATTTACAGTGAAAATAAAAAATACAAAAAGTAAGCTGTTTTTAAACTTTTTCTAGTTCATTTTTGTGCTTTATAACTTTTATTCTTGATATTATCGACTCTGTCTAAGGTGTAAGTATCGCTTTCATTTAAGGGATGAATTGTATTGGTCCTTACATACTCTTTATATGGGTTCGACTGTATTTTAATAATCATACCAAATTATAATCCCTTTGAACTGTGATAAATTAGTGGTCAAAGGCACTGAGCTGTCATTGCGAAGGACTGAGGTTCGCGATTCACAGTGGAGACTTGAAGCTCACTGAATGGATCAAAGGATACTAGCTTGTCTAGGAAATAAAGGCAGCATATGCTCAATTCTAACCACATATACTGTTGGTCTCGAAATTGTGGAGCCTTGAACTTCCCGACCCCTTGACTAAGGGCGGTCTTTTGCTTGAATAGTTTACTTTAATATTAGACATTTAGGGTAAAAAAAAAAAAAAAAAACTCATTTTAAATTTGTGAAAATTAAAATTAATATTTTGGTCAAAAATATAACGAAAGCACTAAATATTGTATAAAATACCATTTTAATTAATTTTTAGCAATAAATACATAAGAATAAATACATAAAATTAATTAGAATGAATTGGATGGCCTGCGTTATTCGAATGAGTGGTGCAATGAAAAAGATACTGCGTTTGAGACCTACTGGGAAAAGAAGCGGTAAAGGCCGCGTTAAAGATGGGCCGACTCGGTGGAGTCTGATTTTTTTTCAATTAATGAAAATAATTGGAGATCAAAGATAAATCGGAATTCGTTATGGAGAAATCTTCAGACGAAAGCATTGGCCCACATTGGACTGTCTGTTTGACTATGATGATGATGACTATTTTAATTAAATCTATGATATTAACAAAGCTATTTCACATCAGCCAATTGATTTTGGTAAAATTTTATTTTAACTGTTGCTAATAAAATAAAATCTTATTTACCTGAGTGGAAGCCCATCCACCAACTGTCAGTCTTTGTGAGTTCAACCATTCAACAATCTCCCTTTGTATGACAGCGTTCCGTTCAACATGTACCAAGAGACCGTATCCAGTGGCCTCTATACTAGAAGCATCATACTTATCTGGTAGGCGAGAGATTATGTAGGGACGGGTGTTTTCGATTTTGACTGTAGGTCCCTTCACTCTTTCTCGACCCCAGTAACGCATTCCACCTATAACATCGAAGGAACATTGTTAAAAAGACGTTACAGTTCTGAATTTTTTATCAACATTTTATCTTAAACTGCAGTAGAGAGAAAAGAATTGTTGCTGTCTTATGCCATTTGCTAATACTAATAAACTAATTTTAACGCTTTTCCTAGTTTCCCAGTGGCGCCATCTATGGTCAAGAATTCAACTTCTGCCACACGCATACGTAGCAGCCCGTTTTACATGTAGCACACAATCACACACCATCCATCCATCCACAGTCGTAATTTTGACTTGAACTAGAGCATGACCAATCTCTGATCCAGTACCCCAAGAGGTATCTATTATAGGAACTTGGTGAACTGATAGATTTGTTTTTATAGCTGTCGTTGAACAGCGGACCCAAATTTTGAGTTTGCGATTACCAATATTCAACTCCGTAGCCTTAAAATTTTGAACCCAATACAGAAGACAAAGGAACTCTTGAATGAGTACCACCAGCGTTAGTGATTTGTTATGGGAAATTGGGGGACTTCGTGACCCCGACAGACTCAACGTACACTAGTCACCATTAAATACACGGAGATTCTTCAGTCGGCAGGATTCAAGCTCCCGTTCTCACGAACGAGAGTCCAAAGCCGTGCCAACCAGGTTATCCTGGCCCACCCCAGACAATTTAGCATGCACCAGTCAACATTTTGTACACGGCGAGTCTTCAAACGGTGGGGATCGAACTCATGACTCATTGGACATGGGCACAACGCCTTACCAACCAGGCTATCCTGGCCGAGAAAAAAAATAAATTTCAATATAAAATACAAAAAGTATTGAGATTTAACATGCGAAAAAAATAAGAACACTCTGATCTACCATACATATAGACAGTTAAACACGCAATAGTTTTTTAGATAAAAATTTTCCCTATTCGTTTCTATTTCATTAAAATTTAAAGTCTTCATGACAGTTTATGAATATAAAAGTATTATTTTAGAATGTTCAAGTTTGTAACAATATACATCTTCTTTCACATGCACCACGCTTTGAAGATATTTGCTGCACAGTTCTTATTTCAATACACATAAAATGTATATTTATGTATTTCCGTAATGTTTGAGTCTTCAAAAATATCATTTGAGGAGATATATTTCGAAAGATTATCAATGTTATTTCAACGATTTTTGTGCTATTTGCAATGAAAAACTTTAGCTATTGTACTTGCAACATACTTACGTGAACGTGCGAGACACTTCGTATAAGCAATGAATCTGTCTATTAAAAGGTCTGGTTTTTGCGTTAATTAATTATATAACATGATGTTATTCCAGGACCGATGAAAAATATTTCATGTATTTCAACTGTTTTTTTTTTCTTCTTTTGCTCAAATATACTGAGTCACGAATATTTGGATAACAGTTTTTTAAAAGCTTTTTTTCGCGCATAATGAACATGAAATATAAGGTTTCTGGCAAGAAAAGAAACACCATTTTAAAGCCCGCGCTAAGTATTCGCCACCTCACCAAATGCGATAAAATCGTAAATTTGGCGAATAAAATTGTGTTTTGGTTAATGATTTTTTTCCACTGGAAGGAATATATATATATAAAGAAATTGTTAAGATATGCATTTGCGAAGACTTTCGAAATTTGGCAAATACTTTTAATATTTGGCTAATTTACTGGCGAATAATTTGAAATCTTTAGCTCGGGCCCTGCGTTTAAAGAAAACTGAAAAGCTTTAGCAGGTACTATCGATTTCCGTAACTCAGTGGCTAACTATTGCACTTTTATAATAACGAAGAGACACAACTTACTCTCTTCTCTCATTCTTGAATCAAGAAAGTTGAGTGCTTCATTAGCATCAGGGCTGTTGGCCATAGTTAAGGCATAGGTTGAGATGGCAAGTTCATAAGGATCTGGTAAATCTCGTACTATATGCAGAGCTCGCTCCAGATACTTTTGGGCTTGCCGTCTAGCAGTGGATATTCTGGATCCAACGTCCTATGACATGAGGCAGATTAATATGCTGAAGACATATATTTTACATTCAATGCAAATTCGATAATCAAAATGACTGTATGCACTATCTGTCACAAGATGTTACCAAAGACGTGAATAAAGCATTCTTTAAAAGAATAATGTGTTACGTATTTAAAATTAGTTATGCAGAGAATGGTTATACAGAGTTTACAGTAGTTGCCCTTGATATATATTTTTAGAATACTTATCAAAGATGAAATAAATAAAAACTATATATTAAGAGACGCAAATTAGTATTTATGGAAAAAATTCAACATCGAAATTTGCCAAATCACTAATGAAAGAAGCGGTAAAAGCATCTAAGCCAGTTTGATTGCCAGTTTGATTGCCTGCCTTGGGAGTTTTTAATAATTGACTTTCGACTGCTCTTTGTTTTCTATAAATAATCAAATAGGTTTTGATGTTTTTATTTCCAATTATTTAATACAATTTTGTTTAAAAATATTAATTATATAAATTTTTGTGCTTCAATCTGTATATTTTTTTGCAAGGATCTTAAAAATGTAAAGTGCGATCATAACAATACAATTCTTTAAAATCATTTAAATTATCATATGTAATGATTCATCAATTTTTTTAAAATAATTTTATTGTAATTATGTGTATTTGTATTTCGCCTTATCATAAAAAATATAAATTGTGGAAGAAGATAATAAAATTAAAATATAAAAATTGAACAACGAAACAACGACTATTATTTAAAATACATCGTTTGTAACACATATAAACTTTAATGCAATTTTATTAATAAAATTATCGACTATAGTAATAAACTTTTTAAGGATTTTAAACTAAATAAGGCTTATATCTTATTTAAAAAATTAATAATGATAATTACTGTTAGAATTCTCATCGATGGAATTGTAGAAAAAGACATATTTTAAAGGCATTTTAAAGATATAGTTTTAATATTTTCTAGTGTTTTTGCACGTGAACGAATTCCTTGATGCATGTTTAAAAATAAAATAGAAAATATTGTTTACAAGAAGATTTGAAACTTACCCCTTGCAAATCTTTGAGTTCTGATAAAGTAATCAAAACGTGAGCAGTTAAAGAAATGTTTCTGTAACGTGGCCCACCATACGAAGAATCCAACTGTAATACATAAGACAAATAAATGTGCAATTAATATCCAAATATTGATAGATATATAATAATAGAAAAAAATATATAGCATGATAATTATTATTTTTGTAATAAACATCATTGTTTGTGCTGCATAGTTTTCATTGAATGAATTAATAGGGAAATAAATATAGAATGTAAATTCTAATTAAACAATTGTGATATGGCTGTTTTTATAAAAAACTAATTCATTTTTCTGCTCGATTATAACTAAATTAATAGTTAAAAATGATCGATTACAATATAAATAATTAAAGATCAAAGCAAGCAGAAGTTCTTCGTGTTTTTACTGAAACACTAATTGACATAAAATTAGCAAATATAAAGACAGAATGTAAGACTGCCCATGAAATATATTTTCAGAATTGATTGTCAAAAAGGAAGTAAAAAAATAAAACACATTATGGGTTGTAATAGTTATTTCAGGGGAAAAAAACAAAAATATTATTGTAATGAAGAAGGGAATCATTACTTAATACTAAAAATCCACATACTATCGAATTACTGAAATGAATCAATTAAAAAAAAAAAATTATATATATATATATATATATATATATATATATATATATATATATATATATATATGTATAAATCCCAAATTTTATCAAGCCGTCAAATTTGTTTCGATATTTCTGTTTTGCTTTCCTTAGTAAAGATTCGACAGGTTTGGATAGTGTTTTTGTCTTTTCTTTGCTTAAATATTAATTTGCGACCCTTAATAAGTAAACATTTTTGACAAGGATTTTAAATACATAGACCATAAATATATAGTCCATAATCACTTCTATGAAACATGATGATTACAAAACACTCTGTATATGTATACGATAAAACCATTTATATTTTGTATGGAATTGTTCTTAATGTAATTTAACATGAAAAAAAAACATTATAATATACTAGCAACTGAACATTACAATAAACTACTGTAAACAAATTTATAAAAAATTTAAACTGAAAAAGTTATTATGAAAGCAACAAGTAAAAAAAAAAAATACGATCTCAAGACAAAGCTAATTTATCATAGTTTTTTCAATAAAAAATTTTTAATTAATAATATTTTTAATTTCATATCATATACGCATGTTTTGTCAGCTATCAAATTATTTTTAAAGCGTTTCCTTTTTTACCCTTTAAGTTTAACCATCAGACGAATAGCAATCGCTTCTTTGTAGCCAACATATTAATAAAAATGTTTATAAAAGAAGAAATATTAAAATAAACGATATTTCTTCTCGGACTATAAAATACATGATTAAAATAAATAACAAGTTAAGCAACAGAGAAAAAATAGATTATGTGGTATTGTATACCGCATATGAAATATTTGTTTTATAACTTAAATACATTTTTCTATATTTAAATATAATACATGCTTTAATTAATTTGCAATGAATGTCATTAGTTTAATTATGTTACTTTAATACGGTATATTTTTGCTAACTAGAAAATTTTTCAATTAAAAAAAATTGGTGTGATTAAATTAATACCTCTTAAATGTAATTTATGTAATCAATTATGAATTATTAGCTTTATACGAACTGAGCTATTTTTTTTTCAATATGTTACTTCCACAATATTGGGTTAAAATATTTTAACCAATTGGTCATTATTTAAATAATTGTCTATTTGAATATTTGTTTTTTTTTTTTTAAATTTTTCTGTAGTGTGCCGTTTAATTTTTTTATAATAAAGTTCAAAAATAAAATGAAAGAAAACAAATATTCTAATAGACAATTATTCAAATAATGAGAAATTATTTAAAATAAACCCAATATTGTGGAAGTAACATATTGAAAAAAAAAAATAGCTCAGCTCACACGAAACTAATAATTTGTAATTGATTACATAAATTACATCGAAGAGATATTAATTAAATCACACAAATTTATCTTAATTAAAAAATTATTATTTAAACAGAACTATACCATATTAAGACGCCCTGTGGCTGAGTGGTAGCGCTTTGCGCTCCTGTGCCACAGGTCCTGGGTTCGATCCTCGGGCCGAGCAGGGTTGACTCAGTCTTTCATCCCTTCAGTGGGTTGATAGATGAGTACCAAGCATGCTTGGGAACTAAACACTGGGGGTTCCGCGTTCGACTGACCACCTAACCGGAACATCTGCTCCTGCACCCCGGAACCAAAGGTCAAGAAAACTGAGATGGGCACAGTAGGCCTTGGCCCTCTTTGGGCTGTCGTGCCACTGAGTTTAGTTTTTTTATACCTTATTAAAGTAACATAATTAAATTAATGACATTCATTGCAAATTAATTAAAGTAAGTATTATAATTAAATATAGAAAAATATATTTATGTCATGAAACAATTATTTCATATGTGGTATATAATACCCCAGATACTTACGTCTACTTCCTATTAAATCAGAAAGCATTAAAAAATTAGCGTATAAGAATATTTTTTAAAAAGAAATAAAATTTAAATATTTGAATGAATTTTTTATTGAGTAAAATTCATTCAAAAAGAAATTATTGCTTACATTAAAATAATGAAACTTACAACAGAATCCATTTTTCTATCAAAAGGTGTTGAGGTCGTTTCATAAAAAGCTCCCTCTGGTGTCTGATGATCTAACAACCAATTTACAGCCCTTGATATAACATCAGGATCAATGAATAGAAAATGTTCCCATTCCTGGAATGTTGCTTTATGAAAGATTCTAGCACAAAACGCTGTCAACCTATAAGGAACATATAATCTTAATTATTTTTTTAAAAAGTAAAATACAGTTCTTCAAAAAATTGAATGCAATAAAAATAGGTATTTTTTTCTAATAAAATGTTAATTTCAATTTAAAATTAATAGTTTAATATCAAAATTAAAAAATGAAATAAAAAAATTTAAGTAGAAAAATTTTTTTTTTCTTTTATATTAATAAAAATAAAACTAGAAATTGATATCTTAATAATAACATCGTATTTTGAGTAGAACAAGAAATAATTAGAAAGAAGAAAGATTGCAAATTCAAAATTAAAAACTGACCAAGTTGAATTTCGGGCCATAAATGTTAATGAACTTAGTATAATTTTTTGAAATTTGATCGAAGGTTATTACAATTTTGAGTGCTTTTTAATGAATTTTTTCTCACTTTTTTTTACTTTAAGTTGCATTTTGTTAAAGTGTACAAAAACTAAAAGACTTAAAAACTTGTAACGATGGGCTGCAGAAAAATGTACAGGTGGAACGTCAATAAAAATATTTATATTTGATAAGTAGTGTAATAATTATTATATTTGAAGAAAAAATTTCTTGTATAAAAAATATCATGCTAGCCGATCTGTTGCCTGCTGAAAAAGAGCCATTTTCACTGGTTAACCCAATATTTTTTAAAATTGTAATTTGTTCGAATATTGACTTTATTCTCAAATTTTTATTTTAAATATTGACTATTTATCCACTGTCTTAGAAACATTTATTTTCCTCTCTCGAGATCGTTATTTTATAACCTCGCGTTTGAGTTAAAGAAATAAAAGAGGGATATAAAGAGAGAGATAACATATTGCTAGATATAAATATTGGAATTTTTTTTTTAAAAATAAAAAAAAACTTAATACTATAGAGATAAAAAACTTGTTTTCTATTTGGAATATTATAAGTCTCCCTAATTAGCAGGGGTCCGTCCAGACATTTTGTGAAAGGTCCTGTTTTTTGTAAAATTGTGAAATAATTACTAATAATTTGTGAATATAAAATAAGCGTTAAGTCACATTCCTTTAATCAGCGTCTTGCTTTTGTGAATTTGTGCAAATATTGTCCTGTTATTGCAAAAATTGCTAAAAACCTTTTCAAGAAGTTTTTAAATTGTAAATAGATTCAAGATTATGCTAAACAATTGCTGCTACTAAATTAGACACGCAACATACAAATATTTGGTATTTAGCCAATACTGCTCAACGCAGATTATTCATCATTTCTGACGAATAATGGAAACGAAATCACTCACATTTTTAATAATTTCAATTGACATATTTTAAATAACGCAACTTAGTTATGTATCACTTTTAATGTGTTACGCACTCATTAAGTAAACTTAAACAATTCTTAAGTTTATAATATTTTATATGAAAAATTGATAGAAATTGATTTTTATTTACATAATATTCTATTAATTGATTTTATTACTAAATATAAAATGATCAATTATTTATTCACAAAAAAACAAAAAAAAAATATATATATATATATAATTTAATATCAATAAGAATGTGCACATGATGTTTGTAAAAGTAGAAATATTTTCCTAGAATACTATATTATAAATTTAAACTTAGGGAAACTTGGAAAACTTAGTTCGTTTCAACGGGAAGGGTTTATTCGATTAGCAAAATAATAATGAAGATAAACAAATTTGTGAAGGGTCCGTTTAAAAGAAAAATTATTTTGTGAAGTGTCCGTTTTTATGAAAAGATATCTTGTGAAGGGTCCGTAAACGGACCATAATTTCTTCTAAACAGACCCCTGATTAGTCTCCCTAATTTCCTTAAATTAAATTTGATTTTCAAGTACATGTGATTATTTTTCAAATCTATGTTATCGTTCAGTTTGTTACGATTTACATATTGACAAAATGTTCTTATGTAAAACTGCAGTAACTGTATATTTTGTTAACAAAATGTTCTTTGTTTTTGTGGAGAATAAGGACTTAATAAATAAAAAAAAAAAACAATGATGAATGCTAAATAATTATGGGAGTTTCTGAGCGAAGCCTCCTAGAATAGCAAATAATTCTACAAGAATAAATCAAAAATGGGATAATGCTGGCTATATGCTTGCTAGTTTTCTTTATTTTCAATTTAATAGAATTAAGATGCCATTTCTTACAACTCCAATTTAACGGAATGATGATAATGATAATAGAGAGTATTATTGATAATAAATTCTTACCATACACTCGGTCTTGAGTTCCAACGGAAAGGAATAAAAGAACCATCGCTCAATTGATAACTGAGTTGCCTTTGATAGCCTTAAAAATGAAAAGAATGACATTTTACAAATGCTTTAAACATATTTTTGGTACTAATTAAAAGGTTTGCGATATGTTTATTTTAGCTAACAAGTGGGAGTTAGAGTATGAGCGATGTTTACGTAAACAATGTCAACCAGAGACACTAAAACCCTTATATGTTTTTTCTTTTTCTTTTTTTTAAAAGTTAAAATGCTAAAAAGAGTAAGAAAAAAACACTTAGAAAAATTTCAAATTTGCAATGAAAATAAGATTTGGAGATTAAAATGCTGGAAAAAAAATTTCTTCAAGGAGTTTCAGAAATCAAACGCTTTGACCACAAAAGGAAGAATCCTAAATAATATTCTCAGGGGTCTGTCCAGACATTTTGTGAAAGGTCCGTTTTTGCGAAATTGTGAAAAATTTACTCGCAATTTCTGAATATAAAATAAACGGTAAGTCACATTCTTTCAACCAGGGTCCGCTCTTGTGAATTTGTGCAAATAGGGTCCGTTATTGCAAAAAAACTTTTTCAGAGAGTTTTTAAATTTTAAAGACATACAAGATTATACTCAACACTGTAAAATTACAATTAAAAAAATTGAATTTTTAAAAATAAACAGCAATTGCAGCTTCTAAATTAGCGATGCAACATACAAATATTTGGTATTTAGCCTATACGTCTGAAAGCAGAATATTCATTTCGGACGAATAATGGAAGAAGCGTCTGCCGAAGACAAAATTTAGTTCGTTTACATCTGTTTCCCATAACAATAATGAATTATAACATTGTGAATTTCCTCTAAACAGACCCCTGATTCTATTAAAAGTTTTATGAAATGAATTAGTTTTTTTAGTGCTTTTATTTTTTTGCGTATTGTTATATCTTACATTTGAATTTTATCCAAAAATTAGATTAGTGAAATAGAAGTCAATAAGAAAAACGAAGGGACGCGTACGCATGGAAGGGATCATTTTTGTTGACAAGGTGGAAAAAAGGTTTAAAAATCTCTACAAAACATGCTTACGTTATATTAGAACAGCAGTTTTCATTCAACGCATGAAAAGTCATTATAAAAATGGTTGTAAAATGTTTTAATCTGTTGTACAGTGCACAGAAAAAAAAAAAAGAAGAAAAAACGGATCATCCTATTTAACTTTTGGTCTGATGATCAGAACATCACATTCTAGGACTCAATGTTAATGGTTCGAGGGGGTGACCTCAAATAGGTTGAATGATTAGTGCAGACAATATTTTTAGTTACGAAATCAGACACAAAAACGTACTTTCTCTGAATAAACATAGCTTTTTTTCGTCGGAGTCGGATTTTCAATTCCCAATGTATAGGGGGTTGCCGCAATCTAGGAAATATGGTCCCAATAGTTTGGTTAGGAGAGCGTTCAAAAGTTTGGAACCCTTAATGTTAATTTTACTTTTTGTGTATTTCTACATATCTCGAGAATTCTTTAAGCAAATTTAAAAAAAAAATTCTCAGAATTATAAACTTCGTTCATCCAAAGATAATTTCTTGCAAAATATTTTTTTAATAAATATTAATTATTTTTAATTATTTTATTTAATAATAGTCGGAAAAAGTTTGAATTGTAAGGTCTGAAAATTCTTACATCATTTTAAAAAATGCAATTTTAAATGGTGAAATACAAAGTTTTATCGAAATCGATCGAATAGTTTCTGAGAAAAACTTTGAAAAAGTCGTAACTTTTAAATTCGATCTCTCAGGAACTATTGGACCACTTTTGCTCAAATTTTATATTTTTTCATTTAAAATTGCATTCTTTAAAATGATGTGAAAGTTTGTACACCCTTCAATTCAAAAGTTTTTCGACTATTATTAAATAAAACAATAAAAAATAATAAATATTTACTGAAATTTGCATTTTGCATAAAATTATCTTTGGATAAACGAATTTTAAAATTGCATGCAAAAGTTTTTTTTAATTAGCTTAAAGAATTTTCGAGATATGGTGAAATACGCAAAAAGTAAAATTAACATTAAGAAGTCCAAACTTTGAACCGCTCTCCAGATCAAACTATTGGGACCATATTTCCTAGATTTCGGCAACCCCCTATATATTTTGAGGGTCAGAAATCAGAATTAGTGGAAGCACTTTTTTGTGTTTGATTTCGTAACTTAAAATATCGTCTGCACTAACAAATTAGCATAATGAGGTCACTCCCTTAAATCATTAAGTCTTAGATCGTGAAGATCAAATCATTAGATCAAAAGTTATTCAGGGTGGTCTGGTTTTTATTTTGCGTACTTCACAACTAATAATTTATAACAAATAAATGTTGTTGCTCTTTGTTTAGACTGAAAAAAAAAAATGTATTAAATAAATGTGCATTGTTTTCACTTAACACAAAACTTGTAGCAGAGATTTAATGTTCCAATTTATTTTGTCAAACAGGAAATGCAACATCGTATATCGTCATTACATATCAGTGGATGACAACTTTTGTGCGAAAGAAAAAAAGTCAATAATATACGGAGACATGTCTATTAAAACTTTTTTTAGAGCTTTGTTTCTTTACTAGCAATATATACATAATTTTTTTTTGTCTAATCCATGTCTTATATTTTTTTTTTTGCATAGTCCATGTACTAGAAATGGAACAATTTAGGAATTTTAAAAGGTTAAGTTAATTTTACCCTGGGCAGCTTATAACTAAATAATAACTATGTTCCTAATTGATTTTGCTTACCCATATTCAGATATTTGAAAGCTTGTTTTTCAATCTCAGGTTGTCGCTGTCCGGTTAATCTAAGATATAGTAAATTATATAAATTCGCTGCGAAATTAAACATGGTTTGTTCACCACACCAATAGGGTTTGCGAAGCATTGTACTAGCGTTGACTGGCATTGTGGGAAAGGCTGGACCAGTGACATCCCCTGAAAAAAAAATTACAAACATTAAGGAAAAAGTTGCACCTATCTCTAATAATAAAAAAATGTAGAGCATTCAAATAAAATTTGAGAAAATTGAAATTTGGAAATTTATTAATATTAATTGCAGAAAAACTTCACTTCCAGGCTAAGAACTATTGCCGTGAAATCGAGAAATCAATGTAAGTGATTTACGATAAATTTCCTGAAAAGCGTCTCGTTAGCTATTTTCCTTCCCTTGCTAATACTATCATCGCTAAAACAAAATTTCGAAAAAGCTAATAAAAATTGATTTGTGAAAGAATAATTTTTTTTTTGAAATATCCCATACAAAAATCTAAAAATTCTGAATTTCGAATTTTTTGTCGTTTACGTTGATTTTTCTATTCCACGGCAGAATAATAATAATAAAAATCTCCAAAATTTCATAATTTATCTGAAGCATTTTGCCTATCATCAGGTTTTTGAATATTATAATCCATGCTTTGCTCTGGTCTACATTAATAATGATTCATTTGGTTTAAAACCAAAACTTTGTTATTTTCTGTGCTTTTCAATGAGCCAATTTCTAGTTTTATTTCAGTTTTTATGAAGAATTTTAAAAAAATGCATGTTATGGTTAAAGTAATCAATATTGTTATTATTAATACTAACCTAACAATATTAATAATAACTGCTTCTTTTGGTTAAAGTGAGAAATATCGCAAATTATTTATTTTAACCGGTTATTATTAATAATAACCAATGAATTTCGGTCAATGTGATTAAATGGTTTATATAGCATTGGGACATGAGTGTGTCTTTTTGTATATGTGTCACGGTTAAAGTGATACATTCGGTTATTCTTCATGCTAACAGTTCAAAATTGATGATAACTGCTTCTCTTGCCAAGTCTTGGCAGTTTTCGGGTAGCGACTCGTGAGAAACTAAAAAAATATAAAAAAATCACAGAAAGTGACTAACTTGAAGGGTAAAACTCGTTGCCATCCCCAGGCAAATATCTAAACACTAGGGGGCTAAACCCCCTGCTCGCTGCCGCTCACCAACCCCGATGATTGCTTCGCAATAATTGTCTTTTCTTGGCAGAAAACAGTTTTTCTACATAAGTTAAAATTATTCACTTAACATATATGTACTAAAAGGAATTCTGTTTGCTTACTCTTGTGCCTCTACTTCCCAAGTCCAAATATTACTATTTATTGGTATTATAAACATTTGGATCTCTTGATGAACGGAAGTGATTTTTCGAAGTAATCATTTTTTAAAATAACATTTATATTCTTATAACATTATATTGTTCAAACAAATTTGATGAGTTCACAACCATAATTTAATATTCTCGCTAATAATAGCAGTACTGGAAAATAAGTTTAAATTAGGGATACAAAAATATTTAAAGAAAAACAATACCTTTACCACTATTATTAATTTTATGCTGATGACAACCAAAACAATATTTAAATGAATGAGGAAAAACTGGATCCTATCACGTGATTTCGCGGCCAATAAAAACTCACGAAATTGCGACACCATCATTAGATTTTTATATATAGTAAGATTTAAAAAAAAAAATTCTGTTTAAAACCGGTTAGTATTAATAATAACCGACTATTCCCATTGACCGTAACATATATACTGTGAGCGAACATAGCGAATTACATTCTTAATTACATTACGAATTACATAGGAAAAGGCTTGGTGAAAAATAAAAAATAAATAAAACCATTTAACATTTTAAGAAATGAAAGAATATCAGGAACAATTGATAATGTATTGACAGGAATTGACAAAGACTAACCAACAACCGAAACTTCAGCCTTGTTGGATCCAAACATATATAACCTTTCCTGCCTGTAAGGAACAATGGGAGTTTCTGTAATGTTCAGATCCAGATATTTAATTAGATAAGCTCCCTGACTCAAATCTAATTGGACAGTCGTGTGACGATACTGAGGTATACCATCAGCCTAAGTAAAAATATAAATAAATAATAATAATCAGAAATGTAATTTAAAATCGAAAAAAAAAAATCACAGTTATTCATAGTAAATGAAGAACATAAAATATACAGAGATTTTAAGTTTACAGTCTGAAGCTAAAGACTATTTTGTTTAACGAAAATTTTTAGAATAGATTTGGAGTATTATAAATTGATGAATCGAAAGTCTCGTACAAACCTCAACGTGTATGCGTCTTGTGATGATGTCTTTGGCAACCTGAGATTTTGTCATGATGGTCACATCAATGTCACCTAAACGGGTGGGTACGATTGGCATATATACTTCCACTGCTTTTCCTGGTTTGATCTGTTAAAAATAAGAATAATAAATTAATAAATAAAATCATAATTTTACTTTGCCAAAATGTAGGAAGTGTTTTGTAATAGCCGTCTTTTATATTGAAAATAGTTAACTATAAATTAACATAATCACTGCCCTAAGTTTTGAAAACCTTTCCAAAGATGAAGTAGAAAAAAGCATGTTAACTTGTGGGTTCAATTAACACGTTGAATACCACGCTAATTTGACATGGCTTGCCCGTCTGGCTAAAATGATTTTCTCAGTATGTATTACATTAATTTCTTCAAACCATTTTAGTAACGATAATAATATAAAAAAATTAAAAGCGTTGAAAATTTACTCGAATTATGTGCTTCTAATAATCTTCGCTGGTCACCGGTGATCCCCGTGGAGCGACGAACAAGCTCAGTGCCGGTCACCGGTGACCTCCATGGCATTCAACGTGTTAATATCCAAAAGAGGGAAAATTAACAAGAAATCGTTATGAAATACTGACGTTCTGCAATTGAGGAAGGAGAGATTAAAAACATCAAAACCAGTTTAATTGCTGACAGAAATTGAGTGGGGGGGGGGGAGGTTGCCTATTATAGGGTATCTGCGAAATCTAGAGATTTTAAATCTATGATTTTCCATGACTTCTACCAGTAACTTCCCGTGACTTGGACAGGGTAATAAATTATTAAATATAGTAAAAAAAAAAAGTCTCTAAACAAGTATAATTTTTTTCTCAAAAATAATAATGTTTTATCTGAGTAATGCTTTGCCAATTTAAACAAAAACAATAAAAAAGAACTGAATAATTAAATAAACTGAAAAACAAATAATCCAGCAATTATTAGAACATAGATTTAAGAATATTTAACAATGCCTTAAAAAAGCACTTACGATGCTAAAATCTTTTTATCCGGTAAACTAAAATATGCTATTCTCAAAAGATCAATTCTAGGGATTATGTTAATTTAATTTCAAAGAAACAGAAGTTTCAACATTATTCCATGTATCATCAAATTACTTTAAATAAAAAAAAATTTTTTTTTAAAAATTCTCACAAACACTAATCACGATGTGTAATTTTTAAATAGCGCGAATACGGATCGCGATGTGTGCTTTTTAAATCCCGTGAATACAAACTGCAATGTGTAATTTTTTAAATCGCATGAATATGGATCACAATGGGCGATTTTTTAAATCACGCAAATGCGGATCGTGATGACTGATTTCAAAATCGCACGAATATGTATCACGATGTATGATTTGTAAATCATGTGAAGACGAATCGCTATGTGGGATTTTCTATTTGCGTGAAGGATTAAAGGCTTCAATACTTAAAATCGAACTCCATGATTCTTTTAGCATTTATCACTGAAACTCATGACTTTTCATGAAATATTTTGATTAATGTCGAAAACCATGACTTTCCAGGTGCGCAGATACCCTGCAACGATCTTATTTAACCTCATTTTAATAGTCAATCGGCAATCAAACAACTTTTGATGATTTCAATCCTGACTTGTCAAAACCACCTTGTCAATAATTTGCAAATCTTTGATAACGTCTTCTTTAATATCCCTGGTTTTAATAATTTTGGAATCAGCAATGTACATATTTTAACGCCTTGATTTTATCAGGGATTTGAAAAAGATGTACTAAGAGGGTGATTGCAGTAAACCTTTTATATTAAGCAGTTTTTGTTAATATAGTTATAAGTCATTTTTGTTTTACCAATTATTCTAAGGAAAAAAAAATGTCTTAACTTAATTTGAAGAATGTATTTGTTCAATTTTATGTGCAGTTTTCATTAACCTAATTTAAGAAACATTTGTTCTTCAATTGCTTATTGCAACGTTTCCTTATCTTACCAAAAATGATTCGTGAACTGTCAATATTGTACGAAAAACACATAAAAATAAGAATTATATTATTAAAATAAAATAATGATATAAAAAATCCTTCAGTTGGTTTCATGAACAACCACGTAAATAAATTTCTGTAAGTCTGTTGAAATAGATTTCTTTATCCTTTTATTTGTACCGGGACAGCCTGGTTAGTAAGGCGTTGGGCTCATGTCCAAGAGGTCATGAGTTCGATCTCCTCCGTTCGAAGACTCCCAGTGTATTAAATGGTGACTGGCGCAAGCTACATCTGACGGGTTCAAAAATACCTTCAGGTTTACATAAGAAATCAATATCTCTAGGGGTACTAAATTGGAGATTGATCGTTTTCTGGTTCAAGTTTAAATTCTGTGAATGAATGACTGCGTACGCCCTTTAAAACGGGCTGTGACGTGTGTGGCTGAAATCGCATTCTTGGTCATAGATGGCGCCACTGAAAAACAAGAAATGCTCCTTCTGTCTTAAATTAGCTTGGTTTCACTGAGCAGGCTTGATGGTATTTGGGAAGTGGCATTAGAAAAAACAAAAAACAGATTTCTGGTTAGAATCTTCCTTATTGGACTCTTGCAATTTTGAAGAAGTTTCTTATAAATTAGGAATATTTTTTTATAAGTTAAGAATACTTTTCAAATGCGTTTTCAAGAAAGTGTTATATTTTTAAGGTAAAATTATGATGGTTTCGGTTGAATGGATATGAAAACCATGAAAACATCCCATCAAGATTATACTGACGGTAATGTGTTGTGTCTCAAATACGTCTATCTAAAAAATCAGCCAATGCTATATTTTACCCTGGGTTTGTGTCGAAAATAAGTATCCTTTCATTTGCTATATCCTGCTTTTAGTCACCTAGCAATGGAACAATTGCGTCAGATCAAAGCAAAACTGAAAAGTTTTATATTAAAATGAATGGAGAAAATTTTGAAACGTGTAACAATTAATAGTAAAATATTGAATAAATGATAAGATGCATAAATATAAGAGGGAAATTTTATAAAAAATTGTTCCAAAAAATATAATGTATAAAAGAAAGGAGAAACAAAATCAAAACCAACCCAAACTAAATGCTGTTGCTCTCCAGAAGTTGTCCTTGGAGCATAAGAATCCACTCTTCCAAAAGATTCAACATGAACAAATTTGTAATCAGGGGAGTTCGCGACCACTATCAAAGCCTGGAATTATATCAAAAATTAAAGTCATAGTCAGGATCAGGTAATGGGAGTACAATGTTTGAAATATCATTGGAAATAACAGAACTAATCACACAAAAAAGTTAAAATTCGAAAATATTGCAGTAATAGGATAAAAAGATATTAATTACCTCGATTTCATAAAGCATGTAGTTGAAGACACTTATTCGTATGCCTATTTGTTCACCTTGCATACTCTTTGTAGGCATCTCAACATTCATGTAGAATGGTTTCACACTTGAAAACTGAGAAAGAAAAGACCAAAAGCGTTAGCAAAAGCATAGGCTGATGCGTAATCACCACCCTTATCATACATATATTTTTGAATTTTTTTTAAACATTATTTCAAATGAACTTTTATATTAGAGGCTGTAAATTAATTGTTAAGATATAAAAAAGAAAAACTATCTATATAATATTAGAGCAAAGGTGGAATTAAAAATGTTTATCTGTATTAGTGAAATTGAAAGTAATTTTTCTGTTTCATTTGATGACCAAATTTATTATTTTACAACTTCCTTTGTTCGGATTGACCTCAATAAGTATTTGCCAAATTTTGATAAATCTTTCCTTTTCTATATTTATTATTTAAATGGTAATTTGTGACAAATAATCCAAAAGTTTTTATGTTTTAATTTTTAAAATTGATTCAAAAAATATTTATTAAGAATGGTGACTGCTAAACACTGAAATGTCTGTGAAAATACAAACTTATTTTGAAGGAACATACTTCAATAGCTTTGTCTTGAATTCCGAAACCATCAACGTTATTCATACCAAAGGCACTGACCATCCACCGTGTGGGAATCTCAGGAACAGGTACATTGAAAATGTAATATCCTAAAGGCCTGGAAAAAATTCATCAAACTTCAGTTATTTTTCAATTAATACAATTAAAAATAATTACCCAGCCTATAATTAATATTCGTATTTAGCACTTTTAAGACATATTTTTCATTGAATGCTCAAATCCTTGTTATCATTTAACAATTTTTGAAAAGAATTAAAAAATGTTATCATTAAAAAATTTCATAAAAAAAAAAAAATGTCTTTCTGAAATGTTTATATGATATTAACTATCCAGAACTCACCTTTAAACATCAAATAATATCTTCTTAATAACAAAAAATAAAGCTGGTAAAATTTAAATTTAAAAAAAAAATATTTGTACTAATCAAAATATAAGAGATATGATATAATATTTTATGAAACAATAATGTTCATAGATCTGTTTATGTATTTTAAATGTGGCAACTTGAGCAACGTATGCATCAGACCATTATGTATATCATGGGATATTTTCCACCGCGTTGAACTATAATATTGATAAAATTTGCTACAAATTGAAACATTTTATTGTGTTATTTAATCCTTCTTAAACTTGACTTTATAATAATACAGAGATTTAGTAATTTTACGTTACATTCTGAATGTCGTACGAAAGCTTTGTATTTTATTTTACTTTACAACCGTCGTCGAACAGCCGACTCAATTTTGGGTTTACGACTACTAATGTTCAACTCCGTAGCCTTGTAATTTTGAACCCAATCCAGTAGATAAGGGAACTCTTTGATCAAATATTGGAAGAAATTTTGCCCTTGTGGAGGACTTTCTGATGGAACTAACCCGCATCTGCGTTACATCGAGAGGAAAGCCAAGAAAACCTCCCACGGTTAGCCTGACGGCAAGGGGACTCGTCTACCATGACCCGTCTACCCCCGAGGCTAATTTTACGTCAGCACCGTGGTCGGTGCGGCGTGAGCCGGATGCGGAATTCGTATCAATCAGCCTTCGCTGGGATTTGAACTCGATTTACTTCATTGGAGCGCGAACGCTCTATCCCCAGAGCCACCACGACTGGCAAGCTTCGTATTGACAGAGATTGTTCTGTTGCAACTTCGCAATGCAGAACATACGTACAAATGTGTGGTGCTATCTTAAATTGTTAAATGTCGCCAACTTGAAAGAAAATACAGTTCTTTTAAATACCTTGTGGCTTACAGCAAATTTATACGGTATTACAGTTTACGATTTTAAAATTATAGTTAGATCTTAAACTGGTTTTTCCGGAAGTTTAATCAATAAAGAATAAAAAAAAATTTTTTAAAAATTAATAATTAAGGACAACTAATCTCAATTAGTACCAGAAATCAAAATATTTATAAATCTAAATATATTCTCATAGTACCAGAATTCAGAATAAGTATAAATCAAAATATTCTCATGTAGTACCAGAAATCAAAATATTCATGAATCACTATATTCTTATATATTATCAGAAATCAAAATATTCTCATATAGTACCAGAAGTAAGGAAAGGATAAAATCCATTCATTGACTATAAAAACGTACAATAAAAAAAGTTTATTGATTATAAAGAAAATAGCATTTACCCAATGTTGAAATCATGCCACAACCAAGCATTGTCGTACAGCCTTTGAATGCGATTGATTCTATTCATTTTAAAGTCCTTAAGTCTCAACTCATCTTTTTCTGGACCTGAGATTAACGGTTAACTATTAGAGAATGAATGAAATACATCTCACAAGTTACAATATAGGAACGTTAACATTCAACTTACACCCACTCTCATCTGTGTTATCAGGACAATCTTTGAAGCCATCACAATTTTTATCATATCTGTAGCATGTACCATCCAGGCAAGTCAGATAGCCAAGAGATTCGTTACAATAATCTAAACAATTAGAAAAAATTGAATTCAATGTTTAAATGCGAATTTTAAATAATGAGAATACAGATTATAGTAAAAAATTTAAAAAATACCATATCTTCTGGTAACATTTGCATCGGTAAAAACAACAAGACCAGCGTACTGTAAAAAAAGAAAAGAATGATAATTAATTCAGAAACAATAAGATGCTATTATTTAAAAATAAAAACAGTGATATTTTTTGTTACACGTTTACGATCAACGTTAAAAGACCAGTGTCGAAGTATTTGATGGAATTTTATCTAAAATTACTATCTTTTATTTTTCAAAAACAAATCAGATTTCTTTCACAATTTTTATTATTCTTTCACCACCGTAATTTTGATAACTGATTTACAGTATTTATGTGATCAGTAGCATTTTGGATCATTCAAAAAACAAAGATACTATTAAAGCTATCAGGAAGAATCTTGTTTTTGTTGAGGTACGCAATGAAACCTATGTAATAAAATGAAATTTAAGCGATTGGACCCACATTGCAAGAAGAAAAACGCGGAATCCTCTACCGTAATCTGCAAGGCAAGAGGATTGAATCTGGCAACCTCTTACTATAATTATTATTTTTTCAATCAAATTTAATAGTATTGAGCATTTTGAACACGCTCACAAGACTAGGTATTTCCTGAGCCAATTCCAAATAAAATCATGAAAATTTTTTTGGTTGAAATGAACCTTCCTTTTATCTTGATGCTGTCGTCGAACAGCTAATAACTATCGGATTTACGGCTATTATTGTTCTATTATGTATTCCCTTAGCTTTTAACCCTACCCTGACAAAGAGCTTCAAAATTAACTAATGGTAACTTACCTTCAGGGAGCTCTTTTTGAGGAAACTAATCCTCATTCACATCACACGGATAGGGAAACTACTTAAAAACGTTCATTAGTTGGCAAGTTGCCAAGGAAATGGCTAATTCATGATACATCTACCACTGATTTATATCACCACTGTGTTTAAGGCGAAATGAAAGTAATATAAGAATCGACTAGACTATCCATCACGGAGCTTCAAACCTCGATCGCCCAACAGCGAAGCGACTATGGTAACCCGTTTATATTGGAGATATTTAAAATATTTTGCACTCCTTTTTTTTTTATCCAGTCGCTAAACTAGATCAACACTGTTCTCAAACTTTTAACTTGTGTTAGGAATAGAGTAAAGGCAAGATTATATTGGGAGACAGAATAAGTTTCTTATCTCAGTTTACGTTATGCTTGTTAAAAATTCTTAACACAGAAATTTTTAATATTAGTTAAACATTAAAGATGGCTTCCTGTCAAACCTTAAGACCATCACAGCTCCTCATTGACCAATTTAAACTTAGTAAAAGCCGGAAGAAAGTTGGTACATTAGTTTTGAAAGAAGTAAATTGAGAAGATATTGAAATCCAGAGCCTCACATAAAAATACGTTTTAAAAATAATAAATGCTTACTCGGTTAATTGAAAAGTAACTTCAAAGTTTTTCTACAGCTCGTACTTGAGTTTGATGAAATTTTTTTTATCTCTCAGGTGTATCTAAATAATCTAAAAGTCTGATTTAATTTAAACTAAAAAAATATTTTGAAAGTTTTTTGTTGTTGTTGTTAAAAATACAAGTTTCGAAAGTACAAGCTAAATAAAAAAAAGTTTTAATCAATAAATACGATATTAAGTAGTCGTTTTGGTTGTTCCTGCACTTCATTTATTTGAGAGCGATGAAATTATTCCGACTTTAATGTTTTGGCTTCTTCCTAAGTAAAATATGCATTTGGCAATTTAAATCAAATCGGATATCTTTTTCGAGGGAGTTAGCTGCTCTCTAACATTTTAAGATATATAATTCACACCTTGTAGTGCATTTATTAGTATACTTTTTATCGGAATTTGACCCAATTCGATATTCAGCATTACAAAATAACATTTTTAAACAAATATTGAAAAATGAACTACCTGTAGAGTTGAATATGCATCTATTCCATAGGAAGAGGCGGGGTAATGAACAACGCTATCTAAATTTCCCTCTTTAGATAGCCAAACATGAGTAAGGGTACTATTAAACCCTTCGTCAAAAAGACTCATTTTCTTTAGAACCTTAAAATAGAATACAAGTTATCTGTATAATTTCTTTACGTTTCCTTTATTTAAAATATCAAATAATAAACAGTAAATATCAGCACAGAATTCAGTACTAAATAAAAGGAAGTTTCGCATCAATATGCTGTAAGAGGTGGTGGAAAATTCTAAATATGCTTTCAATCCTTTTTATTTAATTTTAAAAAATAAACCGATGAGAAATATTTATTCTATTTGGCAGTCTCTTTCGATATATGTCGAATACGAGGCTGCCATTCAAGCACAACTTGAGATGAAAAGTGGGCGGTATTATAGATTTTCTATAGATTTTTTCTGGCAAGATTATGTCAATATAATTGATAGGTAGTTAAAACTAGAGTGCCTTCAGTGAACAAGAGTGGCGTCAATCGAGGTGAAAAGCAAAACTGCGCAAGCGCATAATAGGATCGGGTTACCAGAAGATAGGTATTAAAATATTCAGTTTTCACATCACTAATCATGCTTCCCGCGTTAAACGAATGGAGAAATTTTCCATTTAGCCTGCGGCGGTAAAAACTTAGTTTCCACCAATCAGATTTTGTCGGGAGATTGGCGCCACTCTTGTTCACTGAAGGCACTCTAGTTGAAACAATTGCCTATTTTTACATTTTTGATAAGCATCTTTGCTTATTATGCAAATAGAAATTTTCTTAGTGTCATCCAAATCAGTTTTTATCAGTTTAAACTATTAATTAAATTTCAATATTAGTTTAAGATTTTAATTTAAAAAATCTAAAAACTGAGAAACATGTAGATTTAAATGACTTATAACCGCAAATCGAATTACTTTATTCTTTGAAAGTTTTGAGGGAAAATTCTTAGAAGATCTAAAAATTATATTGCTTTATTTTTTCTAATTCAATGAAGCGTTTTTGAAAGATTTAGACGTGCGCTCTAATAATACTATATCATCATCACAAAAATACGACCATGCACTTAGCCTATTTTAGGACTCTATATTTTAACAGCCATGGCAGGAAATCCACGTTACTTTGTCGTTGTCAGACGCCGTGGGCGCCGTCCGAACTGGTATCCCTCTCTCCAAACTAATACACCACAACCAACGAAAGGACGCCCGAGACAGATTTAACGTGCACCTTGCTGCTCATTCACGCCGGTTGTTTTGTCTGACGCCAGAATCGAACTCACTATCCCCCGGCTCGCTAACCAGCGCCTTAAAGCTGTTTCTCGAAGGCTTTGTTGTATTATGAAATGATGCGTTTTTGCAAATAATATGCAATTGTTATAACTGCTGAGAGTTTGCAACTGTTACTCAAGATTGTTTGTTCAAGTTTAACCTATTTAAAGTCAGCGCTGTCAACGCGTATTTTGAAAATGGCGCAAAACGTCTAATTTTTGTAACATTTTAAAACTTACTCCAATGCTGCATTACTTGGGCTCATAAAAATTTGCAAAAACTGAGAATAAGACAGTGATTTTGATAATTTTCCTCTAGATGGAAAAATGTCGCCAAAATGGTGATTTTTAAAAAGAATTTAATAACTTTTAAAATATTTAAGTTATTTGTCTGTTCTAGAGCAAAGATAATTCTTCGCGGGAAGATTATATATATAGCTTAAAATCATCGCATTGCTTCAAGTGTAAGGCACTTAAACTATGGCTTTTTTTTAATTTTCTTTGGCGACAGAGCTTCGAAAAACAGCGTTAACTAACAGCGCCACTGGAGCGCTTAATACTGTATTATCTAAAGTTTGTTAAATAAATAAAAATATATATGTTAAAAAAATAACAAATTATAAATTTAACCTAAAATTCAAGATGACGAGGGTAGAGGCCTCTTTAGTATTAAAGTTTAATAATGAGATAGAAATATGCGTTGTAAAATTCAATTCTTACTTCTACATGACTGAATTCATTTCCTCCTTTCATATCATAGAGGGCTTTGTCGATTGCAGCCAGACCAACGTAGGACGAAGGTCTACCAAACACAACCACCTCTACGGTATCCAAAGACTTATCTTTTAGATTATTCAGAGTCACCGTAAACTGGAAAAAGAAATAATATGACAAGTTTGTGTAAAATCTGTATTATATTAATTGTATATGTTACTGTAAATGACCGAAGTGGGTGGTTGTTGACTTCCACCGGGGACTGTTAACAATCATATAATCTCTTTGGTGAATGTCCGAAATATATACTAGGTTTAGTTAAGTATAGTGCGGCTTTGAGGAGAACTCTTCCAGGCTGAAAGTCTGGGGCAGTCTGCTGCAATGGTAACAAGCACATTTCTAATGGGGGTGAAATATAGAAAAGAATGCGTCGATTGGTTTACTCACGACGACCTACGCTAAGATTAAGACAAAACTATTCACTCCACACCCCTAATCGAAGTAACCTTTCCTCGTAACCATAGTACCCGCCACGACGCGAAACGGGTGTCTGGAGGAGCTCTTCTGAAAGCTGCACTATCACAGTCCGGTATGCCCTACATCAATGCTTTTTTAGGCTCAGTGCCACTGCCCGATATGCTCTACATCAATGTCATTTTAAGGTCAAGTGCCACGATCCAGTATGCATTAAACTGGTGCTCTGAACACTGATGTTTCTCCTAATCTATCCTCAGCAGATATTAAAATATCGAATAAACATTATAATATCAAATCGGATATTACGAATATTTCAGACATTCACCAAAGCGACTATATGATCGTTGACATTCACTGGTGAAAGTCGACATTCTCTTGATTTCGGTCATTCACGGTAACATTGTAAATCAATTTTATTAATTATTCAAAAACTAAAAAAGTATTCAAGAACAAAA
The DNA here is from genome assembly GCA_949128135.1 of Parasteatoda lunata. Lineage (NCBI taxonomy): Eukaryota > Metazoa > Arthropoda > Arachnida > Araneae > Theridiidae > Parasteatoda > Parasteatoda lunata. Next base: position 22,998,035 of record OX421977.1, on the reverse strand, counting down.
GCTGTATTAAAATTATATTTACATTATTTCTTTTTATTCCGTCAACAGGGAATGTGAGACTGTCTAGAACAACTTCCCCTTCTCTGGCGACACTGTAAATGACGATAGTCGAGGTGGGTGCCATCTGAGGGGAGAGAGAAATGGCGAATGTTTTTATGCTCGATGTCATCGTTTCTTGGCCAGCTAAAAGAATGATTCCCTTCGATACAACCTAGATGCAAATTATACAAATGTTTTTTTAAATTTTTTTAAATAAATTATTTTCATGTATATAACAATTCATAAAAAACAATTGCATGTTATTGTTGTTGTACGGATCATCATTGGAAGGGTATTATCATTTGTTAATAAATCTTGTTTAATAATTCGAAATAATATTTGTGGAAAACCCCTTATAATTATGAGATCTCTTTTAAAAAGTAAGAAAACTACTTATAAAATTGCTCAAAACTTCTTAAATTTTTGAGACATTCAAATCGAACTTTTTTTATTAGTTGCAAAATACGATTCACTGAAAAATTAAGAAAAAAAAAGCTTTTAATTTTTTTTGCCGCTCATGCGCAGTATAAAAAGACTACTTAACTACTCATATCCTGCGTAGTTTTCAACGAATTTTCTGAAATTTTAAAGCAATAGTTTTGTGATCAATTTTAAATTGATCCAAAAGTTTTGTTAAATTTTATTAATATTTTCAAAGTTACAACAAAAGGAAAAAAAAAAAAAAAAAACTTGAGACAAGAAAATTAATTTTTTTTAATGAAAATGTCCATATCTCTATAAATATTTAAGCTAAGCTTACGAAATTTTGTGCAATTATTGCATATAATTACCAAAATACTAGTAATAAGTTACAAATTTATTGCTAAATTTTTAGTGTTAAAAAACATTTTTTCCGTTTATAATTTATTGATGGCCCCTCAAACCTCGAAAATTGATATTTATATTATGAGAAATTGATATGTATATTCATTTCATTGATATGTATGAGAAATCACACGTTAAGCACTTCTAAATTTATAAACTGATTCTCTAAGTATTTTATGAGAAATATAAAAAAATATGTTAGTATCAAAGTATGCCATTATTTTGTCCAACCCCTTTAAAATTTAATTAAAAACAATATTAAATTTTAAAAAAAGTGAATTCAAACAATATAAATGTTTAAAATATTAGAATAGAATTTTATAAATTAAAAAGTTTTTGACTCTAACACTCACAACGTAAGAAAAGGATTCAACGAAATAATTTGCACGAACGTGAAAAATGATGTATTCTCCCACCTAAAAGAAGAAAAAAAGTTAACAATTCATGAGATACATGATATTAAAAAAACATATTCTGATAAAACCTTTAAAATAGGTTACCTTTGGTTGTCGAGTACTTGTGGATATGCGAAGATGTCTATTACTAACAGAATACGATGCATACACTTTCAATTGAGCTTTTGCTTGCTCTCCCGTAAGGTCATCAAAGAAATATCCCTATAAAAAATTATTTCTGCAATCAATTTAATATTAACAAGTGCTTATCATTTCAAACGCAACAAAACTATCTATTCTAAAGTTATCTATTCTAAAGCTATCTATTCTCAAGTTATCTATTCCAAAGCTATCTATTCTAAAGCTATCGTTCGAACAAAATACAGGCAAATAATTTTGAAGAATGCTGTGTATTTTTTAGAAATACTATTAATCGATTACTTATCGCCTTATTAAAACGACTATGCTTAACTCGAATTTTCACTTAAGATGAAGGAAAACAGTTTTCCTATCAAGTTACATTGGAAAACAATTATAACTCCATGCTGTATGTACCGCATATTTTGTAAATGTATTTACATTACTGTCAATTCTGTTAACCCAAATTAAATATCATTTGTTCCAATATCCTTGCTGTATATATTTTTAGAATACATATTAAATAATTAATGTTTATATAAATCCAATTTCGAAAACAAAGTACAATGTTAATGGTCTATAAAAATCAATATTTTATTATATTTAAGTTAATATAACACAAATAAGGCATTTATTTTTTAAAACAAAGACAATAGAGCAAAATTTGCAATTGGGATTGACCATATGTTTATAAAAGATGTTTAGAGCTCACTATCTCTAACATTCAAGTAATTTCTAAGAATTGACTATCTTTTTTCTTTTTGACGCGCAGTTAAGCATGTTATGTTGTTTCAGTCCCGCTCTCCTTAATAGTGATTCGCCAGACTTTGAGCAAAGAAAAGGGGTATCCAGAAGCGTTGCGACACTTTGTAGTAAGGGGAAATCTTATCTTGAAAATACGATTAATAATGTGACTCGTAAAATGGGATTAGTTATTAGAAAAAAAATTTAATTTAGCCTTTTATGATCAATTCTGCAAAGTCATTTTGAAGCATTTTATTTTTAATTTTTTAGTGCATGTTCCTTCTTTAAAGAATAGAGAAAACTTTTTTAGAACTATATATTTTTATTCATTAATATACAATAATTTGATATGTATAATTTAGGGGGAAAAAGCAGAAAATGAGAAAGGTATAAGTGAGAAAAGAATAGAGAAAACCTTTTAAGAACTATATATTTTCATTCATTAATGTACAATAATTTGATATACATAATTTAGGGGGGGGGGAAGTAGAAAATGAGGAAGGTATAAGGGAGAAAAGAATAGAGAAAACCTTTTAAGAACTATATATTTTCATTCATTAATGTTCAATAATTTGATATACATAATTTAGGGGGGGGGGAGCAGAAAAATAAGAAAGGTGTAAGTGAGAAAAGAATAGAGAAAACCTTTTAAGAACTATATATTTTCATTCATTAATATACAATAATTTGATATACATAGTTTAGAAAAAAATCAGAAAATGAGAAAGGTATAAGTGAGAAAAGAATAGAGAAAACCTTTTAAGAACTATATATTTTCACTCATTAATATACAATAATTTGATATACATAGTTTAGAAAAAAATCAGAAAATGAGAAAGGTATAAGTGAGAAAAGAATAGAGAAAACTTTTTTAGAACTATATATTTTTATTCATTAATATACAATAATTTGATATGTATTATTTAGGGGAAAAAAGCAGAAAATGAGAAAGGTATAAGTGAGAAAAGAATAGAGAAAACCTTTTAAGAACTATATATTTTCATTCATTAATGTTCAATAATTTGATATACATAATTTAGGGAGGGGGGGAGCAGAAAAATAAGAAAGGTGTAAGTGAGAAAAGAATAGAGAAAACCTTTTAAGAACTATATATTTTCATTCATTAATATACAATAATTTGATATACATAGTTTAGAAAAAAATCAGAAAATGAGAAAGGTATAAGTGAGAAAAGAATAGAGAAAACTTTTTAAGAACTATATATTTTCATTCATTAATGTTCAATAATTTGATATACATAATTTAGGGAAAAAGAAGCAAAAAAATGAGGAAAGTATAAGTGAGAAAAGAATAGAGAAAACTTTTTAAGAACTATATATTTTCATTCATTAATGTACAATAATTTGATATACATAATTTAGGGAGAAAAAGCAGAAAATGAGAAAAGTATATAATAAAATAAATGTGATAGACAATCAAATAAATACCTCTAAAACCATCAGCTTTATATTTTTCATATCTTCTTTGGAAATAAACTCATTTTCTAAATCAATTCCTACTTCCCAAACGCCCGGATGAACAGGGGACATTTTTTCGAATCTGGTACTCAGACGACGAGATCCTCCATTATAGAATTCGATGATTGGAGTTATTTGCATTCGCTGTTTCAGGAGGCGTTCAGGAGGAATACCTGAGCCATCTTGATAATAGGCGGAGACCTTTTAAACAAAACGAACGAAAAAAATTAGTTGTTATTAAAAAAAGCAAAGAAAAGTCCATTTATAGAAACATCTAGTTAAACTGAAGCCTATTATTTTCTATACTTTTCCTTTCCTATATAAGTTATTGTTTTAATTGGATATCCACAAGTGACGTCATCATAGGCAAATCCTGGCATTCGTCAGTTCAGAAGCCAATTAGGTTCTACACACATGCGTGACGTCGCTTACAGGCATCCAGTTAAATCGGATTTAAATCCATGATTAGATGTAGTTACTTCTTTTCAAGCTGCAACTACCACAACTGCTTATTTTGACATACAAATACAAATCGTTTCACTAATTATCAGTAAGTTGTTATTTTCAGCAGCGATTCCTAGAGTTACCTTTTATTAGTAACAATGTAATGCTTTTTCCAAGTTATATATTCGGAACATAAGAGAGCATTATTTTACTTTATTACATTAAAATTTCAATATAAAAAATATTAATCAGACTTTTCATTTACTTGCTTGGCGGGAACAGTCCGTGCAAATTTTATCTCGCATAAATTCGAAATTTTAATTACAAAATCTGATTTTATTGTTCTTCAAAGAAGTAATAAAAATTAGCTATTTTTATAAGCTAATGTAATTAAATCATATTAAGAACAAAAAAATATAAAAGTATCATACAACTTTCATGAAACATTTACAATATATTTCGTACTAATAAGGAAAAGTTAAGTAGTTTCTACTTTCATAAAAATGCTTGTTGAGATATTTTAATACAGTAAAACCTCGTCAAAACGTTTACGGTCAACAAGAATTTTCACTTAACACGAAAGAAAACAGTTTTCACATCACTTTATCTTGGAATTTCAATTCCTTTTTTAAGTAAATCGTTTTTTTTTTCTGTATGGGAATTATAAGCATAATAGATAGCATAATAGATTCAGAATCTTGAATCTAATCTTAAGTTATCGTTCAAACAAAATACAAGCAAATTATTTTGAAGAATTCTGCGTATGTTTTAGAAAATAATAATAATCGATTACTTATCGTCTCATTAAAACAAATACGCTTAACACTAATTTTCACTTAAGACGAATGAAAACAAATTTCCCATCCCGTTATATCGGAAAACAATTATAACTCCATCATTAAAAACGAACATAAAAATTCCCCACTTAAGACGAACTTAATAATATTTTTCTGCAGGGGAATGAGAAGCAAGATTGCTATATATCATAATAAATTCAGAAACTATTCAAAAGTTATCGTTCAAGCAAAATACAAGCAATTAATTTTAAAGAATGCTGTATATGTTTAGAAAATAATAGTAATCGATTACTTACAAAAACTTTGAAAGGCATTCCAGGTTTAAATATCTGCGGATCATCACCCAAGAAGTCGATTTTGATCCGAGAGCTGAAAACGATGGCTTCTGCAAAACCTTTTTCAATCAGATCCAAGTATCTCTCTCCAACATGGGCAGTGACGACGATCTTCGATTTATCCAGCTGTGGTACAAGTTCAGAAAATTCTCTCATGTCAAACTTGAAATCTGTTTTACCTTCAAACTAATAACAAAAATAAAATATTTTTTCATGTCTATATATATGTATAGAGTTAAAATTATTTTTATGAAATAAATTTATTTATAAATTTAATTTCAAAAATATTATAGCTAGTACGATTTGGCTCAATAATCAAAACTAATATGATTTAACTGTAAAAGCATATTAGTTAAGACTAATTCATAGCAACAAAAATCAGTTATGACCGATATAGTTAACTGTAAATAAAGGAAGAAGCATACAGCAAAGAGATGGGAAAATATTCAAATATCATTTATAAGAATTAAAAAATAAAACTTTATGTGAAATTAAAGCCTACAGTATTGATTTTCCTTAAAATATATCTCATTTTGCTGTAGTTTCCGGAATACTAGGTTAGTGTACTGTCTGTTATAATTTTACATAAATGCAATACATTTCGGTTATGATCCTAAAAATACTTACACGTCTCCAATACTGTTGAATTGAAGCAACTCTCTTACTGGTGGATTTTAGGGATTCAATCGAAGCGACTAATGTCAAATTTCCAGTAACAGGAACCCCACTTGTATAACTATCAAATAAGAAGAGACGTTACAAAACTTCATTACATAAAAGTTTAAATATATTCTAAAAATTCAGATATATCATGTTAGTTATAATAATATTATATATTATGTTATAATTCTACAAAATGTTGATTAGACAAAAGTTGAAATCTATTATGTTATAGGTGAGACCGGGCACCTCAATTGTGACGAAATAAATTCTGATTTTTAGCGGACTAACTTTAAACTATACTTTATTAGTCAGGAAAGACCTACCACATTGACGTGCTGTTATTGATTTATTCACGGTGTCTGTGTGGATAAGGTTAACTTACTACTTAATGTTCTTTTAATTTTAAACTATAGCCTTAGATATCGGTCATTACAGTTACGAAAATTCTTTTTAGACCAGCGTAATACAAGTTTCCTAGAGATTCATACCTTAACAAACAATAAGGATTTAGTTCAACAGTTCTGTTACATTTCAATAACCTCTGCTTTTAGGGTAAAACAGGATCTATGCTAGGCTCACGAAAGCTACAGTGTAGCAGAAAAAGATTACAACTACATCCGAGACTAAAAAAAAGGTTTTACGGGATTCAGGACAAGAGAAATATTGTGGGTTTCTTCCCCAAAGTACAAAAGCCATATTTTATATTTTGTAGAACCTTTATGACACATTAAATAAAATTGTAGTTATATAGACATAAAGAAATTCTCATAAATTTTTTTAAAAAAAAAGCTAATTAATAAGCACTATATTTTTTGTAAGAAATTTTTGCCGGGTCCCCAGCAGTTTTAGGTCCTTGGATAACTCTCCCTCTTTTCCCTCCATTGAGTACGGCCAAGACAGCAGCACTTGTAAAATGCATGAACAACTTTTTTTTAAAATTATCATTCAGAATAGAAACATCAGATACTTTTTCACTGAAATTCAAAATTTCCGATAGAGTTAACATGAGTACTCAGTCTTACTCCCCTAGTGGGACTTGAAAGTAATTTACACTTTTTGAACAAAGAAATCATTTACAAAAAGAAGTATTTCAATGACTTTTCAGGGTTGATACATTATACACAACTTAACAATGAATTATTTGACTAAATATCTTGATTAAAGAAATGGCGAGACAATTAAACAGTTTAACTTCAAACACTTTAGCTTCAACAAACTTTTGAATCTTAGCTACCCTGTCTTACCCCACTTTCCCCTATATAGTACCCCAGAGCCGCGATGGCTCAGGGGATAGAGCGTTCGCCTTCCAATGAGGCGAACCGGGTTCGAATCCCAGTCGATACGAATTCCGCATCCGGCTTGCACTGACCACAGTGCTGACGTGAAATATCCTCAGTGGTAGACGGATCATGGGTTAGAGTCCCCTTGCCGTCAGGCTAACCGTGGGAGGTTCTCGTGGTCTTCCTCTCCATGTAACGCAAATGCGGGTTAGCTCCATCAAAAAGTCCTCCACGAAGGCAAATTTCTCCCAATACTCGATCCAGGAGTTCCCTTGTCTTCTGGATTGGGTTCAAAATTACAAGGCTACGGAGTTGAACATTAGTAGCCGTAAACCCATTAAGTTGGGTCGGCTGTTCAACGACGGTTATAAAATAAAATATATAGTACCCCACTTTCCCCTATATAGTCCAATCGAGCCGCGATGGCTCAGGGGATAGAGCGTTCGCCTTCCAATGAGGCGAACCGGGATCGAATCCCAGTCGATACGAATTCCGCATCCGGCTTGCACTGACCACAGTGCTGACGTGAAATATCCTCAGTGGTAGACGGATCATGGGTTAGAGTCCCCTTGCCGTCTGGCTAACCGTGGGAGGTTCTCGTGGTCTTCCTCTCCATGTAACGCAAATGCGGGTTAGCTCCATCAAAAAAGTCCTACACGAAGGCAAATTTCTCCCAATACTCGATCCAGGAGTTCCCTTGTCTTCTGGATTGGGTTCAAAATTACAAGGCTACGGAGTTGAACATTAGTAGCCGTAAACCCATTAAGCAGGGTCGGCTGTTCAACGACGGTTATAAAATATAAAATAAAAATATAGTCCGATCAGGGCCGGGATAGCCTGGTCGGTAGGGCGCTGGGCCCATGTCGAAGAGGTCGTGGGTTCGATCCTCGCCGACCGAAGACTCCCCGTGTAGTAAATGGTGACTGATGCACGTTAAATCTGTCGAGTCTCAAAGTCCTCCATGTTCCCATAACAAATCAAGACCTCTGGGGGTACTGATCCAGGAGTTTCCTTGTCTTCTGGATTAGTTCAAAATTACAAGGCTACGGAGTTGAACATTAGTAGTCGTAAACACATGAAATTGGGTCGGCTGTTCAACGACGGTTATAAAATAAAATATATAGTCCGATCAATGGGTCGGCTGTTCAACGACGGTTATAAATATAAATATATAGTCAGAATGAGCCGTGATAGCTCAGAGAATAGAGCGTTTGCTTTCCGATGAGGTGAACCGGATTCAAATCGCTGCTATGGCTAGTCGACATGAATTAAGCATCCGGCTTGCACCGACCACAGTGCTGACGTAAAATATCCTCAGTGGTAGACGGATCACGGGTTAGAGTCCCTTTGCCGTCAGGCTAACTGTGGGAGGTTTTCCTCTTCATGTAACTCAAATGCGGGTTAGTTTCATCAAAAAGTCCTCCACAAAAGCAAATTTCTCCCCATATTTAATCCAGGAGCTCCCTTGTCTTCTGGATTTGGCTCAAAATTACGAGGCAAAGGAGTTGATTATTAGTAGTCGTAAACATTGGGTAAAAATTGGGTAGGTTGTTCAACGACGGTTATAAAATAAAATATATAGTCCAAATATACCATTATGTTGCATAAAATTCTTCAAAACGTGATTATGTCAAAGTAAAAATATATTATTATACAGGGTGTTTATAAAGTCCCAGTCCCATTTTGATGTTTAATAACTCATAAAATAATAAAGATAGATTACCTGATATAACGCCGCTGGAATTTTTTCTTTGGGGATTTATAAAGGATAATGTTTACAGGAAGATCGTGTCGAACATTGATGACCTAAAAGCCAGAATTACAACCGCAATAGCCTCTGTGTATGCCGATATGCTTGCCGCTACCTGGCGTGAAATTGACTATCGACTTGATATTCTCCGTGCGATGAAGGGGGCACACGTGGAAGTTCATTGACAAGGGTCATGAAATTTTTTGAGTCTATCTAACCATTTCTGTTATTAATTTTAATCTATCTTTATTATTTTATGGGTAATTAATCATCAAAATGGGTCCGGGACTTTGTAAACACCCTGTATATTATACAAAAGTCTTACAAAACGTTATTATATAAAACTGAAACTACTGATTGATCGTGCAAAAACAGATGTGGCAATTGCATAAGTAGACTATTATGTTACATATTTATTCATTTTTACTTCATTTTCAATTCAATTCTAGGTTCCCAATAACCTTTGTTTAGCAACAACCCAAAAATCAGTGGGCAAAACGGTGCATTTTGGAATTGAATACTAATTCTTGCGTAAAGTGCAAAAGGTGATTTGAAATGAGAAATAACAAATTTTCTTTTTCGATAATGAAAATCTGAACATATATAGATTTATGGTAGTTTTTCTTATGTTTCATGACGTTACTTTTTAGAGCAATGTTTCAAAATATATTGTTTTACTTTTCAGAACATACTTAGTTCTGAACTTGTTATCTCAAAAACTCGCTATCTCGAAATTTTTTTAGTATACAGTATACTTTGAGATATCGACATTATACTACATAATTATAGGTTTCAAAATTATTGGAGAAAAAAAATCTTAATTCTCGAATCCACTTAAACTCTTTATGGAACCTTAGTGTTCCGCAGAACAACATTTAGTAACATGTTGCACTGAGACACAAACCTTGTTAGTTATGTTACTCCAGTCTTAACATTATGATGATTTTTTTTTTCCTTCGGCAGGCATTTAACTTTCGTGGAAGATGCCGGAAGTGTTGCTCATTTATCGTTAGCCAGTGGGCAACAGTGAACCTAAATCATGGAGTCGATCAACATTACCCAAGCCACACTGCCACAGATACCCGTTTTATAGGGTGGATCACATTCGCGCAACACATAACAGAGAGCAGGTGTGTGTGTGAGAGAGAAACATCCATGCCCTGAGCGGGATTCGAACCCGCAACCATTATCTTCACAGTCAGGCACGCTGACCGCTCAGCCACCTACCATTATTATGATTATGAATCATGACATCACTTGCCTTAACATCAAATCAATATCTCAACTGGGAATTTTTATATACTCATAAATAAAGTCTGGCTTAAAAAGTAATAATATTTAACATATTTTTCATGCTGTAAAGGCAGAACTCATGAAAGGATATCACATGATGAATTCTTGCAAAGCTTTCAATAATTGAAATGCAAATTCGTGTGGAGTGGTTGACAAACAGATAAGAAAATCATCGATAAGAAGACACAATTGAGTACTTTTTTAATAAAATATTTTTTGGAATAGTTCTATTATTTAATAGCTACGCCTCATATATTTTTTTATCAAACGGTACTGGATAAATGTACAAAATTAAATACTAACTTGGCTTCTACCGTTCCATAAACGAAAGGTTCTGTATCAGTAAAGAAAGATGGCATTGTCACATTTACTTCAAATCTCGTTTGATCTGAAAAGAAATTTTTTAAACTTTTGTATTTAAATGGAAGTAAATTGAAAGAAATTAGAGATAATTATGCTTTTTTTTCTTAAAGATACATTGAAGCTAGATTGAAAATAGAATTACTTACAATATTCTTCAACCAAGAAATTATGTTCTTCAACTTGTCCCTAGAAAATTAAAAATAAATAAGTATAAAAGAATACTATAAAAACTAATCGGAGAGAGGTAAATGTTTTAAAAATGCCCCTTACAAAGTTATTAGCTTAAAAGTAAACTAAAAAAATAATGCCGATATCTTTAGGCTTATTTATCTAAGCAAAATAATAAGTAATAGAATTAATAATAATAATAATATTATATTTACACTATTGTATTGATATTATTCGCTTTGGCTGTATTAATACAATTTTAGAAAACACTCTTTTTTGCAGATATAATCGAGTGAACTGATGACGAGATTATATCTTTTCCTTATTTTGTTTTCCAGCTTTTTATTTTTTATTTCTTAATTTAAAAAAAATTTTTTTTAAATATTTTTAAAAATATTCTATTTTTAATAATTTTTTCCTCTTTTCTTTTTAAAAATATTTATATATTTTTCCATGTCAATATTAAAAGTGACTGCAGCCTCTCAGCACATAATATCGCAGGTTTTTTTTTAAATTCGAAATTGAAAGAACATTTGGTTTTATTTTAATGATTTTGACATTTTAAAATCTTCAGGCAATATGAAAAATTGCGCCTTTTTCAAATTTAAAAAAAAAAAAAATCAATTTCGGAAATTAGAAACGATATAATTGAAACTTAAATCATGCTTTTTTCCTCATGCTACACAAATATATTCTAAAACTAAATACCATTTTAGTGTTTTAAGAACATTCTTCATTTATCATAATTTCTGTTTACCTGAGCAATAACTTGTAGCGTCCATTTGCCATACACAGGTTGCTCTGATAATGGATATTCCAAGCTTACAGCTCCTAAAGTTCAATAATGAAACAAAATAAAATAATTTCTTCAAATATTCTTGACAATATAAAATACATTAACTCATAAAAGACAGCAGTGTAACTCATACAGATAGAGCAAAAATATCTATGTAATTGGTCTCTAAGTAAAATAATTTCGATTTTTTTTTATAAAAATGAAAGGTGATTTTTTTAGTGAAGAAATATGCCGCAACAACGATTGAGCCGACAGGACTGTGCGGTAGTCAGGGAGCTAACCTCGCATCAGAAAAGTCCTGGGTTCGAATCTCAGACAAGGCATGGATGTTCTATCATTTGCTGTACTATCTGTCCTTACTGTAGGAACAACGTTGGTCCACCTAATATGGTGCTCCTGAAAGAATGGCCAAAAAATCCACCCTACTGAATGACAAGTGTCCATCGGGTGGGTATTGGAAAAAAGAAGAAACGTTTAATTGACCTATTCATTGTCCATTCTGGTCCAAAGCCTTTTGCCATCTTTCAGTCATTAACATGATTCCTCGTGCCTAAAATTTTTCTTCTTTGCTAGTAAAAAGGTAATTTTTTGACCTCCATATTAAATAAAGGTTAGACCGTCTAAAATTTTTTAAAGAGATCGGAACATTGCAGTAAACAATCTATTTCGCGTTCCCAGCTTTCCGTAAGAATTTGAGGATGAGGAACCATAGATTGAGCTTTGAGATAACACCTTAGACTTTTCAAGTGATCATGAACGGTTGAAATTCCATAAATTGATTCTCTCAGTGATCTCACGAGTTGTTATTCCCCTAGTTTGCATCAATTACTGCCCTTATTGTGTCTTCATCAGTTTAAATTGGTGTGGAGCATCTTCCTGCATTTTAACGCTGTTTTTCGAAGCTTTGTCTCCAAGGAAAATAAAAAGCCATAGTTTAAGTGCTTTACACTTGAATCTGGGTTTTAGAATAACTTAAATATTTCAAAAGTTATTAAACTTTTTTAAAAATAGCCAATTTGGCGACATTTTTCCACCTAGATAAAAATTATCAAAATCACTGCCTTATTCTCAGTTTTTGCAAATTTTTATGAGCCCCAGTAATGCAGCATTGGAGTAAGTTTTTAAATGCTAAAGAATTAGACTACAAACGCTTTTTATTTTCACAAAATTGTGGCAATTCTCCAAATTGACGTTTTGCACCATTTTCAAAATACAGCGCTGGCTTTTGATAGGCTTAACTTGACCTAACAGTCATGAGTAACAGTTGCAAGCTCACAGTTAGAAAAATAGCTAATTATTCGCAAAAAAGATTATTAAGATGAAATCATATTAAGATGAAAAACATACCATATTAAGAGGAAAACAGATCATATTAAGATGAAAAACAGTCTTGATATAAATTTTGCTGGAACGAATTTTTGTAGACCTGTTTTGGCACGGGCGTACTGCCAATATATCTTTTCCCTATACAGCATTTTATCTTTTCGATAGTGAAAAAGTGAAATATGCCAAAAATTCATTCTGTCTTAAAATTCGGTATTTGAAAGGACACCAACCAAATACTACTGTGTATAATCATTCAAACTTTTTTTTTTTTACAAAATCATACATGATCTTGTATAAAAGTTTAACAGTTTATTGATAGCTGATCTGCTATATCAGCTGTTAAAATATGTCTTAATTATGTAGCTTAAGTGTGAAGTTGATAGTAGAAATAATAATCAGGTCCCATGTAGGGAAATAGCGAAATTACCTTCCGAACACAAGCCGTTGTCCACAAGCCGTTAAATATCAATATAGAATATTTATCTTGCAAATTATTCTAAGAAGAAATAAAATCAACTAAAAGTTAGTTGAGTTTTAAAAGTTAGTTGAAGTTCGACATCTTTGATTTTGTACAGAAAGATAGCTTATAAGTAGATTAAAGCTGCAGGATAAAATGTAGGAAATAGTGATGTTCCCTGACGTTGTTTTAAGAACTAGTTAAAATTTGAGGGAAAGCTAGTTTTTAATATTTTCTTACTAGTTTTGGATCGGATCACATTTTCAGAGTTAGAACACAATTTTTGCACAAAAGGGAACTTTTTGTTCTTTTTCAATCATGTAATGTGATACTTGTTAAAGACATATGCCATTCTTTCCAATTTACGAGAGAAATACACTTTAACTTCGCAACAGTTTCTAGTGGACATAACAACTACTATCATATGTTGGGGCTAAGTCGCTTCTCAATAAGGACACATAATATACACTTTCATAAGTTGGAACAAAATCGCTTAATAATAAAGGACACATAGCATCCACTTTCATAAGGTGGAGAAAAATCTCTTCTCGATTAGGGGGCATGAAAGAAGTTAAGAAGAGAATAGTTTAAGTGACATCAGATCATCTGTAAAATGCAAATTAACACCAGAAAGCTGTTTTAAAAACGTTTCCCCTCTGAAAATCGGCTCGGATTTTGTTTAAACGTTCGAGAAAATAAGCGTACAGCTGATCATAAAAAGTTCTTAAATTCAGAAATGTGGATATTTTCAGAATATATATTTAAACACGTATCTCTCCTAACTCTTGAATTGCAGTTTTTCTTCTTCAAAAGTAATTTGTTTGTAATGACTTTCCAACATATCTATATGTATCTTAAAAATAAAAAATGGTATAATGATTTCACAAAACCCAATAAATGAATAATATTTATTTTTTATATTTTCAAATTGTGTCCTTATTTTTCAGCGATCAATTTGCAGGAACTAAAGACGTAAATAAAGAGATAAGAGAATTTTATGAATTTTTAATTAACACACGAGGATGTCTAAATTTCATAAAATATAAGTAAAAACAATTGTCGTATTTTAATTAAATCTAACAATATTTTAGATTGAGCTCAAAATGTCAATACATTTGTACAAACAAATAAATATGCCATACGTACCAAGATTGGTTTGTCTTGAGAGCCAACGTCGAACTATGGTCCTTCTGGGATCTAACATGACTAAGTCAACTGCATCTGGAAATGCTTTCAGATCTGTCGTAATTGGAAGAGCTCGAAAACGAACTGAAACAAAAAAATCATTTTCAACAAAAATTACTCTCAGAAAAATAACAGAGGAAAACCTGGATATAGTTACCGATATTTTCATAATGACATTTAAAGCGAGAAAACAGTCTTAAAATGTAAAGCGTGTGATAGTTAATGGACTGTGTAAGTTGTAAAGTTGTACTGTTGGATTGTCAGATGCCACAGCCTGAATGAAAAACGTTGACAACAAAATTAGCGGCTTACTCAAAAAAATACTTCACCATATGATAGAAAGGAATGATACGTCAATTTTAAAATCTTTATTATTCTAAGTCAGTACATGAATTCAATACATTAATCACTATTTAAAACTATTGAACAACTTTTCTTAAAATGATATTTTAAATCTGATCTAATCATTCTTAAAACGACGTTAAAGAACAATTTAAATATAAAAATGATTCGTAATTAACTGAATTTAATATTTTAAAAAAAAAAGTTACTTCTTTATGCATTTTGAAAACTGCAATTTGTTACATAATTAACCTATCAAAACTGATGCACTATATGTTTGTAATGCTCACCACTAAAAGTCAAACATCACAGACATAAATAATTTTATGACAACTCTGCTAAGATATGTATTGCTGCTATAGTAAAATCGGCGCAACTGAATAAATTTTAAATACTTTTATGTAAACTCTACTTTGATATTGCTCAAATTATACGTATCTCTAATTTTTGGAGAAAAAAATTAGATGCGGCCATGAACATAGAAAAAAAAAATTTTAAGTCTTTTTTTTGTTGCCTGTAATCTAAAATCATGTGAGTAATTCAAAATAAAGTGGACAAATTGAAAGGTAAAGATTATATGGCGGAAAATCACATAGTAAAATGGGATCACAAGCGCTATCCAATGCCACTAGCGTCAATGTAATGCGTAGTTTCAGACGTCTTCTGAACAAGTATTTAACATCTCCTGCATTGATTATAAATATATAATGCGTGGTAATACAGTATAAATACAATTGTCAATTACAATTACAATTTTTGTAAATTGTCCTTGTAATTTTACATATAGTTTGCAACCCTCTTTCGTGACTCCGGATTGCGTTTACGACTCCATGTTCCTACTATGTGATTTTTAATTATTTTTTTATGCCTTCTTTGGTCTATTTTGTTCACGTTATTTTAAATCCCCTTGTATGCGTTTAGTTCAGTTACTTATATACAGTTCCTAGCCAAATCATTAGACGCACTTAAGATTCTATGTGAAATCTTAATTATTATGTAATACTATACAGCTGTATTGTTTTTACACGACTGAAACCAGTTTGCACTTGTTAACGTTCGTGTATTAATTGGTTAAAATTGTAATGCAATACGTTAAAAATAAATACAAATAGGAAGTATATAAAAAATCACTTGAATAAAAACCTATTACATTTATGTTTAAATATAAAAGTATTGCATATAAACTCGTACAAAACATGTTATTATTAAAACACTACAGTGCTTCTAATAATTTCGTTCAATTATTATAATAAACTAATATAATACCTGATATAATAAATATTCTATATTTATATAATATATCGTCTAATTTAACCAATACGTAAACAGGCGCAAACCGGTTTCAGTCACGTAAAAACAATAAAGCTGTATAGTATCACCCGATAATCAAGATTTTAAATAGGATCTTATCGTGCGTCTAATAATTTGGCTACGGACTGTATGTGTACGAAACAAAGTTTTATTCTGCCTCATGCCTCTTTTACTTTTAAATTTTGAAATAGTAGTTGAAGTTTATGGTATAAATAACTATTATGGCAATTTTAAACTGCTGTAGCAAACCAAAAATGAATATGGATTTGTAATATTTTCAGTACACATAGTTACCTGTTTGTCCTTGTTTATAGACTGGTCGATCAGTTTGTATGAATATTGTCATCGATCTCTGAGAAAAAGTCAACCTTGTTTCGTTTATGAAAGCAGTACCACCAAGGACCCCATTCACATTGCCCTCAACCCTGAGATTGTATGAGCCTTGAACACTTGTAGTAGGAACCTGAAATCGAATTCAACAGGTGATTAAGATCCAATTCATAAAAATTCTTCTCTAGATCTATAAATCGAGACAATTCGGATGTTTTGAATTAGTTATCGCATGAGATTATATAAAAACTTACTTTTAGTAAGAGAGTTTCAGGCATGTCTTGCTTCACTTCTTGCAAAGCGGTCGCAAGTTCAACTCCATCTCGCTGGATAGAAGCTCTAACTGTTATCGGGAACATTGTGTGAAATACACTCACTGTCACTCGATAAACTTGTCCGGGACGGACCATTTTCGACGCCATGACAAAATATGTCCTGGAAGTTAAATAAATGACTTATAAAAAACTGAACAATATTTGAATTTGAATTTTGAACCCTAGCAACAAATTTATCTTATCCCTTGTTGGTCTCAAAATTGTCACCTACTGTCACTCGATAAACTTGCCCTGAACGGACCATTTTAGAGGCCATGGCAAAATGTGTCATGGGAGTTAAATAAATGACTTAAAAAAAGAAAATAATTTTAATTTTGAGTCCTAGCAACACATTCAACTTGGTCCTAGTAGGACTCAAAATTGTCACTCACTGTCACTCAATAAACTTGCCCTAGACGGGCCATCTTTAAGGCCATAACAAATTATGTCCTGGAAGCTAAATAGACGACTTATAAACAATAGAACTTTAATTGAATTTTGATTTTGAGCCCAAGCAAAAAATTTATCTTGGCCTTACTAGGGATCAAAATTGGTGCAACAAAGGCTCCACAAGAACAAGAAACATATCGGGCGAAGATTTCGCTATCTAGATTTTGCTCCAATGGATCTAGATAGAGTAGACTATTAAATAGGGGTCCTACCTAAGTTGAATAGTTATATTAGTTGTTTATTTACGTCACACAAGAGCTGCACAATGGGCTATAGGCAACTGTCTGGGAAAGATTCTTGAGGATTATCCGAAGACATGCACTTTACTGCAGAACAGTTTAACAAGGACCGATACAGCACACGCTCGGTCCCTTCGTAGCCTGATCAAAGTGGTCACCCACACTGACCACAGCCAGTGATGCTGAACTTCTGTTTCTACTGAGAACTCTGTCTTACGAGCAGTCCACTATGGGAAGCTATCTAGACTAAAAAGTAACAGATAAATATAGGCCGTATCGGGACATATCTGTACAGGCTTAGTAATGGCTGTAAAACAACTGAAGACTTAAACAATTTTTTGCAAGCAATTGGTTGAGATTTGGCAAAGATACTCAAATTTTGGTCCTATGGTTGACCAAGTTTAATTCCTACTTGGAATATTGAGCATTAACCAGAAGAATTTTCAAGCAGCTGTCTTATAATGCGTGAATTCACAAATTTCGAAGTATTTAAATTGAGTTGCCAGAACAAAATATTTCAATGTATTGCTGCCGTTATAGGAATAAAAACTGAAATAGGATTTCTATGGAAATAAATATTGATCAATAAACTGAATTGGAATAAAAGTTTAAGTCATTAAATGTGGTGTAATTTATTTTTATTTTAAACTTTATTTAATTTATTTTGAGGTTCAAGTGAATCCTGTCAAGCCAATTTTTACCTAAAGCCATAAGTTTGACTATCGCTAATAAATTCTATAAATAAGTAGAAAACTGATTTTAAACGAAATATTGTTTATAACCAAAAAAGTTTATTCTTTTGTTGAAATAGTTAGCGAGCCTAATACAATTATTAATAAAGGACATACTTTTGTCTTTCTCCTATTCTCGCTCCACGTTAAGGTTTATATCTATTTGTTGATTGTTTAACCTGTTTTACTTAATATTCATTAAAACTTACAACAAAAACATGCATTGTTCTTGATCTTTATGTATACAAAACAAATTTGCATTAACTACGAGAATAACGATGTTAATCTATTGTGTTTAGTTAGTTTGACGTCGCACCCAAAAGAAGATATTTTTGTTAAAGCTTTGTTCATTCTTATTATAATGCAAATTCGAACAGAAGAACTAAGAATGTACCTGCCTTGTTCAGGATTTTCAAAATATAGAAGAGTTACAGCGAATTTTAAATCTTAATTGTATAAAACTATTCTTTGAAGCAATATAATTTGCTGTAATGAAGCGAATTTACTTAATCTGAATCAAAAGCTAAAGAATTAAAAATAGTTTTTAATTTATGTAATAATTTTTTATAATCTACACATAGTAAAGGAAGATAATATTTGCCATTATTTCGAGGAATAATTACTTTACCGTTAGAAAAAGTCAATAAGTTTTATATGAAAATTCAAAGTTTTTAATTTAATGTTGACACATTATATTAACAGACTTCATTGCGCATATTGTTAAAATTCTAATCAAAAAACATATGAAAAGTAACTTTTGGTGTATTACGTTCAATTTACGACTTTATGTAAAACAATAGCAGTTCTCAAACTTTTAACTCATATATATATATTTTTAAAGAAAATGCATTTTTTTATTTAAACATTGAAGTTCTCTTGAAACTTTTTCTTACATTGTTAAAATAGATTCAAACTATTTATTCACTTTTTAAATGAAAAACGATATGAATGTATTTTACATCGAAAATTAGTGATGTATATTATATATAGAGATCTAAAAATAGTCGTATTACATCTTATTTCATTAAAAAAATAAAATAAAATACGGTAACAAAATTTCCACTTTAATATTTTAAAAGCATTAAAAAAACAAAAACAAAAACAAAAAAAAAAAAAAAACAGACGATTTTTCTTTTAACAGACAATCTGAGCGATGTTCTAACATCGTAAAATAAATTAGTGACGAAAGATGACGTAGATTGTTATAAGCCCAGCATGCATATTTTTAAAGAGCCCAGAATAAAGTCGATTTCATAGAGTCATTAGTAAGAATTATGATATCGCAGTCAAAGAAAAATCTTGAACAAAATACTAATTATCCCTGAGAATTAAGAATCAACCGCAGTGGTAAATGTACACCAACTGATAATTAATTGAAGTAAAAACTACTCATTAATCTCTACTCATTGGTCATTTCACAAGGGATTCTTCTGAGCACGTACAGATAAGCTCAAGAAAAGCATCTACAATATTCTATAAGCATGAAATATCGACAACCAGGCTATTAAAACGTTTGAACAAGTCATTCATTATCTTCGAAATATAACACTGATGTTTATATTCAGTGGTAGGGCATAGCTTTTGGGGAATACAATAATACAATGAAATACAATAAAGGGTAGTTTTCTAATTCCTTTTTTATTTGGGCTTATGATTCGCAGGTTCTTTCGCAACGCAAAGCATGGGAGTTTCTTTTTGACATCTCTGCTTTTATCTACTAATTTTGAGGAACCAAATTAAACCATTGAAAATAAATTCTTAATCTGCTAGAGTCACGTGGTAAGAACGTAGTTGTAGTACTTTATTTACGTCACATTATATTTGCACAACGAGCTATATGTCTGGTAACCATTTCAAAGGGTAATCCGAAGTAATGAAAAACACAACTTTGCTCCTCTTTAGAAGGGATGGCTCCCCCTTTTTTGTAGCGCGACGCTCTGTAAAAAATTTCGGATCAAACTACTGTAAAAAAAGTACATTTTATCGTAAGATCCATTTTTAACGGAACATGTAACGGAACAAAAATCTGATATACCGTACTTTTTATATTAATTATCACTATAAAATCACTGAATCATTCTATTTAAATAAATATCATACTTAAATATATATTAAATAAAATTATGGTATAATATTTTTAGGGAAAAAATGGATTTTATACTAAAATAGATTTTACGAATGATGCACCCAAATTGTCGATACCGTAATTTTTACAGTGTGTGCAGTAAAGCACTTTACGGTAGAACAGTTTAACGAGGACCAATGCACTGGCCCCTTCGCAGTTTGATCAAAGTGATCACTCACCCTCTCACTTACTGACTATTTATTGCCAGTAATGTTTGACTTCGGTGTTTTAGTGGGAAAAGTGTCTTACGATCCTTCCATTGTGAGAGTCAAGAGGTGAAAACGAATTCAGACAATATAAATGAGTACTGCAAAAGAAGTCGGAATGACTAAAGCAACAGTGTGGCGGCTCAAGCAACGGTGGCATAAAAGATAGAGTGTTCGCCTTCCAATGAGATGACCCAGGTTCGCATCCCAGCGATGGCTGATCTGTACAAATGCTGCTTTCGGCTCAAACCGACCATAATGCTGGTGTTAAATATCCTCAGTGGTAGACAGATCATTGTCAAAATGTCCTCAACAAGTTATGCCACTTCTTAGATCCAGGAGTTCTTTTGTTTAAACCCACTGGTTCACAATTACAAGACCACAGAGTGGAATTATGAAGTGACAGCAAATCTTATATAACCGCTTTTATTTCAATACTGGTTAGAAAATAACTGTAACATTTAACCACTAAATTAACACTGTTACAAAAAAATGGAAGTTATTGAAACAAACTTTTTTTAAAATGGTTGTTGTATTGAAATTTTGAAATCACGCATTTCTGAATTTAATTATTTCGCCCTGATTTAAAGAAAAAACAACAGAAGTTTCAAATTTCTTGATAAAATTCAATTTAACAACAAAACTCATCGCTAAAGTTTAAAATTTATATGATAAAATTCATATTTATGCAGATTTATACTTACGGTTCATTTTTATTTTTGTTGAGACGGAATTCGCCAGGAAATTGAGGATAAACATCATATGAAGATTGGCAAGAAACTGAAGTTATAATAAATAGTAAGAAAGAAACAAATTCAGGAAGCATTTTGACCTAAAATAAATTAAACAAAAATATTAATATTTTTTTCAAAATTGAGTGTATGTGTTATCGTTACTATATAAAATCTAACGTTCACGAGAGTCTTAATAAAAATTATTATTTCACACGTTGCCTATGCATTCCGTAGAATATTAATGACGAACAATGAAAGTATGAAATAATTAACATTCCACACATTAGGCATTCTATTAAAAGACTAATGAAAACCTACGAGCATTCAATACAATTAGTCAAAGTATGTAATAATTCTCCTATTTCACACTTTGTCTAAAGAGCTTTGTCATTCTTGAAAATGTCTAGGCATTCCATATGAAATATGAGAATTATGATTAGGTATAGAATATAATAATTCTCATATTTCATACTTAGCGTAAAAGCATTTGTCATTTGTGAAAATGTCTTGGCATTTTATTGAATAATTGGGTATAGCACATAATAATTCATATTTTATTTAAAATACCAGGCATTTTATAGATCTCAGAAGAGTTTGATATTAAAAAGTCATCTTGGGAATTTTTTTTTCATTTATTTAATAGATTGCTCGAAGTTCTGCAAATTTTAGCCAAGTTATAAAAACTTTAAATGAAAGATAACTTAAAAATGGCATCCTATAAATAGAATATTTTTTGAAAATTTTTTAGTGACCATTACTAAAGCTGAAATTTCTTATGGCCTTGCCGGAAAAACTAGATGGTATGTGTTCTATAAGATGCGCTAGTTCATTAAATTGCATAAACGAATATATTTTTAAAGATGAATAGATTAATAGATTTTAAACCTTTGATGGGTATTTTTTAAAATATTGTTATAAAAAATTCCTACCTATTTATTTTTTATACTACATTTAAAAAAAAAAAAAACATTCAGATCAATTTTAAGAGCGGACACTATGAAAATTTTAAGTGATATTTGTGGAACATAATAAATTATTTTTGCTGCTGTAGTTGTAATTCATTTGAGATGCACCATGGGCTATTGGCGACGGTCTAGGAAACATCCCCGAGGATGAGTCGAAGACCTGCCATGACAATTGTGACCCTCTGCAGAGGGGATGGCTCCCCCGCTTCGGTAGCCGTATCATCTGCGAACGAAGTCTAGCACTTTACGGTAGAGCACTTTAACGAGGACCAATACCGCACACTCTCGGACTATTCGCAAACTGATCCAAGTGGTGACCCATCCGTACACTGACTTCAGCCAGTGATGCTTGACTTCGGTGATCTGCTGGGAACCGTGTCTTAATGGTCAGTCCACTGAGGGAGAAATTATTATTATTATTATTGAATTTATAAACATATTTTTTTAAAGCATGATTATTACTTTTCTAAAACATTATAATAAGAAATATAAATTATTTTAAGTTTGAAAACTTCCGATTGGCTCTATAAATCCTCAGCTCTTAATTAAAACGACCGCATCAAAGCAGCGTCGTACTCTTCGTGTTTAGATTTGCTGCCACAAGCGAAGCTTTTAAAAACTTGCACGTCGACTGTTGGTTGCCAAATGTACTTGGAACTTTTGTCTACTCTAAAATCATTCAAAGACTAGCATTTTCATCCACTGGCATCTTCAAAATTTAAACAAGACTTGGTCAAATAAATAAAAGTTGCTTAAAGTTAAACAAAACAATAACATATTTACACGTCCAATAACTTTTTTCCACTACAATCTCCCTAATCAAATTATAAGCTTCATTGAAACACCCGGTTTCTTGATTTGAATTCATATTTTCCAAAAAATTTCCATATTTTCCTCTTAATATTCAAGAATGGTTGAAATAATTTGAAAGCTTCACCGAAATAATAAACCGGTCGTAATTAGTTCATAATGAGTCGCCCATTAAGAAAAAGTACAATGCTTTTTGAGCGTAAAGGCCTGAAAGTACTCATCAATATTTGTTAACAACGTTTATTTCGTTATCTTCGTCCGCTTATTAAACCGTTTTAAATGAAGTCTAGTATGAAAATAATTTTCAAAAAGAGATTGCAGTTTGTGGGAATAGGAACAATGGTTGGTTTCACATGAATTAACAGCAGTACCAATGGAAAAGAAAGGTAGATATGAGGGCGTTATATACCGCTTCCTTCTTTATAAGAGCGAACCTGATAAGAGGAGTTATATGTTTTATGTCAACCATTTGACAAACAATTGAAACATTATAGTGCTAATTTTAACAAATAAAAATAATTTTAACAAAAGATTCGTAAAATATATTAAGTAATAGCTTAAAGATTTATTATAGGTAACTCAATTTCTATGGATAAATTAACGAAAAATTAGATTCGTAAAATCACCTGTATATATAAAAATATTTTGATTGAAATTCTGATGATATAGCGTGATGGTATTTTGGTAAAATGTTATGACGTACCTCTGTAACACATGCTTCAATTATTAATAAACAAAAAAGAGACTACTGTCTTTAACCGCCATCAGCATGAAAGTTAGAACGGTATTTGCCTGTAAATAATTTATTTGTCTCGTATTTAACGGTATTCACTGGCGCTATTTTTTAAAGAAAAATCCTTTTTGAATATTATTCTCTGGTTTTATTACGTTTTCAATTTTGATTACGATTAAAATTTAAAGGCTTGAAGGGCCTGCATATATTCCTGCATTTTAATTTTATGTAATTTTCTTAATAATTTAAAAAATTAGTCAACTTCTCAAAAATTTTGAATGTTATTGAATATAATATAAATAAATTAATGTATTCGTAACCTAAATTTGGAGTTTTTTTGGGAATAGTTTCGTAAAAATCATACTTTTAATTCCGATATTTTGAATAGCTGCTAAGATAGACGAGCCAAAGCTTTCCGAAGTTAAATTTTGCAAATATTGTATTATAAATAATATGGTACAAATTGCTCCATTATAAATTGTTACTACAAAAATATGGAGAATTATTGAATTTATAACAACCACAATAAAAAGAAAATACATTTACAACTGATAATAAAAAAGTTTAAAAAAAACAACATAATTCTTCCTCCTTTCTTAAATTTTCAAGATATTTATAAGAAAAAAATATATATGATAGCATTTTTAAATGATATGATACTTACTGTTTACATAAGAAATCTATTAGTTACTGTTTATTTATTAGCGTATACTGTTTATTTATATCTATTAGAAATTAAAGATTGAACATCGCAATTCATTAAATTACTCTAGAAGTCAAATCTTTGATCCAGAATTTTTATTAAACATATTTTTCATACTTTTTTTCCTTATTCCACAATTTATTCTTTATTTTATTTAATTCCTTTTTTAATTTTATTTCTAATTTAGGTCAAAAAGAGTAAAAATATTGTATATAGTATTTTAATAATTTATGGTTATGAAATACAGTATGAAACACAGAGGTCTTTTTTTTTACGTAATAATATTTTCCAAACACGGCTATTGCGAACAATAATTTTTCAAATATTAACTTACTTGCGGTTATTTAGATTTAAGAGAAACAGTTATTCATAATTTAAATTTATGTAATTTACAAAATCAATTATTGATGAATTTTTGAATATGAATGAGAAGAAAAATTTCTACCCGCTTTTTTTTGATTTTATATTTTAGTACAAATATAATTCCGATAATCGAACACATTTTTTTAGTAACTATTCGACTGTTTTTTACAATTTAAAAATACTAAAATTTTTGCTTGTAACTAGAGCTCCAGAAAAAAAATATATAAAAGGGACATCGGATAAATCATTGTTAAATCATTTTATTTCCTCAACTAAAAAACTATGACCAAAACGTTTTGATTTTCCAGTTGACTAATTTTGACTTAGTTTTGATCAGAAACTCTGTGAAGCCTTTGTATAAAAGACAAGCAAAATACACCGAAAGAAATTATAAACCTGATATTAAATTAAAATGGATAATGATTTCAGGCTAAAAAAAATTTTTCATTAAAGTTATTAAAATAAACATAATTCACATGTTCAGATATGATAAATAAACGTCATATTTATGTTTAAGGGGTAGCACCTCACATTATTTATGAAGGCACCAGTTTTGGCAGCCACAATCATCCTTCAATAAGTGATTAATTGCAATTGACTTTAAGAAAAGAAAAATGTCTTCAGGCTATACAAATATAAATTTATCATTTATAAAGTATTAAGCACAGTAATGGTAGATACTAAATAGATAAAAGGGAATCTGTAATATCAACCGAGAAGAAAAATTGCTAAAAAAACATGGGCGTAAGACTTGATGAAAAACACACCCAACTTCGTTTTCAGTTGTGAAGCTGGTAAGATTGATCATCAATCAGCAATATTGATCACTTCTTGTTTTGATTTAATGGAATGACATCTGTACAAGAGAAAAGAATGTTTTAATGTAAAGATTACCAGTGCATAAATACCTTGAGGACACACGGATTGCACGTGCCTAGTAGAGTTTAATAATGGACTGGGTTATAAAAAACTCACTTTCCAGGCTCTAACACTCAAAATTACTTTATTGTTGTGTAAATGTAATTTTGACAAATCGTAATATTTCTTTCATTCTTTTTTCTTATTAGATTTATAAAAATGTTTATCGATGAGCCCCGTTGGCTCAGGGTATGCAGCGTTTGCCTCCTAATGAGAAGACTTCGTACGTATTCCAGCGGTGATTGGTTGACAAAAATTCTGCTGCCGGCTCGCACAGTGCTGACATAAAGTATCGTCTGTGGTAAACGTATCATGGTTTAGAATCCCCTTGCCATCAGGGTTTTTTCGAGGTTTTTCTCTCCTTGCAACGCAAATGTAGGTTTTTATCATTGTATAGTTCTCCAAGAAGGCTAGTTTGTCGCACTACTTTCTCAGAAGTTTGTCTTCTGTATTGGATTCCAAAATTACTAGGCTACAGAATTGAATAATGACAGTCTTAAACTCAGAATCTGGTTTACTGTTCAATGGTGGTTATAAAATAAAATAAAATGTTTATATGTAAGGTATGTACACACAATTGACATTTGAACAAATAAAGTTCAAGCTTCAAAAAACATTTAGAACCTTGAACTGTAAAAACTGCAATTCCGTGGATTCAGTAAAACACATTTCAATGAATAAAATAAAATAAAAATTATCAATTAGTTACTCAGCAAATAAAGAAATTGTGTTCGAATAATTGCCCTTAAAATATAAGAGGAGAAGGGTAATTTAACGTGACCCTTATTTGTTTTGGTTAAATTTAAGGATAAATATTCTGAGGATACTTTCAAAAAAATCTATTTTTAGCGCAAATGTTTCGATGAGTCTTACCTAGAAATTTCTTCACGAACAACTAATGCTAAAAAGTTTCACACTTGGTGCATAGAATTCCAACATATAAAATAAAAAAATAACTTTATTCCGAAAACTATTTACAGTTAAATTTGTTTTGAGGTCCAGTTTCAAAACAAGGAAAAATAGATGAAGCTTTAAGTATCCGTTGGCGATGAAAATTCAATCGAATAAAGGGTTTCTCGATCGAGACAAAGCGCAACGGGGTGTTTGCCTAAATTTATTATAGAAACTCTTTCCAAAACTTCAAGTGATAAATGTTTCAATTTTGAAATAAGGATTAACCATTTATCAAACTGAATGCTTTGTTTCAGAAAAGTTATGCTTTTTATTCATTGCATCATAGAGATAAGAAATTATGCCTAAATTGACTCCTATTTTAGCAAAAAAGAAAAATAAATTAGCTAAAATATTTTAAATAACATTCAAACAAGCTTCTTGTAACAAAAGGTAATACTTTATGTCGCAAAACATAATTACCTCTATTAATTTATTTGCTAATTTAATTCATTTATTAATTAATAATATTTATTTCATTATTAACTGTGGCCGAGATAGCCTGGTTGGTAGGGCGTTGGGTCCATGTCCAATAGAACGTGTGTTTAATCTCCGCCGGCCAAAGAATCCCGTGTAGTAATTGATGAATGGTGCACGTTAAACGTGTCTGGTCACAAAGTCTTCCATGTTCCCATAACAAATCATACCTCTGGGGGTACTAAATTGGAGATTGATTATTATATGGTCCAGGTCAAACTTACGATCTGTGGATTAATGAATGGAAGTATGAATGGGTTCGCTCTATAAACGGGCTGTGACGAGTGTGTGGCAGAAGTCGAATTCTTGGCCATAGATGGCGCCACTAGAAACTCGAACAATCGCACCCCCTCCACCTTAATGGCCGACGACAACAACAACATTTTAAGCCACCAATATAATCGCATAGTTTTATAACTCAGGGAAGGGGACAGATTCTAATTACTTAAAGACGAAAAGCTTGTTTGAATGTTTTTTTAAAACAGCTTGACTAGTTCTTTTTCTTTTTTGATTAAATAGTTAAGTAAACTTGAGGCTTAATTTTTTCTAACTTTCATAAAAACTTTGACGCAGAATTTTTATTAAAAATATTTTTCGTACTTTTTTCATTTTTCTTTATTCTTTATATTAATGTCGGTCAAAATAAGTGAAAAATATTATTTTTATAATTTATGGTTGTGAAATACATCATGAAACATTTGCATCTTTTTCTGCGTGTTAAAGATATCAAGCCTTGATGCCATGACTTCCGAGCATGGCTCTTTCAACCAATAATTTTTCAAATTTGCACTTTTCTGCAGTTATTTTGATCCAAGATGAATTCATCATAGAAATGTTTTTAATTTACAAAATCATTTATTAATAGATTTTTGAATACAAATGAAAAAAACTACTTTTTTTATATTTTAATACAAAAATAATTCCGATAATCTAACAGATTTTTTTTAGTAACTATGAGACTCTTTTTTTATAATTAAAAAATACCAAAATATATTTTTGCTTGTAATTGGAACGCCAGGGCAAAATATAAAATATATGTCTGTGTTCCTAAATTGTTAAAGGGTTAAAGAACAATTATAAATAAAATAAATTGTATTAAGTTATTGAGACACGGCAAATTAATATATAAACGAATTGTTGTTGTTTCTAATGCCTTCTGCTGATTCCAGCTAGCCTGCTATTAAACGATGTGAATTTTAGGCAGTGTGTTCGCTTCTTTTTTTCAATGGCACCATCTATGGCCAAGAATACGACTTCAGCCATTATAGGGCGGATTCATTCATGCATCCATTCATTCGTCCACAGATCGTAATTTTGACATGAACCAGAAAACGATCAATCTCCGATTCAATACCCCCAGAGGTATTGATTTGTTATGGGAACATGGAGGACTTTGTCACCCGACTGATTTAACGTGCTCCAGTCACCATTTACTACACGGGGACTGTTCGACCGACTGGATTCGAACTCCCTTTTCCCCAGTTTCTCGCACGGCCCAGCGCCCCGCCAACCAGGTCCGGTGGTTTATAATTTAAAGACCAAATGCAGATGACTCAAAATCGGAAAAGCAATCCTAGTGAGATGCAAGGATTATTCAGCGGCTGTAACACAGTGGAAAAATTCCGTATCAAATTACGGTATAAAGTACTAACATTCCGGGTGCCAGTACATTTTACCATAGAATCCATTCTTATTAGAAAATGTTATAGAACAAAAAATCTAATATACTCTACTAATATACTAATAATATACTAATAATATAATCTACTAATATACTAATAAATCTAATAATTTTTACAGTAATATTTACTTTAAAATCTCTGAATCATTCTAATTAAATTAATATTACTGTAAAAATTACGGTATAATGTTTTACGGTAAAAATGGTTTGTTTAGGATGATACTTCCCAATTGCCGGTACTTTATACCTTAATTCTCTCAGGAATATTTTCACGGAGCATATGTGTGGATCTAGTAAAATTACAGGCACAAAAAATTTTTTTTTTTAAATAAACAGTTAAGATATTATAAAGCAAAATATACGGTATTTAAACAATTTACTTGGTAATTTTTCCCTTCATAAGGTAACGGTTTACCGGAAATTCTGTTTTTCAAAATTATAGTTTTTACTATCACACATCTAATACAAAATAATAAACTGAAAAGTAAATTTAACCGAATAAATGGTTTTTATATCATGTTCTAAGGTATCATGAAAAAATATCCGAATTTCATGTAGTTTACCAAATTTTATAATACACAATAAAATCATATTTTATTGTTAATTTTCTCAAAATTATTAACAAAGAGCTTCGATAAAAATTACGAACTATTTGGTGTTCCTATTGAGCCAGAAACACGTTAAATTTTGCCATATTCTCATAGTTTGAACCATACTTTTTGTGCCAGTGTGGATACCGCGAACGCAGTTTGACTGATGAGCAGCGTATTTCAATACTTATAACATTCCGTACGGTGCCTGCTGTCGTAATATCAAGGATTCTTTGTGTTTTTATGCTTTGTAGCGATATGTTAAGCATTTATTCCTTTAAGGCATCATTTAGTGTCAAAGTCAGGGATAATTTTTATTAATCCTGAATAATTAAAATCTATCATAAATTCGAAATAAAACTGTTGTACTTTCAACGATATGCCAAAACAAAGCAAACCCTAAAACTCTTAACGTAATGTTGGTAACTGTTTTGGAGATTATCATATCTATCGACCGAAGTTAAAAATGTACTTAAACATTTGATCAGTACATGTACAATGCCTGATGAGGAATCATCACGCAAAGATACGAACCATTAAGTTTAAAAATGATATATGACTCATCAAAGTTAAGCATTTTGCATTTTTGTGTCTGAAGTCTCATTAAAAAGTATCTTTTCATTTTGAATTTATTTGTAATTTTTTGTGTGGATATATCAAATTTGATTTATAATCAGGATATATTGATATTTCACGATAAATCGCGATAAATTTTTTAATTTAAAGATAATTTATATTTGCTCATATTTTTATTTTCAAATTGAACTCATCAAGGCTTATAATAACATAATTTTAGATAATTATCGTTACAGGTAATGCTCGTGAAATAATCGTATTCAAAATTTATCGTTTTAGAAAATTATCACGACTTATAATACTTTGCGACATTATCGTTTTCGATATTCATCATGGTCAATAGTGATTATAATTATGTTGTTGATATATTGTTGTAATAAAAACCGTGGTATAATATTTCGTCGAATTTGGTGACGAAAAAACTAAATTTAAAAAAAAAAAGTTAACACGACATTCTAAAATGTTACACTTCACCACCTTGGTTAAGTAGTTGTCACCATATTTGGTGTTAGTATACACTAAATTATTCTCTATATTTAAATAATTAAATTAAGACAATTTTAGGTTCTCTAAATCAAAAATAAGTTTGTCACATAAAACTGTTTAAAAATTGTAACAACTAGTGATTGTGCAGTAAGTAATAATACTTTGTTTAATTGTAATTGGTAAGAACTTCACGATGAAAATGATTTAGTTTGGAATAAAGACGCATTTACAATATGTTGAAAGGACCATTAAATTAAGTTTATTTCCGGAAAGAAACGCTAAAATTGACTTATAAATCCTACAATATCAAGCACGGCTTCAGAATTATTTATTTCGCTTCTTTTTCATATTTCATTTACATAATATCATTGTTTCTGTCGGAAAACACAATAAAGTCTCAGAAAAATGCGACAATTGGAGACATTCGAACTTTTTCAAGAATAACGAATGCAGTTTGATGTTTTGAGTTAAAGAAAACCGACAGAGAGCACAAAGAATGGATGTATCAACTGTGCATAGAAATTGCATTTAAGCATACGTCATGGCAAATAAAAATGATTTATGAAGTAGGTTAGCATCAGTTTGTGTCACATTTTATACTCTTAGTGAAAATATAGTACACTCCAATCTTTAAAAAATGAATGAGTGACTAATTATGTAATTCATTGACATTCATAAACACCCTACATAAATTTGATTATAAAGTTATATATTTTGAGTCCCACCGAGGATTGGTTGTAAGACTCGGTGCCCATACATCACCGAAGTAAAGTATCACAGGT
The DNA here is from genome assembly GCA_949128135.1 of Parasteatoda lunata. Taxonomy (NCBI): domain Eukaryota; kingdom Metazoa; phylum Arthropoda; class Arachnida; order Araneae; family Theridiidae; genus Parasteatoda; species Parasteatoda lunata. The sequence continues at coordinate 22,966,742 of OX421977.1, read as the reverse complement.
TGAGGTTAGTGAGCGGGTGTGTGACCACATTAAACTGCCTACGAAGAAACCCCGCGGAGCACATTATCGGTTCTTGTTAAACTGTTCTAGTGTGTAGTTCTAGTGCTACGTAAATAAAGCACTACTACTACTGGATGGGTTAGAGTTCTCTTGCCGTCAGGTTAACCACGGGAGGTTTACCTCTCCATGAAACGCAAATGCTGCTTAGTTGATCCAAAAAGTCCGCCACAAAGGCAAAACTTCTCCCAATACTGATTCTTGTCTTCTGGATTGGGTTCAAAATTACAAGGCTACAGAGTTGTACATTCGTAGTCGTCAACAAAAAATTGGTCGGCTGTTCAACGATTGTTATAAAATTATAAAATAAAATGCTACTACTGCATATATCAATATCTCTGGGGGTCCGGAATTGGAAATTGTTCGCTTTTTGGTTCAGATCTAAATTACGATCTGTGGGTAAATAAATGGATGTATGGAATGGGTCATCCCTGAAAACGGGCTAAGACGTGTGTGTGGCTGAAGTCGTATTCTTGGCTATCGATGGCACCACTGAAAAACAAGAGACGCACCATCTGCATTAAATTCGCTGGTTTCATCAAGTAGGCTTGCTCGTTGGCAAGTGGCATTAGTAATGACAACAACTACTACTGCATATTTTTTTAATATATCTTTAGCAAATAGGGTTCAATAAAGAAGATAACTAAGTCTAAGGTTAAATGTTTAGGTTTAATCTTAATCTAATTCTGACACAAATTACACAACTTAGCAAACTTTTACTTATTTTTGAATCTGGTTAGTAAATGTGTGAACTTATCTAATAATTTTAGGTGCTTTAATTTGGTGAAACAAATAGATTTTCTTAATCTTATTACATTTTCTAGATATATTGGGATATGAGTAAAAGAGGTTGGTTTACAATGTTAACCATATTGCCACCATCATGCTGATGGTCAAGAATGTTAATGCCTTAACTGCCACGATCCCTTTGGTCAAAAACAGCCTGTTGAGGGAGTCATTTATTTCATTTTTTAAGCTATATTCTTATGTATATTTCAATGATAATAATTAAAACATTACATAAAAAAATTATAAAAATCAAGCAAACGAATAAGTAAAAGAATTGAGATTATTACTTCAAAAAATTAAGGCAAACATACACTGTTTGAAATTTCGAAACGTTTTAAAATTTAATATAGTCTAATGTCACTGCAATTTTAATATAGTTTTGAGTTGAACGCAAACATAGTTCAGTTTTACACCTGATTAACATTACGGTAAATTTTTGGCGAATACTATGGTGTAAGGAGCTGATATTATGGTTCTTTGTTGAATCTATTTTTCTAAAAGTTAAATTAAGATGCTGTTTTACAACATTCTGTTGCAATGAAATCTTCATTTAAAACTAGTTATGGGTTTGCCAATCGGCCAGAATTTTACCAACTTGGCACCGCCCGTTAGATTCACTTTCACTTTACCAAATAATCGAGAAAGCAATTACTAACTTCTAAAAATAAATATTGCTATAATATATAAAAATAAATATAACCGGAACAGAAGTTATTACTTATACCAGCTTATCATTAACTTATTACCACACTCTAGCATTATGAACATAAAAGAGCAATTTATAAGATATCAGACCAAAACATGAGATAAGCTTCCTTTTCACACTATCTTTCACCATGTGGTGTGCTTAACTTCACAATCGAACATGAGTTTTATCCAGTTCGGTAGCGATTCTGGATTAAACTTCAACACGAAATACTCAGAAGTTCTTAATCAGTCATATCAGAAGATTAAGTCTTCGACAGCCAAAGATGATATCTTATCAGGGCTAAATAAATAAAAATAGTTTTTATGAAATCATGAATTAATGGCCAATCATCAACAGCTTTTTTAAAGATGGTTTGGAAAATATATTCCATTTGGGACAGGACACGCCCCGAATCAGCAAGCTCAGCTTTCGCAGTCACGCAGAGAATCTTTCAATAATTAAGTTCCATGGAAGGTCACGATGTTGCGGATTTTGTTCATTCGTGGGACACGAGTTTTTTTTTTTTTTTTTTTTTTTTTTTTTTTTTTTTTGTATGCCAGCATGAATTTAGTAAATCTTGCCATAAGGTCATTAAACCGAAAATCCTTCAATAATTTTCTTTATTGATCGAAACGTAAACAGAGTAAATTAATTAAGAAAGATAGTTTAAAGTAGCATGTATTAGATACACAAAATTAACGTTTCAAATATTTTAGATTTTTTTTTTTAAATGTAATTAATTATGCATAAGAATATTAACATATTCTTAATTTTTTAAAACTTGTCTTAAGTAAATTGCATGGCACATAAAAAATAATAGTTTTCTAGCATTAAAATTGAAAAAAAAAAAAAAAAAAAATCCAGAATACACTTAAATACAGTATAAGCTCGATGTAAAGAAGACAGTATTTTGCAAGAAATTTTATAGTTACACCGTCAAAATCTTTTACTATTAGAGATTTTAATAGGCATTACGGTTACCTTTAACTGTAACGCTATTTGAGCTTTGCATCACATGCAGATAAAATAAAGTTAAAGTTACGGTCAATGCAAGACACACACTATGCAAAATCTCTCTAATCATTGAAGCAGCGTTACGAACGAAATTGATCCGGTTACTTAAGTACAAAAGCGTTAAAACAGAATATTTCTCTACTCGCAAACCAGACCGAAAGCATTGGTCCAATCAAAAACTTCAGAAAACAAGCGTGGCTCAAAAGCGCTAGTTTCTTTTTAAGATGAGAGAATACTTTTAGTTCATTTTCTAAAGGAATCTGAATCGATTGATATTAAACTGATTATTCACTGAATCGATTAAAGATACAACAATTGTAAGCTAATAAGAGTTAAAAATTGCTAGCTTTCCGTTATTGTGATTTTTTTTAAACATTTATAATATTTTTATTTATTTCCGACGTTAATACAAACAAAAAAATAATAAAATCGAAACAGACACCTTCCCCTTATATCTTTCTTACAATATTAATTCTTTATGTTTACAAATAAATAAGTATGGTCGAACAGTTTTCAAATTATCTTTCTCCTAACAAAAATATCTTTAAGCTACTTTTTGAATATTTGTCAATGAGCTTTTTGTTGACCCTATATTTACCATGCCTCCCTATTTTCCCTTTTTTTTTTTTACAGCGGATTAAGGAAATCAATCTTCAGTATTACCAAAGACAGTATATTCAGTAGGGTTAGAGAGCTATTGCATGTACCTACAACATAAATACAATCGATTCATTTTTATTGCTATTTGAACATTGAATGTGTGTAGTTGATTGACTCACTACAATAAAAACTTCTTTAGCCATTTTGAAAAGCCGATATAATGAATGTTTTGCTCTATTAATTGTTGACCCCTAATGTGTCATTTTTGAAAAATATTCTAAAAAGGCATATTGAATACGGGGATACGAGAAAACCGCTAAATGCTGAAAACATTTATTAAATTCGTAGAGATGAAATGGCTTGCATTTGGAATGAAATAGTAGCTAAGCTTTGCCAGACTTGTAAATATGTAAGCAATTAATTAGCTTCTATTCTAGCTTAGTATTAGCTTCAAATGTAAACAATTAGCCTCAGAAGACAATTGGACAACAAATTGTCTAAACTAAACTCAGTGGCACGATAGCCCATAGAGGGTCAAGGCCTACTGTGCCCATCTCAGCTTTCTTGACCTTGGGCTCTGGGGTGCAGGAGCAGATGTTCCGGCAAGGTGATCAACCGAACGCGGAATCCCCAGTGTTTAGTTCCCAAGCATGCTTGGTACTCATTTATCGACCCACTGAAGGGATGAAAGGTTGAGTCAACCTTGCCCGGCCCGAGGATCGAACCCAGAACCTGTGGCACGAGAGCGCTAAGCGCTACCACTCAGCCACCGGGCGTCGAATTGTCTAACCAGGATTTAAATTAATTGTATTTCAATCTGAAAAATATTAAAATTCGGGAACGCTAAGGCTACGCTTCGACTGTCAATGTCTATTTATGTGTTAATTTTTAATTAAATGCAAGTATTTTCAGTAAAAGCTTTAAAAACAGGCCGTGCTTATTAAGAATCACTAAGTGGATTGGGAAGAAAGTAATTTTGGTTTTTTAAGAGTGAAATAAAACTAAATTTTTTTTCTCTATACAAAATTTAATTTCAAAATATCAAATTCTATTCGATGATCTTTTGCTATCTTTCTGCTACCTTCATGATCCCTCGCTTATAGAACTTCTGGTGCTCAAACCGAGTACGATTTGAGATCATCGCTGCTAAGGAAATTTTTATTATTCAAAAAGTTTAGTAAATCTAAAAATAAATGATAGTTCAATGATGCAAGGTTGGAGCTATATGGGGATGAGAGACATCATCTCCCAACCAAGCTCCAATAAATTCGAAAGTGTTGCTAAATAAGTGTGAGGCTCCATATTGTCATGGAACACGATTTATTTGCGATTTCCCATATAGCCTCTACCTTGCACCATCATTTCTTTAGAAATTTATAAAACTTTTAAAATGGTAAATATTTTAGTAAATGATAATTTCAAACCGCAACTGGTTGAGTTTTTTGCCGATTAGGAGCAGAAGTTCAATGAGCGTGGTATCATGAAGTTACAAAAAGGATAGCAAAAGGTCATCGAACAGAAGTGAATATATTTGGCTTGAAGTCAGTTAGAAGAAAATTGATTTTTATTTCACACTAAAAAAAAAAAAAAATCGAAATTACTTTCTTGCTAACCCAATATAAACATTTTATCGCGCCGCAAATAACAATTGAGTATTTATGTTTCTGTTATTCCATCAAAAATTTGGCGAACAATAAAGAATTGATAACAAAAACTGAAAGAATATCTTTTCGAAATAACACTGAACGCGATTTCTAATTGTGACGTTTTCATCGGAAATGCGCCCCAACGAGTAAGTGTCGACTTCCGGAAAAGGTTTTGGGTACCAAACAATTATACCATCCTATTACAAAAGAACACGCAAGATTACGCTGGATAAACACATTAATTTGCCACAATTTACATCGCCTTGCTGAAAAATGATCATAAAAGAAAAGGAAAAAAAAGTACCGCTTCCCGGAATAGGCGAATACCTGGAATACAAAGGTTTCAAAATACAAAAGTACATAAGAAGGTTTCATAAAGGGTTCATAAAGAAGAAAGAGTTAAACTATGTATGTATGGTAATAAGAATAAAAGAGGAAATTCTGGTAAGTTAGGTGAAAGTGTAGGTCAGAACATTTTTCCACTACAAAATTAGATTAATCGTATCGGTTATAAAATCTAAAAATATTCAAAATTATAGGGCTAGCAAAAGTATAAATAAAATTAAAATAAACACATTAAAAGTAAAGGCACGAGACAATTTTTAAAACAACAGAGAGTTGTTGATTTTTTAAGATATAGTTTTTGGTTTTTGAATTTGATGTTACAGGTTGTTCCATATTTTATTGCAAGATTATTACTATCCCGTTACGGATAATTTAATGTCGTTACTGTATTTGTTTCTGTGAAAAAAAAATTTTTTTTTAATAAAACAAAGAACTATTTCTTAATATAGCTCATTACGTTACACCCTCATATTCTTATTGTATGCGTATATTATCGATAAAATACAAAATGCTGATATTAAATAATACCATGGTTATGTATAGAATGTCTTGAACTTTTGGCAAAGTATTACATATTTAAATCATTTCAGACTTTTCATTGGCAATGTGTACACTGAGAAAAAAAAAGCATGGCCATATCTACCAGAATATGTTAAAATTTATCGTGTTTCTAGCTCTATGGGAACACCAAAAAGTTAGATAATCTTAACCGAATCAATTTGGTAATGATTTTGGTAAAATTAATAATAAAATATTATTTTACAGTATGTGATAAAATTTATTAAATGTGGAAAAAATTTGTAATTTTATCACCTTTGAGCATGGAATAAAAACCATTTATTCGACTGAATCCACATTTCAAGTTTGTAATTTTTACTAAATGTCTTGTAATAAGAGCTATGAGTTTGAAAACCATACTTTACATGACATGAACGTGTACATGAACGAAAAAATTTGGAATGATTTAAATGCCGTATATTTTGGTTTATTAACCAGAATTATTATTTTTTCTTATCAGAAATGTCATTACAATACTGTACGGTAATTTCAGTATAATTTTTTTCGCCGTATATATAATGTCTATACCTTCTATATAAGATCAATAGCTTGTTCTAGAATTTTTCGTATTTTTATAACTTTTTAAAAGAATTTTTCACATCATAATAATTTTGTAAAATTTTTTAATAGTTTTAAGCATCATAATTATTTCGTATAGCAATTTTCTGCATTATAATCATTTTGAAACCTTTCATATGATTTTTCCGCCTTATAATCATCTTATAATTTGACTTTTTTTAAAAAAATTTTTTTAAAATGAGAGTTACATGATGTTGTTACATGATCAGAGAGTTGTTTAATACATTTGTCAAAAAAAATTAATTTTTATAATATAACATGAGTATCGAAAGACGTATAATTTAGTATTATTAATTTCATTATAATTAATTAATTATAAAACGTATTCACTTGATTAGAATTATTGACATTTTATTTTGCTTTTGCAATTCGGATGCAGATGTAAAATTCATACGCAATAAGTAAAATATTTTTGTTCTTTTAAAAAATGAAATCATGATACCGAGAATTGGTATTGGAATTGAAAAATTTGTCACATAATTCTTTCCTGTTCTTTTAGCCGGACAAATCGGCGTATTTTAAAAAATAGTTTTTTGGGGGGAGGGGAGGCGATAAATTTGTTAAAGAGCACATCAATATCGTTAAGTAGGGCAATGTGAAACGAAATAAATCAAAGAATGAGACAAAATGGGAAGCCAATATCTTAGCGAGAAAGAATACATCTTCTGAATTGTTATCCAGTTTCTAAAGAAAGGTTTTCTAAATTGGATAAAAAACGTTTTTTTCCCCTAATGCCCTTGGGCTGTCAGTCTTTGCAAGTGAATCTAATCGATTGCTTTTAGAAAATTTTCCCCTTTGAAAACATAACCCTTTGCATTGAAACCAGAAATGTAGATTATGAAAAGTTTAGTAAAAATATTTATAAGCTTTTAGTTATTTTTTTTTTTAAATGAAAGATAATATGCGCATATAATATAGAAGACATTAGTGCTAAATTATTTAATATAAGTTCCTATTTTCATAAAACGAAATGCCTTATAAAAAAAGCCTATATAGTTTTAATATTCCAATATAGTATATATTCCTATATTGTTTCAAATGTAATATTTTTTTTTCAAGAATGTTTCCACATTGTAATAATTTTGTAACCTAGTTTAAGAATTTTTCACATTTTCTTTAATAACCATTTATAAGAATTTTGTAACACTATAAGTTTTCCGCATTATAATTATTTTGTAATCTTGTTATTGCAATTTTTCGCATCATACTCAATTTGTAACTTTTCAAATTAGAGATCATATTGTTATATGATTAGAGATTTAATACATTTGTAAAAATACTTTTTTTAAAGATATTTTACTAAAATATTAATATTTTACTAAATGTTAAAACATTAAACTAAATACAAAAAAATATTTCAACTATTCATATACATGACTACAACAAAATCCATTTAACATTAACGCTTTCAATCATTAATACTAACTCTTAGTCTGCTTTCAAATATCAATACATAACATTTTATCTATTTTCTCATCATACACGAGACTGTAGTCTTTACAATGCTGTGCTATTTTATATGTTACAGCGTTATGTTGTTTTCATTTATTTGTTACCTTGAAATTAGATTTTTTGACAAAAAAAAGATAATTAACTACACAAATGAAATCATTGAAAAAAATGTGGGAATAACGAAAAACGTAAATAAAATATTTTCGAATAGCTTCGTTTTCTTAAATGTAGTTTACTACTTAAAGTACAGCAAAAATAAAAACACCACTGTCCTAGAATATGGAATTTCACAAAAGGAATAAAATCAGAATAAGTTAGTTTGACGATCTACGGCAGTTATTTAAACAATAGGTCAAATTTAAAATTGCTTTTTATGTTAACTTGCAGAGGAATAAAGACAAATTTTTTTTTTTAAAATTTCAAGATGACTTACAAACTTAAACTTTAAAATTTAACAATTTAATGAAACAGACTTTTATGAAGAAAAATAATTAATGTCTTTAGTAAAATTATAAAGGTTCTAATTTTTAGACATTGTATGTAAACCTTGAACAGGTTTTACTTACAGGTTTACAGGTTAAAATACTTTCAAAATATAAATTTAATTAGGTAATTTGGTTCAATAGTATATAACTCTATAAATGAAATTATTATAAAACATTTTATAAGCACATTTTGTTATTTAATAAAAACAAAAATTGCGTTTATATTATTCTCCGTATTTTAACTTGGAAAAAGCAGAATACTTTTGAGTGTAAAGAAGTTATTCATGACAACTAGGTTCCGTTTGGCACATAATTACCAGCGCCTTATATGTTAAATAAGAAAATGGCGACCCAAATCAATATAGAGATAATCTTCAAATGTTTAAAAAATAAAAATCATTTGCTATATAACTTTTCTAGAAATTGAAATATTACGCCAAATTTGCATAGCTATGTCTCGTAAAATTTAAAACTGTTCATTGATTTCATTAATTTTCATCTTGACAAAAAATGCCTCGCCAGAATAGGAATTATTATTTTTTTTTTTTAAAGAAGTTTAATAACTTTATTTTAATGTTTAAGATATTTGCACGTTTAATTCTTTATGTTTTATGTTAAAATAGTATACAGTTTGAAATTATAGCTCAGCTTATAGTGTAAGGTATACTCAGAGAATTTTTTTCTCTTATTGGCGAGAGTTTCGAAGAAACCGGATGCACTAACAGTTTACAAGATCCGTTATTTAACAACCATTATAAGTTCCTGTAAATAAAATTTTCAAGCCCCGTTATTCTGAAATTAGTACTCTTTATCGAAGATAAAAGTTTACAAGTCCCGTTACTTGATATCCAAAAAATAATACTTGCGGAAGAGTATTACCCCAGGAAATCAATTTAATCGAGTTTTTCAATCTCATTTAGAATCATAAGGTCGCGATCCATACTCTTCCCCGTAGCTTTAATTCAACTAACACGGGGATTCTTAATAAAGAAAAATTGCACGCTATTTTATGCTTGACTCATTTTGATATTGAGCTTTTGTTTAACACAAAGTTAATGAAGATTTATGCCTGCATAATCGAGACACCATCTGAAAGCTGAAGTGAAGATGAATGAGTTTTGCCGGTGATAGGTAAAAGCCTTTTAGTTCCAAGAGAATGGCAACACCGTTAAACAAACCAATTGTATGTTTGGACACGATAAAGTGTAGGTAATTAAATTGTTTTCAAAAACTGAACAGTACTGAAGAAACTATAAGCAATCAAAGTTTCACTGCTATTTTTCATGGTTAAAACATCATTTAGATGCGTATAGAAAATTTGTTAATGAAAATAATTATCGTTTTCTACTTTTTAGTCATATATGTTCTTGTTATTTTAAGCTAACAAATTCGAAATAGAGTTCGCACTTGAAAATTATGTATATTCTATTAAACAAAATTTATCAAGTTCCAAGGAAACTTTTAGGATTTGTCACATATTTTCAGGATGCAAAAAAGACCACGTATATTTCCTATTTACGATTTTTTTAAAAATGACAATTTTACTTAACCTTTATGATGGAAAATTTAACAAAAAATAGAGCTTTGTATATTTTATTATTATAATCTTATTTATTAAGTTGAATTCATGACAAATAACGTTAAAAATTTGGATTATTAGCATAATATTTGTGTACACAAAATTGAGGAACTTAAAAAATTTTTTGATCAGATTGTTTCAAATCATTCGCAAACTTTTTACATTGAAAAATACTTGAACCTACATAAACCTAATTAAATATGAAAAAATTCACATTAATTTTAATACAAATATTAAGTTGCTACCTTCACTGGTTGTACTTGGGAAAAATTAATTTAGATTACCATTTTTTAAAAAAGTCAATTTTGCTTTACATTTTTTAATGAAAAAATTAACAACAAATAAAGCTTCATACAGTTTATCATCAAAATCATAATATTACTTTCCACTCATTTGAATTAATAGTTAAGGTTAGAAACATATATATATATAGCTTATTGTTTTAATTATAACAAAATTTTAAAATTTTTTCATTGTACTTTAGAGTCATAATTTTTTAGACAAGAATTTATTAAAAGTGCTAACTTGCTTTAAAATTCCGTAAATTGATTTTTCGAAACTATTTTTCGAATATATTGTATAGATTTTTTCATTAAAATATTAATGTCATTTTCTTTGAAATTGAATTCAAAAAATTGAATACATTCATAAATTTTCCTTTGTTTTAATAACGACAAAATTTTATAAAATCTAAATTATTTATTAAAAAATACCAAACAAGCTACTTTAAACAATTTTTGTTTTAGTTTAAATTACAATCAAATTTCTGATTTAAAATCCTAAAAAAATAAACTGAAAGAAAAGTTTTTGAACGCAATATACTGAATTTGACAACTCTGTCTTTTAAAATTATGGTAAACTGATTAATAATAAAAAAGTGAAATTTTTTTAAAAGATATAGTACTGAAACACAGTAATAGTATAGTGTCCACTTAAGCATTCACATGGATTAATAGACCAACTAGAGAAAAGAAAGAAATACTTCAAAGCTTTAAAATTATATGAAATTTTCGATAAAAGTTAAATAAAAGCAATAGAAGAAAATAACCAATCTGTTAATAAACATGCTGAACATACAATGCTACATTGATTAGAAATATTTTATACTTACCCAATGACTTTTAAAATGAATAGATTCAGTGTCTTGTAACCATACAGAGAACAAGAGCTCTCTGGTGAATACTAAATAATTAAAATACACTGAAAATATTAAGGGATTGCTAAAGAACAGCAATACCCACGCGTAATGTATTCCAAATGAAATCCCTAAGGGAGAAAGTCTGTCTAAAACAAACTGAAAACCGTGTAGGCCATGCGGCAATCCACTTAATCGGACAGAAGGTGGAACAATTTGAAACTCGAGAGTTTGCACTCTGACAACTTTGTAATTCTTAAATTGGCGTTGGTAGAAATTCATTAAATGTAAAATTACTTCAAGATAGTTATAGTCATTATAATTAAGTTATAGCTATTATTTTTTATACTATTAATTTCACACTATTATTCTTTAATATTATTAATTTTTAACATTATTATTCTTTATTATTATTATTTTTTTAATTATTATCGTAAAGGTCAAACTATTATATTAAAGGTTTTACGAATGAAAAGGAAATATTGAGCTAGAAATATTTATATTTTGGCATTTATGTGAAATAAACGTTTTAAAAGTCCATCATGTTAGATTGTCCTGAAAATATCCAGGATTTGATCGAAAAACAGTATGCTCTACAGTTCTAAAAATATCCATCTAACATTAACATTAGCAGAAAAACAGAACAACAAGATCAAGAAAAAAAACGAACAGACCATTTTGAAAGGTCGGAAAGCTTTATTTTTATAAATACTGTCTCTTCAGTGCAGCTTGATTCGGTACAGTATTATTACATATTAGATATTTTTTCCCCACCAAAATAAAGTTTTTCATTTGACTCTCATTTTTAGAAAAAATGACAACTAAGAAGGAAATCGTACGGTGCCATACGGTGTAAATAGAAAATAATTATTTCATAAAACTAAAAACACCTCGAAGGAAATTTGTGAAATAAATTTTAGTGTCAATTGTAGTTTTACAATTTAGATCATTTTGATGTATTCATCATGAGGCAAGTACTTTCTACCCTTAAATCCATTTCTAACGTTAAATTTTAAGGAATAAAAATTTTTTACATACTGTGCTTTTTACAGTAATATTTACTGTAAAATCACTGAATCGCGTGAAACAGGTGAATACTATTTTAATAACTAATTAAAAAAGTACAAGTGATAACATTAAAACACAACATAGTAATTAATTAAAGTTTAGATTTTTTTATTTGAAATAAGACTTATAGCGAATAATATACTGAGAAAAAAAGTATGGTCAAAACTTCCAGAATATGGTAAACTTTACCGCTCTTCTTGGGCTATAGGCACACCAAAAAGATCACTCATTTTTACGGAAGCGCTTTGGTAATGATTTTCGTAAAATTTACAATATAAGGCGGTTTCATAATTTGTGATAAAATTAGGTAAATGTGGCAAATTTCCAGAATTTTCAGTAAACCATTACAATATGAACTGAAAAATATTACCAAATGAAAATATTTCGGATTTATTAACCAAAATTACGTTTTTTCTTTTTACTAGAAATGTCATTACCATACAATATGGTAATTTTACTGGGATTTCTCTCTGTGTAAATATGCATATTTTTATAACTATAATCTACAATAATCAACACTAATACAGACATCTCCGTCCAGCATCGTCTGAGTAGATTATGACAACATGAGTAAAATGTCAATATGAATAAAATCCAGTGCTTTTTCAAATAAAAAGTTTGTGTGATATTATTTTTAAACATTTGAATCATTGCATTGTGTTAGAGATTTTATAACAATTCGAAATTTAAGAACTAATAGGAGTTTCTAATTTTTTGTACAGGGGAAAAATTTTTACAGATAATACATTTTCTAAGATTAATAAAAATTCAAATATTTGTCTGTTTTAAAGTTTAATCAATTCTTTTTAGAAAGATTGTATGTATATGGTATTAAAATCATCGCTACACATGCAGGAAAATTAAGTAACTCAAATTGTACATACAGTTGTGCACTGTAAAATATTCTGGATCAAATTACAAAAATATAAAAATAATGTTCCGGCACTTTGGGTGCAATATCTGTAAAATCTATTTAAACCGTAAAATACTATACCGCAATTTTTACAGGAATATTTATTTAATTAGAGTGATTCAGTGATTTTACGGTATTTCTTCTTACATTAGACCAGTAATTCTTAATCTAAGCCTAGCTTCCCACTTTTAGGTCTCTATGCTTCCGTGTAAGGAAGTCAAACTTTCTCAGAAAACAAATATTTAAATAAAAAATTAATTTATTGAACTAAAGTCATTTTAATATTTTTAAACATTCATTAGACAAAGAATAAACGACAGATAAAAATATATTAAATGAATTATATTTTAGTTCTTATTTGTAATAAGTCCCATTTACGATAAAATTAATTTAAAATATTTGCCTTCCAATGCTTAGATGTCAATATTGTAAAGATTACAAGATTTCTAGTTTACATATTCATGAACACAATAAGACCAACAATTTCAGAAGCTTTATCTCGCAACTACGAGAGAAATGTTTCTTGGAACATTCATATTACTTCGATAAGTAAATAAAAATATAGCAAGATGCATCAGCTGGAACATAAAAATTTACCACTTTTAATTACATGTTGCTTCTAAGTGGATTTTTGAAACAGTAGTTATTTTGAAAACTGAAATTGGTTTCTTGAATGAAATTAGACCAGTAATTCTTAATCTGAGGTTCCCTACCAGCTTTTAAGTCTTGGAGCAACAGTGTAAGGAAGCTAAACTTTTTCAGAAAACGAATATTTAAATAAAAAATATTTATTTATTAGAATAAATTAAATTTTTATATTTTTAAAAATTCATTAGACGGAAAATGAATCGTCGATAAAAACCAATTATTAAATTAATTATATTTCAGTTTTTATTTTCTTAATTAGTCTACTTTACGATGAAATGAATTGGAAATATTTGCTTTCCAACGCTGAGAACTCACTATTGTAGACTGCAAAATTTTCAGTTTACATATTTGTGAATACAAAATCTTGAATGAGACTAACAATTTGTAAAGCTGTATCTCGGAACTACACGAGAAATGTTGCTTGGAACATTGATATTGGTTCTATGTATAAGTAAATACGAATATAGCAAGATGTATCAGCTGGAACATAAAAGTTTACGACTTTTAATTACATGTTGCTGCTGTATGGATTTAGAAACAGTTTGAAAACTGAAATGTGTGTTGCTTTCTTGACTCACAGTAATTCTTAATCTGAGATTCACTACCCGCTTTTAGGTTTTTGAAATATTTTTAGCGTTGATCAAGTCGAAAAATAAATTGACTTTAATAAAAATGTTTCTTCGTGTTAAATATTCTTTCAAATTTAAATAATTCTAACATTTCATGTTATTATATTATATTAATTGAATGATATTTTACATTTGCTATAAACGTAGTTAAATAATATTAGGGAAAACAACCAAGCTGATTTTTTTTTCATTTTTGCACTCACAATAAATTAATTCAATTTGAAAGAAAAAGAAACTGTTGCCATACTTTACGAATTTTGCAACTATACTATACTGAACTATGTCCTAATTAAACATAGTGATATTTTTAGCATTTTTTGCTTGATTTATAAATTTTTAAATGGATTCTGTGTCATGAAATTGATTGAGTTACTTCTAAATAAGGATTAAATCCATATATTACATAAAATAATTGCAATTCATGAAATATATTTTCTTAAAAATATTTACTATTTATCAACACTTATTGAATTATAATTTATAATAAAATGACTCACCTTAATTGGAATAATACTGGATAAAATTTGGATAAAAGATCATCTAGCACCATTAAAACTGCTGCGGTAATAGAATCTGCAATACAAGTAAAAAAAGATAAAACAAATATAAACATTTTAATCTTCGTAAACCAGAGTTGCACCAATTGTAAATTTCAAACATTTCAGCAATTGTAAATTACGAACATTTCAGCAATTGTAAATTACGAACATTTGACCAATAGTAAATCACAAACATTCCACCAATTGTAAATCACAAACATTTTGTAAATTACATTCATTTCAATTATTAAATCCTATGTTAATCAATATGATTTATTTGGAGGAAAACTATGAAAAATAATTCATCCCAAAACACTGTTTTATATAAGAGAGGGAGTTTGAACAAAGCAAATTTTATAGCTCGTAATATTTAAAAAAATATTAATGTTTGGTTCAAAAATATAAATAAAAAGGTTAAAACAACAAAAAAAAAAAAAGAGTAATTTTAGGATTTTTTGAATTTTAGAAACACTTTTCAATCAATTTCGAAAAACTTATACCAGTTCATTCAGGAACAGTTTAAAAATTTTCGTATCAATTAACCGGCCTCAGCATGGGTGAAAGCTCTTATATAGCAAGACGGAAAAAAGAAAAAACTGGTACGTAAGACATTTCATTTTTTTCGCATTTTTTTCGAAAAAAATAAAATATCTGTAACTATCAAGATTTCTTTTAAAATTTTAGCATATATATAAAACTGCTACTTTTCCAAGATTAAGTAGATATTGTTGAATAATTTAAAAAAAGGATAAGTAAACTCCTCCCCAAAACTAGCTATAACTGAAAAGGTTTCACTACCAGCCTTTTCTATTTTCCGTCTCGCTTTCACCCCTGGGCCTCAGGGAGCAGACTTTTTACTATAAAATCGATTTTTCCGGAACATGTTACAAAAAAAAAAAAAAAAAAAAACTTATTACCGTAATTTTTACAGTAATAATTACCGTAAAAATAATGATAAATTAAATAAATATTATTGTAAAAATTGCGATATAATATTTTAAGGTAAAAATGGCTTTTACGGATGATGCACCGAATGTACCGGCACTTCATATCGTAATTTTATCCGGTATTTCTACATATTTGTCAAGTAGCATTTTCTCAAAAATCATTTAGTGCTTTTGTGATTTTTTAGTTTAGTTACAAATTTCCTCAACGAAGGCCAATTTACGCACGCAGGTAATCAAGCGAATTAAATTATTATTCTATCTAATCTGTATATTTAATAAACCTGGGTTGAAGTGTATAGACACATACAGTAAGAGTGAGTTTTAGGATTTTAAAAGTTTTAGAATGAAATATTAACTATTAAAAATCATGGATCAAAAGTTTTAATTTTTTTAAATTTTATTTTATAACCGTCAATGCACAGCCGACTCAATTTTTTAAGTTTACGACTGCTTATGTTCAATTCCATAGCCTTGTAATTTTGAACCCAATCCAGAAGGCAAGGGAACTCCTGGATCAAGAACTGGGTGAAATTTGCTTTCGTAGAGGACTTCTTGATAAAACTAATCCGTTTTTGCGTTAAACGGAGAGGAAAACCACGAATGCCTCCCATAGTTAGCCTGACGGCAAGGAGACTCTAACCTGTGATCCGTCTATGATCACCGAGGATCAACAATTTGCTCAGCCCAAGATAGCCTGGTTGGTAGGGTGTTGGGCCCATGTCCAAAAGGTCGTGAGTTAGATCACCGCCAGCCGAAGACTTCCCCTGTAGTAAATGTTGACTGGTGCACGTTAAATCAGTCGGGTCAAAAAGTCCACCATGTTCCAATATCAAATCAGACCTCTGGGGGTACTGAATTACAGATTGATCGTTATCTGGTTCTGGTTATTACGATCTGTGGATGAATGAATGGATGTATGAATGAATGGGTTCCCCCTATAAACGCGCTGTGACGTGCGTGTGTGGCTTAAGTCGTATTCTTGGCCATAGATGGCGCAACTGAGAAACAAGAAACGCACCGTCTGCCATAAATTCCCTTGGTTTCATTAGGCAGGCTCCCTGGCATTGGCAAGTGGCATTATAAAAAAAAGACACACACACAATTTGCGCTAAGTGTTAAATCAAACACGAGAGGAAAAACTTTAATTAATTAAAAAAAAAAAAATGCATTAAAGCACAGGTTCATGTTACTAACTCTCGCCTACTGTTTTACCCTTTAACGTTGGCACGAGTTGACCTGGCAACGTTGGTGACCGTACTATTGTTACGAGTTTCTGCCTGACCATTCACAATTCTGATTATGTATTACTTGAGTGGTAGGCAACGTATTGGAATAAATGGATGCCTTTTTTGTGAAGCATAACAAATATCACACCATCATATTTGTTTATTTTCATTGAACTGATTGCTATTAAATATGGCAGTTTTATTCACTGCACAATTCCACACCAAACCATTCTGAAATAGTGTTAAAAATGAAAACAGTCATAATTTTCCCCCCTTTATTATTTATATTTTGTTCGAATTTTTTTGTTTACACAAATGCAATTATGATTTTGTTTTGCTTTTTCGTCTCAGATGAGAATTGCTTGTCGTATTTCTGATTTAATCTGCTATTTTAGATTTATATATTTTCATTAAATTATCTTTAAATTTATTTTCATTGAAATCCTTTTTTAAAATATGCATTTCATTTTAATTTTATATAATCATATATACCTAGGTAATTTCATTATTTTTTTATTTGATCTGTTTTTATACATTATTTAATATTAACGTTCATTTTATAAGCCTTAATAATCATTTATTATCATTTACACAGATTAATTACAAGCACACTGAAATAGTTGTATTTCAAAAAAGCGATAAACTTGCAACAAATTTCAAGTCACTTGTTAAATCAAAACACTTAAAACTAGAAAAAAAATTTGATGGAGATTTTTTGTATTCTATTTGTTTAAATATTTTATTGAGTTCATATTACATTCTTTAATAGAAAAAAAAATCTAGAAGAATGGTGTTGTCATATCTCTTCTAATTCACTGAATGCTGATATTAATTCTTTATTTTTTGCATCTGGGAAATTCAGTTGTATAATTGTAAGTGTTAATGAATAAACGGTAAAATTTCTCAATTAGGTCTTGTCAGCAACCATCTGTTGACTTCATATCAGATGGTTTAAGATATACATCGTTGCTACAGCAACGCAAAAAAAAATAATATTAAAAGTTAGGAATCAAATGCTCAGACAATTGTAGAAGGTACATGAATAACTATAAGATTATAAAATCATCCCCATTTTTGTTTCAAGTTAAATATAAGAACAAAGATTAGTGAATATGTAAAAAAAACTGACTGTACAGTGCATTGTTTTTATGCATATACTAATATATTTAAATAAAATTGATACTCATAATAATGTTTTTAACAAGGGGTGTTTTAGTAATAACAAATTCATAAAATAAAATTTCATTTTTTTAAAAAAGGAAATGCTGAATATACTTTCTTCATTATTAATAACACACTTATTTTTATTATAACGCATTTATTTTCATTATTAATAACACACTTATTTTTATTATAACGCATTTATTTTCATTATTAATAACACACTTATTATGATATTACTCATAGCTTCGGCTCTCAGGTATATCTTATGAGGACGCAATATCACGTGAGAAAATTTTCGTCGCAAATTCTCTCACACCTTCATAACAACTTTAAAATTTAAACTGTAGAAAAATTGAGTTTAAGCAAGCCTAGAGTAAGTAAAGAAGTTTCAATTGATGAAAAAATATTTCAGAATATCAAAATGTGCACAAATTATTGGATTTTTAATTTTTTTTACAGTATTCGAAACTTCATACTACATATTCGAAACTTCAGACGCTCTAGATCTGTCTGATCTCACTCTTTCTATACTTAAAATTTCAAATTAGTTCAAAGGAAGGTGAGAAAAAGAATTTGTGGCTAAGTATGTCTTTTAAAGAATAACGTATCCTCCATTTTGGGAGCAACTGCGGAAGAAGGTTATCCTTGTACTGTATAAAATAATTCGTTTAGTTGAATTAGGTTTCAAATTTAGTAATTTAATTTTAAAACTAGTGTATGAGTTCGTGTATAAAAGGAAATTCTATTCTAGTTTAAGTATCAAAATATAATGAATATCATAGAAAATACACGACTCTTATATTTATAGTAAAAATGAAATTTTATTTAAATTGGTAGCATTGCATTACCCATTTAGACAAAATCATGAGTTATAGTGAATCGAGAATTTAAGTTACTCCTGAAGGCTTTTGCCCATCCACTCCGAACAACAAAAAAAATTATGGGTAGATCCTGAAAGTGAGGCATCCTTAAAGTGCCCCTTAATCAAAATCCTATCAGAATCATGACAAAAGGTTTTATGCCTACTCCACCAAGAGGTGAAGAGGCGTCGATGGAACAAATCTATTAATTGAGAACTAGAAAGCTGCAATTAATGTTGGGATTTTAGCAGAACATCCAAAACGTATCAAATGACTAAGACTAGGCTTGAGTGTTTAAATTGTACTCAAGTTGGAAGCCACCCAAGTCGCCAAGAGGCTCAATACAGCACTTTAAATGAGGTAACAAAATATTGGTCTCAATTAGCTGCACGACATTTCGGAAACTAGAAATCAAACATCTGTAATTAATTAGAGGAAATTAGAGTAAAGCTTATTTTAGTAATTGGTTATCATTAAAAAAAACTATGTTGAAGTTTACAACAAAAATTTATATCTAAATATGAAAAATAAACTAAACTTTATTATATTCTCATCCTCAATTATAACAAAGAATCTATGATCATCATAATATGAGTATTAAAGAAGTCATATCGTAACAGCCATGGTAAATAGTGAAACTACAAATAATGATATAGTAATAATGCAAAATTAATCACTATTATGGTATACTATCGTTACAAAGTCAAAATATGACATAGAAATGATGTAAAATTAATCATTAGGACATACTAATGATGCATTAAAAATTATGGCATTCTATTGTTACAAAGTCAAATTACGACAAAGTAGTTGTATAAAACAAAACTTTATAACATTGAAGTTATACAAAAAGTAAAAATTTTTTGACATAATAACGAGGTAAAATCCAATTTTGAAATAATATATTTTTAATACAAATTTGTAGTTTCTGAAGAAAGCAATTACACTTAAAATAATAAAAAATGATAGTTCTAGAAAATTTTAATGCATGTTTATGAGTTATAATCTCTTTAAATAGTCACAATGTAACCATTTATACTATTTCTGCAATAAATAAATATATAAACTTTCTTAACTTTTATCATTATCCCATTTGATTCAATATCAAAATGTAGTTGGGCTTCAAGAACAATATCGTATGATCGTGACACGGAAGGGTTGATCGTAGAGATAACCCTATACGGATTTAAGGGCATGGGTCAAATCGTGTGTTATTTTTCCGATGACCATAACTCCTGATTAATAATCACTATACCAAAGAAATGTTGAATAAATATAAGTACGTGACATAACAGAATTTGTTACTGAATACATTTAAATAATAAGTAAGAAAAAAAAAACAAAAATGATTGCATGAAATGCTTATAAATTTGTGTCTTTTATAGTTTAAAAGAATAATAAGGAAAAAAACTGTATGGAACCAATAAATATTTTTGAACAAAAATTAAATGATAAAATTAATTATGTTTTTCTATTGTATGAAGTATCTATAAACACTAAATCATAAAAAAATCGTTAATGAAATTTGATTATTTTGATTAATCAACATGCTGATATTAGTGCAGGAAATCTAGAATAAGGACAATGTTAGTGCAGGAAATCCGGAATAATGACAATGTTAGTGCAGGAAATCAGGAATAAGGGCAATGTTATTGTAGGAAATCAGGAATACGGACAATGTTAGTGCAGGAAATCAGGAATAAGGACAATGCTAGTGCAAGAAATCAGGAATAAGGACAATATTAGTGCAGGAAATCAGGAATAAGGGAAATGTTATAGTAGGAAATCAGTAATAAGGATATTGTTAGTGCAGGAAATCAGGAATAAGGACAATATTAGTGCAGGAAATCAGGAATAAGGACATTGTTAGTGCAAGAAATCAGGAATAAGGACAATTTGAGAACTATCTAAGTTATATTAAAAATTTACACATAATAAAATAAGGCTATCATTGTTTGATTCATTACAAAAGTTTAATTATTTATATTATTGAAAAAATATATTTTTTTTAAATTTCTTGAACAAATACGGAGAAATTTCAGAATATAAGGGTAAACAGGAGATAGTCGTAAAATACAGAAGTCTTTCTTAATAATAGGAGACTTGGCAGGTATGGGGTAACATACATTTGTAAATTATTTCCGTTGTTAACTTTCAATGCAGAATAAGCCAATTATAATGTGTAATATAAAGAATTGATGCGGCGGGTTCAAGGTTTCTATCTAGTTGGGTCGTATGAACCCAGAGGGTAGTGTAGCGAGGTTGATTACATCTATCAAACTCTGTCTTTTTTAATCCATATCGCCCCAGGAGTCGAGATTAACTAGGCACGCGAAATATACTCTCGCTTTCTATTCTGGTTTCTATAAAAACAGCACGTGCCTTGTAAAGTATGTGTGCGGCAGGCGCGTCAAACAACAGACAAAAAACTTGACTATCCAGTTTAGAATACTACTTTATAAATTATTGAGGGAATGACAAGAATTGAAATGACTTTTTATTCCATTTTTAGATGAAAATGGTGAGATTTTGTAGGTTTCGTGTTGTTTGTGTAAGCATTGAATGCACAATATATGATTACTCCAAATACTTATGTATGTACTAATCAGAAATAAAGATATGTTTAGAAAAATAAATATGATGAAAAGTGATAAATTTAGAAATGTAATGCAATTTAACTTAGTTTTTACAAGCATTACATAATATTTTTAAAAAAATTGTACTGAATAATATATTATTGCTAAAATAAAAGTTTATAAGAAATATTTAAAAGAAACAAAAGGCAAATATAATTTTTATTAAACAAATAATGTTCTCATTATTTAGATCAAAAAAGCATTTTTTTATTCTATAGTATTTTTTGGAATATTAAACTTTTTTTAAGCTAATTTTATTAATTTAGATTAATATTTTAATTGCAACAGACTTTGTTCCCAAAAAAACAGTTTGATTTACTTTTAAAAAAATATTAAATGTTTCTACTAAACAAATAATTTAACGTTTAATTCGACAAAAAGAAAAATTACTGTTATATTACTCAATACATATTTTATAAATTTAACAAGGTTCAATAATAACCATCATTTTAATGAAACTGAAAATTAACTAACTTAATTTTAAAAGTCATAATTTAAATTGATTAGCATCTGTTGAAATCAAATTTCCTCTATCTTTAAAAATGTACTATTTTTGCTCTCAAAATGTATATGAATGTTTCAATTCCTTTAGTAATTATTTTTTTAGTTTTTTATATAAATGTTTGTATTCACATTAAACAATTTCTTAAAAATTTGTTTTAGATTCAATAATTAAAATAGAAATTTTAAAAAATTTTGAGAACTGAGAAGCTTAAGAAATTAATATTTTGTGAATTTTATTTTTCAGGTTTAACCGTGAGTTTATTATGTTACATATTTAATAACTCCTACATAAAAGTACTATATAAATAATAACAATGATTAATTATAATCATTTACTGCGAAACAATCACTGGCTGTTAAATTGTTTACACCCTTCATAAATATAATTTTAACGTAATAAACATATAATAAATCGTTTTTCGAAATTACATCAAAAGCCATTTTTTTTCATATTTTAAACTTTTATACATATTATTAATTTTAGTTTTATGATAATTATCAATCAGAAAAAGCTTAAAGTATTAATCTGTAAGAAACTTATAATTTTTCAATTTGTGAAACACACTATTTTCTACTTTCACTCATTGCAATTTATAGTTTAATAATAAATCTTTCATATATTAATGAAGAATATTTCCATTATGATTTTTTCTTCATCATTTGATTCTTCTAATAAATTTAATAAATATATTTTTAAGATATTTATCAAAAAGTCCAGATTTTTAAGTGATTGCAGGTAATTTTAAAAGCATGGCAATTACACAGTAAGTTTCAAACATGATAAATGCAAATTAGCTAATGTTTGTTTTTTCTCAAATGAGGAAAAAAAAATCACTTTTTGTAACGATTGCTCTAACGCCTTAAATATCTTTGTTATATAGATGTTGTTGTATAGATGTTAATCTATAAAAAAATAAGTTTATTTATACTTATACAAAAACTTTAAGCTTCATTAAAAGTTATAATGTTTTTATCTAATATTGTATGTTGACTTGTCAAATGCTACTTAAAGGACCATAAAAATGTCCAAGATTAATTATTTAAAAAAAAATTTTTTTTTTTTTAATTTTTTGAAACATTTATTATTTTTTTCGTTTGCAATATTTAACTAGAGCAATATGTAGCTAACTTTTTTTATAGAGAAAAACAAAAAATACCAAGGTTTTCTTGGGTTAATTAAACTAATTGTGCGCATTTCAAAAGACAAAAAAAATTAAATTAAATATACAAATTAATTAAAACTGGAGAGATGAAATAAATAAAATAATTAAAATTTTAAAAACATACCGCTGTTATAAACAAAATAGAAAGAGGAAATATAAAACGAGTTTTTAGTATTTGAAAATACAACTTGAAACTATTCAGTTTGTGAACATTCTTCTCAGTTAATAAAAAAATCAAAAAAATAAATAAAAAAAGACGTTGACTCGTTACAACAATATCACGTTATTTATCACGTTTCCATAATAATGGTATTACTTACAGCTAAAAAGGTTCACTGACAATACAAAGAAGAATAATTCTGTAATATGTCTCGAAACCTGACATAATAAAGGTGATTTTCTTTCAACATATTTTTTCTCTATATATTTTGCCGTTTAAGTAATGATGATCAAGATACAAATTGTTCATATTTAATTATAGTGACAGCTGAATAACTGTTCATTAAGTTATCAGTAATAGACTTTTAATGTTCTTTTTTTTTCTGGCGGTATTCCATTGTTAATAGATGCAGGCATGGTGTTAAGGTGATATCTAAGCTTTATGAAGTTGTTAATGCGAAAAAGAACGTAAAAAATATTTCACACAGAAGGTGAGATGTTTTAAGCTGTGGCTTAAATTTTACGCTGATGCTGTTTTCACGGCTTAAATAATAGATGATTTTTAACAGGTTGAATGCCATGGGGGTCACTGGTGACCGGCCTTTAGTTTGTTCGTAGCGCCACGGGGGTCACAAGTGACCGGCGAAGCGAAGATTATTAGAAACACATAATTCGAGTTAATTTTTAATTTTTTTATATTATTATCGTTACTAAAATGGTTTGAAGAAATTAATGCAATATAGAACACACAAAAATAGTTTTATTTATATTCACAGAGATGCCAACTTGCTCCGGACAGCGAATAAATATTTTGAAGTGGTAGTTTTTTAATTGTAATTCTTGGTTTAATAAATTCAATTTAGTAGATTTTTATCCACCACTATTACTAAACAATACGTAGACTTATATAATTCACAACTTCTTTTAGAAATGTCATGCTAAACCTTTTAAAAAACTAACAAAATCTGTCAATCTTCGCAAATTTAGTTTGTAGTTATTTACCGTTGTGGCCAGACGGGCAGGCCATGCAAAATTAGCGTGGCATTCAACGTGCTAATATATTTTTTTGATTATATAATTAAAATTATGCCTATACTTGAGGTGGGGAAATCTTCGAAAAGCTGTAAAAAATTTTCCTTTAGTTTTTTTTTTTTTTTTTTTTTAATTTCATATTAACTTCTTTACTGTAAAATTTTTTAGCCTATAGTTGCCACCATTCTTGGTGTTGAGGTAAACTAAAATTTTTTACAGCGCATTTAGTTTTATTTTTTTATTTACTTTTTCATTTGTATAATTCATTTCCTTATTTTTTCGTTTTTTATTTATTAGTTAACTGTTCACACATAATGTCATGTGCATTAGAATCAATTAATAGCTAAGACGATAAAGCATGTCGTTTAAAGAAGCACATTTTTAGTAATGTATTTGCACTAATTCTTTTAAACATTTGTGATTTTGTTATCTTGTTAAAAATAAGGATTGAAAGTGATCTCTTTGTATTATTCCTATTATTTGATTAAAAGGAAGTATTTTTATCGACAAAAAAGGGTTAGAACAAATTGAATCATGGGTCATAAAACCATGATTCGATTGTACGTACGTATTAGCACGCATGCAAATATTTAACAAGTGACACATGCAAATTAATTAATATTTTAATGAAAGAAAGACTTTTTGAAATTTTTTAGCTATGATTATAATATATTTTATCACATTTGAATGCATAAAAATAGTGTTAAACGTATTAATAAAAAATTTGAGCCTCATAACAAATAAATTGTGTAATTGCCTCTCACATGATATGAACTTAATGTCCAATTGTTACGTTCTCCTTTGTCTGCAAATAAAAAAAAAACTGCAAAATTAAAATAAATTTTACGGATAATTAAAGGACGTAGATGTAGATGTAGTTAATTTACGTCGCACTAGAGCTGCACAATGGGCTATTGGCGACGGTCTGGGAAACATCCCTGAGGATGATCCGAAGACATGCCATGACAATTTTGATCCTCTGCGGAGGGGATGGCAACCCTGCTTCGGTAGCCCAACGACCTGCACGCGATGTCGAGCACTTTACGGTAGAACAGTTTAACGAGGACCAATACCGCACACCCTCGGTCCCTACGCAGACTGATCCAAGTGGTCACCCACCCGCACACTGACCGCAGCCAGTGATGCTTGACTTCGGTGATCTGGTGGGAGCCGTGTCTTAACGATCAGTCCATTGCGGGACGTATAATTAAAGGAAAAAGAGAGAGAGAAAAACATTTTTTATACATTATTAACATTATTAGTATGTGAAACTTAATGCGTAAAAATATAAATCATACCTTGGATGGTGACGTAATTTATCGTTAATCCCCCACATGATGTAAGCAATTTAGCTAATATTTTAATAAAAAATTATTTTGAAATGGTGTAATATACCAATGTATCAAATGTAAATAAATAAAATGTATCAAATGTGAATAAATAAAAATATCTTTATTCATATTAATAAATAGCCTTAATTTAAAATTATGTTTAATATTCTTGCACGTGACGTGTTGTTAACAAATTGCAGAAAAAACCCTTAAAAAAAATTAAGTACCTGTAACTGTATAGTATTATTAAAAACAATTATTTTGAATAAAAATTCTTGAAAATATAATAATTTTCTATAACATTAAAACAAGGTTCTTTAGATGATAAAATATTGCAACAAATGTAAATCGTACTGGACTGCGATACTTATAAAAACTAATTTGAAAAACAAAAACCAATAGAAAAACAAAAAACTCTATCTAGCAAACATCATAACTATTGTATGTCTCTCTAATCTTCTAGGAATCCCTGCTATTTTCCACTTAGTGACGCGCTATTATGGATAATATATCAAATCGGTTACTTCAAAAGAAACCTGTACTCTTCAGCGTTCAAATGTCAGATACAAATCTAAAAATCAGCCACTAATGGAAACCAGTTCAAATAATGGTGGAAAATAAGATGTCTGATAGTAATTAAAAAGTCGAAATAATTTCAATCTTTCCTAATCTACTACGACTTGAAATGACTGGTTATCTTTCTCTAAGTGTCGTAATTAAATACCAAAATCATATGACGCAAGTTGTATTACAAGATTTTCATACTAGACAAAAGTATATCTTCATTATCTTTATCTAAGCGAGAACAGTCGTATTTGTTCTTTTTGCCTGAATGTTAACAATGTTTTTGGGATGAGAGTTACATTAAATAATATAATTTTTTAAGGTTTTATTTGTGCAGCTGGAACAGATAAAAGAATCACCTTAAACATCGAATGTATGGCAACATTGGTCGAGAGTTATTGAAAAAATATTACAACCTTTGTATTCTTCGCAATATATAATATGTACTAGTTATATATTGCGAACCATTTCTTACATGTAAGCAATTATTGCATTTATAAAAGATAAACTATCATTGACATAAAACTAGAAATAATATGATAGAAATTAACTGAAATTGGCGTTGGATGTTAAAATCAAACATCGAGATTCTTATTGACGGGATTTTCAAATTAAATGTCGAGATTCATATTCGTGTGATTTAAAAATCACACAGTGAGATTCACATTCATATAATTTAAATAAAATCTTGCATAGATGTTTTTATTAAAACGTTGATAACATTTTGAGGATAAATGGTTCCTATACACTTTTTTTCTCGTTTAAATTTCATATATTTTTTTAATTATTTAAAAAGTGTTTTTCCATATAACAGTTTGGGATTTCTATTTTCAGCTTTTTTGGTTTTTTATCAAATTCATCTCTGTGATATGAATTAGTATAAATTTTTTTTAAAAATTAAACATTTAAAGAAAAATCCCTGACTTTTTAAATAGATTTTCCAAAATGAGGAGGCGATGGAAGGGTTGAAACTAATTACACGAGGTAATCAATGCGTGCAGAAAGTTTTTCAATTGAGATTTTGTCTGCGAGGAAAGTTTTTCATTTTAAAGTCTATCATATTCTTAATTTCCTACCTTAGAGATGACAGTAACAAAAATATGTTCTACTAAAACACGTACAAGTTATGCTTCTTAAACTAAATTCATCAAAAAGCCAAATAACGCATGATTTTGTTGTTGCCCTTTCATAAAAATCTATAACACATTTTCCTATTACCAAATGATATTGTCATAAAAAAATATCGCTCTATATCGATTCTTAATAAATTTCATCAAATTGTCCGCATATATTCTTACTTTTCTACCTTAGAGGTGAAAACAAATGTGATTACGGTGATAAAATTGTTTTTAGCTAAAACACGTAAAGCTTATTATTCCAAAACAAAATTCATTAAAAAAGCCAAATGACGCATAACTTTTTTGTCATTTCAATAAAACCTATAACACATGTTCCCATCATCAAATGATACTGTAATTAAAAAAAAAATTTCGCTTAATATCGGCCGCTTAATAAATTTATCGAAATGTGCGTATATATTCTTAATTTTCCACCTGAGAGATAAAAATGTGTTTACAGTAAAAAAATTCTTTAGCTAAAACACGTTAAATTCCTAATTCCTAATCAAAAATTATTAAAAAGTCAAATGACACATAATTTCTTAGCCATTTCAATAAAACCTATAATACATGTTTCCATCACCAAATGATATTGAAATAAAAAAAGACGCTTAGTATCAGTTCTAAATAAATTTTATCGAATTGTACACATATATTCTTAAATTTTTAACTTAGAGATGAAAAAAATCATTTACAGTAACAGAAACAATTTTAGCCTAAGCACGTATAGATCATTATTCCTAAACAAAATTCATCGTAAAGCCAAATAACGCATAAATTTATTGTTAGTTCAATAAAACCTATAAACATAGATATCCGCATCACCAAACGATATTATAATCTAAAAAATGGCGCTCAGTATCGATTATTAATAAATTCCATCAAATCGTCAACCGTTCACAGGTTCTAAAGCAATTCTTCTTTCACATCAAAACCTTCATTGGGAGACATTCTACGGACCATTGTTCCAAACGTGACATATTCCGTAGAAGAGAGAAAGAAATTGCTTCCGTACTCGTCCACGCAAACGTAGGTGTCATAAACAAATATAGTCGCAGTTAAGTATTCGGTTTTGAAATTTTCGGCCGTTGAATAAAAGAAATTTCCTTGAAACGTCACATTTGCTTTAGTTTTGCAAAGAAAATAGAACTGGGCGTTGGCGTTTTATATTTTTGTGCTAAAACAGTGTAGTTTAAGAAATATTTTATGGAATTTTTTTTCTTTTTTCGACATGCTTGTTAGCAATCTCCTTAAGTAAAAGGTTTGCTCAATAAATCTTAAGCCTAACTCTTCTGAGCAGCGTCGGTTTTAAAGTAGTGGTTGAAGGGCTTTTTTCATGTGTTTAAAAGTTCGTAAAATAAGTAAAAAATAAACAAAACCTCAAGTATTATTGCATTTAAATTTTTGATAACGTCTCTTTACCAAAAAAAAAAAAAAAAAAAAAAAAAAAAAAATTGACGAAAAAGTATAAAAATTAGTTAGACATACAAAACGTGTCATTGACAAAACTCGTCTATGCAATACACATTTTGGAGCGCGTTGAACTATAATATACACTGGTGGACAAAATAAAGAGATGGAAAGCATTTTCGCACATTTCACACAGCTTCAATGGGTTAATGTTCTCTTCACCGATGAGTCCAGATTCAGTCTACAACCTGATTCTGGACGGTTATTGATATGGAGGGAACCTGGAACCTGATACCATCCCAGCAACATTATCGAAAGGGACCATTATGCTGGTGGAGACCTCATTTTTTGGGCAGGGATCATGCAAGATACCCGCACACCATTCCATGTATTTGACAATGGTTCCGTGAATGCACAGAGGTACAGGCAGGAGGTCCTAGAGCCCTATGTGCGTCTTTTCAGGGGCGCTGTTGGCCCTGAGTTCATTTTTGTGGACGACAATGCGCGACCACATAGGGCTCTCATGGTTGATAAGTATCTGGAAAGCGAGGATATTCAACGAATGGATTGGCCAGTCAAATCCTCTGACCTGAATCCTATTGAACATGCTTGGGATGCTTTTGGGAGAGCTATTGCGATGAGCCAACCTCCCCCCAGAACCATTCTGGAGTTAAAAATTGCTCTGGTGGTAGAATGGGAGGCTCTTCCACAAGTCCTTCTTAACTCCTTTATTAGCAGCATACTCATTGTGCATGCTGTCTGTCAGGGGTGACCATACGCCATACTAGAGGCAACACACACTGTACAAGTCTCACTTTTATTGTCATCTTTTATCCTTAAGTTCAGACTACATTGGATTTATGGGCAATAGGTCTTGCCAGTGAATGGCACTTTCACTTTTGTTTTGCATACTTTATTATCATGGAATAAGCTATATCCATACCAAATTTCATTTATTTATCATTAGTATTTTTTAAGATATTTGGGAAAATGTCTTCCATCTCTTAATTTTGTCCACCAGTGTAGTTCGAATTAGCAGCTACCATAATATGGTGTGATGTTAAACCCCACAATCGAACTTCTTAAACTGGATAACACAATATTATTGTTCAACTTGATTAGAAATATGGTTCAAATTAACACCTTGTTACGGTAGCAGCGAATTTGCATCGTCGTAATGGTTTATGATGCTGATATTCACAGGGGTCTGTCCAGACATTTTGTGAATGATCCGTTTTTGTAAAATTGTGAAAAAATTACTCGTAATTTGTGAATATAAAATAAACGTTAAGTCACATTCCTTCAACCAGGGTCCGCTTTTGTGATTTTGTGCAAATAGCTTATTGCAAAAACACTTTTTCAAGAAGTTTTTAAATTGTAAAGACATACAAGATTATGTCCAACACTGTAAAATAATAATTAAAAAAATTAAATTAAAAAAACAGCAATTGCTGTTACTAAATTAGAGATGCAACATACAAATATTTGATATTTAGCCTATAGTGCTGAGCACAGAATATTCATTTCGGACGAATAAAGGAAGAAGCGTCTGCCAAAGACAAAACTTAGTTCGTTTACACCTGTCTTTCTCCCCCCCCCCCATTCGTGGGAAGGACTTATTCGATTAACAAAACAATAATGAAGATAAACAAATTTGTGAAGGGTCCGTTTTTAAGTTAAAATATTTTGTGAAGGGTCCATTAACGGACCCAAATTTCTTCTAAACAGACCCCTGATTCAATACTAATTTTGAATAAATTTTTTTGAGATTGCACGCTCTCAAAAACTACTTCTTCTATTAGTTTCTTACAGAGTTAAAACTTGTTCTTTTCTATTCAAAGTTTTTTTTTAATAATTTTTTTCAGAACATGATTTTAACCTTAACACTTTTCTAAGTATAATAATATTATTATTAAGAATAATAATTATAAAAATATTTATTCCTCAAATTTACGAATAAAATATCAGCATGATTTTTTTTCTAGTCATGTACATTTGTGAATTAAAGCAAATTTTTCCATTTAACTATTAATAAAGGGATAATTTGTTTATTAATAATTAAATTGTGAAGTTAAATAATTATAATTAACAGTTACAATTCAAACATTAATAAACAAATCTAGCATTTGATGAAATGTTTTTTATTAAGAGAAGAAAAAAAATAACAACACTTTTAAAGATTTATTTCATGCTTTTTACTAGGCAGAAATCTAGAAAAAAACTTTTTAATAGTCACAATTTTTTTGTCTTTTTATTTTATAGCAGCTTGTGAATATTGCCCAAATGTCCTGCAATATTCAAACATCATGTTCCTAATATTTACTCGAATTGAAAATTTTCTGAGATATAATTTCGTTTTTTGTAATATAATTTAAGCTTTCTGAAGTTTATAAAATTGTTCTGCTTTACTGAAACCTAAAGAATTTCAAAATGCTTTAGAAAAGAATTTTTCTTACTGGTGAATTTGATTATCGTTCCCTTTAATTTTTTCTTTTCTTTTAAGTAATAGTAGTATATAAAAATTGTCTGCATTTCTGAAACCTAAAGAGTTTCAAAATGCTTTAGAAAAGAATTTCTTACGAGTGATTTTGATTATCGTTCAATTTAATTTTTTCTTTTCTTTTAAGTAGTAGTAGTATATGGATAAACAGTAGCTATTTAACATTTGTATGTTAAATAACTTTCTACTAATATGTTAAATAGCTTAAGTGAAACTCTTGTTATAGTTTTAATAAGTATGATATTTTTCGCCAAAGCATTTATTTAAATATTGAAAACAAATTAAATCTATTAATCAAATTATGTTTTATGCCTGTAAAATAAAAAATTATTTTTATTCGATTACTTTATGCATAAAACAATTAAACCTTATCTTTTCTTTGAATAGAAAGTAATTCGAAGAAATCATGTTATCAAATTATGAACTAAAACAAATAATGAACTAAAATATAAGAATGAGAGTTTAATTATTTTACACAAGTTTAAAATATTTAACACAAAATAACAATCTAAGTCAAATTATTGTTCTCTTTTATACCTGTAAAATGTGAAATTCTATAAATTCTATTACTTTATGCATAAAACAAATAATACGTACTAAATTTTCATAAAAAGATTCAAAGAAATCCTTATATTAAAATAAAAGAGACAATCTTATAAATCAATATTACTAACCTAATTTCCTCCGCCCAATAAAATCTGTCATAGTATTAATAAACTAATGCCTCCGTATACTTTATTTTGGTCATTTTTATTATTTGATTCTTATCTCTCTGAATGAGTGGTTATTTTATGGCACTTTTGTCTCGAGCATTAATAGTGGAAGAAGGTTCAGTCACGTTTTACCCATACATACACATTTTACGTCAATAGGATTATGAATGCATACTAGGCATAATCATGACATATAAATTCGGGGATAGTTTTAAAAGTGAGTCACTGGCATTGTGTTCTTCCAATTTCATTAGTAAGTTTCCTGTATTTTGTGCCTCGTATAGATAAATGTTGTTTGAAAGCATTTTTATGTTGATGAAGTAGTGCCTTATCAAAGAAGAGTTAGCGCAATATAATTGGGATTTCTTTTTTTATTCTATTATTTATTTACGCAGTTTTGTATATAAAAATTATGCTCTGAAATTTATATTGCTATGCAATTGCTGCGTGCACTGTGAAAAATTCCGGATCAAATTACGGTATAAAGTAAGGTGCATCATCCGCAAAATCCATTTTTACCGTAAAATATTATACCGTAATTTTTAGAGTAATATTTATTTCAGTAGAGTGATTCAATGATTTTATGGTAATTATTACTAAACGAATTGCGGTACATCGTATTTTTCTTTCTGTAACAAGTTCCGGTAAAAATGGATTTTACAGTAAAAAGTTTGACACTCTGAATACGGTACTTTTTTTTCCATAATTTAATACGGAATTTCTTACAGTGCAGTTTGTGAAGAAAAAAATGTTTTTTTTTTTTCCCCTTCTATCTTTTTTTTTTTTAAAAAAAAGAAGAAAACTGCTTACGCTTCGTTTTATGACCGGTGTTGATGAGCCGGGACCAATTTTTAGGGATAACGACCATAAATGTTTAACTCAATGGCCTTGTAATCTTGAATCCATTTTAGAAGACAAGGGATCAAGCTATGGGACAAACTAGTCTTCATGGAGGACTTCGAAATGGAACTAAACTATATTTAAAATTGGTAGAATGGAAAACTTCGAAAAACCACCCTTAGTTAGCCGGATGGCTTTGTTTATAGTTGCTCATGTCAATTTATAGTTTGTCTATAGAAAGAACTCTCCTCGCCACGAAACCAAAGGCCGTCTTCTGTTATGGAAACAAGAAATAGCGCATTTCAAAGAGGGAAGCTTCTTTCTCCTCAGACTCCCTTTTTCTCGAGTCACAACCTATCTTAAATAATGACCCAACACTCCTACTTGAAATGGTTAAACCTCGTAACCATAGGGGATTTGCTTACGTAGACAAACTACACAACTTAAGACATTTACTTAAAAATTCGTAAATAGAAAATTGTGACTAATTAAGATGTGTAAGTTTACTTAGTAAGATGTAACCGTAATTACTTTTTATATTTAGGCAGATTTCAAGTTTTTAATTCAAAAAGTGAGTCGCGTTTTATAATGTAAGCAAATCATTTTAAATTTTGAATATTTCATCGACTGATAATAGGATTGAGATATCATTGCTCGTATCGTATTGTGCTTAAATTAAAATATTAATTCAAAGGCTCACGTAAATTAAATACCAATTATCAATTTATTGCAAATACTGCTTATACTTCAGTAGAATTAAAAGGGGGTAGAAAAAATTATTAATTATCTTAAGTTTTCAATGTACTGAAAATTTATAACTATGTACTTTAAAAAAATCAATTAGATTGATATAAAGTAATTTATCCCAGATTGCGGCTAGCCCCTATATTTTAGGTATCAGAAATCTGAATCCGTCGGAAAAAATGTATTTTTATTCAGGGAAAATACGTTTTTGTGTCTGATTTCGTAATATATAATATCGTCAGCTCTAACTAGTTAGCATTTTTAGGTCACTATTAAGATTGAGTCCTAGAACGTGAGGATCCAATCACTAGATCAAAAGTTATTCAGTGTGAACCGTTTTTTATTTTGCTGGAAATAATCATTAAACACAATGTAACTTTGGTTCGTACTAACATTTTCAAAAAATAATAATTATTTACTATTCTAATTATTTTTTTCATTATAAAATATATTAGTACACCATAAAAATATTCGCTAAATATAAACCTTATAGCTGAATAGCAAGCAATATATTTTTATTCTACAATGCCATGCTATAATAATTGTTGTTATCGATATAAATACAAATATATTACATTGGAAGAAGAATGAAACAGAAAATATTTCAAAATAAAAAAGGTATGAAATTATTTCCGGTATATTCATTGCATTATACATTAATAATGTGGAAAAGGATTATAAACCATTTGAGAAAACCAAGTAGAAATCAAAAATTTAGAATATTGTTTAAAAAAATATCGGACATTTTTCTGAATTTTTCATCTTCACTTATTATCAAATTATTTTCTAAAAAGAATTCCCCCCGACCCAACGTCTTGGGAAATATATATTTAAAACTGAAATATGACGTAAACAAATGTTTACATTTAAAACCAAGTTGAAGAATGCAAACAAATAATTCTATACAACGGCAAAAATAACCATATGGCACAGTTGAGAAGCCGCTACACCACGGGAAAAACTTTTAATGGCAAATTCTATTTTACATTTATGAGTATATAGTATACTAGTATATAGTATACTAGTATATAGTATATAGTACATTATATAGTGAGTTCAGTTTAACTTAGAATACTAACGTTACAAATACTAAAAAAAAATGACTTCAAAATATCAACATGCAGACTAATTATTGCAGGATAACTTCCCCACTGTGTAATCCTAAATGATCCAATCCTAATCCTAAATAACCCAATCCTAATCCTAAATAACCCAATCCTAATCCTAAATAATCCAATCCTAATCCTAAATGATCCAATCTTAATCCTAAATAATCCAGTTCTAATCCTAAATAATTTGTATACATTTTAATATTTGGAAATTATTTTCAGCATATAAAACTTCATTTATTCTAAATTTAACTAAACTGACTTTTTCTATGTATTTTAAGTAAGTTATTTAGAGGAAGGAGAATTTGCCATGAAGGATTTATCCCACGGTATAGCATCCTATTAAGTACATTAAGTGTATACAACGTATAATCTATTTATCATAAAAATGAAGAATCTTTAAAAACAAAACATTTATCTCATGCACTAGCGCTGTAATGATATGGGTTGCATAACAGACTCCCATTCAAGTCACCTCACTCAAAAACCACCTGCATATTAACTGAACGTGAAACACTATTTCGTTTTTACTTTTAGATTCACTTTATGCTGCAACCAATTAACTTAAAGCTCATTTATTCGAAGCCCTCGCTCATTTGCAAGAATATCAAGCGAACATTTTGATGAGATTGTAAGCAATTCGCAGACTGTTCCATCTTTATCTGATGAAAGACCTTATAAAACCAACGTTGTACGAAGATCATTAAATGCTCTTGAGAAGAAAAAAAAATTGTTATACAATAATAGCTGTAATTGCCAAAGAGTTTGCACTATATAAACGGAGCATTTTTCTTCTAAACATTTTAAACCAAGGATTGGCAACAAGAATGCCCTTGAAGAAACTTAACATAGTTCGCCACCAACGGAGATTTAGAAGAGTATTGAAATAATACTCAGAACTTTTGGATAATATTAACTATGGGTATTTATAGAACTTAAGCCTCATAAAAAAGTAGCTTAACACATTAATTTACTTTTCAAAACGAAACGGACAGATAAAACGACATTTTTCTTTACGACTGCAGTTGGGTGGCCAGATGTTCTAAACTCTGACAAATGAAGTTAGAGCGACATCTTAATCCTATTCGTTAATAACGTATATTCGTTAATAATATTTTTTCGGTTTTTGCATCCATCATTTTTTTTTCCTGATTATCACTTTATTTATTATTCTCATTATTTCATTATTACTTATTTATGATTACTGATATATATTTCCATTTTTTATATTTCCCTTTAAAAATGACATATTTTTTGGATTATTTATATTTCAATTGTTTAATGCTGCTTCAAGAAAAATGGTTTCTCTGTTTAAAAAGCACGATGCGACCCAAATTGACCATAGTGTAGACAGATCACAAAAAAACGTTCTATTACTATCGTGCCGATCATTGCAGAATTTTATAATTTTCCTCCCTAAATAATGCTAAGGTGAATTTGATTCACAAAAGCCTTACTACACTCAAAAAATTTTCAGATCGAATTAAAGTCAAAAATACCGGCAATTTGGATACATCAGCCGTGAAATCCATTTTTACCGTAAAATATTACACAGTAATTCACAGTAATATTTATTTAATTAGAGTGATTTAGGGATTATACGTTAATTATTTCTGTAAAAATTATGGTATTTTAAATTTGTGTCCCGTAACTTATTCTGCTAAAAATGGAATTTACTGTAAAAAGTATCGGCACGCTGAGTGCCGGTATTTTTTTACTGTAATCAGACATTGAATTTTTTGCAATGCAAGACGATATTGACAATGCGGGTCACTGTCTTATCCCACTGGTAATTAAAAATTAAAATAATACGAAAAAAATAGATTTTTTTTCTAGCACCTGTACAAAAGCTAAGTTATTATAAGTTGTTGGAAAGAACTCCCCTCGCTAATCGTCTGTATCGGTGGCGGAGACTATGGCTACGTGGTATTACTATATCGAGTGGGGGTGTTAGGTCAATATTTAAGGGTTTAGGCCAATAATTTGGTGCTGGTCGGCGAGTGGAAGGGAATTAGTGGAGATAGAAGGTCTCCTCTTTGAATTTACTATTTCTAGTTTCCATAACAGCAGATGGCCATAGATTTGTGCCGACGATATTTCTTTCTATAGACAAACTATAACAAACGGTGATAAAATATTTGGATAAAATAGCAAGGTGAAAAAAAGAGTTAAGATCATGAAACATACACTTATGCTTGTTGTAAACACTAAATACTTAAATCAAACAGGCAATTTTCATTCTTTGTCTAATATGGTATACTATACGGAGCATTGAGAAACTATAGTACCGTGGCAAGAATTCGGTACACTGCACAAAAATGCACAAATTTGAGTTTTATTTTAGGTTGAGTTTCGGAGTAGTCAAAAGTGAATATCATGAGTTAAAAACTTAATGTTGTTGTTGTCGTCGCCATTAAGGCAGAGCTGGTGCGATTGTTCTTTTTTCTTCAGTGGCGCCATATATGGCCAAGAATTCTACTTCTGCCACGCCCATACGTCATACCCGTTTATAGGGCGGACCCATTCATACATTCATTCATTCGTCTATAAATCGTAATTTTGACCTAAACCAGAGAACGATCAATCTCCAATTCAGTACCCCCAGAGGTATTGATTTGTTATGGGAACATAGAGGACTTTCTGACCCGAGAGATTCAATGTACATCAGTTAAAACAGGGAGTCTTCGGCCGGCTGGATTCGAACTCACGTTCTCACAAACGTGAGTCCAGCGCTCTGCTAACCAGGCTATCCCAGTCTAAAAACTTAATTCTTAACTTGTTTATTTGAAATACACGTTGCACTAATTTTAAGTACTAATATTTATATAAGTTAGAAAGTTCAAATAATTTAGAAATTTGATTTAAAAACGCAAGTCAAATTTTTTTCTGTTCAAAGGAATTAGGTTTTTAGAATTATGATATTATTGTGATCAACACGCACGATGTAATAAAAATATATTCCGAAAATTATGAATCATGAGAGAAAAACCGCTTTATTTCGAAACGCGCCCAACCAAACAAAGAAAAATTATACTAAATATTCACGCGATCTGACTTCGACCAAAAGCACTTTTCGTCATGGGAAAAACCATGGCCTGATTCAAACTTTTCGTCTCAAAAGTTTTCATCGTTATCATAACTCTGTCATTATCAGTCATCAAATAAATTCTATATAAAATACTAAGAAATTAAAAGAAATTTTTGCAATTAATATCTTAATAATGCAGTTTAAAATTTCATACAAAAATGTTTAGCGTTTTTTTAGTTTATCATGTAGATTGGTGTAATTTATTATAAAATGTGAGTATTTAATATTGATGACTTCGCTAAATTACATAAAATATTCTTTTGCTTTTTACTGAGATAAATATTTTTTGTTTAAAATTTTTATTTTAAACTTCTATATTTTTAATGATTTAAGTAATTGATCGATTTCTCTAATTAAATAAATAGAAGATCTTTATAATTTTAAACAAATTGCATATATTGTTATTATTCAATGATATAATTATATCATTAAATAATAACGATAACGCAATTTTATATTATATTTTAGATAGATACATTTTATTTTTTTTTTAAAGTGGAGATATTTTTCATTGAAGTCCTTAAAGAAAATATAACAAGTTTAATAAATGTAAATAATAAAAATCTTGAAATAATTTTTTTCAATATTAAATAGCTTGAACTAATTTAAACACATAAAAAAAAAGAATTTTTTTTAAAAGGGAAATAAGATAGACTACTAAAAGCGTAAAGAGATATTAACCATCACTTACAACAGGGCTTTCTAAATTTATACAAGTGGTAACAATTATAGAAAAAGAAGAAATAATTTCAGCGCACCTGTTTTTATACACCTATTCGTGGCATAATA
Source organism: Parasteatoda lunata (assembly GCA_949128135.1). Taxonomy (NCBI): domain Eukaryota; kingdom Metazoa; phylum Arthropoda; class Arachnida; order Araneae; family Theridiidae; genus Parasteatoda; species Parasteatoda lunata. The sequence continues at coordinate 22,928,121 of OX421977.1, read as the reverse complement.
TAATATTTTATGCAATATTAAAAAATTAGTACCATTTAGAACCAAAATATAGAGCAAATTTGTAATGACTTTAACATGGGACCGAATATGACACTATCATCGTGCAAATTAAACCATCTAAACTCGATTAAATGATATCATGGTTAAAGATACCGAAATTATAGTTCAATGTTAAATAGAATTTTTCGATAGTAAAATATTTAATATTTGTAGATCTATTACGGAATTTAAATCGCAAGAATATAAGCATAGTAAATGCCAGTCGTATTTAAAATTTGCCAATCTCTTTAGATTGCAATTATCGAGAAACATAGATGAAAGAAATAAGAAGATAATAAATTATATTTTCTTTTAAAAGTTCTTGAAGATTTAATGTGATAGATTATTCTACTGTTCAAGGTTTATTAATTTAGAATACAGAAAGAGGTTTGATACAGCCACTCGTATTTTTTCTGAAACTGTAATTTCAAAATAATGTTTGTCCTTAATCAAAACTCTTGATAACCTGTTGGAAATTACTCGGAAAAATTTTTTTAAATAATGATTTATTCTATTGTTATTTTACCACATTCAACCAAAACAGTCAAATAACCATAAAAAAAGATGGTATTCAAACTGTGAGAAAAATAATTTATTGATTGTTTTCATGTAATACGGTTCAACAACCAGATTTTATCCGCGCCAACTGGGATCACCTTAGAAAGTCATTTAATTCCCTGCAGCTGGGTACGTACAATTTTTCTGAGAGAGCGCGTTGGGTGTTCGAATCCCAGGTTGACCCAGTAATATTTATTTTCTCTTCCTCAACACATGAAGTGTTTCCAGTTTCTTACACTCCCCAATCCTTTAACTATGAAAATACGAAACACTCATCCCCGTATTGATGGTAGTACCATAGGGATGCTCATCTCATAAAAGTCTGGTATTTCCTATTTTTTACAGTAGGTGGCACCACTAGATAAACTAACTAAGTCACATCCCACGGTTCATTTGACAAAACACAACTCAACCGCAACCTAGCTCCAATGACCAGTTTAATTTCCTTTTGACGATTTAGAAATCATGCTTGTTGTAAATAGTTATAAAAATGCATAGTTTTGTATTTACGGTTTGTTAACCGCACCAGTTGTAAAAGGTTTCAAAACCGTAAAGGTAAAAAAAAATATTCCTAACTGTACACTTTACGGTTCGTTAATTGGACAGGCAGACTGCTGCCGGTTATTTTAGATTGAAAATTCAAACAATGTAAACAATTTTATTTTACAAAGAGCTTTTTAAGAAATTTGTTCTTAAAAAGCTCGTATAAATTTTCTGTTATTTATTAAATCCTGAAAATACAATTCATACAAGTATGAACTTTCCTTGCTTTTGCATTTAGAATAAGAAATTATTTTTTTTTACAGTATCGGAAATTTTATGAGAGAGCTTAGGAAGCTTGCGACATTATCTGTTTTCATACACGGCACACACTTTTATAACAAAAAATGCTATGATTGGAGGGCATGTTCATTCCAATATTTGAGGACGTAATGAGGTATTAGAATCATATAATTTGACATCTTACGATGAAGATAGTTGAAATTGTATAAGAATCAAAATGCGATAAAATATTTAAAGTAACTCCAATTTTCTAGGCAACTAATTAATATTTTAAGATCATTTTCTTAGTTATTTCCTATTTAAATTCATAAAGGAGAATTTTAAAATTAATTATAAATGTATTACTATATTAAAATAGAGAAGTCATATACTACGGAGCTATTGCTGTTAACTGTTTTGAAAAATTACACGAAAACAAAACTATACATCATTCTTAATGTTAAAAAAAATTACATTACAATCTTAAAATAATTTTATTCGAAATAAATAAACACAATTTACAGTAACTATAAAATTTGTTTAAAAAAGTAAATTTCGTTTTTGTTTTAAATTACTACCTTAAAAAACAATAATTCGTTTAATAAAAAAAATATTGTATATTAAATTCGAATTATATATTTTAAATTCGTTTAAACTATGCACATAAATTTTTTTAAAATTAATAAATTAAATTTCTAATTGTAAATGCATATTTAATTCACATTGAAAGAAATTATTTGTGTACTTATTTTCAGTGTTAAATGTCCTTGATAGACATCATTATCTGAGAATAAAAATTAAAACTAGTTTTTGACGTTTAAACAACAAGAGATTTCATTAAAATTTACTTATTTATTTTATTATTGTTTTTTATTTATTTATACAGAACCTGTTTTTTCATAGTTTTAAACAACAAGTTGATTACACGTATTATGAACGAGCTATCTCTTCACAACTCGCATTTATGATGATTCACAGATGGTGAAGCAATACTATCCTTATGATAAGTATTGTATCCAATAATATTGCGATAAATATTGAAATAACTATCCAATACAAAAATATCGCGTTAATTATTAATAACAATTGTTATCGAATACGATAATTATCAAAATTGTTCAAAATAGCTTTTTTTCAGTTGGGTAACCAGAATATTGTTGATAACATCGCAAAAAATTCATAATAATGATTCGGGTCCAAGTACGACAATTATCAATATTGTTCAAGATAATTTTGAAAAAAAAAAAAAATTGTGTTAGGTAACGAGAATATTCTTGGATATATTAAAAAAAGGCATTAAATGTAAAAATGTTGTGATACATCGTTAACTATTAATATTTTCCGACGTTACTTTACTTTATTAAATTCTGAAATCGCTTGGAAAGAAAAAGTATAGTTAAAACTACCAGAATATGGTAAAATTAATAATGTTTCTGGCTCTATGGGTACACCAAAAATCTAGGGAAATTTTACCGAAGAGCTTTGGTAATGATTATGGTAAAATTAACAGTAAAATATTGTTTTATAATATGTGATAAAATGTCAAAAATGTGTTAAAATTTGGTAAATTTTATACTTTTGGTTGTTTCTAATGCCACTTGCCAATATCAACGAGCCTGCTTGGTGAAACTAAGCAAATTTTAAGGCAGATGGTGTGTTTCTTGTTTTTCAGTGAAGCCATCTATTGCTAAAAATACAACTTCAGTCATACACACCTCACAACCCATTTTATAGGGTGGAGCATCCATTCATTCATCCAAAGATAGTAATTTTGATCTGAACCATAGAACGATCAATCTCCAATTCAAGTACCCCCAGAGGTATAATTTGTTATGGGAACATGGGAAACTTTGTGACCCGACCTATTTAGTGTGCAGCGGTCACTATTTACGAGACGAGGAGTCTTCGGCCTGCGGGGATCCAACCCATGACCTGTTGGACATGGGCCCAACACTCTACCAACCAGGCTATCATGTCCGCTTTATGATACCTTAGAGCATAAAACCATTTATTCAGTGTTAAAGGTTAATGTTCAGTTTTATATTTCTTACTAAATGTGCGGTAATAAGGATTATGATTTTGAAAACCTAAATTTCCAGCAAACCGTTATTATATGAAAGAAAAATTACAATAGAATGTATTAAATACCGCATATTTTGGTTTTATTAACCAGAATCATGTTGTTGTTTTTTTAGTGTATGGTAACATCATTACCATACACTGCAGTAACTTTACCAGAATTGTTTTTTCTACATAAGCAAACCTTTAAAAAGTATTAAAAAAATTTCCATATTATTTAACAAATTGAAGAGGTCTCAATTTTTTCACAGACATATTTCGTGAAAGTTTTGCAAATAACGTTTTCAGAAAAGAATAAATAATCCTAGATCAATTGGAATGAGAAATTGTATATTCATATTTTTTTTTTCAGCAGATAATAGGATAAAAAAAAAGTGAATAGTATCAGAGATAACAATACCTCAATTAAGAAAAAAAAATCTATTTTCCTATTTCTACATTGAAAGTAATGAACAGTAATTGGAAAAGTAATTCAAATTAATTTAAGTTGAAATTAAGAGAACGCATTTGCGATCATAAAATTATTTATTAAACAAATGTCTGTCTTATTTTATAAAGCAATCTCATTTTAAATGGCGTTTAATGTTCCTTTGTCTTTCTTACTTTCCTCTTCTTTTTTTATTTTTTATTTATTTATTTTTTTTTTTTGATAAAAATAAATAGTTACCGAATAGAAATTTTGAAGAGATAAATTTTCAACGACTCTGAATCGACCTACTCGGTTGACTAAAGCTGAGATCATGTCAAGGTTAAACCAACACAGGAAATGAGATTTATATCCAATAGTTAATAAAAAAGAGCGACTGTTTTCAGAGAGTTCGGAAAATCATGAACTTTTGTTGTTCTATTTCAGAAGAATTTCGTCATTTTAACAACAGTAATTTATCTTTTCAATTTTAGATCATACACAGATTTAAAAATGAAGAAAAATCGAAAATAAAGCTGGGAAACGTAACAATTCATCGATAACTTTCAATATCGTGATTACGATGATTTAATATATAATCTCTCCATATATTATGAGAATAAAAAAAAAATTATTTCCAAGATTTATTCATGTATTGTGAGAGATATCGAGTAAACAAAATGACGATCATTTCTATCAACGACATATATAAAACACCATAACAGAGTGATTAATATGGATAACGATTATATCGCGCTAACTATAGGATACGATATTATCATGAGTATGTTAGTTTCACTGATAGTTTTTATTAATTTTATGATTAAAATTATTTAGGACAATTTTGAAAAAACGATTAATTTTATAATTAAAATTATTTAGGAAAATTAAAAAAAAAAGAAAAAGATTATGTTCAGTTGACGATCGAATTTATTGTCCAGTTAACACTGGACAATAAATTCGTGATATATTGTAATATTTCAAATTTTATCTATTACAATATTTATTGTCTAGTTAACACTGGACAATAAATATTGTAAATAAATAAAATATGAAATATTACAATTTATCATTAAATATTAATATTTCATGACGATTTATTGAGGTATTGAAATTTCAATATTATCCTGCACTATCTAGACTAGAAGAACTACGATTTATGCATTTTAACTTTAGAATATAACAATTCATACATTTTAAAAATAGAATACAACGATTTAAAAATTTTATTTATCGAATAATTCCTTCATTCGAAGAAAAAAATTCGATTGTAAAATTACTTGGGAAATACTGTTAAATTTTGTTGACCGTATTATTTCAAATTCGAAGAAAATAATGTTTAAAAAAAATGCTCGAAAATTAATAAAAAATTTCAATGTTTTACTATACGGTTCTAGTTTTAACTATATTATTTTGTATAATGCCTTGAATTTTTTTTTTTTCTTCCTGTGAATACTTATATATTTTGAAATAAATATTTTATGGGTTTGTCCGTAATATAGGAACTCAATCACATTGTTCATAAGAGTCAACTAATGCTTTATAAATGTATGCTAAGCCGTAACTCATCTTGCCCGTAAAAAATAAGTGCTTCAACATGCGAAAAAAAAACATATTGGCTCGATACATTAAAGAAAAAATTAATTGAAAAATAATAAATAAAATTTAATACTATCACAAATGAAAGTCAGCCCTCGATTTTGCAGTTACTTTTTTAAAATGTATATTATAAATTAGATGAGTTGACAATCAATTTTGTCATTTTAACCCTATAATCTACAATGCGAATTAGTCTAATAAAATTTGATTAAAAGTTAAATTAATCAATTAACTTGTAGTTGTCTCATTGTAATTGTAATAAAAAACTCAATTTTATTAAAACACATTTATCTTTCATTTTAATAACAACTCATGGTTAAAGTTTCGAAGACAATAAAAATTTTATATTCTGTCCAACATTTCATTTTCGTTAAAAATAAATGTGATTTTAATAACTGCGTTAAGTTACAGTTATTAACGGCAGATATAATGCATTTTTATTTTGAAAATATTTATGTTATATTTCTATTAATAAGGTAAAAATTATTAAAATACAAAATAATTAAGGTAAAAAAAGTAGTAGTAATTTTGAACTTTGTAAATGCAGTTCAAACATATTAAGCCCCTGATGATTTAAACATTATCTAAAGTCCTAACGAAAAATTTTAATGTACTCTATAAAACTTTTTTTTAAAATATTTCGAGGTTCGAGCTACAATTTATTTTAGGCAAATGTTAATGTGATAAAACAATAAAAAAATTATGTTTACACATTCAATCAAACAAAAAGTTGTGTGTTTAAATAAAAGATCGCGAACAGATGGTCTACTGTATACAAAGCTTTTGAGTGCATGAATTTGAATTACAGGCGGTGATCATTTAACTTTTTTTTAGGTTTTCACGAATGAATTTATAGCAATATATGTACTGAAATTTGAAACAATAATTTAAACGTAACGTGCTCAAAACACAATATAAAAAAAATCTTGTAAAAACATGTTTTTGAATTTAATCAATAATACTTAAACTCAATTCAAACGCGTTAGAAGGTGAATGTATATTTGAACACTAATGTGTTGGCAATTTTTGTCAAAACTTTAGAAAACGCTTGCTTGGTATTTTATGGTATTTCTGATTAAATATTCACACGCCCAGTCGAGCGTTAAATAGTAAAAAATATATGTCCAAGGGAAATTCTTACATGGCTCGATCCTACCGGGCGATATAATTTCCGTGCCCAAATAGATTCCTTATATTATCTTATGTAACAGGCGAAAAATAAAATTTGATAAAAAAATTTTTTACAATGTTTGTTACATAAAATGTTCTCTATATTTCAAATTTAATTGAAAAACAAGTAGTAAATTGATTAAAAAGTTATGATACTTATACTAAAAGAAGGCAATGAATAATTATATTTTTCTATTAGAAACTATTTATAACTCTTATTCTTAACTGTGAATAATATAACAAATAACTATCATATCATTTATGCTATACTAGCTACTATACTGCTATACTATTTATTTGTCATCGCACAATAAAAGGGCATTATACCTTATTACTTGGCATCAAAGAAAAAAGGATATATTTATACTTTATTTATTTGTCATCACACAACAAAAGGATATTATTACACTTATTTATTTGTCATCACTGAAAAAAAGGGTATTATTATACATTATTTATTTGTCATCGCACAATAAAATGACATTATTATACCTTATGTATTTGTTATCATAGAAAAAAACACAATATTATACCTAGTTTATTGGTTATCACATGAGTAAAGGACATTATTATACCTAATTTATTTGTAATCACGGAAAAAAGGACATTATTTATTTATTATCGCAGGAAAAAAAAGACATTATATTTTAATTAAATCCTGAATGAAAGTGTGCGACATGATCAAGAAATATCTTAAAATTTCCAAAATTTATTTTACATTTTGTGAAATCATTTCCAACAGTTCTTCGACACGGATTAAAAGAGAGCCACTCATTAAATAATAATGTACCAAATGTGAATCGAATGCTACTAAAAAAGATATCTTGAATTGCCATTATAAAATTACAGAATTGCATAACCCCCATGCAGCATAAGCTGAGAGATAATACAGTTAGTAGATAAAACATTCATAAATATTTATGAAACCTACAACAAATAAATTCATCTTTGCCATCCTTCTGGCAGTAGCATGATTCAAGAAGCATAAAATGTTTGTTCTTGCTGGAAAAAAAAACGTTTACATGTGCGTTTAGACCTGCTTATTTGAAGTAAGGCTTCACCATGTAAAAAAATTTGTAGAGACACAAACAAATATTGTAGAGAACCGATTTCTCGTCCCCAGTGATGATGCGCTTCAAAAATTGATAATTTTCTTGACGTTTGAGAAAGAAATCACTAACGTCTACAAGACGGCACAAATTTCTTTCCATTCAAACGTAATGAGCCGCGGTAGCTATGAGGATAGAGCGTTCGCCTTCCAATGAGGTGAACCGGATTCGAATCTCAGCGATGGCTGCTCGATACAAATTCCGCACCTGGCTATGCTGACGTAAAATATACTCAGTGGTAGATGGATCATGGAATGCAGTCCCCTCGTCGTGAGGCTAACTGTGGGTGGTTTTCCTCTCCATATAACGCGCATTTGGGGTTAGTGTCAGCCAAACGTCCTCCACGAAGGCCAAATTTCTCTCAATACTTGATCCTGGAATTCCCTTATCTCTGGATTAGGTTCAAAGTTAGTTGAACATAAGTAGTGGTAAACCCAAAATTAGGTCGGCTGTTCAACGACAGTTATAAAATAAGGAACCCATAATGTCGAGCTTCGAGATTGAACCTTAGGATTTTCAAATGATCATAAACGGTTGAATTCGATTTAATTTAATCTCTCAGCAATCTCACGAGTTGTTCTTCGACGGCTTGCATAAATTAACGCCATTATTGTGTCTTAATCAGCTTTAACTAGCGTACGTCCTTTTTGGGGAAAAAACGAAATTACTTTCCGAACAACCCAATCCTTTAAACACGGAATTTCATTCAGTCACTGACTCAGTAAGTTCTACTCGAAACAATCAGCAATTGCTGCACTCTTTCAACGTGGAAGAATTACAAACTGTCAAACATCAATCATTCTCCTACTCCAGTAATTTCGTTAGTATGTTAATAGCGCTTTAGCTTTAGAGAATTTTTTTAACTTATCAAACAACTATCACAATGCGTAGATACAATAAATTAAAACAAAAATACATCGTTATTCTATTAAATACATTTTTATTCAAAATATATCTTTATCTGAACACAATTGCATCAAATTCTATAATATTAAATTTGTATAATCGATTCCAATTTTAGAGAATTTCTCCACCTTATCAAATGTTAGACCCAGGGTTGGCAAGGTTTAGGACAGACTGGATTAATCCACGGTTTAAACCATCCTGTCCAAAACCCCATTGTCCAAAACTGTCTTAAACTGTCCAAAACCTTTTTACTCAAATAATGTCACAATTTTATCTGAACAATATTTAAAAGGTAAAATAAACATAGAACTAATAACATATTGTTAAATCTACTAGAGAATATTTGTTTTTAAAAGTATAATATTTTATTAATATTGTTTGACTCTTCAATTTAAACAAGATTAATTAGTAATCAAGTTCAATTGATCTTCTCATTCAATAGTACATAACTGAAGTTTGACCTTGCCATACATATTAAGCTATTAAGGACTAATTGCTTGGTTAGTCATAAACGGGTTTATTTATCTATAGTACTATTCAAGAATACTTTTATTCCATTCATGTTCGATTCTTTTAGCATAGTGGGGATACATCACCAGTGTCAGTAACTGAAACTGATGTTATGCACTTCAAAACAGTTAACACATTTTTCAGTTATTTTGTATTTCCAATTTAAACTAATATATTTATGTCTAAAAACACTTTTTTTTTTAAATAGACTTCTTTATCATCCTGTGATGCAGAAATTATAACATTTTTTTAAAAAAAAATTGTGAAAAATAAAAGGTTAATTTTTAAACAAATTTAGTATTTTAAAAAAAAATTATTTTTTAATATTGCTTTATTTATCCTTATGCAAAAGCATAATTTATTAGTATTAAAAGCATATTTATATTTAAAGGATTAGGTATTCACTTTTGTTGTTCAATGAATTGTGGAGCTTCAAATATTATAAATCTTTTCCTATTATATTATATTATTTTCCTTTAATAAATTAAAGGAAATTGTATAAAAAAATATCAAATATTTATTGATACATGTAATTATTATGTGTACAATGGTTATATCTGTAGAATTTTTACCTTTTTACCAAAGTTCAAGGTTTTGGACATTTTAAGACAGTTTTATCCAGTTTAGGACAGTTTAAGACAGTAAAACCCACGTGTCCTGTCCAAAACCAGTTTAGGACGTCCAAAGCCCCAACCCTCGTTAGACCAAATTTTATTCATTATAAATATAATATATAAATACTAAAATAAACATTCAACTTATATATTAGTCGTAAAATAATGAACAATCAATAATAAATATTTTGGAATGTTCATAATTTTCTAAAAATTCTCCAACTTTATATATATATATATATATATATATATATATATATATATATATATATATATATATATATATATATATATATATATATATATATATATATATATATATATATATATATATATACATGAATTAAAACTAATGTACGCATCATATATTCTTGATATGATTCTTAAAATAGGACATAACTTTTAAATTTAAAGAAATTGTCCGACTTATCAAATATCTGCTATAATGTAATTCATTATAAATCTAATACATTAAAATTAAAATACATTTAAAATATTCTTCATATGAATGATAAAATAATAATAGAAATACAATTATCAATTTTAACTTTTTAATCTTAGAGGAATTCTCCTAATTATTAAATATATGACATAAAGCATGTATAAATACTTTAACTTAAAATTATAATACACATTTATTCTTTCTATGAATCTTAAAATAATAGAGTGCAAATAAACTGCATCTTTTTCATGAGAGATCAATTCACAATAGAGTTGATAAGAAAAAGTGTTTTGCGATTGGCAAAAATATTCCTCTCCTTAATTCGTAACGCTTCTCCTAAATTCACATTTCTCATTGATTCGATTTGCACGTCAATTGCCAACTTGGTTTTCCTTCAAATTATCTTTTTTTTCCCTCTTTCTTTTTAAATGGCAACAGTGAAATTGAATTACCGTTGCTTTAAACGAAATCTTAAAATCAAGGTATATAGGAAATACTCGTATGTGATGATGAAATATATTTTTTAACTACACTTTAATATTATTAAATTAAAATTACATTAATTAATATTATAAATTAAAATGTATTTTTCTATGATCTTTTAAGAAGAATTCAAATGCTTCGTTAAAACATTTTTTTTTTCGAAGAATGCAAAATGAAAAACTTTATCCACATTATGTAATTTATTGTTTCTGGAGAATTTTTAAAAATCTTTTATCAATAACCATAATATTCTTAAAATTTCTGGCAACCTTAATATGGTGCCTGTTTATACCATATCATCGTGCTTCTTCAACTTGTTATTAATATGTTTTAATTAAATTTATATAAAAACACTGTGAAATTTGAACCTGAGGCTAATATTTACCGTTAATTTCTTAATATATAAAAATTTATCATTTTAAACTATTTTCTTTAGAGGACATAGTGGTTTATTTCCGTAAAAAGAAAGGATTTGAATTTACAGAATAATTAATATACAGATTTTTATATATTGATTGCAGTATTCCAGATAAATTGTTTATTTCTTCCGTTTTTGTTCAAAAATAAATAAATAAATAAATGATTATTTAAATAAAAAAATTCTGTCACTTTTTCTACAAAGAAATTTTTTCTCTGTTGTGAAAAATTAAATTTAAATGTTTAATAAATTATTAAATTTAAATGTTTTTATTAAATTTAAATGTTTTAAAAGTTTTTTTTTTCTTTATTTTTTGCCTTGGCCACTAAGATACTACTAAGCCAATACTCGTATAAACTTATACTAATTTGAAATTAACATTTTTGATTACTGGTCCATTCAATTATTACTTTCAATTTTTATTTATTTTACTTAACTATTGTCTTAAATTTCACGCTTTTCCATAGGCGAATTTCTCTAAAAATAACTTTTGCTTTTAAAATATAAAAGGTCTCCATCGTGAAAAACTTCCACACCGAAAAAAACTCCGGATCAAATTGCAGTATAAAATACAGGCACTATGGGTGTATCATTTCTAAAATTCATTTTTACCTAAAATCCTTTTTTAACATGAAATATTATATAGCGCTGCTTCTTGCGGTAATGTTTATTTAATAAGAGTGATTCAGTGATTTTACGCTAATTATCACTGCAAAAATTACGGTTTATTATTTTTTGTTTTGTTTTGCTACACGATAAAAATGGATTTTGCGGTAAAAAGTACCCGTACCTTGAGTATCATAACTTTTTACAGTAGTTTGATTCGGAATTCTATACAGTGTAGCAAACATTCATTTTTCACATTTTAAAATATTCATATAAACTAAAAACAGCAAACTAAAAACATAACAAATTGAATAACTGTAGAAAATATTCCCTGTATTTTGGTTATAAAATTCAGCAATTAGTTAACTATGTTCAATTAACAACAGAGTAGTTCGATTAATAATTCGTCATAAAAATTCTCGGCAGGTGTAGATGTTCAGATTTGAGAACAGATGTGAACTTAAAAGAATTCAGAATGACAAGGTAGAAAGAGATCAAATACTATTTATCATGTACCATGGGAAATTGACAAGACAATAGATTTGAATAGATTTTTCTTTTTTTTTTTTTTAAAAAAAACATTTTATTACGATAAAGAGCAGTTTTTCATAGAACTTAAAAACAATAAATAATCTTGAAATATACTGTAAGAAATCCCAGACCAAATTACGGTAAAGTACCTGCACTTAGGGTGCATCATTCGCAAAATTCAGTTTTAACGTAAAATATTATACCGTAGTTTCTATAGTAATATTTATTTAATTAGAATAATTCAGTGATTTTACGATAATTATAACTGTAAAAATTATGATATATCATATTATCTCTGTAACATCTTCAGGTAAAAAGTAGTGGCACCCAGAGTGCCGGTACTTTTTATTGTAAATTGATCCAGAATTTTTTACAGTGTGTAACCTTTTAATATCTTTAACGGTTACCAATATTAATTTGCTAAGAAAGTTCGATTTAGTTACCTAAATATTTTATTATATATAAATAAATCATTTTAAAATAAAATAAAAAACTAAAAATACAGTTTTTAGTTTTTTAAAATCCGCATGTTCGAAAAATTAAAAATAAATTTCATAAAGATTTTTTAAACTTATTAAACACGGAGTGCTAAAGTCTTTATAATTATCAAGCATTAGGTAGTCTATTATTTTAATCATGTGCCAAAATTAGATTTTCAATTTTTAAAATAGCTTAAGTCTTAAAAAAGATTCTGGTAGCGAAAATAAAATCAACTAAATTTTAATCATAGGTTGCAAAAAGATTTTATTTTATCAACAAAAGATCTATTTAAAACAAAATTTTATTTTATCAAAACTGGTTTAAAAAAATTAAAAATACTGCACCGAATTATGAAGCATTTACCAACACCTTGAGCAACAATAAAATATTTATAACATAAAAACAAAACACTACGAAGAAATATATTCATAAAACATTTAATTACGTTTTTAGTGCATTAAGTTAAAAACATTTTCCTTGTTTCTAATAAGCAAAAAATTTCCTTGATTGAATAAAACTATTAAATGGTGAATAAAACTGTTAAATGGTAAATTTTATAGCAGGAATATATTTTCGGGAAATTGTATTGGATATGCAATGCCCAAGTGTTTTCAAAGATTTCTTCTATTATTATAAATTTCCTATTGTGAATCGATTGACATTTTGCATTGAATTTGTAAAAAAATTCTCTATTGCATTATTTCCCTGTAAGAAGCTTTATTGAAAAAAAAAAATTTTGAACTATTCTACTATAAAACAAGATACACGAAACGTTTTATATATACCCACTTAAATTAGACTCATAAGATTAATCTGTTAGAAAAATTCACAACTAATTAAAAACTGATAAAATTTACTCTTTTTTTTTATTTATCTTAATTTTTCTACATAGCAAGTTTAAATATAAATATTATTATTTATTGCATTCATTTTAACCATAGATAGCACAGAGGAAAAAAAATTCTGGTAAAATTACCGTTCTGTACGGTGATGACATTTCTGGTGAAAAAAAGCTACAATTTTAGTAATAAAAACCAAAATATACGGTGTTCAAATTATTCATTTGGTAATTTTTACAGCCATATATATGAGGCGTTTAACCAGATGATAATAATAATGATAATATTAATAATGTGATGATATTAGAGATATGATATTAACAATGAGGAGGTAAATATTAATAAAGTGGTGATATTAATAAAAGAGGCGGTCAACCAGAAATTCAAGTTTTAAAAACTGTAGCTCTTATTACCACACATTCAGTAAAAAATACAAAACTGTGAATTTAAAAAATAAAGGATTTTTGTGCCATGCTCGAAGGCCTTATGATAAAATTATCGTATTTTACCCCATTTACTATATTTTATCATATTATAAAATCATATTTTAAGGTTAATTTTAATAAAATCGTACCAAAGTGCTTCGGTAAAAATTACAGAGCTGTTGGTGTCCCATAAAGCTGGAAATACTGTAAGTTTTCCCTTATTCTGGTGGTTTTGACCATATTTTAAGTAATATGTATTTTTAAGTATTATGAAATATATGTTACCTTTTTTAATTTTTAAAAATGAAATAAAAATAAAATAAGCAAAAAAAGAAAAAAAAAGTTGAAATAAATTAATTAAACACTATCAGGGGTCTGTCCAGGCCGAATTTACTATCGTTTAGCGGTACCTTCACAAATTCAACTTTAGGAAAAACGGTAGTTTCACAAATTCAATTTTCGAAAAAACGGTAGCTTCACAAAAAACTTTTTCTTATAATTTTATATTTGTATCCCTTATGAAACGATAAATCCATATTTTTACCATATTTTTGTATTGATTTTTTAATATAAATTTTAATTTTTCACAAATAATTTATAAATTTTCACAAAATAGGTACCTCTCAAAAAAACCTAGACAGACCCCTGACTATACTATTATTATATAAATTAAAAAATAAATGCTTGCATCAATCATCGTTATTTAATTTATATTTTACAAAAGATCGGACAGCAAAAAGTTTAAAGATTTTAATAATTTCAATTGTATTTAAAATTGAATGTAGATTATAAACAAAATTATGATAATAATAATAATAAAGAAACGCAAAACACTACGGTGCCCTTCCGCGAATTGTATGACGAAAACTTCTCGGGGCGGTTTACTCCACATGGTTTTTTCGGAGCACCACCACTTTTGATCGAAAGAAAAATTTTAAAAATATATAAACTCAAACGTTCAAAACGATCATTAAACCAGAGTCACTTATTTTCGATCATATGCCATATTATACAGTTTTAATTTTCAGCTATAACAACAAAGTGGAAGTAATTAATAAGGCCATAAAATGAGGACTAGAAATTAAACTTTAAAAAAAGAAAATAAAAAATCAAATCTTTATTTTAAGAAATTTTTATTTACTCCATGATGCTGATTAACGCAAATCACCCTAAATTTCACAAAATGTAACTCTACTTTCAACAGAAAACACATTTTTTCACGCGCAGTGGCACCGCCCAAACAGTTTGCCGCACAATTTAAAAACAAAAACTCACAATTTAAATAATGAATGAAATCTGTTTTTATACCATCCTTATAAGAATAACATCTGTAATCATTCAACTATAGTAACTAATTCAACACAATTAACGAAAAGTTTATATTTAACAATTTAAATTCAAAATAAAACGTTCTGAATTACTCACCTGAAACAAGACCGATGCATCAGGTAGATTGTGTTTAGACAGCGTAAAGTAAGGAATTCAACGATATTTGCAGGTTTCGCCCCAACATAGCCCGAGGCTAGACGCTCCAATCAGAAGATAGAACAGATTTATATTAAATTGTAACTCGCTTTTATTACTTAACGGGGGTTGGAAAACTTATTTTTCACCCTCTGATCTAACGGCAAGGGGTTTATGTTTATATGTTCACCTGTCAAACTGACCACGGTCAAGACCCGAGAGTGTCAATGTACCGCGCCGCTTGCCGCGTTTTTTCTTTTTCGATTTCGACAAGTTGGCAGGTAAACACAACTTGTGCGACGATCGCAGCGCCAGCAGTTGAGGTAAACGTGAACTTCAAAAAATATGACCATTCATTGAGGAGAAAATTAAGTAAAGGGGATTTCTAACCCTCTCTGATTTATTTTCATACGATTATTAAATAATTATGTTTCATTTTAAGCTGAAAACGATTATTAAATAAATATTTTATTTTTAGAGGGAGACGATAAATAATTTTGTTTTATTTCTTGCGGAAGACGATAATTAAATAATTGTGTTTTATTATTAGCGAAGTTAAGAAAAAAAAAAAAGTAACATACGCTATTTAAAAAATTAACGATAATGATATCGCGTATCGTTGAATAAATAATTAATGATAGCAACGATAATTAAATGATTATGTTATGGTCAAAAACGTAACACTGATCAGCTGCGAGAAGAAAAAAAAAGTGATATATATATATATATATATATATATATATATATATATATATATATATATATATATATATATATACACGTTTCTTCCTTTTAAATAGTTTTAAACAGTTACTTTCTTTATAAATCATGATTGAAAAAACCGTTTAATTAAATTCGAAGATTGTGTAATGAATATTTTTATGTGATTTCAGTTCTAAATTATTTACTAATTTATTTTTTACATTCGTTAAGTGCAGTTCCTTTCCCCATTTTCTTTCCATCTCTAGAAATTGGAAATCACATAGTTATTGTAGCTAAATTTATCTAAGGTATAAATTTTCAGTTATGTCGGGTTAATTAATTTTTTAAGTTTCATCCATTATTTTCTATTTAAAGATTTTTTTTTTTTACGACAAAACAATATGCCATCAGAGAAAAATACGATTATAAAAGGTCAAAAATATTTATTTATTAAATTATTTATCAATTATGTTATAGACTAAGCCAGGCATTTTCAATTTATCTTTTTATCACTAGCAAAGAACATTTTAATCATATCGTATTTGCAGCTATCAATATTCAACTCTTTTGTCTTGTAATATTAAACCCAAACCAGAAAACAAGAAAAATCTTACATCAAGAAAACTTGCCTCCTGAAAGTATTTATGAAGTAATAAACCCACATCTGCGTTGCACGGAAAGGAAATCTCTTAAAACCTCTGACTGTTAACTCAATGGGAACTGGTTTCTAACACATAATCTGAATTTACTAAGTACATATTTTGCATGCGAACTAAAAAATTTGAGCGATTCGTGAATTCGAAAAGTTTTTTAACCAAAGGCAGAAATACGACCAAAAATTACCTTAGTTAAATTATAGTAATTTAATGAATAATTAAAGTTTTTTTTATCGCTTTAAGAATTCCAAAAATATCATATCCTTCCAAAAATATTCGTAACAACAAGTGTTATCAGATGTATTTTTTTTAGCTGTTTATGTGAAAGTTATTTTATGTGAAAAATAAAAATTTCACATTTCAAATTAATTAAGGTTTAAATTACAAACCAAAAAAAAATTACAATTAAAAAATGTTATACCAACCAGAAAATGAATACGTGAATGAAGTGTTTAAAAGCTTTGAAGTATACTATATTCATTATTCGCGGAAATAATAATCCTAACTTATTGAGAAATGCCACAAAAATCTGATTCTGATCATTTTTCACGAACCTTTTATCACAAAACAGCAGTTTTCTCGCCGATATGGTAGTTTCTGTTTCATATAATTCATTATTTTTAATCTTATTATTTTTAATGTTATTAGTTCCAAAATATAATATATTTTTTTTTTTTTTTTTTTTTTTTTTTTTTTTTGAATAAGCATAAATGGCTAGGACAAAAGTGTTTGGCGTACATATACTTTTTAAGTGCTTTTTTTAAACTAAATTAATTTTAACACATACTAATACTTTTTTTTTATTATTCTTTGCATCTTTTATGATTAATAGCAGTGTTTGATTAATTGCTTGCAAATATATTAGAAAGGATACTGGCCAACTTTCAAAAATATATAGTAAATAAAAATATTAGTGAATATAAGTAAATGACCGTGCTTATACGCTGGACTAAGGGAAGTAAAGAATATACCTAATTTTTATTTCTTGTTCTGAAGCTTCCAGTTGGCAAAATCTGTTAATCCCCAATTCGAATGACAACGTCATGGAAGTTTTAATTTACTTTGAATCTATCCCCTTACGCAAATTTAAGGCATCTTTGAGGCTGTTTTGATTTATTTTTGACTTATTGCGGTTGTTTTAAGGTATAAATGAGGTATATTAGACGTTGCTGATAAAACAACCATAAAAATTATACCTCATAACGGTTGTAATTGAGGTGTACGAGGTTGTTTAACATACACTTCAGCTCAGTTTGTAGTTGTTTAAAATTCACT